>CM035847.1:97336492-98617725 GCA_020510985.1 Pholidichthys leucotaenia
AAAATTCGCCCGTTCACGTTTGGTGTGAAGGCACCGCTTTCTTTGCTGTTGAGATAGTTTATATGGCATTTGGACCTTGACCTTTGACCATGTGATCCCAAACCCACAGTCACAGTTCAGGGTCTCAGGGTCATTCTGTGTACCAAGTTTGGTGACCCTAGCTTCACTCGTATAGTCATGGGGAATAGGGAATGCTAACCTTGACCTTCTGACCCCAAATCTATAGTCACAGTTCAAGGTCATGGGGTGAACACATGTACAACGTTAAGTGACCCTAGCTTACTCGTTCTATAGTAATAGGGCATAGGGAATACCAACCTTGACATTTGACCTTTTTCCCCAAACTCCAGCAAAAATCATCCAATTGGAGCCAGTTTGCAATATGCACATCATTATTATATATCAAACCCTGATACCAACTTTCAAACCAGTCGGAACAAAACTGTAGGAGGAATTGATTTTACAGAAGTGGGACAGACAGACGAACAAATGGACGGCCCCGCGACATAATCCCCAGCCGGTCAAAAACGGGGGGGGGGGGGGTAATTGTCTAACTGTTAAAGTATAAGGCTGCAAAAATAGGTAAATGGAAAGACTACACAGACTCACGTATGCACATTGTTTTCAAAGCAAGCCCAGGGAGAAGCAACAGACCTCTGGATTAGCTGCAGCTCTCAAGACAATACATATGTGTGGCTTTTCCTCCTCTTCAGATGCTTCTTTCATTGGATACTGGGGACTGGATCATCACAGCCAATAACAGGGTGATGGCTGGAACTGAAAGCTGAATCATTTGCCAGTGATGTAGGAAAAAAGATGCACGACAGCAAAACTGGCTTCTGGCCATTCTGCTTAAATGTAAAAATATTATTATTTCTTAGTAACGAAAGATTTTTTTACATTTTTACTGTAGTCATATGACCCAAGATAGCATTTTTGAAGGTTAAAACCCACAAACACAATTTTTGAGTGAATGGGACCTTTAAACACTTTTTATATTACTTCATTACAGAGAAGACTTCGGATTGTTTTGAGATCGTCCTTGACACCCGTGCGACAGCCTAGTCACGTGACATTCCCGGGAGTCCGGAAGTAGGAAAAGTAAAGAAGTTGTTGAACAAGTTGCTCGGCCCACACCGTCCACACTCCTGGAGCTAACGTTTCACACAAAGTACCAGCGATTTCACTACACCGTTCATTCACATATATCCGTTAGCTAAATTTCACTTACAGATTATTCACCTTCCTGACAAAGGTTTTCTCTGTGGAGAAGGACCGTCTGCCCCGTATCCAGCGTATCCTAACGCTGCTAATAAGTTAGCATGTAGTTAGTTTAGAACAGCTGACGGGTGGTTAAGGTGCCATTGAATTTTCTTACAGCTGTAGTCACCGGCGGAAGCCTTAGAGTTAATCCAACATACGGTCCAGAGGGAGGTAATATCGGTTTATAAACCGCAGGTACTCCAAGAACTCGACGTGGCACTGGCAGCAAGAGGAGTCTGGAGCTTCGGAGTTGTTGGGAGTACTACAAAACGGCTATCACGAAAAATACTAACAGACTTCCGGTTTTCGCTTCAAAAATAAAAGCACTGCCATGTCTCACAAAAGCAGAGCGGACATGCCATTTTCCGGGAGAATGGATGCGCCATATTGGGTAGGTAATTGTTTGGGTTTTTTACAGCTCCTACAGCATTTTGATAACAGGATTGTATTTATTGTAATCACAATTTATACAATTACCTTACTACTGATATTCTCATTCTTGGGTAATGGAAACAGTCACATTGTGGAGAGAGAAATAATCGGGCAAAGCGGTGTAGAGCAGAGCAGACTTTATTAATCTCTCCCTCACATTCACAAGAATCACAAGCATAAAAAAGCAGGTAGCAGGCACCTCTCCTTTTATAGCATACCACTCTCTCTGCCACCTGGGATGCTGCATTAACATAAATACAATTGCCATTTCCCTTTGTCACTGTTCGCATCAACACACAAATCCCCCCATGACCATTCCCCTTCAGTCTGAGTAGAAACATACTGAGTGGGTTCCCACACCGCCCCCCCCCCCCCCCGAAACTCAGACTGAGCCTTAACCCTCATGTCCTTTGGGCTTCAGCCTACTTCCATAGCGGCTGTAACGGGGGGGGGTCGGCAGCTCCTAGGCGCTGCTGTGCTGGTGGGGGGGCTCCTGGGGGAGCTCAGTCTGTGGGGGGACATTGGAGGGGGACATCTTCAGTATGCCATTGTGACTGATCTGACGAGTCATTTACCTGGGGAGGTCTCAGTGGGGGTCGTCCACGCCGAGGAGCTCGGGCCAACACCACTTGCTTGTCTGCTAAAATGAAGGCGGGCTTAAGCCTGTCTATACAGATTGTTTCCCTGCGTCCCCCCAAGTCTAACACAAAATGTTACTCCCTGGGTTCTAGCACTCTGAACGGGCCGTTGTAGGGCGGGCACAAAGGGGTCCAGTGGGCATCGTGCCTGACAAATACAAACGACGCATCCTTCAAGGTCTTTGGCACAAAAGCGCAGGGAAAACAGTGGTGGGCCGGGCCGGGTGCCGTCCCTGCCTCTGCACTATGCAGTGAAAGCGGGGATGGATCGGTGTTTGGCGTGGGGTTGTCTGGCAAAAACTCTCCGGGGAGCCGCAGCGACTGGAAAAAACCCCCAGCTCTGCTGGGGAGGCTGCCAAATCCTCCTTCGGTGCTGAACGCAACCCTAATAGAACCCACGGCAACCGGTCCACCTAATTTGCATCCATAAGCGAAGCCCTGAGCGCTGCTTTAAGTGATCTATGGAAACACTCGCATAACCCATTGGCCTGGGGGTTGTACGCGGTCGTGCGATGAAGTGTGACCCCCAGGCTCCGGGCCATGGTGGACCAGAGGTCGGAAACAAACTGTGGGCCCTGATCAGACGTGATATCTGAAGGGGCGCCAATATGTGCCACCCATGTCGTCAAAAAAGCATGTGCAACTTCTGCGGATGCAGTGGAAGCTAGCGGGACTGCCTCGGGCCAGCACGTGGTGCGGGTCCACCACTGTCAGGAGGTGTGTGAACCCCTGCGATGGTGAGAGGGGGCCCACGAGGTCCACATGAACGTGGTCAAACCTCTTAGCCGGGATATGAAATGGCTCCAAGGGAGCCTTTATGGGCCTGTGCACCTTGGCTCGTTGGCACACTACGCAGGCTGCAGCCCACTCTTTCACCTGTTTGCGCAGGCTCGGCCAGATGAACTTTGCTCCCACCATTTTTTACTTATGCGCGCACTCCTGGGTGCGCCAGGGAGTGAACCAACTCAAAAACACGGTAGCGCCAAGCGCGTGGGACCACCGGGTGCGGGCGGCCTGTGGAGACGTCATAGACTAGGGGGGGCCCCCCGTCTTGCAGTACTCTGCTCTCCAGCCTTAACCCTGTTGGTCAAGACTGGAGCGCGCAAATGTCCACATCGCCGATCTGCTCAGCGGCCATGGCCGTGTAATCTATCCCCAAGTAGACCGGGGCCACTAATGCACACGAGAGGCAGTCCGCCACCATGTTGAGTTTACTGGCCACATGCTGAATGTCGGTCGTAAACTCCGAGATCGCGGCCAGCTGTCTCTGCTGCCGGGCCGACCATGGTTCCGAAACCTTGGCCATCGCGTACGTTAGCGGCTTGTGGTCCACGAACGCAGTGAAGGTGCACCCTTCCAGCCAGAACTGGAAGTGGTGTATGGCCAGGTGGAGAGCCAGCAACTCCCTGTCGAATGCGCTGTATTTACGCTCATTGTCGCGCAAAGACCTGCTAAAAAAGGTGAGTGGCTGCCAAGAACCAGTGACGCACTGCTCCATGATGGCCCCTATGGCCACGTCCGATGCGTCGGTAGTGAGAACTATCCGAGCTGCCAGGTCCGGGTGCGCCTGTAGTGCGGCGTTCGCCAGAGCTGTTTTAACCTTGGAAAACGCCTGCTCTCGCTCGGGAGTCCAGTCGACTCTGTCTGCCGCTTTCCGTTTCTTAAGCTCGGCATACAACGGCTGAATGAGCTGGGCTGTGCGTGGGAGAAAACGGTTGTAGAAGTTAACCATCCCCAAAAACTCCTGCAGCGTCCTGACTGTCTGAGACAGGGAAAATCTGCCACTGCATGCACTTTGTCCGGTAAGGGTATCGCGCCCTCCGGTGAGATGCGGTGGCGCAAAAAATCGATTCCCATCACCCCAAACAGGCACTTTGCCGGGTTGATTATTAACCCATGCTCCTCCAACCTCTGGAAACTGTCCTGAGGTGGGCTACATGTTTGTCCTCGGACGCGCTGGCCACCAGGATGTTGTCCAGGTAGATGAACACAAACGGCAGATCACGCAACATCGCATCCATCATGCGTTGGAATGTCTGCACTGCGCCTTTTAACTCGAAGGGCATGCATAAAAACTCAAAAAGACCAAACGGGGTTATTACTGCCATTTTAGGTATGTCCTCAGCGCGCACCGGGACTTGGTGGTAACCACGGACCAGGTCTATCTTGGAAAAAATGCGTGCCCTGGTGAGGTGAATGGAAAAATCCTGAATATGGGGGATTGGGTAGCGGTCGTGCGCTGTGGCATTGTTTAATCTGTGGAAATCTCTGTAAGGTCGCCACGATCCCTCGGCTTTAGGAACCATATGTAGTGGGGATGCCCATGGGCTGTTTGAGCGTCTGATGATGCCCAACTTTTCCAAGTTGGCAAACTCCTCGCGTGCTATGGCCAGTTTAGCTGCGTCCAGGCGCCAAGGTCGTGCGAAAACGGGCGGCCCCGTGGTGGTAATGAAGTGCTCCACCCCATGTTTAGTGACGGTCGCCGAAAACGTCGGGACTGTGAGTGCTGGGAACTGGGTGAGTAGTGTGTGGAACTTACCCACTGGAACTGTGACGTTTGCTAGTGTTGTGGACCCGGCTCCTCTAGCTGTACAGGGGAAAGAATCAAAAGACATTGCATTAATCAGGCGTCTGTTAGCCACATCGACTAGTAGTCCGTGTGCACACAGGGTTAAGACTGCTCTCCAGTCTTAACCCTGCTGGCGCAGACTGGAGCGTGCAAATGTCTGTGTCCTGGGCTTGCTCCGCGGCCATGGCGGGGAAATCTATTCCCACGTAGACCGGGGCCATCAATGCGCACGACAGGCAATCGGCCACCATGTTGAGTTTGCTGGCAACGTGTTGAATGTCGGTGGTAAACTCTGAGATTGCGGCCAGCTGCCGTTGCTGCCGGGCCAACCATGGTTTGGAGACCATGGCCGTGGTGTACGTCAGCAGCTTGTGGTCTACAAACACGGTGAACTCGCGCCCTTCCAGCCAGGCGTGTTGCCAGGTGGAGAGCCAGCAATTCTCTATCAAATGTGCTGTATTTGTGTTTGTTGTCGTGCAAAGTCCTGCTGAAAAATGTGAGCGGCTGCCATGAACCTGAGATGCACTGCTCTGCTACTGCCCCTATGGCTACATCAGACACATCTGTAGTGAGCGCTATCCGTGCAGACAGATCTGGGTGGGCTAGCAACGTGGCATCTGCCACGGCTGTTTTGGCATTTGAAAAAGCCTGGACTCGCTTGGGAGTCCAGTCGATGCTTTCCGCAGGCTTCTTTTTTTAAGCGCGGCGTACAATGGCTGCATCAGCTGGGCGGCCCGGGGAAGAAAACGGTTGTAAAAATTAACCATTCCCAAAAACTCCTGTAGTGCCCTCACGGTCTGCGGACACGGAAAGTCCAACACCGCTCGCACCTTGTCCAGTAATGGGATTGCACCCTCCGACGAAATGCGGTGGGCCCAAAAAATCAATCACTGGCACACCGAACTGGCACCTTGCCATGTTGATTATCAAACCGTGCACTTCCTTCCTCTGGAAAACTGTCCTGAGATGGGCGATGTGCTCCTCCTCGCTGGCTACCAGAATGTCGTCTAGGTAGACAAAAACGAAAGACAAATCGTGCAGCACTGCGTCCATCATCCTTTGGAAGGTCTGTGCTGCACCTTTTAATCCGGATGGCATGCGTAAAAATTCAAAAAGGCCAAACGGAGTTATTACCACCATTTTTGGGACGTCTTCTGCGCGCACCGGGACCTGGTGGTAGCTGCGGACCAGATCCACTTTGGAAAAAATGCACGCCCCGGCCAGGTGCACGGAAAAATCCTGGATGTGGGGAATAGGGTAGCGATTGTGTTCCATAGCGTTGTTCAAGCACCGGAAATTGACACATGGTCGCTACGACCCGTCGGCTTTAGGCACCATGTGAAGCGGGGATGCCCATGGGCTGTTTGAGCGCTTGGCGATGCCCATCCTATCCAAGTTGGCGAACTCCTCATGCCTGCTTACCAGTTTAGCTGCCTCCAGGTACTGAGGTCGTGCGAATACGGGCTGTCCTTTAGTAGTGATGAAATGCTCGACCCCGTGTTTAGTTACCACCACTGAAAATGTTGGAACTGTGAGTGCCGGGAACTGGGTGAGTAACTGTTGGTACTTACCCCCTGGAGCTGTAACGTTAGCCAGTGTTGTTGATCTGGCTCCCCGAGCTGTACAGGGCAGAGAATTAAAAGAGACAGCATCCACTAGTCTTCTATTAGCAACATCAACTAATAAACCATGAGCACATAGGAAATCTGCACCCAAAATGGGGAAAGAACATGCGGCTATCACAAAATTCTGCTGAAAATTTTGTCATTTGTTATTGTCAGTGTCCGTTCACCATACATCCTAATGGCTGATCCATTGGTGGCAGCCAGCTCGGGACCGCTGCCCCCTGACACCCTGTCTGCATTGAAAGGCAAGATGAGGCTCTTCTGGGAGCCGGAGTCCACCAGAAACCGTCTCCCCGAACGTGTGTCTGTGACATACAGCAGCTTGTCTCTGTTGCCAGAGCGGCTTAAATAGCTCCATAGATGAGGGAGAGCAGGTGTGCACGCAGCTGTGGAGAATCAGGCAGGCAGAGTGAATCATCACAGTACTCCCCCCCATGTGGCGCCTCTCGGTGACTGATCTAACCTACCCGGGTGCGTCCGGTGAAAGTCCCTGATGAGTTGAGGATCCAACACGAAGGAGGGATGCACCCAGGACCTCCACTCCGGGCCGTAGCCCTCCCAGTCCACCAGGTACTGTAGGCTGCGACCCTGGCGACAGACGCCCAGGATGGTGTTGACCTTCCACGCCGGGTCGTCATCGATCACCACTGGTGGAGGTGGCGTCTTGGGAGGAGAGCACAGAAGGCTGGAACAGAATGGCTTCACCTGAGAAACGTGAAAGGTGGGACAGATGCAGAGGGAGGGGGGGAGAGCTAGGCGCACAGCCACAGGATTGACAATATGAGTAATGGCGAATGGTCCAATGAATCGCTGAGAGAGTTTCCTCGACTCAGCCTTAAGGTTGATGTTCTTAGTGGAGAGCCATACCTGTTGACCCACCCTGTAGGGTGGAGCCGGTGTCCTGTGACGGTTGGTGACAGTGATGTTGCGCTCTGCCGTGCGCCGCAGCGCGGTCCAGGTAGCTCTCCACAACTGGCGGCAGCGTCTCAGGTGGGCTCGTACGGAAGGCACAGCAATATCTCCCTCCTCCTTGGGAAACAGTGAGGGATTGTAGCCCAGGAAGGCCTCAAAAGGGGACATGCCTATGCTGGATGACACGGTGGTGTTATGAGCGTACTCGATCCATGGTAGATGGGTGCTCCAGGAAGCTGGGTTGGTGGTAGTGATGCACCGAAAAGCTGCTTCCAGCTTCTGATTGGCCCGCACACATTGCCCATTGCTCTGCGGGTGATACCCTGAAGACAGGCTCACCGTAGCCCTAATGGCGTTACAGAAAGCCCTCCATACATGGGAAACAAACTGAGGCCCCCGGTCGGACATGATGTCCAGGGAGATGCCGTGCAGCCTCACCACATGGAGGACGAGCAGATCCACTGTCTCCTTTGCTGTGGGCAGCCCCTGCAGGGGAACGAAATGGGCTGCCTTAGAGAACCTGTCCACAATGGTGAGGATGACAGTGTGATTGTTAGAGGGAGGAAGGCCGGTGATGAAGTCCAAGGCTACGTGAGACCAGAGTCTGCCAGGGATAGGGAGAGGGTGAAGCAGGCCGGCCAGAGGAGAGGAGGGCATCTTGCCAGTGGCGCACTGGGGACAGGCGCGAATATACTCCCTGATATCCTTCCGGAGTGAAGGCCACCAAAAAGACCTCTGAAGAATAGTCACTGTGCGTGCCATCCCTGAGTGGCACGAGAGCTTGGAGGAGTGGGCCCAGTTGATCACCTTGCCCCGGACAGCAGATGGAACAAACAGCCTCCCTGCTGGTCCCCCACCCAGTTTCGCCTCCGTCTCCTGTGCTCTCAGGACCTTCTCTTTGATGCCCCACGAGAGGGCTCCCACAATGCACGACGGGAGGATGATGGGATGCTCAGAAACTTCTGCAGCATCTGAGGCGAATTCTCTGGATAAGGCGTCAGGCTTGGTATTCTTGGACCCGGGACGGTAGGTGATGGTGAAATCGAAGCGGCCAAAAAACAGGGACCAATGGGCCTGGCACGCGTTCAGACGTTTGGCCGTCCTGAGGTACTCCAAATTTTTATGGTCCATCCAGACGACAGACGGCTGGGAAGCCCCCTCCAACCAATGGTGCCACTCCTCCAGCGCCAGCTTGACCACCAGGAGCTCCCTGTCCCCGATGTCATAATTTCTCTCCGCTGGGGAAAGGCAGCGGGAGAAGAATGCACAGGGGCAAATCTTGTGGTCTACTGGGGAGTGCTAGGACAAAACGGCTCCTACGCCAGAGTCCGAGGCATCAACTTCCACCAGGCAGTGCAGAGCGGGATCCACCTGCGCCAGGACTGGAGAAGAGGAGAATTGAGATTTAAGATCCACAAATGCTGCCTTGGCCTCCTCCGTCCACCGGAAGGGCACCTTGGAGGAGGTGAGACGGGTCAGAGGCAGAGCAATAATACTGTAGTTCTTGATGAAGTGGTGGTAGAAATTGGCAAATCCCAGAAACTGTTGCAGCTGCTTCCAGGAGGAGGGAGTCGGACATTCTACCACCGCTTTTACCTTGCTGGGGTCTGCAATGACCTCATTGTGTGAAATGATGAAGCTCAGGAATGACATCTTAGAGGTGTGGAAGTCACATTTTTCTGCCTTCACAAACAGCTTGTTCTCAAGTAGCCGCTGCAAGACTCACCTCACATGCACCCGATGCACATCCAGAGACAGGGAAAAGATCAAAATTTCATCAAGGTATACAAAGACAAAAGAGCTCAAAAAATCCCTTAATACATCATTGATAAGCCGTTGGAACATGGCGGGGGCATTAGTCAGCCCAAACGGCATGACGAGATATTCGAAATGACCGCTAGGGGTCCGGAATCCTGTCTTCCACTCGTCACCCTCCCGAACCAGATGGTAGGCATTGTGAAGGTCAAGTCTGGTGAACCAGGAGGCCCCCCGGAGGGAATCAAATGCCGTATTGATCAAAGGGAGAGTGTATTTGTCCTTGACGGTGATATTATTGAGCTCACGAAAGTCAATGCATGGCCTCAGCGAGCCGTCTTTTTTGCCCACAAAAAAGAATCCCCCCCCCCCCCCCCCCGCCGAGGACGATAGCCGAATTATGCCTGAGTTCAAGGACCCCTTGATGTATGTCTCCATAGCCTCCCGCTCCGGGGCTTACAGGCTGTAGAGCCGACTCAGTGGTAGCGGGGCTCCGGCCTGGAGGTTGATGGCACAATCGTATGGGCGATGGGAGGGAAGATATAGAGCTTGGTCTTACTGAAGGTGGCTTCCAGGTCGTGATATTCCAGGGGCACCTTGGACAGATCGGGAGGAGGTGTGTCAGGTGCACCGAGGGGCACAGATGGTGAGAAAACAGTGGACTGAAGGCAAGTGCTGAGACAAAATGAGCTCCAAGACACTACGTTCCCAGAGCGCCAGTCTATCATAGGATTGTGCAACCGGAGCCAGGGGTAACCAAGAATGACCGGAGAGGTGGGTACCAGAAGCATGAGGAACCTGAACTGCTCTCGATGATTCCCAGACACTATGACTGACACTGGAGCAGTTTGTTTAGACACCACGGCCAGTGGTGCTTTGGACAGAGCGATCAGTTTGAGGGTGTCACAATTGGTGACACGCAAGCCCCAATCGGGTTGCCAGTTCCCCAGAGATGAAGCTCTGCTCTGCCCCTGAATCAATAAGAGTGTGTGTGGCTATCTTAACCTGCTTATGGACAAAGTGGATGGATAATAGAAATCTAGTGAGGGGATTGTTCAGTGGTGAGTCCGTGAGTCCCCCTACTGCGATGCACGGACTCCCTCTTTTGGCCGTATGGGACAAGTAGTTACCTCATGCTCCTCACTGCCACAATAGAGACAAAGCCCTAACTCACGGCGGCGCTGTTTCTCTGCTTGCGGTAACTTGGACTGCCCGACTACCATTGGCTCAGGGGAGTCTACGGAATCAGAGGGAAGTAGGGCCAGCAGGGTGGGCTGCGGGGAGTGGTGAAACTGGAAACCCAAGCGACCGGAAGCCTTACGCTCAGTGGCCCGCTCCCTTAGCCGGTTGTTCAATTCAATTCAACTTTATTTATATAGCGCCATTTCACAACAACAGTCATCTCATAGCACTATCAACTGAAGGGGGGACCCCCACAGTTGCAGAAAGACCCCAGCAATCAGGCGATCCCCTGTGAGCAAGCACTTGGAGACGGTGGAGAGGAAAAACTCCCTTTTAACAGGAAGAAACCTCCAGCAGAACCAGGCTCAGGGAGGGGCAGTCATCTGCTGCGACTGGCTGGGGGGTGAGGGGACAGAGAAGATGAAAAGAACAGACATGTAGAGAGCAAACAGCACGATGGGGACTCAATCTATGGGAGAGAACAAACAAATGTTAATGACCAGCAAAAAAAAAATATTTCATAGAGAGTGAGGAAAGGAGTGAGGCCCAGTGCATTACTGGAGGTCCCCCGGCTGACTAAACCTATTAGCAGCATAACTAAGGGAGGGTTCAGAAACACATGATCCCTCCCTAATTGTAGGCTATATCAAAAAGGTAGGTTTTAGCCCTATTCTTAAAAACAGAGATCGAGTCTGACTCCCGAATCCAGATTGGCAGCTGATTCCACAGGAGAGGAGCTTGATAACTGAAGGCTCTGCCTCCCATTGTACTTTTGGAGATTCTAGGTATTACAAGTAATCCTGCATTTTGGGAGCGTAGTGCTCTGTTATGATGATACGGTAGTATCAGATCTTTTAAATAAAAAGGAGCCTGATTGTTTAAAGCTTTGTAAGTAAGAAGAAGGATTTTAAACTTAATTCTAAACTCTATGGGAAGCCAATGAAGGGAGGCCAGAACCGGAGAGATATGATCTCTCTTTCTAGTACCTGTTAAAACTCTTGCTGCAGCATTTTGGATCAGCTGAAGACTTTTTAAAGATGTTTTAGGACAGCCTGATAATAAAGAATTACAATAATCTAATCTCGAGCTAACAAAAGCGTGGATCAGCTTCTCAGCATCACTCTGAGACAAGATGCTCCTAATCTTGGCAATATTACGCAAATGATAGAAGGCAGTCTTAGAAACAAATTTAATATGTGAATTGAAGGACAAATCCTGATCAAAAATAACTCCAAGGTTCCTCACAGAGCTATTAAGAGAAAGAGTAACTGCATCCAAACTGAAAGTTTGATTTGGAAAGGAATTTCTAAGGTTTTTTGGACCAACAAGAATGACTTCAGTCTTATCTGAATTTAATAGCAGGAAATTACAAGTCATCCAAGCTTTGATTTCCTTAAGACAGGCTTCTAACTTGGCTAATTGATTAGTATCATCTGGCTTCATTGACAGGTATAATTGTGTGTCATCTGCATAACAATGAAAATGTATACAGTGCTTTCTAATAATGTTGCCTAACGGAAGCATATATAAACTAAAAAGAGTAGGGCCTAGCACAGATCCCTGTGGAACTCCATGACTAAGCTTTGAGCTGAAAGAAATCTCATCATTTACATGAACAAACTGGAACCTATCAGATAAATAAGATCTAAACCACTGCAACGAAGTTCCATTAAGTCCAACATGGTGTTCTAATCTATCAAGTAGAATATTATGATCAATAGTATCAAAAGCTGCACTAAGATCTAAAAGGACAAGTACAGAAACTAGTCCATTATCAGATGCAATGAGGAGGTCGTTAGTGACCTTCGCTAAGGCTGTTTCAGTACTATGATGGATTCTAAACCCAGATTGAAACTCTTCAAGTAAACCATTTCCCTGCAGGTGGTCAAATAATTGCGTAGCAACAACTCTTTCTAAGATTTTTGAAATGAAAGGGAGATTAGAGATTGGTCTATAGTTAGCTAAAGCTCCTGGATCTAGCGTTGGCTTTTTGAGTAAGGGTTTAATTACAGCTGTTTTAAAAGCCTGCGGTACATGGCCTAAAGTTAATGAAGAATTGATTATATGAAGAATAAAGCTACCAATAAGTGGGAAGACTTCTTTAAATAACCTGGTAGGAATAGGGTCTAAAAGACAAGTTGAAGGTTTGGATGAGGAAACTATTTTGTCTAACTCACAAAGGTCGATTGGAGTAAACTCATCAAGACAGACATCAATAGAAGGAGTTGTAATAGTTACAGTATTTAAGTTAACTGTGGGAAGAATCTGATTGATTTTATCTCTGATGGATGAAATTTTATTATTGAAAAAGTTCATAAAGTCCTGACTAGTAAGCTCTAAGGGGATGCTAGGATTGACAGAGTCCTGACTCTTTGTCAACCTGGCTACAGTACTGAAAAGAAACCTGGGATTATTCTTGTTCTCTTCTATTAATGCAGAGTAATAACTCGTTCTAGCTTTTCTAAGAGATTTTTTATAAATTAAAAGATGATTTCTCCAAGCTAAATAGATTTCATCTAAATTAGTAGAGCGCCATTTTCTTTCTAATTGACGAGTCTTCTGTTTTAAGCTACGAGTTTCTGTGTTGAACCAAGGAGTTAAAAATCTCTGATTAGACTTTTTCTTTTTTAAGGGGGCCACCAAGTCTAGAGCCTGATGCAGAGAAGCTGAAACACTATCCACCATGTTATCAATTACAGAAGGAGCAAGCTGTCTATAGCTTATTTCCGTTGTGTTGACACATGGCATAGAGGAAACAATCTGCATAAATTTGGAAACAGCATTATCTGAGAGGCATCTACTGTGATAATATTTTTCTTTAGGAGCCAAATAGTCAGAAATAGTAAAATCAAAGGTTAACAGACAATGGTCTGACAGTACAGGGTTATGAGGAGACACTACAAGATTCTCTATTTCTATGCCATATGTCAGAACAAGGTCCAATGTATGGTGGAGGTAATGAGTAGAATTTCCTACTTTCTGAGAAAACCCAATCGAGTCTAATATTGAATTAAAAACCACATTAAGGCAGTCACTATCTACATCCACATGTATATTAAAGTCCCCTACTATAATTATTCTATCAGATTTCAGCACTAAATCAGCTAAGAAATCAGCAAATTCGGATAAAAATTCTGAATAGGTTGATGGGGGACGATAAACTATGGCAAATAAAATTGGGTTTAACCTGAAATTGCTAAAGTGCCCAACACTGAGGACCAGGCCCTCAAAGGAATTATAACATGTTTTTTGCTTTACATTAACTAGTAATTTGGAATGGTAAATTGTTGCTACTCCTCCTCCACGACCAGAACTTCTGGGATTTTGACAGTTTAAATAACCAGAGGGAGTTGATTCATTTAAACCAACATAATCCTCTTGCCCTAACCAAGTCTCTGTAAGGGAAATTAAATCAATCTGATGATCAATTAACAGATCATGGACTAACAGAGACTTGGGAGTTAGAGACCTAATATTTAATAAACCACATTTAATTTTTAAATTATGAGGAGGAACAGAGGCCAAATCATTCAATTTAGAGGCTTTATGTTTAATTTGAGTTTTACCAATATTTTGCTTTATCACTTTGGGATGCTTATACATTATATTTTTATTTACTTTGGAGGGAGCAGACAACGATTCTCTGATGGGGAAGACAGGGGCTAAGCTGAGGGGTGGCGGATGAAGAGGAGCTGCAGAGAGGCGTGTAAGACTGTGACTCTGCTTCCTGGTCCCAACTCTGAGTAGTCACGGTTTTGGAAATTTGGATAAAAAAGATGCCAGATTATTAGATAAATGAGAAGCACCATCCAAAGTGGGATGAATGCTGTCTCGTCTCATAAGACCAGGTTTTCCCCAAAAAGAGCTCCAATTGTCAATGTAGCCCACGGTTGTCAAGGCTAATGGCTAGGGAGATGAGATCGGTTAACCTACTGGGTTTTTCAAGGCGGGCTAGCTCATCCCTCAGACTACGGCTAAGGCTTCGGACAAAAATGCTGCAAAGCGAGGCATCCTCCCACCCCACCTCTGCAACTACCACCCGGAAGTCTACAGCATAGTCGGCTACAGATTTGCTCCCTTGCCTTAAGTTAAGTAGCCAGGAGGTAATCACGTTATCACGGTCGGAGTGGTCGAAGACCTCATTAAACTCACTGACAAACTGGTCGTAAGTCAAGGTAGCATAGTCCGCCCTAGCCATTACCGCGTAGGCCCAGGCTAACGTCCGCCCGTCCAGAAGATTAACTACGTAGCCTATGTGGTTGTGACTGGTGGGAAAATCCCCTGGTACCCACTGAAAGACTATCCCACACTGTAATAGAAATCCCCTAGCCTCCCCTAGCTTACCGCTAAAGCGAGTGGGCGTGGGAATTGGTGTCAGCCGAGATGGTGGAGATAGGGCAGGTTGGGAGCTAGCGGGAGCGGTGGAGCTACCTGAAGCTGGAGGGAAGAACTGAGAACCAGACAGGCGATCCAACCGGGAATTAATCTGGACCAGCTGGGTGAGTATAACCTGTTGTTGATGTGATAACTGATCTACTCGAGCCTCTAAGATGCTAACCTTGCATGCTAGCGCGCTGTCTGCTGGGTCGTTGTGATGGAGTCGTACTGACATGTTTCAGAACCCAGTGAGCAGACACAGACTCAAAAGTAAATTCAATTATCTTTATTGTGTGCTGAGTGTGTGCGTGCGTGCGTGTATGTGCAGATGTTGCAGCCGGGGCGAGCAGAGCACCGTACAGCCTGGCAACCCTATGGACGAGCAAAGACAGGGATTAGTGTCAAAACTCAGAAGGGAATGTAGAGTGATGTTTTAGGGCTTACTGTCGATGAGATGGTGAGCAGCTCAGGCTTGGTCCCGAAGACTCCGGCCAGGGAAACAGCGTCTACAGGCCTGGTTGCGATGGAGGTGTTGTAGCAGTGTAGTGAAGGCTTGGTCTGCCGCCAGGAAGGAGAGGACTGCCGCCACGGATCTCCACCTGTGCACAGGGGACTAGAGCATAGAAAGGTGGTGAAGGAGAAGATGGCTCGTCTGGGAGTGAGCACTCCCAGACGAACGGTGAAGGATCACTGGCTCCTCAGGAGGACAATGATGAGGAGGGGAAACCTCTGGGAAACTACGACGAGGAAAAGGAGTTCAGGAAGCAGGTGAAGTGACGTGCCGGTCTCATCAGACCAGGGAGAAAGACGACTCCATGCTGACCTGCAGGCAGCATGGCTTAAATAGCTCAGTAGATGAGGGAGAGCAGGTGGTGCGCAGTTGTGGAAAATCAGGCAGGCAGAGTGAATCATCACATGGACAAGAGAAGGAGCTTTATTCATTCATTCATTCATCTTCTTCTGCTTAATCCTTTTCGGGTTGCAGGGGGGCTGGAGCCTATCCCAGCATCTTTGGGCGAGATGCAGGGTACACCCTGAACATATCACCAGTCCATCGCAGGGCCAACACAGAGAGACAGACAACCACTCACTCTCACAGTCATACCTAAGGACAATTTAGAATCCCCAGTTTGATGCCAATTAACCTAACTTGCATGTTTTTGGCATGTGGGAGGAAACCGGAGAAATCCCGGAGTAAACCCACGCAGACACAGGGAGAACATGCAAACTCCATACAGATCACTGTTGGTCGGGGGCTGGGATCGAACCCAGGATCCCCCGGCCAAGGGTGAGTTGCTGTGCTGCCACAGTGCTAACCACTCCGCTACCGCGCCGCCCATAGAGAAGGAGCTTTAATAGTTGTCAGTTATTATAACCCTTGTAAGAAGTTGGTACTGGATAAATTAGCACAAATGAATGGTTTAGAAAGTGACAGGATGTTGATATGGTGGGATTTTAATGCACACAGCATTTTATGGGGTGGTCTAAAAACAGATGTGAATGGTGAGGTTATTAAGGCTTTGTTAGAAGAGATGAATTTGGCCTGTTTAAATGATGGGAGTGGCACTCGGATTGATGTTCGTACAGGGAATTCTTCGGCTCTAGATTTAACTCTAGTCTACAAATTTAGCAGGAAACTGTGAATGGGGTGTTTCTGAGGATACAATTGGTGGTGATCATTTTCTGGTCTGGTATAACATATCTTTGCAAAGATATAAGCGACAAGGGGAAGTAATAGGGAAATGGGTGTTTAGTTGTGCTAAGGGGGATATATTTAAACATACAGTGGTGTGAAAAAGTGTTTGCCCCCTTCCTGATTTCTCTTTTTTTTGTATTTGTCACACTTAAATGTGTCAGATCATCAAACAAATTTAAATATTAGACAAAGGTAACACAAGTAAACACAAAATGCAGTTTTTAAATGAAGGTGTTTATTATTAAGGGTAAAAAAAATCCAAACCTACATGGCCCTGTGTGAAAAAGTGATTGCCCCCTAAACCTAATAACTGGTTGCACCACCCTTAGCAGCAACAACTGTAGTCAAGAATTTGCGATAACTAGTAATGTCTTACAGCGCTGTGGAGGAATTTTGACCCACTTATCTTTGCAGAATTGTTGTAACTCAGCCACATTGGAGGGTTTTCGAGCATGAACTGCCTTTTTAAGGTCATGCCACAGCATCTCAATCGGATTCAACTCAGGACTTTGACCAGGCCACTCCAAAGTCTTCATTTTGTTTTTCTTAAGCCATTCAGAGGTGGACTTGCTGGTGTGTTTTGGATCATTGTCCTGCTGCAGAACCCAAGTGCGCTTCAGCTTGAGGTCACAAACAGATGGCTGGATATTCTCTTCCGGGATTTTTTGGTAGACAGCAGAATTCATGGTTCCATTTACCATAGCAAGTCTTCCAGGTCTTGAAGCAGCAAAACAGCCCCAGACCATCACACTACCACCATCATATTTTACTGTTGGTATGACGTTCCTTTTCTGAAATGCTGTGTTACTTTTACACCGGATGTAATGGGACACACACCTTCCAAAATGTTCAACTTTTGTCTAGTCAGTCCACAGAGTATTTTCCCAAAAGTCTTGGGGATCATCAAGGTGTTTTCTGGCAAAACTGAGACGAGCCTTTATATTCTTTCTGCTCAACAGTGGTTTTCGTCTTGGAGGTCTGCCATGCAGGCCATTTTTGACCAGCCTCTTTCTTATGGTGGAGTCATGAACACTGACCTTAGCTGAGGCAAGTGAGGCCAGCAGTTCTTTGGATGTTGTTGTGGGGTCTTTTGTGACCTCTTGGATGAGTTGTTGCTGCGCTCTTGGGGTAATTTTGATCGGTTGGCCACTCCTGGGAAGGTTCACCACTGTTCCATGTTTTCAATATTTGTGGATAATGGCTCTCACTGTGGTTTGCTGGAGTCCCAAAGCTTTAGAAATGGCTTTATAACCTTTTCCAGACTGATTGATCTCAATTACTTTGTTTCTCATTTGTTCCTGAATTTCTTTGGATCACAGCATATTGTCTTGCTTTTGAGGATCTTTTGGTCTAGTTCACTTTGTCAGGCAGGTCCTATTTAAGTGATTTCTTGATTGAGAACAGGTGTGGCAGTAATCAGGCCTGGGTGTGGCTAGAGAAATTGAACTCAGCTTTCCAAAGATGTGATAAACCACAGTTAAATTATGTCTTAACGGGGGGGGGGGATCACTTTTTCACACAGGGCCATGTAGGTTTGGATGCTTTTTTACCCTTAATAATAAACACTTTCATTTAAAAACTGCATTTTGTGTTAACTTGCGTTATCTTTGTCTAATATTTAAATTTGTTTGATGATCTGAAACATTTAAGTGTGACAAACATACAAAAAATTGAGAAATCAAGAAGGGGCAAACACTTTTTCACACCACTGTATGTGAAACTGAAATGATTAATATAAATTTTAATGAGGACATTGAATCAATAGTCAATAAGTTTGGGTCAATCCTACTTGGAGCTGCTCAGCAGTCAATACCTAAAACCAAAGGAAATATGAAGCGGGGCTGTGCCCTGGTGGTTCAGATGAGTGTAGTAAAATATTGAAAGAAAGAAAGAAAGCTCTCAAATTATTAAGAAGAACTCATAATTTTGAGAATTTAATAAAATATAAGCAGACTCAAGCAAAGGTTAGGAAAACTGTCCGTAATGCAAAAAGGCAGTATTGGAAAAATGTATGTGGAACAATTGGTAGATCAAAACCTGTGGGAGATGTTTGCGGACTGATTAGGAAAACGAGAGGAATCAGGAGAGAATGGCAATATCCAGTGCTCAAAGATGGTGATGAAGTGGCTGTTTTGGACGAGGAAAAGGCTGAAATGATAGCAAAATCACTTGTCCAAATTCATAGTTCTAACAGGAGAGGAAGGGAACAGACTAGAGTAACTCATCCTGGGATTCTTGAGAGAAGGGGTGATACTAAGAGTGTAATGGATGCTCCTTTTACTTCAACAGTGATGAAGAGGGTTATCGAAAGGTCGGGCTTGACTTCTCTGGGGAAAGATGAGGTCTGTTATGAATTTTTTTTTTTTAAACCGGATAACCATGAAAACCGGTACTACCTGTCTCATGGGTCGGGCCATCGGCGACTCAACTGGGCATCCTGGCAGAACTAAAAACAATATCTGCCACAGGTCTGTGGTGGACCACTCCCAGTTACACGGGGTGAGACTGGACATCCTGGCAGATAAATACATCTGTCGCAAGGTCTGTGGTGGACTGTGCCAGTCGGTGCATCGTGACATGCACTACACAAAGAGTAGAGATAAACAAACCTATCATCTGGTCAGTCATTGCAACAGATATTGGAGTCAGTTTGTCTTGGCTTGTCCTTGCCACTGATAATACCTTTATCTGCCAAGAATGTGCTGCTAGTCCAGCAAAAGCTAGCAGTACTCAAATACTTTGCAAGCAGTTTCATGAAATGGTCAGTCAGAAAGCAACTCATACTGGCTCCGACGTCGACCGGATTAACAAGGTCCGCGCTGATCTGTTCACACTCCGACAGGCAGTGGAAAGTAAGCTAGGAGCAGGAAGACAAAAGAAGAGGAAAACAGCAGCCTTGTGTGTAGCAGAATGGAATGTACGCACTCTGTTGGACAGAACAACATCACAGTGCCCAGAAAGACAGACCGTGCTTGTGGCCCTGGAAATGAACCGGTACAGTGTAGACATAGCTGCACTTAGTGAAACAAGATTGCCTGGATATGACAGCTTGGAAGACCCTGGGTACATCTTCTTTTGGAGTGGGAAATCAACTCAAGAAAGGAGAGAAGCAGGAGTGGGCTGCAGGTAGAAAGGAGATAGCAGCAATGCTTGATGAGGAACCGGTGCCAATCAACGACAGGATAATGACTATGAGACTCCACTACAGTGGAAGATGTATGCCACACTCATCAGTGTATATGCCCCAACAATGACCAACACAGAGGTGAAGGAAGAGTTGTACAGTGATTTACGTGAGACTATCAGGCGTGTACCGACTGATGACTGGCTGATACTCGTTGGGGATTTTAATGCCAGAGTTGGTTCGGACACTGAGAAATGGAAAGGAGTGCTAGGCAGTCATGGAGTATGCAAGTGCAATGCTAATGGACAACTTTTACTTGCACTATGTTCAGAGTACAACCTTGTGATAACCAACACTCTATTTAAGCACAAGGACACACATAAGAAGATGTGGATGCACCCAAGATCCAAACATTGGCACTTGTTAGACTACATCATAGTAAAGCAGAGAGACATAAGGGATGCATTGGACACCAGAGCAATGAGAGCTGCAGACTGTGGTACTGATCATGTTATGCTGAGATCTAGATTAAGGATTTGGAGATGTACTGCAGGACGGGTGCAAAGCCACCACGGAAACTAAATACTAGTGCACTGAAAGGCCAAAAGAAGCAGGAAGAACTTACACAGGAAATGGATGAAAACTTGAAAGACTGGGACAGCAACAACTCAGAATGACATAGAAGAGAAATGGGCAACACTGAAGGATACGGTGTATCACACTGCGAATGATGCTTTAGGCCACCCTGAGAGGAAACATCAGGATTGGTTTGATGAGCATGATGAACATTTGAAGAAACTACTAGAAGTGAGGAATACAGCTAGGCAGGAAAACCTGCAGTTTAACATAAGGTCGAAGAAGAAGAAATACTCAAAGGCTCAGAGTGAGCTACAGAAGTACACCAGAGAGATGAAGTCCAACTGGTGGGATGAAAAAGCGGAGGAACTTCAAACTGCAGCAGACAGGAAGGACATGAAAACATTCTTCACAGGTTTGAGAGAAATCTGCGGTCCTAAACCAAGAGGATTGACCCATCTAAAGGTTATGGATGGTGAACCAGTTTTGCAGGAGAAAGACAAGATCCTGGACAGATTTGCAAACCACTTTGACCAACTACTAAACAACCCTGGAGATCTCACTGAAGAGGCTAAAGAAGCTCTAGTGCAGCGACCAGCTATATCAAGTCTGGATGAACCATCAAATCTTGATGAACTAATGGCAGCTATCAGGACAACACAGGATGGTAAAGCTCCAGGAGGGGATGGAATTCCAGCAGAAGTGTGGAAATTTGGTGGTGTTCAGCTGACCAACTGCCTGCACAAGCTCATCCAAGAGATATGGGATGCCCAGAAAGTACTTCAAGACTGGAAGGATGCAAGTATTGTGCCTTTGTTCAAGAAAGATGACAGGAAAGATTGTGGAAATTACCGAGGTGTATCACTGCTAGCCACTGTTGGTAAGATTCGCTCACGTGTTCTACTGAACAGACTCAATGAACACATCTTACAGAATGTACTACCGGAAAACCCAGTGCGGCTTTAGAAGTGGAAGAAGCACAATGGACATGATTTTCTGCTTGAAACAGGTTCAAGAAAAGTTATTGAATAGAACATGCCACTTTATGTAGTCTTCATAGACTTCAGTAAAGCCTTCGATGCTGTTACGTGACAAGGACTTTGGCAGGTACTCAAGAAATATGGCTGTACAGAGAAGTTTGTCAGCCTGATTGAGGCACTCCATACAGGTATGCAAGCAAACGTGGCAATGAGTGGTTCAGTATCTAAGGACTTCTCAGTAAGCAACGGGGTGAAACAAGGGTGTGTGCTGGCACCTACACTCTTCTCGCTATATCTGGCAGCCATGCTTGAGGTGGCCTTCAAAGACACTTCAGAAGGATTATACATTCAAACAAGGAAAGAAGCAGACTTGTTCAATGTGTCACAGTTTAAAGCCAAGAGTAAGACATCAATAAAGGTAGTAAGAGAAATGCTCTTTGCCGACGACAGTGCTCTAGTTGCACACAGTGCGGAAGATATGCAATCTTTAGTGGAGAAATTTGCAAGAGCAGCTAGCCAATTCAGCCTCCAAATCAACATCAAGAAGACAGAGTGCCTTTATCAACCACCACCAAAGTTCCAGTAATCAACATCACTACCTGAAGAGATCAGCATTGGTACAGAGCCACTAGTCAAGTGCAAGACTTTCAAGTATCTCGGGAGTACTGTTTCAGAGAATGCTAGGCTGGAGGATGAACTATCTCTCAGAATGGGAAGACCAAGTGCTGTGTTTGGAAACTTGAGGGAGAGACTGTGGAACAATCGACATGTGTCTATCCATGTGAAATGCAAAGTGTGCAGAGCAGCAGTACTGGCTACTCTATTGTACAGTGCTGAAACTTGGACTGTCTATAGAGTGCAGGTCAAGAAACTCCACGCGTACATGATGAGACACCTTCGAGTCATAATAAACATCTCATGGAAAGACAAGATAACCAACATAGAAATATTGAAACGAGCTGGTCTACCATCAATGGAGGACATGCTAATACAGATGAACCTGAGATGGCTCGGACATGTTGAGAGGATGGACCACCAGCGTCTCCCTCGGCAGTTACTCTACTCACAGTTACGTGAGGACAAATGCAATCAGGGTAGACCAAGGCTCAGATTTAAAGACACTGTAAAAAGAAACTTGAAGAAGTTGGATATAGACAGGAGTTCCTGGCAGCGGAAGGCTAAGGACAGAGCTGCGTGGAGGACTCTGATCAGACCTAAATGAAACAGTCATTGTCACCCATGACAGACTGCTATGATGATGATGATGATGATGTTATGAAATGATAAAACATCTAGGCCCTCAAGCATCTAAGAAGCTTCTTATGCTTTATAATAAAGTATGGAAGGAGGGAATACTTCCAGCGAGTTGGAAGGAGATAATCATTATTCCAATCAGGAAGCCAGAGAAGGATCTTTTGGGTCCTACAAATTACAGGCCGATAGCGCTCACATCCCATGTTGGTAAGATAATGGAGAAAGTGA
The DNA here is from genome assembly GCA_020510985.1 of Pholidichthys leucotaenia. NCBI lineage: Eukaryota > Metazoa > Chordata > Actinopteri > Cichliformes > Pholidichthyidae > Pholidichthys > Pholidichthys leucotaenia. The sequence goes on from CM035847.1 coordinate 97,359,104, forward strand.
TCACTGAAAGACTGAGTTTTTATCTGGAGAGTAGAGGCATTTTAGTACCTTATCAATGTGGATTTAGAAGAGGCAGAGGAGTTATGGACCCAATTGTTTGTCTGGAAACAGAAGTCAGGAAAGCCCAAGTAAATAAGGAATATGTGATGGCGGTATTCTTTGACTTAGAAAAAGCATATGACATGGTTTGGAAAGAAGGTGTGTTGATTAAATTTAATTTGATAGGTTTAACAGATAGGGTATTTAATTGGGTTAAAGAGTTTTTATTTGGAAGGTTTATTCAAGTTAGAATTGGTTCAAGTTTATCTCAAAGACATAGGGTAGACAATAGCACCCCACAGGGCAGCGTAATCAGTCCAATATTATTCTCAGGTATGATAAATAATGTCTTCGCTCAGATTCAGGGTGATATAGGACGATCTCTATTTGCTGATGATGGAGCAGTATGGAAAAGAGGGAAAAATATTCATCATACTGAGAGGAAAATACAAGAGACAATAAACACTGTTGAAAAATTGTCATATTTGTGGGGCTTTAAATTCTCTGTGGACAAAACCAAGATAATGCTTTTTTCTAGGACAAGAACTAAAAATGTACAAGTTAAAATATATGGTCAGGTAATAGAGCAAGTAAGAGTCTTCAGATTTTTAGGGATTCTGTTTGATGAAAAATTAATTTGGAATGATCATATTAGTATGATAATCAGCAAATGTAAAAAGATATTGAATGTGATGAGATGTTTATCAGGAACTGAGTGGGGGCAAGCAGAAGTGCTATGAGATGTATTTACGTTGCGCTGGTTAGATCAGTTATTAAGTTATTGAGGGCAGTTTAGAACGCTTGGGATCAGACCGCCAAGGTCTCTGCCTTTGACTGCCACCTGATCCACATAGCACCAGACCTCCATGGTCCCTCCTGCAGGTGGTGAGCCCACTGGAGGGCGGACCCTTGTAACTCCTTCGGGCTGAGCCTGGCCCGGTCCCATGGGCGGAAACCCAGTCACCAGACGCTAGCCATCGAACCCCTCCCCCCAGGTCTGGCTCCAGGGTGGGGCCCCGGTAACCCCATGCCAGGGGGGCTACACTGAATCCTTGTTCTAGCATTCATCATGAGAGTCTGTTGGATCGTTCTTAGTCTGGCCCTTCACCCAGGACCAGTTTGTCTTGGGTGACCCTACCAGAGGCAAATTTCCCCAGACAACATAGCTCCTGGGATCACTAGGGCATGCAGACACCCCAACCACAATAAGGTGACGATCCATGAGGGACCGGAGGGTGTGCTCCAACTTTAGAGGGATCACACTCCTCAGCCTCCCTAGGAAGATCTATGCCAAGGTACCGGAGAGGAGAGTCTGGCCGTTGGTTGAACCTCGGATTCAGGAGGAGCAATGTGGTTTTCAGCCTAGCTGTGGCACATCAGACCAGCTCTTTACCCTCTCGAGAATCCTCGAGAGTTCATGGGAGTTTGCCCAACCAGTTTACATGTGTTTTGTGGACTTGGAGAAGGCATTTGACCGCGTCCCTTGTGTTTCTTTGTGGAGGGTGCTTCGGGAGTATGGGGAATCGGGCTTGTTGTTACGATCTATTCGGTCTCTGTATGACCGTTGTGAGAGTTTGGTTCGTATTGCCAAAACTCGGTTGGACTCATTCCCAGTGAGAGCTGGACTCCGCCAGGGCTGCCCTTTGTCACGATCCTGTTCATAATTTTTATGGACAGGATTTCTAGGCGCAGCCAGGGAACGGAGGATGACATGCTTGGTGACCACAGGATCTTATCTCTGTTGTTTGCAGATGATGCTGTCCTGTTGGCTTCATCCAGCAATGACCTACAGGTCTTACTGGGACAGTTTGCCGCTGAGTGTGAAGCGGCTGGGATGAGAATCAGTACCTCCAAGTCTGAGTCCATGGTCCTCAGCTGGAAAAAGGTGGATTGTCCTCTCTGGGTTGGCGACAAGCTCCTGCCCCAAGTGGAGGAGTTTAAGTATCTTGGGGTCTTATTCACGAGTGAGGGGAGAATGGTGTGAGAGATTGACAGACGGATTGGAGCAGCATCTGCAATGATACAGACGTTGTACTGGTCTGTTGTGGTGAAGAGGGAGCTAAGCCCTAAGGCAAAGCTGTTGATTTACCAGTCAATCTACGGTCCTACCCTCACCTGTGGTCATGAGCTTTGGGTAATGACCGAAAGAACGAGATTGTGGATACAAGCGGCTGAAATGAGCTTTCTTCATAGGATTGCTGGACTCACCCTCAGAGATAGGGTGAGGAGCTCAGTCATCCGGGAGAGGCTCAGAGTAGAACCGCTGCTCCTCCACATTGAAAGGAGCCAGTTGAGGTGGTATGGGCATCTGATCAGGATGCCTCGTGGACGCCTCCCAGTTGAGGTGTTTCGGGCACGTCCCACTGGGAGGAGACCCCGGGGCAGACCCAGGACTCACTGGAGAGACTATGTCTTCCAGCTGGTCTGGGAATGCCTTGGTATCCTCTCTAAAGAGTGGGAGCAGGTGGCTGGGGAGAGGGAAGTATGGGTTTCTCTGCTTGAACTGCTGCCTCTGCGACCCGGACCTCCGGAAAAGCAGTAGAAGATGGATGGAGGGATGGATGGATGATCATATTAGTATGATAATCAGCAAATGTAAAAAAAGATATTGAATGTGATGAGATGTTTATCAGGAACTGAGTGGGGGGCAAGCAGAAGTGCTATGAGATGTATTTACATTGCCCTGGTTAGATCAGTTATTGAGATTGGATGTATTGTCTACGACTCTGCTGTAAAACATCACTTAAAAAGTTGTAGGTAGTACAGGCTCAAGCTCTGAGACTTTGTTGTTGTGCTGTTAAGACAACTCCTGTGGCAGCCCTTCAGGTTGAGATGGGTGACAGTGACATAATGGCTGACCCAGGGAACAGACACAGACTCAGAAATGGATTCAATTATCTTTATTGACCCAGTGTATCGTGTGTGGATGTGTGAATGTGTTATGTTGTGTATGTGAGTGCTGGCTAGAGACTTCGAGCAGCTGGGAGGGAGCAGAGCGCCGTGCAGCCTGGCAACCCTATGGACGGAGCAAGACACACAATTAGCAAGGAGTTAGCTGGGCTCACGCTTAGGTGTAACTGTGGCTTACTTGTTCCAGGCAGATGGTGATCACCCGTTGGCCAGGTAGACAGTGCCCGCTGTCCCAGCGTCGTTACAGTTGTGCAGATGGTGGAGAGGAGAGAGCGGAAACCGCTGCCGAGAGAGACGATTCCGCCGCCGGGAGATTCTGCCTGTGCACAGGGGGGTAGCGGAGAACAGGTGAGTAAAAGGATTGGCTTACTTGGGTTTGAGGGGAGATCCTCCGGGAGTTAATGCCGAGGTGGTGAGGTAGAAGGTCGTGATGATGATGATGGCTAGGAAGTCGGGAAATGCGCTTCATAGAGTCAAGGAGACAGACGGCTCCGTGCAGACCAGCAGGCTGAGTGAGGTTAAATAGTCCTGTCCTGACGAGGAGCCGGTGTGCGCGCAGCTGTGGATGATAATGGCCCAGAACGAGTCATCACAGACAATGTTTCCTCTGGCTTAAAGACCCTGGCGTAAAGACCCTGGCGTGGTGGCAACATATTTTTCCCGGGGGGGGGGGGGGGGGACACATATGTATGAATATGTTAATTTTATATTATTTATTTCTTTTTTTTTATTTTGTACATAATAATGCATCAGATTTATATAGCGCTTTATCATAGACACTCAAAGATGCTTTTTACAGATACATTATTCATTCACTCCAGACAGACAATGGTAGTGGTAAGCTACTACTGTAGCCACAGCTGCTCTGGAGCAGGCTGATGGAAACGTGGCTGCCAATCCAGGCCAACGGCCTCTCTGGCCACCACCGAACATTTATACACATTCATACCCAGTGTTATGGACACCGGAGGCAAGGTGGGTAAAGTGTCTTGCCCAGGGACACAACGGCAGGATATCTGGGGAGAGCGGGATTCGAACCGCCAACCATCCGGTTATTGGACAACCCGTTCTACCTCCTGAGCCTCTGCCGTGCATTTGAAACTTACAATCTGAAGTATTGTACAGCCAAGGCTTGAATGTTGGAATATTGGGCCAGTTGGGGTCCCACCGAGACGTCCTGTATTTGGACTTTTTACTGGTGTCATCCTTCTCTCCTTCCTCTGTGCTCACCTCTCCTGGACCCTCTGCCTGAACACTTTCCTCCCCTTGGCTCCTCTCTTCTGCCTAATCTTGCCTTCTCTGAGCTCTGTCTAATTCAGATTCTCTCTCTGTCTATGGTGGTATACGAACAGGTTAGAAAATATCAAGTACCATGTAAATTAAAGGGGACAACCAAATATTTCTAGTTAAGGGTACAAAGAGCACCCACTTAAAACTTGAGTAATGACTTCAGTCTTGAAGGTTTGAGGTTTTTCTCCAAAATTTATAACAATTTTCTTATCGTTTTCTGCTTTTCTCTGTAAATTTATCTAAATTTGAAACCATTTTCCTCAAATTTGTAATTTCCTCTTGTAAAATTGACTTTTCTTGTACATTCGAAACTTTATTATAAATTTGTGGATTATTTTATGACTTATGTTTGTCTGTTTTTTTTAATAAAATTACTGTTTATTAAATAAATTTGAAACAGACTGTGGTATTTTTTTTTACTTTTTCCTTACAACAATTTATATTTTTGACCATAACTTTGCAGTCAGAACAGAACAATAATTTAACTCTCATTACAAAGAAAAAAATATTAATAAAATTGTATTTAATGATTTAAATTAACTTAAATGACCAATGATGCCGTTATTTCTGTTATAATATCTCTATATATTTATAGTTTTTTTTAGAAATCTCCTCACCACCAAGAAAAACATCCCTTATTTTGAAATCCAAATGCTGGCACGTTCAGTTTGTCTGAAGGCTGCTGACGGATTAAAGTCATTGTCTTCGTGAATTTCGGTCATCTTAACTTGACAGGCACATAATTGGCAACATAACTTAATGTTGTAGTGGCTGGTGAAATATATCCTCAGCAATTCATCAGTCCCCCTTGCCTTTCCCTTCATATGAAGCTGGCTGCACTTGAATTCTAACCACATCTCTTAGCTAAGCGACTCTTCCGTTATTGCTCCCGTTTCCAGGGGGTTAAAACCATGATAAATGCCTCCAGTGTTTACATATCTCTTCTGATTTTTTTTCCCACATTTAAAGTACTTTAATAAACTCATGTTTCTGTCGGACAGTCAAGCCTTATTATGCTGCATTTCCCTTCTAGTCTGCCTTGGTCCGCATATGCTTTGGACGAGCCCGGCACGCACGCGATGCTGTACATGCTCACTTTTTTCATCTACCCAGGCCAAGCGGTTGATGCACACACACAACTATCATTTGTAGTTTCACTACCACCCAATAGGTAGCGCCAAGGCGCTGACCCGCCAGGATTTTCACCAACGAAGAAACAGCTTCACAAAGTTTCTCTTCAAATAGAGTCCATTTCTGCTGTTTGACTTCCCAGTTTTCACTCCTCTTCCACAAAGATGCTGCTGCTGCTAGCGAGACACTGCCTGCTGACTGACTGGAAAGCTCGCGTGGGTGGGGCACTTCTAAACTCCGCGTGGATGACGGCCACGCGAGTTGTTCGTGTGCGCACTTGCCGAAAGTCATTGGTTCATATATACTTTTCTTCAATTCATATCTCCTTCTTGGCGTGGCGGTAAACTTTCTGCCGAGGTGGCCCACCACCGAGAAATGTTACCAGAGGAAACCCTGGGTGAAATGCCACTGCACTTGAGAAGGAAACAACTATTGTTGAATTACTGGGTTAACCTCTTGCACTCTGGTGTACCGCGGGCGGACACGTCTCTGCATCCTAGAGTGCACAAGGGTGCACGAGGGCACACGGGGGTGCTGCACTGAAAAAAAAAAGCTGCATTTCCGTTCTTCCACTACAGACCCAGCCGCGAACAGAAAGCCAAAGGAGTGCTTTGATTGGTTTAGATGTGATTGACCTCTCATTCGACTAATAAGAGCCTTGAATTGGGTTTCTGAAACCTTGAAGAACCAATGACTGAAAACCTAGCAAGAAGGACCCGCCTACCAACGGCTGCGAATACAGCCAGCCAATTGAAGCACAGAAGTTCGAAAGCTGTTTTGTGTAAGGCTGGGTGACACACAGGCGTTCGCCAGTCTTTTTTTCTTACTACTGTTCTTATTTGTTTTGAAAAATCGTTTGCCAAAACCGCAATCATGGAAGCGCAAAACCGCAATAATGGAATTATGGTTTGACCGGGTCGCGTGACCAGAACCACGAGTCCGTAACAAGCGGACCAGCGTCATGTTCGTCTGACAATGAGGAACAGAAGTTCGCCAGCGACTTTGCTGTTGTGGACAGGTAAGTGTTATAAGCTAAATTATTCTTTATCCCTGAAAATTGTAATCCAAATGACTTTTGACCGATCGGTAAATTACAACTGTGCGTTATCGCAACATGATCACTACAGTACCCCTCCTCAAGGGACGCCTCCTGGTGGCCAACTCAGCCTGCCAAGGTGAGTCCGATGGAAGTCCCTGATGAGATGTCGATCGAGGATGAAGGATGATCGCACCCAGGATCTCTCCTCCGGACCATACGTGGTCCAGTCCACTAGGTACTGGAGACCCCGGCCCCGGCATTGTACGTCCAAGATGCGCTTGGCCTTGTGGGCTGGACCACCATCGATCATAACTGGAGGGGGCGGCTGCTTGGGTGGAAGACAGAGAGGACTTGAAGGAACCGGTTTTGCCTGCGAGACATGAAAGGTAGGACAAATACGCATGGTAGGGGGAAGAGACAGGCGGACAGCAACTGGGTTCACACAAAGTGAGAGATGGGAAAAGGACCAATAAAATGGGGAGAAAGCTTCTTGGACTCAGCTTTCAAATGAATGATCTTAGTAGATAGCCATACCTTTTGTCCGACCCAGTAGGGTGGAGCCAGGGTCCTCCGATGGTTGGCGATTTCAGAATTGCGACTAGTGGTGTGTTGGAGAGTGGCCCTGGTGGACCTTCAGATCCAACGGCATCATCTGATATGGGTCTGCACAGATGGAACAGCGATCTCCTCCTCTTCCTCCGGGAACAATGGAGGGTTGTAGCCCAATGATGCCTCAAACGGGGAGAGACCCGTGGCCGTAGAAATGGCAGAGTTGTGAGCACACTCGATCCAAGGTAAGTGTGAACTCCACGATGCCGGGTTAGAGGCTGTAACACACCTCAGGGCTGCCTCCAGCTCTTGATTAGCACGCTCACACTGGCCATTGCTCTGCGGATTTAGTTTAGTTTAGTTTATTCACACACACACATTACACATTATCAACAGCATGGATGAATTACGTACAATATGAGTTATCAACAGCGTGATTAGCAGTATACAATAGGCTTTTTTTTTTTTACATTGTTTTGGAGTGTGGATGGGTCATTCCAAATAAACTATTTAAAGCTTTTAGTAGGGAGCCCAATTCTGCAATGAAATAATGACAGAAGTCAGTCTAATGTCTTTGTGTGAAAGAACAAACAAACATACAGTGGGGTAAAAAAGTATTTAGTCAGCCACCAATTGTGCAAGTTCTCCCACTTAAAAGATGAGAGAGGTCTCCAGTTTTCATCATAGGTATACCTCAACTATGAGAAACAAAATAAGAAAAAAAAAAAATCCAGAAAATCACATTGAAGGATTTTTAATGAATTAATTGGTAAATTCCTCAGTAAAATAAGTATTAGGTCAATAACAAAAGTTCATCTCAATACTTTGTTATATACCCTTTGTTGGCAATGACAGAGGTCAAACGTTTTCTGTAAGTTTCCACAAGGTTTTCACACACTGTTGCTGGTATTTTGGCCCATTCCTCCATGCAGATCTCCTCTAGAGCAGTGATGTTTTGGGGCTGTCGCTGGGCAACACAGACTTTCAACTCCCTCCAAAGATTTTCTATGGGGTTGAGATCTGGAGACTGGCTAGGCCACTCCAGGACCTTGAAATGCTTCTTAACCACTTGCGCTCCGTTGTTCCGCGGGCGGGCAAGTCTCTGCGTTCTAAGACGCACGAGGGCGCACTCGTGCGCACTCTGACGCATAGACCAGATTGTGGTGATGTAGGTGGTGATGGTGATGTAGTGGCGTCCAAGCGCCACTAAAAAAAAAACTGCAGAGACAGCCGCGAACAGATTAGTTCATCTGATTGACCTCTCATTCGACTAATAAGAGCCTTGAATTGGGTTTCTGAAACCTTGAAGAGCCAATGAATGAAAACCTAGGAAGGAGGACCCGCCTACTGTGAACGCAGGAGCCAATTGAAGCACAGAAATTCAGGCTGGGTGAAGAGAGATTTACTGCTGCAGCAGATGAAAACTAGAAAAGCACTCGGAGAGCGCAGACCTCCGCCAAGCGCCACAATTCCCCCCATACAGTGTTTGTGTGTACGTTTTCAGATTCCTTGAGCATGTAAACATATGACTAGCAATTGGATTCACAATGATTATTTGTTTATTTGACAGGGACAGTGCAATAAACACACAATTAATCAATGACAGTCAATCTGATAGTGATAGGATTAGTGGTTCAGTAGTAAAAGCATTGCCTCCTTGGCGGAGGTAATAAACTGAAGTGTTGCTGTTGTGTCCATCTCCTTCACTGACGGATGCAAATTGGGTAGACAGGTTGCCGTGGGTTTTATATTATTTTGGGGTTGCGCTCCGCGGCAAACGAGAATTTAGAAGCTTCGCCGGCAGAGAGCTCGTTTTTGCGCAGCGCCTATGGCTGGCCGGTGAATTTCTGCCAAATGCGCAGCTCCTATGGCTGGCCGGGGAATTTCTGCCAAAGAATCCGTCGGCGGACAGCTGCCCATGTGAGGTTTTGCAGTTGCGCGCAAACACAGGCACGCTGGCGGGCCCAGGCCAGCAGTGTTTTCCACGTGCTTTTGTGCCTAAAACGTTGAAGAACGCAGAGTTTGTGTTGCAGACACGACGACCAGCGCCCTCCATTGCGCCTGTGCACATGTTGAAAATGGCCCTATGTCACAGTGTGGAAAAATGCTTTAAAAAATTCCTGTATCCAGACGGTGAACCGGATCACCCCCAAAATTTAATCAGTTCTTCCTTGTTCCATTTCCAACAATGCCTGAAAGTTTCATGGAAATCCGTCCAAGACTTTTTGAGTTATCTTGCTAACCAACAGACAAACAGACAGACAGACAGACAGACAGACAGACAGACAAACAAACACACAGACAAACCCCGGCAAAAACATAACCTCCTCCTGGCCTTTTCGGCCTGGCAGAGGTAACAAAGGACGCTGGACGAATCTACCACAGACCCCGCAGCATGGAGACCACCCACAAGTGGGACCTGCACTCATTCCAGCAGAATAGACGTTTAGGATTCTCTTCCGTCATCATAGACCGACGGAGGCGACGACAAAGGTCGTAAATCATTCACCAAAACCGCAATAATGGAATTATATTTTGATCGGGATCCACGAGCCGAGCAGCGTCGCGTTCGTCTTACAATGGGGAAGAGAAGTTCGCCACGACTCTGCTGCTGTGAAGAGGTAAGGTGTTATAAGCTAAATTATTATTTATCCCTGAAAACTGTAATCCAAAAATGACTTTTGACCGATCGGTAAATTACAACTGTACTGCGCACGAAGTACGAAGTGCGTGCGCCGCGATAAACGGTTCATTTGCCATGTTCGGACCGTGAACGCCCCCCCCCCCCCCCGCTGCAGAAGAGGAGCGGGGGGGGCGTTCACGGTCCGAACGCCCCCGGTCCGCGGGGGGAAGCATATGAGTCTATTCCTTCATGTAGCGATGGCCGTCTTCTGCAGCGAGGGGGACAACCCCCCCCACACACACACAGTAGCGAGGGGGGGGGGGTGCTGTGAAAACATGCAAGGAGTGTAATCCATCATGTAGCGAGGGCCGAACTGCGTCTTTTTTAGCGGGGGGGGACAACCCCCCCCCACACACACAGACACAGCCCTGAGTGTGACCTTTCATTAGAGCCCAAAATGAAGATTCTACATTGAATTATTCAAAAGTTACAGATGTTTTTCCAAACTGTGCCATTTGGCACAATTTGGCACAGTTCCAAAACGCCTGGGAACTACCTGAGAACAAAGCTGTGTAAAATATTCATTTTTTGTGGTATTGTTACCAAATTTGGATCTCAGCTTGATAACACTTGGTTCTACATTTCTGTTGCATTTTCCAGCCGGATCGGACAGCTGTGTGTTATTTGTAAGCATTTGTATCCAAAAAAACACTGTGTCCAAATTTATTTTCTTCAAGTTCAGTATGTTTAGATGACTGTAACTCAGTGGCCGGAGCACGTTGAGAGATTATGTTTTTTTTCGCCAAAAAATTCAAAGTGTTTTCTTTTAAATGAGACCAACCCCATGAAGATGCTGCAAAGGGTTGAATAACAGCTTTCGATTTACTTTGGGCACGTTATTTTTTGGCATTTTTAGGAAAATTGCCCGGAGTGCAAGGGGTTAAGAAGCCACTCCTTCGTTGCCCGTGCGGTGTGTTTGGGATCACTGTCATGCTGAAAGACCCAACCACGTTTCATCTTCAATGCCCTCGCTGGTGGAAGGAGGTTTTCACTCAAAATCTCACGATACATGGCCCCATTCATTCTTTCTTTTACACGGATCAGTCATCCTGGTCCCTTTGCAGAAAAACAGCCCCAAAGTATGATGTTTCCACCCCCATGCTTCACAGTAGATATGGTGTTCTTTCTCCTTCAAACACGACAAGTTGAGTTTTTACCAAAAAGTTCTATTTTGGTTTCATCTGACCATATGACATTCTCCCAATCCTCTTCTGGATCATCCAAATGCTCTCTAGCAAACTTCAGACGGGCCTGGACATGTACTGGCTTAAGCAGGGGGTCACATCTGGCACTGCAGGATTTGAGTCCCTGGTAGCATAGTGTGTTTCTGATGTAGCCTTTGTTACTTTGGTCCCAGCTCTCTGCAGGTCATTCACTAGGTCCCCCCGTGTGGTTCTGGGATTTTTGCTCACCGTTCTCGTGATAATTTTGACCCCACGGGGTGAGATCTTGCGTGGAGCCCCAGATCGAGGGAGATTATCAGTGGTCTTGTATGTCTTCCATTTTCTAATAATTGCTCCCACAGTTATTTCTTCACACCAAGCTGCTTACCTATTGCAGATTCAGTCTTCCCAGCCTGGTGCAGGTCTACAATTTTGTTTCTGGTGTCCTTTGACAGCTCTTTGGTCTTGGCCATAGTGGAGTTTGGAGTCTGACTGTTTGAGGTTGTGGACAGGTGTCTTTTATACTGATAACGAGTTCAAACAGGTGCCATTAATACAGGTAACGAGTGGAGGACAGAGGAGCCTCTTAAAGAAGAAGTTACAGGTCTGTGAGAGCCAGAAATCTTGCTTGTTTGTAGGTAGCCAAATACTTATTTTATTGAGGAATTTACCAATTAATTCATTAAAAATCCTTCAATGTGATTTTCTGGATTTTTTTTTTCTCATTTTGTCTCTCATAGTTGAGGTATACCTATGACGAAAATTGGAGACCTCTCTCATCTTTTAAGTGGGAGAACTTGCACAATTGGTGGCTGACTAAATACTTTTTTGCCCCACTGTATGACAGACATAGCACATAATCCCAGCATTTGTTTACACTGAAATACTAGGTGATTTCAAGATATAAAGTCAAGTTATTAAATACTATTGGAGTGAATCAACATATAAAACAAAATTACAGTGGCGTAACAACTCATCAGTAAGCAAGTTTGTGTAACAAATAGCAGATTTGTGGCTTATATTAATCATATATTCCATACCTACATATGTATAGACATATTAGAATGTTTAGTGATTACATATGTGGAATGACCTAACGCCTATGAACAGGACAAGAGGTCTCAACCACCAGCGAGGATCAAAGAGCAGACAGAGTCGCAGCGGTGGAGACCGGATCGATCTCCCTGACCACCCAGGGTCAGGTGGAGGAGACGGAGGACAATGGAGTGGGGATTACGTTAATGCGGGATGTCAGCTTTGATATGCAATGTCTTTTGTTGAGTGTGGTATAAAGTATGAAGGTCTGACTGCGTTCGACCTCTTATTCTGCTTCTGCACCAAGATGAGATGTTAGGGAGCGAAAGCTGATATTAAACTTTGATTTATAAAGCCATATCGCTTCGTTATTTCTACCTCCCTACACTGGTGACCAGACGTGAGGATGGAACAGAGACGTTCTCCCGCGAGTAACTCATCAGAGGCGACCCAGGCAAGCGCCGGCGCCCATGCAGACAGGGGAACGGATGGAAGACGTTCCCCCACGGCAGAAGCTACAGAGAGGGCTCAACCGAGCACCATCCCCAGCCCCGCCGTGAGAGCAGAAGAAAGGCGCTCTCACCCGGCGGACACATCGGGGACGGCCCACACAAGCGCCGTCACTGTCAAGCTGCCAGAATTCTGGCAAGAAGACCCGAGCTCGTGGTTCCAGCAAGCTGAGGCTCAGTTTGCACTGGCGGGCATAACGGCGGACGAGACAAAGTTTTATCATATCGTCACCAAACTCGACGCTGCCACGTCAAGATGTGCACAGAGCATTATCCAACAGCCGCCCGCCCATGACAAATACAGAGAGCTTAAAGCGACCATCGTCAAGAAGTTCGTCCCCTCAGCCGAGGAGAGAGCAGAGAGGAACCTGGCAACCTTTAGCATTTTTTAGCAAATCTTTAAACCAAACCAAGCGTAAATACAGCACTTTTGACAGGGAGCTGCTAGCGCTTCATTTATCCATCCAGTTCTTCCAGTTCCAGTTCTGGTTAGAAGGGCGGTGCTTCACGGCTTTTGTAGACCACAAACCGCTCACTTTTGCGATGGCTAAAATTTCAGAACCATGGTCAGGCAGGCAGCAAAGACAGCTAGCTGCAATTTCAGAGTTCACCACAGACATTCGACATGTGGCAGGCAAACTTAACGTGGTAGCAGACTGCCTCTCTCGCGCTGTAACATTGCCAGAGCACGAGGAGACAGATTATACTACCTCAGCCGCAGAACTCTTCACCAACGCGGACGCGTACGCGGCCCCAATTCACGTAGGGATAGATTACGCAGCCATGGCAGAGGAACAAAACAGCGACGCGGACGTGCGCGCGCTCCTGTCTGGACCAACAGGGTTAAGACTGGAGGAAAGGGGTTTACGTGACGGTGTACCCCCCCTAATCTGCGACGTTTCAACCGGCCGACCTCGCCCGGTAGTCCCAGCTGCATGGCGCCGCCGCATTTTCGACTTGGCTCACTCCCTCGCGCACCCAGGGGTGCGCGCCTCGGTTAAAATGGTCGCAGAAAAGTTTGTTTGGCCGGGCCTGCGCAAAAATGTAAAGGAATGGGCAAAAACTTGCATATCTTGTCAGCGCGCCAAAATACACAAACACACAAAAGCTCCCCTAGAGCCTTTTCGAATCCCAGCCAGGAGGTTTGACCACGTTCATGTCGACCTCGTGGGACCACTACTTTCGTCTCAGGGTTTCACACACCTGTTAACAATGATAGACCGTACTACGCGCTGGCCTGAGGCGGTCCCTTTGGCGTCAACCACAGCTGCGGAAGTTGCTCGCGTTTTTTTAACAAACTGGGTGGCACGTTTCGGCGTCCCATCGGACATCACGTCCGATAGGGGGCCTCAATTTGTCTCAGAGCTTTGGTCAGCCATGGCCAGCAGCTTAGGGGCGACAATTCACCGCACCACCGCTTATCACCCTCAGGCTAATGGGTTATGCGAGCGTTTTCACAGATCTTTAAAGGCCGCCCTCAGGGCCCCACTAACGGATACAAATTGGGTGAATAAACTTCCCTGGGTTTTATTGGGGTTGCGTTCTGCGCCTAAAGAGGATCTAGACGCCTCCCCAGCAGAGTTAGTTTTTGCACAACCTCTCAGACTCCCAGGTGAGTTTTTACCAGAGAACCCAGAGCCCGGGCATCTTCCAGCCCTGAGGCCTTTAGGCAGCACCGGACCGGACACTCTCCCCAGACCGGCACATCACTCTTTTCCGCGGGTTTTTGTCCCCCAAGCTTTAAAAAACGCCGAGTTCGTTTTTGTTAGGCATGAAGCTTTAAAACCAACCTTCCGTCCACCTTACGATGGACCATTCAGAGTGCTGGAACCTGGTGATAAGCATTTTGTGCTTGATTTAGAGGACAGAAAAGAAACAGTCAGCATTGACAGACTTAAACCTGCCTTCTTGTTGAGAGACGAACCTGCACGGGTGGCGAGAGCACCTCGACGGGGTAGACCCCCCAAGAAAAAAAACTCAGCCCCCCTGCAGGGAACAAATAACCACTCTCCTCCCCAAGCTGCAGATTCCTTACAGGAAGGTCCCACCACGACGCCAAAGCGGACCCACAGCAGATTCGGGAGAAGATTAAAACCCAGACGGCACAGGGACTGATACAAATTGACCAGGACTTGTTAACTGTGTTATCAGATTGTGCTGTGACAGTTCTAAGGATGATTTGTGACATTACTATGCTGTTGTTGTTACCACTGAATTCCCTACAGGAGCATGACTGCTGGAAAGATTTTTCCTCGTTTTTCCTGTCAAGAGGTTAACAGTATAATATGTCATAGAGATTATCTTAAACTGTAAACTTAATTTGATTGTCCTTTTCTTAGTCGTTTGGGGGGGGGGGCTGTGGCTTATATTAATCATATATTCCATACCTACATATGTATAGACATATTAGAATGTTTAGTGATTACATATGTGGAATGACCTAACGCCTATGAACAGGACAAGAGGTCTCAACCGCCAGCGAGGATCAAAGAGCAGACAGAGTCGCAGCGGTGGAGACCGGATCGATCTCCCTGACCACCCAGGGTCAGGTGGAGGAGACGGAGGACAATGGAGGGGGGATTACGTTAATGCGGGATGTCAGCTTTGATATGCAATGTCTTTTGTTGAGTGTGGTATAAAGTATGAAGGTCTGACTGCGTTCGACCTCTTATTCTGCTTCTGCACCAAGATGAGATGTTAGGGAGTGAAAGCTGATATTAAACTTTGATTTATAAAGCCATATCTCTTCGTTATTTCTAACTCCCTACAGATTAATTATATAACGATAGGAGTTGCATTTTTAGTTTTTTTTCTTGAAGATGGAGATGGAAGGTAACATTTTTAGATTCTCATCAAGCTCTGTCATGGATGTCCCTTGTGGGGCACCATTGAGACACTATAGGCCAACCAGTGAGTTTGCATATTTTATTAACGAAAGACACAATGACAAAATAAACAGCCATGTCGGGCAATAACATGAACAAAGGCTAAGACACAAGATCGAAGACTCTGAGGAGGAATAACACAGAGAACTAAGAATCAAAAAGGAGACTGGAGTCCGGGATAGGGGCTCCAGTCACGTACGCGGAGGAGCCCGTACTGTTGTGTAGGTCGCAGCAAGGAGTAAGCCTCAGCTGCTCCCTTAAATGATAACTCAGAACCAATCAGAAAAGGGGAATGTAATTAAATGAAATGACAAACAGCTGTCACAACGCGACTCGGCTTTGACAGCTGGAAGTCCCATCATGACGCTGTCAAAATACTGTAAGAGCCCAGACGAAGGCCACAATAATAAGGCTCGAAACGGGATGAAACGAGGAAAATACTGGACAACCCGAACGCGGATGGAATCGGCACTCAGGCCATAACAGTAACCCCCCGTTCACAAGGCGCATTCCAGGCGCAAACGCGACATCCAAGCAACCCCCCCCCCCCAACCAGAAGGCTACCAGGGCCGACCCAGGGAGGGTGGAGGGGGAAACAGGCTAGGAGGGAGAGAACCCCCCCCCCCCCCCCCAAAAAAAAATAAAGAAATGACTACACCAGAACAAAAAAAAACCCCACAAGGGACGGGCAACAAAGGTAACTATTAAACTGGAGAGGCTGAATACAGAAACCAAAAGTAGAACATAAAACAAGGAAGTCCTCAGGCACCGTTGAATCGAATAGACAAAAATATATATTATAGCACCTTGGAGGAGTCAGATTATTTAGCATCTCAGACAAGAGACAGTGGATAACTGTGGGAGCAGCGGCTATTGGCGCTGGCCGGAAACGAA
The DNA here is from genome assembly GCA_020510985.1 of Pholidichthys leucotaenia. Taxonomy (NCBI): domain Eukaryota; kingdom Metazoa; phylum Chordata; class Actinopteri; order Cichliformes; family Pholidichthyidae; genus Pholidichthys; species Pholidichthys leucotaenia. The sequence goes on from CM035847.1 coordinate 97,375,231, forward strand.
GGCGGCGTGGTAAACGTGCCGGTGCGCTAGTCAGGTTGAAGAAACAAGGATTTCGCACGCCGCTCCCATCGATCCATCTGGCAAATATCCGCTCTTTGGCGAACAAAATGGATGAACTGCTGCTCCTGACTCACAAAAACTGGGATTTTAGCAGATCTGGCGCCCTTTGTTTCACGGAGTCCTGGCTGAGTGAACACATCCCGGACAGCGCAATGCGCCTGGACGGATTCCAGCTGTTTCGCGCTGATCGCAGCCGAGAATTCTCTGGAAAGACTAAAGGTGGTGGAATCTGCTTCTACATAAACGAAGGTTGGTGTACTGATGTCACAGTGTTGAAGAAGTTTTGTAGCCCTAACCTAGAGTCACTGTTCATAAACTGTAAACCCTTTTATTCACCGCGAGAGTTCTCCTCGTTTATTCTGGTCGGAATTTATATCCCGCCTGCTGCTTGTACAACGGAGGCACTGCAGCACCTCGCTGACCAGATAGCAGACGTGGAGGAAAAACATCCAGACTCTCTGCTTATCATTCTGGCTGATTTCAATAGAGCTAATCTCACAAATGAGCTTCCTAAATACAGACAGCATATTAAATGTCCCACCAGGGACACAAATACACTTGACCACTGTTACACAGTTTTAAGAAACGCCTATCATGCCGTCCCCCGTGCAGCTCTGGGTTTTTCTGACCACCGTCTGCTCCATCTTATTCCAACATACAGACAGAAACTAAAAACTTCCAAGTCTGTTGTAAGGACTGTGAAGAAATGGACTGAGGAATCAAAGCTGGAGTTACAAACCTGCTTTGACTATACAGATTGGAGTGTTTTTGAAGCTGCAGCCATTAACCTAAATGAACTCACTGACACTGTGACGTCATACATCTGTTTCTGCGAGGACATGTGTGTGCAGACCAAGACCTTCTGCACATACAACAACAATAAACCCTGGTTCATTCCTAAACTGAAGCAGCTACGTCAGACCAAGGAGGAGGCCTACAGGACTGGTGACTGGACTCTGTACAAGCGGGCCAGAAACGTGCTGACGAAGAAGATCAGGCTTGCTAAGAGGAGCTACAGTGTGAAGTTACAAAAAAACTTCTCAGCCAACAACTCTGCTTCTGTCTGGAGAGGCCTACCGAATATCACCAACTACAGGAGACCATCCCCCCACCCTGTGGAAAACCTCCAGCTGGCTAACGACCTAAACAGCTTTTACTGCAGGTTTGAAAAGAACCTACAGTTCTCACCTCCCACCCACACAGGATTATCTGCAGCCCCAGGAACTCCATCCCTCCTCCACTCTGACCTCCCACCAGCACTAACGATCTGTGAAGAGGAGGTGCGCCGGGTCTTTCAGAGACAAAAGATCAAGAAGGCTGCAGGACCTGATGGTGTGTCTTCGTCCTGCCTGAGAGTCTGCTCCAACGAGTTGGCCCCCATCTTCACCCGGATCTTTAACAGATCACTGGAGCTGCGTGAAGTGCCTTCCTGCTTCAAACGCTCCATCATCATTCCAGTTCCCAAGAAACCCTCTGTTACAGGATTAAACGACTACAGACCTGTTGCCCTGACCTCTGTGGTCATGAAATCCTTGGAGAGATTGGTGCTGAACCACCTGAAGGTCATCACAGGCCCCCTGATGGACCCACTGCAGTTTGCCTACCGGTCAAACAGGTCAGTGGATGATGCAGTGAATATGGAACTACACTACATCCTGCAACACCTCGACTCCCCAGGGACGTACGCCAGGATCCTGTTTGTCGACTTCAGCTCAGCGTTCAACACCATCATCCCAGGCATTCTTCATCAGAAACTCCTCCAGCTCAAGGTGCCCCCCTCCACCTGCCAGTGGATCTCCAGCTTTCTGACTGACAGGTGGCAACAGGTGAAGCTAGGGAGATTTACATCCAGCTCCAGAAAAATTAGTACTGGCGCCCCCCAAGGATGTGTCCTTTCCCCACTGCTCTTCTCCCTCTACTCCAACGACTGCACCTCAGAGGACCCTTCGGTGAAGCTCCTGAAGTTTGCGGATGACACCACAGTCATCGGTTTGATCCAGGATGATGATGAGTCTGCATACAGGCGGGAGGTGGAGCAGCTGATCCTCTGGTGCAGCCAGAACCATCTTGAACTTAACCCAGCCAAAACGGTGGAGATGACTGTGGATTTCAGGCGACACCCCCCTTCATTCCCCCCACTCACCATCCTCAACAGCACAGTGTCCACTGTGGACTCCTTCAAGTTTCTGGGTACCACAATCTCCCGGAACCTGAAGTGGTCCTCCCATATAGACACTGTCCGGAAAAAGGCCCAGCAGAGGTTATTTTTTCTACGTCAGCTCAAGAAGTTTGATTTGCCTCAAGAGCTGCTGGTTGTCTTCTACACCGCCATCATCCAATCTGTCCTCTGCTTTTCCATCACTGTCTGGTTTGGATCTGCCACTAAACAGGACAAGACCAGACTGCAGCGGATCGTTAAGTCTGCGGAGAGGATCATTGGTACCGACCTACCCTCCATTGAGAACTTATATCGGTCCATAACCAGGAAACGGGCGGGAAACATCTGTGCTGACCCATCACACCCCGGCCACAAACTGTTTGAACGTCTATCTTCTGGTCATCGTTACAGATCACTGAAGGTCAAAACCACCCGTCACAGGAACAGTTTCTTTCCTCAAGCCATCACTCTGATGAACTCCTAACATTCACCTAGTCCTACCTGTTGCTGTACTCATGACTTTTCATCCATTATTACATTGCACATAACTCTCACACTGCTTTTTACTTCATTCACATTATATCACTGAATCTGAGTTCACATTGAAATACTGTGTGACTGTATATTTTTTCATATATTTCTGCAAAGTGTGGTTAGTCTGAGTAAATAACTGCATATATTCCTATATTTGCATCCTTTTATAGAAACGTGGACAGACTGTAATTTACTGTACATACTCTGTTGTCATTGAATCCTTATTTAAATCCTCCACCTGAACAACGAGAGCAAGTTTTTAGCCAAAGTCAAATTCCTTGTATGTGTTGTGCATACTTGGCCAATAAAGCTGATTCTGATTCTGATTCTGATTCTGATAAGCATGGGGGAACAATGCTCAGGAGGTTCCTGGCGAGATAGCAGGAAGGAGTCAAGGACATAGGGGGTTGAATGCAGTGTAATGCAAATGTAATGTTGTGTGTGGAGAAATGCCATGAAACTTGTGAGGAGAGATTTGGGGTAAAAAGAGAGTACCTGCTGAAATGAGTCAGTCTGTTCTGTGCTTGTGAGATGTGAAGTGTGTAATAAACTGTGTGCCATGAGTCAGCCTCTTATTTCACACACTCCACACTGGTGACCCAAGACGTATTATGGAACACGAGGCAAGAACCCCGGAGCCGGCCCGGTCAGGAAGCCATCCCACGGACAGCCCGGACTGGAACCCCCAGCCACGCGTGTGCGGTTTCAGTCAAGCTACCGGATTTCTGGCAGCACAACCCGCGCTCTTGGTTCCACCACACCGAGGCCCAGTTCGCCCTCCGGGGAGTAACGGCAGACGTCACCAGATTCTACCATGTGGTTGCAGCGCTGGACGCCTGCACAGCTCAGCAGGTAGTGAGCCTGCTTGATCAGCCTCCAGCCAGCAACAAATATGAGGTGCTCAAGGCTGCGCTGACCCGGCGCTACACGCTCTCAGACTGTGAGAGGGCGGAGAGGCTCCTGACGCGGGCCGAGTTAGGAGATGGTTCGGTCATAGACCTGATTGAGAAGATGCTGGCGTTAATGGGCATGGACGATGGGCACTTTCTGTTTGCCCACCTCTTCCTCCGGAACCTTCCAACAGTGGCGAGAGCGGTTCTGGCCAATTCGCCGTTGCTGGCCGCGCGCGACTACCATGCGCTAGCCCAGGAGGCAGACCAGATCATCATCACCACCAGGGCGATCACAGTCAACACGGCAGCGGCGGAGCCCAGCGAGACGACCAGAGGAGGTGAGGAGCCACCGACGGTAGCAGCAGCGGGAGCCAAGGAGCGCCAGAGAGACACGCTCTGTTTCTACCACCGCCGCTTCGGAGAGAATGCACACAGATGTGTGCCACCATGCCAATTCAAGTGCTCGGGAAAACGCCGAGGCCGGCGGTCGGTAGCAGCTGCGACCCTTGGTGAAGAGAACAAGCTGCTCTACTTGACGGATGCATGCTCGGGGAGGCGTTTCCTCGTGGACACCGGAGCCCAGAAGAGCTTCATCCTGCCAACCTACGCTGACCGGCTGGCAGGACCTAGCGGCCCCGAAAAGTTGGCAGCAAACGGCTCGGATATTAAGACCTTTGGTGAGAGGACACTGATTTTATCTCTACACGGCCGTACATATGAGTGGACTTTTGTCGTAGCAGCACTGAATTACCATATCCTGGGGGCTGAGTTTCTGTGTGCACATGGTTTACTGGTTGATGTTGCTAACAGGCGCCTGGTTAATGCACTGTCCTTTGACTCTCTCCCCTGTATAGCTCGAGTGACCCGGCCAACAGCACAAGCCAGCGTCACAGCTACAGGCAGTAAGTTCCACACACTGCTCACTCAGTTCCCAGCACTCACGGTCCCGACGTTTTCAGTGGCCATCGCTAAACACGGGGTGGAGCACTTCATCACCACCATCGGGCCGCCCGTTTTTGCAAGACCTCGGCGCTTGGACGCAGCTAAACTGGCCATAGCGCGCGAGGAGTTCGCCAATCTGGAAAGGTTGGGCATCATCAGGCGATCAAACAGCCCATGGGCATCCCCGTTACACATGGTCCCTAAGGCTGATGGATCGTGGCGACCGTGCAGGGATTTCCGCAGGTTGAACAACGCCACAGCGCACGACCGCTACCCAATTCCCCACATACAGGATTTTTCCGTTCACCTCGCCGGTGCACACATTTTTTACAAAATAGACCTGGTCCACGGTTACCACCAAGTCCCAGTGCGCGCTGAGGACGTACCCAAAACAGTGGTAATAACTCCGTTGGGTCTATTCGAGCTCCTGCGCATGCCATTTGGGTTAAAAGGAGCGGCACAGACATTCCAGCGCATGATGGATGCAGTGCTGCGCGATCTCCCGTTCGTGTTCATCTACCTGGACGATATCCTGGTAGCCAGTGCGTCCGAAGACGAACATGAAACCCACCTCACGACGGTTTTCCGGAGGTTGGAGGAGCACGGGTTAATAATCAACCTGGCGAAATGCCAGTTCGGCGTGACGGAGATTGATTTTTTGGGGCACCGCGTCTCTCCGGAAGGAGCGATCCCGCTGCCCGACAAAATGCGCACCGTGGCAGTTTTTCCCCAGCCTCAGACGGTCAGGGCGCTGCAGGAATTTTTGGGGATGGTGAACTTTTATAACCGTTTCCTTCCCTGCGCGACGCAGCTCATGCAACCATTGTACGCCGCGCTCAAGAAACAGAATCCCGCGGATAGGGTCAAATGGACCCCGGAGCGGGAGCGGGCATTCTCGGAAGTTAAAGCAGCCCTGGCAAACGCCGCACTGCTGGCGCATCCGGACCCGACGGCCCGGATAGCTCTCACCACCGATGCTTCAGATTTGGCCATAGGGGCTGTCGTGGAGCAGCGCGTCGCTGGGGCTTGGCAGCCGCTCACCTTTTTCAGCAGAACTTTGCGCAACAGCGAATGTAAATACAGCGCATTCGACAGAGAGTTACTGGCCCTCCACCTGGCCATACGCCACTTCCAGTTCTGGCTGGAAGGGCGCAGCTTCACTGCGTTCGTGGACCACAAGCCGCTAACATTCGCGATGGCCAAGGTTTCAGAACCGTGGTCGGGCCGGCAGTAGAGACAGCTGGCCGCGATCTCAGAGTTTACTACCGATATTCAGCATGTGTCGGGTAAACTGAATGTGGTGGCGGACTGCCTCTCGCGCACCGTGGTGGCCCCGGTCTGCGTGGGGATACATTACGCAGCCATGGCCGCGGAGCAGATTAGTGATGCAGACGTGTGCGCGCTCCAGTCTGGACCAACAGGGTTAAGGCTGGAGAGCAGGGTGCTGCAAGATGGCGGCCCCACCCAATCTGCGATGTCTCCATGGGACGCCCACGTCCGGTGGTCCTGGTCGCGTGGTGCCGCTGCGTGTTTGAGTCGGTTACACTCTGGCGCACCCAGGAGTGCGCGCGTCGGTCAAAATGGTGGGAGAGAAGTTTGTGTGGCCGAGCCTACGCAAACAAATGAAAGAGTGGGCTGCAGCCTGCGTGGCGTGCCAACGAGCCAAGGTACACAGACACACGAAGGGTCCCTTGGAGCCGTTTCGTATCCTGGCTAAGAGGTTCGACCATGTTCACGTGGACCTCGTGGGCCCCCTCCCGCCATCACAGGGGTGCACGCACCTCCTGACAGTGGTGGACTGCACCACGCGCTGGCCAGAAGCAGTCCCGCTGGCAGCAACCACGTCCACGGACGTAGCACGCGCTTTTTTAATAGCATGGGTGGCGCGTTTTGGAGTCCTGTCAGACATTACGTCCGACAGGGGCCCTAAATTTGTTTCCGAACTCTGGTCCGCGATGGCCCGCAGCCTGGGTGTTAAAATTCACCGCACAACCGCGTACAACCCACAGGCCAATGGTTTATGCGAGCGTTTTCATAGATCACTGAAAGCAGCACTCAGGGCTTCACTGATAGATGCAAATTGGGTAGACAGGCTGCCGTAGGATTTATTGGGGTTGCGCTCTGCGCCGAAAGAGGATTTGGAAGCTTCCCCGGCAGAGCTTGTTTTTGCGCAGCCCCTACGGCTGCCCCGGGAATTTCTACCAGATAATCCCGCGCCGGGCAGCTGCCCGTCTCAGCTTTTGCAGCGTAGCGCAAACACAGGCACGCTGCCGGGTTCTGCCCACCACAGTTTTCCGTGTGTTTTCGTGCCTAAAACTTTGAAGAGCGTGGAGTTCGTGTTCGTCAGACACAACGCCCACCGCCTTCCATTGCGCCCACCCTGTGATGGACCGTTCAGAGTGTTGGAAACAGGGGATAAGCATTTTTTGCTAGACTTGGGGGATAGAAGGGAGAGAATTGGCATAGACAGACTCAAACCCGCTTCTGTTGTGGCGGACGAGCAAGTGCTGTTGGCTAGGGCCCCTCGGTGTGGAAGACCCCCACGGAGAGCTCCCCAGGGAAACGATTCACCAGAGCAGCCACACGGACTAACAGAGCCACGGACAAACCGAAGTGCCCCCCCCCGTCACGGCCCACCCGCAGTCAGACACACTCCCAGCAGCCCCCCACCGGCACAGCAGCACCACGGAGGCGGTAAACCCCAGTTACAGCAGATATGGGAGGAGACGGAAGCCCAAACAGCATGTGGACTGATGTTCTATTGTTCTAAGACGCTGGGTGGGGAAGTATAGCACCTTGGGGGAGTCAGATTATTTAGCATCTCAGACAAGAGACAGTGGATAAGCATGGGAGAACAATGCTCAGGAGGTTCCTGGCGAGATAGCAGGAAGGAGTCAAGGACATAGGGGGTTGAATGCAGTGTAATGCAAATGTCATGTTGTGCGTGGAGAAATGCCATGAAACTTGTGAGGAGAGATTTGGGGTAAAAAGAGAGTACCTGCTGAAATGAGTCAGTCTGTTCTGTGCTTGTGAGATGTGAAGTGTGTAATAAACTGTGTGCCATGAGTCAGCCTCTTATTTCACACACTCCACAATATATAACATCCTGCCCGGTAAGAAAGCAAGGTAACCAAAATACACGTACACTTCAGAAAATATACAGGTACCATACAAACACTAAGAAGAAAGAACCCCCCCCCCCCAAAAAAAAAACAAAAAACTCCAAAACACAAAAACCAAAATACAGGTACATTTCAGAAAATAAACACAAGTACCCTATAACCACTGAGGGAGGAAAAAAATAACCTCAATCGCTACAGAGTAGGTCAGCAAACTATAAATACAGTCCAATACTATAAACCAGGCAAATTAAGTGTACATAACAAGGCTGACCAGCATGGCAGGACAGGGGGTGTAGACCTCCATCCCCAAAACAGAATTTCTGAGTGGCAGGATGATCACCAGTCCACTTTACTCCAATCATTTCAAAATCTAACCAAGACAACTCCCAAAATAATTCTTTATGTTTCAAGTCTAAAGATTATGTTTTACATCAACTTAATTTAGCCATTTCCCTCCTTAGATGGGAAATGTTTCTGAGTAAACCCTGCCCTGGATAAGACTGCGGAAACCATAAAAAAACAAGCAGTTTTTTCTTCAACTAGCGCATATCCACATTAAGGAAACTGCAGTTTTGCGGAAACATTAAACAAAAAATCTTAGGATGCAAATCCGTGTCTACAAATATTGCCATTAAAATGGGATTCTTCTCCCCTTTGCCTTTCCTCTTCATGGCAAATGAGTTCACTCTAACTGAAACTGATCTTCACAGGAAAATGTCTGGTTACTAGGTGAAAAAAAAGTGCTTTGTATATTCACTCTAATTCAAAAAACTATATCTGTATATACACACTACATAGGATAGAATGTTAGTGTAACGTTAACCCCTGTGAAACAAAAATTGTGGGTAGACACACTGCATGAAGCAGAATCATGAGTGCAGTGACTTCTTGACATGCCGGTTTAGTTTGTTTTTCTGGTTTTAGCCAACATAGGACAGTAGTAACTTCGGTCGTTAGTGACAGGCTACAATGTCCTGTGCAAAAAGCATAATGCGTTGAAAAGATGATAAACTGAAGACTAAGCAGGAAGGACTAACTACAATTAGGCTCTGTTAAATAAGAGCATTCCCACCTATAAATCTGCTGTGGCTATGTGTCAAACTGCATATACAGTGAGAAAATAGCTGACACGGTGCAAGCTCAGGTGCAAAATATCTCTAGCTGGTACTTCAGTCAAAATTATAAGGGTATACATTGGTTGTGATGAACGAAAATTGCAAAAAACAAATTCCTATCACATCAAATTAAACCACTGGCTCTTCAACTGCACTATTTTCTTCTTTTTCTCTTTTCAAATGACTGATGCCCATGCACAACATTCACCTTTGACTGTCAGCCAGTAAAAGTCTTTAAGTCCAAAAGAGTATCCCTTCAAACCCACAGGAAAAAAAAAAACACAACTTACAGGGATGCCGGCCAGTAGAGCACGGAGAGGGAGAAAAAAAAGGCAGTTCAGGTGGTCTACCCGCATCCCGATTCCAAATGACCGAGAGAAAAGAAAGCAGTTTGGGCGGCCTATCCCAGTCCCAGGCCCAGAGAAACAGTACCTCAGGCGGCTGGACCAGGTTGCCGAACCAACAAGACAGTCCTTCGGGCGGCCGACCCAGAACGCCGAACCGGCGAAGCCGTCTCCCGTGCGGTCGACCCGCGTCTTTAGGCCATCAGGACCGGAGGGGAAAGCGCGGAGGCGGCCTCCCTACCAAGAGGGATAGCGAGGGGAAACCAAGCCAAATACGGGGAACCCCAGCGGCACCCGGTGGAGAAAGATTGGGGGGAAGATGAGGCATCAGTCCAGCGTTAGACGGCCGAGGATATGCAGCTCCTTCACCGACCTCAAACAGAACCGGCGCTGTGCCCTTGGTGGGCCCCGATCGGGCCAGTGCTGCACCCACGGCGGACCCCGATTGGGCCGGAACAGCACCCACGACGGACCCCGATTGGACTGGCGCAACACCAGGAATGACCTCCGAGCACGAACCTGGAAACTCCACGACGACCGGAGCTGACTCGTCTCTGGTGACCCTGGGAAAAGGCTCAGAGGAACAGAGAGAACCGGGATCAGGATCACCGGCAGCGGCAGAGCCCGGCGAGACAAGCTTGGATGCAGCGATCGGCTGCGCCCGGCTCGTTTCCCCGAGAGACAGGCAAGAATGCTCCAGAACGGAAAAGAGAAAGACAAAATAGAGCACTTGCCTGATCTCCGGCTCTACTGCCGTCCAGGACTCCAACAATCCAGGCTCGAAGATCTGGAGGTCCATTCCTGGTTCCGACTTGACTGTGGCGGGTTCCGCAGCCAGCATGATGGTCGTCACAGTCTGGGAACTCCCCGCTGCTGAAGCCCACGCCGAAGGCCCGCACGGCGTGGTGGCAGGGGGTCCATGACTTGCTGGGTCTGACTGCTCCTCCACGGAGACCTGGGGATGCTTGATCGTCAGCGCAGGCACCAAACGGCAGTCCGCCCTCCTCCTCTGTCCATGACGCGGCTGCGGGACTGGCACCAGGCTCTCCGCAGGCTCCTTCTTCGTCCGGCGGTCTATTTCTGGCACTGGGGGACGCTCACAGAGAGGGGAAGGAGACACAGAGGATGCAGGTTCAATATTTATGGCTACAACAGGTGGAGGGAGCTCAGGGGACTGAGAACCCCGAACTCCACCCCCAGGAGTCAGACAAGGCAATTCATTATATGGAGTGAGAGAATGAAACAGCACTTGCCTGTTCTCCTGAGGACCATTGGTGACTGCTGTAGCGGACTTGGTTCTCCCCTTTCCCCTATGGATGGTGGCAGAGGGCCCCCCGGGAAGACGAAGAGGAGCCACTCTTGCTGGACCAGAGACAGGCGGAGCCAGAGCAGGACTCTGTGAGCTCGCAGCAGCTGGAGAGAGTGTCGAGGAGGAGGGAGGGGCAGCCGAGGCAGTCTGGGGACAAGGAGCTGACGGAACAGCGGGGACCGATGACCCGGAGGCTGAGGCTGCTGTCTTTCCCTTCCATCGTGACGCAGGGGCAACAGCTGGCTGGGAGGCAGAGTTCTGTCGGCGGCCCGGAACAGGATCCAGATGGGGATCTTGCAGAGGCTGATTGTCGTCAAGGTGGCGACGTCTTCCGGAAGAGGGAGAGGCTAGGTTTAAGTCTGGAAAGCGCCGCTGCTGTGCAGAAACAGAATCCAGCAGCTCGGCGTACTCAGGAAAATCATGGAGTTCAGGATTGACCTCCACCAGTCTAACTGCCGCCACTACACTTCAGAATTTTACTGGGATGGGAGAAAGAGCGAGCTTCAGCCACACGACCCCTGATGAGCTCAGCTGCCCACTGCGTCTCTTCACGGGGGGTCCCGGCTGTCCTCTTCCTCCGCTGCGGATGGGAACAGCACTTTGGTGACGTGGACTCCTGGGCTGGATGGGTGAGAGGAACTTGATCCCGAGGCAAGGAGTGGGAATGCCTCACCTTCGGCTTCCTGCTGGGATTCCTCTCCGGTCCACGGGTCTTCTCCCGAAGTGCCGTAATCTCCGCCATCCTCTTCCTGACCTCAGCGTGGTCGGCATGGCGAGAATTGCGCTTAATTGCCGCCTCGGCGAGGTCCAAGTACCAGCGTGGGCCGTCGGGAGTGACGTTTCGACGAGCGTTGGAGAAGAGGCCATCTACCTCTATTAGGAACATGATCAGCTCGTAGCCCAAGTTCAAGGAATAACTGTCACGCCTCGCCGCTCATCAGCGGCGCCAGCTGCACGCACACCTGCACATCATCAGCGGCGAGGGATTTAAGCCGCCTCGCCCTGGGCTTCGGCCTGAAGCCGTCAGACTTCACTCGTTGGATTGCTGTGAGTAACCTCTAACACTTCAGCAAGCATCGCGGTAAGAAGCCCTTACCTTTTTTCCTCTCCAAGTCTGCTCCCCTGTGCACAGGTGGATTTCCAGGTTGCTGTCTACCGGACTTCGTCCTTGCTGTGCCAGCCACCTGCTCACTCCAAGTAAGCTCATCACAACTTTTAGAATCAGAATCAGGTTTATTGCCATTGTTCATGTAGTACACAAACTAGGAATTTGTCTCGGTACAATGCTGCAACATTAAACATGATAAGATAAGATAAATAAACTATACATGTAATAAAGTGTAGGATAAGATTAAGTGATACTGGTCAACAGTTAAAATATATATTAGCCAGCAGCAGATACTGTGGAGAACTATATAGTGCAGTCGGTAATGCAGGAAGAAAACAGTGATGATTGACATGAGTCTGGTTGAGCTGCTGTACATGGTGCACGAGAGTCAATAAGTCACTTAGTGTTCAGCAGTCTAATGGCAGAGGGGAAGAAGCTGTTCATGTGACGGGAGGTTTTAGTCTGGATGGACCGAAGTCTTCTACCAGAGGGGAGGGGGGCAAACAGTACGTGACCAGGGTGTGAGGGATCGGCTATGATCCGGCCAGCACGCCTCCGGGTCCTGGAGATGTACAGATCCTGGAGAGATGGGAGCTTGCAGCCGATCACCTTCTCAGCAGTGCGCACGACACGCTGCAGCCTTAGTCTGTCCCTGGCAGTGGCTCCTGCGTACCACACGGTTATGGAGGTGGTGAGGATGGACTCGATGATGGCTGTGTAGAACTGCACTAACATCTTGGTGGGTAGCTTGAGCTTCCTCAGCTGCCGCAGGAAGAACATCCTCTGCTGGGCTTTTTTGATGAGTGAGCTGATGGTCAGCTCCCATTTGAGGTCCCTGGTGATGGTAGTGCCTAGGAAGCGGAAGGAATCAGCAGTGGTGATGGGAGAGCCTGAGAGGGTGAGGGGGGGCAGAGGAGTAGTGACTTTCCTGAAGTCTACAATCATCTCCACTGTCTTCAGAGCGTTCAGCTGCAGGTTGTTATTGCTGCACCAGGACGCCAGCTGGGCCACCTCTCTCCTGTAGGCGGACTCGTTGCCGTTGGAGATGAGCCCGATGAGGGTGGTGTCGTCCGCAAACTTGATCAACTTGACAGACTGGTGGCTGGAGGTGCAGGAGTTGGTGTAAAGGGAGAAGAGTAGGGGGGAAAGTACACAGCCCTGGGGTGATCCGGTGCTGATGCTAGTATAGTCTGAGACAGTCTTTCCCAGCCGCACATGCTGCCTCCGGTCCGTCAGGAAGTCGATGATCCACCTGCAGAGGGAGTCAGGCACGTTGAGCAGGGACAGCTTGTCCCGGAGCAGAGCGGGGCGGATGGTGTTGAATGCGGAGCTGAAGTCCACAAACAGGATCCTGGCGTAGGTTCCCGGGGAGTCCAGGTGCTGCAGGATGGAGTGGAGGGCCAGGTTGACTGCATCGTCTACAGACCTGTTGGCTCGGTAGGCAAACTGCAGCGGGTCCAGGAGAGGGGTGGTGATGGACTTGAGGTGGGACAGGACCAGGCGCTCAAAGGACTTCATGACTACAGAGGTGAGCGCTACAGGTCTGTAGTCATTAAGTCCAGTGATCCGTGGCTTCTTGGGGACAGGGATGATGGTGGAGGATTTGAGGCAGGACGGCACGTGGCATAACTTAAGGGAGGTGTTAAAAATGTCTGTGAATACAGGAGCCAGCTGTTTCGCACAGAGTCTCAGGGTGGAGGGAGACACGCCGTCTGGGCCGGGGGCCTTGCGCGGGTTCAGTCTGGAGAACTGTTTGAGCACATCCTGCTCACTGATGATAAGGGGAGGGGGGGAGGAGGGGGGGGTGCCTTAAATGAAGTAGCGAATGTGGAGGCTGTGGAGCTGGAGGGAGGGGGGGAGTTGGACACAGATGACGAGGTGTCAAAACGGGCATAGTGTTGGGACAGTCTTTGACAAAGGGCTTTGTCATCCTGACCTTTAGGAGCCTTAGGTCGATAGTTGGTGATTTGCCTCAGTCCTCTCCACACGGAAGCCGAATCATTTACATCTCCTGTGTTGGTGTGTGCCCGTCACCCTTCTCCCTGTGCTTTTTCCCATAGGGTTGTCCGGCTGTACGGTCTCCTGCCTCCGTGCCCGAAGCAGACGCCACCACCAATACATTTACATCTCGCAGACACACATTCATACACCCTTGTTGTTAATAAAGCTATTTGAGCTACTCTGAGCCTGCGTGTGTGTCTCCTGAGCCGTGCATTATGTCAATAACCCTTCCCTGGCGACACCATTTCCCAACCATGCTGGTACACAGGAAAAAAGGGGAAAAACTACAAGCCCCCCCCCCCCCAAAAAAAACCCCAAACAAAAACCAAAAAACAAACTCGGTGACTGGTGTCTCGTTTTGGCTGCAACCTACTGTCATGGATGTCTCTTGCGGGGCACCATTGAGACACTATAGGTCAACCAGTGAATTTGTATGTTTTATTAACGAAAGACACAATGACAAAATAAACAGCCACGTGGGGCAATAACATGAACAAAGGCTAAGACACAAGATCGAAGACTCTGGGGAGGAATAACACTTACAGAGAACGAAGAATCAAAAAGGAGACTGGAGTCAGGGATAGGACTCCAGTCACGTACGCGGAGGAGCCCGTACTGTTGTGTAGGTCGCAGCGAGGAGTAAGCCTCAGCTGCTCCCTTAAATGATAACTCAGAACCAACCAGAAAAGGGGAATGCAATTAAATGAAATGACAAACAGCTGTCACAACGCGACTCGGCTTTGACAGCTGGAAGTCCCATCGTGACGCTGTCAAAATAAGAGCCCAGACGAAGGCCACAATAACAAGGCTCGAAATGGGGAAAATACTGGACAACCCGAGCGCAGATGGTATCGGCGCTCGGGCCATAACAAGCTCATTCCAAATCTGCGGTCCTCTGCACACAATACTAAACCTGGTGGATTTTAGTCTTCGTTTTTTCCCAGTAATTTGGTTTTTATTTCTAGTGGTATAAGTGTGCATGGGAAGGAAGGTTGGAATGAGTTCACATAATTTATAGTTGAGTTTGTGGACATTATACAGGCATTCTGGAAGTAATTATGCTCAGCAAGTCTTAGAAGATTATAACGATGGAAAAGATGACTAGTAGGAGAATTATATTCAAACCATGATAAGGCACGTATGACTTTCTTTTGGAGAATTGCTAGCTTTTCTAGGTGAGTTGGAAATGTGTTACCCCATATGATATTGCAGTAATGTAAGTGAGGCTCAAATAAAGTTTTATATAGAGTGAGAAGTGCTGAAAGTGGTAGAAAGCGTCTCACTTTAAAAAACAGAGCAGCGTATTTGGCCAGTTTCTTGGTTAGATCATCAATGTGACATTTGAAATCGAGAAATCCATCAGTGAGGACCCCCAAGAATTTTATAGAGCTAACTCTTGTAATATTCTGTCCATTAATTTTGGAGCAAAGTTCCTTGGTGTCTGGCTTTTTATTGGAACAGAATACAATATAATTAGTTTTACTGATATTACTGTAAGTGAAAGTTTGTTACACTGAAGCCAGGTGTCTATTTTCACAAGTTCACTATTTATCTGTTCAAGTTTATTTGGATTCTGGTGAGCAAAAAATAAATTAGTGTCATCAGCAAACAGTACTTTATGTAGTAGAGATGAGGAGTTAGCAATGTCATTTATATACAAAATGAATAGAACTGGTCATAAAATGGAACCTTGGGGGAACTCCGTGATCGATGGATTTATATGATGACTTGTGGTTATTTATGTAAACATACTGAAGTCTTCCAGACAGATAATTATTACACCAATCTAATGCAAGGCCTCTGATACCATAATGTTGTAATTTATTAATTAGGATGTCATGGTTAATGGTATCAAATGCTTTAGACAGGTCTAAAAAAATGCCAATACCATAGTTGCCTCTTTCAATTGCATCATTGATTTTTTCAATGAGGTCAAGTATTGCCATATAGGTAGTGTGTTTCTTTCTGAAGCCATACTGAGATGGGATAATTGACATGACTTATGATCCAGAAGGCAGACACAGACCCAAGAATAAACTCAATTATCTTTTATTGTGCAATGTGGGTGTGAGTGTGTGCGTGTGTGCGTGAATGTAACAGCCGGGGTGAGCAGAGCACTGTACAGACTGGCAACCCTAGGGAAGAGCAGAGACAGGGGAATTAGTGACAGCAATCAAGAGAGATGATTCAGTTATAGTCCAGTCTTACTGTAGGTGAGTTGGTGAGTCACACAGGCGAGGTCCCGAAGGCTCCGGTCAGAGAGACAGTGTCTTCGGCCCTGGTTGCAGAGGAGGTGAGAGGTGGACGTGATGCAGTGCAGGGTGCGCTTGGTCCACCGCTAGGAGGAGGAGGTCCGCCTCCACGGATTTCCACCTGTGCATAGGGGAGCAGAGCGAAGTGTGGCGATGAGGTTAGGAGTTGGCTTACTTGGCGTTGGGTAGCTAGGACTCCCAGAAGGACGACGAAGCAAAAAGGAATCACAGGAGCTGGAACTCTGGAATAAGCAGATGACGAAGAAGTGAAGAGGTCTTTGCCAGACCAGGGAGCTTGACGACTCCGTGCAGACCAGAGGGCAGCATGGCTTAAGTAGGCAGGTTGATGAGGAGAGCAAGTGTGCGCGTAGCTGTGGAGGAAATTAGGCAACAGGCAGGCAGAGCGGATCACTACAGTACTCCTCCCCCTACGTAATGCCTCTCGGCAGCCGATCCAACCTACCCGAGTGCGTCCGGTGGAAGTACCTGATGAGCTGAGGATCCAACACGAAGGAGGGATGGACCCAGGACCTCCATTCAGGACCGTAATCCTCCCAGTCCACCAGGTACTGGAGGCTGCGACCCAGGCGACGGATGTCCAGGATGGCGTTGACCTTCCACGCAGGGTCGCCATCGATCACAACCGGTGGAGGTGGTGTCTTGGGAGGGGGGCACAGAGGGCTAGAGCAGAACGGCTTCACCTGGAAGACGTGAAAGGTGGGACAGATGCGGGGAGGGGAGCTAGGCGCACAGCCACAGGATTCACAATATGTGTAATAGCAAACGGGCCAATGAAACGCTGCGAGAGCTTCCTAGACTTGGCCTTGAGGCTGATATTTTTAGTAGAAAGCCATACCTGTTGCCCAACCCGGTAGGGTGGAGCCGAGGTCCTGTGGCGGTTGGCGATGGTGGAGTTGTGATCCGCCGTGCATCGCAGTGCGGCCTGGGTAGCCTTCCAAAGCTGGCGATAGCGCCTCAGATGGGCATGCACCGAAGGCACCACAATGTCTCCCTCCTCCTCGGGAAACAGCGGGAGGTTGTAGCCCAAAGAAGCCTCGAATGGAGACATGCCTATGGCAGATGAAACGGTGGTGTTGTGAGAGTATTCAACCCATGGCAGGTAGGAGCTCCAGGATGCTGGGTTGGCGATGGTGACGCACCGTAATGCTGCCTCCAGCACCTGATTGGTATGCTCACACTGGCCATTGCTCTGTGGGTGGTACCCCGAGGACAGGCTCACTGTAGCCCCAATGGCGTTGCAGAAGACTTTCCATACCTGCGAGATGAACTGGGGCCCACGGTCGCACACAATGTCCAGGGGGATACCGTGAAGCCGCATCACATGGAGGATGAGCAGATCCGCAGTCTCCTTAGCCATGGGCAGACCCTGCAGGGGAATGAAGTGGACTGCCTTGGGGAATCTATCCACTATGGTGAGGATGACAGTGTTGTTGGCAGAGGATGGGAGGCCAGTGACGAAATCCAGAGCCACATGGGACCAGGGCCAGCTGGGGATTGGAAGAGGATGAAGCAGGCCAGCCGGAGAAGAGGAGGACTTCTTGCCTGTGGCACACTGGGGACAGGCGCGGATATATTCCCCAACATCTCTCTGGAGCAATGGCCACCAAAAGGTCCTCTGTAGTAGGGTCACTGTGTGTGCCATCCCCGGATGGCACAAGAGCTTGGAGGAGTGAGTCCAATTTATGACTTTGCCCTGGACGGCAGAAGGCACATACAGCCTCCCCGCTTGCCCTCCACCCGGGTCAGCCTCGGTCTCCTGCGTTCTAAGAACCCTCTCCTTAATACCGCACGAGAGGGCGCCTATGATACATGATGGAGGGATGATGGGGTGAGATGATACTTCCACAGCATCTGAGGTGAATTGCCTAGATAGAGCATCAGGCTTGGTGTTCTTGGACCCCGGGCGGTATGTGATGGTAAAGTCGAACCGGCCAAAAAACAGGAACCAGCGGGCCTGGCGCGCGTTCAGACGCTTAGCCATCCTGAGGTATTCCAAGTTCTTATGGTTGGTCCATATGATGAATGGCTGGGTGGCCCCCTCCAGCCAATGGCGCCACTCCTCCAGTGCCAGTTTCACCGCCAGGAGCTCCCTGTCCCCGATGTCATAGTTCCTCTCCGCCGGGGAGAGACGGCGGGACAAGAACGCGCAGGGGCGAATCTTGTCGTCCACGGGAGAGCGTTGAGACAGAACAGCTCCTACGCCAGAGTCCGAAGCGTCCACTTCCACCAAGCACTGCAGAGCGGGGTCCAGGTGAGCCAGAATTGGAGTAGAGGAGAATAATGATTTCAGTGCCAAAAAGGCAGCCTCAGCCTCCTCCGTCCACTGGAAGGGCACCTTGGTGGAGGTGAGGCGAGTGAGAGGAAGGGCAGTGAGGCTGTAATTTTTTATGACGTGGCGGTAGAAGTTGGCAAATCCCAAAAACTGCTGTAATTGTTTCCGGGATGAGGGAGTTGGCCACTCTACCACCCCGTCTTCCATTCATCTCCCTCTTGGATTCGCACCAGGTGGTAAGCTTTGCGGAGGTCCAATTTTGTGAACCAGGAGGCCCCCTGGAGGGAGTCGAACACCGTGTTGATGAGTGGGAGTGTGTACTTGTCTTTAATGGTGATGTGGTTGAGTTCCTGGAAGTTGATGCAAGGTCTCAGCGAGCCGTCCTTCTTGCCCACGAAGAAAAATCCCACCCCCACCGCCGAGGACGATGGGCGAATTATGCCAGAGCTCAGAAACTCCTTGATGTAGGTCTCCATGGCCTCCCGCTCCGGGACCGACAGGCTGTAAAGCTGACTAGATGGTAACGGAGCCCCGGGCTGGAGGTTAATGGCACAGTTGTATGGGCGGTGGTGGTGGTGGGGGATAATGCTTGGGACTTGCTAAAGACGGTCCCCAGATTGTGGTATTCAGGGGGAACCCCGGACAGGTCAGATGGGGGTGTGTCGGGGGTACTGAGAGGCACGGAGGGCGAACATGCAGCGGACTGGAGACAGGCACTTAAGCAGAACGAACTCCACGAGATTATATTCCCGGAGCGCCAGTCAATGGAGGGGTTGTGCAACCAGAGCCAAGGATATCCCAAAATGACCGGGGAGGTTGAGACCGGAAGCACAAACAACCTAAGCTGCTCACGGTGATTCCCAGACACAAGAACAGAGACCGGGGCAGTTTGTTTTGACACCAAAGCCAGTGGAGCCTTGGACAAAGCGATGAGCTTTAGCGGTGTCTTTAACTGGTGGCAGGTGAGCTCCAGTCGGGTTGCCAGCTCTTCAGCAATGAAGCTCTGCTCGGCCCCTGAATCAATGAGTGCGTGTGTGGAAATCTCTAGATGATTGTGAACAAAACGAATGGGTAGAAGGAACTTAGTGAGTGGATTGCTTTGGAGTGAGTCCATGAGTGCCCCTACTGCGACGCAAGGACTCCCTCTTTTGGTCGGATGGGACAAGTAGCTAGCTCATGTTCCTCACTGCCACAATATAGGCATAGACCCAACTCCCGGCGGCACTGTTTCTCCGCTGGCGGCAACTTACACTGACCCACTACTATAGGCTCAGGGGAATCTAGTGTATCAGAAGGAGGAAGGGCCAGCAGGAGGAGCTGTGGGAAGCGGCGAAACTGAGTGCCTGAGCGACCGGAAGATCTACGCTTATTGGCCCACTCCCTTAGCCGATTGTCCAAGCTAATGGCCAGGGAAATGAGCTCAGTTAACTTACTGGGTTTTTCCAGACGGGCTAGCTCATCCCTCAGGCTAGGGCTAAGGCTATGGACGAAGATGCTGCAAAGGGAGGCATCCTCCCACCCCACCTCCACGGCTACCACCCAGAAGTCTATGGCATAATCGGCTACCGATTTGTTCCCCTGCCTTAAGTTGAGTAACCTGGCGGTGAGCACGCTATCTTGGTCCGAATGATCGAACACCTCATTAAACTCACTCACAAATTGATCATATGTTAAATTAGCGTAGTCAGCCCTAGCCATAACCGCGTAAGCCCAGGCTAAAGCCCGCCCCTCCAGATGATTGACTACATAGCCTATGCGGCTGTGACTGGTGGGAAAATCCCCTGGTACCTGCTGGAACACTATCCCACATTGTAATAGGAAACCCCTAGCTTCCCCTAGCTTACCGCTAAAGCGTGTGGGTGTGGGGACTGGAGTCAGATGGGATGGTGGAGACGGAGAAGGGATGGAGCTAGCTGGGGCGGCCATGCTACCGGGAACCGGAGGGAAGGACTGAGGAGCTGACAGATGATCCAGGCGAGAGTTAACCTGAACAACCTGTGTGAGTATTACCTGTTGCTGGTGCAATAATTGGTCTACTTGAGCCTCTAAGATGTTAACTTTGTGCGCTAACGCACTGTCTGCTGGGTCATTTTGACGAAGTCGTACTGACATGACTTATGACCCAGAAGGCAGACACAGACTCAAGAATAAACTCAATTATCTTTTATTGTGCAATGTGAGTGTGAATGTGTGCGTGTGTGCATGAATGTAACAGCCGGGGCGAGCAGAGCACTGTACAGATTGGCAACCCTAGAGAAGAGCAGAGACAGGGGAATTAGTGACAGCAATCAGGAGAAATGATTCAGTTATAGTCCAGTCTTACTGTAGGCGAGTTGGTGAGTCACACAGGTGAGGTCCCGAAGGCTCCAGCCAGAGAGACAGTGTCTTCGGCCCCGGTTGCAGAGGAGGAGAGAGGTGGACTTGGTGCAGTGCAGTGTGCGCTCGGTCCGGCGTCACGGATTTCCACCTGTGCACAGGGGAGCAGAGCGAAGTGTGGCGATGAGGTTAGGAGTTGGCTTACTTGGCGTTGGGGAGCTAGGACTCCCAGAATGATGATGAGGCAAAAAGGAATCACAGGAGCTGGAACTCCGGAATAAGCAGGTGACGAAGAAGTGAAGAGGTCTTTGCCAGACCAGGGAGCTTGATGACTCCGTGCAGACCAGAGGGCAGCACGGCTTAAGTAGGCAGGCTGATGAGGAGAGCAGGTGTGCGCGCAGCTGTGAGGAAAATTAGGCAACAGGCAGGCAGAGCGGATCACTACCATAATAATGTTGAACTTATCAAGGTAACTGGTAAGTCTGTTATAAACTACTCTTTCCAAAACCTTTGAAAGAGTAGGCAGAATGGATATTGGACGATAATTAGTCAAATCATTCTTATCACCTGATTTATAAATTGGTATAATTTGTGCAATTTTTGGTATTTGTGGCACTATTCTGGAGATTACAGACAGATTTATGCAGTAGGTAAGGGGTTCCAGTATTAGATTAATGATACTTTTCAAAATTTTGCTGGAAATTTCATCAGCTCCAGCAGAATTTGAGTTCTTCATGTTCTTGATGATTTTTCCAGACTTCCTCACAATCACTTGGCTTCAGGAAGAAAGAATTCCAGTAGTTTCCTGATAGATAGTGTTTGAAAGAGGCAGCCTGGGGTTGGTTAATTTTATTAGATAAATTTTCTCCACCCCCTCATGGATCGTCACCTTATTGTGGTGTGTGTGTGTGTGTGTGTAGGGGGGGGGGTTGCATGCCCCAGTGATCCCAGGAGCTATGTTGTCAGGGGCAATTTGCCTCTGATAGGGTCACCCAAGACAAACTGGTCCGGGGTGAAGGGCCAGACTAAGAACGATCCAACAGACTCTCATGATAAATTCTATACCAAGGATTCAGTGTACCCCGCCCGGTATGGGGTTACCGGGGCCCCACCCTGGAGCCAGGCCTGGGGGAGGGGCTCGAAGACTAGCGTCTGGTGGCTGGGTTTCCACCCATGGGACCCGGCCGGGCTCAGCCCGAAGGAGTTACATGGGTCCGCCCTCCAGTGGGCTCACCACTTGCAGGAGGGATCATGGGGGTCCGGTGCTATGTGGATTAGGTGGCGGTCAAAGGCGGAGACCTTGGCAGACTGATCCCAAGCTTTCTAAACTGGCTTTTGGTACGTGGAATGTCACCTCTCTGGCGGGGAAGGAGCCTGAGCTGGTGTACGAGGTTGAGAGATACCGGCTAGATATAGTCGGCCTCACCTCAACACACAGCTCCGGTTCCGGAACCAGTCTCCTGGAGAGGAGCTGGAGCTTGGCCTTTTCTGGAGTTGCCCCGGGCGAGAGGCGACGAGCAGGTGTGGGTATTCTTGTATCCCGCCACCTTGCTGCCTCTATATTGGAGTTTTCCCCGGTGGACGAAAGGGTTGCTTCCCTGCACCTTCGGGTTGGGAAATGGGTCCTGACCATCATTTGTGCCTATGCACCAAATGATGTTTCAGAGTACCCACCCTTTTTGGAGTCTGTGACTGGGGTGCTGGAGGGTGCTCCTCTTGGAGACTCCATTGTCCTACTGGGGGACTTCAATGTGCACGTGGGTAACGACAGTGAAACCTGGAGGGGGATGATTAGGAGGAACGGCCTGCCCAATCTGAACCCGAGTGGTGTTCAGTTATTGGACTTCTGTGCTAACCACAGTTTGTCCCTAACGGACACCATGTTCAAGCATAAGGGTGTCCATATGTGCACCTGGCACCAGGACACCCTAGGTCGCAGGTCGATGATCAATTTTGTTATCGTGTCATCAGACCTGCGACCCTATGTCTTGGACACCCGGGTAAAGAGAGGTGCAGAGCTGTCAACTGATCACCACCTGGTGGTGAGTTGGATCCGATGGCAGGGGAGGAAGCCGTTCGGACCTGGTAGACCCAAACGTATAGTTAGAGTGTGCTTGGAACGTTTGGCTGAGGCCCCTGTCCGGGAGGTCTTCAACTCCCACCTCCGGAAGAACTTCAACCACATTCCGAGGGAGTCTGGAGACATGGAGTCTGAATGGGCCATGTTCTCCACCTCTGTTGTTGAAGCGGCGGCCCAGAGCTGCGGCCGCAAGGTGGTCGGTGCATCTCGTGGTGGCAACCCCCGAACCAAGTGGTGGACACCAGTGGTGAGGGGGGCCATTAAGCTGAAGAAGGAGTCCTATCAAGCTTTGTTGGCTTGTGGGACTCCCGAAGCAGCTGAGGTGTACCAGCAGGCCAAGCGGAGTGCAGCTCGGGTGGTTGCTGAAGCAAAAACCCGGGTATGGGAGGAGTTCGGTGAGGCCATGGAACAAGACTTTCGGTCGGCCTCGAAGAGATTCTGGCAAACTGTCCGGCGGCTCAGGAGGGGAAAGCAGCTCCCTGTCCACACTGCGTATGGTACGGATGGGACACTGTTGACGTTGACTGGGGATATCGTCGGGCGGTGGAAGGAATACTTTGAGGATCTCCTCAATCCCACTGATACGCCTTCCACAGAGGAAGCAGGGTTTGGGGATGAGGGGGATGACTCGCCTATCACAGGGGCTGAGGTCACCAAGGTGGTTAAAAATCTCCTTGGTGGCCGGGCCCCGGGGGTGGACGAGATTCGCCCTGAGTACCTCAAGGCCCTGGATGTTGTTGGGCTGTCATGGTTGACACGCCTCTGCAACATTGCGTGGAGGTCGGGGACAGTGCCTTTGGCATGGCAATCCGGGGTGGTGGTTCCTCTCTTTAAAAAAGGGGACCGGAGGGTGTGCTCCAACTTTAGAGGGATCACACTCCTCAGCCTCCCTGGGAAGGTCTATGTCAAGGTACTGGAGAGGAGAGTCTGGCCATTGGTCGAATCTCGGATTCAGGAGGAGCAATGTGGTTTTCGTCCTGGCCGTGGCACATCGGACCAGCTCTTTACCCTCTTGAGAATTCTTGAGGGTTCGTGGGAGTTTGCCCAACCAGTTTTCATGTGTTTTGTGGACTTGGAGAAGGCATTTGACCGCGTCCCTCATGGTTTTTTGTGGGGGGTGCTTCGGGAGTATGGGGTATCGGGCTTGTTGTTACGAGCTATTTGGTCTCTGTATGACTGTTGTGAGAGTTTGGTTCGTATTGCCAACACTTGGTTGGACTCATTCCCAGTGAGAGTTGGACTCCGCCAGGGCTGCCCTTTGTCACCGATCCTGTTCATAATTTTTATGGACAGGATTTCTAGGCGCAGCCAGGGAATGGAGGGTGTCATGCTTGGTGACCTCAGGATCTTATCTCTGTTGTTTGCAGATGATGTTGTCCTGTTGGCTTCATCCAGCAATGACCTACAGCTCTTGCTGGGACGGTTTGCCGCTGAGTGTGAAGCGGCTGGGATGAGAATCAGCACCTCCAAGTCCGAGTCCATGGTCCTCAGCCGGAAAAAGGTGGATTGTCCTCTCTGGGTTGGGGACAGGCTCCTGCCCCAAGTGGAGGAGTTTAAGTATCTTGGGGTCTTATTCACGAGTGAGGGGAAAATGGAGTGAGAGATTGACAGACGGATTGGAGCAGCATCTGCAGTGATGTGGACGTTGTACCGGTCTGTTGTGGTGAAGAGGGAGCTTAGTTCTAAGGCAAAGCTGTTGATTTACCAGTCAATCTACGTTCCTACTCTCACCTATGGTCGCAAGCTTTGGGTAATGACCGAAAGAACAAGATCGCGGATACAAGCAGCTGAAATGAGCTTTCTCCGTAGGATTGCTGGACTCACCCTCAGAGATAGGGTGAGGAGCTCAGTCATCCGGGAGAGGCTCAGAGTAGAACCGCTGCTCCTCCACATTGGAAGGAGTCAGTTGAGGTGGTATGGGCATCTGATTAGGATGCCTCCTGGGAAGTCTGAGGGAAGTCTGGGCTTCTCTGCTTGAACTGCTGCCTCTGCAACCCGGACCTCCGGAAAAGCAGTAGAAGATGGATGGATGGATGGATGGATGGATGGAAGTACGTAAGGCAGCGTGGCCAAACACCCCCACCGACTGCTAGAGAAGAACTCCTAGATCTCCCTCTTTTACTCAGAGAACTCCATAGGTTGGAGATGTACAATGAAGTGTTGTACAGAAAAAGACAAATTGGAGACCAAGTGACCCACCAGCTCGTTCTTCCCGAGGAACTCAAAGCTCCCGTACTCCAAAGTCTGCACAATGACATGGGCCACTTAGGCCCTTGTTCTGTCACTTGTATTGACAGAACCCTTGATCTGGTCCGAACACAATTCTATTGGCCACGTATGGCAACAGATGTCGAGCAAAAGGTAAAAACATGTGATCGGTGCATACGAAGGAAGAGTCCTCCTGAAAAAGCAGCTAGCCTGGTCAACATAACCACCACACGACCTTTAGAGCTAGTCTGCATGGATTTCCTCAGTCTGGAACCAGACAGTAGCAATACCAGCAATATTCTCGTAATAACTGATCATTTTACTAAATTTGCCCTTGCGTTGCCTACCTCAAATCAAAGGTCCAAAACGGTTGCCAGGTGCTTGTGGGATCAATTCATCGTTCACTACGGTATACCTGAGCGCCTGCACAGTGATCAGGGTCCTGATTTTGAGGCAAAACTAATAAAAGACCTTTGTGAGATCTCAGGCATAAAGAAAATAAGAACAACCCCATACCACCCCAGGGGTAACCCTACTGAAAGATTCAACCGAACGCTACTGAGTATGTTAGGAACGCTTCTTATTGTAACCCTTGCCTTATGTTAATTAGGTAAGGGAAATAAATAAGTGTAGACCAGTTGCTAGGTTCGTAAGGGTTACAATAGGGAATTAGAGTGAGTGTGGAATGAAATAGCTGGAGGCAAGAAATGAGCAATTCATGTCTGTATTAATAAATATAGAAGGAGCAAAATATACAAACAATGTACAAATATACAAATATAACAACGGCCGGCATGAAATAAAACCCCAAAAGTGTCCTACTGAGCTCAGTGTTTGTTTGTCCTTTTGGGTTAGTCGTTTGACCAGTCAAGATATCTTGTATCTACAGACTCAGGGTTCCTTTCCTCTTTTGAAGCGGCTCCTTGGGTTGTTACCACTTCAACGTTGGGCACTGGAGAGAAGAAGGATGCTCTTCAATCGAGATCTTGGTTAGATCTCAGATCAATCTCGGTTCAGTCTCGGGTCAGGCTCGCCATCTCCATTCGGAGAGAATCCAGGATCCAGAAGGTTTTTGGTCGGCAACCAAAAAAACCTAGCCTGCATGACAATAATGGTATTATTGTTTACAGCTAGAGTAATTCGTCTTCCAATCCCTTCTTATATAACACCATAGCTTAGTGTTTAAATTCTCCTCTCATATTACTATTATCACAATCCAGCAATATAGTAATATCTTGCATTTCACATCTTACATGCAAGTGTTCTTTTTTCTCATAATCTCTCTGGTAGCACATGAAATACCCTTTTTTTCATGTAACCAATTAAATGAATTCCCCTGTTCATCTCTATGTCATTTAACCATGAAATTATGATTAAGCCTCTCTAACCTTGTCTCTGTAAATCATGAAATGAAATACAATTAATTTATCACATAACCAGGGAATATACTGTCCCATCACTTCTAATATTCCCTTTTAAAATCAGTAAACCCTGTCTGAGCTACTGGGTTTAGCATAACCTATGGATTTACATAGTAGACCAACACCATATGCTTTTAGCATCAAACTACACATTGCATTCGACAGAAATAGTGCATAAGAGCTAAAAGTACTTCAGCATACTGTTGGGAACTGAAATCACATTTAGGAAAGCCATACAGACACAAAGACAGCCTTTTCCATTGCTTTTAAACAGAAAAAAATCCACTCACGACTAGCATTAGCATAGCGCTAACGTTAGCATGTATCTCACTCACCAAGATGAGATTCAGGGTGAACACAGCAGAAGTCACCGCTTCATGGCCTCTCAAGCTCGTGCTCCCATCAACTTAGGATAATAAAGGTTGCAAATTAGCGTTGGGAGAGTGTTTAGATCCATTTATAGTATCTGAATTAGCTTACCAAGAAGAGGTGTCAATGTGAGGACAGATCGTCCTACAGCTCCTCTCCTCCGCTCGCAGATCGTGAAAAGAACGAGCCTCGGGTGCGCGTCTCGGCACTCGGCCCGGAAGGCGGGGCTAATATCGCTCTTAACAAATGGGAAAACCCAGATCACCCAACGTGACCATAAAACGGAAGTTTTAAAGTTGGATCACGAGGATCACACTTCCTCTTCCCCAAGAAAATCGGTTTTCAAAATAAAATCACACAATTGTATTAATACAATTTATATCTGAGAAAAAGGGTCATTTTCTCAGCTGGGTTACACAGTCAAACTATAATTGTGGATGAATCGGTAAAAATTGGCAAAATACAGGAACTGTTGTAGCTGCTTACGGGAAGAGGGGACCGGCCACTCCACAACAGCTTTAAGCTTACCTGGATTCGCTCAAACCTCCTTATAACCGATAATGAATCCCAGGAAGGTGGTGGACGAGGCATGGAATTCACACTTTTCTGCTTTGACGTAAAGTTGATTTTCCAGCAGCCGCTGAAGGACGCTACAAACGTGTACCCGATGTGCCTCGAGAGAACGAGAAAAGATGAGGATGTCATCCAAGTATACAAAAACAAATGAACCCAGGAAGTCCCTCAGCACGTAATTAATGAGCCTCTGGAACACAGTCGGTGCATTGGTGACTCCAAACGGCATCACAAGATATTCAAAATGGCCACTAGGAGTGCGGAAAGCTGTCTTCCACTCGTCCCCCTCCTTAATCTGGACCAGATGGTAGGCATTGCTTAGGTCAAGCTTAGTGAAAACAGAGGACCCCTGGAGAGAATCAAAAGTAGAATTAATCAGGGGCAGAATGTACTTGTCCTTCACTGTGATGTTATTCAGCTCCCTAAAATCAATGCAGGGTCGGAGGGAACCGTCCTTTTTGCCAACAAAAAACCCCCAGCCCCCACTGCTGACGAAGAAGGCCTAATAATGCCCGAGCTTAAGGATTCCTTAATGCATTTGTCCATAGCTTCTCGCTCCGGGGCAGATAGGCTATAAAGGTGGCTGGAAGGCAAAGCAGCCCCCGGCAGGAGGCTAATGGAGCAGTCATAAGGGCGGTGTGGGGGGGGCAGTGAGAGAGCTTTGGTCTTGCTGAATACCGGCGCAAGGTCATGGTACTGTGGGGGAACCAGGGAGAGATTTGGCGTGTGTGTGGATGGAGCAGAAATGGGCACAGAAGGGGAGCAGGCTGCGGACTGTAAACACGTACTCAGACAAAACATACTCCATGAAATGATGTTCCCTGTCTACCAATCAATAACAGGATTATGGATCTTGGGCCAGGGGTAACCCATAATAACAGGAGAGGCAGAGACAGGTAAAACAAAAAAACTGATGCGCTCCTGATGATTACCTGAGACCAAGATTGAGACGGGGGCAGTCTGCTTGGAAACAGTCGTGAGGGGCACATTAGAATGTGCAATCAACTTCAATGGTGTGTTAAGGTTGTGACAGGGGAGTTTCAGCCGGGTTGCCAAACTCTCAGAAATAAAGCTCTGCTCCCGAATCTATGAGAACCTTGGTGGTGATTTCAATGTGCCCATGTTGAAAGTGAATGGGTAAGATCAGTCATGTAAGGGTCTTAGCTTTTATTGCATCCGTTAGTCCCCCCACCTGCAACAAATGGACCCCCCCTTTTGGCAGATTGGGGCAAGAAGTGATCTCGTGTTTGGCACTAGCACAATAGCTGCATAGGCCGAGAGCCCGGTGGCGTTGTTGCTCCACAAGAGGCAACTTGGAGCAACCCACCAACATAGGCTCCTCGACCTCCGAGGAGCCTATGTTGGCAATGTAATCGCTCCCTTAAGCGATTATCAATACTAATAGCCAAGGAAATTAAATCATGTAAAGAAGAAGGTTTTTCTAATCGTGCCAGTTCATCTCTGAGACTCGGGCTGAGGCTACGTGTAAAAATGCTACACAGAGAGGCATCCTCCCACCCCACCTCCACCGCAACAACCTAGAAGTCAACCGAGTAGTCGGCTACAGATCTAGCCCCCTGCCGGAGATTAAGGAGACAGGAGGTGAGGACACTATCCCCGTCAGAGTGGTCAAAAACCGCTGAAAACTCAGAAACAAACCGATCGTACGTGTAATTGGGATAGTCAGGGCGGGCCATAATGGCCGAAGTCCAGGCGAGTGCCCGTCCCTCCAGTAAATTAACAAGGTAACTGAGCTGGCTGTGGTTAGTAGGAAAATCCTCCGGCACCCGCTGAAACACCAGATTACACTGAAGCAAAAACCCACGAGCCTCCTCCAGCTTACCATTGAATCGAGTGGGAGTGGGAACTGGTGTGAGTCAAGTGGTCTGCGCGGGGGGGGGGGGTGGAATGCGATGGCCCGGCTGACCCCCTGGGCTCAGAGTAAGAGGACTGTGCCAGGGTAAACTGATCAAGCCGGGAATTAATCTGTGTTAATTGATTCAAGATCACCTGCTGCTGATAAGTGAGCTGATCTAATCGAGCCTCAATGTTGTTAAGACGTTGTGCAAAAGCACTGTCTGCTGGGTTTTCAACACGGAGACGTACTGACATGTTTGCATGAAAACCCAAATGCAGACACAGACTTGATTATAAATCACAATGATCTTTATTAATAAAGTGAATGTGTGTGAATGAGTGGATGTCTGTGCAGAGCGGGAGAGAACTGGCAACCCTGCGGGGAGAGAGGAGAGAGGGAATTAATATCAGTTCAGCAACGGTGGGTTGAATGAACAGAATCAGAATCAGAATCAGAATCAGGTTTATTGCCATTGTTCATGTAGTACACAAACTAAGAATTTGTCTCAGTACAATGCTGCAACATTAAACATGATAAGATAAGAGAAATAAACTATACATGTAATAAAGTGTAGGATAAGATTAAGTGATACTGGTCAACAGTTAAAATATATATTAGCCAGCAGCAGATACTGTGGAGAACTATATAGTGCAGTCGGTAATGCAGGAAGAAAACAGTGATGATTGACATGAGTCTGGTTGAGCTGCTGTACATGGTGCACGAGAGTCAATAAGTCACTTAGTGTTCAGCAGTCTAATGGCAGAGGGGAAGAAGCTGTTCATGTGACGGGAGGTTTTAGTCTGGATGGACCGAAGTCTTCTACCAGAGGGGAGGGGGGCAAACAGTACGTGACCAGGGTGTGAGGGATCGGCTATGATCCGGCCAGCACGCCTCCGGGTCCTGGAGATGTACAGATCCTGGAGAGATGGGAGCTTGCAGCCGATCACCTTCTCAGCAGTGCGCACGACGCGCTGCAGCCTTAGTCTGTCCCTGGCAGTGGCTCCTGCGTACCACACGGTTATGGAGGTGGTGAGGATGGACTCGATGATGGCTGTGTAGAACTGCACTAACATCTTGGTGGGTAGCTTGAGCTTCCTCAGCTGCCGCAGGAAGAACATCCTCTGCTGGGCTTTTTTGATGAGTGAGCTGATGGTCAGCTCCCATTTGAGGTCCCTGGTGATGGTAGTGCCTAGGAAGCGGAAGGAATCAGCAGTGGTGATTGGAGAGCCTGAGAGGGTGAGGGGGGGCAGAGGAGTAGTGACTTTCCTGAAGTCTACAATCATCTCCACTGTCTTCAGAGCGTGAAGAACAGAGTAATAAATAATCTTATAGGAGCACAGGAGTAGTTGAAGTGCTGAAGAGAAGATTAGTCCACTCCAAGTTCCCAGAGTCCGATTGTGAAGTGCTGTGTTCGTGGAGGCGATGATGAAGCAGGTGCTGCCGCAGCTGAAAGGTGAGAGGCAAGAGTGAGTCCGGTGAGAGGAGGCACTTACTGAGCAGGGAGTGGGAGCGACCTCCAGCTTCACAGGGAGGAACCCGGTCTGCCGCCTAGAAGAGAGGTAGTCCGCTGCCTAGAGCAGAGGTAAGTCCACCTGTGCACAGGGGAGAGGGGAGTTGAGGAGTAGAAGTAGGAGATGAACCATCCAAAGATGCTAGCTTACTGCTGAGTTGGGGAGGCGAAGCTCCCAGAGGAACAGGTGCAGAACGATGAGAGGAAGGGAGGCGAAACTCCCAGTAGGTGAGAAGGGCGAGCCACGACGTGAGTGGCTTCACCCAAGGAGCGTTGATGTCTCCGTGCAGGAGTGCAGGAATCCACTCCTATTAAAGGGTGCCTAATTGGACAGAACAGGTGTGAGAGCAGGCGCAGCTGAGGATGATAATTAGTGAACAGAGGCACACAGCGTGGATCACAACAAGCAGGCCCTAAATGATGAACTAGTTATGAATATAGCATTCAGTAGATCAGAAACAAAAACAATAATTAAAAGAAACATTGTTAAAAATGGCAGTATAGTTGGGATTCAGGCCGTACAGGATGCCATTTGTATGCTTTTCAGCAGCAAGTTCATATAACAAGAGCACTTTCACAGGAGGAAAATATCATAACTAGGTTAAGAGTAGGTCACACCAGGCTTAATGTATCACTTCATTTAATTGGAAAGCACCCCACTGGGTTATATAGTTACTGTCAAGAAGTGGAATCAGTTGGTCATGTGATTTTTCATTGTTCAAAGTTCTCCCAGGAGCGTGAGATTTTAAAGAGGGCATCAGAAGCTGCAGGAATAAAAGACTTTAATTTGGGGAATTTGTTAAGTATGGGTTTGGATTGTCTTTTTAAGTATTTGATAGAAACAGAACAAATAAAAAGGATCTAGTGTGACACATATGTTGGGCTCATATTTCCCACAAGATATGACTGAATGTTTATTGGAGGCTTCACGTCTCGAAGGACAAAAGGCCTGCAGCTGCAGAGGATGACGAGGAGGTGTGAGATCGGGCCTTTGTCTCGGAGAAGATGCCCCAGAGAGATTTCCGGTTCATCAATGAATAAGAGACAATGGTGAAAGTTCAAAGGGTTGCATTGTGGCTGGGATTAAGTACTATGTGACTGTATGTTTGATTATGCACCATGTGACTTGAGTTCCGATGCCGGAAGGGTATAAAAAGGTGATGTGAGATGATTCTTTCTCTTCTTCCTGCTTTGAGAATGCTAGAGTATGTGTTCTGTCAATAAAGCTGAATCTGAGAAATAATACTCAGCCTCATCATTGAACGCATCCTCTACACTGGTGACCCTACGACAAGAATGAGCAGACAGAATTCTCCCGAGCGGGGCTCGGAGGAAGCCAGCCTAATGGCCGCCTCCACACTCCGGCTGCCCGATTTCTGGCAGCACAGCCCGCGCTCCTGGTTTAGCGCAGTCGAGGCACAGTTCAACCTCCGGAGAATCTCAAAGGACGACACAAAATTCTACCATGTGGTAGCGAAGTTGGACAGCCACACGGTCCAGAGGGTGGAAGATCTGGTTAATCATCCACCGGACAGTGACAAGTACAGCGCATTGAAAGACGCGTTGATCAGCCATTTCACCCCTTCGGTCCAACAGCGAGCAGAGGGACTCCTAACGTTGATGGAGTCAGAGAACGACAGACCTGCGGACCTGATGGTGAAGATGCTGAGGTTGAAAGACTCCGAGGATGGCGAATTTATTTTCGCCCACCTTTTCCTCCGGACCCTGCCGCCAGCAGTGAGAGTGGCCCTGGCAGAGTCGCCCCGATTGGCCAGGCGAGACTACCATGGGTTGAGCAAGGAGGCACAGCGGCTCGTCGACGCTCACAAACGGAGTGCGGTTTCGGCCGCAGCAGCCAGCCCAGGAACGACGTCTGGAGACGGCTTGGAACCAGTGGTCGCGGCGCCAGACGCACCAACGACGGCGGCGACGGGTACCAGACGGCGCGAAGCGGATGACGGCCTGTGCTTCTACCATCGCCGTTTTGCAGAGAGGGCACACAGGTGCATCCCACCGTGTCGCTTCAAGCGTCCGGGAAACGCCAAGACCGAGGGCCGGTAGCAGCTGCGACCCTCGGCGAGGAGAACAAGCTGCTTTACCTGACAGATGCACACTCGGGGAAACAATTCCTCGTGGACACGGGCTTCCAGCTGAGTTTCGTCACACCTACCTACGCGGAATGGCTGATGCCGTCTAAAGCTCCCTGGGTGTCGGTGTCAGCAGCGAACGGCTCAGCGATTAAGACTTTCGATGAGAGGACTATGCTTCTGTCCTTACAGGGCCGTTCATTTGAGTGGACTTTCATTGTAGCAGCAGTTAGTTTCAACATGTTAGGGGCTGATTTTTTGTGCTCACATGGTCTATTGGTTGATCTTGCTAATAGACGTTTGGTTAATGCACTGTCTTTCCATTCTATTCCCTGCACAGCTCGGGTGGCCCCGCCGACTGCACATGCCAGTGTCACAGCTGCGGGTGGTAAGTTTCACGCATTGCTCGCTCAGTTCCCAGCACTCACAGTCCCCACGTTTTCGGCGACAGTGGCTAAACACGGGGTGGAGCATTTTATCACCATCACCGGGCCGCCCGTTTTTGCAAAAGCTCGGTGCTTGGACTCAGCTAAACTGGCCATTGCGCGCGAGGAGTTCGCCAACCTGGAAAAACTGGGCATTATTAGACGCTCTAAAAGCCCCTGGGCTTCGCCGCTACACATGGTCCCAAAAGCTGATGGCTCGTGGCGACCTTGCGGCGATTTCCGCAGGTTGAACAACGTTTCAGCACATGACCGCTATCCGATTCCGCACATTCAGGATTTCTCAGTTCATTTGGTGGGGGCGCGCACTTTTTCTAAAATAGATTTGGTGCGCGGTTACCACCAAGTTCCAGTGCACGCTCAGGATGTACCCAAAACAGCGGTTATAACTCCTTTCGGGCTTTTTGAGTTTTTGCGCATGCCGTTCAGTCTAAAAGGGGCCGCGCAGACTTTCCAACGCATGATGGATGCAGTTTTACGCGACCTCCCTTTCGTGTTCGTCTACTTGGATGATATTTTAGTAGCCAGCACGTCCGAAGGCGAACACGAAAGTCACCTCACCGCAGTTTTTCGGAGGCTGACAGAGCACGGGTTAATAATTAACCCAGCGAAGTGCCAGTTTGGGGTGGCGCAAATTGATTTTTTGGGGCATTGCGTTTCGCCAGAAGGAGCGGTCCCTCTGCCCGATAAGGTGCGCGCAATAACAGATTTTCCGCAACCTCAAACGGTCAAGGCGCTGCAGGAGTTTTTGGGAATGTTTAATTTTTACAACCGGTTCCTCCCAAGTGCAGCGCGGCTCATGCAACCATTATACACTGCGTTGAAAAAACAAAAGCCCGCAAATAAGGTTGAATGGTCTCCGGAGCGGGAGCGCGCCTTTGCCCAGGTCAAATCAGCCCTGGCAAACGCAGTTTTGTTAGCGCACCCAGTTCCAATGGCCCGCATGGCGCTCACCACTGACACTTCCGATTTAGCGGTGGGGGCGGTCGTTGAACAGTTTGTGGCAGGTACCTGGCAACCCCTCGCGTTTTTCAGCAAAACCTTGCACGATAGCGAGCGTAAATACAGCGCGTTCGACAGGGAGCTTTTGGCCCTACACTTGGCCATCCGCCATTTCCAGTTCTGGCTGGAAGGGCAGCGTTTCACCGCGTTTGTAGATCACAAACCCCTAACGTTTGCGATGGCCAAGATTTCAGAACCCTGGTCCTGCCGGCAACAAAGGCAACTAGCCGCAATATTGGAGTTCACCACTGATATCCAGCACGTCGCAGGTAAACACAATGTAGTGGCAGACTGTCTCTTGTGTGCGGTAGCAACACCAGGCCCCTTGGGGGCAGAATGTGGCCATGGCCACGGACCACGGCAGCGACGCGGAAGCGCGCGCAGCCCCGGTCCGTGTAGGTTTAGCTTATGCAGCCATGGCCGCGGAGCAGGTTAATGATGCGGACGTGCGCACGCTCCAGTCTGGACCAACAGGGTTAAGGCTGGAGCACAGGGTGCAGCAGATTGGTATGCCCCCCTTAATCTGCGATGTCTCCACGGGACGGCCTTGCCCCGTGGTCCCAGCTGCGTGGCGTCGCCGCGTTTTTGACTCGGTCCGTTCTCTGGCGCACCCCTGGGTGCGTGCATCGATTAAGATGGTGGGGGAGAAATTTGTTTGGCCCGGGTTGCGCAAACAAGTCAAGGAATGGGTAGCTGCCTGCATAGCGTGCCAGCGAGCTAAAATTCATAAGCACACAAGGGCTCCGTTGGAACCTTTTCACATCCCCGCTAAGCGTTTTGATCACGTGCATGTTGACTTGGTGGGCCCCCTCCCATCGTCACAAGGGCACACACATCTTTTGACGATGGTGAATCGCACCATGCGTTGGCCAGAGGCGGTTCCTCTGGCATCAACCACAGCGGAAGAAGTTGCGCGAGCATTTTTAACAGCGTGGGTTGCGCGTTTCGGAGTCCCGTCGGACATAACGTCCGACAGGGGTCCCCAATTTATTTCTGAACTATGGTCATCGATGGCCCGCAGCTTGGGGGTGAAAATTCACCGCACTACCGCGTATAACCCCCAAGCTAATGGTTTATGTGAACGCTTTCACAGGTCGTTGAAAGCAGCCCTCAGAGCGTCGCTGACGGATACAAATTGGGTGGACAGGCTTCCATGGGTTTTATTGGGGTTGCGTTCTGCACCTAAGGAAGACTTGCAGGCTTCCCCGGCTGAGTTAGTTTTTGCTCAACCGCTCCGTTTGCCGGGGGAATTTCTCCCCGACAATCCCGCACCAAATTGCCCCCCTGCTCAGCCGTCGCAGAGCGACACAGGATCAAACACACTCCCTGGCCCGGTTCATCACAGTTTCCCATGCGTTTTTGTGCCGAAGGCTTTAGAAAATGCGGAGTTTGTTTTTGTTAGACATGACGCTCAGCACCCAAGTTTGCGACCATTTTATGATGGGCCTTTCAGAGTGCTGGAAACCCGGGGGTAAACATTTTCTGCTAGATTTGGGTGGCAGAAGGGAGTTGATTTGCATAAACAGACTCAAACCCGCCTTTGTTCTGGCTGATGACCACGTGCAGCTGGCGAGGCCCCCCCGCCGTGGCAGACCACCGGGAAGGCATGCTCCAGAACCCCCACAGAGACAGAGAGACACTGCAGAAGTAACAAAACCGGTTTACAGCCGATTTGGCAGAAGGTTGAGACCTAAGCGTCTGGCAGATTGATTTCTATTATGTGGAATGTTTTTACGCCTTGCATGTTTTGCCCTTTAATAGACGTTTGGGGGGGGGGGGGTTATGTGGCACATATGTTGGGCTCATATTTCCCACAAGATATGACTGAATGTTTATTGGAGGCTTCACGTCTCGAAGGACAAAAGGCCTGCAGCTGCAGAGGATGACGAGGAGGTGTGAGATCGGGCCTTTGTCTCGGAGAAGATGCCCCAGAGAGATTTCCGGTTCATCAATGAATAAGAGACAATGGTGAAAGTTCAAAGGGTTGCATTGTGGCTGGGATTAAGTACTATGTGACTGTATGTTTGATTATGCACCATGTGACTTGAGTTCCGATGCCGGAAGGGTATAAAAAGGTGATGTGATATAGTTCTTTCTCTTCTTCCTGCTTTGAGAATGCTAGAGTATGTGTTCTGTCAATAAAGCTGAATCTGAGAAATAAAACTCAGCCTCATCATTGAACGCATCCTCTACACTAGGTATTTTTGTTTTTTACCTTTAACTCTGGTCCACACTCCAACATAGTAGGTGGCAGTAATGCTCCTTAAAGCTGGTTGCCTCTCGCCATTTAAACTCTGAAGAAGAAGAAGAAGAAGAAGGAGAAGAAGAAGAACAAAGCAGCAGCTGGTATGAATATAATTGACTGTTTGGGTGTTCTGGGTGAAAAACTAACAGACGAGCAACTTCATAGGTTAAGGATACACAACATTTATTTCGAGGTTACGTGAAAAAGTTGTTTTAATAGCAAAACACATGCACATCTGTTTACCCTCACCAAGGAAACCGATACAATGGTCTTCTGATTAATTTCCACTCTTTGTCTGTGCCTGTTAATCAGCGTTTCCTATTCAAATGTCCACTGAACTGAGGTGAGGTGGTCAGTGACCCACGCTGCCTGCAGGGCCATTTAGCTGGAGTCATCTGACATAGCGGCAAGCTTCCATTGAAAGGGGCTTATGTGATTTTTTTTTTTTTTTTTTTTATGAGCAGTAACGTCAGTTCCCTGATCTGTTGCTGGTATCCGGGGACTTAAGGACCTGAGAGTGTATAATGTGTGTGTGTGTGTGTGTGCGTGCGCACGCATGGAACGCTGGACCCTAATCTTGCCTAGGGCGCCAAAATGGCAAGGGCCGGCTGTAAGATATGAATGTGGCACATTATTGTAAAGTGCGGTGCAGTGATGTGCACTTCCTGTCACGCCACTGCACCGCCCTATGTAAGGCAGAGGTCATCCATATTCTGTCTCTTTTGCCGGATGCCTGTGCTGGGTGCATACTGTGTCACTGCTGTAAATAGTTCTTAAATAAAGCTGTGTTCACCAACCATCATCCTGCCTCATCCTTCACCCAGGTATTTCCATACATAACATTTGCCAATCGAGGACTAACTCATGGAGGCGTGCATCACCCTGCTTCGTCCCTTTCTTGAGCTCCTGGGCGAACCATCGGTTTCATGGCCGCATTGGTGGGAGGCCTATCAAACATACAGTATGTTACAGTGCTGGGCCACGGGGAGCTAGATGGGGTGAGAGCGCGGGCACTCCTTGTTCACAACCTGGGTATGGAGGGCCGGAGGGTCCTGCAGACGCTCGGCAAGGCGGACTCATGTGAGGACATTGTGAAGCTGCTAGCTAAACGTTTCTCCACCCCAGACAATGTGACTGTCCGGAGGATTTGTTTTCGGCAACGATATCAGCGGGCAGGTGAGCCTTTCCGCCAATATGTCATTGACTTGATGCAACTAGTCAGCGAGTGTCGTTTTGGACCGCTTGAAGATGAAATGGTATGCGAACAACTAGCAGAACACACGTGTAATGCTGAGCTGCGTGCTAGGCTATTAATGGTGCCTAATAACTTAACGTTAGCTAAAGCAATGGTGCTAACTCTCAGGTGGGAAGCCGCTGTTAAGCTAGCTGTGGAGCTAAACTGGCGCCAGCCACAAAAGCAGCTGGAGCCACTTGCCTCAGCTAATGTTGTGGACCCTGATAGCGAGGATAGCTCGGACGAAGATTTTTGGGAAGTCAATGCTGACAACCAAATGTCTGGAAACTCCCGTTGCAGGGGTTGTGGGTCCGCGATGCACTGCCATAAAGCTAAGAAATGCCCGGCTAGAGGAAAATGTTGTGGTAGATATGGACAGTGGAATCATTATGCCAAGGTGTGCCGTTTGTTTTACCTGAGGAACCCACGGGTGAAATCACCCCGCTCGCTCCCGACTGACACTGGGAGCAAACAGTACGAGGGGCTAACGGACGCCATGGTGGTCAAGTCGACCAGTTTTCACCCAGGGTCGGTACCCATGCCGACAAGCGACACCATGCTAGCCCCAGATGCCTCCGGTACTCGGCCACGGTTGACTGGGGGATCTGCAGCTACAACAGTGAACACTACAATGCTTATAGAAGAGGATGGGGCCAGACCGTCGAGCACAGCATTACCGCATGTTCAGCAGCAATACATCGGGTCAAGTAAAATTCCACTCCAGGTTATGGACTTGGTGTGGGTTTGGGGTGAAGGACATCCACGGGGAAGATGGGCCGAACGACAGCCAGGAAAACATTGAGGGTGTCTGTGCATTGTGGCTAAGCTGGGTGCAGCGTGCTTCAGTTTGTCTGATGGCTCATCGAGGCACGCAAAGCAGCTTTGGCGTGTCTGGGAAGACGCTCCCGGTGGTGAGGCTGGATGGGAGTTGGTGATGGTGGTGTGGGATCCAGGCTTTGCCATCCAGAGGGTCAGCCATCGCTCTGGGGGTCTGCGGTCTCCAGGGGGGCGCCTGCTGGGGGGCTGCCCTGGACCCCCCCATGCAAGTTACAGTGTTTTCACCCAAATAACTGTGCGGTAGCACTATGTTTATAGTTCTTGTGTTCTAATGTATATTTTGTGTCATATGGGGTTATTTTATGTGTTTGTGTTTTAGTTTAGGAGCACAGCTGAATTTCTTTAGTTTCAATAAAGGACTTTCAGTTTACCAGTGGCAGAATAATCCACTGTGCCGTGCGGACTGTGTAGTAGTCTACCCGCCAGTCCTATTTCAAGTTTTGTGTGAATGTGTTAGGTCATTTCATCATCATCATAGCAGTCTGTTGGGGGCGACAATGACTGTTTGATTTAGGTCTGATCAGATTCCTCCACGCAGCTCTGTAATTCACCTTCCGCTGCCAGGAACTCCTGACCCCGTTAACCCGGGCGATGTCCGAGCCGGTATGAGCTGCTCTCTGACTGACCATTTCATGAAACTGCTTGCAAAGCGTTTGAGTACCGCTAGCTTTTTGCTGGACTAGCAACACATTCTTGGCAGATAGAGGTATTATCAGTGGCAAGGACAGGCCAAGACAAACTGACTCCAGTATCTGTTGCAGTGACTGACCAGATGATGGGTTTGTGGACTTTCCAGTCGGTGCATCGTGACATGCACTACACAAAGGTACATTAGTTTTTGTTATTTTAGAGCAAGATTGGGTTCCAAATTGGGGTGGTTTCAATTGTGTGTGTGGTTTTGGACTTTTCTTCCGTGGGGGAGGGGGGGGGGGCGTGCATGTAAGATATGAATGTGGCACATTATTGTGTAGTGCAGTCCAGTGATGTGCACTTCCTGTCACGTCACTGCACCGCCCTATGTAAGGCAGAGGCCATCCATATTCTCTCTTCTGCCAGATGCCTGTGCTGGGTGCATACCGTGTCACTACTGTAAATAGCTCTTAAATAAACCTGTGTTTGCCAACCATCATCCTGGCTCATCCTTCAACCAGGTATTTCCATACATAACACCGGCCCTGCTTGTAAGTCACAAAAGACATGTTAACAACAGAAAAAACTTGATTTTTGCCTGAGTGTTACTTTAATTTTTACTACTGTTTCACTTGAGTGAAATTAATTTCTTTTCTGAAATTTCCTACTTATTTCTTGTAAATTTGCTGCTTTTGTTTCAAAAATTTGATTTTCCCATTTACATTTGTCTGTCATAAATGTGCAACACTTTTTCCTCAAATATGACTTTTTCTTGTAAATTTGCAACTTTTCTTAAAGAGTTGAAACCTCTCATAAACTTGCAGTTTTTTTTCTCCAATTAGCTAAATTAAAAACTTTGTCAACCTTACCAATTCTTTCCTCATAAATCTGCTACTTTTCCATGCAAATTTGCAGTGATGCTGGTTAAATTTTTGTTCTCTTTAATGATTTATTTTTTCTGCAGATGTGTAAATTAATGATTTGCAGGAATTTACAGGAAAAATGTTGCAAATTTTTGAGAAAATTTTGCAAATTTGCAAGAGAGAAAAACTTATAAGAAAAAAGTTGCAAATTTATGAGGAAAAAATTGAAAATTATGAGAACAAATTAAAAATCTATGAAAAAAATTGCAATTTTATGAGAAAAAAAATGCAAAATTTTGGATAAAAAAGTTGCAAATCTATGAGGAAAAAGCTGAAAATTTACAGGAAGAAGAAAATGTGCAAATTTGAGAAAAAAGTTGCAAATTTAGAATATTGTGGCGAATGTGGAAGGACGAGGCTGAGTTTATTTCACAAGTCAAGTTTATTCACATTCTCCAACATCATCCAAAAACAGTGGAAGAGAGTGAATCCCCCAACATCTGTCCCTTTTATACCCCAGGACATCAAAGCACACAGTCACATTGTCTTTTAATCCCAAATCACAATGCATCCCCCTCCAGGTCTTCTCGCCTCCACCTAAAGTCATGGTGGTAAGGAAATCCCTCAAGGCCATCTCTTTGCATACAAAAGGCCAGATTTCACATCCTCCTGTTACCCTTAGGAGGTTCAGTCCTTTTGTTCCTCTGAGACGTGAAGCATATGTAACTGAGGTCATCCTGCGCAGTTCGCCCACTCGGGGACACGAACCCACGACCTACCAGTCAACTACACAGTTCAAGCATGGGAGACACAGCACGATCGCGCTGAGCTAAAGGTCCAACCAATAGCTCAGCGCTACCGATACTGTATGAGGCTTTTTCGGGAGGGAGGTTTTTACTAACGTTCTACGCCGAACAGTGCTAGTTGGCATCCGTTACACTCTCCCCCTTAAACCTCACTCCCATCCGGGTCACGGCACCATTGTAACTGAGGTCATCCTGCGCAGTTCGCCCACTCGGGACACAAACCCGCGACCTACCAGTCAACTACACAGTTCGAGCATGGGAGACACAGCACGATCGCGCTGAGCTAAAGGTCCAACCAATAGCTCAGCGCTACCGATACTGTATGAGGCTTTTTCGGGAGGGAGGTTTTTACTAACGTTCTACGCCGAACAGTGCTAGTTGGCATCCGTTACACTCTCCCCCTTAAACCTCACTCCCATCCGGGTCACGGCACCATTGTAACTGAGGTCATCCTGCGCAGTTCGCCCACTCGGGACACAAACCCGCGACCTACCAGTCAACTACACAGTTCGAGCATGGGAGACACAGCACGATCGCGCTGAGCTAAAGGTCCGACCGATAGCTCAGCGCTACCGATACTGTATGAGGCTTTTTCGGGAGGGAGGTTTTTACTAACGTTCTACGCCGAACAGTGCTAGTTGGCATCCGTTACACATACAATAAGCATACAGTAATATACATGTGAAGTATATGAAACCCACATATGTGCACCACAATATTTTCTTTTTCATTTCTGCTTAGAATTCGTGGTTCAAAGTAATTTTATTCATTTCTGTAACATGATGAAGGCTTATGATGACATTCGAGGGACAATTCTCTTTTTTCCATGTTGGGGGAGAGTTGTCCCCCCCGTTCCCCCTTTGATTTACAGCTATGAAAGAGGATGATGATGGGGGGGATGGCAGGTTTACAAGGGGAATGATTTTGGATCATTTTGCTAAAGGGGATAGTATCGCTCCTCAGCCCCCTTCATACCAAATACTGGGTATGTTTTCAACTCAAAGTTCTTAAACGTGAGTTTTCATAGAGCAAGGAAATTTTCAAGGGAGCCCAAATTTTTGAACTTTAGTAT
Organism: Pholidichthys leucotaenia; assembly: GCA_020510985.1. Lineage (NCBI taxonomy): Eukaryota > Metazoa > Chordata > Actinopteri > Cichliformes > Pholidichthyidae > Pholidichthys > Pholidichthys leucotaenia. The sequence continues at coordinate 97,416,916 of CM035847.1, forward strand.
AAATATTCGCAATAATCTTGTAATGGTAGCATAGTGACTACTGATAGTAGCTATGTGTTAGCTATGATTTTTAAAATAAAGATGTAGAACGTCTTAATGCTGTATTAACAGCCGTAAGTGCTGTCACAGCGAAAATGAAACAGAGGGGTCAGTGTTGAGTTGAGTCTCAGCAGGACGTTTGAGTGTTTGTTGCAAATTGTCAGCATGTTTCCCACAATATTTAAGAATAATGTGACATTAGTACATGTTCAGTGGAATGACAATAACTATATGATGCCGATAATGAGTGTGAAGCGTCTGTGGTTTTGTCAAAGTGCAGTGAGAGAAATGTTTATCTGTACGACCAAAGGGTGCGGTGCTGTGTAGCTGTGACTGTGACTTTCCAGCGGTGCTGAAGTGAAGTTATTGTGGCGCAGTTTGTAGTCAGTAAAGTAAAAGACGAAAGAAAAAGAAAAAAAAAAAGCACTGGACAGCGCCCGTGGTGCGAACCTCTGGCGAGGTGGAGTAAATGTATTCTGAACCGAAAACTAATTATGAGAAGTAACCACTGAGCTAAACCAGTGCGTTGGAAAAAGCAACACAACAACCTTATAACAGGTACTGTTGATGTCAGCGAAACGGTCTCAGAAATGTGGTTAAGATGAAATGAAATAAAAAAGTTGCAAATTAAACTGAAAAACATTCAAATTTACAATGGAAAAAATGAATACGAAAACTCAGATTTATGAGAAAAATCTCTCATACTGTCAATACTAAAGTCACATCCCTTTTAACCTCTAAGTAAATACTTATTATTACTCAACTAATTTTTTGGTGACTACTCTTGTAGTTGAGTAATTAACAACATAAAGTAACATTACTTTTATTGAGTAGACTGTGGAGATGCATATTGGGGGGAATCTGCAGACAGTGTCTCAGTCAGGAGGCAGTGATTAAACATAAGAGAATAATAGGCAAGGGCATCCTGGGGAGTTGGCAGGAAGAGGGAGCTGGGGGTTGAAGGCAAATGTATTGTGGAGCTGAGTATCATGCAGTGTGATGTGAAATGTCATGCAGATGTGAGATGATCTGTGGCGCTTATAAGGAGAACCCTGGTTTGGCTGATTCATTGCTTTTCTGTGTATGAATGTTGAGAGTGCTAATAAATTTCATTTGCTCGTAAACTGGCCTCCTCATTTCCCACACTCTCCACACTGGTGACCCTAGACGTATTATGGAACATGAGGCAAGAACCCCGGAGTCGACCCGGACGGGAAGCCCCAGCAACGCGACAAGCATCCCACAGACGGCCCGGACGGGAACCCCCAGCAACGCGTGCGCTGTTGCAGTCAAGCTACCGGACTTTTGGCAGCACAACCCGCGCTTTTGGTTCCACCACACCGAGGCCCAGTTCGCCCTCCGGGGAATAACGGCAGACGACACCAAGTTTTTCCATGTGGTTGCAGCGCTGGACGCTCGCACAGCTCAGCAGGTAGCGAGCCTGCTCGACCAGCCCCCAGCCCCCAGCAGATACGAGGATCTCAAAGCTGCGCTGATTCGGCGCTACACGCTCTCGGACTGTGAGAGAGCAGAGAGGCTCCTGAGGCGTTCCGAGTTAGGAGGTTCGGCCGTCGATCTGATGGAGAAGATGTTGGTGTTAATGGGCACGGACGACGGGCATTTTCTGTTTGCCCACCTTTTCCTCCGGAGCCTTCCAACAGAGGCGAGAGCGGTCCTGGCCAATTCGCCGTTGCTGGCCGCGCGTGACTACCGTACGCTAGCCCAGGAGGCAGACCGGATCATCCTCACCACCAGAGCGCTCACGGTGAACGCGGCGGCGTCGGAGCCCAGCTGCACCACCAGAGGAGGCGAGGAGACACCGACGGTAGCGGCAGCGGGGGCCAAGGAGCGCCAGAGAGACACGCTCTGCTTCTACCACCGTCGCTTCGGAGAGAATGCACGTAGATGTGCCCCACCGTGCCAATTCAAGCGCTCGGGAAATGCCAGAGCCGGCAGTTGGTAGCAGCTGCGACCGCCAGCGAAGAGAACAAGCTGCTCTACGTGATGGACTCGCGCTCAGGGAGGCGTTTCCTTGTAGACACCGGAGCCCAGAAGAGCATCATCCTGCCGACCTACGCCGACCGGCTGGCAGGACCTAGCGGCCCCGGGCTGGTAGCAGTAAACGGCTCGGACATTAAGACCTTTGGTGAGAGAACACTGGCTTTATCTCTACACGGCCGTACATACGAGTGGACTTTTGTCATAGCAGCACTGAGTTTCCCAATCCTGGGAGCTGATTTTCTGTGTGCGCATGGTTTATTAGTTGATGTTGCTAACAGGCGCTTGGTTAATGCACTGTCCTTTGACTCTCTCCCCTGTACAGCTCGAGGGGCCGGGCCAGTAACACAAGCCAATGTCACAGCTCCAGGTGGTAAGTTCCACACACTGCTCACTCAGTTCCCAGCACTCACGGTCCCGACGTTTTCAGTGGCCATCACTAAACACGGGGTGGAGCACTTTATCACCACCACCAGGCCGCCTGTGTTCGCACGACCTCGGCGCTTGGACGCAGCAAAACTGGCCATAGTACGCGAGGAGTTTGCCAACCTGGAAAGGTTGGGCATCATCAGGTGATCGAACAGCCCATGGGCATCCCCGCTACACATGGTCCCTAAGGCTGAGGGGTCGTGGTGACCGTGCGGCAATTTCCGCAGGTTGAATAATGCCACAGCACACGACCGCTACCCGATTCCCCACATTCAGGATTTTTCCGTTCACCTCGCCGGAGCACGCATCTTTTCTAAAATAGACGTGGTCCGCGGATACCACCAGGTCCCAGTGCGCGCGGAGGACTTACCCAAAACAGCGGTAATAACTCCGTTCGGCTTGTTCGAGTTTCTGCGCATGCCATTCGGATTAAAAGGAGCGGCACAGACGTTCCAGCGCATGATGGACGCGGTGCTGCGCGATCTCCCGTTTGTGTTCGTCTACCTGGATGATATCCTGGTAGCCAGTGCGTCCGAAGACGAACACGTAACCCACCTCAGGACGGTTTTCCAGAGGTTGGAGGAGCACGGGTTAATAATCAACCTGGCGAAGTGCCAGTTCGGCGTGACGGGGATTGATTTTTTGGGGCACCGCGTCTCACCGGAGGGAGCGATACCCTTGCCCAACAAAGTGCGCGCTGTGGTGAACTTTCCCCGGCCTCAGACGGTCAGGACGCTGCAGGAATTTTTGGGGATGGTTAATTTTTATAACCGTTTCCTCCCCCATGCAGCTCAGCTCATGCAGCCACTGTACGCCGCGCTAAAGAGACGGAAACCCGCGGATGGAGTCGAATGGACTCCGGAGCGAGAGCAGGTGTTCTCTGAGGTGAAAACAGCACTGGCAAACGCCGCACTGTTGGCGCACCCAGACCCGGCGGCCCGGATAGCGCTCACTACCGACGCCTCGGACGTGGCCATAGGGGCCGTCATAGAGCAACGTGTCGCTGGTTCTTGGCAGCCGCTCGCCTTTTTCAGCAGGGCTTTGCGCGACAGTGAGCGTAAATACAACGCGTTCGACAGAGAGTTGCTGGCTCTCCACCCGGCCATACGCCACTTCCAGCTCTGGCTGGAAGGGCGCAGCTTCACTGCGTTTGTGGACCACAAGCCGCTGACGTTCGCGATGGCCAAGGTTTCGGAACCATGGTCGGGCCGGCAGCAGAGACAGCTGGCCGCGATTTCGGAGTTTACGACCGATATTCAGCATGAGTCGGGTAAACTGAATGTGGTGGCGGACTGCCTCTCGCGCGCGGTAGTGGCCCCGGTCTGCGTAGGGATAGATTATACAGCCATGGCCGCAGAGCAGATTAGCGATACGGACATGCGCGCGCTCCAGTCTGGACCAACAGGGTTAAGGCTGGAGAGCAGGGTACTGCAAGACGGCAGCCCTCCCCTAATCTGCGACGTCTCCATGGGACGCCCGTGCCCGGTGGTCCCGGTTGTGTGGCGCCGCCGCGTGTTTGAGTCAGTTCATGCTTTGGCGCACCCAGGAGTGCGCGCATCAGTCAAAATGGTGGGAGCGAAATTCGTGTGGCCAGGCCTGCGCAAACAAGTGAAAGAGTGGGCGGCAGCCTGCGTAGCGTGCCAACGAGCCAAAGTGTACAGACACACGAAGGCTTCTTTGGAGCCGTTTAGGATACCGGCTAAAAGATTCAACCATGTTCACGTGGACCTCGTGGGCCCCCTCCCGCCGTCGCAGGGGTGCACACACCTTCTGACAGCGGTGGACCGCACCACACGCTGGCCAGAAGCAGTCCCGCTGGCGGCAACCACGTCCATGGACGTGGCGCACGCTTTTTTGACAACATGGGTGGCACGTTTTGGAATCCCGTCGGACATCATGTCCGGTAGGGGCCCTCAGTTTGTTTCCGAACTTTGGTCCGCGATGGCCCGCAGCCTTGGTGTTGCAATTCATCGCACAACCGCGTACAACCCACAGGCAAATGGGTTATGCGAGCGTTTTCACAGGTCACTGAAAGCAGCACTCAGGGCTTCGTTGACGGATGCAAATTGGGTTGACCGGTTGCTGTGGGTTTTACTGCGGTTGCGTTCTGCACCAAAAGAGGATTTGGAGGCTTCCCCGGCTGAGCTGTTTTTTTCTCAGCCACTGCGGCTACCCGGGGAATTTTTGCCAGACAATCCCGCGCCGGACAGCTGCCCGTCTCAGCATTTGCAGCGTAGTGCAGACACAGGCACGCTGCCCGGTCCGGCCCACCACTGTTTTCCATGGACTTTTGTGCCAAAAACTTTGAAGAACGCAGAGTTTGTGTTTGTCAGACACGATGCCCACCGCCCGCCATTGCACCCACCCTATGATGGCCCGTTCAGAGTGCTGGAAACAGGGGACAAGCATTTTTTGCTAGACTTGGGGGGGCGTCGGGAGAAAATATGCATAGACAGACTTAAGCCCGCCTTTGTAATGGCGGATGAGCAAGTGCTGCTGGCCCGGGCCCCCCGGCGTGGAAGACCCCCACAGAGTACTCCCCAGGCAAACGATTCACCAGGACAGCCAAACGGGCAGAGCGAAGTCCCCCCCCCGCCTTGGCCCACCCGCAGTCAGACACACGTCCAGCAGCCCCCCTGCCGGCACACAGACCCCAGTTACAGCAGATATGGGAGGAGACTGAAGCCCAAAAGACTAGTGACTGAAACCCTGTCTGGGGGGGGGGGGGGGTGATGTGGAGATGCATATTGTGGGGGAATCTGCAGAGACCGTCTCAGTCAGGAGGCAGTGATTAAACATAAGAGAATAATAGGCAAGGGCGTCCTGGGGAGTTGGCAGGAAGAGGGAGCTGGGGGTTTGAAGGCAAATGTATTGTGGAGCTGAATATCATGCAGTGTGATGTGAAATGTCATGCAGATGTGAGATGATCTGTGGAGCTTATAAGGAGAACCCTGGTTTGGCTGATTCATTGCTTTTCTGTGTATGAATGTTGAGAGTGCTAATAAATTTTGTCTGCTCGTAAACTGGCCTCCTCATTTCCCACACTCTCCACAAGACTACACTTTCTGGCTACCCAATATGGAGGACGAAAAATGACTTAATTACCTGACCTAACTTCCTGAACTAGGGTCAGCGGGTAGACCAGTGCTGGACCCGGCGCAGCTGAGTGGATTTTTCTGCTACCTTTTCAGCCGCGCTCCCATCTAAACAGTCACTTTTTTCTGACAGTCCAGGTTCGAATCCCTAGGCTGGCAGGTGTTGGAACCTTTCTGTGTGGAGTTTGCATGTTCTCCCTGTGCTGCGTGGGTTTACTCCGGGGGCTCCGGTTTCCTCCCACAATCCAAAGACATGCATGTTAGGTGAATTGGTTGTTCTAAATTGTCGCTAGATATCTGTCTCCTATAGGCCCTTAGAATAGAGGGTTAGTACTAGTGAAAGTGCTTTGAGTGGTCTTTGTGACTAGAAAAGCTCTATATAAGTGCAGGTTGTCATAGCCAGGAGCGGCACTGGGGTTAAGCTCCCAGTACTCATAAAATACTCCTTACGGCGTGCGTCTCGAAAAGCCTCTGACAACTAAGTCCAACTCCTAGCCTGCCCGTGTGGTTTAGTCTCTAAGCCCGGCGGAACTGCTTTTACTAACAGGAGAAGGGGCGAGGGCGGATCTCTGGCGCCTTAAAACCAGATGCTTTGGGTAGATGGTGGCTCGTCAACCTGGGAAGGTAGCCCATCTAGGGGAAAGTAAACCCTGATTTCAAGCCTCCGCTGCCTTGCGGCACACCCGGTCACGGGAAAGGCTTCGGGAGTCAACCCTGAGGAAAAATCTGGAGTCGGAGCCCCTAAGGCAGTTCTCTGTTGTGCTCAACATCGTTCTGGCAGCTCCTGCGATGGCGCTGGTGCCAAACTATAGCAGCCCTGCTGTTCCTTTGGATTCATCAGTGACGTGGAGAGGGGGGACATGCTGCATGGGTAACATCTTGTCCTCCATATCTTCCTGCCCAGGCTTGAATCCTACCAACGCCCAACGTTGGAAGGTAGAACACCGGTGCGCATCGGCCTGTTCAGCCACAGGCGGTGCTGTTCCAGCAGAGTAGACATTTAGGATTCTCTTCCATGGTCATCATAGACCGAAGGAGGCCGACGACGACGAAGTGCAGGTTAGTTAGTTAGTTAGTAGACAGTCTTCCATGGGGAAGGTGGTTCTGCTGGAGGGGCTTTGTAGCGGGCCCGCGGCAGATGCGCCCCTGGAGATGCTGGGGCCTCGGGACCAGGACCGATCTTCATAATGTTGGGGTGTGGGCTCTACACTGCATCCTCTGACTTCCCATGAAGCCTCGCCATCTGGAGCAGCCACCTGGACACGCCAGAGATAGTTTGTGTGCCGAACTGAACCATTCGTTATTCTGAAGCACACTGATCCCAGCTGCACCACGATCCTCAGCGGTGTCCACGGTCTCCTTGGCTGTGACTTGGTCAGCCGCTGTCCTGGTCACTCATCAGTGTGGACTCGAACCCAGTCCATGACTTTGAGAGGCTTGCTCGGCCTCATACGCCATTGCGATGGCGCTGCGTGCCCATCTGTCTTAGAACCTCCATCGTACCATAAAAGTTCTGCCATTACTGTGTTGTTTTCACCCTCTGTGCTGTAGCCACTTGTTGTGTATGTAAATAGGCTGTATGAGTAAGACGGTGGCTGGGTTGGTCATGGGCTAGACCGGGGTGGCAACTGCCAGTTTCAGGTGGTGACGGCGCCCATGGTATAAAGGTGTGGGCGGAAGAGGCTCTGTCCCTTTTTATTGTGGAGCCACCTGGTCAGCGGGGCGTGTGTCGTAAGCCTGTATATATATACTCAACACTGTTTATAATAAACCTCCGTTAAACTGCAGCAACAATGTGCTTGCTTGACTCAGTTATGGACATAACATTTGGCGACAAGGAAAAAGCAGGAATGGAAAATTTTGTTGCTGAATTTCGGCCGTTTTTGAAGGCACTGGGCATGCCGCCCGTGCCATGGCCTCGTTGGTTCTCGGCTTTTACCAACTACCTCATGGTCTTGGACCTTGGTGAGCGTGAGAGGCTCCGTGCGAGGTCGGTGTTAATCCATAAGTTGGGTGCTCAGGGGCAGATAGTATTGGACAGTCTGGGTGGGGCCGACAGTTTTGATAGCGTGGTGGAATTAATGGTGTGCCATTTTGGCGCTGGTGAGAGCGTCACGGTCCGGCGTATCCATTTTCAACAGCCCCGCCAGTGGTTTGGGGAGCCGGTATCAGTGTTCGTGGCCGGGCTCCTTAGGCTGGCGAGGGGGTGTGAGTTTGGACGCCTGGAAGAGGAGATGATTCGGGACCAACTGGCGGAACACGTTTGTAGTGAAACGGTCCGGTCCAGGTTGTTGGAGTTTCCAGGAGAGTTGACGTTGACCTCGGCTGTTGAGCTCGCCCAGTGTTTTGAGGCAGCGGAGACCATTGCGAGGGGTCTGCCTGAAGAGGCTCTTCGGAGCGAAGGTGGTGCTTGCGCGAAGGCACTGAGTTGGGACCCTAATGACAGTGACGCCGGAGGTGACTCGTATGCCACAGTGGTGAAGATACGGTCTGTCCCTGGTACACCTCGTTGTTATGGGTGTGGGTCCCCTGTTCACTGCTATAAAGCCAGTGTGTGCACAGCGAGAGGAAAGCGATGTGGCAAGTGCAGTCTGCGGGACCACTTCGCCAGGACGTGCAACAACTTTGTACGCAGGAGACGTAGGAGATACCCAGGTGCTGCGCAGAAGTCTCCGACCATCGTACATACGGTCTCCCCAGCGACTACGGGGAGGATCGGTTGTGATGTCATGCTCGATGGTGTCATGGTTCCGCTGTTGGTTGACACAGGTGCTGTTATCTCAGTGTTGAACATGACAACCGTGAACAGTTTGTTTCCCCATCGTGAGATTAAACAACCTGTGAGAGACTATTATGGCTATGTACTGAATAGGCTGGCTGTGATGGGCTTTAAGGAGGTAGAAGCCCGTTACGGGTCGGTCGTGGTGCCCTGAGCCCGCATCCACGTCACCGCTGCGGGGGTTAACATCATGGGGTGTAATCTATTTTATAGCCTGGGTTTTTCGATCGCCAACATGTCGGGCAAGAAGTGGTTGGGCTGTGGACTGTGGAGCCGGCCGGCTCCGCTGATGGATGGCGTGGAGATGAGGGAATCGGACTGGTTGGACATGAGTCAAGAAGGAGAGCATATTTGGCGCTGTGCGAGGATGCCGCGGGTTGGACCCGATGCCGGTCTGTTTGATGCCCAAGCTGGGGGCGCGAAATGGCACGACGGGACCTTGCAGGCAGCCTGTAAGGACGAGGCGCCCACGCTGGATCTGGAAAGAGCAGGACCTGAGAGTGAGTTGTTTCATCGCTTGGGAAGGCGGTCAACCATGGAAAACACAGACTGGGCCCAGGAGTCGACCGGACCGTTGGTGGAGACCAGTCGGGCCCATCGTCATCGGAGGTGGAGGCCGTGGACTTCCCTGCAGGTTGGCGATCTGGTGCGGCCTAGGGTTGAGGCCCGGATGAGAGGCGAACACGGCTCACGTGAGCGGCGTGACGAGAGGAGGCGGCTTCGAGTGGAGGCCGTTCGGAGCGACGGGTTTCTATGCTTGTCTGACCAGACCTGGAGGCATCCGAGTGAGCAGTGCAAGGTGGAGGAGATGAGTCGGCGTAATGGGAGCCCCGGGGTCAAGAGACGGAAGCGTCGGGAGAAAGACCCGCCTGAGGACTGAGAGAATTATTTTATTTCTGTCTGTGTCTTTTCTTCTCAGTCTGGTTGTGTTTTATTTTCTGGTTTATGTTCGTTTGTTGCTGGTTGGTACCCTGTTTAATTCCCCCCAAAAATGAGAAATGTGGAGAGTATGAGCACTATGTGGGGGAAGTTTTCTATTATAATTATGGTGTTTATTTGTAAGATTTTGACCTGAGGGGCTCATTTGTGCAGATTATGTGCTAATTTTGAGAGGAAATTTTTTTGAAATAATATTTTATGTGCCCAATTTTGGGGTGGTGTATGTTGTACGTAATTGAGTATTTACATACCCAACGTTTTGGAATGTGTCCAGTGTGTGGGGGTGTGTTGAGGGGGGAGGCCGCCAGTAGCTTTTATTTGTCTTGTGGTTGTGTATTTTGTGTGGAGCTGTTCTGGGATTATTTTGATTTTGACTTTTTAATTTTCCCAGTTACATGGCTTTGCTCTGTGTTCGACGGCAGAATAATCCGCCCGGCCGTGTGGAGGTGCTGGTAGTCTACATGGTCCCCCAGTTGCTTGTGTGCATGGATAGGTTGTTTGTTTATCTTTGTAATTGTTTTGTTTTAGTGCGTGAGTTGGGGGGCAAATTTAGGGGGGACCTGTCTGTGTGCTTGGCATTTTTTTGAAGGGGCAGAAATGTTGTGTATGTACAGTCGTGGACAAAGTTGTTGGTACCCCTCTGTTAATGAAAGAAAAACCCACAATGGTCACAGAAATAACTTTGAATCTGGCAAAAGTGGTAATAAATAAAAATTCTATGAAAATTAACCAATGAAAATCAGACAATGCTTTTGAATTGTGGTTCAATAGAATTACTTTAAAAAAACAAACTCATGAAACAGGCCTGGACAAAAATGATGGTACCCCTAGAAAAGATTGAAAATAATGTGACCATAGGGACATGTTCAACCAAGATGTGTCCTCTAATTAACATCACAGGTGTCTACAAACTTGTAATCAGTCAGTCGGCCTATTTAAAAGGTGACAAGTAGTCACTGTGCTGTTTGGTGACATGGTGTGTACCACACTAAACATGGACCAAAGGAAGCAAAGGAGAGAGTTGTCTCAGGAGATCAGAAAGAAAATTATAGACAAGCATGTTAAAGGTAAAGGCTATAAGACCATCTCCAAGCAGCTTGATGTTCCTGTGACTAAAGTTGCACATATTATTCAGAGATTTAAGATCCACGGGACAGTAGCCAACCTCCCTGGACGTGGCCGCAGGAGGAGACAGATAATATGAATGGTAACAAAAGAGCCCAGAACAACCTCTAAACACATTCATGTTGAACTCCAAGGTCAAGGTACATCAGTGTCAGATCGCACCATCCGTCGTTGTTTGAGCCAAAGTGGACTTCATGGGAGACGACCAAGGAGGACACCACTGTTGAAAACAAATCATAAAAAAGCCAGACTGGAATTTGCCAAACTGCATGTTGACAAGCCACAAAGCTTCTGGGAGAATGTCCTATGGACAGACGAGACAAAACTGGAACTTTTTTGGCAAGGCACATCAGCTCTATGTTCACAGACGCAAAAATGAAGCATACCAAGAAAAGAACACTGTCCCTACTGTGAAACATGGAGGAGGTTCTGTTATGTTCTGGGGCTGTTTTGCTGCATCTGGCACAGGGTGTCTTGAATCTGTGCAGGGTACAATGAAATCTCAAGACTATCAAGGTATTCTAGAGAGAAATGTGCTGCCCAGTGTCAGACAGCTTGGTCTCAGTCGCAGGTCATGGGTCTTGCAACAGGATAATGACCCAAAACACACAGCTAAAAACACCCAAGAATGGCTAAGAGCAAAACATTGGACTATTCTAAAGTGGCCTTCTATGAGCCCTGATCTAAATCCTATTGAACATCTGTGGAAGGAGCTGAAACATGCCATCTGGAGAAGGCACCCTTCAAACCTGAGACAACTGGAGCAGTTTGCTCATGAGGAGTGGGCCAAAATACCTGCTGAGAGGTGCAGAAGTCTCACTGACAGTTACAGAAATTGTTTGATTGCAGTGATTGCCTCAAAAGGTTGTGCAACAAAATATTAAGTTAAGGGTACCATCATTTTTGTCCAGGCCTGTTTCATGAATTTGTTTTTTAAAATAATTCTGTTGAACCACAATTCAAAAGCATTGTCTGATTTTCATTGGTTAATTTTCATAGAATTTTTATTTATTACCACTTTTGCCAGATTCAAAGTTATTTCTGTGACCATTGTGGGTTTTTCTTTCATTAACAGAGGGGTGCCAACAATTTTGTCCACGTGTGTAAATAGGCTGTATGAGTAAGATGGCGGCCAGGTTGGTCATGGGCTAGACCGGGGTGGCAACTGCCGGTTTCCGGTGGTGACGCCGCCCATGGTATAAAGGTGTGGGTGGAAGAGGCTCTGTCTCTTTTCGTCGTGGAGCCACCTGGTCAGCGGGGCGTGTGCCGTAAGCCTGTATATATATACTCAACAATGTTTATAATAAAGCTTTGTTAAACTGCAGCAACCATGTGCTTGCTTGACTCAATTATGGACATAACACCACTTTCTATGCTACATTTTCTTTCTGGGCTGTGCTCTTCAGCTGCACTCATGTCCGCGAAGTCTGGGTATAGTGGGCCTAGACCACCGATAGTCTGCCCAAGGACTGTCAGGATGAAACCCAGTTCACAGAACGAATCCCACCCCATAACGTTATCACCCTGGCATGTCACCTGGAACCAGCATGCTGGAATTTTCCTTTCACCACACTGCACCGCGAAGGTGATGTTCCTGCCGGTCATGGAACATTCGTCGTCCGGCAGTTCCATCGCATCAGGTTGCCAGGGGGGTGAGCCTCCTAACCGTGGTCCCATTTACCATGGACCGTGAGGCAGCGGTGGCCACCAACAGTGGCACCCTGACGATGTCTAGTTTCACCACTCGCTGCGGTCCTGACCAGCCTTCGGGGGCCACAATGTTGATGCCGTCTTCATAGGGTGTGGGGTCGATGAGCCTAGTTTTTTGTCGCCCTCACCAAAACTTCATGCACTGCGCCACCACGTTGTTGGGTTTAGCAGAGTAGCTAGCTAACTGTTCCACAGCTTCTACATACGAGTCTGTCAGACAAAGCATGTGAAAAATCCTCTGACCTTCTATGCCCAGGTTGTGGACAAGCAGTGCCTGCTTCCTTCCTTTGTCCAACTTTCCCAGGTCCAATGCTGCAACGTAGGTCTGGAACGCATCCAGCCAATGTGGCCACGGGACGGGCAGTTCGCCTGGGAGCTCGAAGAAAGGCCTCAGCGGTCTTAGGCACGCTTCCATGGTTCGTTAATTCTCGTCGCCAAGTGCTATGTCCGCAAACCTGGTAATGAAGATGAACGAGTAGGCTGTGTTGTATTTTGTATTGGGGCAGACAATGAAATATAACAGGAATGTTGAGACTGAACTGTGTTTATTTAGGCCACGAGATAACAGGTTCAGGTACCGTCACAGACTAATGTATCACTTCGCGCTGTACGTGCTGCTGACTATACAGTACATGTCATAAGCAGATATCATAACATCCCCCCTCTTTAGCTATAGTATTATATAAACTCACTGCAGTGACCTCATCAATTATGTCTATTTGACATCTTCCTTAACATTATATGAACATTCAGATTTGGCATATCTTTTACATAATGATAGTCTGATAATTGAACTTTTTTTAACTACTGCAATAATGTACTAAGTTTCAATGTCACCAGTCTATTAGAGAATAAAGATCAAAAGGAATAACACTGTTCGGATCATATACTTCAGCAATGTAACACATGTAACAGTAACAACATTACACATAGTCTCTGTACTGTACAGGCTTTCTGATAATCCGCCCATATCTAGTTTGGACCTGGCCTGCACTTTCAGTGTCATCTCCTTTAGGTTCTTCAGTCTGTGCTTCTGCAGTGCCAGTTTTATGTGTTTGAGCTGGGTTTGGAGTCTGCGGCTTGGCAAACTGTACTCTTTTTTTGGATTTGCAGGGTATGAGGAATATGCATCTCTCGAAGGAGGTTGCGAATGAGTCTTATTTTGTTGGCATTTGGTGTTTGTATGATGTAACTTCTGGGTTCATCACACTTCTGATGCACAATTCCTGGTCGCCATGTGTTGCTCTTTTTGTCCAGTACAGTCACGTGTTGTCCTGGCTGAAGTGGGGGTAATTCCCTGCGGCTTGTCTTGTCATGACAGTGTTTCATGATGATGTTCCTCTTTTGAAGGTGTAGGCGATGTGCCTCCCTACCTGGATTGGATCGGCTTGTCAGCAGTGTGGTGATAGGTTTTTCAAGCAACAGTTCTGCAGGGGATGGGAATGTGCTGTCGATAGGTGTTGCTCTACCTTGAAGCAAGGCTATGTGTATGTTACCACTTGCCTTTCAGTGAAGCCGTTACTTTTGGGATAGTGGGGTGAACTTGTGACGTGTTTTATTCCCCAGTGTTTGATGAATCTTTGAAATGGTTCCACTGTGTACTGTGGTCCGTTATCCGTCTGAATCTCATCTGCTCTTCCAAATATGGACATATAGGTTGCCATCTTCGGGCAACAGCTTGGCTTGAGGTAGGTGTGGGCATTTCTTCCACCAGTGGAAAGTTTGAGTATCTGTTCACTATCAGTAAGTACTGGCATCATTCTATCTCAAACAAATCAGAAGCTATGAGTTGCCACAATTTGGATGGAACGTCATAAAGGTGGAGAGGCTCTTTAGGTTGCTCATCTTGCTGTTCTACACATACCTTGCATGAGCAACATATTTTTTCAATGTCCTTGTTTATATTTGTCCAGAACACACTTTCTCGTGCAAGGCGTCATGTTTTGCAATGCCTAGGTGGCCTGCATGAAGTTCTTCTAAGACCATGTCAATAATGCTATTTGGAATGAGCACCTGTCTGCCCTGAAATATATAGTAACTCCTGCTTCTATTGCAAGTTCATCTCTGCATGACCAAAATTCACGGAGGTCTCTTGGCACTTCTTGGATCTTCTCTGGCCATCCTTGGTAAATTAGGCCTTTCAGTGCTTTTAGTTTGGGGTCATGTGCTGTCTCACTCTGGAGAAACTCATTTTTTCAGGTGAGAAGTTGATAATGGCCACTGTGAGTTACTCTGGATCCTCAACCTCAATGTCTAGCCCACAGGTGTCAAACTCATTCCATGGAGGGCCAAGATCCTGCAGGTTTTACCTCCACCCAGTGGCTTCAACAGGTGTTTTCTCTGAATTTCTTCCCACTGATTGCTGATCAGTGAAAACACCTGCTGAAGAGACTGGGTGGAAGTAAAACCTGCAGGGTCTTGGCCCTCCATGGAATGAGTTTGACACCCCTGGTCTAGCCCATCAATGCGTTCACCTAGTTCAATGTCTCCATTATTGTCTGGATTTGGCAGTCTACTAAGTGTGTCTGCAAGGATCATTTGCGTTCCGGATCGATAGATGATCTGCTAATTGTATCCTTGCATCTTTTGTAGCCTATGTTGTAGACGTGGAGGTGCAGCATGCAGAGGTTTTGCGCAGATGGTGACCAAGGGTTTGTGGTCAGTTTCTACAATAAATGATTTTCCATACAAATATGTGTGGTATCTCTGCACACCATACACAATTGCAAGCATTTCGCGTTCAGTGTTGCTGTACCTTGATTGACAGTCTGTGAGTGTTTTTGATCCAAAAGGAATCGGTCTGCCATCCTGCACTAAGGCTACACCGAGGCCTTTCTGTGATGCGTCACCCTCGAGTGTCAGGGGTGAATTGGCGTCATAATATTTCAGGCAGGCGTCTGCTGTGACTGCTCCTTTCATGTCATCAAACACTTTCTGGTAATCTAAATCCCACATTCATAAGACACTTGCTTTGAGCAGTTCTCTTAAGCTGTATGCTTTTTCTGCAAATTTGGGAATGTATGGCGACAAATAGTTTATCATTCCCATGAACCTGTGCATTTCATCTTTGTTTTGTGGGGTTGGCATTTTTTGAATGTCTCTAATTTTTGCTGGATCTGACTTGATGCCTTTATCTGTGTAGAGGTTCCCAAAGAATGAGATACTTTTTTGTTTTATTGTGCACTTGTCACTGTTGAATGCCAAACCTTTTTCAGCAGCTCTTTGCATCAACTTTATCAGGTTGTTGTCATGGTCCTCCTCATTCTGTCCATACACTGCCACATCATCAGCTATGCTCACAACACCATGAAGACCTCCCAGGATCTGATCCACCTTGGCCTGAAACAGGTCTTGGGACACACTGAGTCCAAATGGTAGGCATCTCCAACAGTACAGGTGCATCTCAATAAATTAGAATGTCATCAAAAGTTGATTTATTTCAATAATTCAATTCAAAAAGTGAAACTTGTATATTATATAGATTCATTACACACAAAGTGATATATTTCAAGTGTTTATTTCTTTTAATTTTGATGGTTATAGCTTATAGCTCATGAAAAACCCCAAATTCAGTTTCTCAAAAAATTAGAATATTACATAAAATTAATTTAAAAAATGGATTTTTAATAGAAATGTTAGCCGACTGAAAAGTATGTCCATGTACACACTCAATACTTGGTCGGGGCTCCTTTTGCATAATTACTGCATCAATGCAGCATGGCATGGAGGTGATCAGCCTGTGTTACTGCTGAGGTGTTATGGAAGGCCAGGTTATTTTGATAGCGGCCTTCAGCTCATCTGCATTGTTGGATCTGGTGTATTTCATCTTCCTCTTGACAACACACCATAGATTCTCTATGGGATTTAGGTCAGGAGAGTTTGCTGGCTAATCAAGCACAGTGATACCATGGTCATTAAACCAGGTATTTGTACTTTTGGCAGTGTGGGCAGGTGCCATGTCCTGCTGGAAAAAGAAATCAGCATCTCCATAAAGCTTGTCAGCAGAGGAAAGCATGAAGTGCTCTAAAAATTCCTGTTAGATGGCTGCACTGACATTGGACTTGATTAAACACAGTGGAAAAACACCAGCAGATGACATGGCTCCACATATCATCATTGACTGTGGAAACTTCACACTGGACCTCAAGCAACTTGGATTCCGTGCCTGTTCACTCTTTCTCCAGATTCTGGGACCTTGATTTCCAAGTGACAGGACTTGGCACCTGATTTGGGGAGCCATGTTCGTTGTGTTGTGAAAAATTAAATTATCATTAGAAGGCTATACACCTGACCTGATGAACAGCAGCATGTGGAGTGAACAGAGAATGGAATGTGTATGTAATTATTGGCTTTTCTCATACGGTGTCATAACAGATAAACCAGACTTTTGATGCAAACAATACAATTTTATTCCAGAAGCAAAATTTACAAACAAAAAAACAGACTGGGCGTGGGGAGACATGGGAAGACACGCCGACTGCTAAATGCGTCCACAAGCCTGCCAAATATGGTCAGGAAATCTCTGTTGAATGTTGACATCTCTGCGAGCTCTTCCCTTCGTAACACAGCGTCCTGCTCCAGGGCTTCACGCGCATCTGCCCGCACATCTGCGGCCACCTGTCGCAAATGCTGCATGTACTCCTGATGGTGTTCTTGCTGCTGGTCATGTTGCCGTTCCAAGAGCCGCATCTCTTCGTCATGCATGTTGACCATCGCTGATGTAAGGTCAGCGATGGAGTTGTTCCTTTTCCTCTTGGCTAAATTGAAAGACAGAAAGGCATGGTTGTTAAAGCTGGATCACTACATATATTATGGAATTACACTAGTGAAAGTCTGTGGTGGAATGTCACTATTATATTATGCTTCATTGCTGTATATAAGCTGAACTGTAATGTTGCTGCCCCTCAGTAGAGCAGATTTTGCAACACGCAGGGTGCTGTCTTCGGCTGCAGCCCCCCTGCAAAACTAAAAAGGATTAAGATTAAGAATATGGATGGATGGATGGGTAATGTTTAAAATAGTTGCTTGTAGTGTGGCCGCAGAAATCTGAATGGGTTAACACAGTCAGCTGACGCGAAGCATTTCAGTGAAGCATGTTGATTTCAACGGCAGTTCATGAGCTTTATTTGTTTTTCTAAAACAGGAGTTACAACAGCACTTCAATCACCACACCTAAAAATGGGACCGGGTTGTGGAACACCGATAAGTGAAGACCAAACAATAACCTTTTTGTACATTTAAAAAGACATTTTCAATTAATTAATATGCAGCTACAGGAAATTGCATTAATCAATTTGATACGTAACTTGTTAGGCTCCAGCCCCCCCGCAACCCGTAAAGGATTAAGCGGTAGAAGATGGATGGATGGATGGATGGATTTTCGACCCTGGTTTCCCCTGGACCTGTTTCAACAAAAAAAAAAATCGTGGTTATTGTGCCTTACCGGCACTTGAACGTGATCCAGATGGAGCTGGTGATGTGGCTGACATCGGAGTCGATCCAGCTGGCGCTCCGGCAGACGCAGAGGCAGAGGCAGACGCAAGAGAGTCCGGTGTGTCCATGTCCACTGAGGTGGACCCCTGTGATATGAACTGCGATTCTAGAAAGAAAATGCACGCAATTTAAAACTTAACACCAAAGTGCAACATGTACACAACACTCTAAAGTTTTTAACCGGAATACAATAAGCGTAATTCAGCGTTTTGTTCATGCTAATACTTAACACAAAGCAAGCGTGAATCTGCAGTTGGCTGCAAAACAATAGGCAAGCCTCAGTAACAACCATTACCCACAATCTAACAACCTTCCTATTTCTTAAAAACAGTGAGCTTGGCACGGAAAGGATAAATTGGCTAAAAGACGCGCAATATCAAAACAACACTCACCATCCACGGTTTCCAAGGCCGTGGCCGTGACTGTGGCCGTGTCGAGCCCAATGTCACTGCCATTGCTAGCAGGCCTATGTCCATAGATCGCGTCCATCTCAGCAAACCACTTCCACTCCTTCCGATCCGCTCCACTTCAAGCATTGTGGTCCTTCACTGCTCGGTAATCGCTTTTCAGCTTTTTCAGCTTCTCCCGACACTGTTTGGCAGTACGGATGTGCCCTTGGGAACCCATCTGCTCGGACACCTGCTGGTATATTTTTTCATTTCTAGTAGATCCGTCCAACTCGCGCTGGATGCGATTGTCGGCTAATATAGCAAGAAAATTGCACACCTCCTCGTTTGACCAGGGGATAGCCTTACGAGAAGACATCTTCAAAGTGTGAAAATACAGTATTAAAGGGGCGCACTGTGTTCACTGGCTGAACAACTACAAATGGCGGTCGTGTAGTAAATTCAGCAGAAAAAGTCGCTTTCGTGACGTTACGACCTGACCAATCAGCGGCGACCAGTCTGTTAAAGTCACATCACAGCCATACTCAGCCCTACTCAGCTCGGTTAGACCCTGCCCTGGATCAGGTACTAAAATAGTGCCTGCTAACCGGTGTTGGGGCTAATGGAAAATGCTCAAACGCGGGCTGAGTGGTGCGGTGTAGGGCTAAGCGAGGCTAGTGGAAAAGGCCCTTAAGTGAACTGACCCAGCTTTTGCATCAAGTTTGCTAATTTGCAAACATTGGGTTCAGCTCTTCAACTGTTGGTATCTTGTGAAGACACCTTTCTAGGCTGGAATTTAGTTTTTGTGGGTCGAGGCAGATGAGAAGAGATCCATCTTTTTTTTGTGCTAAATGCTAAGCTGGAGCACCAATCTGTGTGTTCATCCACTTTCCGTAACACTTCTTGCTCCACAAGTTTGTTTATCTCATTTTGCAACTTGTCTTGTGGATACGGATTATCATAGTCTCTTAATTTTCTTAATCACTGTTCATCTATATTTATTTAAGTCAGACATCTTACTGACTTAAATAAATATAGATGAACACTGATTAAGAAAATTAAGAGACTATGATAATCCATATCCACACACACGGCAAGAATAGTTCTTTTGACATACCATGCCAATGTACTTTAAAAAAAAAAACTAAACAAAACAAACAAAAAAAAACTTATGACTGACTTGAGTAGACATCAATTATCCCCAGTTGGAGGACGTCATTTGACACAGAGTGAGAAAATTCAAACTCTGAAAATATCTCATTATGCTGAACACAAACTACAAGAGATAGACAATGATATTGATCCTGACAACCACTTCTTCAATAATATTCATAATCACTGTGAATATTACACTGAAAAGCAATTTAAAAGTCAAGTGCAAGTAGATGGTAAACTATCAATGATACACTTCAACAGCAGAAGTCTTAACAAAAACTTTCCACAGATTCAGGACTATTTAAAACAGCTAGACAGAAAATTTACAGCTATCGCAGTCTCTGAAACTTGGCTTAATGAAGAGCAGGCTCCTCTGATGGCAATAGAGGGATATCAGATGTTTCATATTAACAGATCTCAAAAAAGGGTGGTGGTGTTGCACTGTATATTGATGACCTGTAAAGGTGTAAGTGTCACAGCTCACTCTCGCCCATCTCCTGCTCCAGCTGTGAGCACACCTGCGCCTCATCAAGCCCGGGCTATTTAGCCCGCTCAGCCTTGAGCTTCAGCCTGGAGCCGTCTGCTCATCAACGACCGTGCTACCCGCACTCGCCTTCTCTTCGACGCTCCCAAAGACTCTCTACCATCGCTTCCCACGTAAGCAATCAACCAACCTCTCACCTTTTCTCCAGTCCTTCTCCCCTGTGCACAGGTGGACTCCCTGGCGGCGGATTCTCCCCCCGTCGGCATTCCACTCTCACCCGCTGCGCCGAGTGCGCATTGGAGCGCTGTCCTCCAGGCAGGAGACCTGCAGCTCGTCACCAAGAACATCTGCAAGTAAGCCACAATCTGAGGATTAATCCATCGGGTCAGGCTCGGCGACTAATCTCTCCTCTGCTCTGCCCTAGGGTTGCCTGGCTGCACGGCGCGCTGCTCCGCCTTCGGTGCATCCTGTCTTCCAGCAACACATCCACTCTCACACTCACGCATCCACACACGTTCATTATTCAATAAATCATTGTTGCAATTGACTCGAGCCTGTGTGCGTGTTCCCTGGGTCTGAACTCATGTCAGTAAGCTTGTAAATGGAATGTCCTTTGCACTACCAGGGATTTTGGAATGTGTTACTGTTGAGATTGACCAAGATAAAACAAAAAACCTAATTATAAGTTGTATATATAGAACGCCGGGAACTTGCATTGAGACATTCAGAGATAAATTAGTCGAGCTGTACAATAATATTACTAGTAAAAAAATGGTAGTAATTTGTGGAGATTTCAATATTGATCTACTAAATCCATATCAACAAAATGTAATTACAGAGTTCATGAATTCTATGTACAGCATGAGTCTATATCCCACAATAACACATCCCAGTAGAATCACAGTTCACACTGCTACACTTATTGACAACCTGTTTGTTAATATTACTGATAAGAAAATAGAAAGTTGATAAATAATATAAGTGACCATTTGCCAACCTTTGCACTTATCCAGGGCCACACGGGGGCCAATACAGAAAATCTTTTTAAAATTGTTCAGATACAAATCACACAACGCAATCAGTTCTTTTAAAGAAGACTTGCTGAAGCAAGACTGGACAAAAGTCTATGTATCAGATGTAAATGAAGCCTATGACACATTTATAAACATTGTAACCACTCTTTATGAAAAAAAAATGTCCATTAGTAAAGAAAAAGCTTAAACATAAATTTGTCGATAAGCCATGGTTAACCAAAGGATTACAAAAGGCATGTAAAAAGAAAAATTCATTATATAAAGCTTTCCAAAAGAAAAGGACAAAAGAAGCAGAGCAGCGGTATAAAACATACAAAAATAAGTTAACATATATAATAAGATGTAGTAAAAGAGACTACTACAGTAAAGAACTGGAGAAAAACAGAGACAATATTAATAATACATGGACAATACTTAACAATATTCTTGGAAATAAAAACAGAAATACAAGCTACCCAACCAATTTTTCAAAAAATAAAACGACTCAGAGTGTGAATGCAGCTTCACCTGCAGATGAATTTAATAACTTTTTTGTTAACATTGGTCCTAATTTGGCTCGAGAAATACCCATTATGGCACCCACAGGTGATACAATAAGCAAAAACACTGCTATAAAAGACTCCATTTTCATAAAGAACACAGACAAGAGAGAGGTCATTGAAATTGTTAAATCGTTTAAAAGTAAAACATCTACGGACTGTGATGGTATTGACATGCTCTTAGTCAAAACTATTATTGAATGCTTAGTGAAACCACTGACGTATATCTGTAATCTGTCTCTCCAAACAGGTATATTTCCCAATGCAATGAAAATAGCTAAAGTAATTCCGATATACAAGATGGGTGACAGAGGGGAATTCTCAAACTATAGACCAATTTCACTAGTGTCGCAATTTTCCAAGATACTTGAAAAAATATTCTGAGAGAATTGACAACTTCATACTGAAGAATAATTTATTGTGTGAGCAGCAATATGGGTTCAGACACAAGAGGACAACTGCATTTGCTCTAATGGAATTTATAGAAAAAATATCAACTGCTGTTGAAAATAAAGAGTACTCAGTTGGGGTATTCCTGGATCTTAAAAAAGCATTTGATACAGTGGATCAAATTTATTATTAAAGAAACTACAAAATTGTGGTATTAGGGGAGTAGCACTGTCCTGGTTATGTAGTTACTTAAAGAATAGATATCAGTATGTATGTGTTGGCAACAAAAACTCACAGTTACTGAAGGTTACTTGTGGAGTCCCACAGGGTTCAGTTTTGGGCCATTGTTATTCAATATGTATATAAATGATATATGTGTGGCTTATATTATTCATATATCCATACCTACATATGTATTGTCATATCCGGCTCTAGGGAGCCGGGCAATCAGAGCCAGGGACAAGCCAGTGAGTCGAGATGTTTTATTCTGGGTAAGGGATAAGGGATGAGGAGAGCACAGACACTCATACAGACGTACATTCTCAGGCTGCACAGCGCAGGGGTAGGTAGCTCGTACCGGACATGGGGGTAACAAGACGTGCATACTCACAGCGGGATACAAACACCGGAATGCTGCAAGGGGAGTTGAGGCTGACACCAGACGAAGGGGCTTCAGC
The DNA here is from genome assembly GCA_020510985.1 of Pholidichthys leucotaenia. Taxonomy (NCBI): domain Eukaryota; kingdom Metazoa; phylum Chordata; class Actinopteri; order Cichliformes; family Pholidichthyidae; genus Pholidichthys; species Pholidichthys leucotaenia. The sequence continues at coordinate 97,439,188 of CM035847.1, forward strand.
CTAGCAGTGCTTATGTCGCAGCCCCGAGTCATCGAGGCTGCTCCTATTTATCCTCATTGGCAGCGCCCCAGCTGATGAAGACTAATTGGCCCCAGCCGTCCATAATGCTGCCAGCTGGGAGCCTGCTGAGATGCTGCTCAATGGGAAGCAGGGATGAGGGAAAACATGGGCTGAGTGCCGAGACGGCATCTCAAACCATGGTGACAGAGCCCCCCCTCAAGGTCGGGCTCCTGAACGACCAGGAACATCCCAGCCCCCCCCCCCCACCTAGGGTGGGATGAAGGGAGGCAGGACCGGAGGGGAAGAAGCCAAGGGAAGGACAACACCAATGGGGCAATGTAGGGTAGTGGGGAAAAAAAAAAAAAACAAAAAACCAAATACAATACTGACAAAACAGGGAATAATTAACCCAGGTACAGATGGGGAGAAGAACTGGGTCAGCACGCCGGTTACACACTACCCAGAGAGTACCAACCATGCGTGACCCAGAGCAAGGAAAAAAAAACAAAAAAAAACACACACACCAAAAAGGTACAGGGCAAAAATGCTGAGTATGGTCAAATAAAGGGAAAACACAATACACAGCACCAATATAAGTACATACACACAGTCACCAAGAAAAGTGAAGGTGACTGGAACAAATGGACAATTACAGAGCATGGTGTTACGGAAAACAAGGCACATGACTCTATAATGAACCAACAGGGCATAAAAAAGAAATACTGAGTGCAGGCAAAGAAAAACCCACACACATGAATATATAAATACCCACAGTCACCTAAAGAAATGAATGGGCAACTGCAGAGTATGGTCTGAAAGGGAACAAAACATAACTCTACAATGCAAAAACGAGACTAAAAACATGGTACAAAAAATAAAATGCTGGGTACGAGGGATGGAAAACGCACAGCACTATAAATACACATCCACCAACAGGACAGACATTACACCCGAGTGACCTTAATAACGATAAAAGAAAAAGTGACACCCGAGGTGTATGGCAGGCAGAGTCCACAAATAGCCGAGATGGCTCCGGAGATCTCCCCGCCCATTGTCCAGCTGGCGAATCAGGGGAAGAGAAATGTTCGGACGGCGAACTCTGGGCCCAGATCCCAGGAATCCAGTCCAACGGCTGCCGAACCAGGCCGCCCAAAGGCAAACACAGACCAGTGGGGGGAAACCAGATCGCCGAACCGAAAGTTTTGCGGGTCGGGTCGTCGACCCGCATCACTCAACCACCAGGACCGTTGAGACGGACGAAGGGTCAGAGCGGATCCCGGTGGAAGAGGCTCAGGGGAGAGCCGATGACGAGGGCGGCGGGCCTCAGGGAAACGGCCACCTCCTCACCGGACCTGGACAACACTGGGGCAGCACCCACGTCGGACCCCGATCGGGCCTCAGGCGAACCCACGTTGGACCCCGATTGGGTCTCGGGCGAACCCACGTTGGACACTGCACCAGAACCGACCTCCAACGTTGAACCCGGACCCTCCAGCACCACGAGGAACAGCAACTCCTCGCCGGTGACCCTGGAAGAAGGCTCAGAAGAGAAAACAGAACCGGGATCAGGATCACCGGCAGCGCCAGAACCTGGCGAGACGAGCTCAGACGCAGCGGGCGGCTGCACCCTGCTCGTCTCCCCTGGAGATAGGCTGAAGTGCTCAAAGATAAAAAGAGAGAAAAGAAAGGAGAGCACTCGCCTGATCTCGGGTTCTGACGCCATCCAGGACTGCGAAGATCCAGGATCCGTCGTCAGGAGGTCGTTGTCAGGCTCCCATCTAGCCGCGTCGGGCCCCGCAGCCAGCACGATGGTCAGCGCAGCTTGAGATCCCTCCAGCTCAGGTAACCCCGCCGACGACCCACTCGGCGTGAAGCCAGAAGAATCTCGTCCCGCTGGACCGAACCGCTCCTCCGTGGAGACCCAGGGACGCTCAGTCGTCAGCGTAGACTCCACGCAGCAGTCAGTCCCCCTCCTCCGTCCGCAATGTAGCTGCGGAACCACAGGCCCTCTCCATATCCCACCACGTTGACCCGGAGCCGGGGACCGCTCGGCGGAGAGAGACACAGAGGATGCGGGATTAGGCATACAGGTTACAGCAGGTGGGGAGAGTTCAGGGAGCTGCGAACCCTGAACTTCTCCTCCAGGGATGTGACAGAGCAAATCATTAAGCAGGTGTGAAAAAACAATGACTTGCCTGCCCCCTGGAGGTTGAGTATCGCCTGCTGTAGTGGAATCTGCTTCTTCCTCTCCCCGCCCGGCGATAACGGAGGACCCCCCGGGAATTCGTCTGAGGATCGCTCGCGTTGTCTCCAGCAGAGAGCTCACCAGGCCGGGATTCCAGGCACACACAGCGGTCAGGAAGCGCGTCGAGGAGGAGGGGGAAACAGCCGGGGTGAGCCAGCCCGAATGTCCAGGAATGACAGCGGGGGAACGAGGCTCAGGGGACGAGGCTGTAGAATCTCCACACTGACGAGGCGAAGGGATGACAGCTGCGTGGGAGGAACGGTCCTGACGATGACCCAGAACTGGATCCGGACGAGGTTCGTGCAGAGGTGACTCGGCGATGTGATGACGACTACTCCCAGGGGACGAAGCGAGGGGGAAACCCAGGATTCGCCGCTCCAGATCGGAGATCGAGACGAGGAAGGCGTCGAGCACGGGAAAGCTTCGTAGCCCTGAAGTCCTCACCATCAATCTCACTGCCGCCGCCACATGCCTGAAGGTGGTGACAGGAAACACAGTAGAGCTCGCGACAGCCACTCGACCCCGGACATAACTGCTGTCAGCTGCGGCTCCTTGAAGGGAATCCCGAGTGACGTGGCGCAGGTCGGGGGAAGTCCTCTGGTTGGCGCGAACTCCCGGACTGGAATGGCGGCAGGAACGGGACTCCGAAGCGGGGAAAGACGTCGCCCACTTCGACTCCCTGCCGGGATTTCCATCCACCCCGTGGAGCTTCTCTCGCTGTGTACCTGCAGCGTCTATCCTGGCACTGTCCTCCAGATGGTACAGAGAGTGAGGGTGACAGTCCAGGAGTTCCTCAGCACGGCCCGGATGCCAGCGTCTCGCGTTGGAGGCGTCGTGCAGGGTGAAGAACGTCCCGTCGACAGCCTCCGAGATGGACCTCAGCTCGTCGCCCTGGCGCCGGAAGTGACTCCTGGGAAACGGCATGCTAGCAGCGCTGACACCCGGACAGAAAGGTACATTTCCACGGCGACTCACGGCCGCCGGCAACTCTTCTGGCTGCGACATACTGTCATATCCGGCTCTAGGGAGCCGGGCAATCAGAGCCAGGGACAAGCCAGTGAGTCGAGATGTTTTATTCTGGGTAAGGGATAAGGGATGAGGAGAGCACAGACACTCATACAGACGTACATTCTCAGGCTGCACAGCGCAGGGGTAGGTAGCTCGTACCGAACATGGGGGTAACAAGACGTGCATACTCACAGCGGGATACAAACACCGGAATGCTGCAAGGGGAGTTGAGGCTGACACCAGACGAAGGGGCTTCAGCCTAGCAGTGCTTATGTCGCAGCCCCGAGTCATCGAGGCTGCTCCTATTTATCCTCATTGGCAGCGCCCCAGCTGATGAAGACTAATTGGCCCCAGCCGTCCATAATGCTGCCAGCTGGGAGCCTGCTGAGATGCTGCTCAATGGGAAGCAGGGATGAGGGAAAACATGGGCTGAGTGCCGAGACGGCATCTCAAACCATGGTGACATGTATAGACATAAGAGGAATGTTTAGAGATTGCATATGTAGAATGACCTCACGTCTCAGAGCAGGACGAGAGGTCTCGACCACCGGCGATGATCAAGGAGCAGACGGAGACGCAGCGGTGGAGACCGGAATGAACTTCCTGACCCCCCAGGGTCAGGTGGAGGAGAGAGAGGACAATGGAGAGGGATTACGCTGATATGGGATGTCAGCTTTGATATGCAATGCTTTTGTTGTGTGTGGGTATAAGTATGAAGGTCTGACTGCGCTCAGTCTCTTCATTCTGCTTCTGCATCGAGATGAGACATGTTAGGGACTGGAAGCTGATAATAAAACTCGATTTATAAAATCACTTCGCTTCCTCATTTCAAGCTCCCTACATTGGTGACCAGACGTGAGGATGGACCAAAGACGTTCTCCCGCTACAAGCTCATCAGAGGCGACCCAGGCAAGCGCCGTCGCCAACGCAGACAGTGAAACGGATGGAAGACGTTCCCCCACAGCAGAATCGTCAGAGAGGGCTCAACCGAGCACCGTCCCCAGCCCCGCCGTGAGAACGGAAGAAAGGCGTTCACACCCTACGGACTCATCAGAGGCGGCCCAGGCAAGCGCCGTCCCCGTCAAACTCCCAGAGTTCTGGCAAAATGACCCGAGCTCGTGGTTCCAGCAGGCTGAGGCTCAGTTTGCACTGGCGGGGATTACGGCGGATGAGACCAAATTTTACCACATCGTCACCAGACTCGATGCCGCCACATCAAGATGCGCGCGGAGCGTGATACAACAACCGCCCACCCACGACAAATACAAAGAACTGAAGGCGACCCTCATCGAGAGCTTCGTCCCCTCGGCCAAGGAAAGGGCCGGGAGGATTCTGGCGATTTACGGCCACGGAGGACGCAGACCGATGGCCCTCATGGAAGACATGCTGCAGCTGAGGGAGGCAGACAATGACAACTTCCTCTTTCAGCATATCTTCCTCAGCACTCTGCCGTCGCACATGAGTGGGATCCTGGCCAACATGCGGTGTAGCACCCAGCAGGACTTCCGCGCGCTGGTCCGAGAAGCGCAGCGGCTCATCAACTCCTGCGGCGAACAGATGGCCACAGCAGCATCTGCAGATCTCGGCGCAGAAGCCCAGAGCAGCGGAGAGTCACAGACGACGGAGCAGAACCCGCCCACCATGGCAGCGACGCGACCAAGGCACAGCAAGCGGAATGACCTCTGCTACTATCATCAACGTTTCGCCGAGAGGGCGTACAAATGCGTGCCCCCCTGCAAACGCCAAAGCCGGGAACCGTTAGCAGCTACGGCTCTCGGCGAGACAAACAAGCTGCTCTACGTGACTGACGGACACTCCGGGAGACAGTTCCTCATCGACACCGGAGCTCAGGTGAGCTTCATCACCCCGTCCAACGCAGACCGGGCAACAGGACCCCGGGGAAATGGAGCGATGGCAGCTAACGGCTCGATCATCGACACTTTCGGTGAAAGAAACCTGCCTCTGTCCATTCACGGCTGCAACTATAGGTGGACATTTATTATAGCGGCGGTGAGTTTTAACTTGTTGGGCGCTGATTTCTTATGTGCACATGGGTTGTTAGTCGATCTCGCAAACAGACGCTTGGATAATGCACTGTGTTTTCTTCTATCCCCTGCTCAGCTTGAGTCTCTCCCCCACCCGTGCAGGCCAGCGTCACCACAGCAGGAGGTAAGTTTGACCAACTCCTCACCCAATTTCCAGCACTCACAGTTCCCAAATTTTCAGCAACAGTAGCGAAACACGGGGTTGAACACTTCATCCCCACAACAGGCCCACCTGTTTTTGTCAAAGCTCGGCGCTTAGATGCGACCAAGCTCGCCATAGCACGCGACGAGTTTGCCAGCCTGGAAAAACTGAGCATTATTCGGCGCTCGAAAAGCTCTTGGGCATCGCCACTACATATGGTCCCGAAAACCGACGGTTCTTGGAGACCTTGCGGTGATTACCGCAGATTAAACAATGCGACAGCGCATGACCGCTACCCCATCCCTCACATCCAAGATTTTTCACTACATCTGGCGGGTGCGCGCATTTTTTCTAAAATAGACCTGGTCCGCGGCTACCACCAAGTTCCGGTCCGACCGGAGGACGTTCCTAAAACGGCTGTAATAACCCCTTTTGGTCTTTTTGAATTTTTGCGAATGCCGTTTGGCTTCAAAGGCGCTGCTCAAACCTTTCAGCGTATGATGGACGCTGTATTACGCGACCTCCCCTTCGTGTTCGTCTACCTCGACGATATTCTGGTAGCCAGCTCGTCAGAGGAAGAACATGAACAGCACCTCACTACGGTTTTTCAGAGGCTAGAAGAGCACAGGTTAATAATCAACCCAGCCAAATGCCGATTCGGCGTGTCACAAATTGATTTTTTGGGACACAGAGTTTCACCAGAGGGGGCAGTTCCATTGCCAGACAAAGTGCGCGCGGTAGCAAATTTCCCCCGACCACAAACGGTCAGCTCGTTACAAGAACTTTTAGGAATGGTGAATTTTTACAACCGTTTCCTCCCCCGCACAGCTCAACTCATGCAGCCCCTGTATGCTGCGCACAGAAAACAAAAGCCCTCCAACGCGGTCGAATGGACCCCGGAGCGGGAACGCGCTTTCGCGGAAGTGAAAAGAGCACTAGCGGATGCCGTATTGTTGGTCCACCCCGATCCCTCGGCCCGCATAGCGCTGACCACTGACGCGTCAGACCTGGCCATAGGGGCAGTCGTGGAACAACATGTTAGCGGAAACTGGCAACCGCTAGCATTTTTTAGCAAATCCTTAAACCAAACCGAGCGCAAATACAGCACTTTTGACAGGGAGCTGCTAGCGCTCCATTTATCCATCCACCATTTCCAGTTCTGGCTGGAAGGGCGGCGGTTCATGGCTTTTGTAGACCACAAACCACTCACTTTCGCGATGGCTAAAATTTCAGAACCATGGTCAGGCAGGCAACAAAGACAACTAGCTGCAATTTCAGAGTTCACCACAGATATTCGACATGTGGCAGGCAAACTTAATGTGGTAGCAGACTGCCTCTCCCGCGCCGTGACATCGTCAGAGCGCGAGAAAGCAGATTATACTACTGCAGCCGCAGAGCTCATGGCCAACGCAGACGCGTACGCGGCCCCAATCCACGTAGGGATAGATTACGCGGCCATGGCAGCGGAACAAAGCAGTGGCGCGGACGTGTGCGCGCTCCAGTCTGGACCAACAGGGTTAAGGCTGGAGGAAAGGGGTTTGCGTGACGGTGTTCCCCCCCTAATCTACGACGTGTCAACCGGCCGACCTCGCCCGGTAGTTCCAGCTGCGTGGCGCCGCCGCATTTTTGACTCGGTTCACTCCCTCGCGCACCCAGGGGTGCGCGCCTCGGTTAAAATGGTCGCGGAGAAGTTTGTTTGGCCAGGCCTGCGTAAAAATGTAAAGGAATGGGCAAAGACTTGCATGTCTTGCCAACGCGCCAAAATCCACAAACACACAAAAGCTCCTCTAGAACCTTTCCGAATCCCAGCCAGGAGGTTTGACCACGTACACGTCGACCTCGTGGGCCCACTACCGTCGTCGCAAGGGTTCACACACCTGTTAACAATGGTAGACCGTACCACGCGCTGGCCAGAAGCGGTCCCGCTGGCGTCAACCACAGCTGCGGAAGTCGCTCGCGTTTTTTTAACAAACTGGGTGGCGCGTTTCGGCGTCCCATCGGACATCACGTCCGATAGGGGGCCTCAATTTGTCTCAGAGCTGTGGTCAGCCATGGCCAGCAGCTTAGGGGCGACAATTCATCGCACCACCGCGTATCACCCTCAGGCTAATGGGTTATGCGAGCGTTTTCATAGGTCTTTAAAGGCCGCCCTCAGGGCCTCACTTATGGATACAGATTGGGTGAATAAACTTCCCTGGGTTTTATTAGGGTTGCGTTCTGCGCCTAAGGAGGATCTAGATGCCCCCCCGGCAGAATTAGTTTTTGCACAAACTCTCAGACTCCTGGGTGAGTTCTTACCAGAACACCCAGAGCCCGGGCACCTACCAGCCCTGAGGCCCCTAAGCAGCATGGGACCGGACATGCTCCCCGGACCCGTACATCACTCTTTTCCGCGGGTTTTTGTCCCCCAAGCTTTGAAAAACGCCGAGTTCGTTTTTGTTAGACACGAAGCTTTAAAACCAACCCTCCGCCCACCATATGATGGACCATACAGAGTGCTGGAACCTGGTGATAAGCATTTTGTGCTTGATTTAGGGGACAGAAAAGAAACAGTCAGCATTGACAGACTTAAACCTGCTTTCATGTTGAGCGACGAGCCTGCACGGGTGGCGAGAGCACCTCGACGGGGTAGATCCCCCAAGAGAAACGACTCAGCCCCCCCGCAGGGACCAAATAACCACTCTCCTCCCCAGGCTGCAGATCCCTTACAGGATGGACCCGCCGGGACGCCAAAGCGGGCCTACAGCAGATTCGGGAGAAGATTAAAACCCAGACGACACATAGACTGATGTAAAATTGACAAAGAGTTGTTAACTATGCTGTCGGATTGTGCCGTTGCAGTTTTAAGGCTGACTTGTGACATTAACTATACTGTTGTTGTTACCACTGAATTTTTAACAGGATCATGCTGCATAGCTTGAAGGTTAACATGACTGCTGAAGATATTTTTCCTTTTTCCTGTTGAGATGAATAACGGTATAATATGTCATGGATGTTATCTTAAGCTGTAAACTTAATTTGATTGTCCTTTTCTTAGATGTTTGGGGGGGAGCTGTGGCTTATATTATTCATATATCCATACCTACATATACGTATATAGACATAAGAGGAATGTTTAGAGATTGCATATGTAGAATGACCTCACGTCTCAGAGCAGGAAAAGAGGTCTCGACCACCGGCGATGATCAAGGAGCAGACGGAGACGCAGCGGTGGAGACCGGAATGAACTTCCTGACCCCCCAGGGTCAGGTGGAGGAGAGAGAGGACAATGGAGAGGGAATACGCTGATGCGGGATGTCGGCTTTGATAGGCAATGCTTTTGTTGTGTGTGGGTATAAGTATGAAGGTCTGACTGCGCTTAGTCTCTTCATTCTGCTTCTGCATCGAGATGAGACATGTTAGGGACTGGAAGCTGATAATAAAACTCGATTTATAAAATCACTTTGCTTCCTCATTTCAAGCTCCCTACAATATGCAAAGTTTCAGAAAAAATGGATTTAATATTGTTTGCCGATGACACTAATTTATTATACAGTGGAAGCAATTTGGAACAACTTTTGGATACACTCGGAAAGGAATTAGGAAAGCTTAAACTGTGGTTTGATTCAAACAAATTAACGCTCAATTTAAGTAAGACAAAATTTATAGTTTTTAACAACAATCACAACAACTTAGTATCTAAACTCAGTGTAAATGGTGTAGAGATTGAAAAGGTATCTGAAATTAAATTCCTTGGAGTAATAATTGATAATAAACTGTGTTGGAAGTCACATATTAATTATATTAAAGGTAAAATATCCAAATCAATTGCAATACTACAAAGAGTGAAATATTTGCTGAATCAACCTACACTATATACTTTGCATCATTCATTAATACTCCCATACATGACATATTGCACTGAAGTATGGGGAAATACATATAAGACAAACATCGTTGAGCTGAGCTGCAGGCCACACCCTGTCTGCCTGAGTGTTTTAGATCTGGGTGTGCTTCCCAGCCTGAGAGCAGTTGGTTGATTGCACCAGGTGGGAATGATCTGGTGATTAAGGGAGTTTGGAGGCAGTTACTCACAGGGCAGTGGAGAGTAAGCAGTGTGTGAGAGAAATGGTTGGAGAGTTTGGACTTTGGAAAAGACTGCAGGACTAAAGCTTGTTTCAAGCAAGGAAGAAGGAGCCGGTGAGCATCCATTTGTGATATGTCTTTGCAGCAGCATTTGAAAAGCAATTTGATTAAGTTTAGGTTAAATGTGATGTGTTAAAAAATTGTGTTTGAAATGTAAGTTAAAATGTCATATACTTATAAAATCATGTGGGTTTAAAAGTATAGTTAAAATGGAGTTTATTTTAAGAGTTTAAAAGTTAAAAGCTGTTAAAGTTGTAAGGTTAAAAATCATTATTGAACAGTGTTTTAAGATGTGTTTAGTATTTGGGGTGCTTTAGATATGAGTATTTTCTATTTTGGGTTTTAGTAATTTAAAAACTGAGTATTTGATTTTGGGTTATGTTGATTTATTATGGGTTCTTGGGTTGCATTCTCCTTGACCCTTTATTTGTGTTGTATTTAAAGGTTTTTCACCTGTGCTTGGCCTTGATGACTTTACAAAAATAAAAGGAAAAGCTGAGTCTTGGTCACTGAGTGATTTCCAGTTCTATCTTCCGAAGCAAGCATCCCATTCAAGTGGGGGAAACTGCTGGTCAAACCTCACAAGAGTGAGGGCCACTTGACAAACATATATTCAGTCTTTATGCTTCAGAAGAGAGCTATTTAGAATAATAAACAAAGCTGCTTACAGGGAATCAACAAACCCACTTTTTCTTAAATTGAAAGCTCTCAAGTTGAAAGATCTGGTTGATTTTAAAACTGCAGTAATAATGTTTAGAGCGAAGAATCTCACTGCCTGAAAATATCCACAAGTTGTTCCAAATAAGGGAGAAACAATATCATTTCAGAGGAACATGTATATTTCAAAAACCTTCAGTGAGAACTACCACCAAGCAACACTGTCTCAGTGCAAGGAGTCAGACTGTGGAACGCTTTTGGACCTGAATTAAATTCATGTGCAACGCTTGGACAATTTAAACAAAACCTAAAGAAATACTCCATATATAAAAAAAAACAATCTATAAAATCACATAAGGATTATCATATCCAGTCTGTGTTGTGTTGTTGCTTAGTTTTTTGTCACGTTTTGTTGGCTTTGTTCTGATTTGCAATCACTTTTATTTTCCTTTTGAATTCTTAGACGGAACATGGGTGGGCAATATAAGCTGCGGCTTCAGCCATCACCCATTTCGGATAACTTATGTTGAATTGTATAATCCGAGGAGTTATTGTTTAATTTGACCTTGTTGGATTTTTTTCCCCTTTGTTATATTATTCTGTTCCTTTCTTTTTAATCTTTTAATCTAATCTATCTGAAATAGATTCATTCATATTGACATGCTTTAGTGAGAGCTACAATTTCAGCTTTTTGAGCAGAGGCAGGCTGGTCTACCATTTCTGCCTCTACAGTTTGAAATGCACCTGTCTCTTCATCATATTTTGCAAATGAAGCACTCAAAGATCCATCTGTTTTCCTGTCGCAACATCCATCACAAAAAAGATTCAAATTTGGATTTTCAAGTTCATTTGCTTGGAGATTTGGCACAGCTTTCATGTCAGTTTCCACAATTGCACAACAGTCATGAGGTTCACCTGTGAGCATGTCTTCTGCCATGTTTGTGCCTTCACTTGTGTAAATGACATTTGGTGCTTGTAGTATTCTTTTCAACCTTTGTGTTCTCTTGGCTGAGAGTGTGAACAACACACTTTGTAGATGTGAAGCTACTCCATGCAGTGCGTGCACAATCAGTGTGTTGCATGGTATTGTGAGAAGTTTTTTCCAATGCTTTAGCTATTGCAGCAACATGACATGTGCACGGTGGATGTCCTTTTTCTATGTTGTCTAATGTTGAACTGTAGTACATTAGAACTGACCTTGACCCTATACCTTCCCCCTTCTGATACAGCATGGCATTTACATGTCCGTGCTGTTCAGAAACATCCAAGTGGAATGGGAAAGTGTAATCAGGTGGTTTAAGTAAACATGTATGTGACATTAATTGTTTCAGTTCAATGAATGCACCTTCAGCTGAGGTGGTCCATTGCAATGGTGATGTGAGATTTTTGTTTCCTGCTTTTTTTAAGAAGATCGCGCAGGGGTTGAATGAGCGCGGTGTAATTTGGGACGAAATTTCTGCTATATCCGGTAAGGCCCCAAAATGACATCAATTCCCTCACAGAGCGTGGTTTGGGATGTGAGAGAATTGATGACCTTTGTGATGGAGACACCGCAGAATCGCCTGAAGTGATCAGTCTGCCCAAATAGTGAACTCTAGGGCAACAACACTCCACCTTTTTGCGGCTTAGTTTGTAGCCTTTCTGGTGAAGATGTTTCAAAAGGATCTCCGTGGCTGAAAACACAGAGGCAGCAGTGGGGCCTCCCAACAGCAGATCATCAACATACTGCAGCAATAACATATCAGAGGGCAGGGGCAAATCCTGCAAATGTTGGTGCAGTATGTGATTAAAAATGGCTGGTGAATCAACAAAACCTTGTGGTAGCCTAGTGTATGTGTATTGTTGTCCTTGATAGGTGAATGCAAAAAATGGCCTGCTGTCTGCATGTAGTGGGATGCTGAAAAAAGCATTAGAAATGTCCACCACAGTAAAAAAAATTTGTGCTGTGGTGTAATGCTATTCAGGAGCAGATAAGGATTTGGAACAGTGTAGCTTGTAGGAGAGACGGCTGAATTCACACACCTTAGGTCATGGAACATTCTGGAGTCCGTTTTGCCAGGCTTCTCTACAGGAAGAATTGGTGTGTTCCATGGTGACTGTGTCGGCACTAGAACCCCTGCCTGGAGAAGACCCTGTATTGCTCCTGCTATACCTAGCTCCTTCTCCTTTGTGAGAGGATACTGTGCTCTCCATGCTGGTTGAGTATTTGCTTTCAATGAGATTTTAACAGGTGGACAGGTAATCAGTCCAACATCTGCAGAGCCATCTGACCACAGGGTGGGGGGCAGAGCGTCCAATAGTGCATTAGAATTTGGGTAATCAGTGTCTTCTCTACCATGTGCTCTGTCTAACTGCAGTTTTTGTGGAGTGGCCTGAATTGTGACATTGCATGAGATACGATAACAATCAGCAGATGGTGAATAATGTAGGTCCCTACATTGTGTGACAACCCAGTCAGTCAACTTAAGACAGTTTCTCACCATCGGTCCCAGTGCCTTCACTTCCTCCCCTGCAGACACCCCTAGTGTGACATGGGGTGCAGCAGTGTCCAAGAGGGCATACAGAGGCAACAAGTCTTTGTCCAGATAAACTGCAGCAGCGACTCCTTGTGGTCCCACCTAAATGTCTTTACACACCAAGTCCTGCACCCCTACCAATGCTTCCCACTGATCATCATACAGTTCCTGATCATCATGTGAATAGTTCATTGTGCAGTGGAGAGGATCATGTGGGGGGTCATAAGGTCGAACAGAGTCAATCCATGGTGCCCATGTGACATATTTGTCAACCAGTGAGTTCTTGTCAGGGCTTATTATTCAGCTGCAGCCACCACACGGTAGCAAGAGAGGTTTGATCCTCCTCTCTGTCTGCTTCCTCTAATTGCAGCTGTGGAGCGTTTAGGGAAGTTGACAGCTCAGATGTGCACCGTAGCATTGTCCCATCTGGCAGACACACAGCAGTTCCAGTGGAAGCAAAATAAATGTGTGCTCTCACTTTTAGTAACATCTCTTCCAGGAGATTTACAGGACAGTCTGGAGAATACAGGAGAGTGGATAAAATCCAGTCCTGCCAGTGAACAGTTCAGTGGCACTGAGAAGGGGAGACGTTTTGGGTCCCAGAGAAGCCAACCCCTGTTGCGTAGATAGAGGACAGGGGGTAGAGAGGTTGTTATTGATGAGAAGCGAGCCCCTGTGTCCACCATAACTTCATAAGTCTTGTCTTCCACAGAGGGATAGTATTGGATCAGAAAGTGCCATCTCGTCTGTGTAGCTCTGTAGTCATTGCTGACTAGGCATCATGCTGTAGTTGGGAGCCATGTGTGACTGCTGAGGCTGCTGTGGCTGATCTGGCCACACCCCGGGTGCTGGAGGTGGGGTCGGTGTATAGTTTATCCAGACACTTCCATGTCCAGTAGGTGGAGCTGTACAACTACGAGCCCAATGGCCTCTTCTGCCACACCTCAGGCATGTCATTTGGTGGGCCTAATGCTGATCTCATGCCTCCCTGTATACACCTCTTCCACGCCCTCTTTGTATCGGGCGCTGTTGCCATTGTTGATATATTTGTTGGGGTGCCAGCACAAAAGGCTCAGCAGGGACAGTACCGATAGTGGGCTGAGGGGTTGTCACTGTGATGGCCGGAGCCTGTACAGTGTCTTTCTGTTTTCTATCATTATTCACCACAGCCCTAGCTGCTTTTAGTTGGGCCTTCATCAGCTGATTAGACAATTCTGCTGTCTCTATCTTTTTCATCCTGTTTTCTGTTAGATTGGTTGTCACATGTGCATCACTATGTGAGACATTCTGCCCAGGGGCGGGTGTTTAAACCCACGACTGCTTCCAGAGCAGCTCTAACAGGTTGTGGGACTGATGTCTGGACCATATTGCGGAATACCACTTGTGTAGTTGGATTATTTCGTGGATTTTCTCCAGCCATATCAGTCCACAGAGCCAGACACCATTCTATATAAGGTCCTGCATCTTCTCCTTTTTTCATAGGAATGTCTGTTAATTCTGCACTTGTAAGATCTACAGGGAACATTTCTCTCATCACTGCAAAAATGTTATCACTGTGCAGTCTGAATGGAGCCTCATCAGGCTCATCTATGGTCCCCGCTTCTTCCTCTGTTTTTAAGCAGAAAAGGGAAAGTGTGAGTGGCCACTATTCTCCTGATGTCTGCCATACATAGGCAGCAACCCACTGTGGCCTTCTGCACTGTCCTAATCCACGGGGTGCTCCCAAAGTTAACGGAGGGAGGGCGTCGCAAATGCCTTTAAAGTCCTTAAAAGACCATTCTGCATATTGAGCTGTTCCAGCTTCTGTAGCCACCATAGGCATATTTTTATAATTTACCTTAGGTATGACCCCTTTTTGTAACCGCGTGCTGGGCATAGCCTTCTCAGTCAGATTCTGTATTGTTGTCCCATGATCACCAATTTTCCACTGATTTTGTATGCCTGTGGGTGCATTTTTGTCAATGTAATTTAATTTCTGAGGGAGGGCTTCCCCAGCAACAGATAAATCATGTCGACTGATTCTAGGCGTCGTTAAACGCTTTTCTAATATTTTCAGTCCACTTAATGCAGCCCAGTTATCCCCCGTTTCCAGTTTTGTTAAAGGGGTGGAGGTGGCAGCTATCCCAGTTTTATTAAGGGCTTCCCCCTCTTCTTCCTCCTGACTGTCATAATGGTGATCGTGCTGGCTTAGTGGCTCTGTAGGTGTTAGTTGGTTAATTTGTTGTACTGTCTGCAGCTTTCTTATCTCCTATGGTCAACATTGGTCTCATGCGAAGTACTCCAGTTACTGCCTTTACCACATCATGGTTGTCTGCAGCATATGTGTTGAAAGGCATCTGCTTTGCCAACAAACTCATGCAGTCTGCATATGGATTTGTCTGTGACACACTAGGAGCTGGAGGGGCTGTTGGAGGAGATGAGACAGCTTCCTCATAATGAGGTGGTTTCCCATTTTCCTCTTTTTGTCCAATCTGCTGTAAAAACTTTCCCAGAATCATTTATCAGTACCTGTCCTTCTTTCATGGCAGCAACAAATTTAGGGATGTAACACATAGCCCTAGTCTTTTTCCTCTGTTTCCTGCAATCTGTTAAGTTTTCCAAATTTAAGATTTCCTGTTTTAACAGTTTTCCTCTGCAGTGAGGTAGCTTTGTAAGATTATCTGCAGAGTTTCAACCAGTTTAGCAGACTGAGGCATAGTTTTTTCTGACCCAGGGAGAAATGCTGAAATTTCTTCACCTCCTTTTTTCTGTCAGACAGGTCTGTCTGCCTCTCTATTGTTTTTTCGACCCTCACATATTTCCTTTACAGTAAAGGATGATTTTGACATAGCCATGGTTACTAGATTTTCCTGTACAAACTATGGGAAGAAAGTTAGTAAATATTTACAACCCTGGGTCCAAACTTGGAATTTTTACCTTTAACTGGAAACTGCAGCCTCTACAAGCTTCTACCTGTCGTTCTAATAACGCAGGTGGTAGAGCACATGGCCTGCAATGCCAGTGGGTCTCAAATTCCTTGTTTCTGTTAGACCATACAAAAAATACATTTCCCAGGGGGCACTTCGGCCTTCATTACCCAACCCACACAATGCACTGCCTCTTTTCCCAGACAACCAGAAATGGGAATTCGGGATCAGAGCTAACCTTTCTCACCCTACACCACTCTTCGTGTCTTAAAAATGGGGTATAAAAGGATAACCACCCACACAGTTTTATCCCCACAAAATACACAGAACAAGACAATGACAACATACATGGAATACACAGTACCTACAGAAGCGCTTGTATGTGTGTCTTTTTTTTTACCATCTGACTATACATAAGAGCTCACCATTTGATGTTAGGTTCTTGTCTCTTATTATGCTGAATTTTTCTTCCCAGTCCAGCTCCATAATGGAGGCTATTTACCTTAATTCTGCGTCCAAAATTAAAGCCATTGATAGTGTTTTTATGGAGATCAGCCCAGCTGATTTTATCAGACTGACCAAACACAGTAGCTCACCATTTGATGGTAATTAGGATTCTCGTCTTTTATGTTGGATTTATTTCTTAGTCTGTAAATCTCATATTACTCAGTATCGATACTTCTTATTCTCTATAAGTTGGCCTACCAATCTAATTCTGAAAATGTGTTAAGTGCATTAGTGGTCTAAAAAAATTCATACATATTATATACAAGCTATTCTCTGCATGTTCTTAATTCGTCAAAAAATGACATTAAATTTCCAAATTTCTGTTAAAAATGATAATTATCAAATTATTAGTTTCAGGTAGAATTATAATTATGACAAAGGCTCATTTCCACTGAATACTGCAGACAAACCTACAGAGATTTGTTTAAAAAGGTTCCCTGCTCACCTTGTTATTGTGGGCCGGCCCCAGAGTTGTCTGCAATAGACAGATGAAAGCTTTTCATCTGGTAACCCTGATGCATCAATGGCGCAGGCCAAAAACGGCCAAAATCACGTCGGCGGTCACCAAGTTGTTGACGTTTTTCCTTCTTCCTAGGAGAGTGTTCAGAATTTTGAACAATTAGCACAACACCATATAAGATACATCAGAGAATCAAATATGACATGAGAAATTCTATTCCATACTTATCTTTTATTTTCAGAACCATGCAAAGATTAGTTTCACAGCTGTCAGGTCTCAGTCTCAGCTCAATCTGAATAGACTGGACCCCAACAAGAGAAAAGGGTGATGCATATATTCTTTAGTTCTGGGGGGCGGCGTTCCCCCAGGACGTCCAACATTGTCTCTTCTTGCAGGGCTGGTCACATCTGGCCTCTCCATAAGATACTCCTTTGTCCATCAACGGCAGGCTGGCAGCTGTCGGATGCTCCACACACTGTTATTTACTTCGCAACCCATATTTGAACCTCCTAATTCAGTTCATATAACCCAGTAGAGTTCCCCTAAATGTACGCAAATTACATCCTTTTGTAATAATGAGCAGATGCATGTGTGCAGAGCTAATTTCCTATGTCCTGTTAAGTATGCTGTAAGCTGCAGTAACCTTTTGACATTCAGAGCATAGCACATTGTGGAGAAATTCTGATGTTTAACTTTATCTAAACAGCCTATCTAAACATTTTATAATGGAATAAAACATTTTATCACAACGTCAGTTTTGCTCGTGTCACTGGTTTCAAACATTTTTGAGCACTAGGATTGTTGCTATACATCTGAATATGCGTAGTGTGGAATGTTGCCAGATGCCCCCGTGTCAATTTTTAGGCATAGTGTGTAGTCATCACCTTTAAGATGGGGTGGTTTCACATTCAGGATTGTGTATGCTTCCTCTCTACTTGGCTTGGTGTTGATGTCATGCATACATTCTTCTCTGACCATAACAGAATAAAACTGTTTTTGGTATAACTGTTCACCTCTGGCTTCGTTGTCATTGACGATGTCAATGTGGAGCCCACTTTGTCTGCTTGGCGGTCGTGATTTACTTCTTTGAGGTCGGCCATGAGTCTGCTGTTGCCATCTGTTATTTTTGCAGCATTTTGCCCAATGTCCCTTTATGCCATATGCAGAGCAGATGTCATTAAATGCAGGACACTGACGAGGTTTGTGGCTTGTTACACCTTTGACACATTTTTGTCTTTGCCACAACATGGATTTTGTCAGTGCGTGACATCCCAAGTTGATTCAGCAGTTCATTGCCAGCAGAAAGCGCTTCATATTTCTTACCCTCCATTAAAACACTGGTCAATGAGTAACCTTTGGGTTTACTGTATAGGTCGTTTCTGAGAGTGTCATGAGGTGTACTGTTCAATTAATTGCTCATTGAGTTCTCTTCTGTAAACTGACACTTCAATGCAAGTGTTCTTGCTCTGGTCACAAAATCAATACTTTCTTCTGCCCTCTGTCTATATTGCATGAGGTGCAGTCTGTGGATCCTGAAGTTAACATTAAGTTTCAGCTGGCCCTCAAAGAAATTCCATAAGTTGGCAGGCACCTTTTTTCAGCCTCTGTCAGTCCACTAGCATTGAGGCGTCTTAACCCCTCATCGCTGATGCCACGGCAGATTTTTCTGGCTTGTTTATCACCTTTTATGCCTTCATCTTCCAGGTGAAGCCTCATTTTTTTTTTTTTGTCTGAACAGGGAAATGGCTTCGCTCAAGTCAGGCTCTGACCAGTTCATGACAGGAAAATGCGATGCCATTGTGCTACTTCGTCATGCTAATGCTAGTTAGCTTGTTTTCTCACGTTGGATGTTGGCTTGATTAGCCTCAGCTAACGGCAATAAACGTTGCACTATCCTTGTACAGTCCTGTTTACAGCATGTCGTAGGTGAGTCCACATCTGTTGCAATTCACCACTGCCACCATGTTGTATTTTGTATCGGGGTAGACAATCAAATATAACAGGAATGCTCAGACTGAACTGTTTATTTAGGCCATGAGTTAAGAGGTTCAGGTACCATCACAGACTAATGTATCACTCTGCATTGTATGCGCTGCTGGCTATACACAACATAAGCAGCTATCACAACAGGCTGTGCTGGAACTGAATTTTATTACATAAATGTTTTAATAATGCAGTACATATGACTGAGCCCTGAGCTCCTATGTGTGCCTGCCTGTATGAGAGTGCTGGCAGAAGAGACATAACATGGAAGGCTCCTCCCTTATGTACGTCAGCGTGATGACGACACCAGCCGGCGACGTCATCACACCGCTCACTGTTATAAATCTACTTTATAATACCTACCACATCCATCTATAAATGCAACAGATGTGTCTGTGTGTTCTGCACATATCTCTCAAACCGTTCGTCAGACTGATCTCAGATTTTATAAGTGCTTTGCTGAGGTCATGAGGGTGTGCATCCCCAAATATGGAATTGCTCAGTGAAAATATGCAATTTTTATCAAAAGCTTAGCCACTGCTCTGTTTCCTCATGCCCAGGCTTCTAGAAATGTAGGCAGGTTTTTGGATTGACTCTGATTGGATAATACATGGCATCAGTAGCCACAGTGCTCCGTGAGCAAAACAAGGAAGCCATAAATTCGACTAGAAAAAGATCATACTGAAGATTTAATGCTTAAAAATTACACCATAAAGTTGCCGTGATTGCGTAGGTCTAAAGGATAATTCGGCATACGTGGAGAACGCAAAGCACGTGAGCAGACTGAGCAGCGGGGACCCAGGTCTGACAAAGAGCACCGGTGTATCTAACACAGGACATGCTGGAAGAAGTGGCCCGACCGGGCGGACCACGGTCCTTGGCTAGGAGGCACACCCAGCCTTCCCAGTCAGTGGTAGACGGGAGTCCCGACTGCTGCTTCACCTGTGTGGTATCACTGTACTTTGCAGGACTGAGTCCCCCCCCCCTCCTGCGCGAGTATCTAAAATTAAAAATTTAATAATATCGCCATGATTGTGGAGCGGAATGGCTGGAATGACTTGACGACCAAACGCAGGACACAAAAAGGCCCAAATAACAAAATAAATAATTTTTAGTTAAACATTTACTGACAAATGGGCAGCACTGATGCAACGGGTGCTTCTGCTGTGTATAATAATGTTGGGTGTTTTGTAGTTAATTTGGTTGATTAGTTTTAAAAAACCTTTTAGTAACAAAATATTGCTAAAATATAAACTGATGCACTATAATGGGTCTCAAATATTTGTACATGTGTCCTGTTATAGTGCTGCATGAGTTTATTGATGATACACTGAAGAAATTCAGTATTACACTGAACTCCATCACTGAACAGTGATATAAACTAAAGCACGGGTGTCAAACTCATTCCATGGAGGGCCAAGACCCTGCAGGTTTTACCACCACCCAGTGTCTTCAGCAGGTGTTTTCACTGATCAGCAATCAGTGGGAAGAAAGTCAGTGAAATCACCTGTTGAAGACACTGGGTGGAAGTAAAACATGCAGGGTCTTGGCCCTCCATGGAATAAGTTTGACACCCCTGAACTAAATAATTATAATGGTGACTGAACAACTCCCATTCCTCAAACTGCAAGATACACTATTACACAGTGTAACAAAAATAATTTTTTTGTAAGTTGTCTGTTTTTTTTCAACTGATTTAAGATGATTTTGCACCGCTGAATCCGAAAATGACATCAGTTTCTCTCGATCAGGTGCTAAGTAAAAACCTGTACTTACTTAGTACTGTGCATATACTTGCCTTTATATAAAGGTAAGTACATGTAAATTGAATGTTACAACATCATTGTATAAAATTCAGAGAATTTCAAGACATGAAAAAGAATTTTGCATCATATATAGCGAAAATACCCGTACATGTACACAAAACCGTATAAAACAGCATGTGGCCATAATTCAAAAAGTTGACCTGATTGAGCAAAACCAATGAGATTTTTGGATTCAGCACATCAAAATTGTCCTAAATCAGCTAAAAAAAAAAAAAAGTTAGACAATAAATTTGGTGTTGACCAGTGTTATGAATATAAGTGATAAAGGACCACACAAATAAGTGATCTGACAGACAAACAAGGGATCTGAAACAGTGTCATGAACCTGGGTTTGGTGGTTTCAAACCCAGTTCTGACTTATGGTTATTTTGCCCTATTTTCCACCAGTTGCTTCAGGGAGCTATAGGGCCTTCGCTCCCTGACAAGCTCGGGCACGCCCCCTCCTCCTGTCAAGTGCCATCAGCTGTGCTTCATTACGGGTGCACACACACACACACACACACCATTCATTCCTATTCACACGCTCTGACACTCACTCATGCACACCAGGGTTTAATTATGTTCAGCCCACGCTTCCTCACACCGGCAATCTCATCCCTCATTAGTATTATGATTACAAATATGCTGCATTAGTGGGAAGAGATCGTCGGGGCATTCACCCTCATTCGTGGCAGTGTGTTCCTCCCTGGATGCTGAATTACTATCTTCGTGTTTATTCGGCCTGTCATGTCAAGTTGGTAAATCCCTTGATGGTTGTGGCTGACCCTGCTTCACTTCCTCATCCACCAGACTACACGGACAGCCTCGGATTGTTCCAGCCGTAAGTTTGTTTGCCTTTCCCTTTCTGCACATCGTTTCGGCGGCACTAGGCATTTCCCCCCCTCCCCAGGCTGTAGAACATCCGGGTGGTGTCCCCATATGTCTGGTGGGCCTTATCTCATGTTTACAACCCTCTGTATATGTGTGGTCAACTGGACTTATTTTGTGGTTGTTTAAGTTAATAAATGGCATGCTCTACTCTCGCAGTTGGGTTTTTCATTCCCTCCCTTGTGCGCCACACAGTGGCGCCTGGGGAATCATGACAGAATTCAATATTACTCTGTTATGAGAGTTGACAACTTTAATTATGTGGAAAATTATCTTTTAAATTGACAAACATCATATGTGTAACTTGTGGCTACTAAGTGTGTCTGCAAGGATCATTTGCGTTCCGGATCGATAGATGATCTGATAATTGTATCCTTGCATCTTTAGCAGCCTATGTTGTAGACGTGAAGGTGCAGCATGCAGAGGGTTTGCGCAGATGGCGACCAAGGGTTTGTGGTCAGTTTCTACAACAAAGGATTTTCCATACAAATATGTGTAGCATCTCTGCACACCATACACAATTACAAGCATTTTGTGTTCAGTGTTGCTGTACCTTGATTGACAGTCTGAGTGTTTTTGATCCAAAAGCAATCTGTCTACCATCCTGCGCTATGGCTACACCGAGGCCTTTCTGTGATGTTTCAACCTCGAGTGTCAGGGGTGAATTGGCATCATATTTCAGGCAGGCGTCTGCTGTGACTGCTGCTCTGTTATTATACGACAGCTGACAACTTTAATTATGTGGAAAATTGACAAACATATGTGTAACTTGTGGAAAAATTTGATTGGGATCAAAAGATAATTTTGCTCTTGCCATTCATTTCAATGGATTTTTTTTTTTTTGATTTAAGGTCCCATCTATCATCATCATAGCATTCTGTTGGGGGCGACAATGACGGTTTCATTTAGGTCTGATCAGATTCCTCCACACAGCTCTGTCCTTCACCCTCCGCTGCCAGGAACTCCTGGCCTTGTTAACCCAGGCGACGTCTGAGCCGGTATGAGTTACTTTCTGACTGACCATTTCATGAAACTGCTTGCAAAGTATTTGAGTACCGCTAGCTTTTGCTGGACTAGCGGCACATTCTTGGCAGATAAAGATATTATCAGCGGCAAGGACAGGCCAAGACAAACTGACTCCAGTATCTGTTGCAGTGACTGACCAGATAGGTTTGTTTATCTCTGCTCTTTGTGTAGTGCATGTCACGATGCACCGACTGGCAAAAGTCCACCACAGACCTTGCGACAGATGTGCTTATCTGCCAGGATGTCCAGTCTCACCCCTGACACTGGGAGTGGTCCACCACAGACCTGTGACACATATTAGATGAGATAAGATAAGCCTTTATTAGTCCCACAATGGGGAAATTCCAGGATTGCAACAGCACAGGGATAGCAACACTCAGAGCAATAATTAAGATACGGAAGATATAAATAAGAGCAGTGGATATACATACATACACATCAATATATAAATATATATACAAAGTGTGGAGCATTGTAGCGAGATGGAATAAACAGCATAACCGTCTACTTAGTTATCCTACATAGTATGAATATGTGCCCATACATATTGTCACCCTCCGTAGCGACTGATACTGTCCTAGTTGTACATACTGAAGGAGACCATTGTGTATTGTTTTTAGTTCTGCCAGGATGCCCAGTTTCACCCTCCACAACCTCGGAAGGATGGGGTTGCCGGTTGAGTCGCTGACCATCTGTACTGATCCAAATAAAAAAACCTGGATAGCTCTCCATTAGCGAGTACAGAGCCGAGTGGAGTCAGGGGGGCCACTGATCTCTGTAGAAAAACTGGATGGATCATTGGCCACCAGAAGTGAAGCCCTCGCCCGGCCACTCTTACCTCAATAACTTCCCCAAAAATTAACAGATTTTGAACTTCTTGGTATGGAGACACAGCTTATAATCTTGCACAATCAGTGAACTATAGAAATCGAGTTGACATTATGTTTAGCAGCCGTCGATTTGGATGGACTAGAGTTTTAGGTGTACTAATATGGCAGCCACGTAGTTTCACTTCTGGCGGCCAATGATGCATCTAATTTTCCTATAGAGATCAGCGGGGTGGGCGCGGTAACCAGGGAACAGGGATGTAGATGGGTCCTGTAAAGAAACTAATTATCAAGCTGGTATTTTGTGGTATTTTGGTTCCAAGGTTGTCATAGCCAGGAGCGGCACTGGGGTTAAGCTCCCAGTGCTCATAAAATGCTCCTTATGGCGTGCGTCTCAAAGCCTCTGACAACTAAGTCCAACTCCTAGCCTGCCCGTGTGGTTTAGTCTCTAAGCCTGGCGGAACTGCTTTTACTAATAGGAGAAGGGGCGAGGGCGGATCTCTGGCGCCTTAAAACCAGATGCTTCGGGTAGATGGTGGCTCGTCAACCTGGGAAGGTAGCCCATCTAGGGGAAGGTAAACCCTGATTTTAAACCTCCGCTGCCTTGCGGCATACCCGGTCACGGGAAAGGCTTCGGGAGTCAACCCTGAGGAAAAATCCGGAGTCGGAGCCCCTAAGGCAGTTCTATGTTGTGCTCAACATCGTTCTGGCAGCTCCTGCAACGGCGCTGGTGCCAAACTGTAGCAGCCCTGCTGTTCCTTTGCATTCATCAGTGACGTGGAGAGGGGGGACATGCTGCATGGGCAACATCTTATCCTCCATATCTTCCTGCCCAGGCTTGAATCCTACCAACGCCCAACGCTGGAAGGTAGAACACCGGATCACTGGAGAGGACACTCCAGCTTCGCCTTTGGCGTAGACAAAACACGGGGAATGACAGTTACCGGTTATAAGCCACCCCTCAATTGGCGTAGAGCTCGGCGCCAGGGGTTATTCCCGACGGTGGGAGGGATCATCGGATCTCACTGGACAGCTTCTGCCCGCCTCAAGCTGGGCAGCCCCCAGCCAATAAGGTGATGTCCCGCCACAGCTTGCTTTCCTCATTGGGTGCATGGGGATGAGAAGTCCGAACAGCAGGCTGAGAACTTTCACACCAGGCAAGACAATAAAACAAAAGAGACCAACTCTAAAACTGGGAACTTGGAACGTCCGCACTATGATGACAGGACTCGCTACTAACCTCAAGGACATCAACGACACCAGAAAGACTGCCATCATCAATAATGAGCTGAAGAGACTGGGAGTGGATATTGCCACTCTCCAGGAAACACGGTTGGCTGACGCAGGCACACTGAGAGAGAAGGACTACACGTTCTACTGGCAGGGAAAGGGCAGTGACGAACACAGGGAACACGGAGTGGGCTTTGCAGTGAAGAACACCTTGCTGAAGATGGTGGAACCGAGCAGCACTGGCTCTGCACGACTCCTCACCCTCTGCCTGAACACCACTCAAGGCCCAGTCACCCTCGTCAGTGTGTATGCCCCAACACTGACAGCCACACCAGAGGCAAAAGACGAGTTCTACGAGAATCTTGCAACAACTGTCAGGATTGTCCCCAACTCTGAACAACTCATTCTCCTTGGAGACTTCAATGCCAGAGTGGGTGCTGACCACGACTCCTGGCCCTCCTGTCTTGGACCTTTTGGCGTGGGCAGAATGACAACGGACAGCGGCTGGTCGAGTTCTGCACATATCACGATCTGTGCATCACAAACTCGTTCTTCAAGACCAAGCCCCAACACAAGGTTTCCTGGCAACATCCACGCTCAAAGCACTGGCACCAGCTGGACTTGATCCTGACCAGGCGCACCTCACTGAAGAACATGCTAATCACCCGTTCGTTCCAGAGTGCAGATTGCGACACAGACCATTCATTGGTGTGTTGCAAGGTCAAGCTGCAGCTGAAGAAATTCCATCGTGCTAGACAACCTGGAAAGGCACGGATTGACACCAGCAAGATGGCTCAACCAGAACTTGTTGAGCAGTTTGCCTCCACCTTTGAGAAGGAACTTGGTGTACCACAAGAAGGAGAATCTGCAAAGCAGAAGTGGGAAGAGCTGCGAAACACCATCCACCGCACAGCCTTGGCTACCTTTGGGAGGAAGACCTCGAAGTCACAGGACTGGCTTGATGCCAAGTTGACCGAGATGACCCCCGTCATTGAAGCCAAGCGCTCAGCACTTGCTGAGTACAAGAAGTACCCAAACGAGAAGAATCTCCAGATTCTCAGGGCTGCAAGAAGCAAAGTTCAGCAGACTGCTCGGCGCTGTGCCAACGAGCACTGGACTCAGCTCAGCCAAGACATTCAAACCGCTGCCATAACGGGGAACATCCGTGGTATGTACGATGGCATCAAGAAAGCACTTGGTCCGGTTCAGAGCAAGACGGCCCCCCTCAAATCCTCCACTGGGGAGATGATCACAGAAAAGAACAAGCAGATAGAGAGATGGGTGGAACACTACTCCGACCTCTACTCCAGACAGAACACCGTGACACCGTCAGCCCTTGATGCCATCGACTGCCTGCCATCCATGGACGAACTTGACGCCGAGCCAACCATCGACGAACTCAGCAAGGCCATTGATAGCTTGGCCGCTGGCAAGGCACCCGGCAACGACGGCATACCCCCGACCTGATCAAGCACTGCAAGACCGCCCTACTGCTGCCATTGCATGACGTCCTCTGCCAGTGTTGGAAGGAAGGTGCTGTACCACAGGACATGAGGGACGCCAAGATCATCACCCTCTACAAAAACAAAGGGGAGAGAAGCAACTGCAACAACTACAGGGGCATCTCCCTCCTCAGCGTTGTTGGCAAAGTCTACGCACGAGTTGTTCTCGTTCGTCTACAGAAGCTTGCCGAACGTGTCTACCCTGAGTCTGTGTGGCTCCCGCGCTGAGCGATCGACGGTAGACATGATATTCTCCATCCGCCAACTCCAGGAGAAATGCAGAGAACAGAACATGCCCCTGTACGTCGCCTTCATCGACCTCACCAAAGCGTTCGATCTGGTCAGCAGAGAAGGCCTTTTCAAGATCCTGCCAAAGATAGGATGCCCACCAAAGTTGCAAAGCCTCATTGAATCGTTTCACACCAACATGCAGGGGATAGTGCAGCACGATGGCAACGTCTCAGAGCCTTTCAACATACGCAGTGGAGTGAAACAGGGCTGTGTACTTGCACCAACCCTCTTTGGGATTTTCTTTGCTATGCTCCTGAGGCATGCCTTCAGCACAGCAACAGAGGGAATCTACCTGCACACAAGATCTGACGGCAGGCTTTTCAACCTCGCCCGCCTGAAAGCCAGAACCAAAGTACGCGAGGCTCTAATCAGAGACATGCTGTTCGCAGACGACGCTGCAGTCGCAACCCACACACAGCAGGAGCTTCAGACCCTTATGGACTGCTTCTCCCAGGCATGCAAGGACTTCGGGCTTACCATCAGCCTGAAGAAGACTAACGTCTTGGCGCAAGGCACGGAAGCACCACCAACCATCACCATTGACGACTATGAGCTGGAGGTCGTGAATCAGTTCACGTACCTGGGGTCCACGATCAGCAACAACCTCTCCCTTGATACAGAGATCAACAAGAGGATTGGAAAATCAGCCTTCACACTCACTCGCCTCACCACACGAGTGTGGGAGAATCCCAAACTCTGTCAAGACGAAGATGGCAGTGTACAACGCCTGCGTCATCAGCACACTGCTCTATGGGAGTGAGACGTGGACAACATACGCCCGGCAGGAAAAGAGACTGAACTCCTTCCACTTGCGCTGCATTCGCCACATCCTGGACATATCCTGGCAGGACAAAGTGCCCAACACAAGTTCTGTCCCGTGCCGGCCTTCCCTCCATGCTCACTCTACTCAGACAGCTCAGGCTCCGCTGGCTAGGCCACGTTCACCGTATGGAGGATGGCAGAATCCCCAAAGACGTCCTCTATGGAGAACTGGCAACTGGCAAGAGAGACGTTGGCCGCCCACAGCTGCGTTTTAGAGACGTCTGCAAGAGAGACATGAAGGCCCTGGAGATCAACACAGAGCGCTGGGAGGACCTTGCAACGGACCGCTCCAAATGGAGAGGCACCCTGACCAGACAGCTCAAGGCGGGTGAAGAGAGACTGACTGCTGCTGCAGATGAAAAAAGGACCCGCAGGAAGAACCGCCACAGACCCAGCAGCACGGAGACCACCCACAAGTGCGACCTGTGACAGGGACTGCCATTCGTGCATCGGCCTGTTCAGCCACAGGCGGTGCTGTTCCAGATGAGTAGACGTTTAGGATTCTCTTCCATGGTCATCATAGACCGACGGAGGCCGACGACGACGATTTTGTGAGGAGCTGGGAGAGCTGTCACAGACGGCAAAGTAAGCCCAAATAAGCAACTACATGTAAAAAAACAAGCCCAAAAACCCGCAACCTGCAACTGATGAGATTTGCAAGTGTCTTGAGAGAAAAATAAGTCCAAACTCATTTACGACTCGCTGAGTGTCCCGGGTGCACTAACACAGCAGCCAGGTGGCCTCACTTGGCTCTGTACTTGCTAATGGAGTGTGAGCCATCCAGTTTTTCTATAGAGATCAGTGTTCCATATGCGGAAGTAGAGGGGGCTTGACGTAGGCTGGGAGCTGGGAGAGCTGTCTCACAGACAGCAAAGCAAGCCCAAATAAGCAACTACATGTTAAAAAACAAGCCCAAAAACCCACAACCCGTGACTGACAAGATTTGCAAGCGACTTTAGAGAAAAACAAGCCCAAAGTCACTGATAAGCGGACTTGGCAACACTACAGGTACTGTTGATGTCAGCTAAATGGTTTCAGATATGTGAATAAGACGAAATGAAATAGGAACCTCTGAGTTCTGTTTTGCAGGTCTGTGACAGATATGAGCTAATCAGTGAATTTTGAACATTTTTGGGAAAAAATGTTTGAACAAATTACAAAACACATTAACAGGACACATTTATCATCTAAAATATACAATCTTTTTCATATAAATACATTTCTTGTAATTTTGAAAATATTTTGGTAAATCTGAGATTTTCATGAGGTTTTTTTTTCTTCTGAGTCTGTGGTGGCAAGCACCCTTTTCTATGTTGCAGTGTTCTGATGAGGTGGAATCAAGACTGGTGACAACAGGCTGAACAAACTGGTGAAAGAGGCTCATTCTGTGGCTGGAGTGGAGCTGGAAAGCCAGGACGT
This sequence comes from Pholidichthys leucotaenia, assembly GCA_020510985.1. Classification (NCBI taxonomy): domain Eukaryota; kingdom Metazoa; phylum Chordata; class Actinopteri; order Cichliformes; family Pholidichthyidae; genus Pholidichthys; species Pholidichthys leucotaenia. The sequence continues at coordinate 97,467,592 of CM035847.1, forward strand.
AGTGGGACCATCTTGGATGACCCCTCTCCATGGGGAGCTGTGGCAGATGGGCAGCTCATTCAGTCATTGCATCATCCCACCCAGGTGCAAAACTGAATGCTTCAGGCCCTTCTTTGTGTCTGCCGCCATTAGACTGCATAACAGCCAGAACCACAGCCTGACATTGCCCCCCTCCCACATACACACACTGACAACCCAGCCACAGGGGGTGCACAAGCCAGTGTACTCCAAGTGCTGGTCAAGGCCGGGTAAATGGGAAGGGTTTTGTTAGGAATGGTGTCCGACGTAAAACCTTTGCCAAATCAAATGTGCGGATCATGACGAATGAGACTTTAATACCAGATCGGTCGAGGCCTGGGTTAACAATGACTGCTACCGGTGCTGTTAACTGACAGGGTGCCAGTGGAAATTGGGCTACTGTTGGTCAAAGATTGAGGAGGAGGAAAGGGGGAAGGCGTGTTAGGAGGGAGAGAGAGAAGAGGAAAGGTAGAAGTGTGGAGGTGAGAGTAAGGACGTTTAATGTAGAGACTATGACTGGTAAAGGCAGGGAGTTGGCTGATATGATGGAGAGAAGAAAGGTAGATATACTGTGTTCAAGAAACCAGATGGAAGGGAAGCAAGGCTAGGAGCATTGGAGGCAGATTTAAACTGTTCTGTCTTGGTGTAGATAGGAAGAGAAATGGAGTGGGAGTAATCTTGAAGGAAGCGTATGTGAAGAGTGTTCAGGAGGTATAGAGGGAATCGGACAGAATCATGAGTTTAAAGCTAGAAGTCAAAAGTGTGTTGTTGAATATTGTCAGTGCGTATGCCCCACAAGTTGGATGTCAGAAGAGAAAAAGGAATTCTGGAGTAAGTTGCATGACGTGGCACAGTGTTCCCAGAGGGGAGAGAGTGGTGATTGGAGCGGACTTTAATGGACATGTAGGTGAAGGGAACAGAGGTGATGAGGTCCTGGGTAGGTATGGTCTTAAGAAGAGAAATGTGGAAGGACAGATGGTTGTGGATTTTGCTAAAATGATGGAAATGACTGTGGTGAACACATACTTCAAAAAGAGAGAGGAACATAGGGTGACTTACAAGAGTGGAGGAAGGTGCACACAGGTGGAGTACATCTTATGCAGTAGGAGAAATCTGAAAGAGATAGGAGACTGCAAGGTGGTGGCAGGGGAGAATGTAGCTAGACAGCATCGGATAATAGTCTGTAGGATGATTTTGCAAAGCAAGAAGAGGAAAACAGTGAAGGCAGAGCCAAAGATTAAGTGGGGGAAGTTACAGAAGGAAGAAAGTCGCACAGAGTTCAGGAAGGAGTTGATGCAGGCTCTGGGTGGTAGGAAAGAATTATCATATGACTGGAAAAGTACAGCAAATATATTGAGTGAAATGGGTTGAAAAGTATGTGGTGTATCCAGTGGACAGAGGAAGGAAGACAAGACTTCGTGGTGGAATGAGCAGGTACAGGAAAATATTCAAAGGAAAAGGACAGCAAAGAAAAAGTGGGATAGTCAGGGAGATGAAGCAAGTAGACAGAAGTGTTTGGAATCTAGTCGCATGGCAAAGAGAGGTGGAAAAGGCATATAGTGAGTTGTATGAGAGGCTGGACATTAAGGAAGGAGAAAAGGACTTGTATCGATTGGCTAGCCAGAGATCGAGCTGAAAAGGATGTACAGCAGGTTAGGTTGATTAAGGACAGAAATGGTAATGTACTAACAAATGACGAGAGTGTGTTGAGAAAGTGGAAGGAGAACTTTGAAGAGCTGATGAATAAAGAGAGAGAGGAGGATGGATGAAGGAAAGATGGTGAACAAGGAAGTTTAGGAGAGATGGCAGTGGACTTTTTAACCAGATTGTTTAACACAATCTTGGAGAGTGAGAGGATGATTGAGGAGTGGAGAAGAAGTTGTTTTGGTACCAGTTTTCAAGAACAAAGGTGATTCTCAGAGCTGTAGTAACTACAGAGGCATAAAATTGATCAGCCACACTATGAAGATAAGATATGGGAAAGAGTTGTTGAAGCCAGGTTAAGAGGAGATATGACAATCAATGAGCAGCAGAACAGTTTCATGCCAAGAAAGAGTACTACAGATGCAATGCTTGTTTTAAGAATGTTGATGCAGAAGTGTAGAGAAGGTCAGAAGGAGTTGCACTGTGTTTTGTGGCTCTAGAGAAATCATATGATAGGGTGCCAAGAGGAAGTGTGGTATGGTATGAGGAAGTCAGGAGTGGCAGAGAAGTTTGTGAGGGTTGTGCAGGACATGTATGAGGATCATAATCGGATCAACTTTTTCAGGGTCCATGTAAACGGTGAAGTTCTGATCTGAACTGTAATCAGATTGAAGAAATTTTGTACATGTAAACATGGCTATTGTGATCTGTAGTCAGAATAGAGAGCAGGTGGAAGAGAAGCCGGAGAGGTGGAGGTATGCTCTGGAGAGAAGAGGAATGAAAGTCAGTCGAAGCAAGACAGAATACATGAGTGTGAATGAGAGGGAGGCAGGAGCAATGGTGAAGATGCAAGGAGCAGCGGTAGTGAAAGTAGATGAGTTTAAATACCTGGGGTCAACCATACAAAGCAATGGAAAATGCACAAGAGAGATGAAGAAGAGAGTGCAGGGTGGAATGGGTGGAGACAAGTGTCAGGGGTGATTTGTGACAGAAGGGTAGCAGCAAGAGTGAAAGGGAAGATTTACAAGATCGTAGTGAGACCTGCTATGATGTATGGTTTGGAGACGGTGGTGCTGACAAAAAGGAGTGGAGCTGGAGGCAGAGGTGAAGATGCTAAGATTTTCATTGGGAGTGACTAGGAGGGACAAGATTAGAAATGAGTATATCAGCGGGACAGCTCAGGTTAAGCAGTTTGGAGACAAAGTAAGTGAGGCAAGGCTGAGGTGGTTTGGACATGTGCAGAAGAGGGATAGTGGATATATTGGACAAAGGATGTTGAAAATGGAGCTGCCAGGCAGGAGGAAAAGAGACCACAGAGAAAATTCATGGAAGACAGGAGTGGAGCTAGCAGAGTTGAAGATGCTAAGATTTTCATTGGGAGTGACTAGGAGGGACAGGATTAGAAATGAGTATATCAGAGGGACAGCTCAGGTTGAGCTGCCAGGCAGGAAGAAAAGTGGAAGACCACAAGAACACTCATGGATGTAGTGAAGGAGGACATGGAGAGGGTTGGTGTTACAGAGGAAGATGCAAGGGATAGGGTGAGATGGAGGCAGATGATCCACTGTGGTGACCCCAAAAGGGAGCAGCCGAAAGAAGACAAAAACTCTGATCTCCTGACCAGGAGGTCGGGGTTCATGTCCCAGCCGGGTCATTCCAAAGACCATTAGAGCTTATTGGACTTGATGGTACAATCCCTTAACGTAACACCATTGCTTCTTGCTTGGTGTCTTGAGTGGGAGAGGGGTAAACTGCTTCATCAGCTGGACACCCTCTGTCCTCAGTGTTTGGTTGATTTATGCCCACAACACCTCCAGAGGGCTCAACAGCAACAACCTGGCATCCCAGGTGTGCCCCCCTCTGCTATTACCCCTCGGGTCATCTTGCAGCCCAGTTGGAGTCCTTCCTTTTGATCCACAACCAATTGCTGCTTCGCTCGGCAGCCTGTGATTTTATTGTTTACTGGAAGGCCTGTCCTCACACCCCATTCTCTTAATTAAACTATGTGTAGTAGTCTTAAGAATAAATATGTTCCTGCAGTAATGAACTTCCCAAAATGTCCGTGTTGTAAATATGTCAAGTGTTTCTGATGGGGCGATAATTAGTGTGACACATCTGGGAACTTCCTCACACGCTGGAAGCCTGGGAAGGGGTAAGTTGTGTGTAATTCCTCAGGGAACAAAATTGATGTGATTGATTTACTGTAGTTTTCTTTAAGTTATTGTACTAATTTTGATTGTAAGATTTTCTGTTACATTTTCGTTTGCAATACCGATGTAAAATATTCAAAGTAGCGTCATAAATACCGATGATTGATGGCTAGTTAAGTAGGCGCTAACGAGTCCATTGTTCTGTAGGAATGCCAGCACTTGTCCCCATTCCCGTGTCATGTGTAAATTGTCTGCCCCAATCTGTTTCAGAAATAAACAGACTACTGTCTGATCGAGATCCTGCCTGACGTCTACTTCTCTGCATCGGCCAAGATTTATTTTATTTTGTTATTTTAATGTAGCTGACTAGTTCGAGTCCGTTACATAAACTGGTGCCGTGACCTTTCAAGGATTCTTCTGATCAGCCACAGCTGATCTCCTGCCTGCTGAGTGGAGGTTCGCAAGGAGAGTCCAGTCTTCATCAACACAACGCATCCTTCAGTTACTTAAGGTTTTTGACAGAAGCTCATTCAGTATTATTTGGCTTTGAATTTTATTTTGTGTGTTATATCAGAGTAGCCTGTTTTGAAATTTCTATTTTGTTTATTACCATTTAATTGAGCTAGTTTTTAGTAATGGATGGTGATATGTCTCATAGCCTTTATTCTCACACCCCTGTAGCTGGGGCAGGTAGAGGCAGGGGTCTTTTTTTGTTGAGGGGTGGGGGAGTTAAACAGTTAACTTTCACTGACATGGTGGGAGAGGGTGGTACTATGCATACACACCCAGTGGGGGCTACTTATGTTGTACAGACACCACAGCCACAGCCACATATCAGTGATGGGGAGGGGGATTTACCAGCACAGACATGTGAGGTAGGGCCCGTATCCTCCACGCCCATGTTTCCTCCTGGTAGCAATGACCCCTCAGCTGAGCTGCGTGATCTAATTACTGAATTAGGGAATCGAATTGGAGATTCCATAGCCAGTCGGCTGTTACCTTCTACTCAGCCTGTCACACAGTCATGTGACCCAGTCTCTCCAATGGCGCCAGACAGGCATGAACAATCTAGTAACATCAGTGGCACTCTTGATCTCACCAATGTCAATGTGGTAGTCAAGTCAGATGTTCGTGAGCCTGCTGTGTTCAGAGGGGAGGGGTCTGATAAATGCTCAGTACAGGAATGGATAGAGCTGATGGAAATGTATTTACGCAAAAAGAAATTCCCCACTTCGGATCAAGTTGATGAGATCCTGAGTCATCTGATGGGAAAGGCCAAGAAAATAGTTAAAGTGGGAATAAGGAGTAGCTTAACCCCAGACCATGCAGTCCAGCCAGACATGATCTATGATATCCTGCGGAAGTATTTCAGTGAGTCCCCTGCATCATGCTTACCGTTGGCTGATTTTTATGCCACTCAGCCCAGTGGGGGTGAGAATCCAGTGGATTATTGGGTGCGCTTGAATACAGCAGCAGAGCAGGCAGATCGTCTCCTGAAAAAGCAAGGCAGGAAATTGGAGAACATGAATGCTGAAATATCCATGATGTTTATTAGGAACTGCAATGATCCTGAGCTGTCCAGTGTATTTAAGAGTAAACCTATGAGCAAGTGGTCTTTGACTGAGGTGCAGGAAGCGATCGAGGAGTATCAGAGGGAGTTCCTGTCAAAGAGGAAGCCAGCGGAAGTTAAACCATCTAAGGTGACTGCGGCTGTCGCTTACTCCATGCCAGACGTTAAGGAGGAAGTGAGTGTTCGTGAGCCTAGTGCGTCTAGCCCGTCCAGATTCAGCGAGTCCTCCAGTGCGGAGGGGGGTGCGTTTGAGCGTGTCCTGTGTATGCTGGAGAGGGTGCTGGAGAAGACGAACCAGGCCACAGCACCGGGTGTTGCGCAACCAGCCCAGTGGGTTCGAGTCACTCCCTGCCGCGTCTGTGGCGACAGCACCCACTCTACAAGATCGCACTGCATGAGAGAAAAGCGATGCCTTGCTTGCTTTGAAACTGGACATCAAAAAAAGGACTGCTCCAAGCGCAGGACAGCAATGCCCAATACCACTGCGCCTGCTCAGGGAAACTAGGCCACCCACATATGGGAGGGGACGATGTGGGTGCATTTAGTCAGTCCCTCAGTTTTGAAGATGATGTGCAGTCTACTTATGAAGAAAAATGCAAGTGTGCTCCTGCTGGAAATAAGATTGTTTATCAAAATGTGCACAAATTAGCAAATTCCGATAGTCTCTTTTATACTGACGTCTCAGTGAAGAACCAAGTTTTGTTGCATGCATTAATTGACAGTGGGTCCATGGCCTGCACAATGAATGAAGAGGCTGAACAGAAACTACGTAGTGTGGGCTTATGTGCTGAGCATTACTGCAGACACAGGCATGGTACTGGTGGGGTGTGGTGGGGTTCAAGTGAAGCCGAAGTGCATTTATCAGCTGGAGATGACTGTGTATGGACAGGATGTGAGTGTTCCCACACTGGTCGTGCCAGGTCAGTGTGATGAAATGATCCTGGGCTCCAACGTGATAAAGCACTTAATTCATCACCTCAAACAAAACTCCAGTTACTGGAAAGTGATTGAGAAGCCTGAATCAACGAATGACCCAGGGGTTGAACATTTTCTTAACATGTTATCTGGAATTAACAGATGGAGGGGGAATGTGATTCCTGACATGATAGGTACAGCCAAGCTGACACAAGCCGTAACACTGCTGCCACATCATGAACACCTTGTGTGGGGTAGGCTCCCAGCCAACTCACCTGTTTCAGCAGGGAGCGCTATTCTCGTTGACGCTCCAAGTTCCAACACACACAAGAAGGGTATCATGGTGGGGAGGGCTGTCGCTACAATGTCAGGGGACAGATGGGTACCTATTAAAGTGATCAATCCAAGTGACAAACAAATTACATTGAAGCGAAACACTAAGTTAGCTGATGTGTTCCCGTGTGTTGCGTTGGAAGACCTGGATGTACCCACTTCCAAAACCCCCCCAAATGACCTTCTGGTGAACAGCCAGAGCCTACATGATGCTGACTCATCCTCCTCTACCCCTGATTTCAGTGATGCTCTGAATCGACTTGGATTGAGTGACCTCGACATTGATTCATGTGATGTTACAGATTATTGGAAAGGCCAGTTGTTCGACTTGATACGGAAATATGAGAGCCTATTTTCTAGGAACAAGTTGGACTGCGGTGAGGCCACCGGTTTTGTTCATCGGATCCACCTGACTGATCCTCGGCCATTCAGACTCCCGTATCGACGTGTCCCACCTGGTCATTACCAAAAGCTGAGACAGGTGCTGTCTGAGATGGAGGAAAAAGAAATCATCCGTAAGTCTTCCAGTGAGTGGGCGTCACCCCTGGTACTTGTATGGAAGAAGAACGGTGATCTGAGGGTTTGTGTGGATTACAGATGGCTGAATTCCAGGACTATCAAAGATGCCCACCCATTGCCTCATCAGGCGGATTGCCTGGCTGCTCTTGGGGGGAGTGCATTCTTCAGCACCATGGACTTAACATCAGGATATTACAATATCCCCATGTGTGAAGAGGATAAGAAACTGACTGCCTTTACCACGCCCATGGGGCTGCATGAGTTCAATCGCATGCCTCAGGGGCTATGTAATGGGCCAGCCAGCTTTATGCGCCTCATGACAAACATCTTTGGCGACCAGAATTTTTTGACTCTGTTGTGTTATTTAGATGACCTCTTGGTTTTCGCGCCGAACGAAGGTGAGGCACTGAAGCGGCTCGATGTAGTGTTCAGCAGGCTGAGTGCGCACGGATTAAAGCTTGCGCCCAAAAAGTGCCATTTTCTTCAGCGCAGTGTGAAGTTTCTGGGCCATGTCGTTGACGAGAGTGGAGTAGCGACTGATCCGGAGAAAGTACAAGCAATTGCTGCCATGACTGAACAAGCACTAATGCATGAAGATGGCGTGACCCCATCCCCAAGAAAAATAAAGTCCTTTTTGGGCATGGTCATGTATTATCAGCGCTTCATTCAGAATTGCTCTAGCATTGCTAAGCCTCTCTTTGCCCTCACTGCAACGCCAAAGAAGAGTAAAGGCCAGACGAGGCATGTGGCCTTTAAGAAACTCAAGCCGAGTGACTGGACAAGTGACCAACAGAAATTTTTTGAACAACTGAAGTTAGCCCTACTCGAGTCAGTCGTCTTAGCTCATCCAGATTTCAGCCGTCCCTTTATCCTGTCCACTGATGCGTCATTAGATGGGTTAGGGGCAGTCATCTCTCAAGTCCCGGAAGGGGAGAACAAGGCCCGTCCGATTGCTTTCGCAAGCAAGTCTCTGACGCAATCCCAGACCAAGTACCCAGCGCATCGTCTGGAGTTCTTGGCCCTTAAGTGGGCAGTCTGTGACAAATTTAGTCATTGGTTAAAAGGGCATGAGTTCACTGTCTGGACGGATAATAATCCATTGACATATACAGTATACTGACTAAGCCGAAGTTGGACGCATGCGAACAGAGATGGGTTGCGAAGTTAGCCCCGTACAACTTCAGTATCAAGTATATTCCTGGCAAGAAAAACATTGTGGCGGACGCCCTCAGCAGGCAGCCTTTCGTTCAGGGCTGTGTCAGCAAGAGGCTTGTGTCTGAGCCATACGGAGCGCTGCTGGAAGAAGCACAGCTGATTAAAGACAATATGATACAGGAAGTCTTTAGACTGAGTGCCAACCACCAGGAGGTCAGTTGTCTCTCGCAAGTCTCCAGGCTGGAGCGTTCCTCACTCGACAGCGAAAAAGTGAAGGCCGTGTTCGAGGGTCATGCTGAGTGGGAGATGGGATCAGCTGAGAGAGCCTCGTGTTGGCTTGTCCAGGACGTGCAGCAGCTGGCTGCCTGTGGTCAGAACCCCTTACCTGTGTTTTCCATTCAGGAGTTGCAAGGCCAGCAGCAGCAAGATGCCTGCCTCTCCAGAGTCATCTCTTTTGTGACACGCGGGAGACGACTGTCGCGAAGAGAGAGGCCTCACGAGACAGATGACGTCTTGAGAATGTTGAAGCAGTGGGACAAACTCAAGATGTTAGATGGGCTACTGTACAGGGTGAGCAAAGATCCACTGACTGGCAAGAAAAGACACCAGTATGTTGTTCCAGCTTCATTGGTTCAGCGAGTGCTGCAAGGCATCCATGATGACGCAGGCCACCAGGGCCAGCAGAGAACTTTATACTTGGCAAGGCAGAGGTTCTTCTGGACTGACATGGAACGGGATGTCCGTGAATATGTGAAAACATGCAAGCGTTGTGTGGTCAGTAAGACTCCTGAACCGGAAGCCAGAGCGCCCCTCGAAAGCATTAAGACCACGAGCCCATTAGAACTTGTGTGCATTGATTTTTGGTCCGCGGAGGACAGCAGTGGGAAAAGTGTGGATGTGCTAGTGGTCACTGACCATTTTACTAAAATGGCCCATGCCTACCTCTGCCGTGACCAATCTGCAAAACAAGTTGCCCGCCAGCTCTGGGACAAATACTTTTGTGTGTATGGGTTCCCTGACAGAATTCACTCAAACCAGGGTGCCAATTTTGAAAGTGAGCTGATCAGGGAATTGTTGCAAGTTGCTGGGGTCAAAAAGTCCCGAACTACTGCCTATCACCCCATGGGGAATGGGAACGTTGAACGGTTCAATAGAACTTTGGGCAGCATGATAAGAACCCTTCCCCCTAGAGCAAAGCAGAAATGGCCGCAGATGCTACAGACTCTAGCGTTTGCTTACAACTGCACTGCACATGAATCCACCGGTTACGCGCCATTCTTTTTAATGTATGGCAGAGTGCCACGTCTACCGGTGGGTGTCATGTTTCAGAATGCTGTAAGGGACTGCGACACTGTGGACTATGACCAGTATGTTGCTAGGATGAGACAAGATCTGAAGGAGGCTCTGTCAGCTGCTCAGGCCAACGCTCTTTCAAGCCAGGAACGTCAAGCAGACTTGTACAATAGGAGAACTAAAGGACGTGACATTGTGGAAGGTGATCGAGTCTTGTTGGCAAACAAGGGTGAACGGGGGCGCAGGAAATTAGCAGACAAGTGGGGGTCCACCCCGTATGTCGTCGTCTCTGCCGACCCTAGGTGCCATACTTACCGTGTCAGGAACACAACCAATGGGCAAGAAAGGGTTGTTCACCGCAGTCTGCTTCTCTTGGTCAACTTTGTGCCAATTGAAATGGACAGTGCTGCTCATGAAGTGACCCTGAGTGAGTCGTATGAGTCAGGTGATGATCTTGATTCACATGTTGCTGCATCAGAGATCGACAGGACTGCTTGGACAGCCAGTTGGGTGGCAGGGGCCTCTGCCTCCAATCAGCTACAAGAGGCTTCATGCACACAAGATTTTGACCTGCCCGTGCAGTTGAACACAGCGGAGACTGTTCAGTTGACCAATGATCTTTCAGAAATGCCCTGTCTATCTGCCAGTTTTTGTGGTGACCAAAGATCTGAAGTGTCCATGCCGCCTTCCAGCATTGGGAGTTCCCCTAGTAGTACAGTGGGCGCAGTGAGAACCAGGTTAGGGAGGGTAGTTAAACCAGTGAATCGGCTGATTCAGAACATGGCCCAACGGTATACTCGATGCTCAAACAGTTCAGTTCTTAGTTTGGCTAGGGCACTGATGCCGTAGGGGAAGACACACACACACACACACACACACACACACACACACACACACACCACATAGGCCTTCTGTCCAGTTGAAGAATGACAGATTTGTTCTTTTTCTTTGTTTTTTCTTCTCTTTATTTCCTTTTCTCCAATTCATGTGAAGTCAACTGGTGGTATTTAGTCTGGTATGATATGGGTAGTGTATACGGCACTCCTGTAGCAAGTACACTATGGGGGGGTCTGCGCAGCCCTCCGTAGTTGCTTTCCCTTTGAATTGGGTGACATACATGTTGCAGTATACTGTGGGATATACTTATCCAGTGGTTTTTTGGTGGTTGACTTGTAGTGGTATTTTGGTGAAGTTCAGAGGGGAGTATGTAGTAGTCTTAAGAATAAATATGTTCCTGCAGTAATGAACTTCCCAAAATGTCCGTGTTGTAAATATGTCAAGTGTTTCTGATGGGGCGATAATTAGTGTGACACATCTGGGAACTTCCTCACACGCTGGAAGCCTGGGAAGGGGTAAGTTGTGTGTAATTCCTCAGGGAACAAAATTGATTAATGTGATTGATTTACTGTAGTTTTCTTTATTGTACTAATTTTGATTGTAAGATTTTCTGTTACATTTTCGTTTGCAATACCGATGTAAAATATTCAAAGTAGCGTCATAAATACCGATGATTGATGGCTAGTTAAGTAGGCGCTAACGAGTCCATTGTTCTGTAGGAATGCCAGCACTTGTCCCCATTCCCGTGTCATGTGTAAATTGTCTGCCCCAATCTGTTTCAGGTATGTTAAAATGTTAAATGTACTGTTGTAAAAAATAGAAAAAACGATCAGTCATGTAACTGTCATGTAATGCTGTCATGTATTTGGTGCTAAACTTTTTCTTTGCTTGTGGTATACTGTAACTATACGATCTAAAGTTATGTAGTCCAAGTAGCTGTAAGCTATGTTTCTCACACGCTGGAAGCCTGGGAAGGGGAATGCCAGCACTTGTCCCCATTCCCGTGTCATGTGTAAATTGTCTGCCCCAATCTGTTTCAGAAATAAACAGACTACTGACTGATCGAGATCCTGCCTGACGTCTACTTCTCTGCATCAGCCAAGATTTATTTTATTTTGTTATTTTAATGTAGCTGACTAGTTCGAGTCCGTTACATATGCTTCTATTTGTTTCCACAAATGCTTGATTCATAAGTAACTCAGTAATAGTCTATAATGCCCATGATACATGTGAATTCTCTGTTTTAAAGTTATCCAAATATGTTGATCTATTCTGACATTTCTTATCAAACCATTGAAAGACATATAGGAGTTAGTTTGACTTCATGTCCATCTTCTTGACTACCAGAGACAAGAACTCACAAGAGTTTGTTTTGAGACTGGTACAAATAAAGGATTGTTAATAAAATTGTCCATTATGTGGACTGGTGCCCTACGAGGATATGAGATAATGAAAATAAATCTTCATCCTACGCACATTCATATTTACATTAATACTTGTACCAACATTAAATTACCCATAAAAACACTTTAATCCACTACAGTTTTGAACTTGCTTTAACTAACCACCACCCATTTCTGTCTTTCGTTTAGGCAGGAGGAAAAGGAGCCACTCCACAATGGACCTTGCCACTGTGTTTGCCCAGATGCATGCTGGCAAGGTGCGGATCCATGAACAGCACTGTGAATCACTTGCCCAGCACATGCAGACCATCAACCGACTTGCCGATGAAGCAAGGGAGCAAGAAGCCGCCTTCCGAAAGGAGGAGATTGCTCAAACTGCTGCCTTCAATCAGGCTGTCCTGGCTGCACTGGGCAACCTTGTGAATGCAATGAGTGGCTGGCATTTGTGACCCAGCCTCCCCACCCCAAGTGTCTTTAACTTCTGTATATGCAAAACAATCTGTAATTGGGCTGCTACTTGTGAAAAAAAACCAGTGACTGTGTTTGCACCATGATTGTGTTTTGTCTGTTACGACACTGGTGGGAAGAGTCAATAATTACATACACATCCTCTCTTCTGACCAAATTCAGCTGTAAATCAGGTTATGTGTCTGTTGTAGGCTACATTACCAATTTTCGCCAAAGTTTAAAAAAAAAAAAGGGCTGCTAGACAATTTTATTGGAGGATATTATAGAGTCTAATTACTTAACCTCTTGCACTCCGTTGTACCGTGGGCGGGCAAGTCTCTGCGTCCCAGAGCGCACGAGGGTGCTCTCGTGCGCCCTCGTGTGCTCTAGGACGCATGATGGAGATGGTGATGGCGTCCAAGCGCGCACTGAAAATAAAAGCTGCAGACACAGCCGCGAACAGATTAGTTCATCTGATTGACCTCTTATTCGACTAATAAGAGCCTTGAATTGGGTTTCTGAAACCTTGAAGAACCAATGACTGAAAACCTAGCTAGAAGGACCCGCCTACCAACGCTATGAATGCAGTGAGCCAATTGAAGCAGAGAAGTTCGCGAGCTGTTTTTTTTTTTTTTAAGGCTGGGTGAAGACTGACTGCTGCAGCGGATCAAAAAAGGACCCGCAGGAAGAACTGTCACAGACCCAGCAGCACGGAGACCACCCGCAAATGCAACCTGTGTGACAGCGACTGCCATTCGCGCATCGGCATGTTCGGCCACAGTTGGTGCTTATTTTGTTTTTGTTCCAGCAGAGTAGACGTTATGATTTCTTCCATGGTCATAGACCGACGGAGGCCGATGACGAAGGCTGAGTGACACACATGCGTTCGCCAGTCTTTTTTTAATTACTACTGTTATTTGTTTTGAAAAATCGTTCGCCAAAAACCGCAATCATGGAAGCACAAAACCGCAATAATGGAATTATGTTTTGATCGGGTCACGAGAGCAGAACCACGAGCGGACCAGCGTCGCGTTCATCTGACAATGAGGAAGAGAAGTTCGCCAGGACACTGCTGTGAAGAGGTAAGGTGTTATAAGCTGAATTATTCTTTATCCCTGAAAATTGTAATCCAAAATGACTTTTGACCGATCGGTAAATTACAACTGTGCGGCGCACGAAGTCTGAAGTTTGTGCGCCGCGGTACACGGGTCGTTCGTCGCGTCCAGACCGTGAACGCCGCCCCCCCCCCCGCTATTCTTCTGTAGCGGGGGGGTGGGGGGGGGTGGAAGCCGCGGTGACTGCGCTGCCGTCGCCACATCGCCATATGAGGCTAATCCGTCATGTAGCGATGGGCGATGTTCGTCCTCTGTAGCGAGGGGGCTACAGAGGACCAGAGGCGCCTCTGTGTCTGACGGGGAATAAAACAGTGGGCAATGTGCATTTTCCTGCGAGGCGAATAGATCTACGTTAGCTTGGCCGAACCTCTGCCAGATCTGCTTCACCACCTGAGGGTGGAGTCGCCACTCTCCGAACAGTGGGTTCCCTCTGGATAACAGATCTGCCCCCCCTGTTCAGGATCCCTGGCACATGAGTAGCCTGAAGAGAGAGGAACCTTGTGCTGCTCTACACAGTTATCCTCCTGGCCAAGTTGTGAAGCTGAAGCGACCGGGTGCCACCCTGACGGTTGATATAGGCTATCACTGTTGAATTGTCTGTTTTGACTAAAACATGCTGTCCCTGAAGGTAGGGGAGGAAGTGCTTTAAGGCTAAAAACACTGCCTGCAATTCCAACACATTTATGTGAACCTGGGCTTGGCTTTGAGGCCACAGGCCATTCACTGCTCTGCCCATCATAGTTGCACCCCATCCTACCAGGGACACATCTGTGGTCAGAGTGACTCTTGATAACACTGTTCCAAGCGGCATCCCTGCAATAAAGGTTGCTGGATTTCTCCAAGGCTGGAGTGCTACAATGCACCTCTGCGTTATCTTCACCCTGCCGTGGAGATGACGGCGGGGGCATAAACACAGGTTCGCTACCCATCGCTGAAAATCCCTCATCATGAGGAGTCCCACCTGAAGTACCGATATGGCCGAAGCCATGAGGCCTAGAAGGCGGAGGCAAAGACGGAGTGACACGACTTCCCTTGCTGAAACTGGGCGATACACTGTGTGAACGAGATGATTCTCTGCTCTGAGTGTTACACGATAAGTGAGGGAGTTTATTCTTAGCCCCAAATACTCTGTACACTGTGCAGGTATTAAACGGCTCTTTTCCCAGTTGATTTTGAATCCGAGCTTTGTGAGGTGATTTTCCACCGCATGTGAATCCCAGATCACTAGCTCCTGGGATTGGGAGCAGATTAAATAGTCGTCTATATACGAGAATATTCCGATGCCGCTGTCCCTTAACGGAGACAGTGCTGCCTCCACACATTTGCTGAACACTCTCGGAGCTACTGATAGTCGGAAAGGGATAGTTTGAAACTCGTATGTTATGCTCTGATAGGTGAACCTGAGAAATTTCCTGTGAGGAGGATAAATGGCAATATGAAAATATGCGTCGGACAGATCGCTTGTCACAAACCAATTGCCCAGCTGGATTGAGTGACATAGTGCTTTGTGCGTGAGCATTCTGAACCTGTACTTTCTGAAGTGTGTGTTCAGTGCCCGCAAATTCAAAATGGGGAGGAGGGTTGAGCTGCCCTTCTTTGGAATGAGAAAATAATGGGAGTAAAAGCCCTGCTGTGCCTCGCTGCTTGGCATCTCCCTGATCGCTCCTTTGTTTAAAAGAGACGGAATTTCTTCCTGTAAAACTTCAGCAGTGTCATGGTTCTGACTCATTGTTATGAATTGTCCTAGTTTTCCCTTTGACAGCTCTGGCACACCCTCTCCTCCTGTCAAACTCCGTCAGCTGCACTGTCACCGGTGCTCACACACATACACACACGCCGACACGCACACACACATACACACGCTCCATTCACTCTCATTTACATGCGCTCTCACTCACCTGTTCCCAATCAGTTCTGCCCATGCATTCACACACTGGCAATCTCTTTCCTCGTTAGCTTTTGGAGTATTTGTTTGCCACTGCTGAGGAAGGTGATTGTCGGGTCATTCCCCTTCATACATGGCAGCGTGTTCCTCTGTGTATGGTTATTCACTCCCTGCGTTCTACTCAGCCTGACATTTTAAGACGATCCATACCTTGGTGTTTTGGCTGGTCCGTGTCTCTGCCTCTGCCTCCAGACTGCATGGCTCTCCTGTGCTAGCAGGCCTGCAACATTTGGCTGCTCGCCTTTCCTGTTTTATGCATAATGCAGCCCTGCAGCACCAGGCTTTATATTCAGAACTCAGAACTCAGAAAAGGATTTATTGCCAAGTACATTAACAGTAAACAACTGATAACATACGAGGGATTTGACTTGACACTGAAAACAACATGCATTTCCGGTGACACGGCAGTGTCGATAACGCGCCTGCCAGCAGACTAGGAACAGGAGGCATAGGGAAGAAAAGGATAAACACAATAGGAGAGAGAAAAAAAAAGCATTGTCAGAATACCGGTCATAAGTGATCAATATTATGATTACAAGAAAAAAAGCCCTCAATGCACAATTAGCAGACAATAGAATGTATACAAAGACACAAAGAGAGCAGTGAGTGAATGATCTTCTCATCAGTTTATTGAGTCAGTATGAGTGTAGTGTTGAGTGAAGGTGTTTATATCAGTTAAGAACAACAAAGTCTCTTCAGCAGGAGATGTTGTGGCTAGCGTCTGGCACTTTGTCCTTGAGCCAGGCAGCTGGCTGTCCATAAGAGTCAATGCAGCTCAAATGTTTTGAAAACAAAAAACTGCAGATAATCTGGAGGACTTGATTGTAAGGGGCAGGTCAGATAAGTCGAATAGTACTGTTCCCAGAGAAAAAAACTTTATATTCTCTTACAGATTCAGTACTTTAATCCTTCAGTGCTGGACGTTGAATTCTTCATGGACGGCTCTCAGCGTGATCATGATGTAATCCATTTTCCTAGACAGTTCTCCATTACCGCTGTCAGAGTCCTGCCCATTTGTTCAATTTGATGGTTAAGCCTCGCCTGGTCAGCATTTTGATAGGCTCCCTCCATCTTCATCAATTTACGGTACACCAGAACAATCCCAGATCCAATCAGAAAGATTCCAATTACCATTGCTACGAAGATGTATAAATCTTCAACATCTTCGATAGAAAGATCACACAGGCACAAGAGTTTCCAATTACTTGTGTCCTTCAAATAGCCCGCAGCCGCTGTTCCTGCGGGGCAAACAACCTCCCCCGGGGCACTTTTCCTCGTTGAAAAAATAGTGTCAATTGCGTTCAAAGCCCAGCTTATTAAATCCATAATTTCGTTCGATAATCAGCAGTAGAGACACACAGACAGACGACAGCAAGCTGGGATCCAGTCAGTTAGGGGAGGAAAGAGATGAAGAGTCAGAGCTGGAGAGAAGGAAAGAAGAGTCTGCTCTCTTTGGAGGGCGGAAGTGAACAGGGGTGTTGAGCATTTAGCAGGCACCCTGTATGTTTGGTGGCCAATTCTGTCATTACAACTTTCCATGTATTGTGTGGTGAACTGAGCTGCATTCGGTGATTGTTGAACTTGTTATTTTGGTGAACTTTAATAAACACAGTACTCTCTATTCCTGCAATTGGGTTTTTCATTCTCTCCCTCGTGCGCCGTGTAATGGTGCACAGGGGTTCATGACAAGCAGAGTCTTCACTGGCCTCTGAAATCAACATACCTTTGAATTTCGGGGGCTTCGTGGCAAACTGCAGTCTGTAACCATGAAAAATGGTGGACAGGACTCATGGGTGAGCTGCGCATGTGTGCCAGTGAACCACCTGGGAAGAGAGTGTCACTACCCGATTTGGAAGACAACCTAATTTTGAGTACGCATGCGCAAGACCCTCCCCCATCTTAGACTGGGCTGAAGGCTGCGTGCCTGAATGACATCACTTCCTCTGTGAGAAGGAAGCCGAAGGAATCCGCAGTGGTGATGGAAGAGTCTGTGAGGGTAAGGGGGGGCAGAGGGGCTGTGACTTTTCTGAAGTCCATGATCATCTCCACTGTCTTCAGAGCGTTCAGCTGCAGGTTGTTGTGGCTGCACCAGGACACCAGCCGGGCCACCTCACTCCTGTAGACAGACTCATCGCGGTTGGAGATGAGCCCGATGAGGGTGGTGTCATCCGCAAACTTGATCAGCTTGACAGACTGGTGGCTGGAGGTGCAGGAGTTGGTGTACAGGGAGAAGAGCAGGGTGGAAGTACACAGCCCTGGGGTGATCCGGTGCTGATGCTTACAGAGTCCGAGACAGTCTTTCCCAGCCGCACATGCTGCCTCCGGTCCGTCAGGAAGTCGGTGATCCACCTGCAGAGGGAGTCAGGCACGTTGAGCAGGGACAGCTTGTCCTGGAGCAGAGCGGGGCGGATGGTATTGAATGCAGAGCTGAAGTCCACAAACAGGATCCTGACGTAGGTTCCCGGGGAGTCCAGGTGCTGCAGGATGGAGTGGAGGGCCAGGTTGACTGCGTCGTCCACAGGCCTGTTGGCTCTGTAGACGAACTGCAGCGGGTCCAGGAGGGGAGTGGTGATGGTCTTGAGGTGGGGCAGGACCAGGCGCTCAAAGGACTTCATGATTACAGAGGTGAGCGCTACAGGTCTGTAGTCATTAAGTCCAGTGATCTGTGGCTTCTTGGGGACAGGGATGATGGTAGAGGTTTTGAGGCAGGCCGGCACGTGGCATGACTTCAGGGAGGTGTTAAAAATGTCTGAAGACAGGAATCAGCTCCTCCGCACAGTGTCTCAGGGTGGAGGGAGACGCGCCTTGCACGGGTTCAGTCTGGAGAACTGTCTGTGCACGTCCTGCTCACTGATGGCAAGGGCAGGGGGGAGGAGGGGGGGCCGCCTTTGAAGTGGGGACCATGGAGGCAGTGACGCTGGGGGGAGGGAGGGAGTTGGGCACAGCTGATGAGGTGTCAAAACGGGCATAGTGTTGGGACAGTCTTTGACAAAGGGCTTTGTCATCCTGTCCCTTAGAAGCCTGAGGCCGATAGTTGGTGATTTGCCTCAGTCCTCTCCACACAGAAGCAGAGTCGTTAGCAGTGAACTGCTGCTGGAGTCTCTCAGAATACACAGATTTAGCTCTCCTCAGCTCTCTGCTAAACCGGTATTTGGCCTCCTTGTAGCAGTCCCTGTCTCCACTTTTCAACGCAGCTTCCTTCTCCTTCCTGATCTGTCTGAGCATAGCTGTGAACCAGGGCTTGTCATTGGAGTAACTCACCCTGGTGCACGATGGAAGAATGCACTCCTCACAAAAGTGGATATATGAGGTCACAGTGTCCATGTACTCATCCAGATCATGCGTGGCTCCTTTAAACATGTCCCAGTCAGTTGTTCCCAAGCACGTACGCAGCTCCTCCACAGCTTCACTGGTCCATTTCATCGTAGTGCTTACAACAGGTTTTGTGAGCTTCAGTCTCTCTGTATGTGGGGATCAGGTGGACCATCACGTGATCAGATAGTCCGAGCGCAGTGCGGGGAACAGCGCGATACGCGTCCATAACTGTAGTGTAACAGTGATCCAGCGTGTTCTCTCCTCTGGTGGGGCATTTAATAAACTGTTTGTACCGGGGGAGTTCGTGGCTCAGGTTGCTCCGGTTAAAGTCACCAAGCAAAATAACCAGAGAGTCCGGGAAGGTCCGCTCCACTTGCTGAATGTGATCCATGAGCGCGCGCTGAGCCTCGCGCACGTCTGCGTCGGGCGCGATGTAAACAGCGGCCAGAATGAATGAGGCGAACTCACGCGGGGAATAAAATGGCTTGCAGTTGATGAATAAATATTCCAGAGCAGGAGAACAGTGTTGGGAGATCAGTCACATCGGAGCACCAGCTGCTGTTGATGTAGAAACAGACTCCTCCGCCTGTGGTCTTGCCGGAGAGCCCCGTGTCTCGATCAGCACGAAACAGCTGAAATCCCTCGAGGAGGAGCGTGCTGTCCGGTATCTTTTCCTTGAGCCAGGTCTCAGTGAAGCAGAGGGCACACGAGGTGGAGAGGTCCTTAAATCGCATCAGCAGTCTCAGCTCTTCTACCTTGTTATAAAGTGAGTTGACGTTGGACAGAAAGATCCCAGGCAAAGCCGTGCACGTGCCTCTCCTGCGAAGCCGCACCAGGGCGCCCGCTCGTCTTCCTCTCTTTCGCCGTCTCACTTTTTGGGCTAAAAAGTGAACCAGATCGGCGGCAGGAGCCAAAAAAACTGGGAGTAGGTCCATGGGAGTGAAAGTCCTGATATTTAGTAGCTCTTCACGGGTGTAAGAGCAGGCAGACACACAATTGACGAACAAAAACAAACAAAACAAAGTGCAGCGAAGCACCATGGCGACCACTGTGGGCGCCATCTTGGAGTCAGTCCAAGATGTGGGAGGAAACCGGAGAAATCCCTGAGTAAACCCATGCAGACACGGGGAGAACATGCAAACTCCACACAGATCACTGCAGAGATGCGCATTTTAATTCTTTTTTCACAGGGGATCAAGAAACTTGTTTGTGAACTTGAGCAGTGCTTGAGGACACTGAAAGGATTTTTAAATCCACTCGCTGACACTGAGGGAGTGCTTGGTGACACTTTGCCAGCTGATTTTGAGACTCCCTCTTCTGAACAGGAAAAGAGGGAAACAGAGAGGACTCCTGTTGAACTGGGAACCACAGGAACTACTGAACTCTGAACAGTGAAGTTGTTTGTCTCTACACCTGCCACTCTTCTTTTATCCAAGGGGGGGAATAGTGCTAGGTCGCACGTTTTTTCTTCCCATCCCCAGGGTAGGATTAGTGATTCTTGGCAGCCACAGCTGCAAAGGAATGCTTACCCCATGGTCTCGGGTTTTCAGCTCTGGTCTGGGATGCCTGCAGAGTTGTTCCTTGCCTGTGAGGTCTAGCACCACCATGTTTCCCTCTATCTGCTGCAGCAGCTACTGCAAAGCCAGTCCAAGGCACCTGGGGAGGTTGGATGTTCACCTTGTGGGGTAGACGGAGGTTAAAAGCTTCACCCTCCTGCTTCCTCTGTGTGCTAGTCTCTCATTTTCTCCAAGGCAGGACCAAAGAGACCCTTGGTGGGGTCATATGGTACATCCATGACCTCACCCTTCTGTGTGTCCTGACAGATTCAGCCACAGGGCTCTTTCACCAGCAATGGTGAGACCCATGACATGCCTGGACCCCTGGACTGCCCCTCTGGAAGAGTGCAGGACCAGATCATTGACCTCACACATTTCGTCCCATAGGACAGGGTTTGGGGACCTAGAGTCCAACTGACTACCCATTTCCTCCAGTAGTTCTGCCTGATATGCTGACAGTAGAGTGACTGCATTAAGGGAGCAGACTGACTGTGCTGCATATTTGTACATTTGTTGGTAAATCAATGCTGTGAGGTGATCTGACTTACTAGGCAGAGAGATGGTTGTGGAAGCTGAGACAGATCTGTGGTTAGGATGAAGGTGATAAGCCACTGAAGACTCCACCGCTGGGGGTTTGTCTAATCCCAGTTCACCCATACCATGGCTCTCCAGGTTAGAGCAGCCCTTGGTGGGAAGCTTGCTTTTGAATGAACTCGACCAGTAGTGACTCATTTCTTTCATGCAGGTGGGGACCGCTGGTAAGAGTGGCTTTGCTTGTGGCGAAGCAAGTGGCAGCCTCTTTCTGTCATACAGATTGTGTTCTGTCCCCTCCGCATCCTGAGCTGCCGGCCACGGGATGTTGAGTTTTGCTGCAGCTCACCTGTAGATCTCATACAGGTTGCTGTCCACTGGGGAAACGGCACCGGCCCCACTGGGGGTCTAGACTGCTGAGGAGGAAAAAAGGAGTCGTCTTCCTCTTCCTCCATATCAGTTACATCAAGGAGGTTGGACTGCGCGTTGTCGTCCTCGCCGCGTGGTTCACCCAGACTGCTCTCCAGAATGTCCTCCGGGAGCGGAGGGGCGATTGGGGATCGGGCCTCCATCATGTCCACCCAGCTTGCAGAGGCTCGTGACTGATGGATGTCACTTGTAGTGCTAGATAGGCAGGGGTTTTGACTGCTAGCTACCGCTACTCTAAGCCTCCTTTCCAAAACTTTTTCTGGCATAGAAGCTCAATGGGGACACCCCTGAGGGTCCACTAGTGACACCTGAGCGTGTTTAGCGCCCATGCAGACTATGCACATAGGATGAGGGTCCCTACCTGAAATGGAGGTGCCGCATGACACGGGGCACGGGTAGGATACAGCCTCTTTGGCCTTTGGGTCTAACACTTTGGTGGGGTTAGCAGCCATAACCAAGGGAAAGGGGGATTTTTCTCATAAAAAAGCTTGTCATGACACGTTAGCCTGGCTGTCAATAACAGTAGCTGCGAGTTTTAAATCGAGCTCAGCCATGAAAGCCCTGGGAGTCAGCTCATCATAACACGTTAGCTGTACTCTGTTATCAGTTTCAGTGAGCAAGCTAATGCTAACCAAACACCGATTAAGCTACACGGTCAGCCAACATGCAAATGCTAGCCAAACCGCAAACAAGCTCGCCACAGCGTGGTAGCTTGAGTCCAGTGGCGGACTGTGTATTTTATAACTTGGCCGTCGGTGGTGCTCTACCCAATTTAAGTGCCATTCATACCGAACACCATAAAAATAGCCAAAAGGGCCGTCCTCACAAAGCATGTTAAAGATAACTTTAACTATAAAATTATAGTTTTAAAAATCTTTACCTTTTCATCGTAGAGCCCCCTTTCCATGCAGCACTTGTTCGTTGAGCTGCAGATCCACTCTTGTTTCCCCAAAGGTTTAAAAGTACTGTTACTTGTCCAGTTGGCAGCTATGCTTTGGTGCTTCGCTACTGCCTTGGTTAAGGCCCTGCCACACCTGTACGATTTAGGCAGTGTTTGCAAAACATGAAGAATTTGTAGAATATATTGGGGTCCGTGAATCAGTTGGCTCAGTTTTGTCTAAGTTAAGAGCATGCTGAAGCATGCTGGTATATGGTGTTGTTCACCGAGCTCCTCTGAAAATTAATTTTCAGCATGCTGAAAATTTTCTGACATATCCAGCGTATGGCTGATAACGTCCCACATTCGTGGAGCAAATGGCACATTTGCAGCGTTGGTTCACAGGAAAAACCCGTATAGAGCTCTCTGCCTGCAGCACATACGCGCGTGCGCGCACACACACACACACATACAGAGCTAAACACACGGGACCTGTAGGGGTCTTTTACATTTAACTGAAGTCTTTACGATCATCTGTCCAGTGTTGTTGTGATAGATATACCAAAATGTCAGAACACCGGAGGAGGAGGATTCAATCAGCTGATCGCCTGAAGTGCAGAGCACAGCTTTTTACTGTTGGCTGCACCTCTCAGTAAAAACACAGTCCATGTATTATCTTGGCTTTATTTTTTTCACTTTATTGAAAATAAACTTTTTTTTATCGTCATCAGTTCGCGTGCCTTTGAGCCAGGGTGTGACAACTGCTATCTGATGTTCCTAAGATGTCATATGTGCTGTTTTAGGTGCGACTGACCTGACAGATTTGACAGCTCTGCCAGGTCGGTCACACCCCCCACTGTGGTCTCTGGAGGGGAGAATCATCTGGGTTGAACAGAAATAATCTCTCCCAAAACTAGGATTCATGGATCGGGAAGCAGCGGCAGTTTGACATGACTGCACTATGCAGAAGTTAGACTGTTGTTGTGCAAAAGTTCAGCAACACGCTAAGCATTGGTTGGTTTAAGTTACTATTGCTTAATTATATATCTAAGTCGTTATGGATACGCGATGCATACAGCCAAAAGTGAAAATTTTGGTGTATGCCAGCATTTAAGACCAATTTTTATACATTTGGCAAATGCTGCCTAAATTGTCATGGTGTGACCGTAGACAACTCAAGTTTACAAACCCTGTCTGGCTCCAAGTATCTACTTGGTCAGCTGCAAACAACAGGCATTCCCAGCAAGATAATTTGCAGCACTCCTTGGAGGCTGTAATCCAAGGATACCGCTCGTTGCTAATATGGAAGTGATGAACAAATTCTTTCCCCAGCTGAGACGAGCCTGCTCGCTTTGGGGTTGACCAACCTCTCTTCACAATGACCAGCTTTTCTTGAAAAGTCCATCTGGAAAATTGATTTTTTTTTAAATATCAGCGACCAAATAATTTTTCTCTCCCCTGTCAGCCGTTGTAGGTGGAAAAACAGCTATTATATTTAAACAGATACAGTGTGGAGTGTGTAAATGTAAATGAAGAGGCAGATTCATTTCAGACGATTTATTACACACTCACATCTCACAAGCAAAGAACAGACTGAACATTTCAGCAGGCACTCTTCTCTTAAGTTTCATGGCATTTCTCCACACACATGACATTTGCATCACACTGCATTCAACCCCCTACGTCCTTGACTCCTTCCTGCTATCTCGCCAGGAACCTCCTGAGTATTGTTCTCCCATGTTTATCCACTGTCTCTTGCCTGAGATGCTAAATAATCTGGCTCCCCCAAGGTGCTAAAACAGTATATTGTAGCTGCTTAAGCAAGTCATTGCACTGGCGTTTTGCTAGCTAGGATCCTCTGCAGTGTGGGTGGAGGAGTCTAACCATCCTATCAAAAGAAGTAAAAATGCAGATGTTCTCAGATGCCTTCTATGCGCACCCCTGGATGTACAGAAGACATATGATTGGTCAAAGCAATAGGATAAGTTTAACAGTTAATTTAACCTACAGCACCGCACTGTTAATTCCTGAAGGCCCAAGGCAGATATGCTTGACCCTGGCAACACAGATGGCTGAAATATGATTGGACAAAAAACTCTAACAGGCATTACACTACTGGACGGAGTGCAACCAAGAGAAAAGCTACAAAATGAAGAGAATAGACTATTGCAGGGGTGTCAAACTCATTCCATGGAGGGCCAAGACCCTGCATGTTTTACTTCCACCCAGTGTCTTCAGCAGGTGTTTTCACTGATCAGCAATCAGTGGGAAGAAATTCAATGAAATCACCTGTTGAAGACACTGGGTGGAGGTAAAACCTGCAGGGTCTTGGCCCTCCATGGAATGAGTTTGACACCTGTGGACTATTGGGAATAATTTAATACATCCTCATGGAACAAATATGTTGTAAAGGTTGTGAATGTAACTCTGATAGCGTTTAGGCCAGCAGAGAAGGCTTTGCTGGCCCTGAGGGTCCACCACTGTTTGAGTCATGCAAGCGCACACGTTAACTAATTGGCAAAAAACAGTTAGCTGTGTGAGTAGCTCACCTTGACACGGACACTGCCCTTTGCGTGAAGTTCTCGGCACAACCAGACCGACAACGGAAAACTACATTCGACGACATGCTCAGTTAGGGTTAAGCCTGTGAACAGTTAAACAGCTAACCAAATCAGCCTGAATACGCTGAGGGAGCTTGTAGTTCCACACGGGAGGAAAGCGAGAATGATTTGGACGGGTTTGGTTCGCTGTGGTATTATCAGGGGGTGGGGCCCTGAATACACTACGTCTGTCACTGACAGACGTGGTGCCACTGGAGCTTCCGTAGTTGGTCATGCCCGAGGTGATTTCCATCGTGAAGCACTGAGTAAAGTTAGAAAAAGAACATATTTTTCCATTATAAAAACTTCAAATTAAATAGAAATACATGGCAGACATTGATAATGCTTTCAGTGATAGGTGTAGCTGGAAAATGATTTTAAAACAAGATCACGCCATCGCACAGAGGCCTGTTATCAGCAGCCATCATTCCAGTGTTTTAGAATTATGCTATATTTGCCAATTCAGGTTTATCATTATGAGAGGCAAATTAATCAGTTGGTATATTCAGTGGGTGATTTATTTTTTTTAAAACGGGGGATATGGGAATTCATAAATTTATCATAATGTCACTGTCTGGCACAAACCTCATATCTCCATATTTAGTCAAAGAAATATGATTAAAAAAAGATGCTCATTAAAAAAAGTCACAAATTGCAATTTAAACACATAGAATAAAAATTTAACCAGATGAACATTGAAAATTTAGAAAAAGTGGGAAATTTGCAGTACAATTTTTGCAAATTTACATGAGAAAAACTTGCAAATCTATGAGAAAAAAGTTGCAAATTTGGGAAATAAATCACATATAAGAAACAGGTGTAAATATATGAGAAAGAAGTTACAAATTTATGAGAAAAAAATAAAATTTACAGAAAAAATTTTCAAATTTTTGAGAAAAAGGTTGCAAATCTGCAAAAGAAAAACAAAAAATGTATGAGAAAAAGTTGCAAATTTATGTGGAAAAAAGTTGCAAATTCATGAGAAAAAAATTGCAAATATATGAGAAAGCTGAAAATCTATGTAAAAATTACAAATTTATAAGAAAAAATTGATAATTTACAGGAAAAAGTTGCATATTTTTGAGAAAAATGTTGCAAATTTGCAAGAGAGAAAACACAACCTTATGAGGAAAAAAATTGAGAATTTATGAGAAAAAAACTTTTTTTTCTCAAATTCATGAGAAAAAAATTGCACAATTTTTGAGAAAAGTTGCAAATCTATGAGGAAAAAAAGTTGAAAATTTACAGGAAGAAGAAAATGTGCTAATTTATGCATGGTTCACTGGATGCAGCGGCAATGTGGCCGCCAAGTCATCTGTGTACCGGAACTGGAAGTTGTGGCGTAACATTATGTAGCTCACATATTCCGTTGCAGAGACCCTAACATAAAAGGACTTTTGAGCTCGCGGTGTGTATTGACATCACGCCTCAAATGGACAATGAGTCTGGACCACCTACGAACTTGGGAGGAAGTGAGAAGAACTGGAGCGAGAGCATGAAGGGACTGTCCGACCTCCTGGGGTCAGACAGAGGAGCCAAGAGGACAATAGAGGGATTAAATGTAAATGTGATTCTGTGTTTGATGTGGAGGTATAAATGTATGTGGTTTACCGCAGCTCAGTCTCTGATTTCCTGACTGAGAGAAAGAGCTGTGGGACGTGAGATGGAATAAACCAATACTGAGAAATCATTCAGTGTCATCATTTCATGATTCCCACATTGGTGACCCACACGTGAGAGATATGGAAAGGCTTGGAGACCGTCTCTCCGACCCGGATTCACCGGGGGCCGCCAGCACGGGCGTAAACTCAATTAAACTCCCCGAGTTGTGGCAAGAGGACCCGCACTCGTGGTTCCAACACGTGGAATCGCGGTTCGTGCTCAATGGGGTATCAGCAGATGACATCAAGTTCCATAATGTCATCGCAAGACTCGACAGCCGCACAGCCCGATGTGTGCGGAGCCTGGTGCAGCAGCTGCCCGCTGCTGGCAAGTACGACGCCCTGAAAGCCGCCCTCATTCGGAGTTTTGTGCCATCAGCCGAGGTGAGGGCCAGAACACTTCTGGACCTGCGCGACAGAGGAGGACGCAGGCCGACCGTCCTCATGGAGGACATGCTGCAGATGATCGGGGCAGACAACGATGCGTTTCTGTTTAAACACATCTTCTTGAGGACCCTCCCAGCACACATGAGGGGTCTCCTGTCCGGCATGAGGTGTGTGAGCCAGCAGGATTTCCGCACGCTGGCCATGGAAGCGGAGCGGCTCCTCGACGCCTGCGACGAGCAGGAGACTTCAGTGGCAGCGGCAGACCTCGGCGCGACAGCCGAGGGCGGTGGAGAGCCAGTGGCAGCAGAAACAACCCCAGCGACGACGGCAGCGGCGCGGTCCCAGAGCAGAGGAGGAGACGACCTCTGCTTCTACCATCGACGCTTCGCGCACAAGGCACACAGATGCATCCCACCATGCAGCTTCAAGAAGCAGGGAAACGCATGAGCCGGGGGTTGTTAGCAGCTTCGACTCTCGGTGAACTGAACAAGCTGCTGTACCTGACAGACGCGAGCTCCGGACGGCAATTCCTGGTTGACACCGGAGCACAGAGGAGTTTCATCACCGCAACCTATGCGGACCGGGTGGCCAGCCCCCGCGGAGACGGGGCAATGGCCGCAAATGGCTCGTCTATCAAGACTTTTGGCGAAAGGACTCTGCGCCTGTCCTTGCACGGCCGCATCTATGAATGGACCTTCATAGTAGCGGCGGTGAGTTTCAACATGTTAGGCGCTGACTTTTTGTGCTCACATGGCTTGTTGGTAGATCTGGTTAATAGACGCTTGGTTAATGCACTCTCTTTTTGTTCCATGCCTTGTGCAGCTCAGGTGTCCCCGCCGCCAGTACAGACCAACGTCGCCACAGCAGGCGGTAAGTTTCACACTCTTCTAAACCAGTTTCCAGCACTCACAGTTCCCACATTTTCAGCTAAGGTGGCGAAGCACGGGGTGGAGCACTTTATAACCACAAGTGGCCCGCCAGTTTTTGCGAAGGCCCGGTGCTTGGATGCAGCTAAGCTCTCCATTGCGCATGAGGAGTTCGCCAACCTGGAAAGGTTGGGCATAATTCGCCGCTCGAAGAGCGCCTGGGCTTCCCCCCTGCATATGGTGCCTAAGGCTGACGGCTCGTGGAGACCTTGTGGCGATTACCGCAGGTTAAACAATGCCACAGCGCAGGACCGCTACCCAATTCCGCATATCCAAGATTTTTCGGTGCACTTGGCCAAGGCGCGCATTTTTTCTAAAATAGACCTGATCCGCGGTTATCATCAGGTCCCGGTCCGACCTGAAGACATTCCCAAGACAGCGGTAATAACCCCATTCGGGCTTTTTGAGTTTTTACGCATGCTTTTTGGCCTTAAAGGCACCGCGCAAACCTTCCAACGCATGATGGATGCCGTGTTGCGCGACCTTCCTTTTGTTTTTGTCTATTTAGACGACATTTTGGTCACCAGCGCCTCCGAGGAGGAACACAAAAAACACCTCACCACAGTTTTTCAGAGGTTGGGAGCGCATGGGTTGATAATTAACCCGGCCAAATGTCATTTTGGCGCAGCGCAAATCGATTTTTTGGGGCACCGCGTCTCCCCAGAGGGAGCAGTCCCTCTGCCGTCCAAAGTACGCGCAGTGGCGGAGTTTCCCCAGCCACAAACGGTAAAAGCGTTGCAAGAATTTTTAGGTATGGTAAATTTTTACAACTGTTTCATACCCCACGCGGCGCAGCTCATGCAACCGTTGTATGCCGCGCTAAAAAAACAGAAGCCCTCCAATGTGATCGAGTGGTCCCCAGAGCGGGAGCGCGCATTCACTGAGGTTAAAAAAGCACTGGCAGACGCAGCACTGCTGGCTCACCCAAACCCATCAGCCCGAATAGCGCTAACCAGACGCGTCAGATGTGGCCATAGGGGCCGTTGTAGAACAGCAGGTTGCCGGAGTTTGGCAACCACTCGCTTTTTTCAGCAGATCCCTACGCGACGCAGAGCGGAAATATAGCGCATTTGACAGGGAGCTGCTAGCGCTCGACCTGGCCATTCGCCATTTTCAGTTCTGGTTGGAAGGGCGGCGTTTCACCGCGTTTGTCGACCACAAACCGCTCACTTTTGCAATGTCCAAAATCTCAGAACTGTGGTCAGGCCGACAGCAGAGGCAGCTGGCCGCAATTTCAGAATTCACCACCGATATACAGCATGTAGCCGGTAAACTTAATGTAGTAGTGGACTGCCTCTCACGAGCGGTAACAGCGCCTGTCCGCGCGGATGAGGACTGTAATGCCCCAGACGCGGAGCGAGGTAACAGCGTGGACGCGCACGCGGCTCCAGTGCATGTGGGGATAGATTACGCAGCCATGGCAGCGGAGCAGAGCGAAGACACGGACGTGCGCGCGCTCCTGTCTGGACCAACAGGGTTAAGGCTGGAAAGCATAAGTTTACAAACCGGTTCACCCCCGCTAATCTGCGACGTATCCACTGGGCGACCGCGCCCAGTGGTACTGGCCGCGTGGCGCCGTCGCGTTTTTGACGCGGTGCACTCCCTAGCACACCCAGGAGTACGTGCTTCGGTGAAAATGGTAGCGGAGAAGTTTGTTTGGCCGAGCCTGCGCAAGCACATGAAAGAGTGGGCGAAAGCCTGCATGTCTTGCCAGCGGGCCAAAGTTCACAGGCACACGAAAGCCCCTTTAGAACCTTTCCACATTCCGGCTAAGAGGTTCGATCATGTGCACGTAGACCTAGTGGGACCCCTGCCGCCGTCGCAGGGGTTCACACATCTTTTGACAATGGTGGACCGGACCACACGTTGGCCGGAAGTGGTCCCATTGCAATCGACCACAGCGGCAGAGGTGGCTCGTGCTTTTTTAACAGCCTGGGTAGTGCGGTTCGGAGTCCCGTCAGATATTACGTCCGATAGGGGTCCGCAATTCGTGTCAGAGCTGTGGTCAGCAATGGCCAGCGGCTTAGGAGCGGCAGTCCACCGCACCACCGCTTATCACCCACAGGCCAACGGTTTATGCGAGCGTTTTCACAGGTCATTGAAGGCAGCCCTCAGAGCGTCGCTCACGGATACAGATTGGGTAAACAAACTACCATGGGTTTTATTGGGGTTGCGTTCGGCACCCAAAGAGGATTTAGATGCCTCACCTGCTGAATTAGTTTTTACTCAACCTCTCAGGCTGCCTGGAGAATTCCTGCCAGCCCATGCGGCACCAGAGCGCCCCCCGGTGCGGGGACCTTTGAGTGGTACGGGAGCAGAAATGCTCCCGGGCCCCGCTCATCACACTTTTCCGCGTGTTTTTGTTCCCAAGGCTTTGCAAAACGCAGAGTTTGCTTTTGTCAGGCATGACGCTCAGCGTCACAGCCTCCGCCCACCTTACGACGGTCCATTTCGAGTGCTGGAAACCGGGAACAAATGTTTTGTGCTAGATTTGGGGGGCAGGAAAGAAACAATCAGTGTTGACAGATTAAAGCCTGCTTTCGTGTTATGTGATGAATCTGTACGACCGGTGGGGGCGCCTCGACGCGGCAGGCCTCCCAAGGAACGGCCCCCGGATTCCCCGCAGGGGACAAATAACCCTTCTCCCCCTCATTCCACAGGTGCGCCGCAGGACGGCACAACACAGGCTGCGAAACCTGCGTACAGCAGATTCGGGAGGAGGTTGAAGCCTAAGCTACGGGCAGAGTGATGTGTGTTTTGATCAACCCGTGTAGATTGTGCTGTAGATCCTGCAAAGGGGGGGGGGTGGTGACATAATGGTATGGCTGTTAGAGTGATGTTCGTGTGTTTCCATTTTTGACATAATGTGTATGGCTGTTAGAATAATGTTGGTGTGTGTCCATTCTTTGGCGTTTCGGGGGGAGTGATGTGGCGTAACATTATGTAGCTCACATATTCGGTTGCAGAGACCCTAACATAAAAGGACTTTTGAGCTCGCGGTTTGTATTGACATCACGCCTCAAATGGACAATGAGTCTGGACCACCTACGAACTTGGGAGGAAGTGAGAAGAACTGGAACGAGAGCATGAAGGGACTGTCTGACCTCCTGGGGTCAGACAGAGGAGCCAAGAGGACAATAGAGGGATTAAATGTAAATGTGATTCTGTGTTTGATGTGGAGGTATAAATGTATGTGGTTTACCGCAGCTCAGTCTCTGATTTCCTGACTGAGAGAAAGAGCTGTGGGACGTGAGATGGAATAAACCAATACTGAGAAATCATTCAGTGTCATCATTTCATGATTCCCACAAAGTGACACAAAGTTCCATGGAAAGGACGCCCTCGTGTGAGCTGGAGACAGGAAGTTGCCCACGTAGCAGCCAGGAAAAGAAAAATGTAACATTATAATCAGCTAAAAAACGTTAAAATGCAGCATTTAAAAATGACTTGAAAATGTCATGGCGGCCGCTGGGCCGTCATCAGCCCCAGCTGCGCACACACCTGCTTCCAATTCCCAGCAAGCCATAAAAGCCGGATCCAATGACTGCTCAGCACGGAGTCATCTGTCATCACCACTGCGCAATGCTCCATGCCCACAATCTCAGACCAGTGCCTCGCCCAAACCAGCTCGTCAAGCCTCGTCACGTAAACCACCATCAACCTTACCTTGTCACAGTATTCTCCCCTGTGCACAGGTGGATCCCCTTGGCGGCGGACCTGTCCCCCGTAGCAGCGGGGCTCCATCTTCTCCTCCTCAGATCCTCTCCTCCTCGTCACAACGCCAAGTTCCCCGCTCACCTCCCAACACCCGCTCCCGGAGCAAGCAAGAGTCTCCCGGCGACACCTGCAAGTAAGCAGCAATCATCGTTACACCCCCTTGCTGCGAGCAGTATTAATCCTTGTGCTTTGTGTTCCTAGGGTTGCCAGGTTGCAGCGGGACTCGCTCAGCTCCAGCACACCACCAGCATCACACTCACCCTCACATTCACACACCAACACTACACACTGTGTTAATAAATAATTGTCAACTGAACCTCTCGTGTCTGTCGTCTGTCTCCTGGGTCAAACATCATGTCAGTACGAATCCGTCAAAGCAACCCAGCAGACAGCGCGGTGATGCGCCGCTTTAACACTCTTGGCGCACGAGGAGACCAAATAGCCTACCAACAGACAGTTATATTAACCCAATTAACACAAATTAATAATCGGCTGGATCTCTTGGAGGGTCACCAGGCATTTCCCCCGGTCGCCGGGGCACCACCTGCCCCCACTAACCCACCAGTTAGCCAGGTACACCAGCCTCCCTTATCTCACCTCACCCCCGTGGCTACCCCTGCCCACTTCAGCGGAAAACTCGGGGAGGCGCAGGGTTTTCTGCTTCAGTGTGAGACGGTTTTTCACCGTGTCCTGGGAGATTTTTCCTCCGACCACAGCAAGATCGGTTATATCTCCAATCTACTTGAGGGTAGAGCGCTGGCTTGGGCGTATGCAGTTATGGCTAAGCCCAGCTACGCCAACTTAACTTACCAACAATTTGTAGCTGATTTTGCTGGGGTTTTTGACCACACTGATAGGGACACGGTGTTAACTAATCGTTTGTTAAATCTTCGGCAGGGCAGTAGATCTGCAGCCGATTTCGCTGTTGATTTCTGGGTGCTAGCAACAGAGGTGGGGTGGGAGGATACTTCACTATGTAGTATTTTTGTCCGTAGTCTTAGCTCAGAGCTAAGGGATGAGCTGGCGACACGGGACAAACCAGACAGTTTAAGTGAATTAATCTCACTCACCATTAGTTTGGATAATAGACTGAAGAAGCGGGCAGCCGAGCGAAGGGCTGCTGGTCGCTTGGGCACGTCACGCCCCCGCCCCTCTCGACCACCCCTGCTGGCTCTGCCTCCGTCGGAAGAACTTCCGGGGCAGGAGGAAATGATGATCGGGTGATCAGGAATTTCGGCTGCTGAGAGACGGCGCTGGAGGGATTTAGGGCTGTGTTTCTACTGTGGCAGTGAGTCCCACAAATTAGCTGAATGCACTAACCGGGTAAAAGGGGGAGGTCCGTGGGTCACAGTAGGGGGACTCACGGACGTAGATCAGACAAAACCCCTCACCAGTTGTCTTGTCCCCATTAGACTCATTTACAAACAGAGAACATACCACACACGCCCTCATTGACTCTGGAGCTGAGCAAAGCTTTATTTCAGGAGACCTGGCAACCCGCTTGGGCCTCAGCTGTCAACCTCTCCGGCCCCCTGTCAATCTCATCACCCTGTCAAAGACCCCGCTAACCGCTGTCTCCCGCCAGACAGTCCCCGTGTTGGTGATTGTTTCAGGGAACCATCGGGAGGACATCCGGTTCCTGATGCTGCCCACCCCCACCTCCCCTGTTATTCTGGGCTATCCATGGCTACGGTTACATAACCCCACATTTGATTGGCAGGCAGGAAATATCACCGCTTGGAGTTCGTTCTGCCTCAGCGCCTGCCTCCAGTCTGCAGCGTGTGCTTCCTCTGTGTCAGTGACCCCTCCTACGTCACCGCCCCCGGATCTGTCCAAGGTACCAGAGATCTATCACGATCTGGAAGCTGCTTTTAGTAAGTCACGGGCGCTGTCCCTTCCTCCCCACCGCCCTTATGACTGCGCGATCAATCGCCGGGCTGGAGCCCTGCTTCCGGCAAGCCGGTTATACAGTCTCTCAGCCCCGGAACGTGAAGCCATGGACACTTACATTAAGGAGTCCCTCCGCTCCGGAACCATCTGACCATCTTCTTCTGTGGTGGGGGCAGGATTCTTCTTCGTGGGGAAGAAGGATGGCTGTCTACGTCCCTGCATTGATTTCCAGGGCCTTAACGACATAACCATCAAAGACAAGTACACGCTGCCCCTGATGAACTCGGCCTTTGACTCTCTCCGGGGGGCGTCATGGTTCACGAAGCTGGACCTTCGCAACGCCTATCATCTGGTGCGAATCAAGGAGGGCGACGAGTGGAAGACGGGTTTCCGGACCCCAAGCAGCCACTTCGAATACCTGGTGATGCCGTTTGGGTTAACCAACGCTCCGGCCGTCTTCCAGCGCTTAATTAATGACGTCCTCCGAGATCTCCTGAACTCCTTCGTGTTTGTATACCTGGATGACATCCTCATCTTTTCGCGAACTTTGGAGGAGCATCAGGTGCACGTCAGACGGGTCCTACAGCGCCTCCTGGAGAACCAGTTATTTGTCAAGGCCAAGAAATGTGACTTCCACACCAGGTCGACGTCGTTTTTGGAGTTTGTGATTGCACATAACCAGGTGCTCCCTGACCCGGCCAAGGTCAAGGCGGTAGTGGACTGGCCCACCCCCACTTCCAGGAAGCAGTTGCAGGGGTTTTTGGGATTCGCCAATTTCTACCATCGTTTTGTGCCAAGTTTTGGGATCATCGCCCGGCCCCTGACCAGCCTCACGTTCCCCAAGACCCCCTTCTGTTGAGCGAGGAGGCTGCTGCGGCATTCGGGAAACTGAAGGAGGATTTCGCTTCATCCCGCGTCTTCACCCAGGTGGACCCGGACCTTCAGTGCTTGGTGGAGGTGGACGCCTCGGATTCTGGAGTTGGGGTGGTCCTCTCGCAACGCTCGCCTGTGGATGGGGTGATTCGTCCTTGCGCCTTCTTCTCTCGCCGTCTGCAACCCGCCGAGAGGCACTACAGTATTGGCGACAGGGAGTTGCTGGCGGTCAAGCTTGCCTTAGAAGAGTGGAGGCACTGGCTGGAGAGGGCTGCTCAGCCGTTTGTCGTCTGGATGGACCATAAGAACTTAGAATATCTCCGGACGGCTAAACGACTGAACTCCCGCCAGGCCTGCTGGTCTCTCTTCTTTGGACGTTTTGATTTTACGATCACCTATCGGCCTGGGAGCAAGAACGTGAAGCCGGACGCCCTCTCTAGGCAGTTTGAGGTGGAGACGTCTGAGGATCGGGAGGAGACCATCCTGCCTTCATCCCGTGTTGTGGGCGCCCTTGTGTGGGAGATCCGGGATGGAGTCAGGAAGGCTCAGGAGGGTGAGCCCGACCCGGGGGGGGGGGGGCGATTGTTCGTCCCCACCACTGTCAGGAGTGAAGTCATCCAGTGGGCCCATGCCTCCAAGTTAGCGTGCCATCCAGGGATCGCCCGCACCATCGCCTTGCTCCAGAGAGCCTTCTGGTGGCCAGGGTTAAGGAAGGATGGCACCAGCTACGTCCAGGCCTGCGCCCAGTGCGCCAACGGGAAATCATCACCTTCCCCCCCAGCGGGTCTTCTCCATCCCCTGCTGGTCCCTTCCCACCCCTGGTCTCATGTGGCTTTGGATTTTGTGACGGGCCTGCCCCCTTCTGACCACTTCACCTCAGTCCTGACCATAGTGGACCGCTTCTCCAAGGCAGCCCATTTTGTGCCCCTCCGTGGTATGCCTTCTGCACGGGAGACGGCGGATCTCCTGGTGCAGCATGTGGTCCGTCTTCATGGCATCCCTTCAGATATTGTCTCGGATCGGGGCCCTCGGTTTGTCTCCCAGGTCTGGAAGGTGTTCTGCATGGTGTTGGGGGCCACGGCGAGTCTCTCCTCGGGATATCATCCACAGAGCAATGGCCAGTGTGAGCAAGCTAATCAGGAGCCGGAGGCTGCGCTCCGTTGTGTTATATCATCATGCTCCTCTTCCTGGAGTACGTTCCTGCCTTGGATTGAGTACGCACATAACTCCATGGTGTCCTCGGCAACTGGGATGTCCCCCTTTAAGTCATCTTTGGGGTATGATCCACCGCTGCTCCCGGAGGAGGAGAAGGAGGTTGCTGTCCCCTCAGTTCAGGCTCACGCTAGGCGCTGTCGCTGGATTTGGACCATCACCCGCAGAGCCTTCTCAGAACCACAGAACGCAACATCCAGGTAGCCAACCGTCACAGGAGACCAGCCCCGGACTATAAGGTGGGTCAACGGGTCTAGCTTTCCACTAAGAATATCAATGTACCGGCCGAAAAACGCAAATTAACCAAGCGTTTTATCGGTCCCTATGTTATCTCTCGTGTTATTAATCCGGTGGCTGTGCGCCTAGCTCTCCCCCCTTCCATGCGCATCTGCCCCACCTTTCATGTCTCCCAGGTGAAGCCCTACATCTCTGACCCTCTGTGCCCGCCCCCCGCGGCATCTCCCCCTCCGAGGATGATCGACGACCACCCGGCTTGGGGGGTTACTGCCATCTTGGATGCCCACCGGTGGGGCCGGGGTCTTCAGTACCTGGTGGACTGGGAGGGATTCGGTCCTGAACACCGTTCCTGGATTCGCCCGGCATAGATCCTCGACAAGCAGCTCATCCGCAACTTCCAATGGGTGCATCCAGGTAGGATGGGGCAGGTGCCTGGAGGCACCTCTAGAGGGGGGAGTACTGTCATGGCGGCCGCTGGGCCGTCATCAGCCCCGGCTGCGCACACACCTGCTTCCAATTCCCAGCAAGCCATAAAAGCCGGATCCACTGACTGCTCAGCACGGAGTCATCTGTCATCACCACTGCGCAACACTCCATGCCCACGATCTCAGACCAGTGCCTCGCCCAAACCAGCTTGTCAAGCCTCGTCACGTAAGCCACCATCATCCTTACCTTGTCAAAGTATTCTCCCCTGTGCACAGGTGGATCCCCTTGGCGGCGGACCTGTCTCCCGTAGCAGTGGGGCTTCATCTCCTCCTCCTCAGATCCTCTCCTTCTCGTCACAACGCCAAGTTCCCGCTCACCTCCCAACACTCGCTCCCGGAGCAAGCAAGAGTCTCCCGGCGACACTTGCAAGTAAGCAGCAATCATCGTTACACCCCCTTGCTGTGAGCAGTATTAATCCTTGTGCTTTGTGTTCCTAGGGTTGCCAGGTCACAGCGGGACTCGCTCAGCTCCAGCACACCACCAGCATCACACTCACCCTCACATTCACGCACCAACACTACACACTGTGTTAATAAATAATTGTCAACTGAACCTCTCGTGTCTGTCGTCTGTCTCCTGGGTCAAACATCATGTCAGAAAAGTTTTTATAAATCTGTTGTCAAGATAGAAAAAAGAAATGCCTTAAAATGGCAATATGGCTGCCGAGTCATCTGTGTACCGTATCTGGGAACTGTATCTGGGGACCGGAAGTGACACAAAGTTCTGTGGAATGGATGCCATATTTTAACGTTTTTTAGCTGATTATAATGTTACATTTTTTTTCCTGGCTGCTATGTGGGCAACATCCTGTCTCCAGCTCACATGAGGGCGTCCTTTCCATGGAACTTTGTGTCACTTCCAGTCCCCAGATATGGTACACACGACTCAGCAGCCATATTGCCGTTTTAAGGCACTTCTTTTTTCTATCTTAGCAATAGATTTATAAAAAAAAAAAAAAACCTTTCAAGTCATTTTTAAATGCTGTACTTTTTTAGCCAATTATAATGTTACATTTTTCTTTCCTGGCTGCTACGTGGGCAACTTCTTGTTTCCAGCTCACACGAGGGCATCCTTTCCATCGAACTTTGTGTTACTTCCAGTTCCCAGATCCGGTACACAGTTCCGGTACACAGATGACTTCCATGTAATCGTTCAAGTAGTTTCATTTTGTCTTCTTTAATTATTTACCTTTTGTTCTTATTAAAGACAAAAATAGAAAGGAGATGTCTTTACCTTCTTAACATGTTTCGACTGTGCACTGCAGCCCTCGTCAGAAGGCGGTGAGGGGCGGCCGGGGCATTCTCAAGATGGCGGACTGAGTGGACGGACTTCACTGAGCTCTCTCTCTTTTAAGTCCCTAAACTCCGGAATAACTTGTCACTTCCAAATATAAAAACAGCTAAGTAACTACAGACTTAATAATAAGGACCTTTCTGTTGGCAAAATCAACCGAAATGTCAACAGCTATGGAAAATGTGCTTGAAGTACACGACTACACAAAGACCGACAGCTCCTGCATGGAGACAGAAGCCAACATGCAAAGCAACAAACGGAACCTTGAGACGCCGACAAAAAACCCTCCATCCAGCAGGAGGAGAAAACAACACAACGATAATGGCACCCTTCATTCTAACCCTTCTGCTCAGAAAGAAGTTTTAAATGCTGCCATTTTTGAAGCTGTTACAAAGTTCACTTCTATGGTAGAAATTTTCAACTCCCGCCTGAATGAGAATACTATCGCCATTGCCAACTTGGCAAAGAGTTTGGACTTCAATCTCCAGAAAATAAGAGAAGGCGAAGACAAAGTTAAAACACTAGAAAAACAGGTCTCCACACTCATGGCTGAGAACAACAACCTCAAGAAGCGAGTGCTGGAAAGTGAGCGTTATAACTCCACTGGAATCTGCGCATCCACGGTCTGAAAGACACCGAAAGAGAGAATACCAGAGGAAGGGTAGTCACCAACCTGTCGAAAATCACACCACAGTGGGCTGGGAAAATGTAAGACATTGTTGATTCTGCACATCGTATTGGGAGGAGAGTTGAAAACAAAAAACGGCAGATCATTGTGCAGTTCACCATAAAGATCTACGAGATG
This sequence comes from Pholidichthys leucotaenia, assembly GCA_020510985.1. Lineage (NCBI taxonomy): Eukaryota > Metazoa > Chordata > Actinopteri > Cichliformes > Pholidichthyidae > Pholidichthys > Pholidichthys leucotaenia. Next base: position 97,505,731 of record CM035847.1, read on the forward strand.
CTGAACTGTGAGCCTCTAAAAATCACACTGTATACAAGGAGCATGGCATTTGCTTCACTGAGGATCTTCTGAAAGTTGACAGAGAGGTTAGAGATGCAGTCTGGCCCAAGCTCAAAGAAGCTAGGGCACGCGGTCACAAAGCCTTCTGCCAGGGACCGACAGGATATATTAACGACTGTCCTGTCCCTGCACCATAAGAATAATCAACTCAGTTTTCTCCTTCATCTCATTGATATTACTGCACTGGTTGGTTTTACGTATGTTCTGATAAGAGTCGTTTATCACAATTTTGAAAAATGGGGAAAACTGTTAATATGGTTTTTCTTCCTATTTGCAAGGCCTCTTTTCTTGTCATGATAAGTTAATTGTTCACCATGTGCAGTGTTAAATGTGTGTTAAGAGGATTTATATGTTCAATTGGGAGTTTAATCAATAATCTAACAAGCGACGATGCGTAAAAAAAAAACAGTTTAGAGAGACAGAAGTTTATATAATTAATTCTATTTGTTAAACTTTTATTTTTTTTTTATTTGTGGTCTATGTAGCATCAGCTTCTCCTCAGGCTAATTCAGGAAATCACTTTTCTTCATCTTAAAGAAATTCTCACTCTGGTCAAGAATTGCTGTGTTTCTTCATCATCAGGACCCCCAGTGTAAACAACTTCCCTTTGTAGAGAAACCCGATAAGGACTTGCTTTTAAAGGATTAAAAAATATGTCATAAAATTCTCAACCTTCCCCCCTAAGCAGATAAGAAGCCTTTGTACCAGGAATTGATACTCTTAAAAAAGTCATAAATCCCTTAAGCTGACAGATATATGGTTGCCTCCTTCTTTTAGACATATAGCAGAAGCCTCTTTAAACTCTCTGGGTTGCCCCTCTTCACATACCAAGACTTAAAAATTATCTACAGCTCAACAGTACCTCCTAGTGGACATCTACGGAATGTTTCATTACTTGTGCAACCTGGAACTTTGCTATTTCTGACTGAACATGAACACTTTTTATAGTTTACATTCTACAGGATAACTCTGGACACTGTGAAGATAATTGCCCTTTGTGATGGACAATAATGGTTTGCAGTAATTCATTAATCCTTGATTTAAATGTGAGTGCATGTCTTAAGAATTTTTTTTTTCATGAATGTTTTTTCAAATGAATGTTAAACTTATTAGTAATAGTATAAATGCATGGTCACTGAATATTAGCCTTGAGTCACTTAATTTAGTTAATTTTAAACTGAGTATATAAAATGAATTTCATAGGAATTGAATGAATGTTTTCTGAAACTCTGTTGTCCGTCTTCCAACTTGCGACACCCAATCACCAAGCTAGCTCTCTGTTGGATAACGCCCTTGCATTTGATTGTCCATTCACAGACAAAGAACTGTTCCCTCATTGGACAAAAGCCCATTCAATCTCCTCTTTATGGAAGATAATTGGTTCGTCTTGCTGCCAGTCACACTTTTATGATAGCAGAAGTACGGCCCTTAAAAACAGAGAGGGAGCTGCCCTAGGCAGTGTTGTGTAAGCTCAGTTTAGTCTAAGTTTGTGTGAGTTCTGTATGTTCTGTGTGTCTGAACCTTGTCAAGTCCTGGGCTAGCTTTCTTAAATCGTCTTTTGATAAGCTTTTGTCTGTCTTTCTGGCAACTGAGGGGAAACCATCCTTTTTTCTGTGAACTTGCCTTTAAATGAGGGTCAAACTCTCAACTTTTTTTCTTCTTCGCCTCAGAAGCCATTCTTATCCTATTTAAACATTTTTTCCTGGACTTTTTGACTTTTCCTGCAATAAAATGGACTCTTTAATTCTCCTGCCTTTAAAGTGAACTGATAGAGATTTTTGGACCTTCTTTCCCTGCCTCACCCACGTATGACAACGTTAAGAAACCAGGAGTTGGTGGGTGAAACTAAATACATTTTCCTTCAGCCTTTGGGGTTGTCCTGTGTGCTGGGGACATGTTAAATTTGGACTGGTTGCCAAAAGACGTTACGTCTGCTCCTGGAGCCCCGTTCATCCTGCTGCTGCCTATGCGCCGCATGCTCCTGGAGCCCCCAGCTGAGTCTACACTTCTCACAGCTGTGAACGACCTGAAAGACGACTTCCCCGTCGCTTTCCCCTGTTTTGCCATTTTACTGGCTTGTGATCACTGTTGGAAATCAGCCGACCACCGCTGAATACCTGTTCGTAAGTGAGACTCCCACTTTCCTATCTGTTGGGTCTAAATGAGATGTCCTAAATATCAATTATAATTGAACATAACCAATATTTCATGGTACAATTAGTCCCTCAGCCGTAGGACAAAGCTATAAACTGAAGGAAAATTCTTATTCTTTTTTTTTTCCAGTAACCTCCTTTCAATTTTGTAGATTAATTCAAAAGCTCCTTTTCAGATAATCAGCTTATGTAATTTTTCCCCATAAAATTGCGTTCTGATTTTGTTAGATACCTCAGCCTTCCATTGCATTACAGTTGAAATATAAAATCTGGTTTCCTCTTGGTTCCACAAAGGTTTTAACTACAGATTTTATGCCAATAACAACTGATGTGATATTTGATACCTGTTGATCAATCATTTGAATGTAATGTCATTTATCCTGAATGAGTTTCATTTAATAAACTTTTAAATGAGAGAAGCTGAAGTGTTTTCCTTTGCATATATGCTTTCCTGGTCACGGCAGTAAAGGACTCACTAATATTTGAGACTGATACATTAAGTAATTGAAGGTATGGAAATTACTTAATTAATAATAAATAATTAGTAATTTGTTCTTTTGGAACTGGTGCCCTTATTTACGAGTGCTTTTCTTTCTTATTTAGTGAGTGTCGGGGTGACTATTCAACTGTGTCCCCCACACCCACCCACTTCTAAATAAAATAAATAATTCCTGTACCTTATTACACTATATTTTATTAAATATTACTACATCATCACTTCCGGTTATGGCTGCCACGTAGGACGGACGTGTCTCGCTCTGCTCTGCTCCTGGAGAAAAAAAATCGGCAAATAACTCTCTCATTTGGGACAGAACGTATCCCAGCGTTTGGGCGAGGATATGTCGGCGAAGCCTAAGGCTGGAAAACCAGGAAAAGGAAAAAGCGAGCCGCCGAAACAGTCCAAATTAACGGACTTTCAGGTCTGTGACGCAGCAAACAAGGCTCCATATATGGCGGAGGAGGCTGGCGGCGGTGCGATTTCTGCGGGGAATGGCGCAGATGCGCTGATGGCTGCCATGAGTTCAATGAGAGCGGACTTTTCCTCTAGATTTGATGGGATTATGACAGCGTTGGAAGGAATAAGAAAGGAATTGGGTGACTGTGTAGAACGAACGGCGCAGATGGAGCTCCGTCTCGCTAGTGCTGAAGATGACGTCACCCGTCTTCAATTAAAGGTGCGCACTTTGGAAAAAAAAAATAAATCTCTGGAAGATAATATTTTGGATTTGGAATCTCGGTCGAGACAGAATAATTTGAGGCTGGTGGGTCTTCCAGAGGAATCAGAAGGTCGGGACGTATGTTCCTTTCTGGAAAAGTGGATTCCGGAGGTGCTGGGCAGCGAGGAGTTGCAATCAGCAGTGATTCTGGAAAAAGCACATCGTATTGGCCCACGGAGAGATAAGGGACCGCCGAGGACCTTAATTATGAAGTTTCTTAGCAACAGAGACAGGATGAAGATCTTCAACGCTGCACGTGCTAAAGGAGAGATTAAACACCAGGACCAGCAGGTGCGGTTCTACCCAGATTTGGCCACAGGAATCCAGCAATTGAGGAAGCAGTTTGATCCCGTACGTAAGGAGCTGCGCAACCTTGGGATTCGTCATGGTGTAATCTATCCTGCGAGACTGCTGACCACGTATGAGGGCAGAACCCACATCTTCAAGACCCCAGAGGAGGCGCAGGAGTTCATCAAGAAGATCAAAGAAGAAGAAGAGACGGGTGGGAGCTAAGCATGAACAAAATATAAGGTAGAATAATTAAGCATTTGCACAGGCATCTGACTGACTTGAAGTAAATAGTAAGTTTACAAAATATAGATTGTATTATATATTAAAAAAAACAAAAAAAAAAAAAAAAAAAAAAAAATATGATGTACAAAGTTGTTAAAAATTTTGGAGTTAAGTTGGAAAACTACAGAGGAGAGTTAATGTTACGTCATTAAAAGCAGTAGAGTTAGGGTGATTGGGAGGATGAAGAAGGAGTGGCTTAGGCTGTTCCCCGTGGGTGTGGAACGGTCGATGGCTATATCGGGAGACAGAATTTTTCTTTTGATTTTGGGGGGTTTGCCACAAGTGTGGGAAGGGGAAATTTGTTTGTGTGTAGTTTGTAGGATGAATGTTCAACCACTCATGTTTTTGCTTCTCTGTATGAGCATGTTTACACTGCAAGGTAATCCCAAACTCTCTATTGATCATGGACCAAAGTGTTAACCTTAATTTAACTTCATGGAATTGCAGAGGTCTACAAAATTTAAAAAAACTTAAACAAGTTATGAATAAAATAAAGGACATGGGTTCAAGAATTGTGTTTTTACAAGAAACTCATCTGATAGAGGAGGATGTTAAAAGAATTAGGAGTAGATGGCAGGGAAGTGTATTCACCTCTTCATTTTCATCCCGAGCCAGGGGAGTTATGACTCTCATACATAAATCAGTTCCTTTTCAAGTGAAAAATGTAATTGGAGACAAATTTGGAAGATATGTAATCATTCAAGGTTCTTTGCTATTAGAAAATATAAATCTTGTGAACTTATATGGTCCCAATATAGATGATCAGAAGTTCTTTGCTAATTTATTTCTCATCTTATCATCACTTACAGGGCAACATATAATAGCAGGGGATTTTAATTGTACATTGAATCCAGGTGTGGATAGATCAACAGGACTGGATTGTACGCACATTGGATGTAGGATGACTATTAATCATTTTATGAAAGAATTGAGATTGTTAGATATATGGAGAGAAATGAAACCACAAGTTAAAGCCTATTCTTGTTATTCCAGTACCTACAAGACATTCTCACGTATTGATTATTTTTTGATTTCCACAGAATTAAGGTCCAAGATTCAAAACTGCTTTTATGATAACATCGTGATCTCTGATCATGCACCCTGTTGTCTAATATATGTAGATAAAAAATTGACAAAGGAATCAGGTAGATGGCAATTTCAGCATAAATGGCTTCAGGATGAGGAATTTGTCAAGTATATAGAAAAACAGATAGACGAGTTCTTTGACATCAATACTACACAAACATCAGCATGTGTAAAGTGGGAGGCTTTCAAAGCTTTTATTAGGGGACATATTATTAGTTATACAGGATCAAAATCTAAGAAGACTCGAGAGGAGAGAGCTAAATTGGAACATAAAATAAAAAATCTTCAGGAAAAAGTGTATGCAGGAAGTGACCCAAGGTTGGAGAATGAATTACTGATTTTGAGAGCTGAATACGACAAAAAATCAGCGAATAGAGCTGCCTCGAGTCTTCTAAGATTGAAACAATCTTTTTATGAACAAGGTGAAAAATCGGGAAAATTATTAGCATGGCAGATTAAACAATTGGAAATTAAAACACCAATTACCAGTATTATAAGTAATGGACAGGTAGTTATAGATCCTTTAGAAATTAATAGAGCCTTTAGAGATTACTATGAAAAATTATATGATACCAAAAATGAACCTGATTTAACAAAACTAAATGGGTTTTTGAACGAACTATCTATACCGTGTATTCCAAATGAAAACAGGGAGATATTGGATTCTAAAATTAGTCAAGAAGAAGTTGGGCTAGCCATTGATAATATGAAATCAGGAAAAAGTGCAGGACCAGATGGTCTTCCAGTTGACCTTTATAAAAAATTTAAGAATAAATTAATAAAACCTTTTTTGGAAATGGTTTTAGAAGCATTTCAAAATAATAATTTACCATCATACATAAATAATGCCTTAATTATACTGCTGCCAAAACCAGGTAAGCCCTCTAATAAATGTGAAAATATGAGACCAATAAGCCTATTAAACGCCGACCTTAAGATAATCTGTAAAATTTTAGCAAGACGAATACAAGAAATTTTACCAAATATTATTAATCGAGATCAGAATGGCTTTATAAAGGGTAGACAAGGCTTCCATAATGTAAGAAGACTATTTAATATTATTTATTTTAATAAAGAAGCACCGGATACAGCTCTCCTATCATTGGACGCCGAAAAGGCCTTTGATAGAGTTGAATGGCCCTTTCTTTTTGAAGTCCTACAAAGGTTTGGACTTGGAAATAATTTCATAAAATGGGTTCAAATAATATACAATAATGCTACAGCAGAAATCCTAACAAATAACAATATTTCAAAACCAATAAAAATCAATAGAGGATGTCGACAAGGCTGTCCACTTTCACCTTTACTGTTTACTATGGCAATTGAACCTTTAGCGATAGCGATACGTTTACATTCACAAATATATGGAATTAAAGTTGGACCAACAGAACATAAAATCTCCCTGTACGCCGATGACATAATTTTGTTTATGTCGAATCTAAAAAAATCAATTCCAACCTTGTTGAATTTAATAAAGAATTTTGGGGAAATATCAGGATATAAAATAAATAAAACTAAATCTTCAATATTAATGCTAAATGAGACCCAGAGAAATTACCCAGCCCCTGAGGTAAATCAATTCAATGTTGTAAATCACTTTAAATATTTAGGAATCCAAATTATGCCTAAGCTAGAATCAGTCGCCAGTGTCAACTATGAAGCCTTAATGTCAGATATCAATGAGTTAACTCAGAGATGGATGTCACTACCAATGTCGATGATCGGGAGAATCAATATACTTAAAAGTAATATTTTACCTAAAATACTTTATTTATTTCAATACATTCCCTTATCACCACCTTTAGATCTATTCTCAAGAATAAAAAAAAAGTTAGTGGAATTTATATGGAACAACAGGAGGGCTAGATTACGTTTGTCTTTATTATATTTACCATTTGATCGTGGAGGTCTGAAATGTCCAAATTTTATGTTGTATTATTGGTCGGCACAACTGAGGTCTATGACATATTATTTTTCATCAAATGATCTCCCTCACTGGACTGAAATGGAATCATACAATTTACCTTTACCTCTTCCCATATTCATATACTCAGATTCGGCAAAAAAATTACAAAAACAAGTTAAAAATCCATTTGTAAAGCATATGATCAAAATATGGTGTGAAGCTAAAAACTATTTAAAAGAACCACAGTTATTGTCACAATTTAGTCCAATATGGGGTAATCAATATTTTAAACCAGGGAGAGCGGACGCTGTATTTAAAGTATGGAATTTAAAAGGGATACAAAAGATTCAGGATTTATATTTGCCATGTGCAGACAACATAATATCTTTTGAAGAGCTGAGGATCAAATTTAATCTCAATAGAACACATTTTTTTAAATATCTTCAACTTAGAAACTTTATTCGATCAAATCAAAATAAAGCTCTCACTCGACCTATTTATTCATCCTTGGAAAAAATGATGATGAAAGATAGTAAAAGAAAGGGTATTATTTCAGAGTTTTATAACTCACTGACACTATCTTCAAGTGAAAATTCACTGAAAAGATTAAACTACTGGAAAGAAGATCTGCAAACTGAAATTTCAGAGGAACAATGGGAATTGGCTTGTACAGAAGCTCAAACCAAATCAATAAATGCACGCCTTAAATTGATACATTTCAAATGGTTAATGCGGATGTATGTTACACCGGAGGAGTTAAATAGATATAACAAAAATATACCAGATACATGCACAAAATGCATGGAAAGTAAAGGAACCCTATTTCATTGTTTATGGGAATGTAGATTAATAAGAATGTTTTGGGAAGAGGTGAGGGTAACAATTGAAAAAATAATCTCAAAACAAATCATATTGAATCCTAAACTGTTTTTGTTGGGTCTGTACCCAGAAAAGCATAATTTTAATAAAAGTGAAAGAACATTCATAGACCTCAGTTTGCTTAATGCCAAAAAATGTATTGCACTATTATGGAAAAAGACTCATAGACCAGATGTGACTCAGTGGTTAAGACAGATGTTAACAAACCTTCCATTAGAAAGAATAACATATATACTAAAATCAAAGGAAATTGTGTTTGAGAATATATGGAGACCTTTTATTGATTATGTAAAAAATTTAAACATAACTCTTGAAGAAGAAGGTGAATGATGTGTGTGGACCTTGTAAATTCCAAACTGGTGAACATAATATGTATACTTATGTATTGGATTGTCTAGACTAAACAGAGGAGCATTGTTGAAGACTTGATTTTGTTGGTGGTTGTTGGTGTTTTTAGTGCATTTTTTTTTTTTGTAGTACTTTAGTGTTAGTGTTTGATTGTTTGTATCATGTTTGTTAAAAAAAAAAAAAAAAGGTTCAATAAAGATATTGTGGAAAAAAAAATATTACTACATCTACACTACCATTCAGAAGCTTGGGGTCACTTAGAAATTTCCTTATTTTTGAAAGAAAAGCACTTTTTTTTCAATGAAGATAACTTTAAACCAATCAGAAATACACTCTATACATTGCTAATGTGGTAAATGACTATTACAGCTGCAAATGTCTGGGTTTTGGTGCAATATCTACATAGGTGTATAGAGGCCCATTTCCAGCAACTATCACTCCAGTGTTCTTAATGGTACAATGTGTTTGCTCATTGCGTCAGAAGGCTAATGGATGATTAGAAAACCCTTGTGCAATCATGTTAGGTCTGCAATGCTGTAATTGCTGCAAATGGAGGATTCTTTGGTGAAAGCAAAGTTTGAAGGAAAAAATTATTATTTCAAATACAAATCATTATTTCTAACCTTGTCAATGTCTTGACTATATTTTCTATTCATTTTACAACTCATGGTGGTAAATAAGTGTGACTTTTCATGGAAAACACAAAATAATTGTCTGGGTGACCCCAAACTTTTGAACGGTAGTGTATGTCTGTTGTAACTTGTCATTTGTATCTGAGTAGTCAGAACACAAGAGGTCTACAAAATAGAATCAAAAGGAAAGCAACCTTTTTATTTTGCAAAGGATTAAAGTCCCACATAGTAGTCGGAACACAAGAGGTCTCCAAAATAGAATCAAAAGGAAAGCAACCTTTTTATTTTGCAAAGGATTAAAGTCCATATAACATTCTTACAAGAAACTCATTCAGAGGAAAACAATGCTAAATTCTGGAACAGCCAGCGGGGTGATAATGATATTCTAAAGTTCTACACTTTCAGGGGGAGTTGCAGTACTATTCAACAACTGTCCATGGAAGATTTTGTATCACAAAGAGGATGTAAATAGTCACTGGATTTCGTTAGTAATGAATGTAGAAGAGTCCCTTTTTCTTCTTTGTAATATTTATGGATACAACAATAGTTCACAAAACAAAGACTTGTTTAACCTAATTAGTTTCTCAGTTGAAGAAATAAAAGCCCGTTATCCTACAGACAACATTATAATTGGAGGAGACTTTAACATGGCCCCAAACAATTTGAAGGACAGATTTCCTCCAAGATCGGAAAGGAACAATGTTAATAATATATTTCTAAATTTTTGTAACACACTTAATTTAGACGATGTTTGCAGAGTGAAAAATCCTGATACTCTGCAGTATTCTTGGTTTAAACCAGATGGTTCATGCAAATCTAGAATTGACTATTGGCTAATTTCTTATAATCTATTACAATTTACTTCAGGTTTAAGGATGGCGCACCTCAACAGATCACAGTTTAATTCATCTTGAAATAAAACCGCTCACCATCATCATCATAGCAGTCTGCTGGGGGCGACAATGACTGTGTCATTTAGGTCTGATCAGATTCCTTCATGCAGCTCTGTCCTTCGCCCTCTGCTGCCAGGAACTCCTGACCTTGTCAACCCGGACGACGTCCAAGCCGGTATGAGTTGCTTTCTGACTGACCATTTCATGAAACTGCTTGCAAAGTATTTGCATACTGCTAGCTTTTGCTGGACTAGCGGCACATTCTTGGCAGATAGAGGTATTATCAGTGGCAAGGACAGGCCAAGACAAACTGACTCCAGTATATGTTGCAGTGACTGACCAGATGATAGGTTTGTTTATCTCTGCTCTTTGTGTAGTGCATGTCACGATGTACCGACTGGCAGAAGTCCACACAGACCTTGTGACAGATGTGCTTATCTGCCAGGATGTCCAGTCTCACCCCGTGTAACTGGGAGTCGTCCACCACAGACCTGTGACATTGTTTTTAGTTCTGCCAGGATGCCCAGTTTCACCCTCCACACCCTTGGAAGGGCGGGGTTGCCGTTTGAGTCGCTGACAGTTTGACCCATGAGACAGGTAGTACCGGTTTTCATGGTTATCCAGTAGCAAGCATAAATAGTAAATAAAATCGAAAAACTGCAAAGGATTTTGGAAATTTTATTCATTTTTATTGCAGGATGAGCGCTTCTGTCAGACCATCAGAGCCATGATCAATGAATCCTTAAATGATCCCTCCCTTACATCATATGCTAATAAATGTTAATACTTTAAATACAAAGTTAGAAAATATTCAATATCCTTTAATAAACAAAAAAAATGCGTAAGACCAGATAAATAAAAATAAATCTCGTAAGAGCTTTAAATACACTCTGTAACAAAGATAATGCCACAGAAGAAGACAAACTAAAACTCAGAGAATTACACAATAAACTTGACGAAATGTATGTCCACAAAGCCAAAGGATCCTACATTCGATCCAAAGCTAAGTGGATAGAAGAAGGAGAACGCAGTACGGCATACTTTTGTAAACTAGAGAAATGAAGACAAGAGAGAAACTCTACTAAAACCTTACTACTAGGAAATGATATATGCACAGACCCTAAAACAATCTCAAAGGAAATATTTTCTTTCTATAGCAGTCTCTATAAAACTTCATTTTCCAAAAATGACTGCATGGCTTTTTTGGATAAAATCAGAAAATCAATTCCCTCAATTAGTCAAGATTTTAAAAACATTTGTAATGGAAAAATAACACTAGAAGAACTCAATAAAGCACTTAATCGTTTACACGTGGACAAATCTCCAGGCTCTGATGGCCTGACAGCCAATTTCTACAAACATTTTTGGAGCAAAATTAGAGAATTTGTTAACTGAAGCCCTTCAGGCCCATAATATGCCATCAAACATGAAGCAAGGTGTTATGTCGGTAAATGAGAACCAAGGATGAGGCTAGACATTGAATTGAACACGACTTTATTGTTGACTCACTCTCACAGTACAGGTGCTCCTGTTGGGCAGAGGTGAGGTCAAAGAGACCGCCCCTCCTCCTCACAGCCCTCTTATACCCTGGGTGGCAGCGGAACCAAAAAGTTAGAGCCATCACCCGTGTCACACAATAATATATCCCAATAACAACACAACACTTTTCCCCCACCTTCAAAAAATGGTCCAAAACACACACATACAATCAAGACCCTCCCCAATTTGGAACCCGAATCACATGCTAAAACTGAACACAAGTATTTGAAACCTATGACATACACACAGAGCAACTAAAGCTGGGGGGGGAACAGGTGGACTACCGTTCCACCCCCACACGGTGTCATGTGTGCCTCTACGAGGCAGAAGAGACAGACCCACACGCTGGCTTTTGCTTGTGCATTTAATAAAAGAAACAAAGTCCCAAAAAACTGTGCAACAGACAAGAATACAAACTGGGGAAAACTTACAGTTGGCGTCCCTGGGCTGGCATCGCCCAGCGAACGCAGGAGAAGATCATCACGGTAAAGACTGACATTCAATCGTCCAGCAAACACATAGAGGACAGGCAGTGCTTAAACACAACAGTAAATGAGCCGCAGGTGCGCATCACAGGTGAGCCATGACCTAATTACCAAGCTGCCACAGCTGAGCTGGCAGAGAAGCAGGTAGTGGCAGCTGGTGGGGAAAGTCTGGTGATAGAGAGGGAAGAACTCTGTCACAGCCCAAACAAATATACAAAAACTAACCACAAAATAATGACAACAGACAATAAAACTTAGAAATAAAGTGAGGATCTGAGCTCAGAGAAAACCTGAGCTCAGGTACATGACAGAGCCCCCCTTTAAGGGGTGGACACCAGACACCCCCAGGTAACATCCAAAAGAGCCCCCCCCCCCCGAGAGAAAGAGAAACATCAAAAAACCACCCTGGGAGGGAGGTGGGGAAACAGGCTAGGAGGGAAAAAAACACACCTGCTCATGAATCACACCTGTGCTACACCAGGGCCCTGGGCCCCCAAACCAAAAAACCCAAACAGTTCAGGTGGCCGATCGAAGTCCCAGGCCAGCCGGACGGCCAGGTGGAATGAGTCGGGTGGCCTACCAGAGAACATGGACCACTCGACCGGCTGGCTCAGTCTTTCTGGCAGCCGGGCCGAGTGCTTAAGCCACCTAAACAGGAGAGGCGGCCCAAGAGGCGGCTCCCTCACAGGGAGACCCACTGGGAAAGAGGAGAGCCGAGGAGGGGGAACCACAACGTCATCAGGCTGAGGAGGGAGAGGGACCACAACGACGTCTGTCTGGGAAGGAGAGGGGACCATGACAGCATCTGTCTGGGAAGGAGAGGGGACCACGACGGCGTCTGGCTGGGAAGGAGAAGGGACCACTATGGCGTCTGGCTGGGAAGGAGAGGGGACAACGATGGCACCTGGCAGTGGAGGGAGGGGGACCACGACGCCATCAGTGGTCTCGGACTGGAGAACAGCTGCACCTGCGGTGGCCCCTGGTTTAAGCTTGGCAGCACCCTTGGTGGACCCTGGCTGGGCCAACACTGCACCCTCGGTGGACTCCGTCTAGGCCAACGCTGCACCCTCAATGGACCCTGGCTGGGCCAAAGTTGCACCCTCGGTGGACCCTGGGCTGAGGCACGGAGCCCATGGCGGACCCAAACTAGAGCACAGCACCGACGTGGGACTGATACTGGGGCATGGCACCCATGATGGTCCCTGGCCAGGATGCAGCACCCATGGAGACTCAAACCAAGGAGGAACCCAGACGACGGCCTTGAGCAGAGGATGAGCTGCACCTGTGGAGGACCCGGCCTGGGCCATAGCTGCACCCACAGAGGTCCCGAGCTGGGACGGGACACCCAAGACAACCTCGACGGGAGAAGCTGGACCCTGGGCAGCCTCTAGAGGCAAACCTGGACCCTCGGAGACTTCTGGTGGTGTAGGATCCTCTCCGGCAACCCTAGGACAGAGCTCAGACACAGCACAAAGAGAAGGGGGTCAGGGTCACCGGCAGCGGCCGAGCCCGGTGAGGCGAACTCAGGTGCAGCGGGCAGCTGCACCTGGCTCTCCTCACCAAGAGCCAGGCAAGATTGCTCTAGAACAGAGAGGAAAACAACAAAAGAAAGCACTTGCTTGAGCTTGAACTCCACCGCTGTCCAGGACTCTGACGATCCAGGCGACGGTGGTTCTCCAGGATTGGCCCTCAGGAGGTGCATCTCAGGCTCCCATTCTGCTACGGCGGCCTCCACAGCAGGCCAGCAGGTATGATGGTGATTGCAGTCCTTGTTACCCCAGCTGCCGTGATCCATGCTGGAGACTCCTCCGACGTGGAAGCTGGGGTTTGACTCCATGCTGGCGCTGGAATTGGATCCTCCAGGGCCACAGGCTCCTCCATCGTCTGGCGGCTTGGTTCTGGGGCTGGCGGACACTCAGGAAGAAACAGAGGAAGAGGAAACACGGAGAGGATAAGAGAAAGTTTTGCAGCTGCAACAGGAGGAGAGAGCTCAGAGGACTGCTTAATCTGAGTCTCTCCCCTGGGAGGCAGACAAGGTTTATCATTACAAGATGGAACAGAAGGGGAAAAAAAAAAACACTTGCCTGACTTCCCGGATCTTTATGTTTTCTGCTGCAGGTGACAGGATGCCATCCCTCTCCGTGTCAACGGCAATCCTGGCCCGCTCAATGGATTGTGGAGGAGCCGGCTCTGATGACACGGAAGTGGGCATTTCCGGAGAAACCCTGGAGGACCTCTTGGCAGCTGGAGAGCATGTCATGGCGACGAGGGTTGCGGCAGGAGAGGAGAGAGTACGGGCTGGCGGAACAACCTGCAAGGAAAGAGAAAAAAGAGGCTCTGCCGCGGGAGTTGTCGGACCAGACATCGGGAAGATAGCTGCCACAGAGGAGGTGGGCTTCCTCCGGCAACCCGATGTGAGATGACGTCGTTTCTTTGGAGCTGGAGCTGGCGACGAGCGTGCTGGGATCGGCGCGGACATTGAGGCTACCTCCCCTGGCTCCTCACCCATATTAGGAAGGGAATAAATGGAGGAGAGGATGTTTATTGCCCTCGGATGATTCCACAGGTTAGGAAATACCTGCATCACTTGCGCTGCGTCGTCCTGGCTCTCCTGGACGGTCTTGGGAGAGCAGAAGGTTCGTGTCTGCGATCATATGTTGTCCAAGAGGCACACTGCCCGCCGCTCCACTTCGTCCATGGCGAACTCCAGACCAGATAGGTGAAAAACAAAAAAGATGAAAAAACACACGGACACAACAGCTGGGTCTTCTGTCACTTGCTGGACTATTCTGTCTCTTCTGCCCCGCACACTGGATTGTGCTTGTGCATTTAATAAAAGAAACATAAAGTCCCAAAAAACTGTGCAACAGACAAAAATACAAACTGGGGAAAACTTACAGTTAGCGTCCCTGGGCCGACATCGTCCAACAAACGCAGGAGAAGATCATCACGGTAAAGACTGACATTCAATCGTCCAGCAAACACATTTAGACGATAGACAGTGCTTAAATACACAACAGTAAATGAGCTGCAGGTGCACATCTCAGGCGAGCCATGACCTAATTACCAAGCTGCCACAGCTGAGCTGGCAGAGAAGCAGGCAGTGGCAGCTGGTGGGGAGAGTCTGGCGAGCGAGAGGGAAGAACTCTGTCACAACCCAAACAAATATACAAAAACTAACCACAAAATAATGACAACAGACAATAAAACTTAGAAACAGAGTGAGGATCTGAGCTCAGAGAAAACCTGAGCTCGGATACATGACACACGGCCAGACAGATTATTCTGCTGTCTCTACTAAAACACAGTCCATTAAACAGAAAACTGCCGTGTTCCTAGAATAAACAGTATAAAACACAAAACAATCCCATTAACAGAACTAATATAGAACCCGGTTATCCCCCATTCCAACATCATGCAATAAACATATTGCCCTACCATCAGTCTGCCCCAGTAGAGGAACCACCCCCCGGAAAACCGCCAGATGGTTCCCCTCCACTGCACACACTTCTTTTCTTCGCACCCGGGGATGACCCATGTCGAAGCCCAAACACCTCCTTCTCCTCTTTGATGCGCCACAACTCATTGGGATGCCTCCACGAGCCATCAGACAGCTGGAGATAGCCATCCTCCCCAACAGTCACCACCTGCAGCCGCCCCTGGTCATCTTGTCCCTGGTGATTGCCTTGAACACCTCTTGACCGGGCCTCCTCTCTGAGTCGGACCACATCCACGACCCCCAGAGGAGCCCGACTCAGCTAGTGTCTCTGTTTGGCACGTCGTTTTACCGTGCCAGGCAGTCCTGCCCTGCTTGCTTTCATTTTTGCCGCTGGTGAAGCCGTTGTGAGCTCTTGCTCCTCAGTACCTTCCAGCCGAACTCCAGGAGTAGAATGGTCATCCACTCAGCTCCATCCACCGTCACGGGTGTCCCACCGCACTGCCCAGTTCTCTCAGGTAGGGTTACTTGGGCACTGGCACCAGGAGCCTCCTGCGATGGCCCTGGATGGAGTTGGTCCTGCTCATCGTCCAGAATACTAGGCCAAGATTCGTCCCACACAGCTTCATCCACCACTCGCGGAACTGACCAGTTCCACAAACCACAGCCCGACCACTCCTCTCCAATGCCGCTGGTGATGGTGAAGCCCAACCCATAAAAGAGGTCACATCCCATAACATTCTCACTGCAGGCAGTCATGATGAACTTCAGGTTGGACACCTCCGCCGACTTGTACCTCGCCATCAGTTCCACCGATCCCACCGTGGCTAATCTCATTCCACCATACCCACACAGTGGTGTTTAATGATCTCTCACTAGATAGTATGGGAAGAAACTCCTCACGGTAGACCAATTCAACACGGATCTCACCGCACCTGTGTCAGTCAGTACGCAGCACCGCTATCCCGTCCAATTCCACCATACAATAGGTCCAACCATCGGTGCTCGGGGAAATGGTGTAGATGACCGTGGGAGCTGGAGCTAGGGGGGGGTCTACATTGCGTCTTCGGTCCCCTCGCTCAGACCTATTACATGCCCTGGCAAAATGATGCAGGAGTCCGCACTTGCCGCAGCATTTTCCTCTTGCCTTATAACGGTGCTTTGTGGACCCACAACCCAAACACCTGGGCGATCCTGGGGCGGACCTTATCTTCACAGCATTAGTGTTTTCCTCCTCATCCTCTACACCATCGTTGCTGTCCGGGTCCACTGCCTGCGCTGTCAACTGTGGATCAAAATGGCGGAGTGCCACTCTCTCACCGAGATCTTGTGATAGCTTGTCTGCTGCCTCACACTGCTGAGCTAACTCGATGGCCATGGCTACTGTCAATTTGCCCGAATTTGTGAGGAGCTTTGACCTTACCGCCGTGCAAAGGGTATGTTCCACCAACTGGTTGCGGACCATCTCTTTCTCTAATGCTCCAAACTGGCAGTCCCCGGCCAGTTGATGTAGGTCTGTAACATACCGCTGCACTGACTCGCCGGTCTGCTGGCGGCACTGCCGAAACCGAATCCTCCGGACGATGACGTTTTCCGGGGCGCAAAAATGTCACACCATTAGCTCAACCACATCTTCAAAGCAATCACTGTCACCCAAGGTACTAAGGATACGTTGTCCTTCCATTCCCAAGTTGTGAACCAACAGTGCCCGTGCCTGCAACTTCTCCAGTTTACCAAGGTTCAGTGCCACCAAATAATTTTGGAATGCAGTGAACCACCTCGCCCAAGGGACTGGCGGCTCACTGGGAACCTCCAAAAACGGCCGAATAGTAGCAACCCCTGCATCCATACTTTTATCCTCGTTGCCAAATATTATATCGGTAAACAAGAACCAAGGCTGAGGCTGGACTTGAACTGCACACGACTTTATTGTCGACTCACTCTCACAGTACAGGCACTCCCTTCAGACAGAGATGAGGTCAAAGAGACCGCCCCTCCTCCTCACAGTCCTTTTATACCCCGGGTGGTGGCAGAGTCCCAGCTCCTGGACAACGTCCAAAGACGGATAATTTTTTCATACATAAGGAGTTGTTCAGAACTCCTTATAAGAACTTATACAAAGACATAGAGTAATAATAATCAAGTCAGTGATGGTAATGCATCTGTAAACTGGTTGCCAACCGCCAGTCAAATCTAAAAGAAGAAAAAGAAGAAGGAACTGGAAAGGTGGAGCCACCACCCGTGTCACACAATAATATGTCCCAATAACAACACAACACAAGGGGTCATAATTTTAATTCCAAAACCAGGAACAGATGCCCAAATTATTGACAACCTCAGACCTATCACCCTGCTAAATAATGATTACAAACTTTTACCACATATATACACAATGTGGCTTAAAAAAGGTATTTATGAAATTATTAGTGAAACTCAGTCAGGCTTTTTAAATGGTAGCTCTAGCTTTAACAGGTTCCAAGGTTGTCATAGCCAGGAGCGGCACTGGGGTTAAGCTCCCAGTGCTCACAAAATGCTCCTTACGGCATGCGTCTTGAAAAGCCTCTGACAACCAAGTCCAACTCCTAGCCTGCCCGTGTGGTTTAGTCTCTAAGCCCGGCGGAACTGCTTTTACTAATAGGAGAAGGGGCGAGGGCGGATCTCTGGCGCCTTAAAACCAGATGCTTCGGGTAGATGGTGGCTCGTCAACCTGGGAAGGTAGCCCATCTAGGGGAAGGTAAACCCTGATTTCAAACCTCCACTGCCTTGCGGCACACCCGGTCGCGGGAAAGGCTTCGGGAGTCAACCCTGAGGAAAAATCCGGAGTCGGAGTCCCTAAGGCAGTTCTCTGTTGTGCTCAACATCGTTCTGGCAGCTCCTGCGATGGCGCTGGTGCCAAACTATAGCAGCCCTGCTGTTCCTTTGGATTCATCAGTGACGTGGAGAGGGTCTGGAGACATGCTGGATGGGTAACATCTTGTCCTCCATATCTTCCTGCCCAGGCTTGAATCCTACCAACGCCCAACGCTGGAAGGTAGAACACTGGTGCGCATCGGCCTGTTCAGCCACAGGCGGTGCTGTTTCAGCAGAGTAGACGTTTAGGATTCTCTTCCATGGTCATCATAGACCGACGGAGGCCGACGACGGAACTTTAACATCCGCCTTATACTAGATATAGGCACATCATAGGCCGTCCTATGCTGTCCTATGATCGTGACACACAGACACACAGTCAAACACAGAGATTTCTTGAAGGCAGGCTTGATGTCCTATGATGTCTGCATCATAGGACATCAAGGAACATCATAGGCTCTCCTATGATGCAGACATCACAAGGACATCATAGGCTGTCATATGATGTCCTATGATCGTGACACACAGACACATACACACACACACACACAGATTTCTTGAATTTATGATGTCCTATGATCGTGACACACAGATTTCATTTATAGAGTGATAGAGTGATGATGATAGAATGAAGTGTGATAGAGTGATGACGGCATCGCGAGTCCTGATGGTCTATATGACATCATAAAGACATGTATGTATATGACGGAATTGTCCTTTTGTCTATACTAGTACATACCCGTGCATACCCATCCATGCCTGTAGAAACTAAGTATTTCTGCATGCCCGTTGCTGAAAGGCCTCCTCCTGTCTTGTTCACAGTCATACCTGCGGTGCACTGCTGGAACCTGAGGTGTTTCATGTTCACAGCATCTTTTCTGACATGTAGCAGTTCTTCTTCTTCTTCTTCCAGTTACTGGTGGATAGCAAACAACTGAAAGATGCATACCGCCACCTACTGTACAAGAGTGTGTAACATTATGTCATCTGAGCCCGACCCCTAAATTCTATGACTTAATCCTGTGTTATTTAAAAAAGAGAAAAGAGCCCTTCTCGTGATTCTTATTGTCTCTCCATCTGTTCCCAGAATCCCAGTTAAATCCCATTCCCTCTCGAACCTCATTTTCCATTATCTGTCTTTCATTTCCGTATTTGTGACAGTGTAATAAGATGTGCTTTTTTTTTTTTTTTACATTTTCTTTTACTCGACATTCTCTACATTTGTCACTTTCGCTTTTCCCCATGGTGAATAAAGTGCCGTTTAAACCTGTGTAATCCAGTCTGAGTCTTGCCATAATGATGTCTTCCCTCCTTTTGGTTGTTATGAAATTCTTTATTGCAATAGATTTTTGTATTTTGTAATATGATCTACCTTTATGATCTTCATCCCATCTTTTTTGCCATTGTTCAGTTCCTTTCTTTCTTGATTACTGTTTTCCCTTCACCTTATCCAAGAGACAATGGTATAGTCATCTCTTTTCCAAGAGCACTTTTTGCCAATTTGTCTGCAGTCATTCCCTTTCAACCCTTCATATGCAGGAACCCAACAAAACTGAACTTCTCCACCACCCCTGTGTACCCTAAATAAACTGTGATATAGCTCAATCACCAAGTCTTCCCTTGTAGATTTTAGCGTCTGTATGGTTTTTAACGCTGCAAGTGAGTCCGTGCACACCACCACCTGGTCCGGTCTGACGTCCTCCACCCACTGCAGAGCAATAATTATTGCCACCATCTGGTGGGTCTTCTTCTTCTTCATTCAGACCACTGGTTGAGGGATAGGTGCGTCGTAATTCCAGTTCATGGGCAGGATCATGAAAATAGGTCTGAGCAAAAAGTGGCTTTCGACCCTGTTCAGGAAGGCCCGTGCATGCCTGTAGAAACCAAGAAACCGGAGCACCCAGAGAAAATCAGCGCTTTGCTTGGCATTTTACACATTTGTAGTGTAGACTGGCATTCTTCAAGGTTACACATTTTTACTGTGTCAGCACCTCTTTAAAAATGACATTACTGAGAAAGCAACGCTTTTGCTTAGTTTCTTCATCTTGAGCAACAATACGAAGATTGCTTGATCTGGCAACTCACTCTGCTCACGGCAACGTAGAATTGGCCTTGACTGCAGAAATCTGTTGTGCAGAAACCACAAACGCGCTGTAAAGACTGGCCGTGTGACTTATTCACCTTGCCAGTTTTGAGTTATATGAAATCATAAAGACACATTAGTCTAGGCATCGTGACTAATGGTCTATATGACATCATAAAGACACATTTGTCTATGACATCTAGGCATCATGAGTAATGGTCTATATGACATCATAAAGACACATTTGTCTATGATGTCTAGGCATCATGAGTGATGGTCTATATGACATCATAAAGACACATTTGTCTATGAGCCATATGACATCATAAAGACATATTAGTCTAGGCATCGGGAGTGATGGTCTATATGACATCATAAAGACACATTTGTCTATGTGCTGTCATATAGACATCATATCTTTATGACGGCATCACGAGTCCTATGATGCCTGAGTTCATAGGACATCCTATGATGTCCAGGCAGAGATCATAGGCCATCCTATGATGTCCTATATAATAGTGATGAAGGCAATGCGAGTCCTGATGGTCTATATGCCATCATAAAGGCATCAAGGCATAGGGACATCATAGGCACATGTCCTATGATCGTGACACACAGACAGACAGATACACACACACAGATTTCTTGAATTTATAGAGTGAAGATGCCCAATAGCTTCACTTTTAATCATGAACCTACAAGATACAGTATGCATGCATTTATTTATGTATTAATTGAACTGATGACATTTTTGACATTTTGCAGATGTAGCAGAACGGAAGCTGTGTGCAGTTGTACACGGACAGGTGAACTTTTATAAAGACTTAACACACAACATGAGATAACTGATATTTAATAAGCACTATAAAGTAAAAAGGTTGGAATTATAATCAAAAGTTACAATAGCTCAACCACAGTGTGATCTGTCAAAATAAAAGGCAGCCTTCAGATCACTGCTAAAAAAAAAATCTGAGACGGTATTCAGTATAGCACTTTTAGATATGTACTTTTAGAGGAAGTAAAGTCAAACATGCCAAGCAAAGAATCCCCCAAAAACTTACCTGAATTTGCCCTAGTTTAAAACTGTCACCATGGGATGAGATGCCGTCTCAGCGCTCAGCCCATGTTTCCCTTCATCCCTGCTTCTCATTGAGCAGCGTCTCAGCAGGCTCCCAGCTGGCAGCATTACGGACGGCTGGGGCCAATTAATCCTCATCAGCTGGGGCGCTGCCAATGAGAATAAATAGGAGCAGCCTCGATGACTCGGGGATGCGACATAAGCACTGCTAGGCTGAAGCCCCTTCGTCTGGTGTCAGCTTCTACTCCTTTTACAGCATTCCTGTGATTGTTACCCGCTGAGAGTATGTATGCCTTGTTACCCCTACGTCCGGTACGAGCTCCCTGCTCCTGCACTGTGCAACCTGTGAGTGTACCTCTGTACGAGTATCTGTGCTTTCCTCATCCCTCACCCCTTACCTTTAATAAAACATCACGACTCACTGGCTCGCCCTTGGCTCTTATTGCGTGGCTCCCTAGAGCCCCGCGTGACAGTATGTCGCAACCCGACGAGTTACCGGCGGCCGTGAGTCGCTGTGGAATTGTACCTTTCTGTCCGGGTGTCAGCGCTGCTAGCATGCCGTTTCCCAGGAGTCACTCCCGACGCCAGGGCGACGAGCTGAGGTCCATCTCGGGGGCTGTCGACAGGACGCTCTTCACCCTGCACGACGCCTCCAACTCGAGACGCTGGCATCCGGGCCGTGCTGAGGATCTCCTGGACTGTTACCCTCATTCTTTGCTCCATCTCGAGGGCAGTGCCAGGATAGACGCCATGGTCACACAGCGAGAGAAGCTCCGCGGGTTGGATGGAAACCCCGGCAGTACGCCGAAGTGGATGACATTGCCCCCCGCTTCGGGACCCCGTTCCTGCTGCCATTTCAGCCCGGGAGTTCGCGCCACCCAGAGGGCTTCCCCCGTTCGGCACCACGTCACTCGGGATTCCCCCCATGGAGCCGCAGCTGACAGCAGTTACGTCTGGGACCGGGCGGCTGACGCGATTCCCGCTGCGTATCCATTCACCATCTGCAGGCACGTGGCGGTGGCAGAGAGATTGGTGGAAAGGACTCCAGAGCAACGAAGCTGTCCCAAGCTCAATGCCCTCCTCGCCTCGGTCTCTGATCAGGAGCGGCGATTCCTGGGTTCCCCCCTCGTTTCGTCCCCTGGGAGAAGTCGTCGTCACATCGCCAAGTCACCTCTGCACGACCCCCTTCCGGATCCAGTTCTGGGCTGCCGCCAGGACCGTTCCCCCCACACAGCTGTCACCTCTTCGTCTCGTCAGCGTGGAGTTTTCACAGCCTCGTTCCCTGAGCCTCATTCCCCCGCTGTCATTCCTGGACATTCGGGCTGGCTCACCCCGGCTGTTTCCCCCTCCTCCTCGACGCGCTTCCTGACTGCTGTGTGTGCCTGGAATTCCAGCCTGGTGAGCTCTCTGCTGGAGACAACGCGAGCGATCCTCAGACGATTTCCCAGGGGGTCCTCCGTTATCACCGGGCGGGGAGAGGAAGAAGCAGTGTCCACCACAGCAGGCGATATCCAACCTCCAGGAGACAGGCAAGTCATAAGTTTATTCACATCAGCTTAATGATTTGCTCTGTCACATTCCTGGAGGAGGAGTTCGGGGCTCGCAGCTCCCTGAACTCCCCCCACCTGCTGTAACCTGTGTTCCTAATCCTGCATCCTCTGTGTCTCTCTCCGCCGAGCGATCCCCGGCTCCAGGTCAACGTGGTGGGATAAGGAGAGGGCCTGTGGTTCCGCAGCTACGTTGCGGACGGAGGAGGGGGACTGACTGCTGCGTGGAGTCTGCGCCGACGACTAAGTGTCCCCGGGTCTCCACGGAGGAGCGGTTCGGTCCAGCGGGACGAGATTCTTCTGGCTTCATGCCGAGTGGATCGTCGGCGGGGTTACCGGAGCTGGAGGAACCTCAAGCTGCATTGACCATCGTGCTGGCTGCGGGGCCCGACGCGGCTGGATGAGAGCCTGACAACGACCTCCTGACGACGGATCCTGGATCTTCGCAGTCCTGGATGGCGTCAGAACCCGAGATCAGGCGAGTGCTCTCCTTTCTTTTCTCCCTTTATATCTTTGAGCACTTCAGCCTGTCTCTAGGGGAGATGAGCCGGGTGCAGCCGCCTGCTGCGTCTGAGCTCGTCTCGCCGGGTTCTGGCGCTGCCGGTGATCCTGATCCCGGTTCTGTTTTCTCTTCTGAGCCTTCTTCCAGGGTCACCGGCGAGGAGTTGCTGTTCCTCGTGGTGCTGGAGGGTCCAGGTTCAACGTTGGAGGTCGGTTCTGGTGCGGTGTCCAACGTGGGTTCGCCCGAGACCCAATCGGGGTCCGACGTGGGTGCTGCTCCAGCGGCGTCCAACGTGGGTTCGCCCGAGACCCAATCGGGGTCCGACGTGGGTGCTGCCCCAGTGTTGTCCAGGTCCGGTGAGGAGGTGGCCGCTTCCCTGCAGCCTGACACTCGTCGCCCTCGTCATCGGCTCTCCCCTGAGCCTCTTCCACCGGGACCCGCTTTGACCCTTCGTCCGTCTCAACGGTCCTGGTGGTTGAGTGATGCGGGTCGACGACCCGACCCGCAAGACTTTCGGTTCGGTGATCTGGTTCCCCCCGATGATCTGTGTTTGCTTCTGGGTGGCCTGGTTCGGGGGCCGGTGGACTGGGTTCCTGGGATCTGGGTCCGGAGTTCGCTGTCCGAACATTTCCCTTTCCCCGGTTCGCCAACTGGACAATGGGCGGGGAGATCTCCGGAGCCATCTCGGCCATTTTTGGACTCTTCCTGTCATATTCCTCGGGTGCCGCTTATTTTTGTTATGGTCACTCGGGTGAAATATTTTGTCCTTTTGGTAAATACATATTCATAGTGCTGTGTATTGTTTTGTTTTTTTTCCCGTATTAACCGTACTCAGCATCTTATCCCATTGTTATCTTATGTACCTGTCACCAGTATTTTCCTAGGTGACCCCCCGTATATTTGCCGCCGTGTATTGTGTTCTCCCCTTATCAACCATACTCAGCATCTTGCCTCATTATCCTGTGAACCCGTTCCCATTCTCCCTCTAGGGGACCTTCCGTATATTTCGCGCTGTGTATTGTGTTTTCCCCTTAACCATACTCAGCTTTTTACCTTATTGTTGTTCTTTTACCCTGTCACCGTTATTCTCCTAGGTGTCCCTCTTTGTATTTGGCGCCGGGTATTCTGTTATCTTTTTATTTACCGGTGCATGTCATTCCCATAATTTTTGTCCTGTTGGTGAATATATATTCGTAGTGCTGTGTTGTTTTCCATTTTCCGTACTCAGCATTTTCCTTTTTGTGCCTTGTTTTTAGCTTTGTCTGTGCATTATAGAGTTATGTGTTTTGTTTCCCATCAAACCATACTCTGTGATTGTCCGTTTGTCCCAGTCACTTTCACTCCTTTAGGTGACTGTGTGTAGATATATATATATACGGTGCTGTGTATTGTGGGTTTTTTTTTCTCCCCCCTCTTCATTATCCGTACTCAGCGTTTTTTATCACTCTTGTCCTGTTCTTAGTTTTGTCTGTGCATTATGGAGTAGTGTTTGTTCTGTTTCCCATACTCTGTAATTGCTTTATCCGTTTTTGTCATCCTTTTGGTGGGTTGTTATCTGTTCCCATGTTTTGTATTCTCTCCGTCTGTGCCCTGGTTTTTTTTTTCTGCCCTGTTACCCTACATTGGTCTATTGCGTATTTGGGGTTTTTTTTCCTCTGCCCTGTTACCCTACATTTGTTTATTGGTGTTGTCCTTCCCTTTGCTTCTTCCCCTCCGGTCCTGCCTCCCTTCCACCCACCCTAGGTGGGGGGGGGGGGGGGGCTGGGATGTTCCTGGTCGTTCAGGAGCCCGACCTTGAGGGGGAGGCTCTGTCACCATGGGATGAGATGCCGTCTCAGCGCTCAGCCCATGTTTCCCTTCATCCCTGCTTCTCATTGAGCAGCGTCTCAGCAGGCTCCCAGCTGGCAGCATTACGGACGGCTGGGGCCAATTAATCCTCATCAGCTGGGGCGCTGCCAATGACAATAAATAGGAGCAGCCTCGATGACTCGGGGCTGCGACATAAGCACTGCTAGGCTGAAGCCCCTTCGTCTGGTGTCAGCTTCTACTCCTTTTACAGCATTCCTGTGATTGTTACCCGCTGAGAGTATGTATGCCTTGTTACCCCTACATCCGGTACGAGCTCCCTGCTCCTGCACTGTGCAACCCGTGAGTGTACCTCTGTACGAGTATCTGTGCTTTCCTCATCCCTCACCCCTTACCTTTAATAAAACATCACGACTCACTGGCTCGCCCTTGGCTCTTATTGCGTGGCTCCCTAGAGCCCCGCGTGACAAAAATACTGTTGCAATCAGAATGAAATTATGATAATTGAAGCTAATAAATGTAGTAAATTTCTTCAAACATACTCTGTGCATTTCCTGGCAACCACTCCTGCCGGAAAATGCCTCCATCCCAAAAATCACCTTCTGTTGGTCCAAACATAAAACATTTTTTGCAGGAGAGTCAGGACAAGAATACTGTTAACTAGAGAAAATTTCATGCATTTCAGTCTTTCCACAATGAAGATAGCAGTGCGTACCATTTCTGGCGACTGCAAATTAATCCTGCCGGAAAAGAGTTTTATGTTTTCTCACATTTTCAGATTGCCTGTGACAACTGCTGTTGGTGGTACCCACCATGCATGTGTGCAGAAACCTCTACTGGATGCAGTTTACCTTTGCCCCTTCTGTAAATAGTCTCAAGGTGACAGACAACTGTCATAGTTTGAGCTTGAACTTTGCTTCAAGCCCACACTTTGTTTATTTATTGTTTTCTGTGTTCTTTTATGATTACTTTGTGCATTTATTGCCCTCTGTGTTTCCCTGAGTCCCCTGTCTTTGTCTTCTGTGTTCATCGATTGTCTGGTCCTGGGTCTGTGTGCATATCAGCACCCACAGGTGATACAATAAGCAAAAACACTGCTATAAAAGACTCCATTTTCATAAAGAACACAGACGAGAGAGAGGTCATTGAAATTGTTAAATCGTTTAAAAGTAAAACATCTGTGGACTGTGATGGTATTGACATGCTCTTAGTCAAAACTATTATTGAATGCTTAGTGAAACCACTGATGCATATCTGTAACCTGTCTCTCCAAACAGGTATACACTACCGTTCAAAAGTTTGGGGTCACCCAGACAATTATTTTGTGTTTTCCATGAAAAGTCACACTTATTTACCACCATGAGTTGTAAAATGAATAGAAAATATAGTCAAGACATTGACAAGGTTAGAAATAATGATTTGTATTTGAAATAATAATTTTTTCCTTCAAACTTTGCTTTCGTCAAAGAATCCTCCATTTGTAGCAATTACAGCATTGCAGACCTAACATGATTGCACAAGGGTTTTCTAATCATCCATTAGCCTTCTGACGCAATGAGCAAACACATTGTACCATTAGAACACTGGAGGGATAGTTGCTGGAAATGGGCCTCTATACACCTATGTAGATATTGCACCAATAACCAGATATTTGCAGCTAGAATAGTCATTTACCACATTAGCAATGTATAGAGTGTATTTCTGATTAGTTTAAAGTTATCTTCATTGAAAAAAAGTGCTTTTCTTTCAAAAATAAGGAAATTTCTAAGTGACCCCAAACTTTTGAACGGTAGTGTATTTCCCAATGCAATGAAAATAGCTAAAGTATTTCCGATGTACAAGACGGGTGACAGAGGGGAATTCTCAAACTATAGACCAATTTCACTATTGCCGCAATTTTCCAAGATACTTGAAAAAATATTCTATGAGAGAATTGACAACTTCATACTGAAGAATAATTTATTGTGTGAGCAGCAATATGGGTTCAGACATAAGAGGACAACTGCATTTGCTCTAATGGAATTTATAGAAAAAATATCAACTGCCATTGAAAATAAAGAGTGATCAGTTGGGGTATTCCTGGATCTTAAAAAAAGCATTTGATACAGTGGATCATAATTTATTATTAAAGAAACCACAAAATTGTGGTATTGGGGGGTAGCACTGTCCTGGTTATGTAGTTACTTAAAGAATAGATATCAGTATATATGTGTTGGTAACAAAAACTCACAGTTACTGAAGGTTACTTGTGGAGTCCCACAGGGTTCAGTTTTGGGGCCATTGTTATTCAATATGTATATAAATGATATATGTAAAGTTTCGGAAAAAATGGATTTAATATTGTTTGCCGATGACACTAATTTATTATGCAGTGGAAGCAATTTGGGACAACTTTTGGATACACTCAGAAAGGAATTAGGAAAGATTAAACTGTGGTTTGATTCAAACAAATTAACGCTCAATTTAAGTAAGACAAAATTTATAGTTTTTAACAACCATCACAACAACTTAGTATCTAAACTCAGTGTAAATGGTGTAGAGATTGAAAGGGTATCCGAAACTAAATTTCTTGGAGTAATAATTGATAATAAACTGTGTTGGAAGTCACATATTAATTATATTAAAGGTAAAATATCTAAATCAATTGCAATACTACACAGAGTGAAATATTTTGCTGAATCAACCCACGCTATATACCTTGTATCATTCATTAATACTCCCTTACATGACATATTGTACTGAAGTATGGGGAAATACATATAAAACAAACATATATCCAGTCTTTATGCTTCAGAAGAGAGCTATTAGAACAATAAACAAAGCTGCTTACAGGGAACCAACAAACCCACTTTTTCTTAAATTAAAAGCTCTCAAGTTGACTTTAAAACTGCAGTAATAATGTTTAAAGTGAAGAATCTATCACTGCCTGCAAATATCCAAAAGCTGTTCCAAATAAGGGAGAAACTATCATTTCAGAGGAACATGTATATTTCAAAAACCTTCAGTGAGAACTACCACCAAGCAACACTGTGTTTCAGTGCAAGGAGTCAGATTATGGAACGATTTTGGACCTGAATTAAAATCATGTACAATACTTGGACAATTTAAACAAAAACTAAAGGAAGAAATACTCCAAACATACACTACCGTTCAAAAGTTTGGGGTCACTTAGAAATTTCCTTATTTTTGAAAGAAAAGCACTTTTTTTCAATGAAGATAACTTTAAACTAATCAGAAATACACTCTATACATTGCTAATGTGGTAAATGACTATTCTAGCTGCAAATGTCTGGTTTTTGGTGCAATATCTAGATAGGTGTATAGAGGCCCATTTCCAGCAACTATCACTCCAGTGTTCTAATGGTACAATGTGTTTTGCTCATTGCGTCAGAAGGCTAATGGATGATTAGAAAACCCTCGTGCAATCATGTTAGGCCTGCAATGCTGTAATTGCTGCAAATGGAGGATTCTTTGACGAAAGCAAAGTTTGAAGGAAAAAATTATTATTTCAAATACAAATCATTATTTCTAACCTTGTCAAAGTCTTGACTATTTTCTATTCATTTTACAACTCATGGTGGTAAATAAGTGTGACTTTTCATGGAAAACACAAAATAATTGTCTGGGTGACCCCAAACTTTTGAACGGTAGTGTATATACAAGATGACATGTAAAATCACATAAGCATGGTCATATCCAGTCTGCGTTGTGTTGTTGCTTAGTTTTTTGTCACATTTTGTCTTAGCTATGTTCTGAATTGCAATCGCTCTTGTTTTGTTTTTCTTTTGAATTCTTGGATGGAATATGGGTGGGCAATATAAGCTGCAGCTTCAGCCATCACCCATTTCGGATAACTTATGTTGAACTGTATAATCAGAGGAGTTATTGTCTAATTTGACCTTGTTGGATTTTCTTTCCCCCTTTGTTATATTATTTTGTTTCTTTTTAACCTGTACTTTTAATCTATCCGAAATAAAGATTCATTCATTCATTCATTCATTCATATCTGTTTACCTATTGTTCCAGCCTCTTGTTTCCTATCTCTATTTGTAGCCACTTTGTCATGTTTCATGTGCATTCCCTGTTGGTGTCTGTGTGTACAGCCCCACCCATCCTGTGCTCCCCACTTGCCCCTGCTGCCCTTGACTGAACCCATCTGTTCTGTGTTGTGTTGATTAGTCCCCCTGTTTATTTATTCTGTGCGCTGTCTGTGTCTTGTGGCATCATTAGTGTTGTGTGCTTTTCCCTGCCGGAGCCCGTGAATCCCGTGAGTTTTCTATACATTTGCAGTTAGTTCATTCATCTTTCATTCATTCATCTTTTTCTGCTTAATCCTTTTTGGGTCGGTGGGGGGGGAGGCTGGAGCCTATCCCAGCATATCTTTGGGCAAGAGGCAGGGTACACCCTGGACAGATTGCCAGTCCATCGCAGGGCTAACACAGACAGACAGATAACCATTCACTCTCACAGTCATACCTAAGGACAATTTAGAATCCCCAGTTTGATGCCAATTAACCTAACTTGGATGTTTTTGGCATGTGGGAGGAAACCGGAGAAATCCCGGAGTAAACCCACGCAGACACGGGGAGAACATGCAAACTCCACACAGTTGGTCGGGGGCTGGGATCGAACCCAGGATCCCCTGGCCAAGGGTGAGTTGCTGTGCTGCCGCAGTGCTAACCACTCTGCCACCGTGCCACGTCATTTGCAGTTAGTGATAGATTTATTTCTCCAGCCCTCGTGCTGTTTTTTGTTTGTTCTTTTGTTTTCTGTTAATAAACCATGATGCGCCAGAGTTCTGCCTGCTTTTTGAGTCCATCATCCATGCCTCCAGGAGGGGTTCATAGCAACAACATTCTGATCTTCTGGCGAGGAGGTGTCGCTCTTGCCCCTACTGGTTGGTAGAGATGTGTAACATTCTACTGTTGGTTGTGAAATTTTTAGTGGCCACAGGCTTGTAATCCAAATGTTAAGATGTACATTATCGTTTTGGACCTTTACAAATTGTTAAAAGTAATTTTTCTGTGTGTATATATCGCTACAAGACTTAATTTTTTTAAAATGAAAAGACTATCTAGTAGACCTTCACATATTGTATCAGTGTTTCTTCGGTTATATTGATTTATACTCTGTTCAGTATGTTTGAGCTTGGTGTACAAATTAAAAAAAACCCTGTTCACATTACAAACACACTTTGAATACTGATCACTTACTAGCTGATTGGTTCCAAGGTTGTCATAGCCAGGAGCGGCACTGGGGTTAAGCTCCCAGTGCTCATAAAATGCTCCTTATGGCGTGCGTCTCGAAAAGCCTCTGACAACTAAGTCCAACTCCTAGCCTGCCCGTGTGGTTTAGTCTCTAAGCCCGGCAGAACTGCTTTTACTAATAGGAGAAGGGGCGAGGGCGAATCTCTGGCGCCTTAAAACCAGATGCTTCGGGTAGATGGTGGCTCATCAACCTGGGAAGGTAGCCCATCTAGGGGAAGGTAAACCCTGATTTCAAACCTCCGCTGCCTTGCGGCATACCCGGTCACGGGAAAGGCTTCGGGAGTCAACCCTGAGGAAAAATCCAGAGTTGGAGCCCCTAAGGCAGTTCTATGTTGTGCTCAACATCGTTCTGGCAGCTCCTGCAACGGCGCTGGTGCCAAACTGTAGCAGCCCTGCTGTTCCTTTGGATTCATCAGTGACGTGGAGAGGGGGGACATGCTGCATGGGCAACATCTTGTCCTCCATATCTTCCTGCCCAGGCTTGAATCCTACCAACGCTAACGCTGGAAGGTAGAACACCGGATCACTGGAGAGGACACTCCAGCTTCGCCTTTGGTGTAGAAAAAACATGGGGAATGCCAGTTACCGGTTATAAGCCACCGCTCAATTGGCGTAGAGCGTGGCACCAGGGGTTGTTCCCGTCGGTGGGAGGGATCATCGGATCTCGCTGGACAGCTACCGCCCGCCTCAAGCTGGGCAGCCCCCAGCCAATAAGGTGTTGTCCCGCCACAGCTTGCTTTCCTCATTGGGTGCATGGGGATGAGGAGAAGTCCGAACAGCAGGCTGAGAACCTTCGCACCAGGCAAGACAATAAAACAAAAGAGACCAACTCTAAAACTGGGAACTTGGAACGTCCGCACTATGATGACAGGACTCGCTGCTAACCTCAAGGACATCAACGACACCAGGAAGACTGCCATCATCAATAATGAGCTGAAGAGACTGGGAGTGGATATCGTCACTCTCCAGGAAACACGGTTGGCTGACGCAGGCACACTGAGAGAGAAGGACTACACGTTCTACTGGCAGGGAAAGGGCAGTGACGAACACAGGGAACACGGAGTGGGCTTCGCAGTGAAGAACACCTTGCTGAAGATGGTGGAACTGGGCAGCACTGGCTCTGCACGACTCCTCACCCTCCGCCTGAACACCACTCAAGGCCCAGTCACCCTCGTCAGTGTGTATGCCCCAACACTGACAGCCACGCCAGAGGCAAAAGACGAGTTCTACGAGAATCTCGCAACAACTGTCAGGACCATCCCCAACTCTGAACAACTCATTCTCCTTGGAGACTTCAATGCCAGAGTGGGTGCTGACCACGACTCCTGGCCCTCCTGTCTTGGACCTTTTGGCGTGGGCAGAATGAACGACAACGGACAGCGGCTGCTCGAGTTCTGCACATATCACGATGTGTGCATCACAAACTCATTCTTCAAGACCAAACCCCAACACAAGGTTTCCTGGCAACATCCATGCTCAAAGCACTGGCACCAGCTGGACTTGATCCTGACCAGGCGCACCTCACTGAAGAACGTGCTAATCACCCGTTCGTTCCAGAGTGCAGATTGCGACACAGACCATTCATTGGTGTGTTGCAAGGTCAAGCTGCAGCTGAAGAAATTCCATCGTGCTAGACAGCCTGGAAAGGCACGGATTGACACCAGCAAGATGGCCCAACCAGAACTTGTTGCGCAGTTTGCCTCCACCTTTGAGAAGGAACTTGGTGTACCACAAGAAGGAGAATCTGCAAAGCAGAAGTGGGAAATGCTGCAAAACACCATCCACCGCACAGCCTTGGCTACCTTTGGGAGGAAGACCTCGAAGTCACAGGACTGGTTTGATGCCAAGTTGACTGAGATGACCCCCGTCATTGAAGCCAAGCGCTCAGCACTTGCTGAGTACAAGAAGTACCCAAACGAGAAGAATCTCCAGACTCTCAGGGCTGCGAGAAGCAAAGTTCAGCAGACTGCTCGGCGCTGTGCCAACGAGTACTGGACTCAGCTCAGCCAAGACATTCAAACCGCTGCCATAACAGGGAACATCCGTGGTATGTACGATGGCATCAAGAAAGCACTTGGTCTGGCTCAGAGCAAGACAGCCCCCCTCAAATCCTCCACTGGGGTGATGATCACAGAAAAGAACAAGCAGATGGAGAGATGGGTGGAACACTACTCCGACCTCTACTCCAGACAGAACACCGTGACACCGTCAGCCCTTGATGCCATCGACTGCCTGCCATCCATGGACGAACTTGACGCCGAGCCAACCATCGACGAACTCAGCAAGGCCATTGATAGCTTGGCCGATGGCAAGGCACCCGGCAACGACGGCATACCCCCTGACCTGATCAAGCACTGCAAGACCGCCCTACTGCTGCCATTGCATGACGTCCTCTGCCAGTGTTGGAAGGAAGGTGCCATACCACAGGACATGAGGGACGCCAAGATCATCACCCTCTACAAAAACAAAGGGGAGAAAAGCGACTGCAACAACTACAGGGGCATCTCTCTCCTCAGCGTTGTTGGCAAAGTCTACGCACGAGTTGTTCTCGTTCGTCTACAGAAGCTTGCCGAACGTGTCTACCCCGAGTCTCAGTGTGGCTTCCGCGCTGAGCAATCGATGGTAGACATGATATTCTCCATCCGCCAACTCCAGGAGAAATGCAGAGAACAGAACATGCCCCTGTACGTCGCCTTCATCGACCTCACCAAAGCGTTCGATTTGGTCAGCAGAGAGGGCCTTTTCAAGATCCTGCCAAAGATAGGATGCCCACCAAAGTTGCAAAGCCTCATCGAATCGTTTCACACCAACATGCAGGGGATAGTGCAGCACGATGGCAACGTCTCAGAGCCATTCAACATACGCAGTGGAGTGAAACAGGGCTGTGTACTTGCGCCAACCCTCTTTGGGATTTTCTTTGCTATGCTCCTGAGGCATGCCTTCAGCACAGCAACAGAGGGACTCTACCTGCACACAAGATCTGACGGCAGGCTTTTCAACCTCGACTGCTTGAAAGCCAGAACCAAAGTACGCGAGGCTCTAATCAGAGACATGCTGTTCGCAGACGACGCTGCAGTCGCAACCCACACACAGCAGGAGCTTCAGACCCTGATGGACCGCTTCTCCCAGGCATGCAAGGACTTCGGGCTTACCATCAGCCTGAAGAAGACTAACGTCTTGGCGCAAGGCACGGAAGCACCACCAACCATCACCATCGACGACTACAAGCTGGAGGTCGTGAATCAGTTCACGTACCTGGGGTCCACGATCAGCAACAACCTCTCCCTTGATACAGAGATCAACAAGAAGATTGGAAAATCAGCCTTCACACTCGCTCGCCTCACCACACGAGTGTGGGAGAATCCCAAACTCTCTGTCAAGACGAAGATGGCAGTGTACAACGCCTGCGTCATCAGCACACTGCTCTGTGGGAGTGAGACGTGGACAACATACGCCTGGCAGGAAAAGAGACTGAACTCCTTCCACTTGCGCTGCATTCGCCACATCCTGGACATATCCTGGTAGGACAAAGTGCCCAACACAGAAGTCCTGTCCCGCTCCGGCCTTCCCTCCATGTTCACTCTACTCAGGCAGCGCAGGCTCCGCTGGCTAGGCCACGTTCACCATATGGAGGATGGCAGAATCCCCAAAGACGTCCTCTACGGAGAACTGGCAACTGGCAGGAGAGACGTTGGCCGCCCACAGCTGCGCTTTAGTAGATGTCTGCAAGAGAGACATGAAGGCTCTGGAGATCAACACAGAGCACTGGAAGGACCTTGCAACGGACCGCTCCAAATGGAGAGGCACCCTGACCAGACAGCTCAAGGCGGGTGAAGAGAGACTGACTGCTGCAGCAGATGAAAAAAGGACCTGCAGGAAGAACTGCCACAGACCCAGCAGCACGGAGACCACCCACAAGTGCGACCTGTGTGACAGGGACTGCCATTTGCGCATCGGCCTGTTCAGCCACAGGCGGTGCTGTTCCAGCAGAGTAGACGTTTAGGATTCTCTTCCATGGTCATCATAGACCGACGGAGGCCGACTAGTTGATTAAGCTATTGTTTCTAAATAGATGTTAAATCACCATCTCAACTGGTGAAATTCTGAAGGAAAGCGCATAACAAAGACGCATGACGTTGACAAAGGGTAGTGTTGGATAAGAAGGGAGAAAGAGGACATAAAATACACAAGCCTATTTAAAGCTACACCTGCACTTTGGAATACTGACACCATAACAATTCTGGAAAACCAGAAGTGAAAGGTTTTTTTTTTCCAGTTTGTTCCATTTTAGCAGCACACTGTGAAGATAACACATGTAGCACTATCAGCCCAACACAGAAATAAGCTAGCTACAATGCAGATCTTGTCCGAGCATAAAATATTTCTTAGAGTTAGAGGAATGATACTAATAAATGGAGAAATTAAATGCATTTCAGTCTTTACACTGTGGAGACAACAATATTTGCAATTTCTGACAAAAAACTTTGGGAAAAAGCATTTGCCCCAAAGGTCAGTCACCTCCATAGACCTGCCCTGATTCTCCAGCAAAAAAATGTTTTATGTTTGGACCAACAGAAGGCAACTTTTGGGATGGAGGCATTTTCCGGCAGGATTAATTTGCAGTCACCAGAAATGGTACGCACTGCTGTCTTCACAGTGGAAAGACTTAAATGCATGAAATTTTCTCTAGTTAACAGTATTCTTGCCCTGACTCTCCTGCAAAAAAAAAAAATATTTTATGTTTGACCAACAGCAGTTGACTTTTGGGATGGAGGCATTTTCCGGCAGGAGTGGTTGCCAGGAAATGCACAGAGTATGGTTGAATAAATTTACTACATTTACTAGCTTCAATCATCATAATTTCATTCTGATTGCAGCAGTATTTTACACTAGGGCAAATTCAGGTAAGGTTTTGGGGGGGTTCTTTGCTTAGCATGTTTGACTTTACTTCCTCTAAAAGTACATGTCTAAAAGTACTATACTGAATTCTGTCTGTTTTTTTTTTTTTTTTTTTTAGCAGTGATCTGAAGGCTGCCTTTTATTTTGACAGATCACACTGTGGTTGACAAGGGTATCCCTTACGGGGCATCATTGAGACACTATAGGCAAACCAGTGAGTTTGCATGTTTTATTAAGGAACGACACAATGACAAAATAAACAGCCACATGGGGCAAAAACACGAACAAAGGCTAAGACACAAGATCAAAGACTCTGAGGTCGAATAACACTTACAGAGAACGAAGAATCAAAAAGGAGACTGGAGTCAGGGATAGGGTTCCAGTCACGTACGCGGAGGAGCCCGTACTGTTGTGTAGGTCGCAG
This sequence comes from Pholidichthys leucotaenia, assembly GCA_020510985.1. Lineage (NCBI taxonomy): Eukaryota > Metazoa > Chordata > Actinopteri > Cichliformes > Pholidichthyidae > Pholidichthys > Pholidichthys leucotaenia. The sequence continues at coordinate 97,541,394 of CM035847.1, forward strand.
CGAGGAGTAAGCCTCAGCTGCTCCCTTAAATGATAACTCAGAACCAATCAGAAAAGGGGAATGTAATTAAATGAAATGATACACAGCTGTCACAACGTGACTCGGCTTTGACAGCCGGAAGTCCCGTTGTGACACTGTCAAAATAAGAGCCCAGAAGAAGGCCACAGTAACGAGGCTCGAAACGGGATGAAACGGGGAAAATACTGGACAACTTGAGTGCGGATGAAATCGGCGCTCAGGCCATAACAGTGGCTGAGCTACTGTAATTTTTGATTATTATTCCAGCCTTTTTACTTTATAGTGCTTATTAAATTTCAGTTGTCTCATGTTTGTGTGTTAAGTCTTTATAAAAATTCACCTGTCTGTGTACAGCTGCACACAGTCTCTGTTCTGCTACATCTGCAAAGTGTCAAAAATGTCATCAGTTCAATTAATACATAAATAAATGCATGCATGCATACTGTATCTTGTAGGTTCATGATTAAAAGTGAAGCTATTGGGCATCTTACATGAAAATTAAAATGACAGGTAATATGCCAGAATTTTTACAAACCTAAGTGGGTGATAATGAGAAAAATATGAAAATAAATTTAAAGGCTCATCCAACACACACACACACACACACGTCAAGACGAATCCCCCTTACAACCTTACAAAGAAAAAGAAGTTCATCTAGTTGAATAAATACACACTCAGACACCAGCTGGAATTAACACATTTCATTGGAAAGCTAGTAACTCAGCAATGAACAATACAAGAAAAAGAATTTCTGTCATCATCAAAACTGTAATTAGAACATCATTACAACATTAACTGAAAATAAATGATCAAAAAATAATGCATATGTAATTGGCATCAAACTGGGGATTCTAAATTGCCCTTAGGTATGACTGTAAGCGGAAGATGATGGATGCATGGATGTAAATAAATTATGCTCAAAAACAAGTTTGCACCAGCTTGATACATTCATAATAAACTGACCCTCAAACCTGAAACATGTGGATGTCCTAAAGAATCCAAGAGTCTCAAAGAATCTGGGAAAAAAATCACAATAATCATTTTATTCTGTTATTATGAAGACTTGGAGCACTGTGATTTCTAACCCCCTTTGAAACACTAAAGTGTCTGGTGAATAAACATAATTTAAAGCCCATTTACCAGAGGTAATAATTTTTACTTCTAAAAATGTACAAATTGTTACAAACCTGGCTGTAGGGTTATATTCTAGAGTTTGCAGCATTATGGCGTCTGTCCCTTAGATGCACGTTGTCGTACACAATTGCGCGCGTTCCCGGGCGTTCGAGCACACAGACCTGTGCATTCCTGCGTGTCCGCGATGATGGGATGCAATTCTCGGTGAGCGAGTAGTTCTCAGCATAACACTCCCCAGGGAGAGGAGTAAATGCTGGAGCTGCTGGAAGAAGAAGGGTGTGAGAGTGGCGCTGGCGTTATGTCATGTTAATGTGCCACACAGGCTTTGTTCTAAGCACAGTGCATGATGGTCGGAAGGTCCGGGTTTCCATGCATAGTATTAAAGATATAAAAGAGGAATGCACAGAGACCGGGAGCTCTTTTACTGCACTGTATGTTGGAGATGGAATAAAGTTTCTGTGTCATTTAGCTCGTTGCCTCGCCTGCTTCCTTCTCCACAATGTATTTTTTTCTCAAATCAATGTGATTGTGTTTCTTTCATTGCTTCTTCTCTTAATTTCAAGTTTATTGTAATGTAATACCTGTCTGTACGTTCATATCGTGCAATATAAAAGTATTTAAAAAATGATTTGGTGGCCATATTGCCGCTGCATCCAGATGGGTCTCAAAATGAGAAAAAAATTATGAGATAAAAAGTTGCAAATTTATAAGATTTTCTCTTTTTTCATTTCTGCTTAGAATTCGTGGTTCAAAGTAATTTTATTTGTTGTGTTGGGTTCTTTTATAAATAAAGACTGCTGCTTTGGGTGAACACGGAGCCTCCTTTGTTGACTGGCTGCAACACATTAACACACAAACTCCGCCATATTATTCTCTATCATGCTGTACACCTGACAACATCCGGTCTGTCGCCCCCTAGTGGCTCCACATATGTAATCCTTAGATTACACCACATCCCCCTTACTGAAGCCAAGTTGACCCCTTTTAGCTGAAAACACAAAATATAACATTTCTTTTTTTTTTTCTCTTCAACACTGTTTTCACAAATATTAACATGCAACTCTACAGATCCAGTCTCTTTGGTTTTATCACTTCTCTACCAGACCTGGTTCTAACAACACCTGGTGTTTCCTGTGCATTGGGCTCAGAAACAGTTTCTGTAGGAGTGTCTTTTCCATTTGACTGGGTCCGTTGTGGTTCCATCTCAGTCTCTGGTATCGACATAGGCACAAGATGAGTGCGATTCCTCCTGATTGTCCCTTGTGGTCCACTAATGACATAGGACCGTGGAGTTTTGTGGACAGATGTCACTGTGCCCTGTGCTTTTGCATCTGTAATCCAAACAGAGTTTCCGGGTAACAGTTTATCCAAATCTCTCGTTCTGTGTCTTTTGTTGAAACATTCTGTTTGCCTCATCCGTCTCTCCTTTTCCACGTGACGAATTTGTTGCAGATTCGGCACGCATGGCTGCAAGGCCTCTGGAAGCATTGGCAGGGTGGTACGAAGTCTACGCCCCATGAGAAGCTGTGCTACTCAGTAGTGCCATGCGCAGATTTTTGACAATATAGATTTTCTCAGTAGCGCTCTTGTCACCGTATGTAATAGTCTCTGTCATAGACCCCAACACGGTTAGTGCAGTTCCACCCGGTCCGTAGAGTGGTTTTTGTGCCTTTTCCAACTGTTCATTTTTCTTCTTGAAGATTTCAAATGTTTGGTCAGAAACCGCTGTGACGTCCGCTCCGGAATCTAACTTAAAAGTCACTTTATTTCCTCTCACATTTATGTCTGCCAGCCATGGATCCTCCCCTAGATCCACTTCACCCAGAAAAAGTCTGTCTGCATTGTCAGCGACCTCATTCACAGTTGGGTTGGACCTACAGACTCTAATATAGTGTCCACATTTTTTTACAGTTATGGCATTCCACGTTTTTAGCTGGGCACTGTACTGCTGCATGTGCTGGTGCTTTGCCACACTTGGAACAAACTATACTGTCTTGTTTTGTCTGCTGAGGCCTTGAGGACTTAATCTGTTTTTGTTCCTTGATTATGAACTTGTTTGGCTTGGCTTTTCTGATGTGTACCGCATCCACGGCTGTTCTGTTAATGCTAGTTTCACCTCTTAGGTCAGTTTGTTGTCGTTTTATTTCTTCAGATTGTCTTGCCATTGTTATAGCTTTAGCTAGGGTAAGATCTTTGTCAAGCTGCATTCTTTCTGACAGCGACGAATCTTTCAGACCCACCACAAGCCTGTCTCTCAAGAGGTCATCATGAAGTGCACCGTACTCACAGTTTTCTGCCAGCGCGTAGAGTGCTGTTATGAACGAGTCTACTGGTTCTGCCGGCTGTTGCACTCGCTTGTTGAATTTTGCTCGTTCATAAATCACGTTCTTTCTGGGAACGAAATGTCTATCAAAGGCTGTTTTAACGGCATCGTACTGCTGGCGCTGCACACTCGTTAGCTCGAGCCCTCTTAGCACGTCGTCAGCCTCATCTCCCATGCAATAAACCAGCGTATTTACTTGGTTCGCCTCAGCTGAGTTATTCAGGTTACTTGCCAGTCTAAAACGCTCAAAACGTCTTATCCACTTTTCCCACTCTTGGGGTCTCGCAAAGTCGAAGGGCTCCGGTGGTTTAATGGTGAAGGTTGCCGCTGGAGTAGCCGCCGCCATTACTGGATCAATTGGCGCAGCTGCAGCTCTTTGAACTTCGTCTGGCATAGCCGCTAGCCGGTTGCAAAGCTGATTTTTCTCACCTCAAAGCGCACCAACTTCTGACACCATGTTGTGTTGGGTTCTTTTATAAATAAAGACTGCTGCTTTGGGTGAACACGGAGCCTCCTTTGTTGACTGGCTGCAACACATTAACACACAAACTCCGCCATATTATTCTCTATCATGCTGTACACCTGACAACATCCGGTCTGTGTCGCCCCCTAGTGGCTCCACATATGTAATCCTTAGATTACACCACATTATTCAGTTCTGTAACATGATGAAGGCTTATGATGACATTCGAGGGACAGTTGTCTCTTTTTTCCAGGTTGGGGGAGAGCTGTCCCCCCGTTCCCCCTTTGATTTACAGCTATGAATGAGGATGATGATGGGGGGATGGCAGGTTTACAAGGAGAATGATTTTGGATCATTTTGCTAAAGGGGATAGTATCGCTCCTCATCCCCCTTCCTACCAAATACTGGGTATGTTTTCAACTCAAAGTACTCAAACGTGAGTTTTCATAGAGCAAGGAAATTTCCAAGGGAGCCCAAATTTTTTGAACTTTAGTATAAATATTCGCAATAATCTTGTAATGGTAGCATAGTGACTACTGATAGTAGCTATGTGTTAGCTATGATTTTTAAAATTAAAATGTAAAACGTCTTAATGCTGTATTAACAGCCGTAAGTGCTGTCACAGCGAAAATGAAACAGAGGGGTCAGTGTTGAGTTGAGCCTCAGCAGGACGTTTGAGTGTTGGAAATTGTCAGCATGTTTCCCACAATATTTAAGAGTAATGTGACATTAGTACATGTTCAGTGGAATGACAATAACTATATGACGCCGATAATGAGTGTGAAGCGTCTGTGGTTTTGTCAAAGTGCAGTGAGAGAAATGTTTATCTGTACGACCAAAGGGTGCGGTGCTGTGTAGCTGTGACTGTGACTTTCCAGCGGTGTTGAAGTGCATTTATTGTGGCGCAGTTTGTAGTCAGTAAAGTAAAAGAGTGGGAAAAAGCACTGGACAGCGCCCGTGGTGCGAACCCCTGGCGGGGTGGAGTAATTGTATTCTAAGCGTAGAATTAATTATGAGAAGTAACCACTGAGCTAAACCAGTGCGCTGATATTGCCAACACAACAACCTTATAACAGGTACTGTTGATGTCAGCTAAATGGCTTCAGATATGTGGATAAGATGAAATGAAATAAAAAAGTTGCAAATTAAACTGGGAAACTTTCAAATTTACAATGGAAAAAAATGTATACGAAAACTCAAATTTATAAGAAAAATCTCTCATACTGTCAATACTAAAGTCTCATCCCTTTTAACTTCTAAGTAAATACTTGCTATTAGTCAACTATTTTTTTGGTGACTATTCTTGTAGTTGAGTAATTAACAACATAAGGTAACATTACTTTTGCTCAGTAGGCTACACTTTCTGGCAACTAACACTGGAGTGGACATCAGCCTAGTTTTCACACTAAACAGAGTCACCATATTGGATACACTGTCGTGGATGCGTTCCAATGATGAGGCTGAGTTTTATTTCTCAGGTTCAGCTTTATTGACAGAACACATCCTCTAGCATTCTCAAAGCAGGAAGAAGAGAAAGAATCATCTCACATCACCCTTTTATATGTTTCCAGCATCAGAACTCAAGTCACATGGTGCTTCAGTAAACATACAGTCACAAAGCATCTCTTTGAACCTTCACCATTGTCTCTCATTCATTGATGAACTGGAAGTCCCTCCGGGGCATCTTCTTTGGGACAAAAAGGCAAATCTCACACCTCCTCGTTATCTTCTGCAGATTTGAGTCTTTTGACCTTCCAGACGTGAAGCCCCCAATACACATGCAGTCATACCTCTGTGGAAATGTGAGCCCAACATATGTGTCACCACATATAAACCCCCCCCCCCAACCGTCTATTAAGGGCAAAACATGCATGGCATAAAAAAAGAAAAGAAAAAACACAAAACACTCCACATATCACTAATCAATCCACCAGCTGCCTGGGTTTTAACCTTCTGCCGAATCTGCTGCAACCTGGCTTTGCTACCCCTGCAGCGCCTCTCTGCATCTGTGGATTAAAGCTGTTAGGACGTCTTTTTGAAGATTCTGGAGAATGTTTCCTTGGCGGCCTGCCACGGCGGGGGGGCCTCGCTAGCTGCACTTGCTCATCAGCCAAAACAAAAGCGGGTTTGAGCCTGTTTATGCAAATCAACTCCCTTCTGCCCCCTAATTCTAGCAGAAAATGCTTCTCCCCGGTCTCCAGCACTCTGAAAGGTCCGTCATAAAACGGTCGCAAACTTGGACGCTGAGCATCATGTCTAACAAAAACAAACTCTGCATTTTTTAAAGCCTTTGGCACAAAAACGCGTGGGAAACTGTGATGAACCGGGCCAGGGAGTGTGTTTGCTCCTGAGTCGCTCTGCCACGGCTGAGCAGGGGGGCAATTTCGTGCGGGATTATTGGGGAGAAATTCCCCCGGCAAACGGAGAGGTTGTGCAAAAACTAACTCAGCTGGGGAAGCATTCAAATCTTCTTTAGGTGCAGAACGCAACCCCAATAAAACCCATGGAAGTTTGCCCACACAATTTGTATCCGTCAGCGACGCTCTGAGGGCTGCTTTTAATGACCTGTGAAAGCGTTCGCATAAACCATTAGCCTGGGGGTTATACGCGGTGGTGCGATGAATCTTCACCCCCAAGTTGCGGGCCATCGATGACCATAGTTCGGAAATAAATTGGGGACCCCTGTCGGACGTTATGTCCGACGGGACTCCGAAACGCGCAACCCACGCTGTTAAAAATGCTCGCGCAACTTCTTCCGCTGTGGTTGATGTCAGAGGAATCGCCTCTGGCCAACGCGTGGTGCGATCCACCATCGTCAAAAGATGTGTGTGCCCGTGTGATGGCGGAAGCGGGCCCACCAAGTCAACATGCACGTGGTCAAAACGCTTAGCGGGGATGTGAAAAGGTTCCAACGGAGCCTTAGTGTGTCTGTGTATTTTGGCTCGCTGACACGCTACCCAGGCCGCCGCCCATTCCTTGACCTGTTTGCGCAACCCGGGCCAAACAAATTTCTCCCCCACCAACTTAATCAATGCGCGTACTCCCGGGTGCGCCAGAGAATGGACCGAGTCAAAAACACGGTGACGCCACGCGGCTGGCACCACGGGGCGGGGCCGTCCCGTGGAGACGTCGCAGATTAGTGGGGGCATACCAATTTGCTGCACCCTGTGCTCCAGCCTTAACCCTGTTGGTCCAGACTGGAGCGCACGCACGTCCGCATCATTAACCTGTTCCGCGGCCATGGCTGCATAATCTAACCCTACACAGACCGGGGCTGCGCGCGCTCCCGTGTCGCTGCCCGGGTCCGCGGCCACGGCTACAGAGTCTGCCCCCATGGGGCTTGGTGTTGCTGCCGCGCGCGAGAGACAGTCTGCCACAACATTGTGTTTACCCGCGACATGCTGGATATCAGTGGTGAACTCCGATATCACGGCTAGTTGCCTTTGTTGCCGGCCTGACCAGGGTTCTGAAATCTTGGCCCTCGCAAACATTAGCAGTTTGTGATCCACAAACGCGGTGAAGCGTCGCCCTTCCAACCAGAACTGGAAATGGCGGATGGCCAAGTGTAGGGCCAAAAGCTCCCTGTCGAACGCACTGTATTTACGCTCACTATCGCGCAGGGTTCTGCTGAAAAACGCGAGAGGTTGCCAGGTACCTGCCACAAACTGTTCAACAACCGCCCCCACTGCTACATCGGAAGCGTCGGTGGTGAGCGCCATGCGGGCCGTTGGAACTGGGTGCGCTAACAAAACTGCGTTTGCCAGGGCTGATTTGACCTGGGCAAAAGCGTGCTCCCGCTCCGGAGACCATTCAACTTTATTTGCGGGCTTTTGTTTTTTTAACGCAGTGTATAATGGCTGCATGAGCCGCGCTGCGCTTGGGAGGAACCGGTTGTAAAAATTAACCATTCCCAGAAACTCCTGTAGTGCCTTGACTGTTTGAGGTTGCGGAAAAGCTGTTATTGCGCGCACCTTATCGGGCAAAGGAACCGCTCCTTCTGCCGAAACGCGATGCCCCAAAAAATCAATCTGAGCCACCCCAAACTGGCACTTCACTGGGTTAATTATTAACCCGTGCTCTGCCAGCCTCCGAAAAACTGCTGTGAGGTGGCTTTCGTGTTCGCCTTCGGACGTGCTGGCTACTAAAATATCATCCAAATAAACGAACACGAAAGGAAGGTCGTGTAAAACTGCATCCATCATACGTTGGAAAGTCTGCGCGGCCCCCTTGAGGCCAAAAGGCATGCGCAAAAACTCAAAAAGGCCGAAAGGAGTTATAACCGCTCTTTTGGGTACATCCTGCACGCGCACTGGAACTTGGTGGTAACCGCGCATCAAGTCTATTTTAGAAAAAATGCGCGCCCCCACCAAATGAACAGAAAAATCCTGAATGTGCAGAATTGGGTAGCGGTCATGTGCTGAAACGTTGTTCAACCTGCGGAAATCGCCGCAAGGTCGCCACGAGTCATCAGCTTTTGGGACCATGTGTAGCGGCGAAGCCCAGGGGCTTTTGGAGCGTCTAATAATGCCCAGTTTTTCCAGGTTGGCGAACTCCTCGCGCGCGATGGCCAGTTTAGCTGGGTCCAAGCGCCGAGCTTTTGCAAAAACGGGGGGCCCGGTGGTAAAATGCTCCACCCCATGTTTAGCCACCGTCGCCGAAAACGTGGGGACTGTGAGTGCTGGGAACTGAGCGAGCAATATGTGAAACTTACCACCCGCAGCTGAGACGCTGGCATGTGCAGTCGGCGGGGCCACCCGAGCTGTGCAGGGGGTAGAATGAAAAGACAGTGCATTAATCAGATGTCTATTAGCAAGGTCAACCAATAAACCATGTGAGCACAAAAAATCAGCCCCTAACATGTTGAAACTGACTGCTACTACAATAAAAGTCCACTCAAATGAACGGCCCTGTAAGGACAGGAGCATGGTCCTCTCACCGAAAGTTTTAATCGTGGAGCCCTTCGTTGCTGACACTGACACCCAGGGAGCTTTAGACGGCATCAGCCGTTCCGCGTAGGTGGGTATGACGAAACTCAGCTGGGAGCCTGTGTCCACGAGGAACTGTTTCCCCGAGTGTGCATCCGTCAGGTAAAGCAGCTTGTTCTCGTCGCCAAGGGTCGCAGCTGCTACCGGCCCTCGGTCTTGGTGTTTCCCTGGCGCTTGAAGTGGCACGGCGGGACGCACTTGTGTGCTCTCTCTGCAAAACGGCGGTGGTAGAAGCACAAGCCGTCCTCCGCTCCGCGCCGCCTGGTCCTCATCGCCGCCGTCGTTGGTGCGTCTGGCGCCGCGGCCGCTGGTTCCAAGCCGTCTCCAGACGTCGTTCCTGGGCTAGCTGCCACGGCCGAAACCGCGTTCCTCTTGTGGGAGTCGACAAGCCGCTGCGCCTCCTTGCTCAGCCCATGGTAGTCTCGCATGGCCAATCGGGGCGACTCTGCCAGGGCTACTCTCACTGCTGGCGGCAGGGTCCGGAGGAAAAGGTGGGCGAAAATAAATTCGCCATCCTCGGAGTCTTTCAACCTCAGCATCTTCACCATCAGGTCCGCAGGTCTATCGTTCTCTGACTCCGTCAACGTCAGGAGCCCTTCTGCTCGCTGTTGGACCGAAGGGGTGAAATGGCTGATCAGCGCGTCCTTCAATGCGCTGTACTTGTCGCTGTTCGGTGGGTGATTAACCAGATCCTCCACCCTCTGGACCGTGTGGCTGTCCAGCTTCGCTACCACATGGTAGAATCTTGTGTCGTCGTTAGAGATTCTCCGGAGGCTGAACTGCACCTCGAACGCGCTAAACCATGAGCGCGGGCTGTGCTGCCAGAAATCGGGCAGCCGAATCGTGGAGGCGGCCATCAGGCTGGCTTCCGCCGAGCCCCGCTCGGGAGAATTCTGTCTGCTCATTCTTAGTCGTAGGTCACCAGTGTAGTGGATGCGTTCGAATGATGAGGCTGAGTTTTATTTCTCAGGTTCAGCTTTATTGACAGAACACATCCTCTAGCATTCTCAAAGCAGGAAGAAGAGAAAGAATCATCTCACATCACCCTTTTATACGTTTCCAGCATCAGAACTCAAGTCACATGGTGCTTCAGTAAACATACAGTCACAAAGCATCTCTTTGAACCTTCACCATTGTCTCTCATTCATTGATGAACCGGAAATCCCTTCGGGGCATCTTCTTTGGGACAAAAAGGCAAATCTCACACCTCCTCGTTATCTTCTGCTGATTCGAGTCTTTTGTCCTTCCAGACGTGAAGCCCCCAATACACATGCAGTCATACCTCTGTGGAAATGTGAGCCCAACATATGTGTCACCACAACACAATTATTGTTTTGACGGCATTAATATTCCCAGCCCCTAGTGTGTGTGTCTATATATATATATATATATATATATATATATATATATATATATATATATATATATATATATCCACCTTATTCACAATGCCTTATACTGTATATCCACCTTATTCCTGAGGGCGTTGCTGTAGAAACGATTATGGGCGCTGTTGTGTCTCTAATTAATTAGGAGTCGAGGTGACGTTTTATAGTTTTATTTAGAACACGAGCCAGCAACACAAGAGTCACTACTGCTAGCCTGAGGGCCACAGCGAAGAGACAAGATGGCTCCCGCTGTGGCCTCTTATACCCCAGGTGACACCACCCCCTGGAGGCGGGGCATCACCCCTCTATGCTACAGGGCACCGCCATACTAATATATACAGTATATAATATACTATCCAACATCCCCAACCCCGGTTCCAAGGTTGTCATAGCCAGGAGCGGCACTGGGGTTAAGCTCCCAGTGCTCATAAAATGCTCCTTATGGCGTGTGTCTCAAAAAGCCTCTGACAACTAAGTTCAACTCCTAGCCTGCCCATGTGGTTTAGTCTCTAAGCCCGGCGGAACTGCTTTTACTAATAGGAGAAGGGGCGAGGGCGGATCTCTGGCGCCTTAAAACCAGATGCTTCGGGTAGATGGTGGCTCGTCAACCTGGGAAGGTAGCCCATCTAGGGGAAGGTAAACCCTGATTTCAAACCTCCGCTGCCTTGCAGCACACCCAGTCACGGGAAAGGCTTCGGGAGTCAACCCTGAGGAAAAATCCGGAGTCGGAGTCCCTAAGGCAGTTCTCTGTTGTTCTCAACATCGTTCTGGAAGCTCCTGCGACGGCGCTGGTGCCAAACTGTAGCAGCCCTGCTGTTCCTTTGGATTCATCAGTGACGTGGATAGGGGGGACATGCTGCATGGGCAACATCTTGTCCTCCATATCTTCCTGCCCAGGCTTGAATCCTACCAATGCCCAACGCTGGAAGGTAGAACACCGGATCACTGGAGAGGACACTTCAGCTTCGCCTTTGGCGTAGACAAAACACGGGGAATGACAGTTACCGGTTATAAGCCACCGCTCAATTGGCGTAGAGCGCGGCGCCAGGGGTTGTTCCCGACGGTGGGAGGGATCATCGGATCACACTGGACAGCTACCGCCCGCCTCAAGCTGGGCAGCCCCCAGCCAATAAGGTGTTGTCCTGGCACAGCTTGCTTTCCTCATTGGGTGCATGGGGATGAGGAGAAGTCCGAACAGCAGGCTGAGAACCTTCGCACCAGGCAAGACAAAAAAACAAAAGAGACCAACTCTAAAACTGGGAACTTGGAACATCCGCACTATGATTACAGGACTCGCTGCTAACCTCAAGGACATCAACAACACCAGGAAGACTGCCATCATCAATAATGAGCTGAAGAGACTGGAAGTGGATATTGCCACTGTCCAGGAAACACGGATGGCTGACGCAGGCACACTGAGAGAGAAGGACTACACGTTCTACTGGCAGGGAAAGGGCAGTGACGAACACAGAGAACACGGAGTGGGCTTCGCAGCGAAGAACACCTTGCTGAAGATGGTAGAACTGGGCAGCAATGGCTCTGCACGACTCCTCGCTCTCCGCCTGAACACCACTCAAGGCCCAGTCACCCTCGTCAGTGTGTATGCCCCAACACTGACAGCCACACCAGAGGCAAAAGACGAGTTCTACGAGAATCTTGCAACAACTGTCAGGATTGTCCCCAACTCTGAACAACTCATTCTCCTTGGAGACTTCAATGCCAGAGTGGGTGCTGACCACGACTCTTGGCCCTCCTGTCTTGGACCTTTTGGCGTGGGCAGAATGACAACGGACAGCGGCTGGTCGAGTTCTGCACATATCACGATCTGTGCATCACAAACTCGTTCTTCAAGACCAAGCCCCAACACAAGGTTTCCTGGCAACATCCACGCTCAAAGCACTGGCACCAGCTGGACTTGATCCTGACCAGGCGCACCTCACTGAAGAACATGCTAATCACCCGTTCGTTCCAGAGTGCAGATTGCGACACAGACCATTCATTGGTGTGTTGCAAGGTCAAGCTGCAGCTGAAGAAGTTCCATCGTGCTAGACAGCCTGGAAAGGCACGGATTGACACCAGCAAGATGGCCCAACCAGAACTTGTTGAGCAGTTTGCCTCCACCTTTGAGAAGGAACTTGGTGTACCACAAGAAGAAGAATCTGCAAAGCAGAAGTGGGATGAGCTGCAGAACACCATCCACCGCACAGCCTTGGCTACCTTTGGGAGGAAGACCTCGAAGTCACAGGACTGGTTTGATGCCAAGTTGACCGAGATGACCCCCGTCATAGAAGCCAAGCGCTCAGCACTTGCTGAATACAAGAAGTACCCAAACGAGAAGAATCTCCAGATTCTCGGGGCTGCGAGAAGCAAAGTTCAGCAGACTGCTCGGCGCTGTGCCAACGAGTACTGGACTCAGCTCAGCCAAGACATTCAAACATTTCACTTCCGCCCTCCCAAGAGAGCAGACGCTTTTTTCTTCTCTCCTGCTGACTTTTTCCTCCCCTCCTACTACTGGATCCCAGCTTGCTGTTGTCTGTCTGCGTCTAACTGCGACCGCCGAAAAGAAATTATGGAGTTAATAAGCTGGGCTTTGAACACAATTGACACTATTTTTTCAACAAGGAAAAGTGCTCCGGGGGAAGCTGTCTGCCCCGCTGGAACGGCTCCAGTGGGCTATCTATGTGACACAGGTAATTGGAAAATGCTGTGTCTCTCTAATCTCTCTATCGAAGATATTGAAGATTTGTTTATCTTCGTAATCTTGGTGATTGGGATAATTCTGATTGGGACGGGAATTGTCTTGGTTTACCGTAAATTGCTGAAGATGGATTCAACCTATCAAAATGCTGGCCAGGCGAGGTGCATCCAACAAATTGAGAAACTGGAGAAGACCCTGATAGCGACTACTGGAGAACTGTCTCGTAAGGTGGATTACATCATGGGTTCGCTCAGGTCTTTCCACGACGAATTCAAAGCTGCGCAATGAAGGATTAATGTACTGAATCTACAGAAGAAATACAAGTCTCCTCTGTGATCAGTCCTATTTGGCATTATTATTCCCCATGAAAATTCCTCCTGGCTGTCTGCAGACTGTGTTTTTTCAAAATCATGAGCACAAGGCCTTGGACAGCCAGCTGCAGCGCCAGATAAGACTGGGCGCCAGACAGACAAAACATCTTCTGCCAAGGGTCCTTGGGTCTCTCTTATTATCATCAACACTGCTCAACACCGCACACACATTGATTCATGAACTGATTAAAGATATACTGTACACTGCTCTCTTGTGTCTTGTGAAATTCTGAGTTGTTGCTCTGTGCTATTGAGAGATTTTTTTTCATTGTAATCATAATCTGCTTAAAAATAAGCTGTATTATGATAACGAAGTTTTTTTTCTCCTCCCCCCTTGTGTCGTTCCCTCCCTTCCCCTCCCTTTCTTATCTATCTCTGTTTGATGAGGCGCCTATTATGGCTGCCGTGTCGTTGTGTCGCGCGCATGCGCACCAATGTCAAGTTCCTCGTGTGTTTTTTACATGCTTGGCAATAAAGTTTATTCTGATTCTGATTCTGATTCTGCCATAACAGGGAACATCCGTGGTATGTACGATGGCATCAAGAAAGCACTTGCACCGGCTCAGAGCAAGACGGCCCCCCTGAAATCCTCCACTGGGGAGATGATCACAGAAAAGAACAAGCAGATAGAGAGATGGGTGGAACACTACTCCAACCTCTACTCCAGACAGAACACCGTGACACCGTCAGCCCTTGATGCCATCGACTGCCTGCCATCCATGGACGAACTTGACGCCGAGCCAACCATCGACGAACTCAGCAAGGCCATTGATAGCTTGGCCACTGGCAAGGCACCCGGCAACGATGGCATACCCCCCGACCTGATCAAGCGCAGCAAGATCGCCCTACTGCTGCCATTGCATGACATCCTCTGCCAGTGCTGGAAGGAAGGTGCCGTACCACAGGACATGAGGGACGCCAAGATCATCACCCTCTACAAAAACAAAGGGGAGAGAAGCGACTGCAACAACTACAGGGGCATCTCCCTCCTCAGCGTTGTTGGCAAAGTCTACGCACGAGTTGTTCTCGTTCGTCTACAGAAGCTTGCTGAACGTGTCTACCCCGAGTCTCAGTGTGGCTTCCACGCTGAGCGATCGACGGTAGACATGATATTCTCCATCCGCCAACTCCAGGAGAAATGCAGAGAACAGAACATGCCCCTGTACGTCGCCTTCATCGACCTCACCAATGCGTTTGATCTGGTCAGCAGAGAGGGCCTTTTCAAGATCCTGCCAAAGATAGGATGCCCACCAAAGTTGCAAAGCCTCATCGAATCGTTTCACACCAACATGCAGGGGATAGTGCAGCACGACGGCAACGTCTCAGAGCCATTCAACATACGCAGCGGAGTGAAACAGGGCTGTATACTTGCGCCAACCCTCTTTGGGATTTTCTTTGCTATGCTCCTGAGGCATGCCTTCAGCACAGCAACAGAGGGAATCTACCTGCACACAAGATCTGACGGCAGGCTTTTCAACCTCGCCCGCCTGAAAGCCAGAACCAAAGTACGCGAGGCTCTAATCAGAGACATGCTGTTCGCAGACGATGCTGCAGTCGCAACCCACACACAGCAGGAGCTTCAGACCCTGATGGACCGCTTCTCCCAGGCATGCAAGGATTTCGGGCTTACCATCAGCCTGAAGAAGACTAACGTCTTGGCGCAAGGCACGGAAGCACCACCAACCATGACCATCGACGACTACAAGCTGGAGGTCGTGAATCAGTTCACGTACCTGGGGTCCACGATCAGCAACAACCTCTCCCTTGATACAGAGATCGACAAGAGGATTGGAAAATCAGCCTTCACACTCGCTCGCCTCACCACACGAGTGTGGGAGAATCCCAAACTCTCTGTCAAGACGAAGATGGCAGTGTACAATGCCTGCGTCATCAGCACACTGCTCTATGGGAGTGAGACGTGGACAACATACGCCCGGCAGGAAAAGAGACTGAACTCCTTCCACTTGCGCTGCATTCGCCACATCCTGGACATATCCTGGCAGGACAAAGTGCCCAACACAGAAGTTCTGTCCCGCGCCGGCCTTCCCTCCATGTTCACTCTACTCAGGCAGCGCAGGCTCCGCTGGCTAGGCCACGTTCACCGTATGGAGGATGGCAGAATCCCCAAAGACGTCCTCTACGGAGAACTGGTAACTGGCAGGAGAGACGTTGGCCGCCCACAGCTGCGCTTTAGAGACGTCTGCAAGAGAGACATGAAGGCTCTGGAGATCAACACAGAGCGCTGGGAGGACCTTGCAACGGACTGCTCCAAATGGAGAGGCACCCTGACCAGACAGCTCAAGGCGGGTGAAGAGAGACTGACTGCTGCAGCAGATGAAAAAAGGACCCGCAGGAAGAACCGCCACAGACCCAGCAGCACGGAGACCACCCACAAGTGCGACCTGTGTGACAGGGACTGCCATTTGCGCATCGGCCTGTTCAGCCACAGGCGGTGCTGTTCCAGCAGTGTAGACGTTTAGGATTCTCTTCCATGGTTATCATAGACCGATGGAGGCCGACAACGACGACGATCCCCCCCCCCAAAAAAAAGACGCAGTCACACTGATTGGGCCCTCCCAAAACATACACCCAACTCATTCTTTAAGCACAGAAATATACAAACCTATCCATTCACACGACACTGGCCCGGCGGACCACTCCGCCTTCAGAGTCAAACAGTCAGTAAACAAAAAGGGCCATTCCCAAAAATAAATTAATCTCGATATAAATATATACATTATAGACACGATATGCAATAAATGACTATGTACAACATACAATGGCGGTCCCAAGACTCTACACTAACATAAACACCTTTAAAGAAAACAGGGGACATCTGCATTTCACACACTCCTTTCAAACATTCACATCTCAGTATGACTTCTTGCTGACACACTCACACACCCAGGCACTCCGCACACGCACACACAATGGTGGTCATTTCTCTTCATGTTTTTTTTTTCAGTAAATAACAGAATATTCACAAAGTAACAATCAGGCAGTAATTCTCTCTCTTTTTTTTTTGAACCATTAACCGTAACAACAAAACACTAAAACACACGTAGGCTCCCCTCTGGAGCGTCTGTCCCACGGCCTGCTCCCAGAGCGTCTCCGCCTCTTCTTTACCGGAGACGGGCTGCGCTGGCGTTTCTTCCCATCCAACCGCTGCAGCTCGTTCGGGTGCCGTCTCGACCCATCTGTTAGTTCCAGGTAACCGTTGTCACCACTCCATACCATTCACAGGCCACCCCATCCACCTCGCTGCTCTCTTGACCGGCGAACCCATCCAAGCCGAGATTCAACCCGATGGCGCATGTCATCACCCACCCCCAGGGGAGTACTCACTGGCCTCCTTCTTCTGCAGCATCATGAACTGGTACCCATATGGCTCCGTAGCGTCCCACCAATCCGGCTCAAGCCTTGTCCCTTGTTTTCATTCTGGGCACGTCTAGGGCTCATGCCATTCGGTCCTGCCCCGATCATTTTCATTTCCTGCGTCGGAGCAACACTGACAGCGCTCGGCTCAATGGTAGTACTTGGTCGGCCACCGGAGCTTCGCTGCACCTGCTCTCTGGATCTATCTGCCCCCACGGGCGCTAAACCATGCCGTTTGGGTCCCCCATCTAAGAGACCGCAGACACTAGCATGGAGTGCTTGCCGTGGCGACATACTCTGGTGCTGGCAGCGGCCCTCTTCACCCGGACTGGGCCAGCCTGAGTCCCACACTTCTTCGCCGCTTCCCACATAAAATGGCCGGTCCCGTAGTCCACCACCTGACCACTCCTCCACGACCCCGCAGGCGATGGAAAAACCGAGCCTGTAAAACAAATCACAGCGCATTAAGTTGTTACCTTCACAGGCCACCATGAACTCGGCTGCTCGCATTGAGGCCCCTTCGTACCTCACCGACAGCCACACCGAGCCCACAATGTCCAGGGGATGGTTGCCATACCCAAAACAGGCAATGTCTGTCTTACTCACGGTGTAATGTGGAAAGAACTTCATCACTGTCGCCAGATTCAAGATGGAAGCCGCCGACCCCATGTCCACTATCAGCAGGATCGACACTCTGTCCAACACGATGTTGCAGAGGATTCGTAGGTCTGTGTTGGGTGAGACTGTGTGGACCACCGTGGGTGTCTTCTTAGTTGAAGCCCCCTTCCCTGGTCCCCGTTCTTCCTTCTCAAAATTCCAACAACCCCTGGCGAAGTGGTGGAACAATCTGCACCATTCACAACGCTTCCCCCTCGCTGCGCACTCCTTTGCTCTATAGCAGTGCCTGCTGGATCCCCAGCTGTAGCATCTCGGCGTCCCCGGGGCGGACCTAATCTTCACAATGACTGTGTACTCATCGTCGCTGCCATCTTCAGGGATCCAAGACCAGTGCCTTCTACTGCTTGTCGTTCCTGGGTAGGGCCTCCATGTCACCGAGATTCCTTGTTATCTTTTCCACTGCCTCGTGTTGTTGCGGCTGATAGAAGCTGATGCTATCAGCTGATGCTGATGATGGCTGCCATCAGCATCAGCTCAGAATCAGAATCAGAATCAGAAAAGCTTTATTTCCAAGCATGTTAAAAACATACGAGGAATTTGACTTGACATTGGCGCGCTCATGTAAGCGCTTCACAATGACACGGCAGCCATACAAGGCGCCTCATCAAAACAGTGGGGGGTAAAGAGGGGGAGGGGATGACACAATTGGGCAGAGAGAAAAAACATAGTTTATCAAAATAAAGCTCATTGAATGAGCGAGATTGTGATTACATAGAAAAAAAACCTCTAGTTGCACAAGCAGACAATACAGATCCACAGAAAAACAAAGCAAGCAAAGAGAGACCAGTGTGTGTAGTCAGCATGTAATCAGTGTGAGTGCAGTGTTGAATGTATCAGTTGCTGGTGTACAACAAAGGGGCGCGTCCTGGCAACGGATGGTTGTTATGTTCATGTATTCAAAACACAGATAAGCATGTCCCAGAGTCTCTCTCTCTTCGTGCATGCCAGATGGCAAAGTTCTGTATTAGACACATGATAGCGCTGTCCTTGAAGAGTCCGGTTTGCTGAACAACAGCAATTTTTGTTATTTGTTTGGGTTAAAGAGAAGCCAAAACACCTTCCAGCACAATTTCTGAACCTGGAGGAATGAGTTCCCAAGGAC
This sequence comes from Pholidichthys leucotaenia, assembly GCA_020510985.1. Taxonomy (NCBI): domain Eukaryota; kingdom Metazoa; phylum Chordata; class Actinopteri; order Cichliformes; family Pholidichthyidae; genus Pholidichthys; species Pholidichthys leucotaenia. Next base: position 97,559,929 of record CM035847.1, read on the forward strand.
GTCGAATCAAGGCCAGATGAGCACAGTCACTTGGAGCATAGTAATTTCCACTCTCTTGCGATTCTGTGCATCACAAATAATTCAATTCACAGGCTTAAATCGCTGGTCGAATTGTTGAAGGAGCTTCGCCGGGATCCGCATTTTGACCAGCTCTTCCAACTTTATTAATTTCCGATACACTAGGAAACTCCGGAGCCAAACAGTAGAAATCCTGTGATCATATCCAAACAGATAGATGTCTTCTGCATCTTCAATCGAATCACACAGACACATGAGTTCCAATTAACCCATGAGTCACACATTTGGGCTCCCCCGGGCCCGATTTTCTGTTGAAGGTGGTGTCAATTGCATTTAAATCCTGAAATTCCATTTTTTTCCGTTTTTCCGTTTGGATTGAGATCCGCGAGAAGGAGCGAGACTCAGACACAGACGAAGCAAGCTGGGATCAGTCAGGGAGGCGGGAGGAGGAGAGGAGTGAAAATGCGACTGCTCTCTCTGAAAGCCAGAAGAAGAATCGGAAGAAGCTCACCAGCACGAGTTAGCAGGTGGACCCTCGCGGAGGAATAGGCCATGTGCTCCGCTAGCTGGTCGCGGATCATCTCCTCCTCCAAAACCCCGAACCTGCACTCACCTGCCAGCTGCCGAAGGTCCGCCACAAACTGTTCAACCGACTCTCCGGGCTGCTGGTGCCGCTGTCTGAACTGGATGCGCCGCATTATTGTATTCTCAGGGGCCCAAAAGTAGCCCACCATGAGCCTCACGATGTCTCCAAATGTGTCACCTCCTCCTAGCATGCTCAGGATCCTCTGGCCCTCCAAACCAAGGTTGTGGACCAGAATAGCCCTCGCGCGTAGTTTGTCCAGGTCGCTGAGGTCCATCGCTGTGAGATAATTCCTGAAGGCCGCATACCACCTCACCCAAGGGACCAGCGGCTCACCCGGAGCCTCCAAAAACGGACAAAATGCGGTAGCAGCCCTCTCCATTTCCATGTATCTTCGTTGCCAAATGTTGTGTCTCTAGTTAATGAGGAGTTGAGGTGATGTTTCATAGTTTTATTTAGAACATGAGCCAGGAACACAGGAGTCACTACCGCTAGCCTGAGGGCCACAGCAAAAAGACAAGATGGCTCCCGCTGTGGCCTCTTATACCCCAGGTGACACCACACCCTGGAGGTGGGGCATCACCCCTCTATACTACAGGGCACCGCCATACTATAATAAATGTATAATATAATATATGTATAATATACTATCCAACAGGCGCAACTTCTGGTTTTGGCTGAAGTTGTGTTTAATCTGTCAGCAAGAGTGGAGTAGTGGGGCATTTAAAATAGTTTTTTTTAGAAGGTTTTCAAATTAATTTTCATGTATAGGCCACATGTTTTGCACTCAAATGGCAGCTAATTTCAGCACTTGTAGTTTTTGTATGTTTTGAATGTTTTAGCATAGTTCTGGTACTTGTTGCTGGTATTTGTGGTTGTGCCATAGACTGTATAAATGGGGGCTTCTCACCGGCAATGCGTAGATCATGTACTGAAAACTAAAAAGGACTGTTGGTGTGATCGGTGGTACAGACGCAAGAGCACCAGTTATGTTTTCACTTGTATGAATGTCACAGATCTGACGTTTATACAGTATATGTCACCAGATGCAAGGCTGCACAAAGTAAATTAATAAATAAAAAAATAGTAACAGTTCACCTGCTAAAGCTTAACGATTTAAGAAAGATATCAAATAGGTGGGGGGTTTTTTTGCATTTGTTGCACTGCATTGGGACGATATGCACTTGATGTTAGCACCTTCAGCATACATTAATTTTTAAATTATCACAAAATATAGATCGATAAAATTTTGAACAATTGTCAGAAAAGGTCTGTACATGTTAAGTTAAATAACAAGCATTCAAGGCATGATGCCAGCATGAGCATTTAGCACAGTGTTGTGGTTCTTTGTGGCTCTGACTAGATTCTATGTCTGCTCTGAGGTAAATTTGATTATGTCCAACGTCTTTTAATAAAATGCAACCAACGTTATTGCGGTGGAGACATTGATATATCTCAGAACTTTTATTTGTTGACAACATTAGCTTCTTAGCAGTGGCGCTAACAAATGGAGCTAGTGTCTGCGAGGCCACTTTTTAAGGTAATCTTCCCATCCCTCCATAGTCGTGGGAAGTGGTATGATTATATTGCTGTTTTTGAGGTACAAAAGGCTGTGTTCTCACATTTTTTACACTTAAGTTGTGGAGGGAATGATCAAACGAGGCAACGAGCTGGATCAACACAGACTTTATTCTCCCTCTAACAGAACAGGATCACAAAAAGAGCTCCCAGGCCACTGTGCAGCTCACTTTTATACTGTGACGTAAGCAAGGTTCACACAAAGACAATGGAGCAGATGGTTGTGATCAACCTGATTTATTTTACACACCCCGACCCCCAACCTCCTTCTGAGCACACAGAGGAGGGGAGGTCATTCTCCCAGACCTCCGTTTCAATCATGGTCACACACACATGATACATCCTGCCCTAATCCTGCTAAACACTGCTGGGTCATTATAATGCAGTTATAATGACACAGCAGTATAACTCAGAAATAACACATTTAACACACATACAGTAATGTTTCAAACTGGCAAAGCATGCTGGGAAATCCCTGCCCCCCCTTAACATGGCCCCGACGTTACACTGCCCCCCCCGGACTGGTTTCTGTCCCCAGAAAATTCAAAGTCCACTTTCAGAAATCCAATGCGAGTCAGCCCGGTGCCAGGGCGGCATGCACGGGCCATCTGAGTCTCGGTCGGAGTATCTGGTTGGGGTAGGGTTCCGGTTTGGCCACCAGCGGGCGGATGGACACATCTGACAGCCTCTGTAGGACCACACACAGTCCCTTCCCTGGCAGCAGGAGTCCCAGGCCCGCTCCGGCCGACTCCCACCGCTGCCAGGTCTCACAGGCGGCCGCTGGCCCGCGTCCATGCGTCCAGCCCTTGCCGCACCTGGAAAATGGCCGCACCTTCGTCCTGCTCGCTCCGCTGCGTCGCTCCTGCGCCGAGGGCCTCCGTGACGTCACCGAAAGGGAAAGCATCGGGTGGCGGTAGGACACGCACAGTTCCTCCTCTGGCAGCGGGAGTCCCATGACTCCCACCGCTGCCAGGACCTCCCAGTCGGCCGCTTCACTGCTGCTGCACTCCAAAGGCCTCTGTGACGTCACCTGCCAGGGGAAGCATCTGCAGGAGGCGGCTTTTTCCCCGTCCATGCCACCTCGCTCTAATTTAACGTCGGTGAGGGGCCAGTTTGTCGTGCGCTGTGTGCGGGGCAGTACCATGCCATGTACCCTGGCTCTGTGCAGCGGAAGCCGTCCTTCCTCGCGTCGCCACGGCTGTCTCCTTCGTGCACGCGCTGCTGTGATCTGCCGTAGCTCCTCCTCCACTCGCTCTCAGCACGGTGGTTTCCTCCGATGATCAGCGCGGCAGCCAACTCGACCTGGGCCAGGCGGTCATCCAACAGGTTCTCGCCATTGTAATGGGGAATCTTGGCCCGCTGCTGGATGGACGGGACGGTCATCTTCCGGTCGATTGCCGCTCCTAATCGCTCTGGAATCGCCAGCCCGTCCTGCCCTGAAAAGGGCGGGAAACGGGGCTGGTTTGCTCTGCTCCATCCATCGCGGCGAAGCTCTCCAGGGGCCGGCGTCTCAGCTCTACACTCCGTTCCCGGCTGAGCGATGAACCGCTCCAGCCGCTGGACCTCCGCCTGGATCCTCATCTTCTTCCATATACCACTTCTGACACCAGTGTGACGTAAGCAAGGTTCACACAAAGACAATGGAGCAGATGGTTGTGATCAACCTGATTTATTTTACACACCCCGACCCCCAACCTGCTTCTGAGCACAGAGAGGAGGGGAGGTCATTCTCCCAGACCTCCGTTTCAATCATGGTTACACACACATGATACATCCTGCCCTAATCCTGCTAAACACTGCTGGGTCATTATAATGCAGTTATAATGACACAGCAGTATAACTCAGAAATAACACATTTAACACACATACAGTAACGTTTCAAACTGGCAAAGCATGCTGGGAAATCCCTGCCCCCCCTTAACATGGCCCCGACGTTACACTACCTTTAGTTACATGCATGGTGGCCGGGGGCTCCGACCTCACATTAAGTTCAGAACAAAGCCTGTGTGGTGCATTAACATGATATTACACAGATGCCGCCTTTCACTCCTCTCCTGGCGGCCCAGCATTTGCTCCTCTCCCCGGGGGGTGCCTAGCCTTTACTGTTCCTTCTGGACCCCCCGGCGACGTCTCCTCTCTTGGTCCATTGCTCCCCACACCACCACCCCGAACACCCAGAATGGGTCTTAACCCCCCCGTTCGTTGGGCTTGAGCTGGTGTTCATAGCGGCTGTAGCGGGGGGTCACCGATCCAGTCGAACTGCCCTGCTGGCGGGGCACACAGGAGGGCACATCAGTCTGTGGGGGGAAAAGGGGAGGGGGAGAAAACACATCCTCTTCATTAGTGCCGGTTGCTGCTCAGGAATCACCAACCTGCGGAGCCCCCAACGGTGGACGTCCGCTCTGGGGAGCCTGGGCCAACACCACCTGCTCGTCTGCCAACACAAAAGCAGGCTTTAGCCTGTCAGTGCAGATGGTCTCTCTACGTCCCCCCAAGTCTAACACAAAATGTTTCGCCCCAGGTTCCAACATTCTGAACGGTCCGTCATATGGTGGGCACAGCGGGGTCCAGTGCGCGTCGTGCCTGACAAACACAAAACTGGCATTCTGCAAACTTTTTAGGATGAATATGCGGGGAAAACAATGGTGGGCCAGGCCCGGTACACTCCCCACCTCTGTATTGCATAGAGAATGAGTGGATGGCTCGGCCTCAGGTGCAGGGTTTTCCAGTAAAAATTCTCTGGGGATCCGCAGCGGTTGGGAAAAAATGAGTTCTGCTGGGGAGGCTGCCAAATCCTCCTTCGGTGCGGAACGCAACCCTAAAAGAACCCAAGGAAGGTGGTCTACCCGATTTGTGTCCATGAGCAAAGGTCTGAGCGCTGCTTTAAGTGACCTATGAAAACGCTTGCATAACCCGTTAGCCTGGGGGTTGTATGCGGTAGTGCGGTGAATTTTGACCCCCAGGCTCTAGGCCATCGCGGACCAGAGTTCCAAAATGAACTGTAGGCCTCTGTCGGACGTGATGTCCGATGGAGATCCGAAACCAACCCAAGCTGACAAAAAAGCATGTGCCACTTCCGTGGACATGGTAGAAGCCAGCGGAACCACTTCGGGCCAGCGCGTGGTGTGGTTCACAATCGTCAAAAGGTGCGTGAAACCTTGCGACGGCAGAAGGGGTCCCACCAGATCCACGTGGATGTGGTCAAACCTCTTAGCTGGTATTTGGAATGGCTCGAGGGGAGCTCTGGTGTGCTTGTGCACCTTTGCCCGTTGGCACGCAACGCAAGCCCACTCTTTCACCTCTTTACACAAACGCGGTCATACAAATTTCGCTCCCACTAGTTTCACTGAAGCGCGCACTCCCGGTGTGAAAGGGAGTGGACTGACTCAAAAATGCGATGGCGCCAAGAGCACAGAACCACCGGGCGTGGGCGGCCTGTGGCGACATCACAGAGTAGGGGAGGGCACCCTTCTTGCAGCACCCTACTCTCCAGTCTTAGCCCTGTTGGCGCAGACTGGAGCGCGCAAATGTTCACATCCCCGGCTTGCTCTGCGGCCATGGCGGGGAAATCTATTCCCACGTAGACTGGGGTGACCAATGCACGTGAGAAGCAATCGGCCACCACGTTGAGTTTACCGGCAATGTGTTGAATGTCGGTAATAAACTCTGAGATTGTGGCCAGCTGCCATTGCTGCCGGGCCGACCATGGTTCGGAGACCTTGGCCATGGCGTACATCAGTGGCTTGTGTTCTACAAACGCGGTGAACTTGCGCCCCTCCAGTCAGAACTGGAAATGGCGTGTCGCCAGGTGGAGAGCCAGCAACTCTGTGTGGAATGTGCTGTATTTGTGATCGTTGTCGTGCAAAGTTCTGCTGAAAAATGTGAGCGGCTGCCACAAACCTGAGACGCACTGCCCCACCACTGCCCCTATGGCCACATCAGACGCATCTGCAGTGAGCACTATCTGTGCAGGCGGATCTGGGTGAGCCAGCAGCATGGCCTTTGTCAGTGCTGTTTTGGTGTTCGAAAAAGCCTGGCCCCGCTCGGGAGTCCAGTTGATGCTTTCCGCAGGCTTCTTTTTTTAAGCACGGCATACAACGGCTGCATCAGCTGGGCTGCCCGGGGGAGAAAACTCCTGTAGTGCCCTCACAGTCTGCGGATGCGGAAAGTCCAACACCGTGCACACCTTGTCCAGTAACGGGATCGTGCCCTCCACCGAAATGTGGTGGACCAAAAAAATCAATCACTGGCTCACTGAACTGGCACTTCGCCGGGTTGATTATCAAACCGTGTGCTTCCAACCTCTGGAAAACCGTCTTGAGATGGGTGTAACGTAAAATATGGGAATATTAATAAATAATAAATATGATCAGGTATGAATTATTTAATTTATATTGATGTATTGGAATCTGAGCTCAAATCTCATTTCATATACATCAGAAAAGCTAATAACACTCGTAAGGGGCACCAGCTTCTATCTTTAAGAAGCAATTTGATCTTTAATTTCACCTTATACCTGTTTGATCACTCAATAAATTAATCAATAATCAGTCTCAAAAATTTTCTGTGAATTCGATACCTGGGCTTGAAACAGACTCAGAATGAAATAAATTCCCAACAACTTCTCATTTTTAAATATTTATTAAACAAAATGATTAATAGACATCGAAATAATTTCATTAATCATAAAATCAATCTTGTAAATGATAGATTAACAATGTCAATATTTTCGGAACCAGGGTTAAACTGAGAAACGAATTTCTATCAGTTTGAGTTAACAGATTATCAAAAACAACGCAAATTTATGGAGAAAGTTTGCTAATTATGAAAAAGTCCTAAATTAATCTTAAGGAAATAAAAACGGAATTTTAATGAAAAGGAGAGTTATGTTAAGGGCTTCTTAATTTGCATCTGATTAGATATATAAATTAGTACCGAACCTCAAGTTTAATTCAGCAGATGAATTAAAGTTTTTTCAGCTCACGTGATCCTCAGTGATGGCAGTTCTGTCGTCCTTTTTCAGCCCAAGACTTTGTGGATGTGAGGGAAATATCTGCCAGCAGATACTTCAAGGGTTCACAGCTCGACCTTTAGATTCAAGCGGTCGAAGGAGGCTGGATTCTGGGCTGCATGACCCACAGTTGAAACGGGTCTTAGCCAGATGGTGCCGACGTCTCTTCAGAGTGATGTGGGACAGCTGTGTGTTGATCCTACAGCTGCACGTTATGTGGGAGCTGCGTCTTTCTTCAAGAGGTCTTCGGTAATAATTAAGAGATATCTAATCCGATTTCAAATTAGAAAAGAAACTTTCGGACTTTAGATAAAAATAGTTTTGAGAGGTGCTTGGTCAAGAAAAATATTATAAAAATAAAGTCAAGATTAAAGTTTACCTTAAAATTAAACAAACGGCGGTTTACAGAAAGTTTAACAAAAAGTGATAAATTAAGAATTGGAGTTTGACTCCGATTAAGAATTGAGCTCAAAGAAAAAGGAATTCCTAGGCATTTAAGAGAAGAAGAAAATACAAAGTTACATAAACAAATTATCTGCTGTGTTCAGAAAAGCGCCATGTGGTCCTTTGTTCTCCCTTGCTGTGTGTAGACAATGGGAGCAGCCGAAAAGAGAGTGGCGTCTGACGAGAAGGAGCGACAAAAAAGAGAGAATCCGGAGCAGGAAGAGGAAAGTGGTGTCTGACGAAAAGGGCAAAAAAGGGCTGAAACCGAGTCTCTCTCTCCTTTTTATAAGCTCTGTTGAGTTTCGCGGGATTCCGGCCTGACCGGAATCTCAGCCAATGAGAGTCCTTCGTGGGCGGGCTCGATGAACCTTTAGTCCAATAACAGGCCTTGTCTGTGAGGGACCAATAGGATGAAGAAGCTGGGGTTCTATGAAGACTGGTGACACATGATATCAGTCCACAGGAATACACAGTTTTAAATACATTGGAATGTACTGTTACACACTTATGTATAACTAAACTAACCTTAGTGTATCTTATAAGCAGTGCTTCTAAATCAACATGCAGGAATAAACATTCATTTAACATTATCATGCATATATATATATAAAATCACAGATTAATGCATTTCACACATATTGATTTTCCACATCAAAAAAAACATCAGAGTCCATCTGCATTTTCATAGTCCTGAAAAGAATGAAGGTTTAGAATTGAGTTTGTAATAATGTACTTTAAAGTTGTTTAAATCCAGCGTTTTCACAGTTTAAGGAAATTAGCTGAGTGTGGATCTGTTGCATGTTTTATGGGGGCAATAAAGTGAAGCCGGACATTGGGGGAAATTCCTTAGGCTGGTTTTAACAAAAGAAGGGGATTTCAGCTGTGGCCTGGAGGAAGACAATCCATTTATTTGCGTTATTCCTGGATGAAACAGAAATGTCTTTAAGCAGGAGAATAATTATTGCTGAGCCAAAGTGAGATGATGCTACAGTCCCCCCTCTGGTAGCAATGGTGACGTTGATTCAGCGTTGATAGCAATCCTAGGCATCAAATCCCAATTTGGCGAGGCTTGATCCAAATGCTGAACTAAAGTTCTGATGTCGGTAAGTCTTAAGCTTGTAAACAGTATCTATTTCCAAAGTGTAGGTCCTTAAATTTGGTTTTCTGAAAAACTTCTGGAAATTTCGAAAAAATAATTTTGGCGTGACCAAATATAAACATTGCATAATTGTCTAGGATATACTACAGTTCTGTATAAGCCTGTAAAGACTTAAAAATTCTGGGTACAAAAAAAAATGAACTAGAAGTATGTGGGTTTTGACATACTTGATATAAATGTTTTGGGTTTGCTGAAAAATATCTAGTAAAAATTTCAAAAACAGTTTAAATGTGCATAAAATCTAAATAAAGTATAAAGGATTATTTGTATATACACATGCATGTATCCAAAAATCTTAGTCAAAAGCAAAAATAAAATTCTTTCATATTTGAGGTAGATTCAGACTAATCAGTATTGAGGTGACTCAAGGAGGTTCAAATTGAATTTGTTGGTTCCACAGATGTCCAAATCATAGGGTGTTTGAGGCTTTTGTTCAGAAAAACTGAGTGGGCATAGCATGTCGTTATCATTCTTTGGATGGCAATGAGAAGTAAATTTGGATTTACTGCAAAAAGGATATGATGAGAAAGCATATTCATTGCTAAAGCGTTAACTGAAAAGCTAATGTTTCTAGCTACTTCTGAGAGTAACAGACATTGGCTGTGTGTGAGCATAGTCAACCTTTAACACAAAGAGCAAAGAGTTCAAGACCTTGTTGAGTTTGACTGAAGCTTCGGAGCAAGCATTCAAAACCAACACAGTGTCTTGTAAGATTTTGGTAACCATTTGTGGTTCGACAACCTGGCGTTTCGGTTTAGCGGTGTTGACCGAGTTAACAGTGGGCATGCTAAGGTTAACTAGAGGCTCTAATGATGAGGCTGTTATTAAGAATCCATCCGAGGATCTTTGACCTTTTGTTTTGGCTTGGCCCAATTCTGACTGGGTAACAGTGGGTGTGATTGCTAGGCAGATGGCTAAACTGATAAACAGGAGGGCCATCATCTTGGCAAACAAAAGTGAGTGGTTTTGGATCTTAATCTTCTTGTTGATCTTTCTTTAGATACCTGGTTGGCAAATGAAAATTCCTCTTAGAGGTGGAATGATTTCTTTTAGATGGATGTACTTTATTGATCCCAAAACTGGGAAATTACAGAATAGAGCTTAAGAGATTGAACTCTAAACCTTGTGCTTGTTTTTCTCACCTTTGATGGGAGTTTTAAGATTATTAGCTCAAGCTAATGGTGTTGAATGTCTTGTGTATACTATTTGGTAATAGTAAGTTGATTGAAGTTTATTAGATTTTACAGAGGTCTTTGAAATTTGTTTAAGGGCTAATTTGGTTTTAATATACCCTTTCCTTTCTGGAGGTTTGGATGCAGTTAACTGATTGGAGAAATTTGACTGAGTGTACCTGAGGCTAGTAGTTAGCTACAGTTATTTCTCAGACGTAGGTTTGGTTTTAATCTTATTTATGGACTTACTTTGACAGTGTTGTACCCGACAAGTCCCATGGGGTTTTGGTAAAGGTTACACTGATTTTGGTGAGCCCATTTGAAAATGGGGTCCTGGATTTGGCTCTTGAGTGGCCAAAGTTTGTTGTTGACAATGTGTGGATTCATCCACTCGGGTAGGAATTTAGGAGTGATTTTCCTTTCCTGTGAATTTATTTCAGGTGTCTGTGGTACAAATGTGGGGTGGAAGATCTTGTCCCCCCTTCGCAGTTCGTCATGCGAGAGTTTTTGATTGTTGTACGCTTTCTGTTGTTTAGCGACTCGGTCAGAATGGTTTTGAAATACAGCCTTGGGAGCTTTGTATGTCGTTTTGACGCTTTTGTGCTCTGTAGCTGGAATGTTACAGGCATTGGCAGTCATCACCCCCCTCTGGTTTCGAGGAACTCTGAGCAGTGGCGATGATGGTTCATCGGAAGCATGAACAGGAGTGCCATTGCATAGCTGCAGATAAGATTGTGTCGCATGAAGTGGTATCAGTTTTGGTATGTCATAGGGTTTAGATGCGGGTAGCGCATGTACCGTTTTATCCAACCGGTGTTTGACGGTTTTATGGATCATTTGGTTGCACGGTTGAGTGACTGTGCGCCTTGCGTTTGCAAAAGTTGGGTTCGTTGTTGCAAAAAGTTGAGGTTTTAGAGGGTCTAGAGAGCTGGTTGGTGGGGCTCTTGTGACCATGCAGGCCTCATGGGTGGGTGGGAGGGTTTCAAAATGTGATACCACCATTGAATCATGGGTATCGAGGGTTTCAAGAGGGTCGTTTGGGGTTTTCTGCTCGGCCATTGAGTTTTCAAGATCATTTGAGTGTTTGACTTGACCTTGTATTTGAAGGTGACTTTTGACTTCTCGTGGACAGTACTCACCTTGGTCTTGGCGGTCGCTTTCACTCGGTTGCAGTTGTTCCATCAGTGCTAGTTGTGTGAGACTTGGGGTGTCCAAAGTGTTCAGAACAAAGCACTGTGATTCAGTTGTTCTTGTTGGGTCAAATGGGTGAGGGTGTTGCGTTTGAGCCCATAGTTTGAGGTTCTTGAAATCAATCAGTGGCTCAAAACGGTTCAGTAGGTCTTTGCCAACAAGTAATGGAATGGCGTCAAGTTTGGACACGTAGACCGGATGTGTCAAGGTCATGGGTCCAATGGACATGTTTAGTAGTGATACGCCCAACAGGGTTGTTTTAGTGAGCGCATATGGTCGCACGGCTAATGAACAGGGTTCCAGTTTCAAATATTTGTTAGCGTGGTTAGCGGCTACACGTAGTTTGTCAAAAAGGGTATGTGACATGAGAGTGATGTCAGCAGCGGTGTCTAAAACAGCATCCTGACACACCATGTCTTCAAGGGTCAGTGGGAGGTAGAATTTCCGTGCCACCCCCCTCTCGTTTAAATCGCATAGGAATTGTGGAACCGGTGGTTCGACACAGAGTTGCGAAATGTCATTAGAGGAGTGGTCTGTGACCTGTGGTTGGGCTGCCATAACAGCACTGGACTGCGTTGAGTCCTTTAGTCCTTCCTCATTTGCATGAGGGATTTTCTTCTTGCGTTTCCTTCGTTTGGAACGCTTGTTTTGAGTTGGCACAGCTGATATGGCTAGAATGTTAGCAGTTTTATTCTCTTTGTTGCTTTGAATCTCTGCTAGGAGGTGTTGGACAATTTCAATAGCTTCTCGACTGAATGTAGGAGTTTCTTCTTCCTTCCAAGGTTTGTGATAGGTCTCTGCTTCTGAGCTTCTGTGATGGGATGGAGACCATTTGTCGCGGTTACGCGTGTCTTCGTATCGGTATCTGTCATCATGGTAGTCCGTATCGTGTTCTCGTGACCTATCCCTCGGATATGGTCTACGACGGTAGTCGGGTTTTCGCAAAGTTGGTCTAAAGTGGTATCCAGAGGACCTAGTTTGGTTTTGACCTTGCTGAGGTCGCTTGGGAAAATGCTTCGGCTGTTGATGTACTCGCGGTGTAAGAGGTGGAGTAGAGCGAGGGGCTCCTTCCAACTCCAAGGTGTTAGATGCATCGCTAATAGCTAGCACTTTGGCAGGCTCAGCATGCTTGTTGCGACTTTGTTGCTGTTTTTGGAACGCATAGTGTGCAAACTCTCTCAGCTGACTTATTGAGTTTGACCTTGGGTTAGCTGTAACTCCTAGGTAATGACTCACAGTGAGATGGAGGTTTTGGATGAAGAGGGTCTTGAAATTGTGGTCTTCTTCCATCCCTGGTGTATTTTGAGATCCAAAATATGCAAGTAGGAGTCTCTGATAGTAGGCTTGTGTTGGCTCTGAGCGACCTTGCTTCACGGCTAGGGCTGCGGTTAGCCCTGCCTGTAGGCAGTCGTCGGAGAACTCCTTTTCGATGGCTTCGCGGAGCAGCGTGTAATCTGCTTTGATGTTTGCCGGCTGTCTGTCTATGAATTTTGATACTGACCTGTTAGATGTTAGTTTGATCAGATAGATGCGATCATCTGTCGTAGCATCAGGGTACTTACGCAGGTAGTAATCAATGTCCTGTAAATAGACTTTGGCATCAGGTGAACCCGTAGGTCCTGGATCAAATTTGGTGATATTTCGCGCGATCTTGTCAAGGTCGCGGTCTGAAGGGGCACACGCACGCTGTCCACGCGGTCGTCCGTATTCGAAACGGGAATCGGGCGAGGGAGCGTGGTGGATGTCCCAGTGTTCATGTCTTTCCTTTAGGAGCAGTTGACATTCCTTGTAATCCTTCTTCACATTTTCAAGTTGACCTTCAACTCTTCTGAGTTCCTTCTTTGTGTCTTGAAGGGCATCTTCAAGTTCATTGTTGTCTTGATGAAGCGTGTCATTGTTATGCATCAACCGTTCCTTTTGTGACTCTGCACGGTCCAAATCTTGTAACGCTTCATCCAGTTGGTTTTGAGTTTTGTCATTCTCCTCTTGAGATTGTTCCAAATTTCCTTTCAGTGTCTCGTTCTCTTCTTGGAGAGATAGGATCGTTGTTTGTTGATTTGCTAGCTCGTTCTCGGCTACTTTTAATCTTGCGACTAATGTTAGCGCAAACTTACCTAACACACTGGTGAGGTCCTTGCCTTCTGGTGGTTTTTCAGTGTGTTCATTCAAAAGTTCTTCAGTGAGTTGCTCCAATTCTTCGGGCTGTGTTTCCTTGACCCGTGTTGTGAAGCTAGAAATTAAATTAGAAGTCCATGCTTCCAATGTTGTTTGAAGGTCATCCAGTTTGGCAAATTGGTCGGTTGTCTGATGACTCGTCATGTTTGACCGTTGTTATTTAGTTTCTAAAAAAAAAAAAATTCAACTGGTTGATTATTCTTAAATTTGTTCAGCAAGGTTTAACCTTGAGTGTTTTATTTTACAACCGTGATAGTTGAAAGTTCCTTTAGAATTTGTTTCAACTTGTAGGCTTGCAGGATGGGAAATAGAATTTTGAAATTGTTTAGAAATGTAGTGATGCTTTAAATAATTTGTTCGTTGAAACCGTACGTTGATAAATACAGTTGAATTGAAATTGGATTGAATTTGTTTCGCAAAACAAAACTGAAATTTCAATTGTGTGGATTGACTTCTTTCCTTCGATTTTCAAAGTCTAGTATTGGAATTTGTCATCAATAACTAGCTTTGGGATTTTGCAAAATGTCACTTTGAAGGTGAGGATTTTATTTACAAAAGAAATCCAAAAGCAAAGGAGGCTAAATGCTTTAAAGATTTAAGATTATAAGTTTCCACTTTCTTTTAAAGTTAAGGCTTTCCTTTGGTTTTATTTGTTAAAGCCTATTTTCCTTTGAAGCATTAAATGTTTAAAATATTTACAAATTAGAAACAAGTGAATTATTTGAATATTTGGTGTCGAAGGATTTCTTAGGATTGAAGCCAATAGTGATCTTTCTTGATTGTGATCTATAAATTTCCTATTTACAGAATAATCAATGTTTGCACCTTTTTGACTTTTCATTTAAATCCTGGGAAAAATTTGAAAATTATGCTGGTTGGTTAAGTGTTTTTCTTTTCCTGTAGAGAAAGCATGAATCAGAAACGATACAATGAGTTTAAATAACACCTAGAGCTTCTCTTAAGTGTTAATTGCTTGATGTGGTTTCCTAAATTTGAGAAAGAGGAAAAATTATAAATATTCAATAAGTCTGTAAATTTGTCAAAATGCACAGGACTAATCCTACTTTAATGTTACTCTTGAGTAAACATCAGCATTAGAATCCTTAAGCTAAAACTGGGTTTCTGTGAGAAGGGAATCACACCATATCACATTTAAAAACAGCAAAATAAGCACACATATAGCTTCAAAGTTTGTAACTTTTTGCTTAAAAGTGTGTAAATATGTTTGCTTTTAGCTTAAAAGATTATAATATGTGGTTATATAAGTGATTAAATACAATAGAGGTGTTTATATATGTTCCTGCTATAGGTGTCTATGCAGTTAGTGGGGTTTCACCACTGAGAAAAAACTTTCAGAAGCCAACAGGTCCTTTTCCTTTTATTCTTGGCATAAAAGTTTGGATTAGTGTTAAATTTAGTTTATTCCGAATAATATGAACGGCTTTGAAGTTACTTTGAAGACTTAATTTGGTTATAAATCGTCTTTAAAGATTATAAGTTTAAATAAAATTGTAGTCCCTATGTTTCACCACAAGATGGAGGCAGTTTTCGTCTGCACTTCCAGAAGAGGAAACCCAATGACGTCGCAAGGAGTCAAGGATCTCTACTCAAAATGGCGGCTACAGGGAACTCTACCTAGACTTAAGATGGCGTCGCTGAGCCGATCTACACATGCGTGTCATGCACAGCTTGACGGTCGCGTGCGCGACTGAGCGTGCACGTGGATGCAGAGCTCAAGCTTCAGTCCATAAAACCACGCCTTGCTTTCCAAAGGCGGGAAAACTTCAGTCTCCCTAAACTTTATTCAACAAGTTTATACAATGGTTAATTCAATTAAATCCCAAGGGTTTGCTTCGCCTGTGGGGTGTTGAAATAATGGGGAAAACAAATAGGATTTCTTCGCTATTTTGTTTCCAGGCCTATTTTAATTATTCAGCGTGTAATCACTTTTAAGCATGCATTAAACAACAAAAACTAAACTGACTAGGGTGCAGTGGGGGTCTTCACCCCCACCTTGGTCAGCAGACACACAGCAGTTATCAGGAGTAATCAGGGGGGCGAATTCACCCCCTCCCCCTCGTGACACAGAGACAGACAATAGACTGGCTGCAGACAATGAACCACCTTTGTGAGTTAAAATTGACCAAAATCACACACAAGCTTATGTATTAATTTCCTTCTGAGTCGTTTCAAGTTCAACCAAGCCTTCATGCGGGGTACCAATATATGTAACGTAAAATATGGGAATATTAATAAATAATAAATATGATCAGGTATGAATTATTTAATTTATATTGATGTATTGGAATCTGAGCTCAAATCTCATTTCATATACATCAGAAAAGCTAATAACACTCGCAAGGGGCACCAGCTTCTATCTTTAAGAAGCAATTTGATCTTTAATTTCACCTTATACCTGTTTGATCACTCAATAAATTAATCAATAATCAGTCTCAAAAATTTTCTGTGAATTCGATACCTGGGCTTGAAACAGACTCAGAATGAAATAAATTCCCAACAACTTCTCATTTTTAAATATTTATTAAACAAAATGATTAATAGACATCGAAATAATTTCATTAATCATAAAATCAATCTTGTAAATGATAGATTAACAATGTCAATATTTTCGGAACCAGGGTTAAACTGAGAAACGAATTTCTATCAGTTTGAGTTAACAGATTATCAAAAACAACGCAAATTTATGGAGAAAGTTTGCTAATTATGAAAAAGTCCTAAATTAATCTTAAGGAAATAAAAACGGAATTTTAATGAAAAGGAGAGTTATGTTAAGGGCTTCTTAATTTGCATCTGATTAGATATATAAATTAGTACCGAACCTCAAGTTTAATTCAGCAGATGAATTAAAGTTTTTTCAGCTCACGTGATCCTCAGTGATGGCAGTTCTGTCGTCCTTTTTCAGCCCAAGACTTTGTGGATGTGAGGGAAATATCTGCCAGCAGATACTTCAAGGGTTCACAGCTCGACCTTTAGATTCAAGCGGTCGAAGGAGGCTGGATTCTGGGCTGCATGACCCACAGTTGAAACGGGTCTTAGCCAGATGGTGCCGACGTCTCTTCAGAGTGATGTGGGACAGCTGTGTGTTGATCCTACAGCTGCACGTTATGTGGGAGCTGCGTCTTTCTTCAAGAGGTCTTCGGTAATAATTAAGAGATATCTAATCCGATTTCAAATTAGAAAAGAAACTTTCGGACTTTAGATAAAAATAGTTTTGAGAGGTGCTTGGTCAAGAAAAATATTATAAAAATAAAGTCAAGATTAAAGTTTACCTTAAAATTAAACAAACGGCGGTTTACAGAAAGTTTAACAAAAAGTGATAAATTAAGAATTGGAGTTTGACTCCGATTAAGAATTGAGCTCAAAGAAAAAGGAATTCCTAGGCATTTAAGAGAAGAAGAAAATACAAAGTTACATAAACAAATTATCTGCTGTGTTCAGAAAAGCGCCATGTGGTCCTTTGTTCTCCCTTGCTGTGTGTAGACAATGGGAGCAGCCGAAAAGAGAGTGGCGTCTGACGAGAAGGAGCGACAAAAAAGAGAGAATCCGGAGCAGGAAGAGGAAAGTGGTGTCTGACGAAAAGGGCAAAAAAGGGCTGAAACCGAGTCTCTCTCTCCTTTTTATAAGCTCTGTTGAGTTTCGCGGGATTCCGGCCTGACCGGAATCTCAGCCAATGAGAGTCCTTCGTGGGCGGGCTCGATGAACCTTTAGTCCAATAACAGGCCTTGTCTGTGAGGGACCAATAGGATGAAGAAGCTGGGGTTCTATGAAGACTGGTGACACATGATATCAGTCCACAGGAATACACAGTTTTAAATACATTGGAATGTACTGTTACACACTTATGTATAACTAAACTAACCTTAGTGTATCTTATAAGCAGTGCTTCTAAATCAACATGCAGGAATAAACATTCATTTAACATTATCATGCATATATATATATAAAATCACAGATTAATGCATTTCACACATATTGATTTTCCACATCAAAAAAAACATCAGAGTCCATCTGCATTTTCATAGTCCTGAAAAGAATGAAGGTTTAGAATTGAGTTTGTAATAATGTACTTTAAAGTTGTTTAAATCCAGCGTTTTCACAGTTTAAGGAAATTAGCTGAGTGTGGATCTGTTGCATGTTTTATGGGGGCAATAAAGTGAAGCCGGACATCGGGGGAAATTCCTTAGGCTGGTTTTAACAAAAGAAGGGGATTTCAGCTGTGGCCTGGAGGAAGACAATCCATTTATTTACGTTATTCCTGGATGAAACAGAAATGTCTTTAAGCAGGAGAATAATTATTGCTGAGCCAAAGTGAGATGATGCTACATGGGCGATGTGCTTGTCCTCGGATGCGCTAGCTACCAGAATGTCATGTTAGTAGATAAAAACGAAGGCCAAATGGTGCAGCACTGTGTCCATCATTCTTTGGAAGGTCTGCGCCATGCCTTTTAATCCGAACGGCATGCATAAAAATTCAAAAAGGCCGAACAGAGTTATTACCGCCGTCTTTGGGACGTCTTCTGTTTGCACCGGGACCTGGTAGTAACCGCGGACCAGATCCGCTTTGGAAAAAATGCACGCCCCGGCCAGGTGTACGGAAAAGTCCTGGATATGAGGAATAGAGTAGCGATCGTGTGCCGTAGCATTGTCCAAGCTCTGGAAATCACCGCATGGTCGCCA
This sequence comes from Pholidichthys leucotaenia, assembly GCA_020510985.1. Lineage (NCBI taxonomy): Eukaryota > Metazoa > Chordata > Actinopteri > Cichliformes > Pholidichthyidae > Pholidichthys > Pholidichthys leucotaenia. The sequence continues at coordinate 97,577,958 of CM035847.1, forward strand.
CGACCCGTCAGCTTTAGGCACCATGTGAAGCGAGGATGCCCATGGGCTGTTTGAGTGTTTGACAATGCCCAACCTCTCCAAGTTGGCGAACCTCTCGTGCGCGCTGGCCAGTTTAGCTGCATCCAGGCGCTGAGGTCGTGCGAATACGGGCGGTCCTTTAGTTGTGATGAAATGCTAGACCCCGTGTTTGGTTAATGCCACTGAAAACGTCGGAACCGTGAGTGCTGGGAACTGGGTGAGTAACTGTTGGTACTTACCCCCTGGAGCTGTAACGTTGGCCAGTGTTGTCGACCCAGTTCCCCAAGCTGTACAGGGCAGAGAATCAAAAGAGACAGCATCCACTTGTCATCTATTAGCAACATCAACTAATAAACCACGAGCACATAGGAAATCTGCACCCAAAATGGGGGAGACATGTGCGGCTATCACGAAATTCCACTGAAAGTTGCGCCCATACAAACATATTGTCAGTGTCCGCTCACCAGATGTCCTGAGGTCTGATCCATTGTCGGCCGCCAGCTTGGAATCGCTACGCCCTGCCACCCTGTCTGTGTTGAACGGCAGGATGAGGCTCTTCTGGGAGCCGGAGTCCACCAGAAACCATCTCCCCGAATGTGTGTCTGTGATATACAGCAGCTTGTCTCTGTCGCCAGCGGTCGCTGCTTGAATTGGCACAGCAGCAAGAATCGCCGTGCGTCCGAGCTGAAATGGCAATGATAGTGGCAGATCGCCTCCTTCTTGTGTCTCCTGGAGTCTGCTCCAGCCACCGCCAATGGCTCCTCAATCTCCTTGGCAACCCTCCTGGGCTCCGGTGGCGCTGCGTTCACGCTGAAGGTTCTGGTCGCTAAGATGATGTGATTTGCTTCCTGTGCTAGTAGTGGCAAATTGGCCAGGATTGCCCTCGCTGCAGCTGGGAGGTTCCTGAGAAACAGGTGGGCAAACAGGAAGGACTCGTCATCTCTGCCCATCAATGCCAACATGCTCTCCATCAACTCCATGGCCGATCTGTCCCCTAACTCTGAACGTGTTAGGAGCCTTTCTGCTCTTTCACTGTCTGAAAAGGTATAGTGCTGGATAAGCATCCTTTTGAGCGCCTTGTATTTACCCCGGACCGGCAGCTCTTGGAGCAGGCTTGCCACCTGTTGTGTGGTGTGCGTGTCCAGCTTAGCAACCACATAGTAGTATTTTGTGTTGTCTGCTGTTACCCTGCAGAGAGCGAACTGGGCCTCAGTGTGTAGAAACCACGTTGTCGGGTCGTGCAGCCAGAAATCCAAGAGCTTGACTGAAACAGCGCATGCAGCACTGGTGCTTTGCAGCACTGGTGCTTTCCCTCCAGGATGTCTCCAGGGTGTTCGTTTCGCCTTCCATGGCATGTCAGGGTCACCAGTGTAGAGGGAATGATCAGGCGAGGCAACGAGCTGGATCAATACAGACTTTATTCTCCCTCTAACAGAACAGGATCACAAAAAGAGCTCACAGGCCACTGTGCAGCTCACTTTTATACCTTTAATTACATGCACAGAGGCCCGGGGCTCCGACCTCACATTAAGTTCAGAACAAAGCCTGTGTGGTGCATTAACATGATATTACACAGGTGCCGCCTTTTACTCCTCCCCTGGCAGCTCAGCATCTGCTCCTCTCCCCAGGGGTGCCTAGCCTTTACTGTTCTGTCTGGACCCCCCGGCAACGTCTCCTCTCTTGGTCCATTGATGTCTGGGTGGAGAAGTCTAACACCTTGCTTCATTGTTTTTTTTAACAAGGAAAAGTGTCCCGTTTCAGTAACAACCACATGTTTTAAACTAGTACTGGAAGTTGCGCCCATAATTCATGCAAGGCATCATCATGGGGGCTAGGAATAAGGTGTATATATATATGTATGTATGTATGTATGTGTGTATGTATGTATATATATATATATATATATAGTTGGGTTCTGGTACCTTATTGTGACGTGTGTAGTGACGTACACTCCCTGTTACATCACTGCACTGCCCATATATAAGGCAACGGCACCATCTTGTAGCCTCTTTGCTGGATGCCTCTGCCAGTGCATACCGTTTATCTGCTTGTATATAGTTCCTGTAATAAAGCTATGTTTGCCAACCATCATCCTGCCACATCCTTCATCCAGGTATTTCCATACATAACATTTGGCGATCAAGGATTAGCTCACGGAGGTGTGCATCACCCCACTTCGTCCCTTTCTTGAGCTCTCGGGCGAACCACAGGTTTCCTGGCTACATTGGTGGGAGGCCTATCAGATGTATGTTATGGCGCTGGGCCTCGGGGAACTCGATAATTCAATTCAATTCAATTCATTTCAATTCAGCTTTATTTATATAGCACCATTTCACAACAACAGTTATCTCATAGCACTTTCAACTGTAGGGGAAACCCCAACAATTGCAGAAAGACCCCAGCAATCAAGCGATTCCCTGTGAGCAAGCACTTGGCGATGATGGAGAGGAAAAACTCCATTTTAACAGGAAGAAACCTCCAGCAGAACCAGGCTCAGTGAGGGGCAGTCATCTGCTGCGACTGGCTAGGGGGTGAAGGGATAAAGATGAAAAGAACAGACATGTAGAGAGCAAACAGCACGATGAGGACTCAGTCTATGGGAGAGAACACACAGATGTTAATGACCAGCAAAAAAAAAAAATTTCATTGAGAGTGAAGAAAGGAGTGAAGCCCAGTGCAATTACTGGAGGTCCCCCGGCTGTCTAAACCTAATAGCAACATAACTAAGGGAGGGTTCAGGATAAGGTCAGAGAGCCGGCACTTCTCATTAACAACCTGGGTATGGAAGGCCATAGGGTCCTGCGGACGCTTGGCATGGCGGACTCATGAGAGGACATTGTGAAGCTGCTAGCTAAATGTTTCTTCACTCTAGACAATGTGACTGTCCGAAGGATTCGTTTTCGGCAGCGATATCAGCAGGTAGGTGAGCCTATCCACCAATATGTCATTGACTTGAAGCAGCTAGCCAGCGAGTGTCATTCTGGACTGCTTGAAGATGAAATGCTAAGCAATCAACTAGCAGAACACAGGTGTTATGCTGAGCTGCGTGCTAGGCTATTAATGGTACCTAATGACTTGACGTAAACTAAAGCTATGGAGCTAGCTCTCCGGTGGGAAGCCGTTGATAAGCTAGCTGTGGAGCTAAATTGGCGCCAGCCACAAAAGAAGCCGGAGCCGCTTGCCTCAGCTATTGTTGCGGACCCTGATAGTGAGGATAGCTTGGACGATGATTTTTGGGAAGTCAGTGCTGCCAGCCAAAGGTCTGCCCCGGGAAAACCCCTTTGCAAGGGTTGTGGGTCCGCGATGCACTGCCATAAAGCTAAGAAATGCCCGGCTAGAGGAAAACGTTGTGGGAGATGTGGACGCTGGAATCATTATGTCAGGGTGTGCTGTTTGTTTTACCTGGGGAACCCACGGGAGATATCACCCTGCTCGCCCCCAATGGACACTGGGAGCGAACAGTACGAAGAGCTAACGGACGCCATGGCGATCAAGTCGACCAGTTTTCGCCCAGGGTCGGTACCCATGCTGGCGCCGGACACCATGCTTTCCCCAGATGCCGCCAGTACTTGGCCACAGTTGACTGGGGTCTGCAGCTACAACAGTGAACACTACAACGTTTACAGAAGAGGACGGGGACAGACCGTCGAGCATGGAGTTACTGCATGCTCAGTAGCAACACATTGAGTCAAGTAAAATTCCACTCCAGGTTATGGACTTGGTGCGGGTTCGGGGTGAAGGACATCCACGGTGAAGATGGGCTGAACGACAGCTAGGAAAACATCGAAGGTATCTGTGCATTGTGGCTAAGCTGGGTACAGCGTGCTTCAGGTTGTCTGACGGCTCACTGAGGCACGCCAATCAGCTTCGGCATGTCCAGGAAGATGCACCAGGTGGCAAGGCTGGACTGGAGTCGGTGATGGCGGTGTGGGATCCAGGCTCCGTCATCCAGAGGGTCGGCCATTGTTCCGGGGGTCTGTGGTCTCCAGGGACGCGCCTACTGAGGGGCTGCCTTGGACCCCCATCCAGTTTTTTTTTCACCCAAATGATTGAGCATCCATCCATCCATCCATCCATCTTCTACCGCTTTTCCGGAGGTCTGGGTCGTGGAGGCAGCAGTTCAAGCAGAGAAGCCCAGACTTCCCTCTCCCCAGCCACCTGCTCCAGCTCTTCAGAGAGGATACCAAGGCGTTCCCAGACCAGCTGGGAGACATAGTCTCTCCACCGAGTCCTGGGTCTGCCCCGGGGTCTCCTCCCAGAGGGACGTGCCTGAAACACCTCAAGTGGGAGGCGTCCAGGAGGCATCCTAATCAGATGCCCATACCACCTCAACTGACTCCTTTCAATGTGGATGAGCAGCGGTTCTACTCTGAGCCTCTCCCGGATGACTGAGCTCCTCACCCTATCTCTGAGGGTGAGTCCAGCAATCCTACGGAGAAAGCTCATTTCAGCCGCTTGTATCCGCGATCTTGTTCTTTCGGTCATTACCCAAAGCTCGTGACCATAGGTGAGAGTAGGAACGTAGATTGACTTGTAAATCGACAGCTTTGCCTTAGAACTAAGCACCCTCTTCACCACAACAGACCAGTACAACGTCCGCATCACTGCAGATGCTGCTCCGATCCGTCTGTCAATCTCTCGCTCCATTTTCCCCTCACTCGTGAACAAGACCCCAAGATACTTAAAGTCCTCCACTTGGGGCAGGAGCCTGTCCCCAACCCAGAGAGGACAATCCACCTTTTTCCGGCTGAGGACCATGGACTCGGACTTGGAGGTTCTGATTCTCATCCCAGCCGCTTCACACTCAGCGGCAAACCATCCCAGCAAGAGCTGTAGGTCATTGCTGGATGAAGCCAGCAGGACAACATCATCTGCAAACAACAGAGATGAGATCCTGTGGTCACCAAGCATGACACCCTCCATTCCCTGGCTGTGCCTAGAAATCCTGTCCATAAAAATTATGAACAGGATCGGTGACAAAGGGCAGCCCTGGCGGAGTCCAACTCTCACTGGGAATGACTCCGACCGAGTGTTGGCAATACGAACCAAACTCTCACAACGGTCGTACAGAAACCGAATAGCTTGTAACAACAAGCCCGATACCCCATACTCCCGAAGCACCCCCCACAAAAAACCACGAGGGACGCGGTCAAATGCCTTCTCCAAGTCCACAAAACACATGTAAACTGGTTGGGCAAACTCCCACGAACCTTCAAGAATTTTCGAGAGGGTAAAGAGCTGGTCCGATGTGCCACGGCCAGGACGAAAACCACATTGCTCCTCCTGAATCCGAGGTTCGACCAACGGCCAGACTCTCCTCTCCAGTACCTTGGCATAGACCTTCCCAGGGAGGCTGAGGAGTGTGATCCCTCTAAAGTTGGAGCACACCCTCCGGTCCCCTTTTTTGAAGACAGGAACCACCACCCCGGTTTGCCATGCCAAAGGCACTGCCCCCGACCTCCACGCAATGTTGCAGAGGCCTCACCCTTGATTGAGCAGTAGCATTTTATTTATGGTTCTTGAGTTTTGCATGCATGCATGTTATGGTATGGGGGTTATTTTATGCATTTGTATTTTAGTTTAGGAGCACAGCTGATATTTTTAGTTTGAAATAAAGGACTTTTTGTTACCAGTGGCAGAATAATCCACTGTGCCGAGTGGGCTGCACGGTAGTGCACCCGTCAGCCCTATTTTAGTTGTCATGAGTGAGTGTGTTAGGCCAATTTAGTACCTTAGTTGTCATTATTTTAGTGTGTGAGTCGGGTCTCAAATTTGGGAAGGTTTTCAGTTGTATACATGCTTTTGGACTTTTCTAAGGGGGGAAAAGAATGTGGTGTTGGGTTCCGGCACCTTACTGTGAAGTGCAGTGTAGCAACGTGCACTTTCTCTCGTGTCACTATACCGCCCATATATAAGGCAAGGCCACCACCTTGTGGCTTCTTTGCTGGAAGCCTCTGCTAGTGCATACTGTGTATCTGCTTGTATATAGTTTCTGTAATAAAGCTGTGTTTGCCAACCATCATCCTGCCTCATCCTTCACCCAGGTATTTCCATACATAACACACATGCATGCACCGCACGCGTGCACACACACACACACACACACACACACACACACACACACACACACACACACACACACACACACACACACACACACACACACACACACACAGAGTATCTATCACTGATTCTTAAGATATGGGACAAACCATGTCCAGCAGTTGTAACTTGGATTAAAAAAATTGAAATATTTAAAACTGGAGCTGTCATGAGGAATTAACTATAGAATGTCTTGAACATAATTATTCCTTTCATGTTAATTTAATCATTATATTAAATTTGTGACACTTATTGTCTTCCCACTACATCTAAAACAGCTTGTCCTTAGAGAACTTTCAACTTTAATGTGCAACAAAACTGCTTAAAATGTTTTTCAATTATTAAAGAGCTTGCTTCACAACAGAAACATTTCATATCTCATATCAAAACAAAATTGTTTTCAACAATATAGTTTCTGAAAATTTTTGAAATCTTCAGATCATTTTATTTTCATTAAGAAAGTTATGTGAGCATCTAGCATCAAGCTAAAAACAAAAAGGCTTCACTAGAATCAGTCTATGTAAGTTTATTTTCAAACATCCAGCTGTCAGATAAACTTTCAAAAATGAGTTTTATTTAAAAACACTGGACTAAAAACTAATTAAAATTCCAGACATTTAGGACTTCCGGTCTGGACGCCATGGCGACTGCAGCTTAACACTGAAGTTCTCAGACCCAATTCAGGATAACACCTTGAAAATCAAACTTAACGGATTTTTGGAGGAGTGAAAATCAAAAGACAAAATCATCATGTCTAAAGGAAAACAGAAGAAACTGAAATTCTCCAGGCCAGGACACGTATCGGCCGGAGAATCCGAACTGGAAGATCTCCGTTCAGAAGACGAGGAACTGGTGATAGCTAACAAAAGGGTTAGCCTGAAATCACTATTTGAGGAGCTACGACGATTTCGCCGAGATGTTACGGCCGAATTTCGGGAATTCAGAGAAGAATTGAAAAGGACAAACAGCAGAGTGGACCAGGCCGAGAACCGAATCTTGGAAACAGAGGATCGAATAAAAGTGCTCGAAGATTCTGTGCTAGACCTACGCAAAAGACAAGCAGCTATAGAGGCTAAGCTAACCGACCAAGAAGGAAAACAAAGAAGAGACAACATAAGAATTCATGGTCTGATAGAAGGAACCGAAAATGGTTTTAACTCAATGGCAGAATGCGTGGAATCCTTACTAAGAGAGAAATTAGATATTCCACAAACCACCGACTTGAAGATAGAAAAGGCACATCGTTCATTAGCCGCTAGGCCGGCGGTGGAAGCGCCCCCATGTTCGGTGTTGGTAAGATTTTCCAATTTCAAAATAAAACAAGAGGTTGTAAGACTGGCCTGGCAGAAAAAAGGATTTATGCACCAGGAGAGAAAAGTCTACGTGGAACACGATTACGCCCCGGAGGTCCTTAAAAAGTGCAGGGAATACAATGACGCGAAAAAGGTGTTAAGAGAGAAGAAATTGCGCTTTCAGACACCATTTCCTGCGAAGTTAAGGGTCTTCTACGGCGATGAAACGTGTCTCTATAATTCGGCGGAAGAAGCAACAGCTGACATGGCGAAAAGAGGCCTCCCGGTAACGGTATTTAAACCCCCAGCAGACCCGAGTGCGAAGATCAGAGCTCAAACATGGACAACACAAAGACCTTCAAAATCCACGGACCAGCAGCGGGAAACCCAGCACCAGAGCGTCGCGGATAAACTATCCGTTTTCAGGTTGGAATAGCGACCTTTTTTTTTTTTTTTTTTCTTTTTTTTCTCTTGAATCAATCTGCACATCCAACCCCCCTCATACAAGGTAACAAACATTAAAGGAGATGCATATTCAGCATGTGGTAAAACATTTCATGGAACAATCATATTATTTGAAACAAATAAGTCTTTGTAAAAAAAAAAAAAAAAAAAAACTTGTTAAAATAGAAATGTGACAATAATCCACATGTTCTCCTCATACTAACAAATACTGTTTTTGCGTGAATGTTTGATGTGATGGGGGTGGGAGGGTGCACACAATTTCACAGGGTTTAGGCATAAAAGGAAAAAAAAAAAAAATCATTACAAGTTTGGATTGGGTTCTGAAACTCACGTTAAAAGCATGGGACTACTTTCAGTGGTAAGAGAGGGCCCTCAACACGTAACAGAGTTTGAGGAATTTCCCTCAGAGCCTTCACTCCATCAAGGCTCTTACAGGGTCTTTAAAAAGACCTCAGCTCAGGAAGTTCTTATGACAGCTTTTTGTTTTAAAGTTTTTTACACTATGTTCTTAATGTTTTTCTTGTTTTTAATGTTCTTTCAGTTTCTGAGTAGCACAAAAGAGGGCCACCACACGGTTATACTAAACAAAACAACACAATGGAGAAACAGGGTGTAACCAAAATAATTTCATATAATGTAAAAGGAATCCTGAATCCAGTTAAAAGATCCAAGATTCTAGGCAAAATGAAAAAAGACAAAGCAGGAATAATACTTTTACAAGAAACCCACCTAACAGACGTGGAACACAATAAACTCAGTAGACAAGGGTTTAAAATGATCTCTTCATCTTCATATAAATCAGGGAGGAGGAGGGGAGTAGCGACATTGATATCAACCAAAATTACATTTGAAAAAAAATCAGAACACAAAGATAAAGAAGGGAGATACAGTTTGGTAACTGGGCGGCTAGAGGGAGAAGATATCACCCTGCTGAATGTGTATGCTCCCCCAGGGGCTAACTGGAAATTTTATAAAAATGTATTCGACCTAATGATAACTAAAGCTCAAGGTTTAGTGATATGTGGTGGGGACTTCAATCTTAGACTGAATCCATACTGGGATGCTTCTGGTAATTCCCCACATCAAAATAACACCCAAAACAGGAAGACTCGGATGCTACTAAAAGAATTGGGAATCTGTGACGTGTGGAGGGAACTCAACCCCAGTGTAAAAGACTATACATTTTACTCAACTCCACATTCATCTTACTCAAGGATTGACTATTTTTTTATGTTTAATAGAGACATTGGAAGAGTAAAAACATGTAAAATAGGACTGATGGATCTCTCCGACCACAGTCCGATCTACATGGACTTAAATATCCAAAAATACACAAATAATACATTTTCTTGGAGGTTAAATTCAAATGTCCTGAAAGGACCATTGAAAGATGAATTGGAATCAGATATTCTCAGATATTTGGAAGATAACGATAATGGAGAAGTATCCCCTTTAATACTGTGGGATGCATGTAAAGCTGTAATAAGAGGAAAGATTATTGCAAAACTGGCAACCCAAAAGAAACTAAGACAAGAAAAACTATCCACATTAGAGTCAGAACTTAGGAACCTAGAAAAAGAACACAAAGGCAACACTCATTCTACTGACTCGCTCAAGATTAAGGAAATTAAAAACCAAATAAATGAGATCTACACAATAGAAATCCAGAAGAAACTTACATTTCTGAAACAAAAATACTATGAAGCAGGCAGTAAATCGGCAAAATTGCTAGCCTATAAATTGAGGAAACATCAAACAGAGGGAGCAATCTACAAAATCAGAGACCCAGTATCAAAGGAAATAAAATTCAGAATTCAGGATATTCTTAAAAACTTCGAGAATTACTATAAGAACTTATACTCCCACAAAAAACATAAAAACGCATCCGAGGCATTCCTAAACACATTAAACCTTCCCCAACTTACGGAGTCACAAAATAAAACACTACTGTCAGAAATACATCCTAAAGAATTGGAAAAAGCAATTATGAAACTTAAAGCTAACAAATCCCCAGGAGCTGATGGCTATACAGCAGAGTGGTACAAAACCTTTAAACAGCAACTATCTCCTCTCCTCCTGAAAACATTTAATTGTCCTCCACACAGGGGAAATCCCCCCCTCCTGGAGAGAAGGGGTCATTGCAGTTATACCTAAACCTGAAAAGGATAAACTAGAGTGCTCCAACTACAGACCAATCAGTGTACTAAATCAGGACTATAAGCTTTTTACCATTATCCTTGCCAAAAGGTTAGAAAATATACTGACAGACCTAATTCATTTAGACCAAACAGGTTTTATAAGACAAAGACAGACACAAGACAACATTCGACGCACTTTACACATAATTCATCATATAAAAAAATATAACTCAAATTCCATACTTCCAACAGATACTTTTCACATCGATGAGGTAAATGAGAAGTTAATTGCTGGTATTGTTAAAACACTGTCAAACTCAAAAACTAATGATATCTACAATATGAGCACCTCCTTTCTCAAAATGCACAGCAAAATATTAATCAAACCACTGACTCATCTCATTAATCTCTCCATTAGGTCTAGTACATTTCCATCTGGCTGGAAAAAAGCTGTCGTCATACCAGTTCATAAATCAGGCAGTAAAGACGATATATGCAATTACCGCCCAATCTCTATTTTACCAGTCCTATCTAAGGTTCTTGAAAAAGTTGTAGCTACACAGCTGATAGACTACTTACAAGACAGTCAACTTCTTCATCCACATCAATTTTATGATTGAACGACTACAGACCTGTTGCCCTGACCTCTGTGGTCATGAAATCCTTGGAGAGATTGGTGCTGAACCACCTGAAGGTCATCACAGGCCCCCTGATGGACCCACTGCAGTTTGCCTACCGGTCAAACAGGTCAGTGGATGATGCAGTGAATATGGGACTACATTACATCCTGCAACACCTCGACTCCCCAGGGACGTACGCCAGGATCCTGTTTGTCGACTTCAGCTCAGCGTTCAACACCATCATCCCAGGCATTCTTCATCAGAAACTCCTCCAGCTCAAGGTGCCCCCCTCCACCTGCCAGTGGATCTCCAGCTTTCTGACTGACAGGTGGCAACAGGTGAAGCTAGGGAGATTTACATCCAGCTCCCGAAAAATTAGTACTGGCGCCCCCCAAGGATGTGTCCTTTCCCCACTGCTCTTCTCCCTCTACTCCAACGACTGCACCTCAGAGGACCCTTCGGTGAAGCTCCTGAAGTTTGCGGACGACACCACAGTCATCGGTTTGATCCGGGATGATGATGAGTCTGCATACAGGCGGGAGGTGGAGCAGCTGATCCTCTGGTGCAGCCAGAACCATCTTGAACTTAACCCAGCCAAAACGGTGGAGATGACTGTGGATTTCAGGCGACACCCCCCTTCATTCCCCCCACTCACCATCCTCAACAGCACAGTGTCCACGGTGGACTCCTTCAAGTTTCTGGGTACCACAATCTCCCGGAACCTGAAGTGGTCCTCCCATATTGACACTGTCCGGAAAAAGGCCCAGCAGAGGTTGTTTTTTCTGCGTCAGCTCAAGAAGTTTGATTTGCCTCAGGAGCTGCTGGTTGTCTTCTACACCGCCATCATCCAATCTGTCCTCTGCTTTTCCATCACTGTCTGGTTTGGATCTGCCACTAAACAGGACAAGACCAGACTGCAGCGGATCATTAAGTCTGCGGAGAGGATCATTGGTACCGACCTACCCTCCATTGAGAACTTATATCGGTCCATAACCAGGAAACGGGCGGGAAACATCTGTGCTGACCCATCACACCCTGGCCACAAACTGTTTGAACTTCTATCTTCTGGTCGTCGTTACAGATCACTGAAGGTCAAAACCACCCGTCACAGGAACAGTTTCTTTCCTCAAGCCATCACTCTGATGAACTCCTAACATTCACCTAGTCCTACCTGTTGCTGTACTCATGACTTTTCATCCATTATTACATTGCACATAACTCTCACACTGCTTTTTACTTCATTCACATTATATCACTGAATCTGAGTCCACATTGAAATACTGTGTGATTGTATATTTTTTCATATATTTCTGCAAAGTGTGGTTAGTCCGAGTAAATAACTGCATATATTCCTGTATATATTTGCATCCTTTTATAGAAACGTGGACAGACTGTAATTTACTGTACATACTGTGGTTGTCATTGAATCCTTATTTAAATCCTTCACCTGAACAACGAGAGCAAGTTTTTAGCCAAAGTCAAATTCCTTGTATGTGTTGTGCATACTTGGCCAATAAAGCTGATTCTGATTCTGATTCTGATTCTGATTTGGTTTTAGACCAGGATACTCAACAGAAACAGCAAATTGTTGCCTTATTGAAAACGTCAAACAGTCCTTGGACAGGGGTAATGTGGTAGGAGCTGTTTTTCTAGATCTCAAAAAGGCTTTCGATACTGTAAACCACAGTTTGCTTTTATCCAAAATGGTATCTTTTAACTTCTCCCCAAATACATTAGAATGGTTTGCATCTTATCTCCAGAATAGAGAACAGTGTGTAAAAGTTCACCAGGATAAATCCTCATTTTTAAACAACCGCATGGGTATCCCACAAGGGTCCATTCTTGGTCCTTTACTTTTCAGCATTTTTATTAATGACTTGCCGTTACACTGCTCAGCTGCAACATGCCAACTTTATGCAGATGATGCAGTTATTTACACAGCTGCCAAGACTCCAGCACAGGCTGCAGATGTACTGTCTACAAGTATGGTTGATGTCCAAGAGTGGCTCCTCAAGAACCATCTATTGCTGAACCTTCAGAAAACAGTCTCAATGTGCTTTTCAATCAAAAAATGTAACCTGCAACATTTTAAAGTTAATATACATGATCATGACATCAGTTTAGCTACAGAATTCAAATACCTTGGCATTGTACTAGATCCTCAACTCAAATTTAATCTTCATATAAAGAATATTTCAAAAACAGTAAAAAAAAATCTGAACTGCTTTAAATTAATTAGATATTACATACCTTACGAAGCAGCTGCACTGTATATGCATTCTATGGTTTTTTCTCATATATCATACTGTTTGACAGTCTGGGCTCAAGCAGCCCCTTCCACAATAAGACATATAGGTTCATTATATAATCAAACCCTAAAAATCTTGGACAAAAAGCCCATTAGGTGGCATCACTGTAATGTTTTAAAAAAATACAACCTATTGAGTTTTGAGAGCTTCATTGACCTCTGTCTTCTGAAATTAACGTTCAAATGTTTCCATAAATCAGCACCCGAGCCACTTGCTGGTTTCGTCCAAAGACAGGACAGCAGCAGAGCCACCAGGAGTTCTGTTAACAATAACTGTAAAATATTCCACCGCAGAACCACATTTGGACAAACAGCTTTCTCTATAAAGGGCAGTCACATCTGGAACACAATGCCAAATGAAATTAAAATAATAACGGACTTTAAAACATTCACTAAAAATGTTAAAAACTGGCTGAAAAATAAACAAGAATGTACTCATGTATGAATTAATTGTCTGCAAAGTGAGAGTGAATGAAGGGAAGGAATAAATGTGTTTGTTTATAGTGAGTGACGGAGGGAGGAAGGCCTGAAATAGGCAAATGTGAGTTATGTTATATGTGTTAAATGTGAGTTAGGCTGTTATATTTGTGTATTTATAATATTTATAATATTTATGTTAAATGTGAGTCAGGCTGTTATATTTGTGTATTTATAATATTTATAATATTTATAATTGTGTATTTATAATTTTTCTGCATTGATGTATGTGGTTATTGTGTTTATTTTTTATCTTGATTCTTTTTTCTAAAGCCCATCCAGGGACAAGAGTTGCAAATTAGCTAATAGCTATACACTCTATGTGCAACACATCAGATTGATTGTCTTTGATTAATTGTCTATGTTTATTGCACTGTCCCTGTCAAATAAACTAATCTACTACTACTACAGTCATATTGGGATTAGATGCTGAAAAAGCATTCGATTCGGTTGACTGGTCTTTTCTATATAGAATCTTATCCAGTTTCAATTTTCATAACAACTTCATTAGAACTATACAGGCATTATATAAAAAACCAACAGCTAAAATAAGGATTAACGGTAATTTATCATCATCTTTTGAACTGGAAAGAGGATGTCGTCAGGGCTGCCCCCTGTCTCCACTGCTCTTTGCAATCTTCATAGAACCTCTGAGCCAATGGATAAGACAAAACCAAAAAATTCAAGGTATTACACTTGGTCAGAAGGAACATAAAATAGCACTCTTTGCTGATGACATTTTAATATACCTAGGGCAGCCGGACACTTCTTTACCAGAACTAACCTCAGTTTTTTCAGAGTATGGAGATTTATCGGGGTACAAATTAAATATGCATAAAACCCAAGTTTTAACATTCAACTATGACCCAAATCATTATTCACTAAGCAAACTCAAAACTAACTGGGAGTCGGAATCTATGAAATATCTGGGGGTCAATATCCCGAAACAACTCAACAAAATTATATCACTAAACTATGATCCACTGGTGACAAAAATAAAATCTGACCTAGCAAGATGGAATATGATACCATTCTTGGGTACTGCACAAAGAATTGAAGCAGTCAAAATGAATATACTTCCACGTCTTCTATACCTTTTCCAAACAATACCGGTAGAACCTCCCAAAAAAACATGGCAGGAGCTGGACAGAAGGATCTCAAGATTCATATGGCAGGGCAAGAGACCTAGAATCAGATATAGAACCCTACAGCTAAACAAAGACAAAGGTGGGCTCGCGCTGCCAAATATCAGGGACTACTTTAAAGCCGCACAAATTAAAACTTTAGTAGAGATATGTAACCCAGTCTACACTGCACAATGGAAGGAGATCGAATGCCAAATAACAAGTGACATCCCCCTACAGGCGATAATAGGGAACAATGTCTTACCTAAGCTCTTGAATAACACTAACCCGTGGATAGAGACCCCGCTAAAAATTTGGTTTAAGATAGTCAGAGAGAATCAAACTAAAGAGCCCTATCGACTTCTGCAATGGATCGCCTATGATCAGGACTTTACTCCTAATAAAACAGACACCAGATTTAAAAAGTGGAAGGAGAAAGGGCTGATAAAATATTACGATTTTTTTAAAGGGCAAATCTTAAGAAGTTTTGAAGATTTGAAAAAACAAGGCCTAATAAATCAAGACCTTTACAGGTTCTTCCAGCTTAGACACCACATAAACAATATACTGTCAAATAAACTGATCTACTACTACTACTTAAAAAGGAGGTTTTGGAAAGGGCCCAGTCAGGTGTTCTGAAGGTCTTCTTAATGGCATATAAAGGGATCCCAGGGATCAGATACATTTCTAAAATATACCAAGGTCTTCAAGACTTAAAAGGAGACAACACATCTTATATAAAAGAGAGATGGGAAAAAGAGGGGAATTTCACTTTACAACTGGAAATATGGGAAAAGCTAAATAAACAGCAATGGAAAAGTACCTCATCCCTGCAGTGGAGAGAATTTGGATGGAAAAACTTGGCAAGATTTTTCAGAACACCTGCACAAAACAAATTTACCCATAAGGGATTGAACTGTTGGCGCTTGTGTGGTGAAAAGACTGCAAATCATTTTCATGTGTTTTGGTCATGCCCAGTTATCCACCAATATTGGACCAAGGTACAGACAATATTGGGGAAAATATTCAAAATTACAGTTCCCTTTTCTTTTGTAACTTTGTATTTGGGTTTACTACCGGACTCACTGGAAAGACGAGGAGAAAAATACTTATTCAATGTTTTAATATTGGCAAGCAAAAAAGCTCTAACTAAAAAATGGATGTTGAAGGACTGTCCTACACCTGAAGATTGGACTAACGTGATCCAAGACATTTACTCGATGGAAAAGTTGACATTCGCACTGAGACAGGACATGGATGTGTTCATGAACTTTTGGCAACCCTGGACCGCATATGTGTCTTCCATTAGATCTAATCTTTGACAAATACCATTTCAATAATGGTTCCGCTCTTTGTTCCAAAGCTACTCAGATGCTCTTTTATCTTTATTTACTTACTTTTTCTTTTTGTTTGTTTTTTACTGGTTTTTTTTTTTTTTTTTTTTTTTTTGTTATTTGTTTCTTGTTTTTTTTTCTCTTTAATTTCACTTTTTCTTTCACTTTAAAAAAAAAAAAAAAAAGGGGTGTTGTAAGAATTAATCTTCCAATGTTGTCAGATATCAGAAAATAAGGGAACATGTGATGAAAATGTAAACACTGCATTGCTGTAACGACCTGTATACCCTTTACAAAAACTTAAATAAAAAAAAAAAAAAAAAATTCCAGACATTTAAATGTTCATCAGATTACCATCATCAGTTGCAAGACTGCAGCAAGAAGTGTCTCTGGCCAATAAATAACCTACAAGGAAGTCACATGACAAAAGGGCATAAAGTCACATGACTTGTGGGAAATGTAGTCCTTGATGTGTAACCAAAAAGGGGAAAAAATGTAGTCCATGTAGTGTATCAAATATGATACTGGGTGTACTCTAGGTGTACTGGGGATAACGGCTCTGCCTTTCCGGTTCCGCCGTCACCCTGGGATATAAAGGGCAGACACGGAAGAGACTCTGTCTCTTTTGCTGTCGACCATCTGCCTATACAGAGCAGTGTTCATTTAATAAAGTTACATTTAACTGCACCTCCAGCCTGATTCTTGATAGCGCGAGTTATGGACATAACAATTGGCGACGAGGATAAAGGTATGGAGAGAGCTGTTTCTGGTATTCAGCCATTTTTGGAGGCTCCGGGCGAGCTGTCTGTTCCCTGGGCAAGGTGGTATGCGGCTTTCCAACATTACTTGGTGGCCCTGAACCTCGGAGAGCTAGAGAAACTGCGTGCGAAAGCTATTTTGGTCCATGATCTTGGCATGGAGGGCCAATAGATCCTTAGCACACTGGGAGAGTGTGATAGTTTTGACGACGTGGTTGTGCCAATAGGCGCGCTATTTTCGCGCTCCGGAAAATGTCATAGTCCGGAGTATCAGGTTTCAGCAGCACTGCCAACCGACTGGAGAGTCGGTGCAGAGTTATGTTGAGGACCTGCATCAGCTGGCGGGGGAGTTCCAGTTTGGAGCCTTTGAAGAAGAGATGGTCCCTGATCAACTGGCGGAGCACACACTTTGTTCTGCGGCACGGTCGAGGCTCCTGACTTACCCGGGTGAACTGACATTAGCCACGGCAGTTGAGATAGTGCAACACTCTGAAGCAGCTGAAAAACTGTCGGAGGACCTCAGTGAGAGATCCACGTTGGGGCACGCTGAACCACGTTTGAAGGCACTGGCTGTGGACCCAGCTAGCGAAGACAGCATAAATGAAGAGGAATATGCTGCTGCTATAAAAATTAGGTCCGCCCCGGGTACGCTAAGATGTTACGGCTGTGGGTCCACCAGGCACCGGTATAAGGCAAGACAGTGTCCAGCGAAAGGCGAATGCTGTGGCAAGCGTGGTCTTCTGCATCATTTCGCCAGGGCCTGCAAAAATTTTGAGCGAGTGGCCCGAAGACGTAGGGCGGATTCCCTTGCAGCGAATTGGCTCTATTCTCTGGAGATTTGCACCGGATGAGGACAATATATAAGTTCTTGGAGCCAGCTTGTCCCTGTTGCATGGCTCACGCGTCCAGCGCAGCGACCACATAGCCATATCTTGTGTCATCCTTGTAATCTCACGGAGTGCACTGGGCTTCCATCTGTGAAGACCATGCTGCCGGGTCGTGAAGTCAGAAGTTCGGGAATTTGACTGAAACAGCACATGCTGCACTGATGTTCTCCCTCCAGGCTCCGGAGCGATGCTCGGCTTGCTCTCCATGGCGCGTCTTGGGTCCCAGTGTGGCTCGCTCTCCCTGGCCCTTCAGATCACCAGTGTGGAGAAAGGAACAGGCGAGCGCTCTCCATGGTACATTGGGTTCACCAGTGTGGAGGACGGGATCCGCGCTCCATGGCACGTCAAGGGTCACCACTGTGGAGAAAAAAGGAATGGACAAAGGCAACAAGCTGGATGACACAAGGCTTTATTTTTCTCCAACAACAAACAACAAACCCGCTTCATTGCTTGACTGAGCTATTGCGCTATCAGAGTCTCTGTACATCTCTCTTTTATACTTTTATTTCCATATATGGAGACTGAGGGATTAAGGGGCGCTGTGTAGATGGCTGCCTTTCCAGTACCTCGGTATTTAGCTCCTTTTTAACCTCTTTTTCCCACTTTTTTTTACTCTTCTTGCGAAGAGATTGTGTGTCTAGATATCCTATGGATACTTATAACTTTGAAATGCAACCAAGAGCCAGTCTTTTCACTTATTCACGGGAGGAACTGCTGGCTCTGCGAACAAAGGGACGAGCCGGGATACGACATCCTATCCCGGCGGAGCTGAGGAGGAGACCACGGGGCTGCAAGGCCGGGGCTAAGCTAAAGGCTGAGCTAGTGAAAAAACGGAGGTGCTTCAAACCGTCGATTCCCTCCGTCATCACAGGCAATGTGAACTCATTGCCGAACAAGATCGATGAGTTGTTCGCATTGAACAACCAGCGGATTTACCGGGAGAGCAGCTTGTTCATTTTTACGGAGACATGGCTGAACCACCTAGTACCGGATGCTAACGTGGACCTGCTAGGATTCACTGCTGTGAGAGCCGACAGAGACACTAAGGCTAGCGGGAAAAGAAAGGGTGGGGGACTCATCATGTATGTTAACAATCGCTGGTGTAACCCAGGTCATATCTCTGTAAAGACAGTCTCATGTTGCCGGGATCTCGAGCTGCTAGCTGTTAGCCTGCGGCCATATTACTTGCCGAGAGAGTTCAGTTATGTGATTACCGTCTGTGTTTACATCCCTCCCAGAGCGGACGCAGCCACTGCCTGTGAAAAAATCCATTCAGTCACAGCAAGGCTGCAGACACAGCACCCTGAGGCACTCATGATCATCTCTGGGGACTTTAACCATGTAACTTTGGATGCTACTTTGGCTGTTTTTAATCAAGTTGTAGACTGTCCAAGTAGAAACAACAAGACAATTGATCTGCTGTATGTTAATGTACGGGATAAGATAAGATAAGCCTTTATTACTCCCACAATGGGGAAATTCCAGGATTGCAACAGCATAGGGATAGCAACACTCAGAGCAACAATCAGAAGGCAAGAAAAAAACAACATCTAGTAAACATATGTCCATATTACTATAAATGTATATATATAGACACACAGTGCAGAGCATTATGGCTGGTGTATGTGCAGCAGAAAGTCTAAGCTCTCTCTCCGCGGATGCAGCGGGCCAGCTGGAAGTCTTTGGGCATGATGGTGACCCCTTAGCGAAGAAGAGACCACCAGGTGGGTCTCGCTGGTCTCCTGCAGAGCCATGACGGCGAAACTCAGGAAACGCAGGACGGTCTTGAAGTCCTGAGCGATCTCCCTCACCAGGCGCTGGACGGGCAGCTTACGGATGAGCAGCTCCGTGGATTTCTGGTAGCGACGGATCTCTCTCAGAGCCACGGACCTGTGACGGCGAGGCCTCTTCACTCTGCCGGTGGCCAGAGCGCCTCTCCGAGCAGCCCTGTGGCTAGCTGTCTCCTGGGGGGCTTCTTCCTCCAGTAGATTTTACGGGCGGTCTGCTTGGTTCTTGCCATCGCTCTTTATTATTCTGTCTTATATTTCTTTCACGCCGCCTAAACTCCAGCCCGGCACCCGCTTCGTTTTCGCTACAGCTCCCGGTATGTCGAGTTTCCCATTAGCACCGGGCGGCGGCCAAGTGCTAGCTAGCACTAGCTCCTCCCCGCTGTAACGTCTCCCGCTGCAAACCGTGGCTCCGTCCGCCGACCCGGGAGACCCCCGGGGCGATCCGTGCGTCCGTGATATATATACAGAGTGAAAGGTATAGAAAGAAGAAGGAAGATAAAAAAAAAGGCTGTTGCAACAGGCAGCCGACTCGTGTGGCGCCGCCGGTCCGGCGGAACCGGAACCGGAAAGGGAATCCTTTCTGTATGGGAATCCTTTCTGAAAGGGAATCCTTTCTGTATGCATCCGGAAAGGATGCATACAGATCGACCCCCCTTCCCCCACTAGGGAAGTCTGATCACAACCTGGTTTATCTACAGCCACTGTATATTCCCCTGGTTCAAAAGCAACCTGTGACAACTCGATCAGTCAGGAGATGGTCCCCTGAGAAGGAAAGCGCCTTGAGAGACTGTTTTAACA
This sequence comes from Pholidichthys leucotaenia, assembly GCA_020510985.1. NCBI lineage: Eukaryota > Metazoa > Chordata > Actinopteri > Cichliformes > Pholidichthyidae > Pholidichthys > Pholidichthys leucotaenia. The sequence continues at coordinate 97,598,069 of CM035847.1, forward strand.
CCACAGCCTGGGATGTGCTGATGGACCCGCATGGTGAGGACATAGAGGGGCTGACACACTGTTTGACGGATTACCTGAACTTTTGTACAGACGAGGTCGTCCCTGTCAAGACTGTCCATTGCTACCCTAATAACAAGCCATGGGTAACACGGGAAGTCAAAATGGTCCTCAACAAGAAGAAGGCTGCTTTTAGGAGTAGAGACAGGGAGGCCATGAAGGCAGCACAGCAGGAGGTGAAACACTGTGTGAAGGAAGCCAAGGACAACTATAGGAGAAAGGTGGAGCAGAAGCTGAGGGAAAACAACATGAGGGAGGTCTGGGAAGGTGTGAGGACCATCACAGGTCTCAACTCAAAGACCAGAGTTGTTGAGGGGACAATAGAGAGGGCAAATGAACTGAACAATTTTTTCAACAGGTTCAACCAGCCTTTGCCCTTGCCCCTCCCACCCCCACCCTCATTACAGCCACGCCCCCCTCCACACACCTCCCCCCAAATATTGCAACCCCCCCTCCTCCTCTACATCAGTACGACCCTTGCCATTTATTACCACAGAACAGGTCAGAGGGCAGCTGAGGAAGCTCTGACTCAGGAAAGCTGCAGGCCCGGACAAAGTGTGTCCAAGAGTATTGAAGACCTGCGCTGCAGAACTGGGGGAACCACTACAACGGATCTTCAACCTCAGCCTGCAGATTGGGAGAGTGCCCACTCTTTGGAAGACATCCCGCATCGTTCCAGTTCCGAAAAAGAACCGGCCCAGCGAGCTGAATGACTACCGACCAGTGGCACTCACCTCACGTCTGATGAAGATGCTGGAGCGGCTCTTCCTCAGCCTCCTCAGACCCCAGGTGCAACACGCCCAGGACCGCCTGCAGTTTGCGTACCAACCAGGTGTCGGTGTGGAGGATGCCATCCTCTACCTGCTTCATCGAGCCCACTCCTATCTGGATAAGGGAAGTGGCACAGTGAGGATCCTCTTTTTGGATTTCTCCAGTGCCTTCAATACCATTCGGCCCCCCTTGCTTCGGGATAAATTAAGCAAGATGGGAGTGGACTCCCACCTGGTGGACTGGATCTCTGACTACCTCACTGGCAGACCACAATATGTCGGGCTGAAGGATATTACGTCTGACACCGTTGTCTGCAGCACTGGAACTCCCCAGGGCACAGTATTGGCCCCTCTTCTCTTCACCCTGTACACCTCGGACTTCTGCTACAACTCGGAGCTGTGTCATATTCAGAAGTATGCCGACGACACAGCCATTGTTGGGTGTATCAGGGATGACAGAGAGGAGGAGTATCGGAGACTAGTAGGGGACTTTGCTGCATGGTGCCACACTAACCACCTACAGCTCAACACCTCTAAGACGAAGGAGCTGGTTATTGATTTTGGGAGGTCTAGACCAAGACCTCAACCAGTCCTGTTAGAGGGAGCTGAGGTGGAGGTTGTGGATTCATACAAATATCTCGGGTTGTGGTTGGATAATAAATTGGATTGGACAACATACATTAGCCACTTGTATGGGAAGACACAAAGTAGGATGTACTTCCTAAGGAGATTGCGGTCCTTCAACATCTACAGCAAACTTCTGTGGATGTTTTACCAGTCGGTGGTTGCCAGCGTCCTCTTTTTTTTTTTCCACAATATTTTTATTGAACCTTTTTTCAACAAACATGACACCAACAATCAAACCCCAACACTAAAAGAAACCAAAAAAAAACCCAAATATTCCAAAAACACCATCAACCATTAACAAAACAAGTCAAACAATGCTCCTCTGTTTAGCCTAGGTAATCCATTGCATAAGTATACATATTATACATTCACCAATTTGGAAATTACAAGGTCCACACACATCATTCACCTTCTTCTTCAGTAGTTATGTTTAGTTTCTTTACATAATCAATGAAAGGTCTCCATATATTCTCAAACACATTTTCCTTTGATTCCAATATGTATGTTATTCTTTCTAGTGGAAGGTTTGTTAACATCTGTCTTAACCACTGAGTCACATCTGGTCTATGAGTCTTTTTCCACAGCAGTGCAATACATTTTTTGGCATTAAGCAAACTGAGGTCTATGAATGTTCTTTCACTCTTATTAAAGTTATGCTTTTCTGGATACAGACCCAACAAAAACAATTTAGGATTCAATATGAGTTGTTTTGAAATTATTTTTTCAATTGTTACCCTCACCTCTTCCCAAAACATTCTGATTTTTCTACATTCCCAAAAACAATGAAATAGAGTTCCTTTACTTTCCATACATTTTGTGCACGTATCTGGTATGTTTTTGTTATATCTATTTAACTCCACCGGTGTAACATACATCCGCATTAACCATTTAAAATGTATCAATTTAAGACGTACATTTATTGATTTGGTTTGAGCTTCTGTGCAAGCCAATTCCCATTGTTCCTCTGAAATTTCAATTTGTAGGTCTTCTTTCCAATAATTCATTCTTTTCTGTGAGTTTTTCACTTGAGGATAATATCAGTGAGTTATAGAACTCTGAAATAATACCCTTTCTCTTACTATTTTTCGTCAAAATTTTTTCCAAGTATGAATAGGTAGGACGGGTGAGAGCATTATTTTGATTTGATCGAATGAAATTCCTAAGCTGAAGATATTTAAAAAAATGTGTTCTATTAAGATTAAATTTAGCCCTCAGTTCTTCAAAAGACATTATGTTGTCTGAACATGCTAAATATAAGTCTTGAATCTTTTGAATCCCTTTTAAATTCCATAATTTAAATACAGCATCCGCTCTCCCTGGTGTAAAATATTGATTACCCCATATTGGGCTAAATTGTGACAATAAGTGCGGTTCTTTTAAATATTTTTTGATTTCATACCATATTTTGATCATATGCTTTACAATTGGATTTTTAACTTGTTTCTGTAATTTTTTAGCCGAGTCTGAGTATATGAATAAGGGAAGAGGTAAAGGTAAATTGTATGATTCCATCTCCGTCCAGTGAGGGAGATCATTTGATGAAAAATAATATGTCATAGACCTCAGTTGTGCTGACCAGTAATACAACATAAAGTTTGGACATTTCAGACCTCCACGATCAAATGGCAAATATACTAAGGACAGACGTAATCTAGCCTTCCTATTGTTCCATATAAATTCCACTAACTTTTTTTTAATTCTTGAGAATAGATCTGAAGGTGGTGGTAAAGGAATGTATTGAAATAAATATAGTATTTTGGGTAAGATATTACTTTTAAGTATATTAATTCTCCCGATCATCGACATTGGCAGTGACATCCATCTCTGAAGCAACTCATTAATATCTGTCATTAAGGCTTCATAGTTGATACTAGCAGCTGATTCTAACTTAGGCACAATTTGAACTCCTAAGTATTTAAACTGATTTACAACATTGAATTGATTTACCTCAGGAGCTGGATGCTTTCTCTGGGTCTCATTTAGCATTAATATTGAAGATTTATTTTTATTTATTTTATATCCTGATATTTCCCCAAAGTTCTTTATTATATTTAACAAGGTCGGAATTGATTTTTTAAGATTTGACATAAACAAAATTATGTCATCAGCATACAGGGAGATTTTATGTTCTATTGGTCCTACTTTAATTCCATATATTTGTGGATGTAAACGCACTGCCATCGCCAAAGGTTCAATTGCCATAGTAAACAGTAAAGGCGAAAGTGGGCAGCCTTGTCGACAACCTCTATTAATTTTTATTGATTTTGAGATATTACTATTTGTTAGGATTTCTGCTGTAGCATTATTGTATATTATCTGAACGCCAGCGTCCTCTTTTACTCTGTGGTGTGCTGGGGGGGCAGTATATCCAAGAAGGATGCGTCCAGACTGGATAAACTGATCAGGCGGGCCGGCTCTGTGGTCGGCGCGAAGCTGGACACCCTGGTGACGGTGGCAGAGATGAGGACTCTGGATAAACTGTTGGATATAATGAACAACGTCAGCCACCCTCTGTACACCGTCATCAGTGACCAGAGGAGCCTGTTCAGTGAAAGACTGCTCCTTCCCAAGTGTCGGCCCAACAGGCTCAAGAACTCTTTTGCCCACCATGCCATCACACTCTATAACTCCTCACTTGGGGGGGTGGGGGGACATAGAGTACAGAGGACGGTAGGGCATTCATAGTGAAATAACCTTAACTTAACCATACTTGTACAAGCCATATTTAGCCTTATATTTATACTGTGTATATTATGTTAAGTGTTTATTAAGTGTTTATTTTTTTCTTTTTTGCTTTTCTGATCTGTATGCTCCTTTTATGTGCTGCTGGAAATTTTAAATTTCCCAGAGGGAGTCATCCCAAAGGGATTAATAAAGTTAAGTCTAAGTCTAAGTCTAAGTCTAAGTCTAAGTCTGAGCACTTCCGACCCTCATCTTGACCTTACTCTCCCCCGGGGGGTGCATTAACTTAAATGTCCCGTTTGATACCCCCCAGTGGCACCTCTTCGTTCTGTCCATTGTCCTCTCTTCCCTTTATCTCTCTGGGTGTGAGGAAACCCTACAACTGTGCCCCCCACACAGTCAAGTTTTCGTTTTGGTCTTTGTCGAGAAAGAGTTCTGTCTTTTGTTAAGTTTTTCCTGTTTTTCTGGCATCTGAGGAGAAACCCCCCTTTTCTCCATTGAGCTCAACCCTCACTGGGAATGAAACTCCAAAAACGCCCTTTTCCTCTCTCTTCAGAAGCCGTGTGTGTCCTACTGAGCTTTCGCTATTGATTTACATAACTCACCGTCAAAGTGGACTAATAGAGATTTTTGGACTTTTGTTTTCTGCCTCACCCACGTACCACAATGTTAGAAGAACTAGGATTTAGTGGGTGGAACTGTCTAACTACAATCTTCCCTTCGTCCTTGGGTTCTTATCGGCTGAGGATACCCTAAATTTTCGGACCCGTTGCCGTAAAGACATCACCCCTGAAACCAGGCCAGCCGTATCGTTCTGCTGCCTGCTCCATTCCCCAGGTGCCTGTGGATGCGTCCAGGCTATTACAGCTGAACTGAAAAGGACGGCGGGGAGTCGCTTTTCCAGTTTGCCACCTGTGGTTTCAAACTCAATGCTGGAATCTGAAGACAGTTGTTTTTGTAAGCCAGACTTTCACTTTCTATCTGCTGGGCTAAATGTGATGTCTAATTATGATTGAATATGACCAATTCTCTGTGTTAGAGTAATCCATAAGCTACGAGGGTGTGATGACTCGCTCTCTGCCATTATCTGCCACAGCTGTGCGCACACCTGTTCCCCATCGCCCACGGGCTATATAACCTGCTCTGCCTGCAAGACCGGCATGGCGCCATCTGTCTCCCTGGCTACGTGAAGCTCTGCACTCTTCGTTCAGCCAAACATTCAGCCCTTGTCATCCCTGCCGTTTCGGCCTCAACCTGGAAGGATTCTCCTCAACTCCAAGTAAGCTCATTATTCTACTGACCTGTTCAGCGTTATCCCCTGTGCACAGGCGGAACTCCCAGGTGGCGGAATCCTTTCCTCCAGGCGGCGGACTACGCCTACCTCTCTCCTTTGCACCATCTCTCGTCAGCAGCACTGGGTGGCAGACGTTGTCCTTCGGGATTGCCTCTGGGCCAACCTTCATTCTCCACCTCAGCTGTAACAGTAAGCCTCAGTTATTCCACCAATATACTCCAGTGTTGAACTGTGCTAATACCGTGCCTCTGCTCTGTTCTTAGGGTTGCCAGACTGCACGGCGCTCTGCTCACTCCCAGCTGTTACGAGTCTGCGGATCCACACACTCACATCCGCATTCACTACACACACACGCACCCACTCACAAACACTATCACAATAAAGATTATTGAACCTACTCTTGAGCTTGTATCTGTTCCCTGGGTCAGCCAATTATGTCAGTATGGCTCTGTCAGAGCGACCCAACGAACAGCGCGCTAACTTGCCAAGTACACAACTTAGAAGCTTGAGTAGATCAAATAGCTTACCAGCAGCAAGTAATTCTTAATCAGCTGGTCCAAATTAACAGTCGACTGGATCGCCTGGCCGGACAGCAGGCGTTTCCTCCGGCTTCAAGTAGCGCTCCGGCGTCCGTTATCTCCCCACCTAGCCAGGCTAGTCAGGTTCCCTTGGCCCGACTCACACCGGTACCCACACCCACTCGGTTTAATGGTAAACTTGGGGATGCCCGGGATTTTCTTCTCCAGTGTGAGATAGTTTTTCAGCGGGTTCCTGGGGATTTCCCAACCGATCACAGCCGTATTGGCTACGTAGCTAATTTACTGGAGGGGCGGGCTTTTGTGTGGGCTTACGCAGTTATGGCTAGACCTAGCTACGCTAATCTTACCTATACCCAGTTTGTTAGCGAGATTAACGAGGTGTTTGACCACTCCGACCGGGATAATGTGCTCACCACCCGGCTGTTAAATCTTCGACAGGGGGGCAGGTCCGTGGCGGATTATGCTGTCGATTTCCAGGTGGTAGCGGCGGAGGTGGGGTGGGAAGACGCCTCGTTATGCAGCATCTTTACTAGAAGTCTGAGCCCAAGTCTGCGGGATGAGCTAGCTTGCTTAGAGAAGCCGGAGAGGCTAATGGAGCTAATTTCCTTAGCTATTAGTTTAGACAGCAGGTTGAGGGAGCAGGCAGCCGAGCGGAAGACGTCCGGATGCTCTGGACCCCAGTTTCGCCACTCTTCTCAGTCCCCTTTACTGGCCTTGCCTTCGGTAGAGTCAGCTGAAGAATCAGACCCTATGGTAATAGGACAAACTAAATTACCTTTGGCAGAAAGACAGCGCCGTAGAGAGCTTGGCCTGTGTATGTACTGTGGTAGTGAGGAACATGACATTACGTCCTGCCCTGTTCGGCCAAAAGGGGGAGCCCCTGTGTCGCAGTAGGGGGTCTCACAGGTTCACCTCAGTTAAATCCCCTCTCTAAGTGTCTTTTACCCATAAGGTTCATGCACAATCATACAGAATATTGCACACACGCCTTGGTGGACTCGGGAGCTGAGCAGAGTTTCATCTCGGGGGAACTGGCAAGCCGGTTGGGGCTTCCCTGCCATTCTCTGGAGACACCCCTGAGGCTCATTGCTCTATCTAAAGCCCCGTTGACGGTGGTGTCCAAGCAAACTGCTCCTACCCCTGTCATCATTTCCGGAAACCATTGGGAGGACCTGAGCCTTTTTGTCCTGCCGGTCACAGCCTCCCCAGTTATTCTGGGTTATCCCTGGCTCTGGCTCCATAACCCCTCCATCGACTGGCCCACCGGTAAGATAGATGCCTGGAGCCCTTTTTGTCTAAGTGCGTGTCTGCAGTCCGCTACATGTTCACCCTCCAAGCCCTTGGCTACTCCCGTCACCCCCCCTCCCGATCTCATTGGGTTCCCCTCTGAATATCATGATCTGGGGGCGGTGTTCAGTAAATCTCAGGCATTGCCTCTCCCCCCTCATCGGCCCTATGACTGCGCCATCAATCTCCGGGCTGGAGCCCCGCTGCCGGCGAGCTGCCTCTACAGTCTGTCTGCCCCGAAACGGGAGGCTATGGATGCGTATATTAAGGAGTCCCTCAGCTCTGGCATCATCCGGCCGTTATCTTCGGTGGTGGGGGCGGGGTTTTTTTCATTGGGAAGAAGGATGGCTCCCTGAGGCCGTGCATCGATTTCCGTGCCCTAAATGACATCACCATCAAGGATAAGTACACTCTCCCTCTGATGGACACAGCCTTTGATTCCCTCCAGGGGGCCTCCTACTTCACCAAGCTGGACCTCCGCAATGCTTACCATCTGGTACAGATCAGGGAGGGGGATGAATGGAAGACGGGTTTCCTGACCCCAAGCGGCCACTTTGAGTACTTGGTGATGCCGTTTGGACTGACCAACGCTCCGTCCGTCTTCCAACGCCTGATTAATGACGTGCTACGTGATTTCCTGGGGTCATTCGTCTTCGTGTACCTCGACGACATCCTGATCTTCTCCCGATCATTGGAGGAGCATCAAGTACACATGAGGCGGGTTCTGCAACGACTCCTGGAGAATAAACTGTATGTGAAGGCCGAGAAATGTGAGTTTCACACTTCTAAAACATCATTTTTCGGTTTCATCATTTCTCACAACCAGATCATCCCAGATCCCGGCAAGGTGAAGGCGGTGGTGGATTGTCCCCCCACCCCCTTCTAGGAAACAGCTCCAACAGTTTCTGGAGTTCGCTAATTTCTACCGACGCTTCATTAACAACTACAGCATCATTGCTCTCCCCCGACTTGACTCATCTCCCCCAAGACGGTTTTCCGGTGGACTGAGGAGGCCACTGCCACGTTCACTACCCTTAAGGAGCGGTTCTCATCCTCCCCCATCCTGATGCAGGTGGACCCCGCTCTTCAGTGTCTGGTGGAGGTGGACGCTTCGGACTCAGGGGTGGGGGCTGAGCTTTCCCAGCGTTCCCCAGTGGATGGGGTGGCCCGGCCTTGTGAGTTCTTTTCTCGTCGGTTGTCACCGGCAGAGAGGAACTATGATATCGGCGACGGGGAGTTTCTGGCAGTGAAATTCGCGCTGGAGGAGTGGCGCCACTGGTTGGAGGGGGCCACCCAGCCGTTTGTCGTCTGGACAGACCATAAGAACTTGGAGTACCTGAGGACAGCCAGACACCTTAACGCCCGACAGGCCCGCTGGTCCCTGTTCTTCGGGCGCTTTAACTTTACCATCACCTACCGGCCCGGGTTGAAGAACACAAAGCCAGACGCCCTTTCCAGACAGTTCGCTCCGGACATGACGGAGGCGCCTGAGCAGCCCATTCTCCTGTCGTCTTGCATCGTGGGCACTCTCTCATGGGACGTGAAGGAAAAGGTCTTGAGGGCATAGGAGGCCGAACCAGACCCGGGCGGGGGGCCAGCAGGTAAATTATATGTTCCCTCTCCTGTTCGGGGCGAGGTGATTGGGCTCATTCCTCCAGGCTTACTTGTCACCTGGGGGGGGTGGGGGGGGTGTCCCGCACGATCAGGATTCTTCAGAGGTCATTTTGGCGGCCATCCCTCCGGAAGGACGTCGCCAACTACGTCCGCACCTGTCCTCAGTGCGCTATGCGTAAGACACCATCCTCTCCTCCTGCGGGATTGCTCCACCCCCTTCCTACTTCCTACTCCTGGCAGACCCTGGTCGCACACTGCACTTGACTTTGTTACTGGTCTTCCTCCATCTAACCATTACACTGTTGTTCTCACTATAGTGGACCATTTCTCCAAGGCTGCCCACTTTGTCCCCCTGCAGGGGCTGCCCATGGCAAAGGATACAGCGGATCTGCTTGCACATCACGTGGTGAGGCTACACGGGATTCCCTCAGACATCGTCTCCTACCGGGGTCCCCAGTTTGTGTCTCGAGTGTGGAAATCATTCTGTAATGCTCTGGGAGCCATGGTGAGCCTATCCTCTGGCTACCACCCACAGAGCAATGGACAGTGTGAGAGAGCCAACCAAGAGCTAGAGGCTGCGCTGCGTCATCTCCTCCAACCCTGCGTCATGGAGCACGCACCTCCCATGGATTGAGTACACCAACAACTCCACAGTATCAGCAGCAATCGGCATGTCGCCTTTTGAAGCCTCCTTGGGTTACAATCCCCCGCTTTTTCCCGCGGAGGAGGGGGACATTGCCGTACCATCTGTCTGGGTCCATCTAAGACGCTGTCGACGGATTTGGAGGACGGTCCAGGTGGCGCTCCAACACACGGCCGAGCGCAACTCCAGGGTGGCTAATCGCCGCAGGAGACCGGCCCCACCCTATCAGGTGGGTCAACAGGTTTGGCTTTCTGCGCAGCATATTAACCTCAAGGCTGAGAATAGGAAGCTATCTCAGCATTTCATTGGGCCTTTTCCTAATGAGTGGATTATTAATCCGGTGGCTGTGCGCCTGACTCTCCCCCCCTCCCTCCGCATCTGTCCTATGTTTCATGTGTCACAGGTCAAACCTTTCTTCTAAAGCCCTCTCTGTCCCCCTCCCAGGTCTCCACCTCTACCAGTGGTGATCGACAGCGACCCAGTGTGGAGGGTCAACTCCATCCTGGACGTCCACCGCTGGGGTCGCGGCCTGCAGTATCTGGTGGACTGGGAGGGGTATGGGCCTGAGTGGTGCTCCTGGGTGCATCCATCCTTTGTGCTGGATAGTCAACTCATCAGGGATTTCCATCGGACGCACCCAGGTAGGTTGGATCAGGTGCCAGGAGGCACCTCTCGGGGGTGGGGGGAGTACTGTGATGACTCGCTCTCTGCCATTATCTGCCACAGCTGCGTGCACACCTGTTCCCCGTCACCCACGGGCTATATAACCTGCTCTGCCTGCAAGACCGGCATGGAACTGTCTGTCTCCCTGGCTACGTGAAGCTCTGCGCTCTTCGTTCAGCCAAACATTCAGCCCTTGTCATCCCTGCCATTTCGGCCTCAACCTGGAGGATTCTCCTCAACTCCAAGTAAGCTCATTATTCTACTGACCTGTTCAGCGTTATCCCCTGTGCATAGGTGGAACTCCCAGGCGGCAGAATCCTTTCCTCCAGGCGGCTGACTACACCTGCCTCTCTCCTTTGCACCGTCTCTCGTCAGCAGCGCTGGGTGGCAGACGCTGTCCTTCGGGATTGCCTCTGGGCCAACCTTCATTCTCCACTGCAGCTGTAACAGTAAGCCTCAGTTACTCCACCAATACACTCCAGTGTTGAACTGTGCTAATACCGTGCCTCTGCTCTGTTCTTAGGATTGCCAGATTGCACGGCGCTCTGCTCACTCCCAGCTGTTACGAGTCTACGGATCCACACACTCACATCCACATTCACTACACACACACGCACCCACTCACAAACACTATCACAATAAAGATTATTGAACCTACTCTTGAGCTTGTGTCTGTTCCTTGGGTCAGCCAATTATGTCAGAGGGAAGCTATAAACTGAAGGGAAATTAAGATAAGATAAGATAAGATAAGATACGCCATTATTAGTCCCACAATGGAGAAATTCCAGGATTGCAACAGCACAGGGGATAGCAACACTCAGAGCAACAATCAGAAGGCAAGAGAAAAACAAGAGCAGCGAGTATACATATGTACATATAAATATATATATATATATATATGTATAGACACACAGTGCGGAGCATTGTAGCTAGATGGAATAAATATATGAGTATATAAACACACAGTGCAGAGTATTGTAGCTAGATGGAATGAATATGTGAATATATAAACACACACAGTGTGGAGCATTGTAGCTAGATGGAATAAATATATGAATATATAAACACAGTGTGGAGCATTGCTGCTAGATGGAATAAATATATAAATATATAAACACAGTGCGGAGCATTGTAGCTAGATGGAATAAATATGTAGATATATAAACACACACAGTGCGGAGCATTGTAACTAGATGGAATAAATATGTAAATATATAAACACACACAGTGTGGAGCATTGTAGCTAGATGGAATAAATATGTAAATATATTAACACACACAGTGCGGAGCATTGTAGCTAGATGGAATAAATATGTAAATATATAAACACACAGTGCGGAGCATTGTAGCTAGATGGAATAAATATATAAATATATAAACACACACAGTGCGGAGCATTGTAACTAGATGGAATAAATATGTAAATATATAAACACACACAGTGTGGAGCATTGTAGCTAGATGGAATAAATATGTAAATATATAAACACACACAGTGCGGAGCATTGTAGCTAGATGGAATAAATATGTAAATATATAAACACACACAGCGTGGAGCATTGTTGCTAGATGGAATAAATATATAAATATATAAACACACACAGTGCGGAGCATTGTAGCTAGATGGAATGAAACAGCACAACCGTCTACTTAGTTATCCTACATGGTATGATTATGTACCCATACATATTCTCACCCTCCATAGCGACCAGTATTTTCCTAGTTGTATACCGGAGGGGACCATTGTGTAAGTCTATTGCGTCTTTTGCATTCAATACTATTAGGTTGTCACGTCTTTTTGCTATCTCTGCGAGCAGCCCTGCTTAGGTTGTACAGTCTGACAGCCGTAGGTAGGAAGGACCTGCAAAACCTCTTGGTTGTGCACCTAGGATGACGTAGTCTGCTGCTAAATGAGCTCCTCAGTGCATTCAGTATGTCCTGCATAGGGTGGAACTCTGACTCCAGCAGAGATGACAGTTTAGCCACCATCCTTCTCTTTCCCATCTCCTCCACTGGGTCAAGGTGCTGCCCCAGGACAGAGCTAGCTTTTTTGTTCAGTTTGTTCAGTCTCTTCCTATTGGCTGCTGTAATGCCACTGCCCCAGCAGACCACTCCAAAAGTCATGGCTGATGCCACCACCGTGTCATAGAATGACTTCAGCAGCACCCCTTGTACACCAAAAGACCTGAGTCTCCTCAGTAGGAACAGCCTGCGCTGTCCCTTCTTGTAGAGTGCGTCGGTATTGTGTGACCAGTCTAGTTTATTGTTCAGATGAACACCCAGGTACTTGTAGGATGTCACCATCTCGATGTCTGTTCCCTGTATATTTACTGGAGCTGTGAGGGGTTGTCCTTGCCTGCGGCAGTCCACCACCAGCTCCTTAGTTTTCCTCGCGTTGATCTGGAGGCAGTTCCGATGGCACCAGTCCACAAAGTCCTGGATAAGCCCTCTGTACTCAGCTTCATCTCCGTTGGAGATGAGGCCAATGATCGCAGAGTCGTCAGAGAACTTCTGTAGATGGCAGTGTGTTGTGTTGTGTGAGAAGTCCGCAGTATAAAGGGTGAACAGGAAGGGAGCCAAAAATGTTCCCTCGGGGGCCCCCGTGCTACCGATGATCATGTCGGACACACAGTCCCAGGTTCTCACAAACTGAGGCCGGTTTGTGAGGTAGTCCAGGATCCATGATGACAGGTGCTGGTCCACCCCTGCGCACAGCAGCTTGTCCTTCAGGATCATCGGTTGGATGGTGTTGAAAGCACTGGAGAAGTCAAAGAACATGATCCTCACTGCATTCCCGGGCTTCTCCAGGTGGGACAGAGAATGGTGAAGGAGGAAGATCACCGCATCCTCCACCCCAATGCCATGCTGGTAGGCGAACTGGAGTGGATCCATCGCTGGTCCCACCAGGGGGCGGAGGTGAGCAAGGAGCAGTCTCTCCAGGGTCTTCATCATGTGGGACGTCAGGGCCACTGGTCTGTAGCTGTTCAGATCTTTGGGGTGGGAAGTCTTTGGTACAGGTACCACACAAGATGTTTTCCACAGCTGTGGTACCCTCCCCAGCTTCAGGCTCAGATTGAAGATGTACTCCACAATCCCACACAGCTGGTCTGCACAGGACTTGAGGAGCTTTGCGCTGATGCCGTCCGGTCCCAACGCCTTCCTCGCCTTGATAGGCATCGAATTAATCTTTTTCAATAACCCCCATTCTTTTGGTAGAGTAACAGAATCTCTTTCTCCCATATAATTAGCTTATGCCATTTTCTCCATAAAATTGCGTCCAGTTTTATGCATAATTTTGTTAGTTACTTCACAGTCTTCCATTGCATTACAACTAAAATTCAAAATCTGGTTTCTCTTGGTTCCACAACTGTGATTACACTCTGTTGCTCAATAATCAGTTACCAAATAAATGTGATGCTTAACCTTTGATCATTTACCTGCTTCCAAATCATTTGAATGTAATGTCATTTAACCTCAATCTGATTATTAAAACTTGTTAACGGTAGAGAGAAGTTGTACTTGATTTCTTTCATTTGCATGTGTTTTTCTGGGTCACTGCAGAAAAGAACTCACAAATATTGAGACTGGTTAATGACAGGTTCAAGGATTAGTTATTAATAATTTGTTCCATTGGACTGGTACCCCTCTCGAGTGTTTGTCTGGTTTGTGAATGTTTGTGGTGAAAGAGTAAATCTCTGTCCCCACACACACACACCTTTGATTATAAAATAAATAATCCTTGTATCTGATCACACTTCTCATTAACTGTCACCCTACATAAGGAACGATGCCTAAAAAAAAACAGTTTAGAGACACAGAAGTTTATATTATTAGTTCTATTTGTTAAACTTTTATTTTTTTTTTAAATTTGTGGTTTCTGTCTGTTGTAACTTGTCATTTGTCTCTGAGTAGTCGGAACACAAGAGGTCTACAAAATAGAATCAAAAGGAAAACAACCTTTTTATTTTGCAAAGGATTAAAGTCCCACATAACATTCTTACAAGAAACTCATTCAGAGGAAAACAATGCTAAATTCTGGGCCAGCCAGTGGGGTGATAATATGATATTAAGCTATGGTTCTACACTTTCACTGGGAGTTGCAGTACTATTCAACAACTGTCCATGGATGATTTTGTATCACATAGAGGATGTAAATAGTCATTGGATTTCGTTAGTAATGAATGTAGAAGATTCTCTTTTTATTCTTTGTAAGGTTTATGAATACAACAATAGTTCACAAAACAAAGACTTATTTAACCAAATTAGTTTGTCAGTTGAAGAAATAAAAGCCCGTTATCCTACAGACAACATAAGAATTGGAGGAGACTTTAACATGGCCCCAAACAATTTGAAGGACAGATTTCCTCCAAGATCGGAAAGGAACCATGTTATATATTTCTAAATTTTTGTAAAACTTAATTTAAAGGATGTTTGGCGAATGAAAAATCCTGATACTCTGCAGTATTCCTGGTTTAAACCAGATGGTTCATGGAAATCTAGAATTGACTATTGGCTAATTTCGTATAATCTGTTACAATTTACTTTATGTTTAAGGAGGGCACCCCTCAACAGATCACAGTTTAATTCATCTTGAAATAAAACCGCTCATCATCATCATCATCATCATCATAGCAGTCTGTCGGGGGCGACAATGACTGTTTCATTTAGGTCTGATCAGATTCCTCCACGCAGCTCTGTCCTTCACCCTCTGCTGCCAGGATCTCCTGACCTTGTTAACCTGGGCAATATCCGAGCCGGTATGAGTTGCTTTCTGACTGACCATTTCATGAAACTGCTTGCAAAGTATTTGAGTACTGCTAGCTTTTGCTGGACTAGCGGCACATTCTTGGCAGATAGAGGTATTATCAGTGGCAAGGACAGGCCAAGACAAACTGACTCCAGTATCTGTTACAGTGACTGACCAGATGATAGGTTTGTTTATCTCTGCTCTTTGTGTAGTGCATGTCACAATGTATCGATTGGCAAAAGTCCACCACAGACCTTGCGACAGATGTGCTTATTTGCCAGGATGTTCAGTCTCACCCTGTGTAACTGGGAGTCGTCCACCACAGACCTGTGACAGATATTGTTTTTAGTTCTGCCAGGATGCCCAGTTTCACCCTCAACACCATCGGAAGGGCGGGGTTGCCGGTTGAGTCGCCGACGGTCTGACTCATGAGACAGGTAGTACCGGTTTTCATGGTTATCCGGTAGCAAGCATAAATAATAAATAAAACTGAAAAACTGCAAAGGATTTTGGAAATGTAATTCATTTTTATTGCAAGATGTGAGCTTCTGTCAGACCATCAGAGCCTTGATCAATGAATCCTTAAATGATCCCTCCATTACATCACATGCTAATAAATGGGAATACTTTAAATACAAAATTAGAAAATAGTCAATATCCTTTAGTAAACAAAAGAATGCGTAAGACCAGAGAAGTAGAAATAAATCTCGTTATGTGGAGAATGTGGAAATGACGAGGCTGATTTTATCTCACGAGTCAGGTTTATTCACATTTTCCAACATCATCAAAAACAGAAAGAGAAAGAAACCCCCAGACATTCGTCCTTTTATACCCCAGGACATCAAAGCACACAGTCACATTGTATTTAATCCCAAGTCACAATGCGTCTTCTTCCAGGTCTTATCACCTCCACCTAAAGTCACTGGCGGCCAGGAAATCCCCCAAGGCCATCTCTTTGCATACCAAAGACCACATTTCACATCCTCCTGTTATCTCCTAGGAGGCTCAGTCCTTTTGTTCATCTGAGACGTGAAGCATACAGTAAGCATAAAGTGATATACATATGAAGCATATGAAACCCACATATGTGTCCCACATGAACCCCCCCCCAAACGTCTAAGATGGAACAACGTAATAACAGTCTGCATGTCATGATAAAATCACACACATCAGTCCACATGCTGCTTGGGCCTCAGTCTTCTCCCGTATCTGCTGTAAGCGGGCTTTACCACCTCCGCGGCGCCCTCCTGCTGGGGAGCTGCTGTCTGAGGATGAGAACTGTTAGTCAATCCCTGTGGGTGCTCTGGGGAATGCTCCCTAGGGGGTCTGCCGCACCGAGGAGCCCTGGCCAACTGGACACCTTCGTCAGCCACCACCATTTTGACCGACGCGCGCACTCCCGGGTGCACCAGAGAATGGATCGAGTCAAAAACGCGGCAGCGCCACGCGGCCAGTACCACAGGACGCGGTTGCCCAGTGGAGACATCGCAGATTAGGGGGGGCATACCGTCTTGCAGCACCCTGTTCTCCAGCCTTAACCCTGTTGGTCCAGACTGGAGCGCGCGCACGTCCGCGTCGCTAACCGTGGCCATGGCTGCATAATCTATCCCTACGCGGACTGGGGCCGCGCGCACTTCTGCGTCGCTAACCCGATCCGCGGCCATGGCTGCAAAATCTACCCCTACACAGGCTGGAGCCGCCACGGCACGCGAGAGGCAGTCTGCCACTACATTAAGTTTACCCGCCACATGCTGGATATCGGTAGTAAACTCTGAGATCGCGGCCAGCTGTCTCTGCTGCCGGCCCGACCACGGTTCTGAAACCTTGGCCATCGCGAAAGTCAGTGGCTTGTGGTCAACGAACGCGGTGAAACGGCGTCCCTCCAGCCAGAACTGGAAGTGGCGAATGGCCAAGTGGAGAGCTAACAACTCCCTGTCAAATGCGCTGTATTTTCGTTCACTATCGCGCAAGGTCCTGCTGAAAAAGGTGAGCGGTTGCCAAGCTCCGGCTACATACTGCTCCACGACCGCCCCTATGGCCACATCTGATGCGTCAGTAGTGAGCGCTATGCGGGCCGTTGGGACTGGACGTGCTAACAACGCAGCGTTTGCCAGGGCTGTTTTGACTTCCGAGAATGCGCGCTCTCGCTCTGGAGACCATTCGATTTTATTTGTGGGTTTTTGTTTTTTTAGTGCAGCATACAGTGGTTGCATGAGCTGCGCTGCGCGGGGGAGGAAACGGTTATAAAAATTCACTATTCCCAAAAACTCCTGTAACGCTTTGACCGTTTGTGGCTGGGGAAAATTTGTGACTGCGCGCACTTTGTCAGGCAGAGGAACCGCTCCTTCTGGAGAGACGCGATGCCCCAAAAAATCAATCTGCGTCACCCCGAACTGACACTTCGCTGGGTTGATTATTAACCCATGCTCTCCCAACCTCCGGAAAACTGCCGTGAGGTGGTTTTCGTGTTCGTCTTCGGACACGCTGGCTACCAATATGTCGTCCAGGTAGACGAACACGAAGGGGAGATCGCGCAACACCGCGTCCATCATGTGTTGGAACGTCTGTGCCACACCTTTAAGCCCAAACGGCATGCCCAAAAACTCGAATAGCCCGAACGGAGTTATTACCGCTGTTTTGGGTATGTCCTCAGCGCGCACTGGGACCTGGTGGTAACCACGTACCAAGTCTATCTTAGAAAAAACGTGCGCCCCTGCTAAATGAACTGAAAAATCTTGGATATGCGGGATTGGGTAGCGGTCGTGCGCTGTAGCGTTGTTCAACCTGCGGAAATCTCCGCAAGGTCGCCACGAGCCATCAGCTTTCGGGACCATGTGAAGCGGTGAAGCCCATGGGCTTTTCGAACGCCTGATGATGCCCAACTTTTCCAGGTTGGCGAACTCCTCGCGCGCTATGGTCAGTTTAGCTGAATCCAAGTGCCGAGCTTTTGCAAAAACGGGCGGTCCGGTGGTAGTAATAAAATGTTCCACCCTGTGTTTAGCCACGGTCGCCGAAAATGTTAGGACCGTGAGTGCTGGGAACTGAGTGAGGAGTGTGTGGAACTTACCACTTGCAGCTGTAACGTTGGCTTGTGCTTTTGGCGGGGCCACTCGAGCTGTACAGGGAATAGAATAAAAAGAGAGTGCATTAACCAGGCGCCTGTTAGCAAGATCAACCAACAAACCATGTAAGCACAGAAAATCAGCCTCTAACATATTGAAATTGACTGCAGCTATGACAAAAGTCCACTCAAATGTATGGCCGTGTAGGGACAGAAGCAGAGTCCTCTCACCAAAGGTCTTAATCGCCGAGCCGTTCGCTGCTGACACCCCGGGACCACTGGAAGGCGCCAGCCGGTCAGCGGAGGAAGGTGTGATGAAACTCAACTGGGAGCCTGTGTCCACGAGGAAATGCCTCCCCGAGTGCGCATCCTTCAAGTAGAGCAGCTTGTTCTCCTCCCCGAGGGCCGCAGCTGCTACCGACCCCCGGTCTTGGCGTTTCCCGAGCGCTTGAAATGGCACGGTGGTATACATTTGTGTGCCCTCTCTGCATAGTGGCGATGGTAGAAACAAAGGACGTCGTCTGTTCCGTGTTTCTTGGCCCCTGCCGCCGCCGTCGTTGGTGAGTCTGGTACTGCTGTCTCTGGCCCCCTGCCATCTCCGGACGTCGTGCCGAGCTCCGCAGCCGCGGCCGTGGCTGCGCACCGTTTGGTGGCATTGACGAGTCGTTGCGCCTCCTGGCCCAGCTCGCGGTAGTCTCGTCGGGCCAACAGTGGCGAACTGGCCAGGGTCGCTCTCACCGCTGATGGTAGGGTCCTGAGGAAGAGGTGGGTGAAGATGAAGTGATCATCGTCAGAGTCTTTCAACCTCAACAGCTTCTCCATCAGGTCCGCAGGCCTGTCGCTTTCAAATTCAGTCAGCGCCAGGAGCCCCTCTGCTCGCTTCTCCACCGAGGGGGTGAGGTACCGGATGAGTGCAGCCTTCAACGCACCGTACTTGTCGCTGTCCGGCGGCTGGTTGATCAGGCTCTCCACATGCTGGGCTGTGTGGTTGTCCAGTTTTGCAACCACATGGTAGAACTTTGTGGTGTCTACCGAAATCCCCCGGAGGTTGAACTGCGCTTCAACCGCGTTAAACCAGGAGCGCGGATTGTTCTGCCAGAAGTCCGGTAGCTGAACTGTGGCTGCATTCGCTTGGCTGGCTCCTGACGAGTCTGGCTCGGGGGAATTTCTTTCGCTCATGATACGTCTTAGGGTCACCAGTGTGGAGAATGTGGAAATGACGAGGCTGAGTTTATCTCACGAGTCAGGTTTATTCACATTCTCCAACATCATCAAAAACAGAAAGAGAAAGAAACCCCCCAGACATTTGTCCTTTTATACCCCAGGACATCAAAGCACACAGTCACATTGTATTTAATCCCAAGTCACAATGCGTCTTCTTCCAGGTCTTATCACCTCCACCTAAAGTCACTGGCGGCCAGGAAATCCCCCAAGGCCATCTCTTTGCATACCAAAGACCACATTTCACATCCTCCTGTTATCTCCTAGGAGGCTCAGTCCTTTTGTTCATCTGAGACGTGAAGCATACAGTAAGCATACAGTGATATACATATGAAGCATATGAAACCCACATACAGTATGTGTCCCACAGTTAGAGCTTTAAATACACTCTGTAACAAAGATAATGCCACAGAAGAAGACAAACTAAAAATTATAGAATTACACAACAAACTTAACGAAATATATGTCCACAAAGCCAAAGGATCTTACATTCGATCCAAAGCTAAGTGGATAGAGGAAGGAGAACGCAGCACGGCATACTTTTGTAAACTAGAGAAACGAAAACAAGAGAGAAACTCTATTAAAACCCTACTAACAGGAAATGATATATGCACAGACCCTAAAACAATCTCAAAGGAAATATTTTCTTTCTATAGCAGTCTCTATAAAACTTAATTTTCCAAAAATGACTGCATGGCTTTTTTTGGATAAAATCAGAAAATCAATTCCCTCCATTAGTCAAGATTTTAAAAACATTTGTGATGGAAAAAAAAAACACTAGAAGAACTCAATAAAGCACTTAATTGTTTACACGTGGACAAATCTCCAGGCTCTGATGGCCTGACAGCCAATTTCTACAAACATTTTTGGAGCAAAATTACAGAATTTCTGTACAATGTCTTAATTGAAGCCCTTCAGGCCCATAATCTGCCATCAAGCATGAAGCAAGGTGTTATGTTGGTAAACGAGAAGCAAGGATGAGGCTGGACTTTGAATTGAACACGACTTTATTGGTGACTCACTCTCACAGTACAGGTGCTCCCATGGGGCAGAGGTGAGGTCAAAGAGATCGCCCCTCCACCTCACAGCCCTCTTATGCCCTGGGTGGCGGCGGAATTGGAAAGGTGGAGCCACCATCCGTGTCACACAATAATATGTCCCAATAACAACATAACACTTTCCTCCCCTTCAAAAAATGGTCCAAAACACACACATACAATCGAGACCCTCCCCAATTTGGAACCCGAATCACACAGTAAAACTGAACAGAAATATTTGAAACCTATGACAAACACACAAAACAACTAAAGCTAGGGGGGAACAGGTGGACTACCGTTACACCCCCACACGGCCAGATGGATTATTCTGCCGTCTCTACTAAAACACAGTCCATTAAACAGAAAACTGCCGTGTTCCTAGAATAAACAGTATAAAACACAAAACAATCCCATTAACAGAACTAATATAGAACCCGGTTATCCCCCATTTCAACATCATGCAATAAACATATTGCCCCACCATTAGTCTGCCCCAGTAGAGGAACCACCCCCCAGAAAACCGTCAGACGGTTCTCCTCCAGTGCACCTTCTTTTCTTCGCACCCGGGGATGACCCACGTCGAAGCCCAAACACCTTCTCCTCTTTGATGCGCCACAAGTCATTGGGATGCCTCCACGAGCCATCAGACAGCTGGAGGTAGCCATCCTCCCCAACAGCCACCACCTGCAGCCGCAACCTGGTCATCTTGTCACTGGCGTCTGCCTTGAACACCTCTTGACTGGTCCTCCTCTCTGGGTCGGACCACATCTACGACCCCCAGAGGAGCCCGGCTCAGCTTCCAGTGTCTCTGGCATGTCGTTTTACCGTGCCAGCCGGTCCTGCCCCGGTCGCTTACATTTTTGCCGCCGGCGAAGCCATTGTGACCCCTTGCTCCTCGGTACCTTCCAGCCGAACTCCAGGAGAAGAATGGGTCATCCACTCGGCTCCACCCGCCATCACGGGTGTCCCACCGCACCGCCCAGTTCCCTAGGGTTACTTGGGCCCTGGCACTGGGACCCTCCCGTGATGGCCCTGGGTGGGGTTGGCCCTCCTCATCGTCCAGAATACTAGGCCAACGTTTGTCCCACACAGCTTTGTCCACCACTCACGGAACTGGCTGGTCCCACAAACCACAGTCCAACCACTCCTTTCCAACGCCGCTGGCAGTCACGATGCAGGCAGTCACGATGAACTTCAGGTTGGACACCTCTGCCGACTTGTACCTAGCCGGCAGTTCCACCGATCCCACCGTGGCTAATGTCCTTCCACCATACCCACACAGTGGTGCTAAATGACCTCTCACTCGATAGTATGGGAAGAAACTCCTCACGGTAGACCAATTCAACATGGACCTCACCGCACCTGTGTCAATCAGTAGTGGCACTGCTACCCCGTCCAATTCCACCATACAATAGGTATGACCATCAGTGCTCAGGGAAACAGTGTGGATGACCGTGGGAGCTGGAGCCAGGGGGTCAACATTGCATCTTCGGTCCCCTCGCTCGAACCTATTACATGTCTTAGCAAAATGATGCAGGAGTCTGCACTTGCCGCAGCATTTTCCTCTTGCCAGACACTCTCTAACCTTATAACGGTGCTTAGTGGACCCACAACCCAAACACCTGGGCGATCCCAGGGTGAACCTTATCTTCAAAGCATTAGCGTTTTCCTCCTCATCCTCCACGTCATCGTCGCTGTCCGGATCCACTGCCTGCACCGTCGACTGTGGTTCAAAATGGCGGAGTACCGCTCTCTCACCGAGCTCTCGTGATAGCTTGTCTGCTGCCTCACACTGCTGAGCTAACTCGATGGCCATGGCTAACGTCAGCTCGCCGGAGTGTGTGAGGAACTTCAACCTTACCGCCGAGCAAAGGGTATGTTCCGCCAACTGGTCGCGGACCATCTCTTCTTCTAATGCTCCAAACTGGCAGTCCCTGGCCAGCTGACGTAGGTCTACAACATTCCGCTGCACTGACTCGCCGGTCTGCTGGCGGCACTGCTGAAACCGAATCCTCTGGATGATGACGTTTTCCGGGGCGCGAAAATGTCGCGCCATTAGCTCAACCACATCTTCAAAGCAATCACTGTCACCCAAGGTACTAAGGATACGTTGTCCTTCCATTCCCAAGTTGTGAACCAACAGTGCCCGTGCCTGCAACTTCTCCAGTTTACCAAGGTTCAATGCCACCAAATAATTTTGGAATGCAGTGAACCACCTCGCCCAAGGGACTGGTTGCTCACTGGGAACCTCCAAAAACGGCCGAATAGTTGCGACTCCTGTGTCCATACTTTTATCCTCGTCGCCAAATGTTATGTCGGTAAACGAGAACCAAGGATGAGGCTGGACGTAGAACTGAACACGACTTTATTGTTGACTCACTCTCACAGTACAGGCTCTCCCCTCAGGCAGAGGTGAGGTCAAAGAGACCGCCCCTCCTCCTCCTCACAGCCCTCTCATACCCCGCCATGGGTGGTGGCTCCACCCTTCCGGTTCCGCTGCCACCTGTGTCACACAGTAATAAGTCCCAGTAACAACAGAGCACAAGGGGTCAATATATTAATTAATATATATTAATATATTATTATTATATTATAATATTTATTATATATTAATATATTAATATTAATTCCAAAACCAGGAAAAGATCCCCACATTATTGACAACCTCAGACCTATCACCCTGCTAAATAATGATTACAAACTTTTAGCACATATATACACAATGCGGCTTTAAAAAAGTATTTATGAAATTATTAGTGAAACTCAATCAGGCTTTTTAAATGGTAGATCTAGCTTTAACAACATCCACTTTACACTAGATATATTAGACTATAGACAATTCATAGAAGATAATGGGTTTATTTTATTTCTTGATTTTAAAAAAGCTTTTGATGTGGTTGAACACCCCTTCATTGTTCATACACTAAAGTCCTTTGGCTTTGGAGGCACCTTCACTGAAGTCAAACAGACTTTGTACAAAGACACTAACAGCTGTGTTGCTTTACCTCACGGATCATCTCAACATTTTGATGTGCAAAGAGGAATCCGCCAAGGTTGCCCTGTGAGCCCTGGACGTTTTTTCTTGGCAGCAGAAATGTTAAGATAAGATAAGATAAGATAAGATAAGATAAGATAAGCCTTTATTAGTCCCACAATGGGGAAATTCCAGGATTGCAACAGCACAGGGATAGCAACACTCAGAGCAACAATCAGAAGGCAAGAAAAAAAAAAAGCAAGCAAGCAAGAGCAGCTAATATACATATGTACATTTTTTTTTCCACAATATCTTTATTGAACCTTTTTTTTTTTTAACAAACATGACACAAACAATCAAACACTAACACTAAAGTACTACAAAAAAAAAGCACTAAAAACACCTACAACCACCAACAAAATCAAGTCTTCAACAATGCTCCTCTGTTTAGTCTAGACAATCCATTACATAAGTAAACATATTATGTTCACCAGTTTGGAATTTACAAGGTCCACACACATCATTCACCTTCTTCTTCAAGAGTTATGTTTAAATTTTTTACATAATCAATAAAAGGTCTCCATATATTCTCAAACACACTTTCCTTTGATTTCAGTATGTATGTTATTCTTTCTAATGGAAGGTTTGTTAACATCTGTCTTAACCACTGAGTCACATCTGGTCTATGAGTCTTTTTCCACAGTAGTGCAATACATTTTTTGGCATTAAGCAAACTGAGGTCTATGAATGTTCTTTCACTTTTATTAAAGTTATGCTTTTTTGGGTACAGACCCAACAAAAACAGTTTAGGATTCAATATGATTTGTTTTGAAATTATTTTTTCAATTGTTACCCTCACCTCTTCCCAAAACATTCTAATTATTCTACATTCCCATAAACATTGAAATAGGGTTCC
Source organism: Pholidichthys leucotaenia (assembly GCA_020510985.1). Taxonomy (NCBI): domain Eukaryota; kingdom Metazoa; phylum Chordata; class Actinopteri; order Cichliformes; family Pholidichthyidae; genus Pholidichthys; species Pholidichthys leucotaenia. The sequence goes on from CM035847.1 coordinate 97,622,201, forward strand.
TTTACTTTCCATGCATTTTGTGCATGTATCTGGTATGTTTTTGTTATATCTATTTAACTCCACCGGTGTAACATACATCCGCATTAACCATTTAAAATGTATCAATTTAAGACGTACATTTATTGATTTGGTTTGAGCTTCTGTACAAGCCAATTCCCACTGTTCCTCTGAAATTTCAGTTTGCAGATCTTCTTTCCAGTAGTTTAATCTTTTCTGTGAGTTTTCACTTGAGGATAGTGTCAATGAGTTATAAAACTCTGAAATAATACCCTTTCTTTTACTATCTTTCATCAACATTTTTTCCAAGGATGAATAAATAGGTCGAGTGAGAGCATTATTTTGGTTTGATCGAATAAAGTTCCTAAGTTGAAGATATTTAAAAAAATGTGTTCTATTAAGATTAAATTTGATCCTCAGCTCTTCAAAAGACATTATGTTATCTGAACATGACAAATATAAATCTTGAATTTTTTGGATCCCTTTTAAACTCCATACATTAAACACAGCATCCGCTCTCCCTGGTTTAAAATATTGATTACCCCATATTGGACTAAATTGTGACAGTAAGTGTGGTTCTTTTAAATATTTTTTAGTTTCACACCATATTTTAATCATATGTTTTACAAATGGGTTTTTAACTTGTTTCTGTAATTTTTTTGCCGAGTCTGAATATATGAATATGGGAAGAGGTAAAGGCAAATTGTATGATTCCATTTCAGTCCAGTGAGGGAGATCATTTGATGAAAAATAATATGTCATAGACCTCAGTTGTGCCGACCAATAATACAACATAAAATTTGGACATTTCAGACCTCCACGATCAAATGGTAAATATAATAAAGACAAACGTAATCTAGCCCTCCTGTTGTTCCATATAAATTCCACTAACTTTTTTTTAATTCTTGAGAATAAATCTAAAGGTGGTGGTAAGGGAATGTATTGAAATAAATAAAGTATTTTAGGTAAGATATTACTCGGCGCCACACCAGTAGGCTGCCTTTTGCAACAGCGGCTCGATTCCGAGTTTTTTTCCCTTCCTCTCTTTTTGATCACTTTTTTTTTTTTTTTTTTTTTTTCACCCCACTTATATCATGGACACACAGATCGTCCCAAATGTCTCCTGAGCCGGTGGACGGAGCCACTGTTTATAGCAGGATACGATACAACAGGGAAGAGCTGCTAGCATTTAACCGCCACCCGGTCCCACTGGAAAAACTCGACATACCGAGAGAATTGAGGCGAAAGCGTCGCGGCTGCCGGGCTGGAGTAAGGCGGAGGACAAAAAATATAAGGTACAGACCCTCCCTTCCATCTGTTGTCATGGGAAATGTACGGTCGATACTGGGAAAGTTAGATGAGCTAGCGGCTATCTCCCGTTATGATAGCACTTACCGGGAGTGCTCTCTCCTCTTGTTTACTGAGACGTGGCTAACTGAACTAGCAGCAGATGCTAACATTGAGCTGGAGGGTTTTCACATGATACGAGCTGACCGAACACCAGAGAGTGGCAAAGCAAGGGGCGGTGGAGTGATAATGTATGTTAACAACAACTGGTGCAGACCGGGACATATCACTGTTAAACAACGACACTGCAGCAAAGACATTGAGTTGCTAGCTGTTAGCATGAGGCCTACATATCTCCCGAGAGAACACTCACACGTGATCTGCATTGTTGTTTATGCAAATCCGACGGCAAACGCTGGGACAGCGCGTGACGTCATCCATTCAGTAACCAGCAGGCTGCAGACAGAACACCCAGATGCTCTTCTCCTCATCTCAGGCGATTTCAACCACGTTTCACTGTCTCCCATTCTGCCCACTTTCACCCAGTATGTCACATGCCACACTAGAGACAATAAAACACTGGATTTATTCTACGCAAACACTAAGGAGGCGTACACCTCATCACAACTCCCCCCACTTGGGAGATCGGATCACAACTTGGTTCATCTCCGGCCGGTGTACAAACCCCTAGTGCACAGACAACCTCCGGCCATGCACACTGTGGAGTTATGGTCTGAGGAGACAATGGACACTCTAAAGGACTGTTTTGAAGCCACTGCCTGGAAGCAGCTCTGCGATCCACATGGTGAGGACATCGATGGCCTCATTCACACCTTCACGGGCTACCTCAGCTTCTGTGTGGACAAATCCGTTCCCACCAAGACCATACGGCGTCACTCAAACAACAAACCCTGGATCAACCCTGAGATAAAAACACTTCTGAGAGAGAAGAAGAGGATCTTCAGGTCGGGGAACAGGGAGATGCTGAAGTCCGTACAGAGGGAGCTGAGGAGAAAGATCAGAGAAGGCAAGGACAGCTTCAGGAAGAAGATGGAGGACAAGCTGCAACAGAGTGACATCAGCGGGGTCTGGAGAAACCTCAAAACCATCTCGGGGCTCCAGAATACCTCCCCCCAGGCCACGGGGGGGGGGGGGGGGGGGGCAGGGAGTGGGCGAACAACCTGAATCTGTTTTTCAATAGATTTGACCAACCGCCCTCCCCCCTGTCTGCACAACAACCACTGCTGCCTCTAAGAAATCAAGTCCTGCTGCCCACTCCCCACTCCACCGACACCCCCCCCCCACTCCCAACACACAGCCCCCCATCCTGACCCTGACCAAGACCCAGGTGAGGACGGAGCTGAGGAAGATCAAGGCGAGGAAGGCGTCGGGACCGGACGGCATCAGCGCAAAGCTCCTCAAGTCCTGTGCAGACCAGCTGTGTGGGATTGTGATGTATATCTTCAACATGAGCCTGAAACTGGGGAGGGTACCACAGCTGTGGAAAACATCTTGTGTGGTACCTGTACCAAAAACTTCCCACCCCAAAGACCTGAACAGCTACAGACCGGTGGCCTTGACGTCCCACTTGATGAAGACCCTGGAGAGACTGCTCCTTGCTCATCTCCACCCCCTGGTGGAACCAGCGATGGATCCACTCCAGTTCGCCTACCAGCATGGCATTGGGGTGGAGGATGCGGTGATCTTCCTCCTTCACCGTTCTCTGTCCCACCTGGAGAAGCCCGGGAATATGGTGAGGATCATGTTCTTTGACTTCTCCAGTGCTTTCAACACCATCCAACCGATGATCCTGAAGGACAAGCTGCTGCGCGCAGGGGTGGACCAGCACCTGTCATCATGGATCCTGGACTACCTCACGAACCGGCCTCAGTTTGTGAGAACCCGGGACTGTGTTTCCGACACGATCATCAGTAGCACGGGGGCCCCCCAGGGAATGGTGCTGGCTCCCTTCCTGTTCACTCTTTATACTGCGGACTTCTCACACAACACAACACATTGCCATCTACAGAAGTTCTCTGATGACTCTGCGATCGTTGGTCTCATCTCCAACGGAGATGAAGCTGAGTACAGAGGGCTTATCCAGGACTTTGTGGACTGGTGCCATCGGAACTGCCTCCAGATCAACGCGAGGAAAACTAAAGAGCTGGTGGTGGACTGCCGCAGGCATGGGCAGCCCCTCACAGCACCAGTAAATATACAGGGAACAGACATCGAGATGGTGACATCCTATAAGTACCTGGGTATTCATCTGAACAATAAACTAGACTGGTCACACAATACTGACGCACTCTACAAGAAGGGACAGCGCAGGCTGTTCCTGCTGAGGAGACTCAGGTCTTTTGGTGTACAAGGGGCGCTGCTGAAGTCATTCTATGACACGGTGGTGGCATCAGCCATCACTTTTGGAGTGGTCTGCTGGGGCAGTGGCATTACTGCAGCCGATAGGAAGAGACTGAACAAACTGATTAAGAAAGCTAGCTCTGTCCTGGGGCAGCGCCTTGATCCGATGGAGGAGATAGGAGAGAGAAGGACGGTGGCTAAACTGTCATCTCTGTTGGAGTCCGAGTTCCACCCTATGCAGGACATACTGGATGCACTGAGGAGCTCATTTAGCAGGAGACTACATCATCCCAGGTGCACAACCGAGAGGTTTCGTAGGTCCTTCCTACCAACGGCTGTCAGACTGTACAACCTAAGCAGGGCTGCTCGCAGAGATAGCAAAAAGACGTAACAAACTAATAGTTTTTTTTGAATGCAAAAGATGCAATAGACTTACACAATGGTCCCCTCCGGCATACAACTAGGAACATACCGGTCGCTATGGAGGGTGAGAATATGTATGGGCACATAATCATACCATGTAGGATAACTAAGTAGACGGTTATGCTGTTTCATCCCACCTAGCAACAATGCTCTGCACTGTGTGTGTTTATATATTTACATATTTATTCCATCTAGCTACAATGCTCCGCACTGTGTTTTTATATATCTACATATTATTCCATCTAGCTACATTGCTCCGCACTGTGTGTGTTTATATACTTGCATATTTATTCCACCTAGCTGCAATGCTCCGTACTGTGGGTGTTTATATATTTACATATTTATTCCATCTAGCTACAATGCTCTGCACTGTGTGTTCATATATTCATATATTTATTCCATCCAGCTACAATGCTCTGCACTGTGTCTGTGTGTGTGTGTGTATATATATATTTTATAGTAATATGTACATATGTATATTAGCTGCTCTTGCTTGCTTGTTTTTTTTTTTTTTTTTCTTGCCTTCTGATTGTTGCTCTGAGTGTTGCTATCCCTGTGCTGTTGCAATCCTGGAATTTCCCCCTTGTGGGACTAATAAAGGCTTATCTTATCTTATCTTATCTTATTACTTTTAAGTATATTGATTCTCCCGATCATCGACATTGGTAATGACATCCATCTCTGAAGTAACTCATTAATATCTGTCATTAAGGCTTCATAGTTGACACTGGCGACTGATTCTAGCTTAGGCACAATTTGGATTCCTAAATATTTAAACTGATTTACAACATTGAATTGAGTTACCTCAGGGGCTGGGTAATTTCTCTGGGTCTCATTTAGCATTAATATTGAAGATTTAGTTTTATTTATTTTATATCCTGATATTTCCCCAAAATTCTTTATTAAATTCAACAAGGTCGGAATTGATTTTTTAAGATTTGACATAAACAAAATTATGTCATCGGCATACAGGGAGATTTTATGTTCTGTTGGTCCAACTTTAATTCCATATATTTGTGACTGTAGACGTATCGCCATCGCTAAAGGTTCAATTGCCATAGTAAACAGTAAAGGTGAAAGTGGACAGCCTTGTCGACATCCTCTATTGATTTTTATTGATTTTGAAATATTGTTATTTGTTAGGATTTCTGCTGTAGCATTATTATATATTATCTGAACCCATTTTATGAAATTATTTCCAAGTCCAAACCTTTGTAAGACTTCAAAAAGAAAGGGCCATTCGACTCTATCAAAGGCCTTTTCGGCGTCCAGTGATAGGAGAGCTGTATCCGGTGCTTCTTTATTAGAATAAATAATATTAAATAGTCTTCTTACATTATGGAAGCCTTGTCTTCCCTTTATAAAGCCATTCTTATCTCGATTAATAATATTTGGTAAAATTTCTTGTATTCGTCTTGCTAAAATTTTACAGATTATCTTAAGGTCGGCATTTAATAGGCTTATTGGTCTCATATTTTCACATTTATTAGAGGGTTTACCTGGTTTTGGCAACAGTATAATTAAGGCATTATTCATGTATGATGGTAAATTACTATTTTGAAATGCTTCTAAAACCATTTCCAAAAAAGGTTTTATTAATTTATTCTTAAATTTTTTATAAAGGTCAGCTGGAAGACCATCTGGTCCTGCACTTTTTCCTGATTTCATATTATCAATGGCTAGCCCAACTTCTTCTTGACTAATTTTAGACTCCAGTATCTCCCTGTTTTCATTTGAAATACACGGTATTGATAGTTCGTTCAAAAACCCATTTAGTTTTTTTAAGTCAGATTCATTTTTGGTATCATATAATTTTTCATAGTAATCTCTAAAGGCTCTATTAATTTCTAAAGGATCTATAACTACCTGTCCGTTACTTATAATATTGGTAATTGGTGTTTTAAATTCTAATTGTTTAATCTGCCATGCCAATAATTTTCCTGATTTTTCACCTTGTTCATAAAAAGATTGTTTCAATCTTAGAAGACTTGAGGCAGCTCTATTCGCTGATTTTTTTTGTCATATTCAGCTCTCAAAATCAGTAATTCGTTCTCCAACCTTGGATCACTTCCTGCATATACTTTTTCTTGAAGAATTTTTATTTTATGTTCCAATTGAACTCTCTCCTCTCGAGTCTTCTTAGATTTTGAACCTGTTTAACTAATAATATGTCCCCTAATAAAAGCTTTGAAAGCCTCCCACTTTACACATGCTGATGTTTGTGTAGTATTGATATCAAAGAACTCATCTATCTGTTTTTCTATGTACTTAACAAATTCCTCATCCTGAAGCCATTTATGCTGAAATTGCCATCTACCTGGTTCCTTTGTCAGTTTCTTATCTACATATATTAGACAGCAGGGTGCATGATCAGAGATCACGATGTTATCATAAAAGCAGTTTTGAATCTTGGACCTTAATTCTACGGAGATCAAAAAATAGTCAATACGTGAGAAAGTCTTGTAGGTATTGGAATAACAAGAGTAGGCTTTAACTTGTGGATTCATTTCTCTCCATATATCTAGCAATCTCAATTCTTTCATAAAATGAATAATGGTCATCCTACATCCATTGTGCGTACAGTCCAGTCCTGTTGATCTATCTATACCGGGATTCAATGTACAATTAAAATCCCCTGCTATTATATATTACCCTGTAAGTGATGATAAGATAAGAAATAAATTAGCAAAGAACTTTTGATCATCTATATTGGGACCATATAAGTTTACCAAATTTATATTTTCTAATAACAAAGATCCTTGAATGATTAAATATCTTCCAAATTTGTCTCCAATTACATTTTTCACTTGAAATGGGACTGATTTATGTTGATGATATTTAGTCATAACTCCCCTGGCTCGGGATGAAAATGATGAGGTGAAAACACTTCCTTGCCATCTACTCCTAATTCTTTTTACATCCTCCTCTATTAGATGAGTTTCTTGTAAAAACACAATTTTTGAACCCATATCTTTTATTTTATTCATAACTTGTTTAAGTTTTTTTTAATTTTTGTAGACCTCTGCAATTCCATGAAGTTAAATTAAGATTAACGCTTTGGTTTATGATCAATAGGGAGTTTGGGATTACCTTGCAGTATAAACATGCTCATACAGAGAAGCAAAAACATGAGTGGTTGAACATTCATCCTACAAACTACACACAAACAAATTCCCCCTTCCCACATTTGTGGTAATCCCCCCAAAATCAAAAAAAAAATTCTGTCTCCCGATATAGCCATCGACCGTTCCACACCCACGAGGACCAGCCAAAGCCACTCCTTCTTCATCCTCCCAATCACCCTAACTCTACTGCTTTTAATGACGTAATATTAACTCTCCTCTGTAGTTTTCCAACTTAACTCCAAAATTTTTAGCAACTTTGTACATCATAGTTTTTTTTTTTTTTTTAATATATAATACAATCTATATTTTGTAAACTTGCTATTTGCTTCAGATCAGTCAGATGCCTGTGCAAATGCTTAAATATTCTACCTTATATTTTGTTCATGCTTAGCTCCCACCAGTCTCTTCTTGGATCTTCTTGATGAACTCCTGCGCCTCCTCTGGGGTCTTGAAGGTGTGGGTTCTGCCCTCATACGTGGTCAACAGTCTCGCAGGATAAATTACACCATGACGAATCCCAAGGTTGCGCAGCTCTTTACGTACGGGATCAAACTGCTTCCTCAATTGTTGGATTCCTGGGGCCAAATCTGGGTAGAACCGCACCTGCTGGTCCTGGTGTTTAATCTGGCCTTTAGCTCGCGCAGCGTTGAAGATCTTCATCCTGTCTCTGTTGCTGATAAACTTCATAATAATCGTCCTCGGTGGTCCCTTATCTCTCCGTGGGCCGATACGATATGCGCTTTCCAGAACGACTGCTGATTGCAGCTCCGCGCTGCCCAGCGCCTCCGGAATCCACTTTTCCAAAAAGGAACATGTGTCCCGACCTTCGGATTCCTCCGGTAGACCCACCAGCCTCAAGTTGTTCTGTCTCGACCGGGATTCCAAGTCCAAGACATTATTTTCCAGACTTTTATTTTTTTTTTCCAAAGTGCGCACCTTTAATTGAAGACAGGTGACGTCATCTTCAGCACTAGAGACACGAAGCTCCACCTGCGCCATTCGTTCTACACAGTCACCCAATTCTTTTCTCATTCCTTCCAACGCTGCCATAATCCCATCAAACTTAGCGGAAAAGTCCGCTCTCATTGAACTAATGGCGTTAAGCACCGCACCTGTGCCGCCTCCCACATTCACCGCACCGCTGCTCACTTCCTCCGCCATATATGGAGCTTCTTTATCTGCTGCGTCACAGACGTGAAAGTCCGTTAATTTAGACTGTTTCGGCGGCTCGCTTTTTCCTCTACCTGGTTTTCCAGCCTTAGGCTTCACCGACATATCCTCGTCCAAACGCTGGGATAGGTTCTGTCCCAAATGAGAGAGTTATTTGCCGTTTTTTCGTCTCCAGGAGCAGAGCAGAGCGAGACGTGTCCCTCTCACGTGGCTGCCATAACCGGAAGTCCACATATGTACATATTACTATAAATATATATATATATACAGTATATATATACACAGACACACAGTGTAGAGCATTGTAGCTGGATGGGATAAATATATGAGTATATAAACACACAGTACGGAGCATTGCAGCTAGATGGAATAAATATGCAAATAAATAAACACAGTGCGGAGCAATGTAGCTAGATGGAATAATATGTAGATATATAAACACACAGTGCGGAGCATTGTAGCTAGATGGAATGAATATATAGATATATAAATATAAACATAAACATCATCGTTGGCCATTATGTTAAAGAATTGAGAGGACTTGAAGAAACTAAAGGTGTTTGGAACTGAACTCGTAACAGCCCAGTTTGCTGACGACACAGCCTTGTTCCTTAAGGATGAACATCAGATTCCTATTCCCATTTAGAACATTGAACTTTTCTCAAAGGCCTCTGGACTCTTCCTAAACTTACAAAAATGTGAACTCATAGCTATTCACAGTCACCCCCAGACTGTTATCTATGATATTCTGGTAAAAACCAATGTCAAGTATCTTGGGGTTTATTTAACAAAAGATGAGAAGGTTGAGAACTTTTAAATTTGACAAAGAAAATAGATGAATGTAAAAGTAAACTAAACATTTGGCTCCAAAGAAACCTCTCAATCTTTGGTAAAATTTATCTCACCAAAATGGAAAGCATCTCCAGACTTATTCACCTCACATCAGCTTTAGCTGTCTGTCCTAACTAAATCAAATCTATAAATCAATCTAACTTTAAGTTTATCTGGCGAAATCGCACTCACTACATCAAAAAAGCAGTGGTAGTTAAAGATCTTGCTGAAGGAGGTTTAAATGCCAAAGACTGTGAATGTTTGAATGGTACTTTAAAACTAAATTGGCTAAAACAATGTCTTAAAAACCCTGACAGCATCTGGCACATAATTCCCCAAAATATTTTCAACAAGATGGGTGCCTTAAATTTCGTCCTTAAATGTGATTATATTGTCTCCAAATTACCATTTAAACTCTCTAACTTTCACCAACAGGCCTTGTTGTTTTGGAAATTACTCTACATCCATAGCTTTTACACTCCACAACACACCATTGTGGAATAATAGATATATACTCCACAAAGGAAATCCTCTTTTCTATAAAAGATGGCTGGATAAAAATATCTGGTGTGTATTGGATCTTTTAGATACAAATGGTGATATATTGTCCCACACTGATTTTTGTAAGAAATATGATTTGGATTGTAGTCCAAAGGAATTTGTGTCATTAATCTGAGCCATTCCCAAAGCCTTTCTTACTCTTGCAAAGAATACAGTCCTCTACACCCAGTCTCCACCTCACCTTCCTACACTCTATATAAATGGTATTAACTTTCTGGACAGAAAGTGGACAAACAAATTTATGAAAGCTGTTCTCACAAATGACCTTTATCCCTCCTAAGCTTGCAGAAACCAATTTATCAATAACCTAGATCAGCAATCAAAAGTCAAACTGAGAAAAAAATATCTAAAATATCCGGTCCCACCCAAATCAAAGGAAGTTCATTTTAAAATAATGAATGACATTTGTCCTTCCAATGAGTTTCTGAGGCTAAGATTGGGATGGGAAAAGAATGAATTTACCTTTTGCAGAGAAAACATTGAAATGACAGGGCATCTATTTTTCTCATGCTCCCATACCCAGCTGTTCTGGAGACAATTTAAGGGTTGGCTTGGAAATAAAACCACAACAGTGCCTGTGCTTGACTTTAATAACATAGTATGTGGGGTTAATATACGCAGTAATACAAGAATTGATTCAATAACTAACATTTTAATAATTCTAGCCAAATTTTCCATTCATAAGGCCAAATTCACAAAAACACCACACATCTTTTCTAGCTTCTTAAATGAAATTAAGCTTTATACCCAAATCCCTCAAATTAATGACTTCAAATAATGCAAATGATCTGAGCTCCTTACTAACGAATGGCCTCAATGATGACTCAGAGTGATTATTTGTATGTGTATTGTCCTTTTACTTTATGTATATAGATTTTTCTCAAATGAATGAATGAATGAATGAATGAATGAATGAATCTTTATTTCGGATAGATTAAAAGTACAGATTAAAGAAACAGAATAATATAACAAAGGGGGAAAGAAAATCCAACAAGGTCAAATTAGACAATAACTCCTCTGATTATACAGTTCAAAATAAGTTATCCGAAATGGGTGATGGCTGAAGCCGCAGCTTATATTGCCCATATTCCATCCAAGAATTCAAAAGAAAAACAAAACAAGAGCGATTACAATTCAGAACATAGCCAAGACAAAATGTGACAAAAAACTAAGCTACAACACAACGCAGACTGGATATGACAATCCTTATGTGATTTTACATGTCATCTTGTATATATGTTTGGAGTATTTCTTCCTTTAGTTTTTGTTTAAATTGTCCAAGCGTTGTACATGATTTTAATTCAGGTCCAAAATCGTTCCATAATCTGACTCTTTGCACTGAAACACAGTGTTGCTTGGTGGTAGTTCTCACTGAAGGTTTTTGAAATATACATGTTCAAATCAATGTGATTGTGTTTCTTTCATTGTTTCTTCTCTTAATTTCAAGTTTATTGTAATGTAATACCTGTCTGTACATTAATATTGTGCAATAAAAAAGTATTCAAAAATGATTCGGTGGCCATATTGCCGCTGCATCCAGATGGGTCTCAATTTATGAGAAAAAAGTTAAGATAAAAAGTTGCAAATTTATAAGATTTTGTCTTTTTTTCATTTCTGCTTAGAATTCGTGGTTCAAAGTAATTTTATTCAGTTCTGTAACATGATAGAGAAAGGCTTATGATGACATTCAAGTGACAGTTCTCTCTTTTTTCCAGGTTGGGGGAGAGTTGTCCCCCCTGTTCCCCCTTTGACTTACAGCTATGAATGCGGATGATGATGGGGGGATGGCAGGTTTACAAGGGGAATGATTTTGGATCATTTTGCTAAAGGGGATAGTGTAGAGGGTGCGAAGGAAAAGGATGTGGAGGCGAGGCACGAGCGTAGGTCAGCACAGATTCTTTATTTACCCTCTAACATGAGTACAGTCTGCTGGCCCCAGCGTGGCCGCTGGGGCCCGGCTACTCGTGATGAGAGTAGAATGTAAGAGCTAAGAGCTAAGAGACAGAGATGAGGGAGAGCAGCACTTTTATACTGTCATACATACAGAGAGAATTCATGGCACATATGCATATCAGTTGTCATCTACAGTACTACCATTTGTCAATACACATGATTAGCATGACATTGGTTGATACAAAGACGCATGCATTCAGTCCCATCTGACTGTCTCCTGTGGTTCTTTTGGTCATGTGTCAATTGTCCTCTGCTTCCTCCAAGCCCCTGCTGGGTGACTGCTGGGTGTGAGGAATGCTTCAGAGAAATGTCCCAGAGGAATGTCTCCCTGCTGTGTTTAGTGTCGCCACACCAGCCCCCCCCCGAACACCCAGAAAGGGCTGTGACCCCCCCCTTGTCGTTTGGCTCCAGCTCCTGGTTCCAGCACATTGAACAGCCGTGGATCGTGGGCGAATGGGCCGCTGCGTTTCGTGCGTAATGGAACAAGACAGCGATCGGCCAGCTTTAGGGAGTGAGGTGCCGGAAGAGCGCTGTGGAGGAGGACGGGGCAGGGTTGGAAAAGTCGGTGGTTGTGAAAAAAAAAGAAAACTTACACCTCTGACTCCTCTCGTGGCTCGTCCCAGCGAGGATGTGGGGAAAGCAAATGGCCAAATTCCCCGAGGATGCGTAGCGGCCGTTTCTGTGCGTTGCTCCAGCGGCAATGCTAGGGTCAACAGGCTGTATTCATGTTAGAGGGCCAATAAAGAATCTGTGCTGACCTACGCTCGTGCCTCGCCTCCACATCCTTTCCTTCACACCCTCTACATTGGTGACCTAACGTGAAATGGACTATCTCTCCCTCTCACCGCGCTGTGGATTCCAGAGAATGGGGATCGCCTACATCCTTCGCACCCACACGGGAGCGCATGCACCTTGTCCTCTCTCCACGATGGCGACCTCCAGGGCCAGACGGAGAGCCCAGCGCTGGGACCGAGACGCACGAGGATCAGCAACACGAGCAACGCACAGAAACAGCCTGAACAGGGAAGACCATCGGCACCATCTGCGTTGATTTCCATCAAGCTCCCTGACCCTGACTCACCTCTCAGCAACAGACCTTCCGTGCACAGAAGCCACGCACACACACTGCAGGATTATAAGGACAGCACAACTGGAATCTACGTGGCTGCAGTGTGCGCTACGCACCAGGGACAAACCAGCTCCATTGTTGGTATGGGTTTTTCAGCCGTGGCACACAACGGAGATTTAGTCGATTGCTGTCCCTTCCGCATCTACGGCCACACCGCCAAGTCCCTCACACAGCTATAGTTGTTTCACAGCCGCTACACATCCTCAGAGAATTTGGCTGCCCGCCTTCATCACATCCTCGCAGGGCGAGCTGCGAGAAGACTTTTTTTTTTTCACAATCACCGGCTTTTCCACCTCTCCCCTTTTGCCCCCACAGACTTACAGGCCCTCCAACACTCACCAGCAGGCAGTTCGACCAGCGCGGCAAACCCACCCCCCCGCCTCCCTGCTGCAGCCTCCACCGGCGTCGACTTGAACCCAAACGACAGGGGGGGGTCACAGCCCTTTCTGGGTTTTCGGGGGGGGGGGGGGGCTGGTGTGGTGACACTAAACACCTAAACACAGCGGGGGAACGTTCCTCACAACCAGCAGCAGGGCTGGAAGAAGCAGAAGACAATTTACATGCGGACAGGGAACCACAGGAAGCAGTCAGATGGGACTCTATGCATGCGTCCTCGAGCCAACCAATGTCATGCTAATCATGTGTATTGACCGATGTGCATTTGATGATAATTGATATGCTAATGTGCCATGCATTCTCTCTGTCTGTATCACGGCATAAAAGAGCTTGTTTCACTCTCAGCTCTCTCTCTACGCTCTACTCTCAAGATTATCCAAGAGGGCCACAGCGGCAACGCTGGGGTCAACAGGCTGTATTCATGTTAGAGGGTCAATAAAGAATCTGTGCTGACCTACGCCCGTGCCTCACCTCCACATCCTTTTCCTTTGCACCGTCTACAATAGCATTGCTCCTCATCCCCCTTCATACCAAATACTGGGTATGTTTTCAATTCAAAGTACTCAAACATGAGTTTTCATAGAGCAAGGAAATTTCCAAGGGAGTCCAAATTTTTGAACTTTATCATAAATATTCACAATAATCTTGTAATGGTAGCATAGTGACTATTGATAGTAGCTATGTGTTAGCTTGCGGTGACCCTGTAGAAGCTGAGTTAAACATCTCAGCCTTGAGGCAGAGGGTAAACAGAGAAGGACAACAGGTATTGAGATGGGAGAGATTATGGTGAGGTAGCAGGAAGAAGTAGTGGGGGGAGAAGGGTTGAATGCATTGTGATACGAGATGTCATGCAGATGTGAGATGGGCGGTTGAGATAAAAGGAGAGACCCTGGTGTATTGATATATGCTTTTTCTGTGTATGACTGATGTGAGAGTGAATAAAGTCGTCTGCTGCATAAGTCTGCCTCCGTTATTTACACTCTCCACACTGGTGACCCCTTGACGAATATTGGAACACGAGGCAAGCATCCCAGAGACGGCCCGGACGGGAACCCCCAGCAATGCGTGCGCTGTTTCGGTCAAACTACCGGACTTTTGGCTGCACGACCCGCGGTCTTGGTTCCACCACACCGAGGCTCAGTTCACCCTCCGGGGAATAACGGCAGACGACACCAGATATTAGAATCAGAATCAGAATCAGAATCAGAATCAGATTTATTGCCATTGTTCATGTGATACACAAACTAGGAATTTGTCTCGGTGCCATGCTGCAACATTAAAAACATAATGAGAAAATGGGATAAACTAAAAAACTAAAGGACTAGAAACGTGCAATAAGTGTAGAAAAATAAGTAATAATAAGTAATAATAATAATAATACTAGTAATAATGAGTAGTACTAGTCAAGGCAGTTTTAAAAAATTAGCATGTAGCAGATAATGTGAAGTACCACATAGTGCAGTCAATAATGCAACAGAAAAACAGTGATGATTGACATGAGTCTGGTTGAGCTGCTGTACATAGTGCACGAGAGTCAAAAGTCACTTAGTGTTCAGCAGTCTGATGGCAGAGGGGAAAAAGCTGTTCATGTGCCGGGAGGTTTTAGTCCGAATGGACCGAAGCCTTCTTCCTGAGGGGAGGGGGGCAAACAGCACGTGACCAGGATGTGAAGGATCGGCTATGATCCGGCCAGCACACCTCCGGGTCCTGGAGATGTACAGGTCCTGGAGAGATGGGAGCTTGCAGCCTATCACCTTCTCAGCAGTACGCACGACGCGCTGCAGATATTACTATGTGGTCGCAGCGCTGGACGCTCGCACGTCTCAGAAAGTAGCGAGCCTGCTCCAACAGCCTTCAGCCCACGACAAATACGGGGCTCTCAAGGCTGCGCTGACCCGGCGCTACACGCTTTCGGACTGTGAGAGAGCAGAGAGCAGAGAGGCTCCTGAGGCGCTCCGAGTTAGGAGATGGGTCGGCGGTCGAGCTGATGGAGAAGATGTTGGTGTTGATGGGCACGGACAACGGGCATTTTCTGTTTGCCCACCTTTTCCTCCAGAACCTCCCAACAGAGGCAAGTTGCCTCTGGCAACAGAGGCAAATTGCCAATTCACCGTTGCTGGCCACGCGTGACTACCGGGCACTAGCCCAGGAGGCAGATCGGCTCATCCTTACCACCACAGCCCTCACAGTGAACGCAGCGGCGTCAGAAGCCAGTGAGATGACCAGCGGAGGTGAGGAGCCGGTGATGGTAGCGGCAGCGGGGGCCAGAAGGTGCCAGAGAGACACGCTCTGCTTCTACCACCGCCGCTTTGGAGAGAACGCACGCAGATGCATGCCACCGTGCCAATTCAGGCATTCGGAAAACGCCAAGGCCGGCAGTCAGTAGCAGCTGCAACCGCCGGTGAAGAGAACAAGCTGCTCTACGTGACGGACTCGCACTCGGGGAGATGGTTCCTCATAGACTCCCAAAAGAGCCTCATCCTGCCGTCCTACGCCGACCGGCTAGTGGGAGCTAGTGGCCCCCAGCTGGTAGCCGTAAACGGACATTAAGACTTTTGGTGAGAGAACACTGACTTTATCCCTACACGGCCGTATGTACGAGTGGACTTTTTTCATAGCGGCATTGAGTTTCCCAATCCTGGGAGCTGATTTTCTGTGTGCACATGGGTTGCTAGTCGATGTTGCTAACAGACGCCTGGTTAATGCAATGTCTTTTGATTCTCTCCCCTGTACAGCTCGAGGGGCCGGGCCAATAAGACAAGCCAACATCACAGCTCCAGGCAGTAAGTTCCACACACTGCTCACTCAGTTCCCAGCACTCACGGTCCCATCGTTTTCGGCGGCCAGCACTAAACACGGGGTGGAACACTTTATCACCACCACTGGGCCGCCCGTTTTCGCACGACCTCGGTGCCTGGATGCAGCTAAACTGGCCATAGCGCGCGAGGAGTTTGCCAACTTGGAAAGGTTGGGCATCATCAGGCGCTCAAACAGCCTATGGGCATCCCTGCTACACATGGTCCCTAAGGCCGAGGGATTGTGGCGACCGTGCGGAGATTTCCGCAGGTTGAATAATGCCACAGCGCACGACCGCTACCCGATTCCCCATATTCAGGATTTTTCCGTTCACCTCGCCGGGGCACGCATTTTTTCTAAAATAGACCTGGTCCGTGGTTACCACCAGGTCCCAGTGCGCGCGGAGGACATACCCAAAACAGCGGTAATAACTCTGTTTGGCTTGTTTGAGTTTTTACGCATGCCCTTCGGATTAAAAGGTGCAGCACAGACATTCCAACGCATGATGGATGCGGTGTTGTGCGATCTGCCGTTTGTGTTTGTCTATCTGGATGATATCCTGGTGGCCAGTGCGTCCGAGGACGAACACGTAACCCACCTCAGGACGGTTTTCCGGAGGTTGGAGGAGCACGGGTTAATAATCAACCCGGCGAAATGCCAGTTCGGCGTGACGGGGATTGACTTTTTGGGGCACCGCGTCTCACCGGAGGGAGCGATACCCTTACCCGACAAGGTGCGCGCCGTGGCGAATTTTCCCCAGCCTCATATGGTCAGGGCGCTGCAAGAGTTTTTGGGGATGGTTAACTTTTATAATCATTTCCTCCCCCGTGCAGCTCAGCTCACGCAGTCATTGTACGCCGCGCTCAAGAAACGGAAACCGGCGGACAGAGTCGAATGGACTCCGGAGCGGGAGCAGGCGTTCTCTGAGGTTAAAACAGCCCTGGCAAACGCCGCACTGTTGGCGCACCCGGACCCGGCGTCCCGGATAGCGCTCACTACCGACGCCTCGGACGTGGCCATAGGGGCCGTCGTGGAGCAACACGTCGCCGATTCTTGGCAGCCGCTCGCTTTTTTCAGCAGGGCTATGCGCGACAGTGAGCGTAAATACAGCGCGTTCGACAGAGTTGCTGGCTCTCCACCTGGCCATACGCCACTTCCAGTTCTGGCTGGAAGGGCGCAGCTTCACCGCATTCATGGACCACAAGCCGCTAACGTTCGCGATGGCCAAGGTTTCGGAACCACGGTCGTGCCGGCAGCAGAGACAGCTGGCCGTGATCTAAGAGTTTACGACCGATATTCATCATGTGTCAGGATGACTCCATCCAAAAACCTGCATTAATGTAATGAATGAGGAAGAAAAGGCAAATGAGTTGAATAATTTCTTTTGCAGATTTGAGACTAGAGATTTTTCTCATGAACAAAAAGCTGCTCTGGACGCTATATCAGTTTCAGGCTCTGCGAAAATTATAGTTGACCAGCATGTTGTGGAAAGATTTTTCTCGCGTATGTGCCCAAGGAAGGCATCTGGACTAGACGGGATCTCTGGGCGCTTACTGAAGTCATGTAGTGAGGAGCTAGCAGAAACCTGGAGACCCATCTATCAGAAGTCTTTAGATACGTGTTCTGTCCCAGTAATTTGGAAAAGCTCTATTATAATTCCTGTACCAAAAAAAAGCAAGCTGCAAAGAGAATTATGACTATCGTCCTGTTGCACTGACCTCACTGGTAATGAAGTGCCTTGAGAAGATTGTCATTGACATTCTGAAAACTGATTTTGGAGGACTTTTGGATCCTCTGCAGTTTGCTTATAAAAATAATAGAAGTACAGAGGATGCCATTGTAACCTTAACTCATTCTGTGTTTAAACATTTGGAGGAGACATCCTCATATGCATGTCTTTTATTGGTTGATTTTAGTTCAGCTTTTAACACACTGCAGCCACACCTTTTAATTAAGAGATTAAATGATTTTAAAGTGCATCCTGTCATTATTAAATGCTACCACTCATTTTTACCTTATCGTAAACAGCAAGCTAGTGTAAATGGAACTTTATCTAAATCCAGAACCCTCAGCACAGGAGCTCCCCAAGGCTGTGTTAGTTCACCATTTTTGTTCACCTTGTACACTGATGAGTGCAGAAGTGTCTATCCAGGCAATCAAATTATTAAATTTTCTGATGACACTGCTATTTTATCACTACTTCAAAAGACTCATGATCTGTCAAGCTATTTTATAGAAATTTAGAGGTTTGTCAATTGGTGTGATGACAGTCATCTCATTTTGAATACTGATAAAACAAAGGAGATGGTGTTTGACCTTCGGGGAGTTGGTGTCCACAGGCCTGTGGTCATCCACAACCACACTATAACACAGGTTAGTTCCTATAAATATTTGGGAGTATTTATTGACAATTCATTAACCTGGAGCACACATATTGATTACCTCTGTAGTAGACTACAACAGCGGCTGCATTTCTTGCGTAGATTAAGAATACATGGCGTTGATAAAAGGATTATGCTAATATTTTACCAGGCTGTGTTGGAGAGCTGTATTAGATACAGCATTACAGCTTGGTTTGGCAACCTCTCTGTGAAACTAAAGAACAGAGTGTTGTGTTTAATTCATACAGCATGGAAAATTATTGGAGTTAAAGAGTATTTACCCATGCAGATCTTACACAACCAGGCAGCCTGTAGACAAGCTCAAAAAATAATCAGTGACATGAGTCATGTACTAAACAATGAATATGTGCGGCTGCCCTCAGGGAGGAGATACAGAGTCCCCAAGTGCAGGTTCAATAGATACAAGAACTCATTTATCCCGACGTCAGTAAAACTTTTAAACTCAGATAAATAGGTCAGGGACACTTATAACTGCTGTTCTTAATGACTGCTGTTATATATTTATGTATGTATGTGCTTGTATTATTTATTGGGTTTAATTTCATTTATTATGTACTACATCCATTGTGTATATGTGGATTGTGTGGTTGAAGCACCGGTGACAAGCCCAAGACAAATTTCCCCTTGAGGGACAACAAAGTTTATCTTATCTTATTTTAAACTGAATGTGGACTGCTTCTCGTGCGCAGTAGTGGCCCCAGTCTGCGTGGGGATAGATTATACAGCCATGGCCGCAGAGCAGATTGGCAATGCGGACATGTGCGCGCTCCAGTCTGGACCAACAGGATTAAGGCTGGAGAGCAGAGTACTGCAAGACGGCAGCCCCCCTCTAATCTGCAACGTCTCCACGGGACGCCCACGCCTGGTGGTCCCAGTTGCTTGGTGCTGCCGAGTGTTTGAGTCAGTTCACGCTCTGACGCACCCAGGAGTGCACGCATCAGTCAAAATGGTGGGAGCGAAGTTCGTATGGCCAGGCCTGCGCAAACAAGTGAAAGAGTGGGCTGCAGCCTGCGTAGCGTGCCAACGAGCCAAAGTACACAGAAACACGAAGGCTCCTTTGGAGCCGTTTCGTATACCGGCAAAGAGGTTCGACCATGTTCACGTGGACCTAGTGGGCCCCCTCCCACCATCGCAGGGGTGCACGCACCTTCTGACAGTGGTGGACCGCACCACACGCTGGCCAGAAGCAGTCCCACTGGCGGCAACCATGTCCGCGGACGTGGCGCGCGCTTTTTTGACAACTTGGGTGGCATGTTTTGGCATCCCGTCGGACATCACGTCTGATAGAGGCCCACAGTTTGTTTCCGACCTCTGGTCCGCGATGGCCCATAGCCTGGGTGTTGCAATTCATCACACAACCACGTACAACCGACAGACCAATGGGTTATGTGAGCGTTTTCATAGGCCACTGAAAGCAGCGCTCAGGGCTTCGCTGACGGATGCAAATTGGGTAGACCGGTTGCCGTGGGTTTTATTGGGGTTGCGTTCTGCACCAAAAGAGGATTTAGAGACTTCCCCGGCGGAGCTTGTTTTTTCTCAGCCACTGCGGCTCGCCGGGGAATTTTTGCCAGATAATCCTGCGCCGGACAACTGTCCATCTCAGCGTTTGCAGCGTAGCGCAGACACAGGAATGCTGCCAGCCCCGGCCCACCACTGTTTTCCACGCACTTTTGTGCCAAAAACTTTGAAGAACGCGGCATTTGTGTTTGTCAGGCACGATGCCCACCGCCCCCATTGCGCCCACCCTACTATGGCCCGTTCAGAGTGCTGAAAACAGGGGACAAACATTTTTTGTTAGACTTGGGGGGTCGTAGGTAGAAAATATGTATAAACAGACTTAAGCCCGCCTTTGTGGTGGCGGACGAGCAAGTGATGTTGGCTCGGGTCCCTCGGCGTGAAAGACCCCCACTGAGAACTCCCCAGGTAAACGATTCATCAGAGCAGCCACACGGGCAAGTCGAAGGTTCCCCCCCCTCACGATTGCCCACCTGCAGACAGACACACCCCCAGGAGCCCCCCACCGGCACAGCAGCGCTGCGGAGGTGGAAAACCCCCGTTACAGCAGATACGGGAGGAGACTGAAGCCAAAAGGACGTGAGGACTGAAACTTGGGCTGAGATTCTGTGGGGGGGGGGGGCGGGGGTGTAAAAGCTGGGCTAATCATCTCAGACTGGAGGCAGAGGGTAAACAGAGAAGGACAATAGGTATTGAGATGGGAGAGATTATGGTGAGGTAGCAGAAAGAAGTAGTGGGGGGAGAAGGGTTGAATGTATTGTGATGCGAGATGTCATGCAGATGTGAGATGGGTGGTTGATATAAAAGGAGAGACCCTGGTGTATTGATATACAGTATGCTTTTTCTGTGTATGACTGATGTGAGAGTGAATAAAGTCGTCTCCTGCATAAGTCTGCCTCCGTTATTTACACTCTCCACAACCCACCACAATATACATGGACATTCAGCCATCACACTCAGCTAGGGCAGGAAGCAGAACAATTTGCATACGGACAGAGAGCCCCTAGGGGGACAATCAGAACAATGACTATTGTTATACATCACCGGATTAAGGAGAGGAAGTTCAGCGCCAGTTAATCACGAGATTGATATGTATTGACTGATATGTATATCAATATGCAAATGTGCCACGCATTCTCTCTTGTATGTATAAAAGAGCTTACTTTACAGAGCACACACACACAGCACACACAGCACAGCGCACAGTGCTACAGTGTGTCTCATGATGGAGGAAATAAAACTCTGAAACCTTCAGCTCACCTGAACTTATTTGTTACTCCTCCAGCTATGATTTTTAAAATAAAGATGTAGAACGTGTTAATGCTGTATTAACAGCCGTAAGTCCTGTCACAGCGAAAATGAAACAGAGGGGTCAGTGTTGAGTTGAGCCTCAGCAGGAAGTCTGTTTGTTGCAAATTGTCAGCATGTTTCCCACAAAATTTAAGAATAATGTGGCATTAGTACATGTTCAGTGGAATGACAATAACTATATGATGCCGATAATGAGTGTGAAGCGTCTGTGGTTTTGTCAAAGTGCACTGAGAGAAATGTTTATCTGTACGACCAAAGGGTGTGGTGCTGTGTAGCTGTGACTGTGACTTTCCAGCGGTGTTGAAGTGAAGTTATTGTGGCGCAGTTTGAAGTCAGTAAGGCAGAAGACGAAAAAAAAAAAAAAAGCACTGGATTGCGATCCCCCAGCGAAGTGGTGACATTGAGTGTGGAACAAGGACTACTTATAAGAAGTGACCACTGAGCAAAACCAGTGTGTTGATAACAACAACACAACTACCTTATAACAGGTACTGTTGATGTCAGTTAA
This sequence comes from Pholidichthys leucotaenia, assembly GCA_020510985.1. Taxonomy (NCBI): domain Eukaryota; kingdom Metazoa; phylum Chordata; class Actinopteri; order Cichliformes; family Pholidichthyidae; genus Pholidichthys; species Pholidichthys leucotaenia. Next base: position 97,643,966 of record CM035847.1, read on the forward strand.
ATTGTTTCAGATACGTGGATAAGATGAAATGAGATTAAAAAAAGTTGCAAATTAAGCTGGAAAACTTTCAAATTTAATGGAAAAAGTGTATATTAAAGTCACATCCCTTTTAACTTCTAAGTACTTATTGTTACTCAACTAATTTTTTTTGGTGACTACTCTTGTAGTTGAGTAATTAACAACATAAGGTAACATTACTGTTATTGAGTAGACTATGGGCCTCAGGTTATTTCACACCTTAGACAGAGACAATGAATACACATGGGAGAACAATGCCCAAGTGGGTGAGAGGGGGTTGAATGAAGTGTAGTGTAGATGTCATGCTGTGATGAGGAAGTGCCTTGATCCTTGTGAAGTGTGACTTGATTTAGAGAGAGGAATGCTTGATGTGACCAGTCAGTCTGTTCTTTGCTTGTGAGATGTGAGTGTGTAATAAATCGTCTGAAATGAATACGCCTCTTCATTTACACACTCCACACTGGTGACCCAAGACGTATTATGGAACACGAGGCAAGAACCCCGGAGCCGGCCCGGTCGGGAACCCCCAGAGACGCTGAAGCCAACCCGCAGACAGCCAGGACTGGAACCCCCAGCAACGCGTGTGCAGTCTCAGTCAAGCTACTGGATTTCTGGCAGCACAACCCGTGCTCTTGGTTCCACCACACTGAGGCTCAGTTCGCCCTCCGGGGAGTAACAGCAGATGACACCAAGCTCTACCATGTGGTAGCAGCGCTGGACTCCCGCACAGCCCAGCAGGTAGCGAGCCTGCTCGATCAGCCACCAGCCGGCAGCAAATATGAGGCGCTCAAGGCTGCGCTCATCCGGCGATACACGCTCTCGGAAAGTGAGAGAGCAGAGAGGCTCCTGGCACGAACCGAGTTAGGAGATGGGTCGGCCATAGACCTGATGGAGAAGATGCTGGCGTTGATGGGCACGGGCAATGGGCACTTTCTGTTTGCCCACCTTTTCCTCCGGAACTTGCCAACAGAAGCAAGAGCGGTTCTGGCCAATTCGCCGTTGCTGGCCGCGCGAGACTACCGTGCGCTAGCCCAGGAGGCAGACCGGATCATCCTCACCACCAGGGCAATCACACTCAACGCGGCGGCAGCGGAGCCCAGCGAGACGACCAGGGGAGGCGAGGAGCCACCGACGGTAGCGACTTTGGGGGCCAAGGAGCACCAGAAAGACACACTCTGCTTCTACCACCGCCGCTTCGGAGGGAACGCGCGCAGATGCGCACCACCATGCCACTTCAAGCGCTCGGGAAACGCCAAGGCCGGCAGTCGGTAGCAGCTGCGACCGCCGTTGAAGAGAACAAGCTGCTCTACGTGACGGACTCGCGCTCGGGGAGATGCTTCCTCGTCGACACCGGAGCACAGAAGAGCGTCATCTTGCCGTCCTACGCTGACCGTCTGGCAGGACCTAGCGGCCCCGGAATGGTGGCAATAAACAGCTCGGACATTAAGACGTTCGGTGAGAGAACACTGACCTTACCTCTACATGGCCGCTTGTATGAGTGGACTTTTATCATAGCAGCACTGTGTTGCCCGCTCCTGGGCGCTGATTTTCTGTGTGCACATGGTTTACTTGTGGATGTTGCTAACAGGCGCCTGGTTAATGCACTGTCCTTTGAATCTCTCCCCTGTATAGCTCGAGGGACACGGCCAACAGCACAAGCCAGCGTCACAACTCCAGGCGGTAAGTTCCACGCACTGCTCACTCAGTTCCCAGCACTCACGGTCCCGACGTTTTCGGCGGCCATCGCTAAACACAGGGTGGAGCACTTTATCACCACCACCGGGCCGCCCATTTTTGCAAGACCTCGGCGCTTGGACGCAGCTAAACTGGCCATAGCGCGCGAGGAGTTCGCCAACCTGGAAAGTTTGGGCATCATCAGGTGATCAAACAGCCCATGGGCATCCCCGCTACACATGGTCCCTAAGGCTGAGGGAGCGTGGCGACCGTGCGGTGATTTCCGCAGGTTGAGCAACGCCACAGCACCCGACCGTTACCCAATTCCCCACATACAGGATTTTTCCATTCACCTCGCCGGAGCGCGCGTTTTTTCTAAAATAGACCTGGTCTGCGGTTACCACCAAGTCCCAGTGCACGCGGAGGACGTACCCAAAACAGCGGTAATCACTCCGTTCGGTTTATTCGAGTTCCTGCGCATGCCATTCGGGTTAAAAGGCGCAGCAGAAACGTTCCAGCGCATGATGAATGCAGTGCTGCGTGACCTCCCGTTTGTGTTCGTCTACCTGGACGATATCCTGGTAGCCACTACGTCCGAAGACGAACACAAAACCCACCTCAGGACGGTTTTCCGGAGGTTGGAGGAGCAAGGGTTAATAATCAACCCGGCGAAATGCCAGTTCGGCGTGACGGAGATTGATTTTTTGGGGCATCGCATCTCTCCGGAAGGAGCGATCCCGTTGCCCGACAAAGTGCGCGCTGTGGCAGATTTTCCCCGGCCTCAGACGGTCAGGGCGCTGCAGGAATTTTTGGGGATGGTGAATTTTTATAACCGTTTCCTTCCCCACGCGGTGCGGCTCATGCAACCATTGTACACCGCGCTCAAGAGACAGTAACCCGCGGATGGAGTCGAATGGACCCTGAAGCGACAGCGGGTGTTCTCAGAAGTTAAAGCAGCCCTGGCAAACGCCACAATGCTGGCACATCCGGACCCGACGGCCCGCATAGCGCTCACCACCGACGCTTCAGACGTGGCCATAGGGGCGGTCGTGGAGCAGCACGTAGCCGGGGCTTGGCAGCCGCTCGCATTTTTCAGCAGAACTTTGCGCGACAGTGAACGTAAATACAGTGCATTCGACAGAGAGTTGCTGGCTCTCCATCTGGCCATATGCCACTTCCAATTCTGGCTGGAAGGGCGCAACTTCACCGCGTTCGTAGACCACAAGCCAATAACGTTCGCGATGGACAAGGTTTCAGAACCGTGGTCGGGCCGGCAGCAGAGACAGCTGGCCGCGATCTCAGAGTTTACTACTGATATTCAGCATGTGTCGGGTAAACTGAAAGTGGTGGCGGACTGCCTCTCGCGTGCCGTGGTGGCCCCAGTCTACGTGGGGATAGATTACGCAGCCATGGCCGCGGAGCAGATTAGCGATGCAGACGTGCGCGTGCTCCAGTCTGGACCAACAGGGTTAAGGCTGGAGAGCAGGGTGCTGCAAGATGGCGCCCCCCCCCAATCTGCGACATCTCCACAGGACGCCCGCGTCTGGTAGTCCCGGTTGCGTGGCGCCGCCACGTGTTTGAGTCGGTTCACACTCTGGCGCACCCAGGAGTGCGCGTGTCTGTCAAAATATTGGGAGAGAAGTTTGTGTGGCTGAGCCTACGCAAACAAGTAAAAGAGTGGGCTGCAGCCTGCGTGGCGTGCCAATGAGCCAAGGTACACAGGCACACGAAGGCTCCTTTGGAGCCGTTTCCGGTACCGGCTAAGAGGTTCGACCACGTTCATGTGGACCTCGTGGGCCCCCTCCCGCCATCACAGGGGTGCACGCACCTCCTGACAGTGGTGGACCGCACCACTCGCTGGCCAGAAGCAGTCCCGCTGGCAGCAACCACGTCCGTGGACGTAGCACGCGCTTTTTTAACAACATGGGTAGCGCGTTTTGGAGTCCCGTCGGACATTACGTCTGACAGAGGCCCGCAATTTGTTTCCGACCTCTGGTCCATGATGGCCCACAGCCTGGGTGCTGCAATTCATCGCACAACCGCGTACAACACACAGGCTAATGGTTTATGCGAGTATTTTCATATATCACTGAAAGCAGCACTCAGGGCTTCACTGACGGATGCAAATTGGGTAGACAGGCTGCCGTGGGTTTTACTGGGATGCCGAAAGAGGATTTGGAAGCTTCCCCGGCAGAGCTCGTTTTTGCGCAGCCCCTACGGCTGCCCGGGGAATTTCTACCGGACAATCCTGTGCCGGGCAGCTCCCCGTCTCAGCTTTTGCAGCGTAGCGCAAACACAGGCACGCTGCCGGGCTCTGCCCACCACAGTTTTCCACGTGCCTTCGTGCCTAAAACTTTGAAGAACGTGGAGTTTGTGTTCGTCAGACACGACGCCCACCGCCCTCCATTGCTCCCACCCTATGATGGACCGTTCAGAGTGTTGGAAACAGGGGATAAGCATTTTGTGCTAGACTTGGGGGGTAGACAGGAGAGAATTGGCATTGACAGACTCAAACCAGCCTTTGTAGTGGCGGATGAGCAAGTGCTGTTGGCGAGGGCCCCTCGGTGTGGAAGACCCCCACGGAGACCTCCCCAGGGGAACGATTCATCAGAGCAGCCACACGGACAGAGTGACACCCCCCCCCTCACGGCTCACCCGCAGTCGGACACACTCCCAGCAGCCTCCCACCGGCACAGCAGCAACACGGAGGCAGTAAACCCCAGTTACAGCAGATATGGGAGGAGACTGAAGCCGAAACAGCATGTGGACTGATGTTCTATTGTTCTATCTAAGATGCTGGGGGGGCGGTATGGGCCTCAGGTTATTTCACATCTTAGACAGAGACAAAGAATACACATCGGAGAACAATGCCCAAGTGGGTGAGAGGGGGTTGAATGAAGTGTAGTGTAGATGTCATGCTGTGATGAGGAAGTGCCTTGATCCTTGTGAAGTGTGACTTGATTTAGAGAGAGCAATGCTTGATGTGACCAGTCAGTCTGTTCTTTGCTTGTGAGATGTGAGTGTGTAATAAATCGTCTGAAATGAATACGCCTCTTCATTTACACACTCCACACTGGTGACCCAGGACGTATTATGGAACACGAGGCAAGAACCCTGGAGCCGGCCCGGTCGGGAACCCCCAGAGACGCTGAAGCCAACCCGCAGACAGCCAGGACTGGAACCCCCAGCAACGCATGTGCAGTCTCAGTCAAGCTACCCGATTTCTGGCAGCACAACCCGTGCTCTTGGTTCCACCACACCGAGGCCCAGTTTGCCCTCCGGGGAGTAACAGCAGACGACACCAAGCTCTACCATGTGGTAGCAGCGCTGGACTCCCGCACAGCCCAGCAGGTAGCGAGCCTGCTCGATCAGCCACCAGCCGGCAGCAAATATGAGGCGCTCAAGGCTGCGCTCATCCGGCGATACACGCTCTCGGAAAGTGAGAGAGCAGAGAGGCTCCTGGCACGAACCGAGTTAGGAGATGGGTCGGCCATAGAATCAGAATCAGAATCAGAAAAAGATTTATTGCCAAGTACATTAACAGATCACTGATAACATACGAGAGAATTTGACTTGACACAGAAAATGAACCTGCATTTCCAGTGACACGGCTGCATCAGGAACGCGCCTGCCGACAGGATGGTACAGATAAGAAATCATACAATAGGAAGGAGCAAAAAAATCATTGAATTCAGAATATTGACCATAAGTAATCAATATTATGATTACAAAGACAAAAAAAGCCCACGATGCACATTCAAGACCAGAGTTCACAGGACACAAGGAGAGCAGTGAATGTTATCTTGTTGTCAGTTTCTGGGTCAGTGTGGATGTAGTGTTGAAGCAATGTTGTATCAATATGAGCACAAGGACACTTTGGCAGAAGATGTTTTGTCTGGCTGCAGCAATTGTCCTTGGCAATTGTCCCAAGCAGCTACTGTCCAGAGTCCGTGTGCTCAGTGTTTTGAAAAACAAAGACTGGGGATTATCAAGAGGATTTTTGTAAGGGAAATTGAGCCAAATAGACTGAACACAGAGAAAGAACTTTATTTTCTTCTGCAGATTCAGTGCTTAATCCTTCATTGCGGGGCTTTGAGTCCGTCGTGGATAGACTTAAGCGTAACATGATGTAATCCACCTTCCGAGACAGTTCTCCATTTGTCGCTATCAAAGTCTCCTCCATTTTTCCAATTTGATGGATGCACCTCGCGTGGCCAGCATTTTGATAGGTTGTATCCATCTTCAGCAATTTGCGGTACACCAGGACAATCCCAGTTCCAATCAGAATGATCCCAGTCACCATTATTACGAAGATATACAAATCTTCAATATCTTCGATAGAGAGATTACTCAGGCACAAGATCCTCCAAACACTTGTCACCCGTAAATAGCCCGCTGGAGCCGTCCCTGCGGGGCAAACAGCTTCCCCCGGAGCACTATTCCTTGTTGAAAAAAAAGTGTCAATTGCGTTCAAAGCCCAGCTTATCAATTCCATAATTTCTTTCAATAATCAGCAGTAGACGCAGACAGACAACAGCAAGCTGGGATCCAGTTAGTTAGGGAAGTGGGGAGCTACAGCAGAGAGAAAAGAGAGAAGCGTCTACTCTCCTTGAAGAGCGGAAGTGAATTAGACCTGATGGAGAAGATGCTGGCGTTGATGGGCACGGGCAACGGGCACTTTCTGTTTACCCAACTTTTCCTCCGGAACCTGCCAACAGAAGCAAGAGCGGTTCTGGCCAATTCGCCATTGCTGGCCGCGCGAGACTACCGTGCGCTAGCCCAGGAGGCAGACCGGATCATCCTCACCACCAGGGCAATCACAGTCAACGCGGTGGCAGCGGAGCCAGTGAGACGAACAGGGGAGGCGAGGAGCCACCGACGGTAGCGACTTTGGGGGCCAAGGAGCACCAGAAAGACACGCTCTGCTTCTACCACCGCCGCTTCGGAGGGAACGCGCGCAGATGCGCGCCACCATGCCACTTCAAGCGCTCGGGAAACGCCAAGGCCGGCAGTCGGTAGCAGCTGCGACCGCCGTTGAAGAGAACAAGCTGCTCTACGTGACGGACTCGCGCTTGGGGAGATGCTTCCTCGTCGACACCGGAGCCCAGAAGAGCGTCATCCTGCCGTCCTACGTTGACCGTCTGGCAGGACCTAGAGGCCACGGAATGGTGGCAGTAAACAGCTCGGAGATTAAGACGTTCGGTGAGAGAACACTGAACTTATCTCTACATGGCCGCTTGTATGAGTGGACTTTTATCATAGCAGCACTGTGTTGCCCGCTCCTGGGCGCTGATTTTCTGTGTGCACATGGTTTACTTGTGGATGTTGCTAACAGGCGCCTGGTTAATGCACTGTCCTTTGAATCTCTCCCCTGTAAAGCTCGAGGGACACGGCCAACAGCACAAGCCAGCATCACAACTCCAGGCGGTAAGTTCCACGCACTGCTCACTCAGTTCCCAGCACTCACGGTCCCGACGTTTTCAGCGGCCATCGCTAAACACGGGGTGGAGCACTTTATTACCACCACCGGGCCGCCCATTTTTGCAAGACCTCGGCGCTTGGACGCAGCTAAACTGGCCATAGCGCGCGAGGAGTTCGCCAACCTGGAAAGTTTGGGCATCATCAGGTGATCAAACAGCCCATGGGCATCCCCGCTACACATGGTCCCTAAGGCTGAGGGAGCGTGGCGACCGTGCGGTGATTTCCGCAGGTTGAGCAATGCCACAGCACCCGACCACTACCCAATTCCCCACATACAGGAATTTTCCATTCACCTCGCCGGAGCGCGCGTTTTTCTAAAATAGACCTGGTCTGCGGTTACCACCAAGTCCCAGTGTGCGCGGAGGACGTACCCAAAACAGCGGTAATCACTCCGTTCGGTTTATTCGAGTTCCTGCGCATGCCATTCGGGTTAAAAGGCGCAGCACAGATGTTCCAGCGCATGATGGATGCAGTGCTGCGTGACCTCCCGTTTGTGTTCGTCTACCTGGACGATATCCTGGTAGCCACTACGTCCGAAGACGAACACGAAACCCACCTCAGGACGGTTTTCCGGAGGTTGGAGGAGCACGGGTTAATAATCAACCCGGCGAAATGCCAGTTCGGCGTGACAGAGATTGATTTTTTGGGGCACCGCGTCTCTCCGGAAGGAGCGATCCCGTTGCCCGACAAAGTGCGCGCCGTGGCAGATTTTCCCCGGCCTCAGACGGTCAGGGCGCTGCAGGAATTTTTGGGGATGGTGAATTTTTACAACCGTTTCCTTCCCTGTGCGGTGCGGCTCATGCAACCATTGTACACCGCGCTCAAGAGACAGAAACCTGCGGATGGGGTCGAATGGACCCCGGAGCGAGAACGGGCGTTCTCGGAAGTTAAAGCAGCCCTGGCAAACGCCGCACTGCTGGCACATCCGGACCCGACGGCCCGCATAGCGCTCACCACCGATGCTTCAGACGTGGCCATAGGGGTGGTCGTGGAGCAGCACGTAGCCGGGGCTTGGCAGCCGCTCGCATTTTTCAGCAGAACTTTGCGCGACAGCGAACGTAAATACAGCGCATTCGACAGAGAGTTGCTGGCTCTCCATCTGGCCATACGCCACTTCCAATTCTGGCTGGAAGGGCGCAACTTCACCGCGTTCGTAGACCACAAGCCGATAACGTCCGCGATGGCCAAGGTTTCAGAACCGCGGTCGTGCCGGCAGCAGAGACAGCTGGCCGCGATCTCAGAGTTTACTACTGATATTCAGTATGTGTCGGGTAAACTGAAAGTGGTGGCGGACTGCCTCTCGCGTGCCGTGGTGGCCCCAGTCTACGTGGGGATAGATTACGCAGCCATGGCCGCGGAGCAGATTAGCGATGCAGACGTGCACGTGCTCCAGTCTGGACCAACAGGGTTAAGGCTGGAGAGCAGGGTGCTGCAAGATGGCGGCCCCCCCCAATCTGCGACATCTCCACGGGACGCCCGCGTCCGGTAGTCCTGGTTGCGTGGCGCTGCCGCGTGTTTGAGTCGGTTCACACTCTGGCGCACCCAGGAGTGCGCGTGTCTGTCAAAATATTGGGAGAGAAGTTTGTGTGGCTGAGCCTACGCATACAAGTAAAAGAGTGGGCTGCAGCTTGCGTGGCGTGCCAACGAGCCAAGGTACACAGGCACACGAAGGCTCCCTTGGAGCTGTTTCCGGTACCGGCTAAGAGGTTCGACCACGTTCATGTGGACCTCGTGGGCCCCCTCCCGCCATCACAGGGGTGCACGCACCTCCTGACAGTGGTGGACCACACCACGCGCTGGCCAGAAGCAGTCCCGTTGGCAGCAGCCACGTCCGTGGACGTAGCACGCGCTTTTTTAACAACATGGGGAGCGCGTTTTGGAGTCCCGTCGGACATTACGTCCGACAGGGGCCCGCAATTTGTTTCCGACCTCTGGTCCGTGATGGCCCGCAGCCTGGGTGCTGCAATTCATCGCACAACCGCGTACAACCCACAGACTAATGGTTTATGCAAGCGTTTTCATAGATCACTGAAAGCAGCACTCAGGGCTTCACTGACAGATGCAAATTGGGTAGACAGGCTGCCGCGGGTTTTATTGGGGTTGCGCTCCATGCCGAAAGAGGATTTGGAAGCTTCCCTGGCAGAGCTCGTTTTTGCGCAGCCCCTACGGCTGCCCGGGGGATTTCTACTGGACAATCCCGCGCCGGGCAGCTCCCCGTCTCAGCTTTTGCAGCGTAGCGCAAACACAGGCACGTTGCCGGGCCCTGCCCACCACAGTTTTCCGCGTGCCTTCGTGCCTAAAACTTTGAAGAACGCGGAGTTTGTGTTCGTCAGACACGACGCCCACCGTCCTCCATTGCGCCCACCCTATGATGGACCGTTCAGAGTGTTGGAAACAGGGGATAAGCATTTTGTGCTAGACTTGGGGGGTAGACAGGAGAGAATTGGCATAGACAGACTCAAACCAGCCTTTGTAGTGGCGGATGAGCAAGTGCTGTTGGCGAGGGCCCCTCGGTGTGGAAGACCCCCACGGAGACCTCCCCAGGGGAACGATTCATCAGAGCAGCCACACGGACAGAGTGACACCCCCCCCCCCCCCCACGGCTCACCCGCAGTCGGACACACTCCCAGCAGCCTCCCACCGGCACAGCAGCGCCACGGAGGCAGTAAACCCCAGTTACAGCAGATATGGGAGGAGACTGAAGCCGAAACAGCATGTGGACTGATGTTCTATTGTTCTTTCTAAGATGCTGGGGGGGCGGTATGGGCCTCAGGTTATTTCACATCTTAGACAGAGACAATGAATACACATCGGAGAACAATGCCCAAGTGGGTGAGAGGGGGTTGAATGAAGTGTAGTGTAGATGTCATGCTGTGATGAGGAAGTGCCTTGATCCTTGTGAAGTGTGAATTGATTTAGAGAAAGGGATGCTTGATGTGACCAGTCAGTCTGTTCTTTGCTTGTGAGATGTGAGTGTGTAATGAATCGTCTGAAATGAATACGCCTCTTCATTTACACACTCCACACTGGTGACCCAAGACGTATTATGGAACACGAGGCAAGAACCCCGGAGCCGGCCCTGTCGGGAACCCCCAGAGACGCTGACGCCAACCCGCAGACAGCCAGGACTGGAACCCCCAGCAATGCGTGTGCAGTTTCAGTCAAGCTACCGGATTTCTGGCAGCACAACTCGCGCTCTTGGTTCCACCACACCGAGGCCCAGTTCGCCCTCCGGGGAGTAACAGCAGACAACACCAAGTTCTACCATGTGGTAGCAGCGCTGGACTCCCGCACAGCCCAGCAGGTAGCGAGCCTGCTCGATCAGCCACCAGCCAGCAGCAAATATAGGCGCTCAAGGCTGCGCTCATCTGGCGATAGACGCTCTCGGAATGTGAGAGAGCAGAGAGGCTCCTGGCACGAACCGAGTTAGGAGATGGGTCAGCCGTAGACCTGATGGAGAAGATGCTGGCGTTGATGGGCACGGGCGACGGGCACTTTCTGTTTGTCCACCTTTTCCTCCGGAACCTGCCAATAGAAGCAAGAGCGGTTCTGGCCAATTCGCCTTTGCTGGCCGCGCGAGACTACCGTGTGCTAGCCCAGGAGGCAGACCAGATCATCCTCACCACCAGGGCGATCACAGTCAATGCGGCAGCAGTGGAGCCCAGCGAGACGACCAGGGGAGGCGAGGAGCCACCGACGGTAGCGGCAACGGGGGCCAAGGAGCACCAGAAAGACACGCTCTGCTTTTACCACCGCCGCTTCGGAGGGAACGCGCTCAGATGGGCGCCACCATGCCACTTCAAGCGCTCGGGAAACGCCAAGGCCGGCAGTCGGTAGCAGCTGCGACCGCCGGTGAAGAGAACAAGCTGCTCTATGTGACGGACTCGTGCTCGGGGAGATGCTTCCTCGTCGACACCGGAGCCCAGAAGAGCGTCATCCTGCTGTCCTATGCTGACCGGCTGGCAGGACCTAGCGGCCCCGGAATGGTGGCAGTAAACGGCTCGGAGATTAAGACGTTCAGTGAGAGAGCACTGACCTTATGGTACCTACATGGCCGCTCGTATGAGTGGACTTTTATCATAGCAGCACTGTGTTGCCCGCTCCTGGGCGCTGATTTTCTGTGTGCACATGGTTTACTTGTGGATGTTGCTAACAGGCGCCTGGTTAATGCACTGTCCTTTGAATCTCTCCCCTGTATAGCTCGAGGGACCTGGCCGACAGCACAAGCCAGCGTCACAACTCCAGGCGGTAAGTTCCGCACACTGCTCACTCAGTTCCCAGCACTCACGGTCCCGACGTTTTTGGCGGCCACCGCTAAACATGGGGTGCAGCACTTTATCACCACCACCGGGCCGCCCGTTTTTGCAAGACCTCGGCGCTTGGATGCAGCTAAACTGGCCATAGCGCGCGAGGAGTTCGCCAACCTGGAAAGGTTGGGCATCATCAGGTGATCAAACAGCCCATGGGCATCCCCGCTACACATGGTCCCTAAGGCTGAGGGAGCGTGGCGACCGTGCGGTGATTTCTGCAGGTTGAACAACGCCACAGCACACGACCGCTACCCAATTCCCCACATACAGGATTTTTCCGTTCACCTCGCCGGAGCACGCGTTTTTTCTAAAATAGACCTGGTCCGCAGTTACCACCAAGTCCCAGTGTGCGCGGAGGACGTACCCAAAACAGCGGTAATCACTCCGTTCGGTTTATTCGAGTTCCTGCGCATGCCATTTGGGTTAAAAGACGCAGCACAGACGTTCCAGCGCATGATGGATGCAGTGCTGCGTGACCTCCCGTTCGTGTTCATCTACCTGGACAATATCCTGGTAGCCACTACGTCCGAAGACGAACACGAAACCCACCTCAGGACGGTTTTCTGGAGGTTGGAGGAACATGGGTTAATAATCAACCCGGCGAAATGCCAGTTCGGCGTGACGGAGATTGATTTTTTGGGGCACCGCGTCTCTCCGGAAGGAGTGATCCCGTTGCCTGACAAAATGCGCGCCGTGGCAGATTTTCCCCGGCCTCAGACGGTCAGGGCGCTGCAGGAATTTTTGGGGATGGTGAATTTTTATAACCGTTTCCTTCCCCGTGCGATGCAGCTCATGCAACCATTGTACGCCACGCTCAAAAGACAGAAACCCGCGGATGGTGTCGAATGGACCCCGGAGCGAGAGCGGGCGTTCTCGGAAGTGAAAGCAGCCCTGGCAAACGCCGCACTGCTGGCACATCCGGACCCGACGGCCCGCATAGCGCTCACCACCGAGGCTTCAGACGTGGCCATAGGGGTGGTCGTGGAGCAGCGCGTAGCCGGGGCTTGGCAGCCGCTCGCATTATTCAGCAGAACTTTGCACGACAGCGAACGTAAATACAACGCGTTTGACAGAGAGTTGCTGGCTCTCCATCTGGCCATACGCCACTTCCAGTTCTGGCTGGAAGGGCGCAACTTCACCGCGTTCGTAGACCACAAGCCACTAATGTTCACGATGGCCAAGGTTTCAGAACCGTGTTCGGGCCGGCAGCAGATACAGCTGGCCGCGATCTCAGAGTTTACTACCGATATTCAGCATGTGTCGGGTAAACTGAATGTGGTGGTGGACTGCCTCTCGCGCGCCGTGGTGGCCCCACTCTACGTGGGGATAGATTACGCAGCCATGGCTGCAGAGAAGATTAGCGATGCAGACGTGCGCGCGCTCCAGTCTGGACCAACAGGGTTAAGGCTGGAGAGCAGGGTGCTGCAAGATGGCGGGCCCTCCCTAATCTGCGACGTCTCCATGGGACGCCCGCGTCCGGTAGTCCTGGTTGCGTTGCGCCGCCGCGTGTTTGAGTCGATTCACACTCTGGCGCACCCAGGAGTGCGCGTGTCTGTCAAAATGGTGGGAGAGAAGTTCGTGTGGCTGAGCCTACGCAAACAAGTAAAAGAGTGGGCTGCAGCCTGCGTGGCGTGCCAACCAGCCAAGGTACACAGGCACACGAAGGCTCCCTTGGAGCCGTTTCCGGTACCGGCTAAGAGATTCGTCCACGTTCACGTGGACCTTGTGGGCCCCCTCCCGCCATCACAGGGGTGCACGCACCTCCTGACAGTGGTGGACCACACCACGCGCTGGCCAGAAGCAGTCCCGCTGGCAGCAACCACGTCCGCGGACGTAGCACGTGCTTTTTTTATAACATGGGGGGCGCGTTTTGGAGTCCCGTCGGACATTACATCCGACAGGGCCCGGCAATTTGTTTCCGACCTCTGGTCCGCGATGGCCCACAGCCTGGGTGCTGCAATTCATCGCACAACCGCGTACAACCCACAGGCCAATGGTTTATGCGAGCGTTTTCATAGATCACTGAAAGCAGCACTCAGGGCTTCACTGACGGATGCAAATTGGGTAGACAGGCTGCCGTGGGTTTTATTGGGGTTGCGCTCCGCGCCAAAAGAGGATTTGGAAGCTTCCCCAGAAGAGCTCATTTTTGCGCAGCCCCTACGGCTGCCCGGGGAATTTCTACCGGACAATCCCGCGCCGGGCAGCTCCCCGTCTCAGCTTTTGCAGCGTAGAGCAAACACAGGCACGCTGCCGGGCCCTGCCCACCACAGTTTTCCGCGTGCCTTTGTGCCTAAAACTTTGAAGAACGCGGAGTTCGTGTTCTTCAGACATGACGCCCACCGCCCTCCATTGCGCCCACCCTATGATAGACCGTTCAGAGTGTTGGAAACAGTGGATAAGCATTTTGTGCTAGACTTGGGGGGTAGACAGGAGAGAATTGGCATAGACAGATTCAAACCAGCCTTTGTAGTGGCGGATGAGCAAGTGCTGTTGGTGAGGGTCTCTCGGCATGGAAGACCCCCACGGAGACCTCCCCAGGGGAACGATTCATCAGAGCAGCCACACGGACAGAGTGAACCTCCCCCCTCTCCACGGCTCACCTGCAGTCGGACACTCTCCCAGCAGCCTCCCACCAGCACAGCAGCACCACAGAGGCAGTAAACCCCAGTTACAGCAGATATGGGAGGAGACTGAAGCCAAAACAGCATGTGGACTGATGTTCTATTGTTCTATCTAAGATGCTGGGGGGGGGGGTACGGGCGTCAGGTTATTTCACACCTTAGACAGAGACAATGAATACACATGGGAGAACAATGCCCAAGTGCGTGAGAGGGGGTTGAATGAAGTGTAGTGTAGATGTCATGCTGTGATGAGGAAGTGCCTTGATCCTTGTGACGTGTGACTTGATATAGAGAGAGCAATGCTGGATTTCACCAGTCAGTCTGTTCTTTGCTTGCGAGATGTGAGTGTGTAATAAATCGTCTGAAATGAATACGCCTCTTCATTTACACACTCCACACTGGTGACCCAAGACGTATTATGGAACACGAGGCAAGAACCCCGGAGCCGGCCCGGTCGGGAAACCCCAGAGACGCTGAAGCCAACCCGCAGACAGCCAGGACTGGAACCCCCAGCAATGCGTGTGCAGTTTCAGTCAAGCTACCGGATTTCTGGCAGCAAAACCCGTGCTCTTGGTTCCACCACATCGAGGCCCAGTTCGCCTTCTCGGGAGTAACAGCAGACGACACCAAGTTCTACCATGTGGTAGCAGCACTGGACTCCCACACAGACCAGCAGGTAGCGAGCCTGCTCGATCATCCACCAGCCAGCAGCAAATATGAGGCGCTCAAGGCTGCACTCATCTGGCAATACAATCTCTCGGAATGTGAGAGAGCAGAGAGGCTCCTGGCGCGAACCGAGTTAGGAGATGGGTTGGCCGTAGACCTGATGGAGAAGATGCTGTTGTTGATGGGCACAGGCGACGGGCACTTTCAGTAGTGGCCCCAGTCTGCGTGGGGATAGATTATACAGCCATGGCCGCAGAGCAGATTGGTGATGCGGATATGTGCGCGCACCAGTCTGGACCAATAGGATTAAGGCTGGAGAGCAGAGTACTGCAAGATGACAGCCCCCCCCCCCACAATCTGCGACGTCTCCACGGGACGCCCACGCCTGATGGTCCCAGTTGCTTGACGCCGCCGAGTGTTTTAGTCAGTTCACGCTCTGGCGCACCCAGGAGTGCGCGCATCAGTCAAAATGGTGGGAGCAAAGTTCGTATGGCCAGGCCTGCGCAAACAAGTGCAAGAGTGGGCTGCAGCCTGCGTAGTGTGCCAACGAGCCAAAGTACACAGACACACAAAGGCTCCTTTGGAGCCATTTTGTATACTGGCTAAGAGGTTCGACCATGTTCACGTGGACCTCGTGGGCCCCCTCCCACCATCGCAGGGGTGCACGCACCTCTGACAGTGGTGGACCGCACCACACGCTGGCCAGAAGCAGTCCCACTGGCGGCAACCATGTCCGCGGACGTGGCGCGCGCTTTTTTGACGACTTGGGTGGCACGTTTTGGCATCCCGTCGGACATCACGTCCGATAGAGGCCCACAGTTTGTTTCCGACCTCTGGTCCGCGATGGCCCATAGCCTGGGTGTTGCAATTCATCGCACAACCGCGTACAACCCACAGGCCAATGGGTTTTGTAAGCGTTTTCATAGGTCACTGAAAGCAGCACTCAGGGCTTCGCTGATGGATGCAAATTGGGTAGACCGGTTGCCATGGGTTTTATTGGGGTTGCGTTCTGCACCAAAAGAGGATTTGGAGGCTTCCCCAGCGGAGCTTGTTTTTTCTCAGCCACTGTGGCTCCCCGGGGAATTTTTGCCAGATAATCCCGCGCCGGACAACTGTCCGTCTCAGCGTTTGCAGTATAGCGCAGACACAGGAACGCTGCCAGCCCCGGCCCACCACTGTTTTCCACGCGCTTTTGTGCCAAAAACTTTGAAGAACGCGGCGTTTGTGTTTGTCAGGCACGATGCCCACCGCCCCCCATTGCGCCCACCCTACGATGGCCCGTTCAGAGTGCTGAAAACAGGGGACAAACATTTTTTGTTAGACTTGGGGGGTCGTAGGGAGAAAATATGTATAGACAGACTTAAGCCCGCCTTTGTGGTGGCGGACGAGCAAGTGATGTTGGCTCGGGTCCCTCGGCGTGAAAGACCCCCACTGAGAACTCCCCAGGTAAACGATTCATCAGAGCAGCCACACGGGCAAGTCAAAGGTTCCCCCCCCCCCCCCGCTATTGCCCACCCGCAGACAGACACACCCCCAGGATCCCCCCACCGGCACAGCAGTGCCGCGGAGGTGGAAAACCCCCGTTACAGCAGATACGGGAGGAGACTGAAGCCAAAAGGACGTGAGGACTGAAACTTGGTCTGAGATTCTGGGGGGCGGGGGGTGGGGGCGGTGTAGAAGCTGGGTTAATCATCTCAGACTGGAGGCAGAGGGTCAACAGAGAAGGACAATAGGTATTGAGATGGGAGAGATTATGGTGAGGTAGCAGGAAGAAGTAGTGGGGGGAGAAGGGTTGAATGTATTGTGATGCGAGATGTCATGCAGATGTGAGATGGGTGGTTGATATAAAAGGAGAGACCCTGGTGTATTGATATACAGTATGCTTTTTCTGTGTATGACTGATGTGAGAGTGAATAAAGTCGTCTGCTGCATAAGTCTGCCTCCGTTATTTACACTCTCCACAACCCACCACAATATACATGGACATTCAGCCATCACACTCAGCTAGGGCAGGAAGCAGAACAATTTGCATACGGACAGAGAACCCCTAGGGGGACAATCAGAACAATGACTATTGTTATACATCCCCGGATTAAGGAGAGGAAGTCCAGCGCCAGTTAATCACGCGATTGATATTGTAATGTCGGGGCCGTATTAAGGGGGGCAGCGATTTCCCAGCATGCTTTGCCAGTTGAAAACGTTACTCTGTGTGTGTATTAAATGTGTTATTACTGAGTTATTATACTGCTGTGTCATTATAGCTGCGTTATAATGACCCAGCAGTGTTTGTAGGCAGGACTAGGGCAAGATGTATCATGTGTGTGTAACCATGATTGAAACGGAGGTCTGGGAGAATGACCTCCCCTCCTGTCTGTGCTCAGAAGTAGTTGGGGTTGGGTGTGTGAGTAAAGCCTGTTCGTCACTACTATCTGCTCCTTTTCTTTGTGTGAACCTCGCCTACGTCCCACTGGTGTCAGGAGTGGGGATGGAGCAAGATGAGGATCCAGGCGGAGGTCCAGCAGCCGGGGCGGTTCATCGCTCGGCTGGGAACGGAGCGTAGAGCTGAGACGCCGGCCCCCGGAGTGGCTCGCCGCGATGGACGGAGCAGCGGACCCGACGGGACTGCTCTGCCTTTTTCAAGGCAGAGCGGGCCGAGCAGAGCAAACCAGCCCCGTTTCCTGCCCTTTTCAGGGCAGGACGGGTTGGCGATTCCAGAGCGATTAGGAGCAGCAATCGACCGGGAGGTGACCGTCCCATCCATCCGGCAGCAGGCCAAGATTCCCCGCTACAACGGCGAGAACCTGTTGAATGACCACTTGGCCCAAGTCGAGTTGGCTGCCGCGCTGAATGACTGGTCATCGGAGGAAACCACCGTGCTGAGAGCGAGTGGGAGGAGGAGCTACGGCAGACCACGGCAGCGTGTGCACGGAGGAGACAGCCGCGGCGACGCGAGGAAGGGGGGCTTCCGCTCCGCAGAGCCAGGGTACATCGCACAGTACTGCCCCACACGCAGCGCATGACAAACTGGCCCCTCGCCGACGTTAAATTAGAGCGAGGTGGCATGGAAGGGGAAAGGCCGCCTCCTGCAGATGCTTCCCCCGGCGGTGATGTCACAGAGGCCTTTGGAGTGCAGCAGCAGTGGAGCGAGCAGGACAGATCCGGTCTTTTCCCGGGCTCGGCAGGGGCTGGATGCCTGGACGCGGGCCAGCGGCCGCCTGGGAGCTCCTGGCAGCGGTGGGAGTCGTGACTCCCGCTGCCAGGGGAGGAACTGTGCGTAGTCCTACCGCCACCCGCAGATGCTTCCCCTTTCGGTGACGTCATGGAGGCCCTCGGCGCAGCAGCGACGTGCAGCAGCGACGTGCAGCAGCGACGTGCAGCAGCGGAGCGAGCAGGACAAAGATCCGGCCATTTTTCCAGGCGTGGCAAGGGCTGGACGCATGGATGCTGGCCAGTGGCCGCCTGGGAGACCTGGCAGCGGTGGGAGTCGGCCGGAGCGGGCATGGGACTCCTGCTGCCAGGGAAGGGACTGTGCGTGGTCCTACAGAGGCTGTCAGATGTGTCCATCCGCCCACTGGTGGCCGAACCGGAACCCTACCCAAACCAGATACTCCGACCGAGACTCAGATGGACACTGGATGGCCCGTGCGTGCCACCCCGGCACCGGGCTGACTCGCGTTGGATTTCTGAAAGTGGACTTTGAATTTTCTGGAGACAGAAATCAGTCCAGCAGGGGGCAATGTAACGTCGGGGCCGTATTAAGGGGGGCAGCGATTTCCCAGCATGCTTTGCCAGATGAAAACGTTACTGTGTGTGTGTATTAAATGTGTTATTACTGAGTTATTATACTGCTGTGTCATTATAACTGCGTTATAATGACCCAGCAGTGTTTGTAGGCAGGACTAGGGCAAGATGTAGCATGTGTGTGTAACCATGATTGAAACGGAGGTCTGGGAGAATGATCTCCCCTCCTGTCTGTGCTCGGAAGTAGTTGGGGTTGGGTGTGTGAATAAAGCCTGTTCGTCACTACTATCTGCTCCTTTTCTTTGTGCGAACCTTGCCTACGTCACAATATGTATTGACTGATATGTATATCAATATGCAAATGTGCCACGCATTCTCTCTTGCATGTATAAAAGAGCTTACTTTACAGAGCACACACACACAGCACACACAGCACAGCGCACAGTGCTACAGTGTGTCTCATGATGGAGGAAATAAAACTCTGAAACCTTCAGCTCGCCTGAACTTATTTGTTACTCCTCAAGCTATGATTTTTAAAATAAAGATGTAGAACGTGTTAATGCTGTATTAACAGCTGTAAGTGCTGTCACAGCGAAAATGAAACAGAGGGGTCAGTGTTGAGTTGAGCCTCAGCAGGACGTTTGAGTGTTTGTTGCAAATTGTCAGCATGTTTCCCACAATATTTAAGAATAATGTGACATTAGTACATGTTCAGTGGAATGACAATAACTATATGATGCCGATAATGAGTGTGAAGCGTCTGTGGTTTTGTCAAAGTGCAGTGAGAGAAATGTTTATCTGTACGACCAAAGGGTGCGGTGCTGTGTAGCTGTGACTGTGACTTTCCAGCGGTGTTGAAGTGAAGTTATTGTGGCGCAGTTTGAAGTCAGTAAAGTAGAAGACGAAAAAAAAAAAAAAAGCATTGGATTGCAATCCCTTGTCAGGGTGGAGTAACTGAATTCTGAATAAGGATTAGCTATGAGAAGTAACCACTGAGCTAAACCAGTGCACCATTAACACCACCACAACTACCTTATAACAGGTACTGTTGATGTCAGCTAAATGGTTTCAGATATGTGGATAAGATGAAATGAGATAAAAAAAAGTTGCAAATTAAACTGGAAAACTTTCAAATTTAATGGAAAAAGTGTATACGAAAACTCAAATTTATGAGAAAAATCTCTCATACTGTCAATATTAAAGTCACATCCCTTTTAACTTCTAAGTAGTTATTGTTATTCTGTGGGCGACCCCCACAGCCTATGGACAAGCAGAGCGCTCAGCTGGAGCAATTAGCAGAACAGTGAGATGTATGGCCTGATATCAATAGGCAGCCTCTCTTTGTCTAATCCTGGCGCCAGTAATCTTGCTATTGATATGTGTGACTCTAATGCAAATGTCCATGCCTTCCTGCAGTTTACTGTGATGCTAATGTGCCATGCATGCATTGTCTAGCTGGGTATATAAGTCAACCATATCGCTTGCTCTCTCTCTCTCATTCTCTTTTTGATCACACGCATTGCCTGTTTGCTGACTAGAGACACAGGGCTCGCTCCAGCGCGCTCCCACAGCGCTGGGGTGAGCTCTCGTGATGGAGGATGAATAAAACACCCTTTTAAACTTCAGTTCGCCGTGTCCTGCCTGCACTTATTCCGTGCCTCCACACTGGGTACCCCTTATTTAATCCGCCACACTGGTGACCCTTATTTCATCCGCCACAATTCAACTATTTTTTTTTGGGTGACTACTCTTGTAGT
This sequence comes from Pholidichthys leucotaenia, assembly GCA_020510985.1. Taxonomy (NCBI): domain Eukaryota; kingdom Metazoa; phylum Chordata; class Actinopteri; order Cichliformes; family Pholidichthyidae; genus Pholidichthys; species Pholidichthys leucotaenia. Next base: position 97,664,234 of record CM035847.1, read on the forward strand.
TGAGTAATTAACAACATAAGGTAACATTACTGTTATTGAGTAGACTGTGGAGTGTGTGAAATCACAGGCAGATTCATTTCAAATGATTTATTGCACACTCACATCTCACGAGCACAGAACAGAATGAACTTTTTCCCAGAGACTCTCCTCTTAAGTTTCATGGCTTACATCACACACAACAGGACATTTGCATCACACTGCATTCAACCCCCTACATCCTTGACTCCTTCCCACTCTCTCACCAGGAGCCTCCTGCTCTTTTATCTCCCATGCTTATTCACTGTCTCTTGTCTGAGATGCTAGAAATCTGACTCTCCCAAGGTGCTACAAATACCCCCCCCCCCCCAGCATCTTAGATAGAACAATAGGATAACAGTCCACATGCTGTGATAGAACAACAGAACATCAGTCCACATGCTGTTTGGGCTCCCGTCTCCTCCCGTATCTGCTGTAACTGGGTTTTACCGCCCCCGCGGCGCTGTTGTGCCGGTGGGAGGTTGCTGGGAGGGGGGCCACTTCGGTCTGTCCGTGCGGCTGCTCTTGCGAATCATTTCCCTGGGGAGCTCTCCATGGGGGTCTTCCACGCCGAGGGGCCCTAGCCAACAGCACTTGCTCGTCCGCCACAACGAAAGCGGGTTTGAGTCTGTCTATGCCAAATTTTTCCCTCCTACCCTCCAAGTCTAGCAAAAAATGCTTATCCCCTGTTTCCAACACTCTGAACGGTCCATCATAGGGTGGGCGCAATGGAGGGCGGTGGGCATCGTGTCTGACAAACACGAACTCCGCGCTCTTCAAAGTTTTAGGCACAAAAACACGCGGAAAACTGTGGTGGGCAGGGCCCGGCAGCGTGCCTGTGTTTGCGCTACGCTGCAAAAGCTGAGACGAGGAGCTGCCCGGAGCGGGATTATCTGGTAGAAATTCCCCGGGCAGCCGTAGTGGCTGCATAAAAACGAGCTCTGCCGGTGAAGCTTCTAGATCCTCTATCGGCGCGGAGCGCAACCCCAATAAAACCCACAGCAGCCTGTTTACCCAATTTGCATCCGTCAATGAGGCCCTGAGTGCTGCTTTCAGTGATCTGTGAAAACGCTCGCATAACCCATTAGCCTGTGGGTTGTACGCAGTTGTGCGGTGAATTGTAACACCCAGGCTGCGGGCCATCGCAGACCAGAGTTCGGAAACAAATTGAGGGCCCCTGTCGGACGTAATGTCAGACGGGACTCCAAAACGCGCCACCCATGCTGTTAAAAAAGCGCGCGCTACGTCTGCGGACGTGGTTGCCGCCAGCAGAACCGCTTCTGGCCAGCGCATGGTGCGGTCCACCATTGTCAGGAGGTGCGTGCACCCCTGTGATGGCGGGAGGGGGTCCACGAGGTCCACGTGAACATGGTCGAACCTCTTAGCCGGAATATGAAACGGCTCCAAGGGAGCCTTTGTGTGTCTGTGTACCTTGGCTCGTTGGCACGCCACGCAGGCTGCAGCCCACTCTTTCACTTGTTTGCGTAGGCTCGGCCACACAAACTTCTCTCCTACCATTTTGACCGACGCACGCACTCCTGGGTGCGCTAGAGTGTGAACCGACTCAAACACACGGCGGCGCCACGCGGCCGGGACCACGGGACGCGGGCGCCCCGTGGAGACATCGCAGATTAGGGGGGGCATGCCGTCTTACAGCACCCTGCTCTCCAGCCTTAACCCTGTTGGTCCAGACTGAAGCGCGCACACGTCTGCATCGCTGATCTGCTCTGCGGCCATGGCTGCGTAATCTATCCCCATGCAGACCGGGGCCACCACGGCGTGCGAGAGGCAGTCCGCCACTGCATTCAGTTTACCCGACAGATGCTGAATATCGATAGTAAACTCTGAGATCGTGGCCAGCTGTCTCTGCTGCCGACCCGACCACGGTTCTGAAACCTTGGCCATCGCGAATGTTAGCGGCTTGTGGTCCACGAATGCGGTGAAACTGCACCCTTCCAGCCAGAACTGGAAGTGGCGAATGGCCAGGTGGAGAGCCAGCAACTCTCTGTCGAACACGCTGTATTTACGTTCACTGTCGCGCAAAGTTCTGCTGAAAAAGGCGAGCAGCTGCCAAGCCCCGGCGACGCGCTGCTCCACGACAGCCCCTATGGCCACGTCTGAAGTGTCGGTGGTGAGCGCTATGCGGGCCGTCGGGTCTGGATGTGCCAGCAGTGTGGCGTTTGCCAGGGCTGCTTTAACTTCCGAGAACGCCCGCTCTCGCTCCAGGGTCCATTCAACCCTATTCGCGGGTTTCTGTTTTTTGAGCGCGGCGTACAATGGTTGCATGAGCTGCGCCGTGCGGGGAAGGAAACGGTTATAAAAGTTCACCATTCCCAAAAATTCTTGCAGCGCCCTGATCGTTTGAGGCCGGGGAAAATCCGCCACAGCACGCACTTTGTCAGGCAGCAGGATCGCTCCTTCTGGAGAGACGCGGTGCCCCAAAAAATCAATCTCCGTTACGCCGAACTGGCATTTCGCCCGGTTGATTATTAACCCGTGCTCCTCCAACCTCCGGAAAACCGTTGTGAGGTGGGTTTCGTGTTCGTCTTCAGACGCGCTGGCTACCAGGATATCGTCCAGGTAGACGAACACGAACGGGAGATCGCGCAGCACTGCATCCATCATGCGCTGGAACGTCTGTGCCGCTCCTTTTTTTTTTGTAACTTAGATTTTTATTCATTTTTCATCATATATAATGCATTCAGATCACATTCTACATTTAAAAAACAAAGGGGTTAGGGTAGGGAAAAATAAAAAAAAATAAACAAAATAAAAATAAAAAATAAAAGGGGGGGGGACAAATGTTGGAGCATCAAGTTTTTAGTTTCCATCTCTTAATTCTTCTGGTTTTTTCAGTGTCTTTGGTTATTCTTTCAATTTCTGCCTCGTTGTTGCACTTTGTAGTGTGTCCATTTCCGCCATTTTTTCTCCCATATTCCTTCTTGCATTCTTCGTCGATATGTTAGTTTTTCCATCATACGTATGTCCTCAACAATGTCAGCCCATTGTTCTTGGTCAGGAAGAACTTCTGATCGCCATTTTTTTGTGATAGTTTTTTTACATGCAATCAACAAGATTTTAACTAGATATCTGTCCTCAGCCTGTATAACACTGTCTTTTTTAAGATCACATAAGTACATCAGGTTACAGTTCATTGGTATATTATATCCTAATATCCTCTGTATTGTCACATGCATAGATTTCCAAAATGATGATATTTTGTAGCATTTCCAAAACATATGTGAGTGGTCTGCATTTTGAGCCCCACATCCCCTCCAGCATAAAGATTGGGTATTTGAATATTTTCCTTGAATCTGTGGTGTAATGAAAAAGCGAATCAGGTTTTTCCATCCAAATTCCCTCCATGCCCTTGAATTTGTTGATGTGTGTTGTGTTTTCCATATTTCCTGCCAGCTTTCTTCTGTTATGTTTAAATTGAGCTCTTTCTCCCATTTCTCCTTTATATAGTTACTTGTATGATTGTTTGTCATAAGTTTCTGATATAGTTTTGAAATAATTCTTATTTTATTTCCTGCATATGAGCTTAAAATAAGTTGTATAATCTCGTTCACATCTGTTTGGAGGTTATGCCTAATCTTCTTCATATAGTAATCTCTCATCTGCAGATATCTGAAAAATTCCGATCTTTCTAATTTAAATTTTCTCCTGATATTTACAAAGCTCCCGAGATCTTTTTTTCCGATATTGCCCCATGCTGTGATTCCCTTGTTCACCAGATTTTTGTATCCCCTATCTTGTTTTGCCGGTTCAAACTGACTGTCAAATGCTACCCATTTCAATAGTTTTATGTCTTCCCTTATATTATATTTTTGTACTATTTTATACCACAGTTCTAAAGTAAATTTAGTGATTGGGTCTATTTGTTTGATTTGCTTATATGCATCTTTATCCCCTATTATGCTTTGTACTGGGAGTCCCTCAATTTCCTTTTCCATTTCTTTCCATTTTGCCTCATATCCCTCGTCGCACCAACATATGATATATCTTATTTGTGCTGAGTAGTAATATTCCTTTAGACTCGGTAGGCCCATGCCTCCTTTCTCTTTTGGTAATTGGAGGGTTTTAAATTTCACTCTTGGTTTTTTACCTCCCCAAACAAATCTCGATATCATCCTGTCCCACTTTGAGAATTGGGCATCTGGGATCTCTGTTGGTATAGCCTGGAAGAGGTAAAGTAATCTAGGTTGTATGCTGATTTTGACTGTCTCAATTTTTGAATTCAGATCCATATTTAAGATTGACCATCTATCAATATCTTTTTTTATTTCTTGTTCCAACCTATCATAGTTTGCTTTATATATTTTGCTTAGGTCTTTAGGTATGTTCACTCCAAGGTATTTTATTTCTTTTTGCTTCCAGTTTAGTTTGATCTTATCAGTTATCTGGTTTAGAGGGTTATAGTGGAATGTCAGTATTTGTGTTTTTGTTATGTTTATCTTGTATCCTGATAATTTTCCAAAATTTTCTATCAAGTTCATCATTTCCATTATTGATTTATCTGGTTGTTCAAGGTAAACTATAATATCGTCTGCAAATAGCCCAATCTTGTGTTCCGCCCCCTTTATTGTTACACCTTTTAATTTCTTATTTTGTCATATCGCTTGAGCCAATGGTTCTATGAACAGAGCAAACAAGGTGGGCGATAAGCAGCATCCCTGCCTAGTTGATCTTTGTATATTTACTTTGTCTGTTAAGCTACCGTTTATCTTGATTCTTGCCACAGGTTCTTGATATAGCGTCCTTATGCATTGTACTGATTTTTCGTTAAATCCAAAGCGCTCCAGTACACTATATAGGAATTTCCAGTTAACCCTGTCAAATGCTTTTTCTGCGTCTAAACTCATTATTACTGCGCTTTTCTTTTCTTTATGTATTTGGTTAATTATATGTATTGTTCTCCTGATATTGTCATGTGTTTGGCGTCCCTCTATGAATCCAGTTTGATCATCTTCTATCAATTCCGTCAAGAATGTCTTTATTCGTTTACATATAATTGTTGTGTATATTTTATAATCTACATTTAATAAAGAGATTGGTCTATAGTTTCCGCATTGTTCTTTATCTTTCCCTGGTTTTAAAATAACTGAAATGATTGCTTCGTTCCATGTTGGAGGTATTTTGTTGTTGTTCAGCGTCCAATTAAATGACTTTAGGAGTTGTGGCATGAGTTCTTCTATAAACAGTTTATAAAACTCAGATGGGTATCCATCACTACCTGGTGATTTACCGTTTTTAAGTGACTTAATCACATCTCTGATCTCTTGTGTTGTTATTTCTGCTGTTAGTTTTTCATTTTGTTGATTTCCTATTGATGGCAAGTCCAATGTGTCTAGAAATTTTTTGATATCTTTAGTATTTGTTTCTTCAGGTTGCGAGTATAGTTCTTGGTAGAAATTATGGAAAATTTCTTCGATGTTTTCTGGGTTAACTGTGGTTTTATTTGTGGTGGGGTCTTTAATCTTGTATACATTATTCATTGTTTGTTGTTTTCTTAACCGTTTTGCCAGCAGTTTTGTGGCTTTTGGCCCCGTTTCATAATATTTTTGCTTTAGATATCTATTTTTCCTTTCAATTTCATCCATTTGTGTTTCTTTTATCTTTGTTTTTTCTTCTTTAATTTCTTGATATATTTTTGGATCATTTGTGCTTTGATGTTTACGTTCTAATTCCCTCAGTCTCTCACATCTTTGTTCATACGCTTCCAGTTTAGTCTTATTTGCTTTTCCTGTTTCAACAATTAATTTACCCCTTAACACGGCTTTTAGTGCGTCCCATAGTATTGTTGGGTCCACTTCTTCATTGTCATTCTCTTGGATATATTCGTTTATGTTTATTTTTATTCTTTCTTTCATTTTCTCATCATTTAACAGTCCTACGTTAAGTTTCCATGTTGTTTGTCGTTTTCTATTGTTTAAATATATTTCCATGTATATAGGATTATGATCTGATATTTCTGCCCCTCCAATCCAACAATTTCTCACCCTGTGTCTGTCACCTTCATTCATAAGGAAGTAATCTATTCTAGAGTGTACTTTATGGGCTGCTGAATAATGTGTATAGTCTTTTTCGAGTGGGTGTAGGTCCCTCCATATGTCTACCATACCCATTTCTGCCAGTGAGGTTCTTATGAACTTTGTTACATGTTTTTTTGTCTTCTTAACACTTGTTGTGTCAACTTCATGATCCATGACAGCATTTAAGTCTCCTCCACAAATTAGGACTCCTTCACTGTGTGTTGCTATGAGATCAAACAGATGTTGAAAAAAACCCTTGTCACTTTCTGGTGGGGCATAGATGTTCACTAATGTGATCTGCATACCATCTATTCTTCCCTTTATTATTACATACCTGCCTTCTTTATCCTGGATTTCCTGTTCACTTTCAAATTGTATTTTGTTTGAGATTAGTATCATAACCCCCCTTTTTGCTCCTCCCTTAAATGAACTGTAGTAGGAGTTCTTATAGCCAAATCTCTTTAGTTTCACATGTTCTGCCTTGCTCAAATGTGTCTCTTGCATAAATATAATTTCAGCTTTTTCCTTCTTGAATTTTCTTATTATTCTTTCCCTTTTAACAGGTGAGTTCAGACCATTCACGTTTAGTGTCATTATCTTAAGATTTTTACCCATATTCATGTTTTTCCATTTTTTTAACTTGTGCTCCTAGCCCCTTTAACAACAAAAATAACACATATTTATATAAAAACACATTAAAAAAACTCGACCTCCGTACTTTGGGCCTTTCTTCTGCCCACTGGTCCCTGTTGGTGGGTGGGGGGTTTGTCTTCACAGAGTGAAGGGCCCTCCCTAGACTTCTAATTACTATCAAAGTAATAGTCATAAGTCTAGAAATGTCCAACAAATATCACTTAAACCTCTCCTAGCCGTCTGTTTCTCTTTTACCTTGTCTTCTTGGCCTTCATTTCTTCTGTGCCTTTCTTAATCTTTGTTATGATCTAGGCTTTCAGTTGAAAGCCTTGTAGCTTGTCCTGGGCCCGCTGCTCTACGTCTCTCCCCCTTCTTCCGCCGTTCACTCGTCTCCACTCCGTCTGTCGTGGTGCGTTCAGGGCCGCCGCTGCTCCAGCCGTCTCCTTCGGCACGCTCACCTCAAGGCCCCGCTCCATCATATCCCGCGCTGCCTCTTCGGCCGTGTTGTAGGTTCTTGTGCCTTCCTCCCAATGAATCCTCATTTTCGTTAGCGGCGTTTGGAATCTAATTTTTTTCTCTTTCAGCGTTTTTTTAATATTGGCATATTTCTTCCGCTGCTGCACGATTTCTGTCGGGTAGTCATGGTCAAAAAATACCTGTTTGTCGCCGATTCGTATCTTTTTTTTCCATGCTTGCGTCAGGATTCTTTCCTTTATGTCATATTTCACAAAGTTTACCACAACTGACCTGGGTGGAGAGTTTGTTTTCGGGTTCTGTGCCGGTGTTCTGTGCGCCCGTTGAATCTGCAGATCCGTTTCTCCGGGTATTTCCAGTTCTTTTTTTAAGAACTGATCCATGAATTTTGTCATCGAGTTGCCTTCAATGCCCTCCGGAATTCCAAAGATGCGCATATTGCTTCGTCGGGATCTGCTCTCCAAGTCGTTTATTTTCTCCTGCATCCTCTGCGTTTGCGTCGTCAGGGTCTGTAGTTGTTCGTTTGCCTCGCTTTTCCAATCTTCTAGTTCCGAAATTCGGGTCTGCGCTTCTGTCATACACGCCCGCTGGGAGCGCAGCTCCTCCATGTTTTCCGTTAATTTACGCTCCATTTCTCTTCGGAGGTCCATGATTTCCTCCTTAATTTCTTTTTTCAGTTCCTCCTTAAGAGCCGCTAAATCCTGTTGTAGCTGTCGCTTGAATTCTCTCAACTCTTCACCCAAACTGGCGATGCCAGCGTTCATGTTGTCGAGTCTGGTGTCCTCCATTTTCTCTGCTGTGGACATCTCGTTTTTTTGGGCTTTGCGTACAGCGGTTTTTCCTGCGTTGTTGGAGAGGAATTCTTCAATTTTACCCTGTTTTTGTCCTTGTGCCCGGTTCCTTCGTGTTTTCATCCCTTAGTTTATTGATTCGTTTATGTCGAGTTGGCCATTTACCGATGATTTTTAATCCGGCTAGGGAGAGCTCTTTGTTTAAGTGTTATGTCTCTCCGCCATCTTCCCGGAAGTCCCTGTGCCGCTCCTTTTAACCCGAATGGCATGCGCAGGAACTCGAATAGACCGAACGGAGTTATTACCGCTGTTTTGGGTACGTCCTCAGCGCGCACTGGGACTTGGTGGTAACCGCGGACCAGGTCTATTTTGGAAAAAAAGCGTGCCCCGGCGAGGTGAACAGAAAAATCCTGTATGTGGGGAATCGGGTAGCGGTCGTGCGCCGTGGCGTTGTTCAACCTGCGGAAATCACCGCACGGTCGCCACGATCCCTCAGCCTTAGGGACCATGTGTAGCGGGGAAGCCCATGGGCTGTTCGAGCGCCTGATGATGCCCAACCTTTCCAGGTTGGCGAACTCCTCTCGCGCTATGGCCAGTTTAGCTGCGTCCAAGCGCCGAGGTCTTGCAAAAACGGGCGGCCCAGTGGTGGTGATAAAGTGCTCCACCCCGTGTTTAGCGATGGCCGCGGAAAACATCGGGACCGTGAGTGCTGGGAACTAAGTGAGCAGTGTGTGGAACTTACCGCTTGTAGCTGTGACGTTGACTTGTGCTGTTGGCCGGGTCACTCGAGCTATACAGGGGAGAGAATCGAAGGACAGTGCATTAACCAGGCGCCTGTTAGCAACATCAACCAATAAACCATGTGCACACAGAAAATCAGCCCCCAGTATATGGTAATTCAGTGCTGCTATGACTTCTTCTTCTGGGCTCCGGTGTCCACGAGGAAATGCCTCCCCGAGCGTGCATCCGTTAGGTAGAGCAGCTTGTTCTCTTCACCGAGGGTCGCTGCTGCTACCGACCCCCGGCCTTGGCGTTTTCCCGAGCGCTGGAATTGGCACGGTGGCGCACATCTACGTGCGTTCTCTCCGAAGCAGCGGTGGTCGGAACAGAGCTTGTCTCTCTGGTGCTCCTTGGTCCCCGCTGCTGCTACCATCGGTGGCTCCTCGTCTCCTCTGGACGTCTTGCTGGGCTCCGCCGCTGCCGCGTTGACTGTGGTCGCCCTGGTGGTGATGATGATCCGGCCTGCCTCCTGGGCTAGCGCACGGTAGTCTCGCGTGGCCAGCCACGGCGAATTGGCCAGAAACACTCTCGCTACTGTCGGAAGGTTCCGGAGGAAGAGGTGGGCAAACAGAAAGTGCTCGTCGTCCGTGCCCATTAATGCCAGCATCTTCTCCATCAGGTCTACGGTCGAACCCTCTCCTAGCTCGGTCCGCGTCAGGAGCCTCTCCGCTCTCTCACAGTCTGAGAGCGTGTAGCGCTGGATGAGTGCAGCTTTGAGCGCCTCGTATCTGTTGCTGGCTGGTGGCTTATCGAGCAGGCTCGCTACCTGTTGAGCTGTGCGGGCGTCGAGCGCTGCGACCACATGGTAGAATCTGGTGTCATCTGCCGTTACTCCCCGGAGGGCGAACTGGGCCTCGGTGAGGTGGAACCAGGAGCGCGGGTTGTGCTGCCAGAAATCCGGTAGCTTGACTGAAACCGCACACGCGTGGCTGGAGGTTCCAGTCCGGGCTGTCTGTGGGATGGCTGCCGCCTCGCTGTAGCTTCCTGACCAGGCCGGCTCCGGGATCTTGCCTCGTGTTCCATAATACGTCTTGGGTCACCAGTGTGGAGTGTGTGAAATCACAGGCAGATTCATTTCAAATGATTTATTGCACACTCACATCTCACGAGCACAGAACAGAATGAACTTTTTCCCAGAGACTCTCCTCTTAAGTTTCATGGCTTACATCACACACAACAGGACATTTGCATCACACTGCATTCAACCCCCTACATCCTTGACTCCTTCCCACTCTCTCACCAGAAGCCTCCTGCTCTTTTATCTCCCATGCTTATTCACTGTCTCTTGTCTGAGACGCTAGAAATCTGACTCTCCCAAGGTGCTACAAGACTACACTTTCTGGCGACTCTATATGGAGGACGAAAAATAGCTTCTAACTAACCTGCACTTATATAGCGCTTTTCTAGTCACAAAGACCACTCAAAGCGCTTTCATTAATACTAACCCTCTATTCTTAGGGCCTATAGGAAACAAATATCTAGGGACAATTTAGAACAGCCAATTAACCTAACATGCATGTTTTTGGCATGTGGGAGGAAACCGGAGAAATCCCGGAGTAAACCCACGGAGAACATGCAAACTCCACACAGATCACTGTTGGTCGGGGGCTGGGATCGAACCCACAATCCCCACAATCCCCCGGCCAAGGGTAAACTGTGCTACCGCAGTGCTAACCACTGCGCCACCGTGCAGCCCAAGTAAATAAGTAAATACTAAGTAAATACTTGTTTTTACTCAACTAATTTTTTGGTAAAGTCTGGAAATGATGAGGAGTTCAGGTGACGTTTTATAGTTTTATTAACACAAGAACAAGAACGCACAGGCGTCACTCCGTCTAGCCTGAAAGTCCACAGCAAAGAGACAGAGTCCCTTCCGCTGGGCCCTCTTCGGCTACGGTCACACTGCAAGTTTTAATGCTCAATTCCAATTTTTTTGCACAAATGTGACCCATATCTGATTTTTAAATGACTGCCTGATCAACACAGATCCGATTTTTTCACACCAGACCCAGGCCACTTTCATATGTGGTCCTAATTCCGAATTGTATCTGATATTTTCCCAAATGACCTCCGTCTGAACGGTCATGTCGCATTTCATCCGACTTTTTCCTCATTGAAGTGAGACAGATGCTACAATTCTGCGGTGGCGGATGCCGCAGGCATGGGAGACACAGCTGATTTGCGCTCTCTTTTTAATCAATCTCCTTCCCTTTATCACTGGATTGTAATTTTTGTCAGCTCAGACTGCACAATAACTTCAAAATTGCGGGGGGAGTTCGGGGCTGAACCATAGACATTACATGCGCACAGTAATGGCACATTTATAAAACACCTCCCACTACACCCAGGGCACCGCCATATTAGTACACCTCAACTATGTACACTATATTCCTATCTAACATTCCTCCCCCCGAAGAAAATCACAAGCACACTCATCAGACCCTCCCCAATTTGGTAACCCGATGTACCGGTACTGCAAACAACATAAATACACAAAGCTATTCATGCACACCACACCGGCCCGGCAGACTACTCCGCCATTTTGATTATAACATTCTGTAACTGCCACATTTTCATTTCCATCTATTTTTTGTGTATTTTGTTGTTTTTATGGTAGAGCGCCACCAGAGGGCGCTGTGGCTAAATAGTAAGGCTTTTTGTGGTAGACTGCAAGTCTAAAATAAATCATTACTGGCACATGCCTCTAGGGGGAACTATCTGTATTGTTTAGCATTACTATGAAGGGGACACATTAGAGCAAGAGTGTGAAAACCCCACGCAGAATCCATGTTCAGTCATATTATGTGTGTTGCAGAATAAACGGCAGAGTTAGCCAAAGAAATAACTCAAGTGTGATCATTGCTACACGGTAGGATATCACACAATTGGCGACGAGGATTAAAAGAAAAAAAATCAGCGGCGAGAAACAGAGAACATTGCAAGTGTGGCGAACTCAAGTGACTCCAGTAGTTCGAGTGCAAGTTCAGAGGAGGAAAAACGAGGTTTCCCCACTACGACGAGCAATGGCGGCTGTAATCGGAACGGTAACCCCTTTTGATAACTCGACTCAGTCATGGGAAGAATATAGTGAAATGTTGGACTTTTTCTTCGAAGCTAATGACATTGAGGAGCCAGACAAAAGGAAGGCTGTACTGTTGAGTGGAGTTGGTGCAACTACTTACAGCTTGTTGAGAAATTTAATAAGCCCTGCATTACCGAAAGATAAAACGTACGACCAGCTTACTGCTGAGCTTCAGAAGCACTTCAGCCCCAAACCGAGTGAAATCGTGCAACGATTCAAATTTAATTCACGCATAAGGAGGAACACTGAGTCCATAGCAGAGTATGTGGCAGAATTGAGGAAATTAGCACTGCACTGTGATTACAAAGACTCATTGGAAGAAATGTTAAGAGACAGACTTGTGTGTGGAGTGAATGATGACCGAATGCAACGGCGACTTTTATCTGAAACAAAACTCACTTTTGCGAAGGCTTTGGAATTATGCCAAGCGATGGAAACAGCATCTAAAGATGTGAGAGAGATGCAAGGGAAGCTAACAGAGGACACAGCAACGCATGTTCGTGTGCCTAAGACCCAAGTAGGTGTCCACAAAGTGTCGACTGACAAAACTCAGCACAAATTCCCCAGTTGTTATCGCTGCAAAGGCCAGCACAATGCCGCCGAGTGCAAATTTGCCACTGAGCTGTGTCATAATTGTGGCAAGCGAGGGCACATTAAGAAAGCATGTAGAATAAAGGTGGACAGCGCACAGGTGCTGAAAGCGACAGTTAATGGGCAAAAGTATGAAAACAAGGGCCCAGGAAAGGAACAGCAAGCGAATCAACTGAGAGGGGAGGGAGAAAGTGATACAGAAGACATGGGTTTTCACACAATTTACAACACGTCAGAGGAGCTGACCAAGGTAGCGCCCATCACGCGTACCATGAATGTTAATGGAATGAAAGTAACATTTGAAGTTGATACAGGCTGTGGAGTAACCATATTAAGTAAACAGCAATATACACAACTGTGGAAGAAAACAGACACAGCAGAATTAAATCCCTGTTCATTAAAATTAAAAACATACACAGGAGAGAAGCTAGACGTGCTAGGCATGGCACAAGTGAAGGTGCAGCACGAAAACAAAGAAAAGGACTTACCTGTAGTAGTAGTTGGGAGCGAAGGACCAAATCTACTAGGGCGAAGTTGGCTACAAGAACTGGCCATGATTGATCAGTTGGTGAATAAAGTGGAATCTCAGCCCAAATTGCAGCTGGAGGAGATCCTCGAAAGACACGCTGAGGTGTTCAAAGAAGGCTTAGGACAGCTAAAAGGTGTCACTGCAAAGATTAATGTGGACAAGGAGGCCCAACCACGATCCTGCAAACCCCGACCGGTACCCTATGCAGTCAAGCCACTGGTTGAAAGCGAGCTACAGAGGCTGCTGGATGACAAGATCATTGAGCCAGTGCAGGTTGCAGAATGGGCGGCGCCCATAGTCCCAGTGAGAAAGCCGGATGGCTCCATTAGAATATGTGGAGATTACAAACTCACTGTCAATCGAGCATCACGGGTGGATCAGTATCCAATTCCTAAAGTGGAGGACCTCTTCGCACAGCTGAACGGCGGCCGACACTTCACGAAATTAGACATGAGTCACGCCTACCAACAAGTAGTCCTGGAAGAAGAATCAAGAAAGTATGTAAACATCAATACACACAAAGGCTTATATACCTACACACGCTTACCATTTGGAGTAGCTTCCAGTCCTGCTATATTCCAGAGAACTATGGAGGGCATCCTAGGTGGAATTCCGAATGTTACCATTTATTTGGATGACATCCTTTGTACAGGACCAAATGAACAAGAACATCTGAAAACGCTGGAGGAAGTGCTTCAACGGTTGGAGAAAAGCGGTCTGAGGTTGAAAAGAAGCAAGTGTGAGTTCATGGGAAAAGAGGTGGTGTTCCTAGGCCACAAGATCAACGCCAGTGGTCTACACCCTCTAACAGACAAAGTGGAAGCCATTGCGGAGGTGCCTGAGCCACAAAATGTTACTGAGTTAAAAGCCTACCTGGGCTTGTTGAACTATTACCATAGGTTCCTCCCAAAGCTCTCCACGCTGCTGGCACCACTACATACCTTACTTAAGAAGGAAGAAAAATGGTCATGGGGGGTCAAGCAGCAGAAGGCGTTTGAAGAGTCCAAAGTGCTACTTCAGTCCTGTAGTGTGTTAGTGCACTATGATTCAAACAAACCACTCATCCTGGCGTGTGACGCATCACCCTACGGTGTGGGTGCTGTACTCTCTCATCGTATGGAGGATGGCTCAGAGAGACCCATAGGGTTCGTCTCAAGAACTCTTAGTGCAGCTGAGAAAAACTACTCCCAGCTAGACAAGGAGGGCCTTGCAGTAGTATTTGGTGTAAAAAAATTCCACAAATACCTGTACGGGAGACAGTTCGCTATAGTGACTGACCACAAGCCACTAATTTCACTGTTCAGTGAAATGAGAGCCATACCCCAGATGACATCTCAGAGAATTCAGAGATGGGCCGTTACATTAGCAGCGTATGAGTACACCATCGTTTACAAAGCCGGACGGGACCATACGAATGCTGACGCGATGAGTAGGCTACCCTTGGATGGAGGAAGAGACAGCACGCCTGAGGAGGAGGAGAGAGTGCTATTGTTTGAAGATATCGGCGTGCCCCTGGTGAACGCACAACAAATAAAGAAGTGGACAGACAAAGACCCTGTTCTAGCAAGAGTGCGAGAATACATCTTGCGAGGATGGCCGAAGATGAACAGTCCTGAGTTCATTCCCTATGCCCGACGACAGGATGAGCTCAGCACCCAGGAAGGTTGTATCCTGTGGGGAGGACGCGTGGTTGTTCCACCACCTGGTAGGAATGCCTTACTGCAACAACTACACCAAGCACACCCTGGCATCACTCGCATGAAAGCGTTGGCGAGGAGTTACATGTGGTGGCCCAACATGGATGCAGAGGTGGAGGCGCTTGTGAAGTCATGTGCGGCATGCCAGGAGAACAGGAACAGTCCTCCAGCAGCCCCACTACATCCCTGGGAAGTTCCAGATAAACCATGGAGAAGAATTCACATTGACTACGCAGGTCCATGGATGGGAAGAAAGTTGAGGTCAACATTTGACTTAATACATCCAGACTTCAGAAACAAAGTGCATGACAAACAAGAGAAACAAAAAGGTTATCATGACATGCATGCTAGAGAGAGAATACTGAGAGAAGGAGACGTGGTCTACACCCGCAACTTTGGCTCAGGACCAGCCTGGGTACCAGGAGAAATAACAGAAAAGACAGGCCCTGTGTCATTCAAGGTGACATTAGGTCATGGACAAGTGGTGAGGCGACACATCGACCAAGTTCGTGGTAGGAGCTCCATTCCCCTGCCGATGGCACCAGAGGTGTTGTCTGACACCCATCCTGAGGAGAGCATCAACGAACCACCACTTCAGGTGAAACCTGAGGTAACCGTCTCTGCAGATTCTACGGGCAGCACTGCAGCAGCCGAAACAGTGGAGCAGTCTGAGTCTTCACCTGCAGTTGGCTCACCCGCCGTGAGAAGATCTCAGCGAGCTAGGAAAGCTCCAGACTACTTGAAGGACTATACTTAGTCAGTAGTGAGTTCCCCAGCCACAGGACAAGAATGCGTCCTGGAACCTCACTGGGATGCGGTAGTCAAACCAAATCCCCAGTTAGACTGTTATGTGTGTTATACATGTGAAAAAAAAAAAAAAAAGAAAAGAAAAGAGAAAGAAATTATATGTATGGCACATGTGTTTAAGAAGTTAAAGTAACTGTGATTGTTTAGGATTAAATGGGAGTTCCAGGATGTCTAGCATAATTGGCTAAGGTAATTAAAAGTAGTTTAATCTAGAGGGGAGGGATGTGGTAGACTGCAAGTCTAAAATAAATCATTACTGGCACATGCCTCTAGGGGGAACTATCTGTATTGTTTAGCATTACTATGAAGGGGACACATTAGAGCAAGAGTGTGAAAACCCCACGCAGAATCCATGTTCAGTCATATTATGTGTGTTGCAGAATAAACGGCAGAGTTAGCCAAAGAAATAACTCAAGTGTGATCATTGCTACACGGTAGGATATCACACTTTTGTATGCAGAGTTGAGGTTCATTGCATCAGAAGAAGCGATCTCTAGTGAGAAAAAGGTGCTGTGTAGCTGTGACTGTGACTTTCCAGTGGTGTTGAAGTGCAGTTATTGTGGTGCAGTTTGAAGTCAGTAAAGTAGAAGACTGGGGAAAAAAAAAAAAGCACTGGACTGCGCCCGTGGTGTGAACCCCTGGCAGGGTGGAGTAATTGTATTCTAAGGATAGAATTAATTATGAGAAGTAACCACTGAGCTAAGCCAGTGCGTTGGTAACAGCAAAACAACAACCTTATAACAGGTACTGTTGATGTCAGCTAAATGGTTTCAGATATGTGGATAAGATGAAATGAGATAAAAAAAAAAGTTGCAAATTAAACTGGAAAACTTTCAAATTTAATGGAAAAAGTGTATACGAAAACTCAAATTTATGAGAAAAATAAATGCTACAATGCTCAGCACTGGGTGTGTTTATATTTATATATCTATATATTTATTCCATCTAGCTACAATGCTCCGCACTGTGTTTTTATATATCTACATATTATTCCATCTAGCTACATTGCTCCGTACTGTGTGTGTTTATATACTTGCATATTTATTCCACCTAGCTGCAATGCTCCGTACTGTGGGTGTTTATATATTTACATATTTATTCCATCTAGCTACAATGCTCTGCACTGTGTTCATATATTCATATATTTATTCCATCCAGCTACAATGCTCTGCACTGTGTGTCTGTGTGTGTGTGTGTATATATATATATTTTATAGTAATATGTACATATGTATATTAGCTGCTCTTGCTTGCTTGTTTTTTTTTTTTGTTGTTTTTTTTTTTCTTGCCTTCTGATTGTTGCTCTGAGTGTTGCTATCCCTGTGCTGTTGCAATCCTGGAATTTCCCGTTGTGGGACTAATAAAGGCTTATCTTATCTTATCTTATCTTAAAAATCTCTCATACTGTCAATATTAAAGTTACATCCCTTTTAACTTCTAAGTACTTATTGTTACTCAACTAATTTTTTTTGGTGACTACTCTTGTAGTTGAGTAATTAACAACATAAGGTAACATTACTGTTATTGAGTAGACTATGGGCCTCAGGTTATTTCACACCTTAGACAGAGACAATGAATACACATGGGAGAACAATGCCCAAGTGGGTGAGAGGGGGTTGAATGAAGTGTAGTGTAGATGTCATGCTGTGATGAGGAAGTGCCTTGATCCTTGTGAAGTGTGACTTGATTTAGAGAAAGGAATGCTTGATGTGACCAGTCAATCTGTTCTTTGCTTGTGAGATGTGAGTGTGTAATAAATTGTCTGAAATGAATACGCCTCTTCATTTACACACTCCACACTGGTGACCCAAGACGTATTATGGAACACGAGGCAAGAACCCCGGAGCCGGTCCGGTCGGGAACCCCCAGAGACGCTGAAGCCAACCCGCAGACAGCCAGGACTGGAACCCCCAGCAACGCGTGTGCAGTTTCAGTCAAGCTACCGGATTTCTGGCAGCACAACTCGCGCTCTTGGTTCCACCACACCGAGGCCCTGTTCGCCCTCCGGGGAGTAACAGCAGACGACACCAAGCTGTACCATATGGTAGCAGCGCTGGACTCCCGCACAGCCCAGCAGGTAGCGAGCCTGCTTGATCAGCCACCAGCCGGCAGAAAATATGAGGTGCTCAAGGCTGCGCTCATCCGGCGATACACGCTCTCGGAAAGACATTTTGTCTTAGCTTTGTTCTGAATTGTAATCGCTCTTGTTTTGTTTTTCTTTTGAATTCTTGGATGGCATATGGGTGGGCAATATAAGCTGCGGCTTCAGCCATCACCCATTTCAGATAACTTATGTTGAACTGTATAATCAGAGGAGTTATTGTCTAATTTGACCTTGTTGGATTTTCTTTCCCCCTTTGTTATATTATTCAGTTTCTTTTAACCTGTACTTCTAATCTATCCGAAATAAAGATTCATTCATTCATTCATTCATTCAATGTGAGAGAGCAGAGAGGCTCCTGGCGCGAACCGAGTTAGGAGATGGGTCGGCCGTAGACCTGATGGAGAAGATGCTGGCGTTGATGGGCACGGGCGACGGGCACTTTCTGTTTGCCTACCTTTTCCTCCGGAACCTGCCAACAGAAGCAAGAGCGGTTCTGGCCAATTCGCCGTTGCTGGCCGCGCAAGACTACCGTGCGCTAGCCCAGGAGGCAGACCGGATCATCCTCACCACCAGGGCGATCACAGTCAACGCGGCGGCAGCGGAGCCCAGCGAGACGACCAGGGGAGGCGAGGAGCCACCGATGGTAGAGGCAACGGGGGCCAAGGAGCACCAGAAAGACACGCTCTGCTTTTACCACCGCCGCTTCGGAGGGAACGCGCGCAGATGCACGCCACCGTACCACTTCAAGTGCTCGGGAAACGCCAAGGCCGGCAGTCGGTAGCAGCTGCGACTGCCGGTGAAGAGAAAAAGCTGCTCTACGTGACGGACTCGCGCTCGGGGAGACGCTTCCTCGTCGACACCGGAGCCCAGAAGAGCGTCATCCTGCTGTCCTACGCTGTCCGGCTGGCAGGACCTAGCGGCCCCGGAATGGTGGCAGTAAATGGCTCGGAGATTAAGACGTTCGGTGAGAGAACACTGACCTTATCTCTACATGGCCGCTTGTATGAGTGGACTTTTATCATAGCAGCACTGTGTTGCCCGCTCCTGGGCGCTGATTTTCTGTGTGCACATGGTTTACTTGTGGATGTTGCTAACAGGCGCCTGGTTAATGCACTGTCCTTTGAATCTCTCCCCTGTATAGCTCGAGGGATCCGGCCAACAGCACAAGCCAGCATCACAACTCCAGGCGGTAAGTTCCACGCACTGCTCACTCAGTTCCCAGCACTCACGGTCCAGATGTTTTCGGCGGCCATCGCTAAACACGGGGTGGAGCACTTTATCACCACCACCGGGCCGTCCATTTTTGCAAGACCTCGGCGCTTGGACGCAGCTAAACTGGCCATAGCGCACGAGGAGTTCGCCAACCTGGAAAGGTTGGGCATCATCAGGCGATTAAACAGCCCATGGGCATCCCCGCTACACATGGTCCCTAAGGCTGAGGGAGCGTGGCAACTGTGTGGTGATTTCTGCAGGTTGACCAACGCCACAGCACACGACCGCTACCCAATAACCCACATACAGGATTTTTCCGTTCACCTCGCCGGAGCGCGCGTTTTTTCTAAAATAGACCTGGTCCGCGGTTACCACCAAGTCCCAGTGCGCGCGGAGGACGTACCCAAAACAGTGGTAATAACTCCGTTTGGTTTATTCGAGTTCCGGCGCATGCCATTTGGGTTAAAAGGCGCAGCACAGACGTTCCAGCGCATGATGGATGCAGTGCTGCGTGACCTCCCGTTTGTGTTCGTCTACCTGGACGATATCCTTGTAGCCAGTACGTCCGAAGACGAACACGAAACCCACCTCAGGACGGTTTTCCGGAGGTTGGAGGAGCACGGGTTAATAATCAACCTGGCGAAATGCCAGTTTGGCGTGACTGAGATTGATTTTTTGGGGCACCGCGTCTCTCCGGAAGGAGCGATCCCGTTGCCCAACAAAGTGCCCACCGTGGCAGATTTTCCCCAGCCTCAGACGGTCAGGGCGCTGCAGGAATTTTTGGGGATGGTGAATTTTTATAACCGTTTCCTTCCCCGTGCGGTGCGGCTCATGCAACCATTGTACACCGCGCTCAAGAGACAGAAACCCGCGGATGGAGTCGAATGGACCCTGGAGCGAGAGCGGGCGTTCTCGGAAGTTAAAGCAGCCCTGGCAAATGCCACACTGCTGGCACATCCGGACTCGACGGCCCGCATAGCGCTCACCACCGACGCTTCAGACGTGGCCATAGGGGCGGTCGTGGAGCAGCACGTAGCCGGGGCTTGGCAGCCACTCGCATTTTTCAGCAGAACTTTGCACGACAGCAAACGTAAATACAGCGCATTCGACAGAGAGTTGCTGGCTCTCCATCTGGCCATACGCCACTTCCAGTTCTGGCTGGAAGGGTGCAACTTCACCGCGTTCATAGACCACAAGCCGATAACGTTCGTGATGGCCAATGTTTCAGAACCGTGGTCGGGCCGGCAGCAGAGACAGCTGGCCGCAATCTCAGAGTTTACTACTGATATTCAGCATGTGTCGGGTAAACTGAATGTGGTGGCGGACTGCCTCTCGCGCGTCGTGGTGGCCCCAGTCTACGTGGGGATAGATTACACAGCCATGGCCGCGGAGCAGATTTGCGATGCAGACGTGCGCGCGCTCCAGTCTGGACCAACAGGGTTAAGGCTGGAGAGCAGGGTGCTGCAAGATGGCGGCCTCCCCAATCTGCGACGTCTCCACGGGACGCCCGCATCCGGTAGTCCCGGTCGCGTGGTGCCGCCGTGTGTTTGAGTCGGTTCACACTCTGGCGCATCCTGGAGTGCGCACGTCTGTCAAAATATTGGGAGAGAAGTTCGTGTGGCCGAGCCTACGCAAACAAGTAAAACAGTGGGCTGCAGCCTGCGTGGCGTGCCAATGAGCCAAGGTACACAGGCACATGAAGGCTCCCTTGGAGCCGTTTCCGGTACCGGCTAAGAGGTTCGACCACATTCACGTGGACCTCGTGGGCCCCCTCCCGCCATCACAGGGGTGCACGCACCTCCTGACAGTGGTGGACCGCACCACGCGCTGGCCAGAAGCAGTCCCGCTGGCAGCGACCACGTCCGCGGACGTAGCATGCGCTTTTTTAACAACATGGGTGGCGCGTTTTGGAGTCCTGACGGACATTACGTCTGACAGGGGCCCGCAATTTGTTTCCGACCTCTGGTCCGCGATGGCCCGCAGCCTGGGTGCTGCATTTCATCGCACAACCGCGTACAACCCACAGGCCAATGGTTTATGCGAGCGTTTTCATAGATCACTGAAAGCAGCACTCAGGGCTTCACTGACGGATGCAAATTGGGTAGACAGGCTGCCATGGGTTTTATTGGGGTTGCGCTCCACGCCAAAAGAGGATTTGGAAGCTTCCCCAGCAGAGCTCGTTTTTGCGCAGCCCCTACAGCTGCCTGGGGAATTTCTACCGGACAATCCTGCACCGGGCAGCTCCCCGTCTCAGCTTTTGCAGCGTAGCGCAAACACAGGCACGCTGCCGGGCCCTGCCCACCACAGTTTTCCGCGTGCCTTCGTGCCTAAAACTTTGAAGAACGCGGAGTTTGTGTTCGTCAGACACGACGCCCACCGTCCTCCATTGCGCCCACCCTATGATGGACCGTTCAGAGTGTTGGAAACAGGGGATAAGCATTTTGTGCTAGACTTGGGGGGTAGACAGGAGAGAATTGGCATAGACAGACTCAAACCAGCCTTTGTAGTGGCGGATGAGCAAGTGCTGTTGGCGAGGGCCCCTCGGCGTGGAAGACCCCCACAGAGACCTCCCCAGGGGAACGATTCATCAGAGCAGCCACACGGACAGAGTGACACCCCCCCCTCTCCACGGCTCACCCGCAGTCGGACACACTCCCAGCAGCCTCCCACCGGCACAGCAGCGCCACGGAGGCAGTAAACCCCAGTTACAGCAGATATGGGAGGAGACTGAAGCCGAAACAGCATGTGGACTGATGTTCTACTGTTCTATCTAAGATGCTGGGGGGGGGGGGCGGTATGGGCCTCAGGTTATTTCACACCTTAGACAGAGACAATGAATACACATGGGAGAACAATGCCCAAGTGGGTGAGAGGGGGTTGAATGAAGTGTAGTGTAGATGTCATGCTGTGATGAGGAAGTGCCTTGATCCTTGTGAAGTGTGACTTGATTTAGAGAGAGCAATGCTTGATGTGACCAGTCAGTCTGTTCTTTGCTTGTGAGATGCGCGTGTGTAATAAATTGTCTGAAATGAATACGCCTCTTCATTTACACACTCCACACTGGTGACCCAAGACGTATTATGGAACGCGAGGCAAGAACCCCGGAGCCGGCCCGGTCGGGAACCCCCAGAGACGCTGAAGCCAACCCGCAGACAGCCAGGACTGGAACCCCCAGCAATGCGTGTGCAGTTTCAGTCAAGCTACCGGATTTCTGGCAGCACAACCCGCGCTCTTGGTTCCACCACACCGAGGCCCAGTGTGCCCTCTGGGGAGTAACAGCAGACAACACCAAGTTCTACCATGTGGTAGCAGCGCTGGATTCCCGCACAGCCCAGCAGGTAGCGAGCCTGCTCAATCAGCCACCAGCCAGCAGCAAATATGAGGCGCTCAAGGCTGCGCTCATCTGGCGATACACGCTCTCGGAATGTGAGAGAGCAGAGAGGCTCCTGGCATGAACCGAGTTAGGAGATGGGTCGGCCGTAGACCTGATGGAGAAGATGCTGGCGTTGATGGGCACGGGAGACGGGCACTTTCTGTTTGCCCACCTTTTCCTCCGGAACCTGCCAACAGAAGCAAGAGCGGTACTGGCCAATTCGCCGTTGCTGGCCGCACGAGACTACCGTGCGCTAGCCCAGGAGGCAGACCGGATCATCCTCACCACCAGGGCGATCACAGTCAATGCGGCGGCAGCGGAGCCCAGCGAGACGAACAGGGGAGGCGAGGAGCCACCGACGGTAGCGGCAACGGGGGCCAAGGAGCACCAGAAAGACATGCTCTGCTTTTACCACCGCCGCTTCGGAGGGAACGCACACAGATGCGTGCCATCGTGCCACTTCAAGTGCTCGGGAAACGCCAAGGCCGGCAGTCGGTAGCAGCTGCGACCGCCGGTGAAGAGAACAAGCTGCTCTACGTGACGGACTCGTGCTCGGGGAGACGCTTCCTTGTCGACACCGGAGCCCAGAAGAGCATCGTCCTGCCGTCCTACGCTGACCGGCTGGCAGGACCTAGCGGCCCCGGAATGGTGGCAGTAAAGCTCGTAGTAGAGCTCGTTTTTTTCTCAGCCACTGCGGCTCCCCGGGGAATTTTTGCCAGATAATCCTGCGCCGGACAACTGTCCGTCTCAGTGTTTGCAGCGTAGCGCAGACACAGGAACGCTGCCAGCCACGGCCCACCACTGTTTTCCACGCGCTTTTGTGCCAAAAACTTTGAAGAACTCGGCGTTTGTGTTTGTCACGCACGATGCCCACCGCCCCCCATTGCGCCCACCCTACGATGGCCCGTTCAGAGTGCTGAAAACAGGGGACAAACATTTTTTGTTAGACTTGGGGGGTCGTAGGGAGAAAATATGTATAGACAGACTTAAGCCCACCTTTGCGGTGGCGGACGAACAAGTGATGTTGGCTCGGGTCCCTCGGCGTGAAAGACCCCCACTGAGAACTCCCCAGGTAAACGATTCAGCAGAGCAGCCACACGGGCAAGTCGAAGGTTCACCCCCCCCCTCGCTATTGCCCACTCGCAGACAGACACACCCCCAGGAGCCCCCCACCGGCACAGCAGCGCTGCGGAGGTGGAAAACCCCCGTTACAGCAGATACGGGAGGAGACTGAATCCAAAAGGACGTGAGGACTGAAACTTGGGCTGAGATTCTGGGGGGGTGTAGAAGCTGGGTTAATCATCTCAGACTGGAGGCAGAGGGTAAACAGTGAAGGACAATAGGTATTGAGATGGGAGAGATTATGTTGAGGTAGCAGAAAGATGTAGTAGAGGGAGAAGGGTTGAATGTATTGTGTTGCGAGATGTCATGCAGATGTGAGATAGGCGGTTGATATAAAAGGAGAGACCCTGGTGTATTGATATACAGTATGCTTTTTCTGTGTATGACTGATGTGAGAGTGAATAAAGTCGTCTGCTGCATAAGTCTGCCTCCGTTATTTACACTCTCCACAACCCACCACAATATACATGGACATTCAGCCATCACACTCAGCTAGGGCAGGAAGCAGAACAATTTGCATACGGACAGAGAGCCCCTAGGGGGACAATCAGAACAATGACTATTGTTATACATCCCCGGATTAAGGAGAGGAAGTCCAGCGCCAGTTAATCACGCGATTGATATATATTGAGATGTATGGGATATATTTATCCCATCCATCTACAATGCTCTACACTGTGTGTCTGTGTGTATATATATATATTTATAGTAATATGTACATATGTATATTAGCTGCTCTTGCTTGCTTGCTTTTTTTTTCTTCTCTTGCCTTCTGATTGTTGGTCTGAGTGTTGCTATCCCTGTGCTGTTGCAATCCTGGAATTTCCCCGTTGTGGGACTAATTAAGGCTTATCTTATCTTATCTTATCTTATTGACTGATATGTATATCAATATGCAAATGTGCCACGCATTCTCTCTTGTATGTATAAAAGAGCTTACTTTACAGAGCACACACACACAGCACAGCGCACAGTGCTACAGTGTGTCTCATGATGGAGGAAATAAAACTCTGAAACCTTCAGCTCGCCTGAACTTATTTGTTACTCCTCAAGCTATGATTTTTAAAATAAAGATGTAGAACATTGTCGCACACATATATGCACATATATATATGATTGTATGATTCATACGTATACCACCTTAGGCTTCACATCTGAGACGGAACAAAGGACTGAGCCGTTCTGGAGATAACACGAGGGTGTGAAAGTTTAGTCTTTGGCATGCAAAGAGATAGCCTTGGGGGATTTCTCCCAGCGGCCAGAGATTGGGAGGTGGAGTGAGTTAAGATCGGGGGGAAGTTACATTGTGACTGGGATTAAGTACCATGTGACTGTATGTTTGCTGTCCTGGCTATAAAAGGGACAGATGTGGGGAGATTCACTCTCTTTTCTGTGTTTGGAGAATGTGAATAAAACCGACTTGAGAAATAAACAGCCTCGTCCTTCACCATTCTCCACAACGTGTTAATGCTGTATTAACAGCTAAGTGCTGTCACAGCGAAAATGAAACAGAGGGGTCAGTGTTGAGTTGAGCCTCAGCAGGACGTTTGAGTGTTTGTTGCAAATTGTCAGCATGTTTCCCACAATATTTAAGAATAATGTGACATTAGTACATGTTCAGTGGAATGACAATAACTATATGATGCCGATAATGAGTGTGAAGCGTCTGTGGTTTTGTCAAAGTGCAGTAAGAGAAATGTTTATCTGTATGACCAAAGGGTGCGGTGCTGTGTAGCTGTGACTGTGACTTTCCAGCGGTGTTGAAGTGAAGTAATTGTGGCGCAGTTTGAAGTCAGTAAAGTAGAAGACGGAAAAAAACAAAACAAAACACTGGACTGCGCCCGTGGTGCGAACCCCTGTCGGGGCGGAGTAACTGAATTCTGAATAAGGATTAGTTATGAGAAGTAACCACTGAGCTAAACCAGTGCAGTGTTTAAACCCATCCAACTACCTTATAACAGGTACTGTTGATATCAGCTAAATGGTTTCAGATATGTGGATAAGATGAAATGAGATAAAAAGTTGCAAATTAAACTGGAAAACTTCCAAATTTAATGGAAAAAGTGTATACGAAAACTCAAATTTATGAGAAAAATCTCTCATACTGTCAATATTAAAGTCACATCCCTTTTAACTTCTAAGTAAATACTTATTGTTATTCAACAAATTTTTTTGGTGACTACTCTTGTAGTTGAGTAATTAACAACATAAGGTAACATTGTAGGAAACTCGAAATGAAGAGACTGAATGATTTTTCAGTATTGGTTTATTCCATATCAAGTCCTACAGCTCCTCTCTCAGCCAGGGAATGAAGAGGGCGAGCTGAGATAAACCACATACCTTTATACTGTTACAACAGACACAAATCACATTCACATCAAACACAGAATTCCATTCATAACTAATCCTCCCATTGTCCTCTCGGCTTCTCTGTCTGACCCTATGAGTCAGGCAGTCTCTTCAGGTTCACTCTCAGATCTTCTCACTTCTCCTCTAGTCCGCAGGGGGTCCAGACTCAATGTCCATCTGGGGCGTGATGTCAATACACACTGTGAGCTCAAAGTTCCTTCATGTCTGGGTCTCTGCCAAGGAATATGTGAGCTACATAATGTTACGCCACATCACTCCCCCTGAAACGCCCAAGAAGGGACATACACCAACCTTAAAGGCCACATGTCACGTAATTTTTTTTTCTAAATGACAACGAATTTAGATAAAATACACATAGCTTAAACCAAATATTCATACCGGAGACCATATCACCCACCTGTATTTACATAATTGCACAAAATACACCAGGTGAAGGCCCCACCTTGCTTGCTGGCTTGTGACAGCCAGTCCAGACCACGCCCATGTTTTTGACATCACCAGTTGTACCCTGGCTGCCCTGCCTATCCACATTCACACTTATCAACATTGGACAATCATGACGGAAAGTGACAGCGATTGTGAACAAATTAGTTTAGTTTTGTCTTTTTTTTTTTGTCTTTTTTTTTGTCAGTGGTTCAGACAGCGACAGACGCATAGAACCTTACAGGTTCTAGCCGTCCGAGACGGAATCAGATGCTTTGTCTGATGACAACAGTTCCAACGATGACCAGAGAGCAGAACCAGTGGAAAATGTCATTGAACTGGACATTAATCGCCTCCAGAATTGCGAAGCCGAAGGGGGTCTGTCGAGGGCGCCCCATAAATATTGATTTTTCGGAAGCCATTATTATTACAGTGGAGGAGAGCCGCTGCTGTCAAGAAATTGACCAGATCAATATGAAAATGGAGGCGCATACCTGTCAAGTGAGACGTTTTCGCCGTATTTTGGTGCCAAGTGCGGCTGTGGGGGACGGCGGAGTGGTGGGGGACACTTTTCTGGGAAATGTTTTAAATGTAGTTCGTGTTGTTATTGTCAAATATTTTAAGGAAAATACGGGGAAAATGCAATTTTAGCAAAAACGGGCGTATTGCCATTTCTGTACGCCCAAAAGAAAAATATACGGGAAAAAAAATTGAGTGTGTTGAGGAGTACGTCCTGTGTGTGATCCCCCACAGCTGGTGCTGGCAGATGGCTCAGCGGGAGCTATTATCACTACAATGAGAAGTGTGGACTCAATCAGTCTGATGGCCGCGGCGGGCAGATCGCTCAGCGGGAGCTATTATCACTACTGTTCGAAGTGTGGACTCAATCATTAGTCTGATTGTTGGGGCAGGCAGATCGCTCAGCGGGAGCTATTCTCACTACAATGAGAAGGCTGAGAAGGATATCTGTTTCCTATAGGCCCTTAGAATAGAGGGTTAGTACTAGTGAAAGCGCTTTGAGTGGTCTTTGTGACTAGAAAAGCGCTATATAAGTGCAGGTTAGTTAGTTAGTTAGTTAGAAGTCATTAGGACAATGGTTTAACACTTTCAGCTGTACAGCGGTTGCGGAACAGAGAGAGATCGCCTTACAAATACAGAATTCTGCTTTTTTTTTTTTATTTTGCGCCGGACGCTGAGTTGTGTTGTTATTGTCAAATATCCATGAATCCTTAAAATATTTGACAATAACAACACAAGTTGCATTTGGGGCATTTCCCAGAGAGGTGTCCCTTGTTGCTCCGCCGTCCCTTATAGCCGCTTTTTACGGTGTTGAAGTACGGCGAAAACGTCTCACTTGACAGGTATGAAAACATTTCCCAGAGAAGTGTCCCTTATTACCCAGCTGTCCCTGATAGTCCCGTTTTAAGGTATGGGTGAAATATCCAATTTTTTCTTTCTTGTTGCTCACTTCAACCTTCCAGTCTCCATATAAACAATCAATTGAAATACCCCAAGCATCAAACTAGGGTACAATCTATTTCGTCACTTCCGCCTTCTTCCCCAGGCGATTCCAGGGGCCGTGTCAGGCCAAGCGCGGCAGTTTTAAATTAACGAATATTCCGTTGTTATTGAAGCATATGCACCAAGACCCGAACGGATCGGTTCCCTTTTATATCTAGTTTCAAGATATTTAAAGTACCCTGTTACGTGACATTTGGCCTTTAAGTCAATAATGGACAGTCATACACACTATGTCGAGAAAGGACACACACACACCGCCCTCATGTCCATAATGGGCAGTCATACACATTACACTCTTACAGCTCCCCCCCCACCCTTTGCAGGATCTACAGCACAATTTACACGGGTTGATCCAAATACACATCACTCTGCCCGTTGCTTAGGCTTCAATCTCCTCCCGAATCTGCTGAACGCAGGCTTCGCAGCCTGTGTTGTGCCGTCCTGCGGTGCGCCTGTGGAATGAGGGGGAGAAGGGTTATTTGCCCCCTGCTGGGGAACTAGGGGCTGTCCCTTGGGAGGCCTGCCGCGTCGAGGTGCCCCCGCCGGCCGTACAGGTTCGTCACGTAACACAAAAGCAGGCTTTAATCTGTCAACACTGATTGTCTCTTTCCTGCCCCCCAAGTCCAGTACAAAATATTTCTCCCCGGTTTCCAGCACTCGGAACGGACCATCATAAGGTGGGTGGAGACTGTGACGCTGGGTGTCGTGCCTGACAAAAACAAACTCTGCGTTTTGCAAAGCCTTGGGAACAAAAACCCGCGGAAACGTGTGATGAGTGGGGCCCGGGAGCATTTCTGCCCCCGTGCCACTTAGAGGTCCCCACACCGGGGGACGGTCGGGTGCTGCATGGGCTGGCAGGAACTCTCCTGGCAGCCTGAGAGGTTGAGTAAACACTAATTCAGCAGGTGAGGCATCTAAATCCTCCTTGGGTGCCGAACGCAACCCCAATAAAACCCATGGTAGTTTGTTTACCCAATTTGTATCCGTGAGCGACGCTCTGAGGGCTGCCTTCAACGACCTGTGAAAACGCTCGCATAAACCGTTGGCCTGTGGGTGATAAGCGGTGGTGCGATGAGCTGTTGCCCCTAAGCCGCTGGCCATGGCTGACCATAGCTCTGAAACGAACTGTGGACCCCTATCGGATGTAATGTCCGACGGGACTCCGAACCGCACTACCCAGGCTGTTAAAAAAACGCGAGTTACCTCTGCCGCTGTGGTAGACTGCAATGGGACCACTTCCGGCCAACGCGTGGTCCGGTCCACAATTGTCAGGAGATGTGTGAACCCCTGCGATGGCGGCAGGGGTCCCACTAGATCTATGTGCACATGATCAAACCTCTTAGCCGGGATGTGGAAAGGCTCTAAAGGGGCTTTTGTGTGTCTGTGAACTTTGGCCCGCTGGCAGGACATGCAGGCTCTAGCCCACTCCTTCACGTGCTTGCGCAGGCTCGGCCAAACAAACTTCTCTGCTACCATTTTCACCGAAGCGCGTACTCCCGGGTGTGCCAGGGAGTGCACCGTGTCAAAAACACGACGGCGCCATGTGGCCGGCACCACTGGGCGAGGTCGCCCGGTGGATACATCGCAAATAAGCGGGGGTGAACCGGTTTGTAAACTTACGTTCTCCAGCCTTAACCCTGTTCTTCCAGACAGAAGCGCGCGCACGTCTGTGTCCTCGCCCTGCTCTGCTGCCATGGCCGCGTAATCTATCCCTACGTGCACCGGAGCCGCGTGCGCGTCCGCGCTGTTACCGCGCTCCGCGTCTGCGGCGCTACAGCCCCCATCCGCGCAGACAGGTGCTGTTACCGCTCGCGAGAGGCAGTCCGCCACCACATTAAATTTACCGGCTACGTGCTGTATATCGGTGGTGAATTCTGAAATTGCGGCCAGCTGCCTCTGCTGTCGGCCTGACCATGGTTCAGAGACTTTGGACATTGCAAAAGTTAACGGTTTGTGGTCGACAAAAGCGGTGAAACGCCGCCCTTCCAACCAGAACTGGAAATGGCGAATGGCCAGGTGGAGCGCTAGCAGTTCCCTGTCAAACGTGCTATATTTTCGCTCCGCATCGCGTAGGGACCTGCTAAAAAAAGCGAGTGGTTGCCAAGCCCCGGCGACTTGCTGTTCTACCACGGCTCCTATGGCCACATCTGACGCGTCTGTGGTTAGCGCTATTCGGGCTGCTGGGTCTGGGTGAGCCAGCAGTGCTGCGTTCGCTAGTGCTTTCTTAACCTCAGTGAATGCGCGCTCCCGCTCCGGGGACCACTCAATCGCATTGGAGGGCTTTTGTTTTTTTAGGGCGACATACAACGGTTGCATGAGCTGCGCCGCGTGAGGTATGAAATGGTTGTAAAAGTTTACCATGCCTAAAAATTCCTGCAACGCTTTTACCGTTTGTGGCTGGGGAAACTCAGCCACCGCGCGTACTTTGGAGGGCAGCGGAACTGCACCCTCTGGAGAGACGCGGTGCCCCAAAAAATCGATCTGTGCTGCGCCGAAATGGCACTTGGCTGGGTTGATTATCAACCCGTGCGCTCCCAACTGCTGAAAAACAGTTCTGAGGTGACTCTCGTGTTCCTCCTCAGAGGCGCTGGCGACTAAAATATCATCTAAGTAGACAAAAACAAAAGGGAGGTCGCGCAAAACGGCATCCATCATGCATTGGAAGGTTTGCGCAGCGCCTTTAAGGCCAAAAGGCATGCGTAAAAATTCAAAAAGCCCGAAAGGGGTTATTACCGCTGTCTTGGGAATGTCCTCTGATCGGACCGGGACCTGGTGATAACCGCGGACCAGGTCTATTTTAGAAAAAATTCGTGCCTTGGCCAAATGCACCGAAAAATCTTGGATATGCGGAATTGGGTAGCGGTCCTGCGCTGTGGCATTGTTTAACCTGCGATAATCGCCGCACGGTCTCCACGAGCCGTCCGCCTTAGGGACCATGTGGAGGGGGAAAGCCCAAGCGGACTTCGAGCGGCGAATTATGCCCAACCTTTCCAGGTTTGCGAACTCCTCACGCGCAATAGAGAGCTTACCTGCATCCAGGCACCGAGCTTTCGCAAAAACCGGTGGACCACTTGTGGTTATAAAGTGCTCCACCCCGTGATTCGCCACCTTAGCTGAAAACGTGGGAACTGTGAGTGCTGGGAACTGGTTTAGGAGAGTGTGGAACTTACCTCCTGCTGCGGCGGCGTTGGCCTGTACTGTCGGCAGGGACACTCGCGCTGCACAGGGAATAGAACAAAAAGAGAGTGCATTAACTAAGCGTCTATTAGCCAGATCTACCAACAAGCCATGTGAGCACAAAAAGTCGGCGCCCAACATGTTAAAACTCACCGCCGCTACAATGAAGGTCCATTCATAGTTGCGGCCGTGCAAGGACAGGCGCAGAGTTCTTTCGCCAAACGTCTTGATCGACGAGCCGTTTGCGGCTGTTGCTCCATCTCCGCGGGGGCCGGCCGCCCGGTCCGCGTAGGTCGCGGTGATGAAACTCCTCTGTGCTCCGGTGTCAACGAGGAATCGCCGTCCAGAGCTCGCGTCCGTCAGGTAGAGCAGCTTGTTCCGTTCGCCGAGGGTCGAAGCTGCCAGCGACCTCCGGCTCTTTGCGTTTCCCTGCTTCCTGAAGTTGCATGGCGGGACGCACCTGTGCGCCTTGTGCGCGAAACGTCGATGGTAGAAGCACATCTCGTTCTCTCCTCTGCTCCGGGATCACGCTGCCGCTGTTGTCGCTGCCATCTCCTGTTCGCCGCATGCGTCCAGGAGTCGCTCTGCTTCCAAAGCCAGCGCGCGGAAGTCCTGCTGGTCCACACACCTCATGCTGGACAGGGAGCCTCTCATGTGCGCTGGAAGGGTCCTCAAAAAGATGTGTTTAAATAAAAACGCATCGTTGCCTGCCCCGATCATCTGCAGCATGTCCTCCATGAGGACGGTCGGCCTGCGTCCTCCTCTGTCGCGCAGGTCCAGGAGTGTTCTGGCCCTCACCTCGGCTGATGGCACAAAGCTCCGAATGAGGGCGGCTTTCAGGGCGTCGTATTTGCCAGCAGCGGGCGGCTGCTGCACCAGGCTCCGCACACATCGGGCTGTGCGGCTGTCGAGTCTTGCGATGACATTGTGGAACTTAATGTCATCCTCTGATACCCCGTTAAGCACGAACCGTGATTCCACGTGTTGGAACCATGAGTGTGGGTCCTCTTGCCAGAACTCGGGGAGTCTAATGGAGTTTACGCCGGTGCGGGCGGTCTCCGGTGAGTGAGGTTCGGAGTCGGAGAGACGACCTCCAAGTCTTTCCATTTTTCTCACGTGTGGGTCACCAATGTAGGAAACTCGAAATGAAGAGACTGAATGATTTTTCAGTATTGGCTTATTCCATATCAAGTCCTACAGCTCCTCTCTCAGCCAGGGAATGAAGAGGGCGAGCTGGGATAAACCACATACCTTTATACTGTTACAACAGACACAAATCACATTCACATCAAACACAGAATTCCATTCATAACTAATCCTCCCATTGTCCTCTAGGCTTCTCTGTCTGACCCTATGAGTCAGGCAGTCTCTTCAGGTTCACTCTCAGATCTTCTCACTTCTCCTCTAGTCCGCAGGGGGTCCAGACTCAATGTCCATCTGGGGCGTGATGTCAATACACACTGTGAGCTCAAAATTCCTTCATGTCTGGGTCTCTGCCAAGGAATATGTGAGCTACATAATGTTACACCACAACATTACTGTTATTGAGTAGACTACACTTTCTGGCGACTCTATATGGAGGACGAAAAATAACTTAATTAGCAATAACTTCTAAGTAAATACTTATTTTTATTCAACTAATTTTTTGGTAACTGTTAACGTCTGGAAATGATGAGGAGTTCAGGTGACGTTTTATTAACACAAGAACAAGAAAGCACAGGCGTCACTCCATCTAGCCTGAGAGTCCACAGCAAATTGACAGAGTCCCTTCCGCTGGGCCCTCTTCGGCTACGGTCACACTGCAAGTTTTAATGCGCAATTCCAATTTTTTTGCACAAATGTGACCCATATCTGATTTTTTAATGACTGTCTGAACAACACAGATCCGATTTTTTCACACCAGACCAAGGCCACTTTCATATGTGGTCCTAATTCCGAATCATACCGTTGAAGCGGCATGATAAAATAAAGGCAGCGATGGAGTTTTTAGTTGGTTTATTGAATCATACCGCCTTCATCGGAACACCTCCCCAGCCCTCGTGCTGCGGGCTGAGGTGATGTCCTCAGGCTCTCAGAGAGGAGAAACAAAGTACGTGTCTGCAGCAGTTGAAGGAGTCAGTGAATGAGAGGCAGATTTACAGGACAGTGCAGCATATATACCCAACTCAGACAATACATCAAAGACATTCACAGCAGTCGATCTGGGCATTTGCATATCAGAGGTACAGACAGGATGCATGAACACAATGCATGGATGACACTTCAACCTCACAGCTGTAAACTCAGCATGCAGCGGAAAAAACCCAGGAGTAACGAACTGACTGTCTCTGTGTGTTGTGGGGGGGTTGAATCAACCCGCCACACCGTATCTGATATTTTCCAAAGTGACCTCCGTCTGAACGGTCATGTCGCATTTCTATCCATCCATCTTCTACCGCTTTTCCGGAGGTCCGGGTCGCGGAGGCAGCAGTTCAAGCAGAGAAGCCCAGACTTCCCTCTCCCCAGCCACCTGCTCCAGCTCTTCAGAGGGGATACCAAGGCGTTCCCAGACCAGCTGGGAGACATAGTCTCTCCACACCTTATCGTGGTGGGGGGGTTTGCGTGCCCCATTGATCCCAGGAGCTATGTTGTCTGGGGCAATTTGCCTCTGATAGGGTCTCCCAAGACAAACTGGTCCTGGGTGAAGGGCCAGACTAAGAACGATCCAACAGACTCTCATGATAAATTGTATATTGTGGGTGACCCCCACAGCCTACGGACAAGCAGAGCGCTCAGCTGGAGCAATTAGCATAACAGTGAGATGTATGTACTGATATCAATAGGCAGCCTCTCCTTCCTACCAGTAATTCTGCTATTGATATGCGTGACTCTCATGTAAATGTCCATGCCTCCCTGCAGTTTACTGTGATGTTAATGTGCCATGCATGCATTGTCTAGCTGGGTATTTAAGTCAACCATATCGCTTGCTCTCTCTCTCTCTCTTACTGTTCTTTCTGATCACACGCATTGCCTGTTTGCTGACTAGAGACTGAGGGCTCGCTCCAGCGCGCTTACACAGTGCTGGAGTGAGTCCTGTGATGGTGGATGAATAAAACACCCTTTTAAACTTCACTTCGCTGTGCCTGCACTTATTCTGTGCCTCAACACTTGGGTACACCTTATTTTTATCCGCCACAATATCAAGGATTCAGTGTACCCCGCCCGGTTTGGGGTTACCGGGGCCTCACCCTGGAGCCAGGCCTGGGGGAGGGGCTCGAAGGCTAGTGTCTGGTGGCCGGGTTTCCGCCCATGGGACCCGGCCGGGCTCAGCCTGAAGGAGTTACATGGGTCCGCCCTCCAGTGGGCTCATCACCTGCAGGAGGGATCATGGGGGTCCGGTGCTATGTGGATTAGGTGGCGGTCAAAGGCGGAGACCTTGGCGGACTGATGTCGCATTTCATCCGACTTTTTCCTCATTGAAGTGAGACAGACGCTACAATTCTGCGGTGGCGGATGCCGCAGGCATGGGAGACACAGCTGATTTGCGCTCTCTTTTTAATCAATCTCCTTCCCTTTATCACTGGATTGTAATTTTTGTCAGCTCAGACTGCACAATAACTTCAAAATTGCGGGGGGAGTTTGGGGCTGAGCCATAGATAAGACATTACATGCACACAGTAACGGCACATTTATAAAACACCTCCTACTACACCCAGGGCACCGCCATATTAGTACACCCCAACTATGTACACTATATTCCTATCTAACATCTAATATCTAACATCCTTCCCCCCCCCCCCCGAAGAAAATCACAAGCACACTAATCAGACCCTCCCCAATTTGGTAACCCGATGCACTCTCTAAATATACTGCAAACATAAATACACAAAGCTATTCATGCACACCACACCGGCCCGGCAGACTACTCCGCCATTTTGATTATAACATTCTGTAACTGCCACATTTTCATTTCCGTCTATTTTTTGTGTATTTTGTTGTTATTACGGTAGAGCACCATCAGAGGGCGCTGTGGCTCAATAGTAGGCTTTAGTATGCAGAGTTGAGGTTCATTGCATCAGAAGAAGCGATCTCTAGTGAGAAAAAGGTGCTGTGTAGCTGTGACTTTTCAGCGGTGTTGAAGTGGAGTTATCGTGGCGCAGTTTGAAGTCAGTAAAGTAGAAGACTGGGAAAAAAAACAAAAAGCACTGGACTGCGCCCGTGGTGCGAACGCCTTGCGGGGTGGAGTAATTGTATTCTAAGGATAGAATTAATTATGAGAAGTAACCACTGAGCTAAGCCAGTGCATTGGTAGCAGCAAAACAACAACCTTATAACAGGTACTGTTGATGTCAGCTAAATGGTTTCAGATATGTGGATAAGATGAAATGAGATTAAAAAAAGTTGTAAATTAAACTGGGAAACTTTCAAATTTACAATGGAAAAAATGTATACGAAAACTCAAATTTATAAGAAAACTCATACTGTGGAGTGTGTAAATGAAGAGGCAGCTTCATGTCAGACAATTTATTACACACTCACATCTCACAAGCACAGAACAGACTGGTTACAGCAAGCACCCCTCTCTATATATCAAGTCACCTTCACAAGCTTCAAGGCACTTCCTCATACACAGCATGATATTTACAATTCATTCAACCCCCTCTCACCCTCTTGGGCATTGTTCTCCCATTTGTATTCATTGTCTCTGTCTGAGGTGCGAAATAACCTAACCTCCATAATACTGTCAATACTAGTCACATTCCTTTTAACTTCTAAGTAAATACTTGTTATTAGTCAACTAATTTTTTGGTGACTATTCTTGTAGTTGAGTAATTAACAACATAAGGTAACATTACTTTTACTGAGTAGGCTACACTTTCTGGCGACTCTAACACTAGAGTGGACATCAGCCTAATTTTCACACTGAACAGAGTCACCATATTGGATACACAATTATTGTTTTGACGGAATTAAAATATTCCCAGCCCTAGTGTGTGTGTGTGTGTGTGTGTGTGTGTGTGTGTGTGTGTGTGTGTGTGTGTGTGTATCTCCACCTTATTCCTGAGGGCGCTGCTGAACAAAGCATTATGGGCGCAACTTCCGGTTTCGGGTGAACTTGTATTAAATCAGTCAGCAAGAGTGGAGTAGTGGGGCATTTAAAATAGCGTTTTTAAAAGTTTTTCAAATTCATTTTAATGTATAGGCCACATGTTTTGTACTCAAGCGGCAGCTAATTTCAGCACTTATAATTTTTGTATTTTTTTAATGTTTTGGCATAGTTCTGGTACTTGTTGCTGGTGTTCGTGGTTGTGCCATAGACTGTATAAATGGGGGCTTCGCACTGGCAATGCGTAGATCATGTACTGAAAACTAAAAAGGACTGTTGGTGTGATCGGTGGTAGAGACGCAAGAGCACCAG
The DNA here is from genome assembly GCA_020510985.1 of Pholidichthys leucotaenia. NCBI lineage: Eukaryota > Metazoa > Chordata > Actinopteri > Cichliformes > Pholidichthyidae > Pholidichthys > Pholidichthys leucotaenia. The sequence continues at coordinate 97,700,367 of CM035847.1, forward strand.
GTATGTTTTCACTTGTATGAATGTCACAGATTTGACGTTTATATACGTATGTCACCAGATGCAAGGCTGCACAAAGTAAATTAATAAATAAAAAATAGTATCAGTTTACCTGCTAAAGCTTAACGATTTAAGAAAGCTATCAAATAGGCAGGGTTTTTTTTTGCATTCATTGTTAGGTTAATTGGCATCAAACTGGGGATTCTAAATTGTCCTTAGGTATGACTGTGAGAGTGAATGGTTGTCTGTCTCTTTGTGTTGGCCCTGCGATGGACTGGCGATCTGTCAAGGGTGTACCCTGCCTCTCGCCCAAAGATGCTGGGATAGGCTCCAGCCCCCCCGCGACCCGAAAAGGATTAAGCAGAAGAAGATGAATGAATGAATGAATGAATGCACTGCATTGGAACAATATGCACTTGATGTTAGCACCTTCAGCATACATTAATTTTTAAATTATCACAAAATATAGATCAATAGAACAATTGTCAGAAAAGGTCTGTACATGTTAAGTTAAATAACAAGCATTCACGGCATGATGCTAGCATGAGCGTTTTAATTTCGGGGTAAAACAAACAGCTGCAGCTGTCTGTTTTACCCCAACATTAAAACACCCAAGCACACTGTTGCGGTTCTTTGTGGCTCTGACTAGATTCTGTGTCTACTCTGAGGTAAATTTGATTATGTCCAACATCTTTTAACAAAATGCAACCAACTTTATTGCGGTGGACACACTGATATATCTCAGAGCTTTTATTTGTTTACAACATTAGCATCACATACAGACAGAGACTGAAGCTCACAAAACCTGTTGTGAGCACTACGAAGAAATGGACCAGTGAAGCTGGGGAGGAGCTGAGCACGTGCTTGGAAATAACTGACTGGGGCATGTTTAAAGGAGCCACGCATGATCTGGATGAGTACACGGACACTGTGATCTCATATATCCACTTTTGTGAGGAGAGTATTCTTCCATCGCGCACCAGGGTGAGATACTCCAACGACAAGCCCTGGTTCACAGCTAAGCTCAGACAGATCAGGAAGGAGAAGGAAGCAGCGTTGAAAAGTGGAGACAGGGACTGCTACAGGGAGGTCAAATACCGGTTTAGCAGAGAGCTGAGGAGAGCTAAATCTGTGTATTCTGAGAAACTCCAGCAGCAGTTCACTGCTAACGACTCTGCTTCTGTGTGGAGAGGACTGAGACAAATCACCAACTATCGGCCTCAGGCTTCTAAGGGTCAGGATGACATAGCCCTTTGTCAAAGTCTGTCCCAACACTATGCCCGCTTTGACACCTCGTCAGCTGTGTCCAACTCCCCCCTCCCCCCAGCGCCACTGCCTCCATTGTCCCCACTTCATCAAAGGCACCCCCCCTCCTCCCCCCTTGCCCTTGCCATCAGTGAGCAGGACGTGCACAGACAGTTCTCCAGACTGAACCCGCGCAAGGCCCCTGGTCCGGACGGCGTGTCTCCCTCCACCCTGAGACACTGTGCGGAGGAGCTGACTCCTGTCTTCACAGACATTTTTAACACCTCCCTGAAGTCATGCCACGTGCCGGCCTGCCTCAAAACCTCTACCATCGTCCCTGTCCCCAAGAAGCCACGGATCACTGGACTTAACGACTACAGACCTGTAGCGCTCACCTCTGTAGTCATGAAGTCCTTTGAGCGCCTGGTCCTGCCCCACCTCAAGACCATCACCACTCCCCTCCTGGACCCGCTGCAGTTTGCCTACAGAGCCAACAGGTCTGTGGACGACGCAGTCAACCTGGCCCTCCACTCCATCCTGCAGCACCTGGACTCCCCGGGAACCTACGCCAGGATCCTGTTTGTGGACTTCAGCTCTGCATTCAATACCATCCGCCCCGCTCTGCTCCAGGACAAGCTGTCCCTGCTCAACATGCCTGACTCCCTCCACAGGTGGATCACCGACTTCCTGACGGACCGGAGGCAGCATGTGCGGCTGGGAAAGACTGTCTCAGACTCTGTTAGCATCAGCACCGGATCACCCCAGGGCTGTGTACTTTCCCCCCTGCTCTTCTCCCTGTACACCAACTCCTGCACCTCCAGCCACCAGTCTGTTAAGCTGATCAAGTTTGCGGACGACACCACCCTCATCGGGCTCATCTCCAACGGCGACGAGTCCATCTACAGGAGAGAGGTGGCCCAGCTGGCGTCCTGGTGCAGCCACAACAACCTGCAGCTGAACGCTCTGAAGACAGTGGAGATGATCGTGGACTTCAGAAAAGTCACAGCCCCTCTGCCCCCCCCCCCCCCCTTACCCTCACAGACTCTCCCATCACCACTGCGGATTCCTTCCGCTTCCTGGGCACCACCATCACCCGGGACCTCAAGTGGGAGCCAACCATCAGCTCCCTCATCAAAAAGGCCCAGCAGAGGATGTTCTTCCTGCGGCAGCTGAGGAAGCTCAAGCTACCCACCAAGATGTTGGTGCAGTTCTACATGGCCATCATTGAGTCCATCCTCACCACCTCCATCACCGTGTGGTACGCAGGAGCCACCGCCAGGGACAGACTAAGACTGCAGCGCGTTGTGCAGGCTGCTGAGAAGGTGATCGGCTGCGAGCTCCCATCCCTCCAGGACCTGCACATCTCCAGGACCCGGAGGCGTGCAGGTCAGATCATAGCTGACCCTTCACACCCTGGACACGCACTGTTTGCCCCCCTCCCCTCAGGTAGAAGACTTCGGTCCATTCAGACTAAAACCTCCCGCTACATGAACAGCTTCTTCCCCTCTGCCATCAGACTGCTGAACACTAAGTGACTTATTAGACTCTCGTGCACTACGTACAGCAGCTCAACCGGACTCATGATAATTATCACTGTTTTCTTTTGCACTACCGACTGCACTATGTGGAACTCCACAATATCTGCTGCTTGTTAATATATTTTAAATTGCATAGATTAGTATTACTCATTCATATTCTACATTTTATTGCATGCATAGTTTTTTATTTTTATCTTTAGTGCTACTCCATGTTTAATGTTGCAGCATTGCACCGAGACAAATTCCTAGTTTGTGTACTACATGAACAATGGCAATAAATCTGATTCTGATTCTGATTCTTATCTTAGCAGCAGCGCTAACAAACGGAGCTACTGTCTGCAAGGCTACTTTTTAAGGTAATCTTCCCATCCCTCCATAGTCATGGGAAATGGTATGATTATATTGCTGTTTTTGAGGTACAAAAGGCTGTGTTCCCACATTTTTTTTATGCTGAAGTCATTGTTTTTAAACAAGGAAAAGTGTCCCATTTCAGTAACAACCACACGTTCTAAACTAGTACCAGAAGTTGGGCCCATAATTCATGCAAGGCATCATGGGGACAATGAATAAGGTGTGTGTGTGTATATATATATATATATATATATATATAATGTGGCAACCTGGGGAGTGCATAATGGTTTACCACCTTAGACAGGAACAAAGGATGTGAAGTTAACCTTTAGTGTGTGAGAAGTTTCTAGATGCCCTAGTAAGATAACAGGGAGGTGTCAAGGATGAATGGACTGACTGCAGTCGGGGGAGATTATCTTTTGTGTGTGATGAATGGACTGACTGCAGTCGGGGGAGATTATCTTTTGTGTGTGAGAAGAGTCTAGAAGGACGCCATGTTATTTAAGGGAACAGTTCCTACTTGTATGCCATTCTGTCTATGCTCTTCGTGTGAGTCATGTAATAAACCGCTTGAACCAAATCAGCCTCATTTTTTACACGCTACACACTGGTGACCCAAGACGAATCATGGAATACGACGGAAGATCCCCGGAGCCAACCTCGACTGGAACCCCCAGCTTCGCGTGCGCTGTAGCGATCAAACTACCTGATTTTTGGCAGCACAACCCGCTCTCCTGGTTCCACCTAACCGAGGCGCAGTTCGCCCTCCGAGGGATATCGGCGGATGATACGAAATTCTACTATGTGGTCGCAGCGCTCGATGCCAGCACGGCTCAGCACATCGAGAGCCTGCTCGATCAGCCACCAGCCGACGGCAAATATGACGCGTTGAAGGCTGCCCTCATCCAGCACTACACGCTCTCGGATGGTGAGAGAGCAGAGAGGCTTCTGACGCGGACCGAGTTGGGAGACGGTTCGGCCGTGGACATGATGGAGAAGATGCTGAGGTTAAAGGGCACGGACGACGACCACTTCATCTTCACCCACATTTTCCTCAGGAACCTTCCGACAGCGGCGAGAGCGGCCTTGGCCAATTCGTCGTTGCTGGCCAAACAGGACTATCGTGCGCTAGCCCGAGAGGCAGACCGGATCATCGTCGCCACCAAGGCTTTCGTGGCCATTGCGGCAGCGACGGAGCCCGGCACGTCGACACGAGGAGGAGAGGAGCCGCCGACAGCAGCAGCAGAATCACCGACGGCAGCAGCAGCGGGGGCCAAGGAACATGGAGGTGACACGCTTTGCTTCTACCATCGCCGCTTTGCAGAGAGGGCACGCAAATGTATACCACCGTGCCAGTTCAAGCGCTCGGGAAACGCCAAGACCGGGGGTCGGTAGCAGCCGCGACCCTCGGGGAGGAGAACAAGCTGCTCTATTTGACGGACGCACGCTCGGGGAGGCATTTCCTCGTGGACACCGGCGCACAGAGGAGTTTCATCCGGCTGACCTACGCTGACCGGCTGGCAGGAGCCAGCGGCCCCGAGATGGCAGCAGCAAACGGCTCAGACATTAAGACCTTTGGTGAGAGGACTCTGCTCTTGTCTCTACACGGTAGTACATTTGAATGGACTTTTGTTGTAGCAGCATTGGATTACCATATACTGGGGGCTGATTTTCTATGTGCACATGGGTTGTTGGTAGATGTCGCTAACAGGCGCCTGGTTAATGCACTGTCCTTCGATTCTCTCCCCTGTATAGCTCGAGTGACCCGGCCAACAGCACAAGTCAACGTCACAGCTACAAGCGGTAAGTTCCACACACTGCTCACTCAGTTCCCAGCACTCACAGTCCCGACGTTTTCAGCAGCTATCGCTAAACATGGGGTGGAGCATTTTATCACCACCACCGGGGCGCCCGTTTTTGCAAGACCTCGGCGCTTGGACGCAGCTAAACTGGCCATAGCGCGCGAGGAGTTCGCTAACCTAGAGAGGTTAGGCATCATCAGGCGCTCAAACAGCCCATGGGCTTCTCCGCTACACATGGTCCCTAAAGCTGAAGGTTCGTGGCGACCTTGCGGCGATTTCCGCAGGTTAAACAACGCTACAGCGCATGACCGCTACCCAATTCCCCACATTCAGGATTTTTCCGCTCACCTCGCAGGAGCGCGCATTTTTTCTAAGATAGATTTGGTCCGTGGTTACCACCAAGTCCCAGTGCGCGCTGAGGACATACCCAAAACAGCGGTAATAACTCCGTTTGGTTCATTTGAGTTCTTGCGCAAGCCATTTGGGCTTAAAGGGGCAGCACAGACGTTCCAACGCATGATGGATGCAGTGCTGCGCGATCTCCCTTTCGTGTTCGTCTACCTGGACGATATCTTGGTAGCCAGCGCGTCCGAAGACGAACACGAAACCCACCTCACGACGGTTTTCTGTAGGTTGGAAGAGCACGGTTTAATAATCAACCCAGCGAAATGTCAGTTCGGGGTGACGGGGATTGATTTTTTAGGGCACCGCGTCTCTCCCGAAGGAGCGGTTCCGCTGCCTGACAAAGTGCGTGCAGTGACAGATTTTCCCCGACCACAAATGGTCAGGGCGCTACAAGAATTTTTGGGAATGGTGAACTTTTATAACCGTTTCCTTCCCCGCGCAGCGCAGCTCATGCAGCCATTGTACGCTGCGCTCAAAAAACAGAAACCCGCGAATAAGGTCGAATGGATCCTGGAACGAGAGCAGGCGTTCTCGGAAGTTAAAGCAGCCCTGGCAAACGCCGCATTGTTGGCACATCCAGACCCAACGGCCCGCATAGCCCTCACCACTGACGCCTCAGATGTGGCCATAGGGGCTGTTGTGGAGCAGTGCGTCGCCGGGGCTTGGCAGCCGCTTGCCTTTTTCAGCAGAACCTTACGTGACAATGAACGTAAATACAGCGCGTTCGACAGAGAGCTGCTGGCTCTCCACCTGGCCATTCGCCATTTCCAGTTCTGGCTGGAAGGGTGCAATTTTACTGCGTTTGTTGACCATAATCCACTAACATTCGCGATGGCCAAAGTTTCAGAACCTTGGTCGGGCCAGCAGCAGAGGCAGCTGGCCGCGATCTCAGAGTTTACTACCGATATTCAGCATGTGTCGGGCAAACTGAATGTAGTGGCAGACTGCCTCTCGTGCGCTGTTGTGGCCCCGGTCTGTGTAGGGTTGGATTACGCAGCCATGGCCGCAGAGCAGGCTAGTGACGCGGACGTGCGCGCGCTCCAGTCTGGACCAACAGGGTTAAGGCTGGAGAAGAGGACGCTGCTTAACAGCATTCCCTCCTTAATCTGCGACGTCTCCACGGGTCGCCCACGGCCTGTGGTTCCGGCCGCGTGGCGCTGCCGCGTGTTTGAGTCGGTTCACTCTTTGGCACACCCAGGGGTGCGCGCGTCGGTCAAAATGGTAGGAGAGAAATATGTGTGGCCAGGCCTTTGCAAACAAGTGAAAGAGTGGGCGGCAGCCTGCGTGGCGTGCCAACGAGCCAAGGTTCACAAACACACGAAGGCTTCTTTGGAGCCGTTTCGCATCCCGGCTAAGAGGTTTAACCATGTCCACGTGGACCTCGTAGGCCCCCTTCTGCTATCACAGGGGTACTCGCATCTCCTGACAATGGTGGACCGCACCACGCGCTGGCCAGAAGCGGTTCCGCTGGCGGCAACCATGGCCGAGGAGGTGGCGCGCAGCCTAGGTGTCTCAATTCACCGCACAACCGCGTACAACCCGCAGGCAAATGTTTTTTTTTTTTTTTTGTTACTTATTTGTACCCGTAGGTAGATTTGGTTTGCAGTCTGGTGACAAGCCACCGGCTGCCGGCCGCTGCGTGCGCGAGCGCCCTAAACCTACATGTTTTTGGTATGCGGGAGGAAACCGGAGAAATCCCGGAGTAAACCCACGCAACACGGGGAGAACATGCAAACTCCACACAGCTCACTGTTGGTCGGGGGCTGGGATCGAACCCACGATCTCATGATCCCCGCGATCCCCCGGCCGAGGGTAAAACTGTGCTGCCACAGTGCTAAACCACTGCGCCACCGTGCAGGTTATGGGAACGTTTTCATAGGTCGTTAAAAGCGGCTCTGAGGGCTTCACTGACGGATGCAAATTGGGTAGACAGGCTACCATGGGTTTTATTGGGGTTATGTTCTGTGCCTAAAGAGGATCTGGAAGCTTCCCCAGCAGAACTCGTTTTTGCACAACCACTCCGGCTGCCTGGGGAGTTTCTGCCAGATAATCCTGCGCCAGGCAGCTCCCCGTCTCAGCTGCTGCAGCGTTGCATGGACTGAAGCACGCTGCCGGGCCCTGCCCACCACAGTTTTCCGTGCGTTTTTGTGCCTAAAGCTTTGAAAAACGCAGAGTTCGAATTTGTCAGACACGACGCCCACCGCCCCCCACTGCGCCCACCTTATGATGGACCGTTTAGAGTGCTGGAAACAGGGGATAAGCATTTTTTGCTAGATTTGGGGGGTAGGAGGGAAAAAATTGGCATAGACAGACTCAAACCTGCTTTTGCTGTGGCTGACAAGCAAGTGCTGTTGGCGAGGGCCCCTCGGCGTGGAAGACCCCCACGGGGCGCTTCCCAGAGAAAAGATTCTCCAGAGCACCCACACGGACAGTCAAAAAGTTTTCACCCCCAGACATCAGCCCCCCAGCATGGCAACGCCACGGAGACAGCAAATCCTGGCTACAGCAGATACGGCAGAAGACTGAAGCCCAAGCAGCATGTGGACTGTTACCCTTTTGTCCTATCTAAGTTGCTGGGGGGCGGGGTGGCAACCTGGGGAGTGTATAATGGTTTACCACCTTAGACAGGAACAAAGGACGTGAAGTTAACCTTTTGTGTGTGAGAAGTTTCTAGATGCCCTAGTAAGATAACAGGGAGGTGTCAAGGATGAATGGACTGACTGCAGTCGGGGGAGATTATCTTTTGTGTGTGATGAATGGACTGACTGCAGTCGGGGGAGATTATCGTTTGTGTGTGAGAAGAGTCTAGAAGAATGCCATGTTATTTAAGGGAAGAGTTCCTACTTGTATGCCATTTCTGTCTATGCTCTTCGTGTGAGTCGTGTAATAAACCGCTTGAACCAAATCAGCCTCATTTTTTACACGCTCCACAATATATATATTGTGGGTACATATGCGGTTTCTATATGCTTCACATGCTTGTTACTGTATGCTTATTGTTTACTGCACGTCTCAGAGGAACAAAAGGTCTGAACCTCCTAGGGGTAGCAGGAGGATGCGAAGTCTGGCCTTTTGTATGCAGAGAGACGGCCATGAAGGATTTCCTGACCACCAGGACTTCAGGTGGAGACAGAAGACCTGAAGGGGGGTGCATTGTGATTTGGGATGTAAAGACAATGCGACTGTTTGCTTTGATGTCCTGGGGTATAAAAAGGACAGCTGTGGGGGCATGCCTCTCTCTTTTCTGTTTTTGGATGTTGGAGAATGTAGTGGTGAATAAAACTGATTTTGAGTAATAAACTCAGCCTCGTCTTTCCACACATCTCCACACTGGTGACCCTACGATGTATCATGAGCGGAGATGAATCTCCCGAGCTAGACTCGCCAGGAGCCAGCCAAACGAGTGCAGCCACAGTCCACCTACCGGACTTCTGGCCGAACAATCCGCGCTCCTGGTTTAGCGCAGTCGAGGCACAGTTCCACCTCCGGAGGATTTCGGTAGACACCACAAAGTTCTACCATGTGGTTGCAAAGCTGGACAACCACACAGCCCAGCGAGTGGAGAGCCTGATCAACCACCCGCCGGACAGCGACAAGTACAGCACGTTAAAGGCTGCACTCATTCGTTACTTCACCCCCTCGGTGCAGGAGCGAGCAGAGAGGCTCCTGGCGCTGACTGAATTTGAGGGCGACAGACCTGCAGACCTGATGGGGAAGATGTTGAGTTTGAGAGACTCCGAAGATGATAACTTCATCTTCACCCACCTCTTCCTCAGAACCCTACCGTTAGAGGTGAGAGTGACCCTGGCCAGTTCACCACTGCTGGCCTGACGAGACTACCACGAGCTGGGCCAGGAGGCGCAGCGACTTGTCGACGCCAGTAAACGACGTGTGGCTGTGGCTGCGGCAGCGGAGCCAGGCGCAACGTCCGGAGACGGCAGGGGGTCAGAGGCTGCAGCACCAGACTCACCGACGACGGCGGCGGCAAGGGCCGGGAAACACGGAGCAGACGACGTCCTTTGCTTCTACCATGGCCGTTTCGCAGAGAGGGCACGCAAGTGCATTCCACCGTGCCACTTCAAGCGCTCGGGAAACGCCAAGACCGGGGGTCGGTAGCAGCTGCGGCCCTCGGAGAGGAGAACAAGCTGCTCTACTTGAAGGATGCGCACTCGGGGAGGCACTTCCTCGTGGACATCGGCTCCCAGCTGAGTTTCATCACACCTTCCTACGCTGACCGACTGGCGCCTTCCAGCGGTCCCCGGGTGTCAGCAGCGAACAGCTCGGCGATTAAGACCTTCGGTAAGAGGACTCTGCTTCTGTCTTTACATGGCCGCACTTTCGAATGGACTTTCATCATAGCGGCAGTCAATTTCAACATGTTAGGGGCTGATTTTTTGTGCTCACATAGTTTGTTGGTCGATCTTGCTAACAGACGCCTGGTTAATGCACTCTCTTTTTCTTCTATTCCCTGTACAGCTCGAGTGGCCCCGCCAACAGCACAAACCAACGTCACAGCTGCAGGTGGTAAGTTCCACACACTCCTCACTCAGTTCCCAGCACTCACGGTCCCAACTTTTTCGGCAACAGTGGCTAAACACGGGGTGGAACATTTTATTACTACCACCGGACCGCCCGTTTTCGCAAAAGCTCGGCGCTTGGATTCAACTAAACTGACCATAACGCGCGAGGAGTTCGCCAACCTGGAGAGGTTGGGCATCATCAGGCGTTCGAAAAGCCCATGGGCTTCACCGCTTCACATGGTCCCGAAAGCTGATGGCTCGTGGCAGCCTTGTGGTGAGTTCCGCAGGCTGAACAACGCTACAGCGCACGACTGCTACCCGATCCCGCACATCCAAGATTTTTCAGTTCATTTGGTGGGGGCATGCTTTTTTTCTGAAATAGACTTGGTACGTGGTTACCACCAGGTCCCAGTGCACGCTGAGGACATACCCAAAACAGCGGTAATAACTCCTTTCGGGCTTTTCGAGTTTTTGCGCATGCCGTTTGGGCTTAAGGGCGCTGCGCAGACGTTCCAACGCATGATGGACGCGGTTCTGCGCGATCTCCCTTTCGTGTTCGTCTACCTGGATGACGTATTGGTAGCCAGCGCGTCCGAAGACGAACACGAAAACCACCTCACAGCAGTTTTCCGGAGGTTGGCAGAGCACGGGTTAATAATTAACCCGGCGAAGTGTCAGTTCGGGGTGACGCAGATTGATTTTTTGGGCCATCGCGTCTCCCCAGAGGGAGCGGTCCCTCTGCCTGACAAAGTGCGCGCAGTAACAAATTTTCCCCGACCACAAACGGTCAAAGCGTTACAGGAGTTTTTGGGAATGGTGAATTTTAATAACCGTTTCCTCCCCCACGCAGCGCAGCTCATGCAACCATTGTATGCTGCACTAAAAAACCAAAAACCCACAAATAAAGTCGAATGGTCTCCGGAGCGAGAGCGCGCATTTTCCGAAGTCAAAACAGCCCTGGCAAATGCTGCGTTGTTAGCACATCCAGTCCCAGCGGCCCGCATGGCGCTCACTACTGACGCGTCAGATGTGGCCATAGGGGCGGTCGTGGAACAGTTTGTAGCTGGAGCCTGGCAACCGCTCGCCTTTTTCAGTAAGACCCTGTGCGACAGCGAACGAAAATACAGCGCATTCGACAGGGAGTTGTTAGCTCTCCACTTGGCCATTCGCCACTTCCAGTTCTGGCTGGAAGGACGCCGTTTCACCTCGTTCGTTGACCACAAGCCGCTGACTTTTGCGATGGCCAAGATTTCAGAACCTTGGTCGGGCCAGCAGCAGAGACAGCTGGCCGCGATTTCAGAGTTTACTACCGATATCCAGCATGTGGCGGGTAAACTTAATGTAGTGGCGGACTGCCTCTCGCGCGGAGGTAGATCCTGCAGCCATGGCCGCGAAGCAGGTTAGCGACGCGGAAGTGCGCGCGGCCCCGGTCCGCGTGGGGATAGATTGTGCAGCCATGGCCGCGGAGCAGGGTAGCGACGCGGATGTGCGCGCGCTCCAGTCTGGACCAACAGGGTTAAGGCTGGAGAGCAGGGTGCTGCAAGACGGTATGCCCCCACTAATGTGCGATGTCTCCACTGGGCGGCCGCGTCCGGTGGTTCCAGCTGCGTGGCGCCGCCACGTTTTTGACTCGATCCAATCTCTGGCGCACCCGGGAGCGCGCGCGTCGGTCAAAATGGTAGGAGAGAAATTTGTGTGGCTGAGCCTGCGCAAACAAGTTAGAGAGTGGGCGGCAGCCTGCACAGCCTGCCAGTGGGCCAAGGTTCATAGACACACGAGGGCTCCCTTGGAGCCTTTTCACATCCCGGCTAAAAGGTTTGATCATGTCCACGTGGACCTCATAGGCTCCCTCCCGCCCTAACAAGGGTGCACACATCTTCTGACAATGGTTGACCGCACCACGCGCTGGCCAGAAGTGGTCCCGCTGTCGTCAACCACAGCCGAGGAGGTTGCGAGAGCGTTTTTAACGGCATGGGTAGCGCGTTTTGGAGTCCCGTCGGACATTACGTCTGACAGAGGCCCGCAATTTGTTTCCGAACTTTGGTCGGCGATGTCCCGCAGCCTGGGGGCAACGATCCACCACACGACCACATACAACCCGCAGGCTAACGGGTTGTGCAAACGTTTTCACAGGTCATTGAAGGTGGCCCTCAGAGCGTCGCTTACGGATACAAATTGGGTGGACAAGCTACCATGGGTTTTACTGGGGTTGCGTTCTGCACCTAAAGAGGATTTAGAAGCCTCCCCAGCTGAGCTAGTTTTCGCACAGCCACTTCGGCTGCCCGGGGAATTTCTCCCAGATAATCCTGCGCCAGAGCGCTCCCCGGTTCAGCGGTTACAGAATAGCACGGGCCCGAGCACGCTACCTAGCCCCGTTCACCACAGTTTTCCGCGTGTTTTTGTGCCTAAGGCTTTAAAAAATGCGGAGTTTGTTTTTGTCAGACATGATGCCCATCATCCGCCCTTGCGCCCACCTTATGACGGACCATGTAGAGTGCTGGAAACAGGGGATAAGCATTTTTTGCTAGATTTGGGGGGCAGAAAAGAAAGGATTGACATTAACAGGCTCAAACCCGCTTTTGTGTTAGCTGACGAAGTGTGCAGTTGGTGAAGGCTCCTTGGCATGGCAGACCCCCTAGAGAGCATTCCCCAGAACACCCACAGAGGTTGACTAACAGTTCTCATCCCCAGGCAGCAGATCCACAGCTGGAAGACGCCGTGGAAGTGGTACAGCCTGCTTACAGCAGATATGGGAGAAGGTTGAGACCTAAGCGGCACTTGGACTGATATGTAGTGATTTTATTATGACATGCAATCTGTGGTGATGTTGTTCCATCTTAGATGTTTGGGGGTGGGGGTCATGTGGGCACATATGCGGTTTCCATATGCTTCACATGCTTGTTACTGTATGCTTATTGTTTACTGCACATCTCAGAGGAACAAAAGGTCTGAACCTCCTAGGGGTAGCAGGAGGATGCGAAGTCTGGCCTTTTGTATGCAGAGAGACGGCCATGAAGGATTTCCTGACCACCAGGACTTCAGGTGGAGACAGAAAACCTGAAGGGGGTGCATTGTGATTTGGGATGTAAAGACGATGTGACTGTTTGCTTTGATGTCCTGGGGTATAAAAAGGACAGCTGTGGGGGCATGCCTCTCTCTTTTCTGTTTTTGGATGTTGGAGAATGTAGTGGTGAATAAAACTGATTTTGAGTAATAAACTCAGCCTCGTCTTTCCACACATCCACATTCCACAATATACTGTATATATATACGTATATATATATACAGTGGGGCAAAAAAGTATTTAGTCAGCCACCAATTGTGCAAGTTCTCCCACTTAAAAAATGAGCGAGGTGTCCAATTTTCATCATAGGTATACCTCAACTATGAGAGACAAAATGAGAAAAAAAAATCCAGAAAATCACATTGTCTGATTTTTTTTTTTTATTTAAGTTTTTGTAAAGGGTATACAGGTCATTACAGCATTGCATTGTTTACATTTTCATCGCACGTTCCCTTATATTTTGCTATTTGACAACATTGGTAGAATAGTTATTACAACACCCCCTTTTTTTTAAAGTGAAAGAAAAAGTGAAATTAAAGAGAATTAAATTAAAAAAACAAACAAGCAAACAAACAAACAAAAAACCAAATAAACAAACAGAACAGCAAAAAACAAACAAACAGAAAATTAAGTAATTAAAAGTAAAAGAGCATCTGAGTAGTGTTGGAACAAAGAGCGGGACCATTATTGAAATGGTATTTGTCAAAGATTAGATCTAATGGAAGACACATATGCGATCCAGGGTTGCCAAAAGTTCATGAACCCATCCATGTCCTGTCTCAGTGCGAATGTCAACTTTTCCATCGAGTAAATGTCTTGAATCACGTTAATCCAATCTTCAGGTGTAGGACAGTCCTTCAGCATCCATTTTTTAGTTCGGGCTTTTTTACTTGCCAATATTATTGAATAAGTATTTATCTCCTCGTCTTTCCAGTGAGTCCGGTAGTAAACCCAAATACAAAGTTACAAAAGAAAAGGGAACTGTTATTTTGAATATTTTCCCCAATATTGTCTGTACATTGGTCCAATATTGGTGGATAACTGGGCATGACCAAAACACATGAAAATGATTTGCAGTCTTTTCACCACACAAGCGCCAACAGTTCAACCCCTTATGGGTAAATTTGTTTTGTGCAGGTGTTCTGAAAAATCTTACCAAATTTTTCCATCCAAATTCTCTCCACTGCAGGGATGAGGTACTTTTCCATTGCTGTCTATTTAGCTTTTCCCATATTTCCAATTGTAAAGTGAAATTCCCCTCTTTTTCCCATCTCTCTTTTATATATGATGTGTTGTCTCCTTTTAAGTCTTGAAGACCTTGGTATATTTTAGAAATGTATCTGATCCCTGGGATCCCTTTATATGCCATTAAGAAGACCTTCAGAACACCTGACTGGGCCCTTTCCAAATCCTCCTTTTTAAGTATATTGTTTATGTGGTGTCTAAGCTGAAAGAACCTGTAAAGGTCTTGATTTATTAGACCTTGTTTTTTCAAATCTTCAGAACTTCTTAAAGTTTGCCCCTTAAAGAAATCGTAATATTTTATCAGCCCTTTCTCTTTCCACTCTTTAAATCTAGTGTCTGTTTTATTGGGGGTAAAGTCTTGATCATAGGCAATCCATTGCAGAAGTCGATAGGGCTCTTTAGCTTGATTCTCTCTGACTATCTTAAACCAAATTTTTAGCGGGGTCTCTATCCACGGGTTAGTGTTATTCAAAAGTTTAGGTAAGGCATTGTTCCCTATTATCGCCTGTAGGGGGATGTCACTTGTTATTTGGTATTCCATCTCCTTCCATTGTGCAGTGTAGACTGGGTTACATATCTCTACTAAAGTTTTAATTTGTGCAGCTATAAAATAGTCCCTGATATTTGGCAGCGCGAGCCCACCTTTGTCTTTGTTTAGCTGTAGGGTTCTATATCTGATTCTAGGTCTCTTGCCCTGCCATATGAATCTTGAGATCCTTCTGTCCAGCTCCTGCCATGTTTTTTGGGGGGGTTCTACCGGTATTGTTTGGAAAAGGTATAGAAGACGTGGGAGTATATTCATTTTGACTGCTTCAATTCTTTGTGCAGTACCTAAGAATGGTATCATATTCCATCTTGCTAGGTCAGATTTTATTTTTGTCACCAGTGGATTATAGTTTAGTGTTATAATTTTGTTGAGTTGTTTTGGGATATTGATCCCCAGATATTTCATAGATTCCAGCTCCCAGTTAGTTTTGAGTTCACTTAGTGAATAATGATTTGGGTCATAGTTGAATGTTAAAACTTGGGTTTTATGCATGTTTAATTTGTACCCCGATAAATCTCCATAGTCTGAAAAAACTGAGATTAGTTCTGGTAAAGAAGTGTCTGGTTGCCCTAGGTATATTAAAATGTCATCAGCAAAGAGTGCTATTTTATGTTCCTTCTGACCAAGTGTAATACCTTGAATTTTTTGATTTTGTCTTTTCCATTGGCTCAGAGGTTCTATGAAGATTGCAAAGAGCAGTGGAGACAGGGGGCAGCCTTGATGACATCCTCTTTCCAGCTCAAAAGATGATAAATTACCGTTAATCCTTATTTTAGCTGTTGGTTTTTTATATAATGCCTGTATAGTTCTAATGAAGTTGTTATGAAAATTGAAACTGGATAAGATTCTATATAGGAAAGACCAGTCAACCGAATCAAATGCTTTTTCAGCATCTAATCCCAATATGACTGCATTTAAGTTATATTTTTTTATATGATGAATTATGTGTAAAGTGCGTCGAATGTTGTCTTGTGTCTGTCTTTGTCTTATAAAACCTGTTTGGTCTAAGTGAATTAAGTCTGTCAGTATGTTTTCTAACCTTTTGGCAAGGATAATGGTAAAAAGCTTATAGTCCTGATTTAATACACTGATTGGTCTGTAGTTGGAGCATTCTAGTTTATCCTTTTCAGGTTTAGGTATAACTGCAATGACCCCTTCTCTCCAGGAGGGGGGGATTTCCCCTGTGTGGAGGACATAGTTAAATGTTTTCAAGAGGAGAGGAGATAGTTGCTGTTTAAAGGTTTTGTACCATTCTGCTGTATAGCCATCTGCTCCTGGGGATTTGTTAGCTTTAAGTTTCATAATTGCTTTTTCCAATTCTTTAGGTTGTATTTCTGACAGTAGTGTTTTATTTTGTGATTCCGTAAGTTGGGGAAGGTGTAATGTGTTTAGGAATGTCTCGGATGCGTTTTTATGTTTTTTGTGGGAGTATAAGTTCTTGTAGTAATTCTCGAAGCTTTTAAGAATATCCTGAATTCTGAATTTTATTTCCTTTGATACTGGGTCTCTGATTTTGTAGATTGCTCTTTCTGTTTGTTGTTTCCTCAATTTATAGGCTAGTAATTTTGCCGATTTACTGCCTGCTTCATAGTGTTTTTGTTTCAGAAATGTAAGTTTCTTCTGGATTTCTATTGTGTAGATCTCATTTATTTGATTTTTAATTTCTTTAATCTTGAGCGAGCCATTAGAATGAGTGTTGTCTTTGTGTTCTTTTTCTAGGTTTTTGAGTTCTGACTCAAGTGTGATTAGTTTTTCTTGCCTCAGTTTCTTTTGAGTTGCCAGTTTTGCAATAATTTTTCCCCTTATTACAGCTTTGCACGCATCCCACAGTATTAAAGGGGATACTTCTCCATTATCGTTTTCTTCCAAATATTTGAAAATGTCTGATTCCAATTCATCTTTCAGTGGTCCTTCCAGGACATTTGAATTCAACCTCCAGGAAAATGTATTATTTGTGTATTTTTGGATGTTTAAGTCCATATAGATCGGACTGTGATCAGAGAGATCCATCAGTCCTATTTTACATGTTTTTACTCTTCCAATGTCTCTATTAAACATAAAAAAGTAATCAATCCTTGAGTAAGATGAATGTGGCGTTGAATAAAAAGTATAATCTTTTACACTGGGGTTGAATTCCCTCCATACGTCACAGATTCCCATTTCTTTTAGTAGCATCCGAGTTTTCCTATTTTGAGTGTTATTTTGATGTGAAGAATTACCTGTTGCATCCCAGTATGGATTCAGTCTTAGATTGAAGTCTCCACCACATATCACTAAACCTTGGGCTTTAGTTATCATTAGGTCAAATACATTTTTATAAAATTTCCATTTAGCCCCTGGTGGTGCATATACATTCAGCAGGGTGATATCTTCTCCCTCTAGCCGCCCAATTACCAAACTGTACCTCCCTTCTTTATCTTTGTGTTCTGATTTTTTTTTCAAATGTAATTTTGGTTGATATCAATGTCGCTACTCCCCTCCTCCTCCCTGATTTATATGAAGATGAAGAGATCATTTTAAACCCTTGTCTATTGAGTTTAGTGTGTTCCACGTCTGTTAGGTGGGTTTCTTGTAAAAATATAATTTCTGCTTTGTCTTTTTTCATTTTGCGTAGAATCTTGGATCTTTTAACTGTCATACCCGGCTCTAGGGAGCCGGGCAATCAGAGCCAGGGACAAGCCAGTGAGTCGAGATGTTTTATTTTGGGTAAAGGATAAGGGATGAGGAGAGCACAGACACTCATACAGACGTACATTCTCAGGCTGCACAGCGCAGGGGTAGGTAGCTCGTACCGGACATGGGGGTAACAAGACGTACATACTCACAGCGGGATACAAACACAGGAATGCTGCAAGGGGAGTAGAGGCTGACACCAGACGAAGGGGCTTCAGCCTAGCAGTGCTTATGTCGCAGCCCCGAGTCATCGAGGCTGCTCCTATTTATCCTCATTGGCAGCGCCCCAGCTGATGAGGACTAATTGGCCCCAGCCGTCCGTAATGCTGCCAGCTGGGAGCCTGCTGAGACGCTGCTCAATGGGAAGCAGGGATGAGGGAAAACATGGGCTGAGTGCCGAGACGGCATCTCAACCCATGGTGACAGAGCCCCCCCCTCAAGGTCGGGCTCCTGAACGACCAGGAACATCCCAGCCCCCCCCCCCCCCCCCCCAGGGTGGGAGGAAGGGAGGCAGGACCGGAGGGGAAGAAGCCAAGGGAAGGACAACACCAATGGGGCAATGTAGGGTAGCGGGAAAAAAACCCCAAATACAATACTGACAAAACAGAGAATAATTAACCCAGGTACAGATGGGGAGAAGAACTGGGTCAGCACGCCGGTTACACACTACCCAGAGAGTACCAACCATGCGTGACCCAGAGCAAGGAAAAAAAACCACCAAAAAGGTACAGGGCAAAAATGCTGAGTATGGTCAAATAAAGGGGAAACACAATACACAGCACCAATATACTGTAAGTACATACACACAGTCACCAAGAAAAGTGAAGGTGACTGGAACAAATGGACAATTATAGAGCATAGTGTTACGGAAAACAAGGCACATGACTCTATAATGAACAAACAGGGCATAAAAAAGAAATACTGGGTGCAGGCAAAGAAAAACCCACACACACGAATATATAAATACCCACAGTCACCTAAAGAAATGAAAGTGACTGGAATAAATGGATAACTGCAGAGCATGGTCTGAAAGGAAACAAAACATAACTCTACAATGAAAAAATGAGGCTAAAAACATGGCACAAAAAGTAAAATGCTGAGCATGAGCGATGGAAAACGCACAGCACTATAAAAACGAATCCACCAACAGGACAAAACATTACACCCAAGTGACCTTAATAACAAAAGAAAAAGTGACACCCGAGGTGAATGGCAGGCAGAGTCCAAAAATGGCCGAGATGGCTCCGGAGATCTCCCCACCCATTGTCCAGCTGGCGAATCAGGGGAAGAGAAATGTTCGGACGGCGAACTCTGGACCCAGATCCCAGGAATCCAGTCCAACGGCGGCCGAACCAGGCCGCCCAAAGGCAAACACAGACCAGTGGGGGGAACCAGATCACCGTACCGAAAGTTTTGCGGGTCGGGTCGTCGACCCGCATCACTCAACCACCAGGACCGTTGGGACGGACGAAGGGTCAGAGCGGATCCCGGTGGAAGAGGCTCAGGGGAGAGCCGATGACGAGGGCGACAGGCGTCAGGCCGCAGGAAAACGGCCACCTCCTCACCGGACCTGGACAACACTGGGGCAGCACCCACGTCGGACCCCGATCGGGCCTCAGGCGAACCCACGTTGGACCCCGATTGGGTCTCGGGCGAACCCACGTTGGATACTGCACCAGAACCGACCTCCAACGTTGAACCCGGACCCTCCAGCACCACGAGGAACAGCAACTCCTCGCCGGTGACCCTGGAAGAAGGCTCAAAAGAGAAAACAGAACCGGGATCAGGATCACCGGCAGCGCCAGAACCCGGCGAGACGAGCTCAGACGCAGCGGGCGGCTGCACCCTGCTCGTCTCCCCTGGAGATAGGCT
Organism: Pholidichthys leucotaenia; assembly: GCA_020510985.1. Taxonomy (NCBI): domain Eukaryota; kingdom Metazoa; phylum Chordata; class Actinopteri; order Cichliformes; family Pholidichthyidae; genus Pholidichthys; species Pholidichthys leucotaenia. Next base: position 97,719,626 of record CM035847.1, read on the forward strand.
GAAGTGCTCAAAGATAAAAAGAGAGAAAAGAAAGGAGAGCACTCGCCTGATCTCGGGTTCTGACGCCATCCAGGACTGTGAAGATCCAGGATCCGTCGTCAGGAGGTCGTTGTCAGGCTCCCATCTAGCCGCGTCGGGTCCCGCAGCCAGCACGATGGTCAGCGCAGCTTGAGATCCCTCCAGCTCCAGTAACCCCGCCGACGATCCACTCGGCGTGAAGCCAGAAGAATCTCGTCCCGCTGGACCGAACCGCTCCTCCGTGGAGACCCGGGGACGCTCAGTCGTCGGCGTAGACCCCACGTAGCAGTCAGTCCCCCTCCTCCGTCCGCAAGGTAGCTGCGGAACCACAGGCCCTCTCCATATCCCACCACGTTGACCCGGAGCCGGGGACCGCTCGGCGGAGAGAGACACAGAGGATGCGGGATTAGGAATACAGGTTACAGCAGGTGGGGGGAGTTCAGGGAGCTGCGAACCCTGAACTTCTCCTCCAGGAATATGACAGAGCAAATCATTAAGCAGGTGTGAGAAAACTATGACTTGCCTGCCCCCTGGAGGTTGAGTATCGCCTGCTGTAGTGGATTCTGCTTCTTCCTCTCCCCGCCCGGCGATAACGGAGGACCCCCCGGGAATTCGTCTGAGGATCACTCGCGTTGTCTCCAGCAGAGAGCTCACCAGGCCGGGATTCCAGGCACACACAGCGGTCAGGAAGCGCGTCGAGGAGGAGGGGGAAACAGCCGGGGTGAGCCAGCCCAAATGTCCAGGAATGACAGCGGGGAAACGAGGCTCAGGGAACGAGGCTGTAGAATCTCCACACTGACGAGGCGAAGAGGTGACAGCTGCGTGGGAGGAACGGTCCTGATGATAGCCCAGAACTGGATCCGGACGAGGTTCGTGCAGAGGTGACTCGGCGATGTGATGGCGGCTATTCCCAGGGAACGAAGCGAGGGGGAAACCCAGGATTCGCCGCTCCAGATCGGAGATCGAGGCGAGGAAGGCGCCGAGCATGGGAAAGCTTCGTAGCCCTGAAGTCCTCTCCATCAACCTCACTGCCACCGCCACATGCCAGAAGGTGGTGGCAGGATACACAGTAGAGCTCGCGACAGCCACTCGACCCCAGACATAACTGCTGTCAGCTGCGTCTCCTTGAAGGGAATCCCGAGTGACGTGGCGCAGGTCGGGGAAAGCCCTCTGGTTGGCGTGAACTCCCGGACTGGAGTGGCGGCAGGAACGGGACTCCGAAGCGGGGAAAGGCGTTGCCCACTTCGACTTCCTGCCGGGATTTCCATCCACCCCGTAGAGCTTCTCTCGCTGTGTACCTGCAGCGTCTATCCTGGCGCTGTCCTCCAGATGGAACACAGAATGAGGGTGACAGCCCAGGAATTCCTCAGCACGGCCCGGATGCCAGCGTCTCGCGTTGGAGGCGTCGTGCAGGGTGAAGAGCGTCCCGTCGACAGCCTCCGAGATGGACCTCAGCTCGTCGCCCTGGCGCCGGAAGTGACTCCTGGGAAACGGCATGCTAGCAGCGCTGACACCCGGACAGAAAGGTACATTTCCACGGCGACTCACGGCCGCCGGTAACTCTTCTGGCTGCGACATACTGTCGTACCCGGCTCTAGGGAGCCGGGCAATCAGAGCCAGGGACAAGCCAGTGAGTCGAGATGTTTTATTTTGGGTAAAGGATAAGGGATGAGGAGAGCACAGACACTCATACAGACGTACATTCTCAGGCTGCACAGCGCAGGGGTAGGTAGCTCGTACCGGACATGGGGGTAACAAGACGTGCATACTCACAGCGGGATACAAACACAGGAATGCTGCAAGGGGAGTAGAGGCTGACACCAGACGAAGGGGCTTCAGCCTAGCAGTGCTTATGTCGCAGCCCCGAGTCATCGAGGCTGCTCCTATTTATCCTCATTGGCAGCGCCCCAGCTGATGAGGACTAATTGGCCCCAGCCGTCCGTAATGCTGCCAGCTGGGAGCCTGCTGAGACGCTGCTCAATGGGAAGCAGGGATGAGGGAAAACATGGGCTGAGTGCCGAGACGGCATCTCAACCCATGGTGACATTAACTGGATTCAGGATCCCTTTTACATTATATGAGGTTATTTTGGTTACACCCTGTTTCTCCATTGTATTTTCTTATTTAGTATAACAGTGTGGTGGCCCCCTTTTTTGCTACTCAGAAACTGAAAGAACATTAAGAACATAAAAAAACATTAAGAACATAGTGTACGAAACTTTAAAACAAAAAACTGTCAAAAAAACTTCCTGAGCTGGGGTCTCTTTAAAGACCCTGTAAGAGCCCTGATGGAGTGTAGGCTCTGAGGGAAATTCCTCAAACTCTGTTACGTGTTGAGGGCCCTCTCTTACCCCTGTAAGTGGTCCCATGTTTTTAACGTGAATTTCAGATCCCAATCCGAATTTGGTAATGATTTTTTTTTTTTTTTTTATGCCTATACCCTATGAGATTGTGTGCACCCTCCCACCCCCATCACAGCAAACATTCACTCTAATACAGTATTTGTTAGTGTGGGGAGAACATGTGGGTCATTGTTACATTTCTATTTTAACAAGATTTTTTTTTTTTCCTTTAAATTAAGAAGACATTTGTTTCTAATGCTATAATTGCTCCATGAAAGGTTTTACCACATGCTGATTTTGCATCTCCTTTAATGTTTGTTACCTTGTAGGAGGGGGGATGGAAGTGCAGAATGACTGAAAAGAAAAAAAACCCCAAAAAGGTCGCTATTCCTTCCTGGAACTGGAAAGCTTATCTTTGTAGCTCTGGGGCTGGGTTTCCCGCTGCTGGCCCGTGGATTTAGAAGGCCTTTGAGTGGACCACGTTTGAGCTCTGATTTTCTCGCTCAGATTTGCTGCGGGTTTAAACACCGTTACCGGGAGTCCTCTTCTTGCCATGTCAATTGTTGCTTCTTCCGCTGAATTGTAGAGACATGACTCTTCACCGTAAAAGACCCTTAACTTCGCCGGAAATGGCGTCTGAAAGCGTAGATTCTGTTCCCGTAGAACCTTTTTGGCGTCGTTATATTCCCGTCGCTTTTTAAGAACCTCAGGGGCGTAATTGTGCTCCACGAAGACTTTTCTTTCTTGATGCATAAATCCTTTTTTCTGCCAAGCCCGTCTTACAACCTCTTGTTTTATTTTGAAATCGGAGAATCTTACCAACACTGAACGCGGGGGTGCCTCTGCCGCTGGCTTTGCGGCTAATGTACGATGGGCCTTTTCTATTTTCAAATCGGTGGTTTGTGGAATATCCAACTTCTCTCTCAATAAGGATTCCACGCATTCCGCCACTGTGTTGAAACTATCTTCAGCTCCTTCTTTCAGACCGTGAATTCTGATGTTATCTCGTCTCTGTCTTTCTTCTTGGTCGGCTAGCTTAGCCTCCAGCCTTGACTGTTTTCTGTGTAAATCCAGCATAGAATCTTCAAGCACTTTTACTCTTTCTTCAGCTTCCAAGATTCGGTTTTCGGCCTGGTCCATTCTGCTGTTCATCCTTTTTAGTTCCACTCTGAATTCATGAAATTCGGCCCGAAATCGTCGTAATTCATCATATAGCGATTTCAAGCTAATCTTTTTGTTAGCTAGGCCCAGCTCTTCGTCTCCTGAATGGAGGTCCTCGGGATCAGATTCTGCGGCCGCCGCGCGTCCTGACCTGGGGAATGTCAGTTTCTTCTGTTTTTGGTTAGGCATGGTGTTTTTGTCTTTTGATTTTTATTCTTCCAAAAATCCGTTAAGTCTGATTTTGAAGAGGTTTTCCTTGGATTGGATCTAGGAGGTTCAGCGTTAAGTTGCTATCACCATGGCGTCCAGACCGGAAGTCCTCACATTGTCTGATTTTTAAAGAATTTATTTGCAAATTGTGGTGGAAAATAAGTATTTGGTCAATAACAAAAGTTCATGTCAATACTTTGTTATATACCCTTTGTTGGCAATGACAGAGGTCAAACGTTTTCTCTAAGTCTTCACAAGGTTTTCACACACTGTTGCTGGTATTTTGGCCCATTCCTCCATGCAGATCTCCTCTAGAGCAGTGATGTTTTGGGGCTGTCGCTTGGCAACACGGACTTTCAACTCCCTCCAAAGATTTTCTATGGGGTTGAGATCTGGAGACTGGCTAGGCCACTCCAGGAACTTGAAATGCTTCTTACGAAGCCACTCCTTCGTTGCCCAGGCAGTGTGTTTGGGATCATTGTCATGCTGAAAGATCCAGCCACGTTTCATCTTCAGTGCCATTGCTGATGGAAGGAGGTTTTCACTCAAAATCTCACAATACATGGCCCCATTCATTCTTTTCTTTTCACGGATCAGTCGTCCTGGTCTCTTTGCAGAAAAACAGCCCCAAAGCATGAGGTTTCCACCCCCATGCTTCACAGTAGGTTTGGTGTTCTTTGGATGCAACTCGGCATTTTTTCTCCTCCAAACACGACAAGTTGAGTTTTTACCAAAAAGTTCTATTTTGGTTTCATCTGACCATTTGACATTCTCCCAATCCTTTTCTGGATCATCCAAATGCTCTCTAGCAAACTTCAGACGGGCCTGGACATGTACTGGCTTAAGCAGGGGGACACGTCTGGCACTGCAGGATTTGAGTCCCTGGCGGCGTAGTGTGTTACAGATGGTAGCCTTGGGCCTTTTCCACGGGCCCCGCTTTCCCCAGCACCGCACCAGGGCCCCGGTGTTTGTGCATTTTCCATGAGCCCCAGCACCGGTTAGCAGGCGCGATTTTCGTACCTGATCGAGGGCAGGGTCCCGCACGGCCCCGGCTCAGCCGGCCCGGGGCTGTGATGTGACGTCAACAGACTGCTCGCCGCTGATTGGTCAGGTCGTAACGTCACGATAATAGCGACAGTCTTCCCCGTCTTCTGATAACGGCCATTGCAATATTGTCATGGACTAAGTCGGTCACGGAGTGAATATGATATTAATACAGACAGCGTTGTAGGTTTTGCGGCACTCTACACCGTGGTCCAATGAAGAGGTGCGGAGTTTTCTCTGCTTTGTGGCAGATCCACAGTGAGGAGTGATCCGGACCTATGGCTGCACAGAAACCGGAGTATGGACGGAGTATACGAAAACCATCTATATGGTGAGTGATTTGTAATAATGTGCATCTGCTTGCTTATTTATCCTATTGGTGGTACGGTCACTTTTTTTGAGCCATTACAGTGCTGTTCTGTGCTGGCTAACGTTTTAAAGCTAACGTTTTTAATTTGCTAGCTAGCAAGTACCAACTGGTGAATCGCGCATGTTTTCTCCTAAATATTCGCTTGTGAGAGCAAAACGATGAAATATGTTAATCCTGGTTAAAGTCCTGGTTTGCGTTTTTTATTCCACTTTGGTCCTGGGCATTAAATTGTGTGCTGTTCTGTGATGGCTAACGTTTTTTAGCTAACGTTTTTTGCTAGTACCAACTGGTGAATCACGCATGTTTTCTCCTAAATATTCGCTTGTGAGAGCAAAACGATGAAATATGTTAATCCTGGTTAAAGTCCTGGTTTGTGGTTTTGGATAAAAACTTCAGATTTTGACTGAGTGAGTCCATACTCGGTGATTCACAGCATCAGTTAACGTTATTAATTCATTCTGATTGCTGAAGCCACAGTAAAAACAAATGATTTTTAATGTAACGCAGCCCCTGAAAAATCTACCGAAGCGCAGCTACATGAAAACTGTGGTTAAATACAACAACGAAGTACTTTATTGTCACATTCAAATAGTAATCGCTCCTGTTTTGTTTTTCTTTTGAATACTTGGATGAAATATGGTGGGCAATATAAGCTGCAGCTTCAGCCATCACCCATTTCAGATAACCTATGTTGAACTGTATAATCAGAGGAGTTATTGTTTAATTTGACCTTGTTAAATTTTTTTCCCCTTTGTTATATTATTCTATTTTCTTTTAATCTTTACCTTTAATCAACCCGAAATTAAGATTCATTCATTAATTCACATTCCACCACTGGCTTTTAGCAACAAGTGTATTTCCCAAATATGTGTTAAACTTGCTTTAACTAACCACCACCCATTTGTCTTTTGTGTAGGCAAGACGGAAAATGTCCACCCCAACTGGACCTTGCGTCACTATTTACAGAGATGCAGGCTGAAGATCTGCTGGACCAGGACCAGGGGCCGATCTGGTTGCTTCTCAGTGAGGGAGCGTGGCAGCCGTGTGTGACCCATTCAAATTTTATTCTTTTTTACAGTTTGAATTTTGCACATTCTGAATAATCTGGAATTTGCTGCTGATTGTAATAAAGAATTTAGTGACTTAAGTGTTTGCATCATGATTTTCCATTTTGTCTGTTAAGACACCGGTGGGAAAAGAGTCAACTGTACAAAGGATTTATCTGTGACCTTGAAAATAATGGCTCATTTTTAAGAAAAAAGTAACCAACACAATAATTTTATTAACTGAACACTGTATTGTTGGATGTATATGGAGGAATTCTGGGTCATATTAGCATCTGCTCTTCATCATAATGGGTTTTGGGCAGGGGTGTCTAATCATGTGCCATGGAGGGCAAAGACCCTGCAGGCTTTACCTCCAACCAGTGTCTTCAACAGCAGACTCCACTGAACTTCTTCCACTGACTGATCAGTGACAACACCTGCTGAAGAGACTGGGTAGAAGAGAGAACCTGCAGGGTCTTGACCCCCCATGACAACTGATTGGAAGCCCCCGGATTAGGTTTAATGGGATTTAAAATTTAACACAAACTGCTTTATGGTTCATAATATTATATAATACAATATGGCTCATAATTTTGATGAGACTTACACCCAACCAAAAGTGATTTCTCAAAATGCTGGATTGTTCTTAGCTTTGCCAATCTTTCAGTGTTTAATTTGTGCCACATGGTGGTAACCTTCAGATATATAAAAAAGAGACATCTGCCAAAAATTCACAGGTTTATTGTCAGTGCAATTCCCAGTGCAATACTACATGAATGCATGTATAGTACATTGTTGATGCAGAGAATATACATTTCTACAGTACATGTATCGAGGAAATCAATTATTTTCCATGTGACCTTATGACTGCATTATTTTAATTGCCTTTTTGTAATTAAAGTTTTTATTGACTTTATACAAGATGGTACTACACATACTGATCTTCCAAGTATCACATCAGTCTCCAAAAAGGATAAATAGGGTGAAAAAAAAATATATGTATACATATACTGGATTACAAAGCAAGGATATCAGTGAGGGAAGGCAATAACCCCCCCCCCCCCCCCCCAGAAAAAAAAAAACAGAGAAAGACAGGCCTTCATTAACATTACCTATTTTTAACTATTTTACATAACTGCCTTTAATCCTAGATCAACTTTGTTTTGGCCTATAATACATCATAACTATAAAATATATCTTATACGTAACTCAGTACTGTTTACTTTTTGAATAGATATTTTGTGGCTAATATAGTTATTAAACTGGCGATCAAGTTGTGTCAGCTGATCAATTTTTTCTATGACCACACCTCAGACTGCTGCAGAAGCAGGTACAGTCTCTCCATGATTTTCACACAGAGCAGAGTAATTTGTTGTACAGGAAATGAACGTTTCTACAGAAATTCTTAAGCTTGGTGAAGCTGTGCAGTCATTAGTGCCAGGCTGATGACAGTGAGAGGCGTTGCTGAGCCAGAACAACCATTTGAAGAGGTAATTTCTCAACAACAGAGCCATCTGAAACACACACACACAGCATACATATTTTAGTACCTAACTTGCAGACATTACAGTGTAGCACGACGTACTTACAGCAAACTAGCATTAGCAACCATTAGCTTACCTAGTTTGTATCCTCACGTCTTCGGCTCTCCCAGAAGCTGCAGAACTATTCCAGAGTGTTTAGTCTCGCTGCCCGTACCCTTATCTGGCGGTGCTTTTTGGTATTTATGGCAAAAAAAGCCACAAACCGAGGAGTCGCCTTGTAGAGCAGCCATGTTATGTTTGTTTGGGTCGCGCGCTTCACGTCACGAGAGTGAAGCGCCGCCTTGCTGTTAAGAAATCACACCCAGCCGCGGCCGGGCTGCAGTACTGTTGAAAAGCAATCGAGGGACCATGGAGCGGCGCCGACCCGAGTCGTGTTCTCGGGCCGAGGCTGACCGGGGCCCATGGAAAAGTGCCTTTAGAAGCCTGAGGCCGATAGTTGGTGATTTGTCTCAGTCCTCTCCACACAGAAGCAGAGTCGTTAGCAGTGAACTGCTGCTGGAGTCTCTCAGAATACACAGATTTAGCTCTCCTCAGCTCTCTGCTAAACCGGTATTTGACCTCCCTGTAGCAGTCCCTGTCTCCACTTTTCAACGCTGCTTCCTTCTCCTTCCTGATCTGTCTGAGCTCAGCTGTGAACCAGGGCTTGTCGTTGGAGTATCTCACCCTGGTGCGCAATGGAAGAATACTCTCCTCACAAAAGTGGATATATGAGATCACAGTGTCCGTGTACTCATCCAGATCATGCGTGGCTCCTTTAAACATGCCCCAGTCAGTTATTTCCAAGCACGTGCTCAGCTCCTCCCCAGCTTCACTGGTCCATTTCTTGGTAGTGCTCACAACAGGTTTTGTGAGCTTCAGTCTCTGTCTGTATGTGATGCTAATGTTGTAAACAAATAAAAGCTCTGAGATATATCAATGTCTCCACCGCAATAAAGTTGGTTGCATTTTGTTAAAAGATGTTGGACATAATCAAATTTACCTCAGAGTAGACACAGAATCTAGTCAGAGCCACAAAGAACCGCAACAGTGTGCTTGGGTGTTTTAATGTTGGGGTAAAACAGACAGCTGCAGCTGTCTGTTTTACCCCGAAATTAAAACGCTCATGCTAGCATCATGCCGTGAATGCTTGTTATTTAACTTAACATGTACAGACCTTTTCTGACAATTGTTCTATTGATCTATATTTTGTGATAATTTAAAAATTAATGTATGCTGAAGGTGCTAACATCAAGTGCATATTGTTCCAATGCAGTGCATTCATTCATTCATTCATCCATCTTCTTCTGCTTAATCCTTTTCAGGTCGCGGGGGGGCTGGAGCCTATCCCAGCATCTTTGGGCGAGAGGCAGGGTACACCCTGGACAGATCGCCAGTCCATCGCAGGGCCAACACAAAGAGACAGACAACCATTCACTCTCACAGTCATACCTAAGGACAATTTAGAATCCCCAGTTTGATGCCAATTAACCTAACAATGAATGCAAAAAAAACCCCTGCCTATTTGATAGCTTTCTTAAATCGTTAAGCTTTAGCAGGTAAACTGATACTATTTTTTATTTATTAATTTACTTTGTGCAGCCTTGCATCTGGTGACATATATAAACGTCAAATCTGTGACATTCATACAAGTGAAAACATACCTGGTGCTCTTGCGTCTCTACCACCGATCACACCAACAGTCCTTTTTAGTTTTCCGTACATGATCTACGCATTGCCAGTGCGAAGCCCCCATTTAAACAGTCTATGGCACAACCACGAACACCAGCAACAAGTACCAGAACTATGCCAAAACATTAAAAAAATACAAAAATTATAAGTGCTGAAATTAGCTGCCACTTGAGTACAAAACATGTGGCCTATACATTAAAATGAATTTGAAAAACTTTTAAAAACGCTATTTTAAATGCCCCACTACTCCACTCTTGCTGACTGATTTAATACAAGTTCACCCGAAACCGGAAGTTGCGCCCATAATGCTTTGTTCAGCAGCGCCCTCAGGAATAAGGTGGAGATATATACACACACACACACACACACACACACACACTCACACACACTAGGGCTGGGAATATTTTAATTCCGTCAAAACAATAATTGTGTATCCAATATGGTGACTCTGTTCAGTGTGAAAATTAGGCTGATGTCCACTCTAGTGTTAGAGTCGCCAGAAAGTGTAGCCTACTCAGTAAAAGTAATGTTACCTTATGTTGTTAATTACTCAACTACAAGAATAGTCACCAAAAAATTAGTTGACTAATAACAAGTATTTACTTAGAAGTTAAAAGGAATGTGACTAGTATTGACAGTATTATGGAGGTTAGGTTATTTCGCACCTCAGACAGAGACAATGAATACAAATGGGAGAACAATGCCCAAGAGGGTGAGAGGGGGTTGAATGAAGCGTAAATATCATGCTGTGTATGAGGAAGTGCCTTGAAGCTTGTGAAGGTGACTTGATATATAGAGAGGGGTGCTTGCTGTAACCAGTCTGCTCTGTGCTTGTGAGATGTGAGTGTGTAATAAATTGTCTGACATGAAGCTGCCTCTTCATTTACACACTCCACAGTATGAGTTTTCTTATAAATTTGAGTTTTCGTATACATTTTTTCCATTGTAAATTTGAAAGTTTCCCAGTTTAATTTACAACTTTTTTTTAATCTCATTTCATCTTATCCACATATCTGAAACCATTTAGCTGACATCAACAGTATCTGTTATAAGGTTGTTGTTTTGCTGCTACCAATGCACTGGCTTAGCTCAGTGGTTACTTCTCATAATTAATTCTATCCTTAGAATACAATTACTCCACCCCGCAAGGGGTTCGCACCACGGGCGCAGTCCAGTGCTTTTTGTTTTTTTCCCAGTCTTCTACTTTACTGACTTCAAACTGCGCCACAATAACTCCACTTCAACACCGCTGAAAAGTCACAGCTACACAGCACCTTTTTCTCACTAGAGATCGCTTCTTCTGATGCAATGAACCTCAACTCTGCATACCAAAGCCTACTATTGAGCCACAGCGCCCTCTGATGGTGCTCTACCGTAATAACAACAAAATACACAAAAAATAGACGGAAATGAAAATGTGGCAGTTACAGAATGTTATAATCAAAATGGCGGAGTAGTCTGCCGGGCCGGTGTGGTGTGCATGAATAGCTTTGTGTATTTATGTTTGCAGTATATTTAGAGAGTGCATCGGGTTACCAAATTGGGGAGGGTCTGATTAGTGTGCTTGTGATTTTCTTCGGGGGGGGGGGGGATGTTAGATATTAGATGTTAGATAGGAATATAGTGTACATAGTTGGGGTGTACTAATATGGCGGTGCCCTGGGTGTAGTGGGAGGTGTTTTATAAATGTGCCGTTACTGTGCGCATGTAATGTCTATGGCTCAGCCCGAAACTCCCCCCGCAATTTTGAAGTTATTGTGCAGTCTGAGCTGACAAAAATTACAATCCAGTGATAAAGGGAAGGAGATTGATTAAAAAGAGAGCACAAATCAGCTGTGTCTCCCATGCCTACGGCATCCGCCACCGCAGAATTGTAGCGTCTGTCTCACTTCAATGAGGAAAAAGTCAGATGAAATGCGACATCAGTCCGCCAAGGTCTCCGCCTTTGACCGCCACCTAATCCACATAGCACCGGACCCCCATGATCCCTCCTGCAGGTGGTGAGCCCACTGGAGGGCGGACTCATGTAACTCCTTCGGGCTGAGCCCGGCCGGGTCCCATGGATGGAAACCCGGCCACCAGACGCTAGCCTTCGAGCCCCTCCCCCAGGCCTGGCTCCAGGGTGAGGCCCCGGTAACCCCATACCGGGCAGGGTACACTGAATCCTTGATATTGTGGCGGATAAAAATAAGGTGTACCCAAGTGTTGAGGTACAGAATAAGTGCAGGCACGGCGAAGTGAAGTTTAAAAGGGTGTTTTATTCATCCACCATCACAGGACTCACTCCAGCACTGTGTAAGCGCGCTGGAGCGAGCCCTCAGTCTCTAGTCAGCAAACAGGCAATGCGTGTAATCAGAAAGAGCAGTAAGAGAGAGAGAGAGAGCAAGCGATATGGTTGGCTTATATACCCAGCTAGACAATGTATGCATGGCACATTAACATCACAGTAAACTGCAGGGAGGCATGGACATTTACATGAGAGTCACGCATATCAATAGCAGAATTACTGGTAGGAAGGAGAGGCTGCCTATTGATATCAGTACATACTGTACATCTCACTGTTATGCTAATTGCTCCAGCTGAGCGCTCTGCTTGTCCGTAGGCTGTGGGGGTCACCCACAATATACAATTTATCATGAGAGTCTGTTGGATCGTTCTTAGTCTGGCCCTTCACCCAGGACCAGTTTGTCTTGGGAGACCCTATCAGAGGCAAATTGCCCCAGACAACATAGCTTCTGGGATCACTGGGGCACGCAAACCCCCCCCCCCCCCACGATAAGGTGTGGTGAGACTATGTCTCCCAGCTGGTCTGGGAACGCCTTGGTATCCCCTCTGAAGAGCTGGAGCAGGTGGCTGGGGAGAGGGAAGTCTGGGCTTCTATGCTTGAACTGCTGCCTCCGCGACCCGGACCTCCGGAAAAGCGGTAGAAGATGGATGGATGGAAATGCGACATGACCGTTCAGACGGAGGTCACTTTGGAAAATATCAGATACGGTGTGGCGGGTTGATTCAACCCCCCCACAACACACAGAGACAGTCAGCTCGTTACTCCTGGGTTTTTTCCGCTGCATGCTGAGTTTACAGCTGTGAGGTTTAAGTGTCATCCATGCATTGTGTTCATGCATCCTGTCTGTACCTCTGATATGCAAATGCCCAGATCGACTGCTGTGAATGTCTTTGATGTATTGTCTGAGTTGGGTATATATGCTGCACTGTCCTGTAAATCTGCCTCTCATTCACTGACTCCTTCAACTGCTGCAGACACGCACTTTGTGTCTCCTCTCTGAGAGCCTGAGGACATCACCTCAGCCCGCAGCACGAGGGCTGGGGAGGTGCTCCGATGAAGGCGGTATGATTCAATAAACCAACTAAAAACTCCATCGCTGCCTTTATTTTATCATGCTGCTTCAACGGTACGATTCGGAATTAGGACCACATATGAAAGTGGCCTTGGTCTGGTGTGAAAAAATCGGATCTGTGTTGTTCAGACAGTCAGTTAAAAATCAGATATGGGTCACATTTGTGCAAAAAAATTGGAATTGCGCATTAAAACTTGCAGTGTGACCGTAGCCGAAGAGGGCCCAGCGGAAGGGACTCTGTCAATTTGCTGTGGACTCTCAGGCTAGATGGAGTGACACCTGTGCTTTCTTGTTCTTGTGTTAATAAAACGTCACCTGAACTCCTCATCATTTCCAGACGTTAACAGTTACCAAAAAATTAGTTGAGTAAAAATAAGTATTTACTTAGAAGTTATTGCTAATTAAGTTATTTTTCGTCCTCCATATAGAGTCGCCAGAAAGTGTAGTCTACTCAATAACAGTAATGTTGTGGCGTAACATTATGTAGCTGACGTATTCCTTGGCAGAGACCCAGACATGAAGGAACTTTGAGCTCACAGTGTGTATTGACATCACGCCCCAGATGGACATTGAGTCTGGACCCCCTGCGGACTAGAGGAGAAGTGAGAAGATCTGAGAGTGAACCTGAAGAGACTGCCTGACTCAGAAGGTCAGACAGAGAAGCCGAGAGGACAATGGGAGGATTAGTTATGAATGGAATTCTGTCTTTGATGTGAATGTGATTTGTGTCTGTTGTAACAGTATAAAGGTATGTGGTTTATCCCAGCTCGCCCTCTTCATTCCCTGGCTGAGAGAGGAGCTGTAGGACTTGATATGGAATAAACCAATACTGAAAAATCATTCAGTCTCTTCATTTCGAGTTTCCTACATTGGTGACCCACACGTGAGAAAAATGGAAAGACTTGGAGGTCGTCTCTCCGACTCCGAACCTCACTCACCGGAGACCGCCCGCACCGGCGTAAACTCCATTAGACTCCCCGAGTTCTGGCAAGAGGACCCGCACTCATGGTTCCAACACGTGGAATCACGGTTTGTGCTTAACGGGGTATCAGAGGATGACATTAAGTTCCACAATGTCATCGCAAGACTCGACAGCCGCACAGCCCAATGTGTGCGGAACCTGGTGCAGCAGCCGCCCGCTGCTGGCAAATACGACACCCTGAAAGCCGCCCTCATTCGGCGCTTTGTGCCATCAGCCGAGGTGAGGGCCAGAACACTCCTGGACCTGCGCGACAGAGGAGGACGCAGGCCGACCGTCCTCATGGAGGACATGCTGCAGATGATCAGGGCAGGCAACGATGCGTTTTTATTTAAACACATCTTTTTGAGGACCCTTCCAGCGCACATGAGAGGCTCCCTGTCCAGCATGAGGTGTGTGGACCAGCAGGACTTCCGCGCGCTGGCTTTGGAAGCAGAGCAACTCCTGGACGCATGCGGCGAACAGGAGACGGCAGCGACAACAGCGGCAGCACGATCCCGGAGCAGAGAAGAGAACGAGATGTGCTTCTACCATCGACGTTTCGCGCACAAGGCGCACAGGTGCGTCCCGCCATGCAACTTCAGGAAGCAGGGAAGCGCAAAGAGCCGGAGGTCGCTGGCAGCTTCGACCCTCGGCGAACGGAACAAGCTGCTCTACCTGACGGACGCGAGCTCTGGACGGCGATTCCTCGTTGACACCGGAGCACAGAGGAGTTTCATCACCGCGACCTATGTGGACTGGGCGGCCGGCCCCCGCGGAGATGGAGCAACAGCTGCAAACCACTCGTCGATCAAGACGTTTGGCGAAAGAACTCTGCGCCTGTCCTTGCACGGCCGCAACTATGAATGGACCTTCATAGTAGCGGCGGTGAGTTTTAACATGTTGGGCGCCGACTTTTTGTGCTCACATGGCTTGTTGGTAGATCTGGCTAATAGACGCTTGGTTAATGCACTCTCTTTTTGTTCTATTCCCTGTGCAGCGCGAGTGTCCCCGCCGACAGTACAGGCCAACGCCGCCGCAGCAGGAGGTAAGTTCCACACTCTCCTAAACCAGTTCCCAGCACTCACAGTTCCCACGTTTTCAGCTCAGGTGGCGAAGCACGGGGTGGAGCACTTTATAACCACAAGTGGTCCACCGGTTTTTGCAAAGGCTCGGCGCCTGGATGAAGCTAAGCTCTCTATTGCGCGTGAGGAGTTCGCCAACCTGGAAAGGTTGGGCATAATTCGCCGCTCGAAGTCCGCTTGGGCTTCCCCCCTCCACATGGTCCCTAAGGCGGACGGCTCATGGAGACCGTGCGGCGATTATCGCAGGTTAAACAATGCCACAGCGCAGGACCGCTACCCAATTCCGCATATCCAAGATTTTTCGGTGCATTTGGCCAAGGCACGAAATTTTTCTAAAATAGACCTGGTCCGCGGTTATCACCAGGTCCCGGTCTGATCAGAGGACATTCCCAAGACAGCGGTAATAACCCCTTTCGGGCTTTTTGAATTTTTACGCATGCCTTTTGGCCTTAAAGGCGCTGCGCAAACCTTCCAACGCATGATGGATGCCGTTTTGCGCGACCTCCCTTTTGTTTTTGTCTACTTAGATGATATTTTAGTCGCCAGCGCCTCTGAGGAGGAACACGAGAGTCACCTCAGAACTGTTTTTCAGCAGTTGGGAGCGCACGGGTTGATAATCAACCCAGCCAAGTGCCATTTCGGCGCAGCACAGATCGATTTTTTGGGGCACCGCGTCTCCCCAGAGGGTGCAGTTCCGCTGCCCTCCAAAGTACGCGCGGTGGCTGAGTTTCCCCAGCCACAAACGGTAAAAGCGTTGCAGGAATTTTTAGGCATGGTAAACTTTTACAACCATTTCATACCTCACGCGGCGCAGCTCATGCAACCGTTGTATGTCGCCCTAAAAAAACAAAAGCCCTCCAATGCGATTGAGTGGTCCCCGGAGCGGGAGCGCGCATTCACTGAGGTTAAGAAAGCACTAGCGAACGCAGCACTGCTGGCTCACCCAGACCCAGCAGCCCGAATAGCGCTAACCACAGACGCGTCAGATGTGGCCATAGGAGCCGTGGTAGAACAGCAAGTCGCCGGGGCTTGGCAACCACTCGCTTTTTTTAGCAGGTCCCTATGCGATGCGGAGTGAAAATATAGGGCGTTTGACAGGGAACTGCTAGCGCTCCACCTGGCCATTCACCATTTCCAGTTCTGGTTGGAAGGGCGGCGTTTCACCGCTTTTGTCGACCACAAACCGTTAACTTTTGCAATGTCCAAAGTCTCTGAACCATGGTCAGGCCGACAGCAGAGGCAGCTGGCCGCAATTTCAGAATTCACCACCGATATACAGCACGTAGCCGGTAAATTTAATGTGGTGGTGGACTGCCTCTCGCGAGCGGTAACAGCACCTGTCCGCGTGGATGGGGGCTGTAGCGCCGCAGACGCAGAGCGCGGTAACAGCGCGGACGCGCACGCGGCTCCGGTGCACGTAGGGATAGATTACACGGCCATGGCAGCAGAGCAGGGCGAGGACACAGACGTGCGCTCGCTCCTGTCTGGAGCAACAGGGTTAAGGCTGGAGAACGTAAGTTTACGAACCGGTTCACCCCCGCTTATTTGCGATGTATCCACTGGGCGACCTCGCCCAGTGGTGCCGGCCACATGGCGCCGTCGTGTTTTTGACGCGGTGCACTCCCTGGCACACCCGGGAGTACGCGCTTCGGTGAAAATGGTAGCAGAGAAGTTTGTTTGGCCGAGTCTGCGCAAGCACGTGAAGGAGTGGGCTAGAGCCTGCATGTCCTGCCAGCGGGAAAAAGTTCACAGACACACAAAAGCCCCTTTAGAGCCTTTCCACGTTCCGGCTAAGAGGTTTGATCATGTGCACGTAGATCTAGTGGGACCCCTGCCGCCCTCGCAGGGGTTCACACATCTCCTGACAATGGTGGACCGGACCACGCGTTGGCCGGAAGTGGTCCCATTGCAGTCTACCACAGCGGCAGAGGTAACTCGCGTTTTTTTAACAGCCTGGGTAGCGCGGTTCGGAGTCCCGTCGGACATTACGTCCGATAGGGGTCCGCAGTTCGTTTCAGAGCTACGGTCAGCCATGGCCAGCGGCTTAGGGGCAACAGCTCATCGCACCACCGCTTATCACCCACAGGCCAACGGTTTATGCGAGCGTTTTCACAGGTCGTTGAAGGCAGCCCTCAGAGCGTCGCTCACGGATACAAATTGGGTAAACAAACTACCATGGGTTTTATTGGGGTTGCGTTCGGCACCCAAGGAGGATTTAGATGCCTCACCTGCTGAATTAGTGTTTACTCAACCTCTCAAGCTGCCAGGAGAGTTCCTGCTAGCCCATGCAGCACCCGACCGTCCCCCGGTGTGGGGACCTCTAAGTGGCACAGGGGCAGAAATGCTCCCGGGCCCCGCTCATCACACGTTTCCGCGGGTTTTTGTTCCCAAGGCTTTGCAAAACGCAGAGTTTGTTTTTGTCAGGCACGACGCCCAGCGTCACAGTCTCCGCCCACCTTATGATGGTCCGTTCCGAGTGCTGGAAACCGGGGAGAAATATTTTGTACTGGACTTGGGGGGAAGGAAAGAGACAATCAGTGTTGACAGATTAAAGCCTGCTTTTGTGTTACGTGACGAACCTGTACGGCAGGCGGGGGCGCCTCGACGCGGCAGGCCTCCCAAGGGACAGCCCCTAGTTCCCCAGCAGGGGGCAAATAACCCTTCTCCCCCTCATTCCACAGGCGCACCGCAGGACGGCACAACACAGGCTGCGAAGCCTGCGTTCAGCAGATTCGGGAGGAGATTGAAGCCTAAGCAACGGGCAGAGTGATGTGTATTTGGATCAACCCGTGTAAATTGTGCTGTAGATCCTGCAAAGGGGGGGGGGGCTGTAAGGGTGTAATGTGTATGACTGCCCATTATGGACATGAGGGCGGTGTGTGTGTGTCCTTTCTTGACATAGTGTGTATGACTGTCCATTATTGACTTAAGGTTGGTGTATGTCCATTCTTGGGCGTTTCAGGGGGAGTGATGTGGCGTAACATTATGTAGCTCACATATTCCTTGGCAGAGACCCAGACATGAAGGAACTTTGAGCTCACAGTGTGTATTGACATCACGCCCCAGGTGGACATTGAGTCTGGACCCCCTGTGGACTAGAGGAGAAGTGAGAAGATCTGAGAGTGAACCTGAAGAGACTGCCTGACTCATAGGGTCAGACAGAGAAGCCGAGAGGACAATCGGAGGATTAGTTATGAATGGAATTCTGTGTTTGATGTGAATGTGATTTGTGTCTGTTGTAACAGTATAAAGGTATGTGGTTTATCTCAGCTCGCCCTCTTCATTCCCTGGCTGAGAGAGGAGCTGTAGGACTTGATAAGGAATAAACCAATACTGAAAAATCATTCAGTCTCTTCATTTCGAGTTTCCTACAATGTTAACTTATGTTGTTAATTACTCAACTACAAGAGTAGTCACCAAAAAAATTTGTTGAATAACAATAAGTATTTACTTAGAAGTTAAAAGGGATGTGACTTTAATATTGACAGTATGAGAGATTTTTCTCATAAATTTGAGTTTTCGTATACACTTTTTCCATTAAATTTGGAAGTTTTCCAGTTTAATTTGCAACTTTTTATCTCATTTCATCTTATCCACATATCTGAAACCATTTAGCTGACATCAACAGTACCTGTTATAAGGTTGTTGTTTTGCTGCTACCAATGCACTGGCTTAGCTCAGTGGTTACTTCTCATAATTAATTCTATCCTTAGAATACAATTACTCCACCCCGCAAGGGGTTCGCACCACGGGCGCAGTCCAGTGCTTTTCTTTCAGTTTTTTTCCCAGTCTTCTACTTTACTGACTTCAAACTGCGCCACAATAACTCCACTTCAACACCGCTGAAAAGTCACAGCTACACAGTGTGGGGAGACTTGAATTAAGAATAAGGTGCGGTCCACCATTGTCAAAAGATACGTGAACCCCTGTGATGCCGGTAGGGGGCCCACACACAGCACCTTTTTCTCACTGGAGATCGCTTCTTCTGATGCAATGAACCTCAACGCTGCATACCAAAGCCTACTATTGAGCCACAGCGCCCTCTGATGGTACTCTACCGTAATAACAACAAAATACACAAAAAATAGACGGAAATGAAAATGTGGCAGTTACAGAATGTTATAATCAAAATGGCGGAGTAGTCTGCCGGGCCGGTGTGGTGTGCATGAATAGCTTTGTGTATTTATGTTTGCAGTATATTTAGAGAGTGCATCGGGTTACCAAATTGGGGAGGGTCTGATTAGTGTGCTTGTGATTTTCTTCGGGGGGGGGGGGGGGAGGATGTTAGATATTAGATGTTAGATAGGAATATAGTGTACATAGTTGGGGTGTACTAATATGGCGGTGCCCTGGGTGTAGTGGGAGGTGTTTTATAAATGTGCCGTTACTGTGCGCATGTAATGTCTATGGCTCAGCCCCAAACTCCCCCCGCAGTTTTGAAGTTATTGTGCAGTCTGAGCTGACAAAAATTACAATCCAGTGATAAAGGGAAGGAGATTGATTAAAAAGAGAGCACAAATCAGCTGTGTCTCCCATGCCTACGGCATCCGCCACCGCAGAATTGTAGCGTCTGTCTCACTTCAATGAGGAAAAAGTCGGATGAAATGCGACATCAGTCCGCCAAGGTCTCCGCCTTTGACCGCCACCTAATCCACATAGCACCGGACCCCCATGATCCCTCCTGCAGGTGGTGAGCCCACTGGAGGGCGGACTCATGTAACTCCTTCGGGCTGAGCCCGGCCGGGTCCCATGGATGGAAACCCGGCCACCAGACGCTAGCCTTCGAGCCCCTCCCCCAGGCCTGGCTCCAGGGTGAGGCCCCGGTAACCCCATACCGGGCAGGGTACACTGAATCCTTGATATTGTGGCGGATAAAAATAAGGTGTACCCAAGTGTTGAGGCACAGAATAAGTGCAGGCACGGCGAAGTGAAGTTTAAAAGGGTGTTTTATTCATCCACCATCACAGGACTCACTCCAGCACTGTGTAAGCGCGCTGGAGCGAGCCCTCAGTCTCTAGTCAGCAAACAGGCAATGCGTGTAATCAGAAAGAGCAGTAAGAGAGAGAGAGAGAGCAAGCGATATGGTTGGCTTATATACCCAGCTAGACAATGCATGCATGGCACATTAACATCACAGTAAACTGCAGGGAGGCATGGACATTTACATGAGAGTCACGCATATCAATAGCAGAATTACTGGTAGGAAGGAGAGGCTGCCTATTGATATCAGTACATACATCTCACTGTTATGCTAATTGCTCCAGCTGAGCGCTCTGCTTGTCCGTAGGTTGTGGGGGTCACCCACAATATACAATTTATCATGAGAGTCTGTTGGATCGTTCTTAGTCTGGCCCTTCACCCAGGACCAGTTTGTCTTGGGAGACCCTATCAGAGGCAAATTGCCCCAGACAACATAGCTCCTGGGATCAATGGGGCACGCAACCCCCCCCCCCCCCCCCACGATAAGGTGTGGAGAGACTATGTCTCCCAGCTGGTCTGGGAACGCCTTGGTATCCCCTCTGAAGAGCTGGAGCAGGTGGCTGGGGAGAGGGAAGTCTGGGCTTCTCTGCTTGAACTGCTGCCTCCGCGACCCGGACCTCCGGAAAAGCGGTAGAAGATGGATGGATGGAAATGCGACATGACCGTTCAGACGGAGGTCACTTTGGAAAATATCAGATACGGTGTGGCGGGTTGATTCAACCCCCCCACAACACACAGAGACAGTCAGCTCGTTACTCCTGGGTTTTTTCCACTGCATGCTGAGTTTACAGCTGTGAGGTTAAAGTGTCATCCATGCATTGTGTTCATGCATCCTGTCTGTACCTCTGATATGCAAATGCCCAGATCGACTGCTGTGAATGTCTTTGATGTATTGTCTGAGTTGGGTATATATGCTGCACTGTCCTGTAAATCTGCCTCTCATTCACTGACTCCTTCAACTGCTGCAGACACGCACTTTGTGTCTCCTCTCTGAGAGCCTGAGGACATCACCTCAGCCCGCAGCACGAGGGCTGGGGAGGTGTTCCGATGAAGGCGGTATGATTCAATAAACCAACTAAAAACTCCATCGCTGCCTTTATTTTATCATGCTGCTTCAACGGTACGATTCGGAATTAGGACCACATATGAAAGTGGCCTTGGTCTGGTGTGAAAAAATCGGATCTGTGTTGTTCAGACAGTCAGTTTAAAATCAGATATGGGTCACATTTGTGCAAAAAAATTGGAATTGCGCATTAAAACTTGCAGTGTGACCATAGCCGAAGAGGGCCCAGCGGAAGGGACTCTGTCTCTGCTGTGGACTCTCAGGCTAGATGGAGTGACGCCTGTGCTTTCTTGTTCTTGTGTTAATAAAACGTCACCTGAACTCCTCATCATTTCCAGACGTTAACAGTTACCAAAAAATTAGTTGAGTAAAAATAAGTATTTACTTAGAAGTTATTGCTAATTAAGTTATTTTTCGTCCTCCATATAGAGTCGCCAGAAAGTGTAGTCTACTCAATAACAGTAATGTTGTGGCTTAACATTATGTAGCTCACATATTCCTTGGCAGAGACCCAGACATGAAGGAACTTTGAGCTCACAGTGTGTATTGACATCACGCCCCAGATGGACATTGAGTCTGGACCCCCTGCGGACTAGAGGAGAAGTGAGAAGATCTGAGAGTGAACCTGAAGAGACTGCCTGACTCATAGGGTCAGACAGAGAAGCCGAGAGGACAATGGGAGGATTAGTTATGAATGGAATTCTGTCTTTGATGTGAATGTGATTTGTGTCTGTTGTAACAGTATAAAGGTATGTGGTTTATCCCAGCTCGCCCTCTTCATTCCCTGGCTGAGAGAGGAGCTGTAGGACTTGATATGGAATAAACCAATACTGAAAAATCATTCAGTCTCTTCATTTCGAGTTTCCTACATTGGTGACCCACACGTGAGAAAAATGGAAAGACTTGGAGGTCGTCTCTCCGACTCCGAACCTCACTCACCGGAGACCACCCGCACCGGCGTAAACTCCATTAGACTCCCCGAGTTCTGGCAAGAGGACCCGCACTCATGGTTCCAACACGTGGAATCACAGTTCGTGCTTAACGGGGTATCAGAGGATGACATTAAGTTCCACAATGTAATCGCAAGACTCAACCTGGTGCAGCAGCCGCCCGCTGCTGGCAAATACGACGCCCTGAAAGCCGCCCTCATTCGGAGCTTTGTGCCATCAGCCGAGGTGAGGGCCAGAACACTCCTGGACCTGCGCGACAGAGGAGGACGCAGGCCGACCGTCCTCATGGAGGACATGCTGCAGATGATCAGGGCAGGCAACGATGCGTTTTTATTTAAACACATCTTTTTGAGGACCCTTCCAGCGCACATGAGAGGCTCCCTGTCCAGCATGAGGTGTGTGGACCAGCAGGACTTCCGCGCGCTGGCTTTGGAAGCAGAGCGACTCCTGAACGCATGCGGCGAACAGGAGACGGCAGCGACAACAGCGGCAGCACGATCCCGGAGCAGAGGAGAGAACGAGATGTGCTTCTACCATCGACGTTTCGCGCACAAGGCGCACAGGTGCGTCCCGCCATGCAACTTCAGGAAGCAGGGAAGCGCAAAGAGCCGGAGGTCGCTGGCAGCTTCGACCCTCGGCGAACGGAACAAGCTGCTCTACCTGACGGACGCGAGCTCTGGACGGCGATTCCTCGTTGACACCGGAGCACAGAGGAGTTTCATCACCGCGACCTATGTGGACTGGGCGGCCGGCCCCCGCGGAGATGGAGCAACAGCCGCAAACAACTCGTCAATCAAGACGTTTGGCGAAAGAACTCTGCGCCTGTAATGTTCTCCTGGAACCTTGTAGTGTTCTCCTGGAACATGTAATGACGAGGCGCACACACACCGGGTGTCAGTTAGGACTTTTTACTTGTCACTTCAACTGCAACTCACAACTAACCACACAGTGGCACATGTACATCTCCTTTTATAGTCAGGTCATGGCCGGGGTCATACTGCCCTCTAGTGGTGACTCCATATGAACTTCACATATCAATACATCTCCCTTTTTTTCTAGTAAAGGTCATGTCCAACTATAAACTTTTTCTCAAATTTCTATATACAAAATAAACTCCATTTCTATTTACATTTCTTTCAACCTTGTACACTGAATCACAAGTTCAATTTTTTTTTCTCTGTTTACAATTCAACATCAACACATTTTTTCCTCTGTTTA
The DNA here is from genome assembly GCA_020510985.1 of Pholidichthys leucotaenia. Classification (NCBI taxonomy): domain Eukaryota; kingdom Metazoa; phylum Chordata; class Actinopteri; order Cichliformes; family Pholidichthyidae; genus Pholidichthys; species Pholidichthys leucotaenia. Next base: position 97,742,642 of record CM035847.1, read on the forward strand.
CAATTCAACATCAACACATTTTTTTTTTTTTTTTCATTTCAGTACTCCTTACATTTCCTCAATCAATCTTTTCGGTTTCACAATTTGCCTTTGTGAGCATCTCCTTTGTGTCACCTCAGTCTGTTCGTTAGTGTCTGTCTCTATGTTCTGGTTCTCAGCCATTTCTGGTTGTTCGGTTTGGCTGGAAATTAGCATGTCGCTTATTTCACTGTCTGTGACTCTCATTTTTGTCTGAGGCACTTTCAGTAAGTGACGTCGGTTTCGCCTCATTGTTTTCCCATGCTCTGTGATGACTTCATATGATCTGGGAGTTGTTTCTTTAACCACTTTTGCCAGCGGTCCCCATTCTCCATCACATCTCACTCGCACTATGTCCTCATGTGCAAGTGGTCTCAGAGGTCGTGCTGTTCTGTTGTACAGTTCAGTTTGCCTCTCATCACGCCTCACATCTCTCTTTTCCATCACCTGAGATGCTGATGGAAGTCGCGTTCTGAGTTTTCTGTTCATGAGCATTTCTGCTGGGGACAGTCCATTCTCCAGTGGTGATGCTCGGTAATTCAGGATCGCCAGATGTGGGTCTTCTGCATTGTCTGCAGCCTTTTTCAGTATGCGCTTCACAATTTGCACCCCTTTCTCTGCTAACCCATTCGACTGTGGGTACAGAGGGCTTGAGGTCACGTGCTTGAACCCATATGTGTCTGCGAAGTCTTTGAAGTACTGACTCGTGAATTGTGGTCCGTTATCACTTACAACAGTCATTGGAATTCCATGGCGTGCGAACATTGTCTTTGTATGTGCAATCACCTTTTCTGCTGTTGTGTCACTCAACCCTGCAAACTCTGGGTAGGTGGAATGATAGTCCATGACTAACAGATAGTCCTTGCCCTTAAGCTGAAATAGATCCATGCCCACTTTTCTCCATGGCCCTTGAGGCTTCTCATGGGGCCTCATAGGCTCCTTTGGCTGTTGATACCTGTGGCGCTGGCAAATCTCACAGCGCTGCACATATGCCTCAATGTCCTTGTGCATGCTGGGCCAATACAAAACATCACGTGCACGTCTTTTGCACTTTTCAATACCCAAATGCCCGTCATGCACTAATTTAACCATTTCTGATCTCATGGAGGTAGGTATGACTATCCTTGTACCTTTTAACAGAACCCCATCTAACACAGACAGTTCACCTTTAAAGTGTTGGTAAGGCTTGTCAATCATAACCTGTCCTGGCTGATGTATCTGTTCCATTACTCTTTTTAGTTTCTCATCTTTTTGTGTTTCTTTCACTATCTTCGTCCATTTTGCATCTGACACTGGCATGTGTGCCTTAATAGAGTCTACATGTATTTGCACAGCTTCCTCTGTTGTGCTGCTGGTGTTGCTCAAGCTAGCCCTACTCAGCGCATCGGCTACAATTAGTTGCTTGCCTGGTGTAAACTCAAATTTCAAGTCATATTTCTGTAATCTTAACATTAGACGCTGGATGCGCAGTGGTGCGTCACTCAGTGGCTTCTGTGAGATCGCAATCAGTGGTTTGTGGTCTGTTTCTAGTATTACTGACCGTCCATACACATATTCATGAAACTTCTCACATCCAAACACTGCACCTAGAGTCTCTTTCTCTATTTGCGCGTAATTTTTTTCTGCGCTTGTCATGGTGCGCGATGCGTATGCGACTGGATACCACTCTGTGTCATGTTTTTGCAATAGCACAGCTCCTAGGCCGGCTTTGGACGCATCTGTGGACACTTTTAGCAGTTTGTCCTGATCATAGAATTTTAACACTGGCTCCTTTATTAGACTGCTTTTGAGCCACTCCCATTCTCTGGCATGCTCTGCCATCCACTGCCACATTGTATTGGTCTCTAACAAGCTTCTAAGAGCTATTGTGTTAGCTGATAAATTTGGGATAAATTTCCCCATGTAATTGACTAGCCCTAGGGCTCTTTGCAAGTCATTTTTGTCCTGCGGTACTGGCAGCTCTGCTATGGCCCGCACTTTTTCCGGATCTGGTTGCACGCCTGCCCCAGATAACTTCTCTCCCAGGTATGTAATCTCCTGTACCCCAAATTGGCACTTACTCTTATTCAGTTTCATACCTGACTTTTGCGCCTGTGTGAGAACTCTAGCCAACCTTTCGTCGTGCTCCTCTTTTCTTTTTCCCCAGACTACCACATCATCAAGAAAAACTCCCACCCCTTCTATTCCGTCAAACAATTGCTGCACAGTTCTATGGAAAATTTCAGGGGCTGAGCTAATCCCGAACGGCATTCGTAGAAAGCAATGCCTTCCGAATGGCGTATTAAATGTGCACAATTTAGCGCTTTCCTCGTCGAGCACTATTTGGTAAAACCCAGATTTGGCATCTAATTTTGTGAAGTAATTTGCTCCACTCATTGTGCTGGTTATGTAGATTTTGTTGGTAGCCTGTAATGCTCCCGCTGTATTACTTTATTTAGATCTTTTGGATCTATGCACAATCTCAAATCTCCATTTGGCTTCTCCACTATAACTAGTGAGTTAACCCATTCAGTTGGTTCTTCTATTTTTCTGACCACTCCGTCTGCTATCAGTGAGTCTAGTGTTTCTCTCAGCCTCTTTTTAAGAGCTATTGGCACTTTTCTTGCTGCATGTATGACTGGCTCTGCATTCTCTTTCAGCCTAATTTTTTGTTTGCCTGGTAGGCGGCCTATTCCTTTGAACACCTCTTCGTATTCTTTCACCCAGTCAGTGTGTTTGTGCCTACTTGTTGTAGCCTCTGTATTTTCTCGTGTTGTCACTTTGTCTGTATCAATGACATTCACCCTTTTGATCAGACCTAGCTGATCGCATGTTTTTAAACCCAAAATTGCTTGTCTATTTCCATCAACAAGTACAAACAATGCATTCACTGTTTTATCTTTGTTTGACAGTGTAACCCTGCACATTCCTTTAGTGGGTATTGGCTTATCGTCATATGTTCTCAGATTAATCTTTTTATCTCTTATTTTCGGTTTGTTTTTCAGTCTTTTAAAATCTTTCATTGGCAGGATGTTTACCTGCGCACCTGTATCGAGCTTCAGTGACATGTCCGTGCCATTCATCTCCAAGCACACTATCCATTCGTCAGCGCTCGTCTCTCCCTCGATGGCGTCCACGTAAAACTGATCCTCCTCGCTGTCGCTCTTTTTCTCCACGAGTTGCACCCTCTTCTTCGAGAAGCAGGTCTTTGCGAAGTGATTTTTTCCGCCACACTTGCGACATTCCTTCCCGAATGCTGGACACTGTTTCAGCGCATGTTGCCTTCCACACCGCTCACAGTTCCCGCGCGCGCGCTCTGGGTTTGCCTCCCTTTTTCTTGCCTGCAACGTTCCTTTTGGCTTCGCGCGCTGCACTGCATTGACCTCAGCAGTCTCTTTTTCCTTGCTGCTAAAAGTCTTTAATTGTGCCTTTATACTCTCAGATGCTTGGCAAATCTGTATCGCTTTCTCCAGCATTAAGTTAGTCTCTTTCAGTAATTGCATCCGCAATTTGTTGTCTTGGACCCCAATTACAATTTGGTCCCGTATCATTGACTCACTCAATGTTCCAAAGTTGCATGACTGACATTTCAACCGTAGGTCTGTGACATACAGCTCGATGGACTCTGACTCTTTCTGAAGTCTTTTTCTGAACACATACCTCTCGTACGTTTCATTCTTTCTCGGTGTGCAATAATCGTCAAATTTCTTCATCACGGCGTCGAAGTTGCCTTTTTCTTCTTCCGTGAAGATGAATGTGTTAAACACATTTAGCGCCGCTCGCCCTGCTACTGTTAGCAGTAATGCTATTTTCCTCTCCTCGTCACGGAGACCGATAGCAAGCGAATAAAGTTCAAAACTCTGTTTGAATACTTTCCAGTTCTCGTTGACGTTACCGGTCAACTTTAACTCGTCCGGCTGTCGAAGAGCGTTCATCTTCGTCGTCGGTTCGTAGTTTTATATCCTGGTATCATGTAATTTACTCCTGGTACCATGTAATGTTCTCCTGGAACCTTGTAGTGTTCTCCTGGAACATGTAATGACGAGGCGCACACACACCGGGTGTCAGTTAGGACTTTTTACTTGTCACTTCAACTGCAACTCACAACTAACCACACAGTGGCACATGTACATCTCCTTTTATAGTCAGGTCATGGCTGGGGTCATACTGCCCTCTAGTGGTGACTCCATATGAACTTCACATATCAATACAGCGCCTGTCCTTGCACGGCCGCAACTATGAATGGACCTTCATAGTAGCGGCGGTGAGTTTTAACATGTTGGGCGCCGACTTTTTGTGCTCACATGGCTTGTTGGTAGATCTGGCTAATAGACGCTTGGTTAATGCACTCTCTTTTTGTTCTATTCCCTGTGCAGCGCGAGTGTCCCCGCCGACAGTACAGGCCAACGCCGCCGCAGCAGGAGGTAAGTTCCACACTCTCCTAAACCAGTTCCCAGCACTCACAGTTCCCACGTTTTCAGCTAAGGTGGCGAAGCACGGGGTGGAGCACTTTATAACCACAAGTGGTCCACCGGTTTTTGCAAAGGCTCGGCGCCTGGATGAAGCTAAGCTCTCTATTGCGCGTGAGGAGTTCGCCAACCTGGAAAGGTTGGGCATAATTCGCCGCTCGAAGTCCGCTTGGGCTTCCCCCCTCCACATGGTCCCTAAGGCGGACGGCTCATGGAGACCGTGCGGCGATTATCGCAGGTTAAACAATGCCACAGCGCAGGACCGCTACCCAATTCCGCATATCCAAGATTTTTCGGTGCATTTGGCCAAGGCACGAAATTTTTCTAAAATAGACCTGGTCCGCGGTTATCACCAGGTCCCGGTCCGATCAGAGGACATTCCCAAGACAGCGGTAATAACCCCTTTCGGGCTTTTTGAATTTTTTTTTTTTTTTTTTATCTTATCTTTTTTTTGTAACTTAGATTTTTATTCATTTTTCATCATATATAATGCATTCAGATCACATTCTACATTTAAAAAAAAAAGGGGTTAGGGTAGGGAAAAAGAAAAAAAAAGAAAAAGAAAAAAAGGGGGGGGGACAAATGTTGGAGCATCAAGTTTTTAGTTTCCATCTCTTAATTCTTCTGGTTTTTTCGGTGTCTTTGGTTATTCTTTCAATTTCTGCCTCGTTGTTGCACTTTGTAGTGTGTCCATTTCCGCCATTTTTTCCCCCATAGTCCTTCTTGCATTCTTTGTCGATATGTTAGTTTTTCCATCATACGTATGTCCTCAACAATGTCAGTCCATTGTTCTTGGTCAGGAAGAACTTCTGATCGCCATTTTTTTGTGATAGTTTTTTACATGCAATCAACAAGATTTTAACTAGATATCTGTCCTCAGCCTGTATAACATTGTCTCTTTTAAGATCACATAAGTACATCAGGTTACAGTTCATTGGTATATTTTATCCTAATATCCTCTGTATTGTCACATGTATAGATTTCCAGAATGATGATATTTTGCAGCATTTCCAAAACATATGTGAGTGGTCTGCATTTTGAGCCCCACATCCCCTCCAGCATAAAGATTGGGTATTTGTATATTTTCCTTGAATCTGTGGTGTAATGAAAAAACGAATCAGGTTTTTCCATCCAAATTCCCTCCATGTCCTTGAATTTGTTGATGTGTGTTGTGTTTTCCATATTTCCTGCCAGCTTTCTTCTGTTATGTTTAAATTGAGCTCTTTCTCCCATTTCTCCTTTATATAGTTACTTGTATGATTGTTTGTCATAAGTTTCTGATATAGCTTTGAAATAATTCTTATTTTATTTCCTGTATATGAGCTTAAAATGAGTTGTATAATCTCGCTCACATCTGTTTGGAGGTTATGCCTAATCTTCTTCATATAATAATCTCTCATCTGCAGATATCTCAAAAATTCCGATCTTTCTAGTTTAAATTTTCTCCTGATGTTTACAAAGCTCCCGAGATCTTTTTTTCCGATATTGCCCCATGCTGTGATTCCCTTGTTCACCAGATTTTTGTATCCCCTATCTTGTTTTGCCGGTTCAAACTGACTGTCAAATGCTACCCATTTCAATAGTTTTATGTCTTCCTTTATATTATATTTTTGTACTATTTTATACCACAGTTCTAAAGTAAATTTAGTGATTGGGTCTATTTGTTTGATTTGTATATATGCATCTTTATCTCCTATTATGCTTTGTACTGGGAGTCCCTCAATTTCCTTTTCCATTTCTTTCCATTTTGCCTCATATCCCTCGTCGCACCAACATATGATATATCTTATTTGTGCTGAGTAGTAATATTCCTTTAGACTCGGTAGGCCCATGCCTCCTTTCTCTTTTGGTAATTGGAGAGTTTTATATTTCACTCTTGGTTTTTTACCTCCCCAAACAAATCTCGATATCATCCTGTCCCACTTTGAGAATTGGGCATCTGGAATCTCTGTTGGTATAGCCTGGAAGAGGTAAAGTAATCTAGGTTGTATGCTGATTTTGACTGTCTCAATTTTTGAATTCAGATCCATATTTAAGATTGACCATCTATCAATATCTTTTTTTATTTCTTGTTCCAACCTATCATAGTTTGCTTTATATATTTTGCTTCGGTCTTTAGGTATGTTCACTCCAAGGTATTTTATTTCTTTTTGTTTCCAGTTTAGTTTGATCTTATCAGTTATCTGGTTTAGAGGGTTATAGTGGAATGTCAGTATTTGTGTTTTTGTTATGTTTATCTTGTATCCTGATAATTTTCCAAAATTTTCTATCAAGTTCATCATTTCCATTATTGATTCATCTGGTTGTTCAAGGTAAACTATAATATCGTCTGCAAATAGCCCAATCTTGTGTTCCGCCCCCTTTATTGTTACACCTTTTAATTTCTTATTTTGTCGTTTCGCTTGAGCCAATGGTTCTGTGAACAGAGCAAACAAGGTGGGCGATAAGCAGCATCCCTGCCTAGTTGATCTTTGTATATTTACTTTGTCTGTTAAGCTACCGTTTATCTTGATTCTTGCCACAGGTTCTTGATATAGCGTCCTTATGCATTGTACTGATTTTTCGTTAAATCCAAAGCGCTCCAGTACACTATATAGGAATTTCCAGTTAACCCTGTCAAATGCTTTTTCTGCGTCTAAACTCATTATTACTGCGCTTTTCTTTTCTTTATGTATTTGGTTAATTATATGTATTGTTCTCCTGATGTGTTTGGCGTCCCTCTATGAAACCAGTTTGATCATCTTCTATCAATTCCGTCAAGAATGTCTTTATTTGTTTACATATAATTGTTGTATATATTTTATAATCCACATTTAATAAAGAGATTGGTCTATAGTTTCCGCATTGTTCTTTATCTTTCCCTGTCTTTAAAATAACTGAAATGATAGCTTCGTTCCATGATGGAGGTATTTTGTTGTTGTTCAACGTCCAATTAAATAACTTTAGGAGCTGTGGCGTGAGTTCTTCTATAAACAGTTTATAAAACTCAGACGGGTATCCATCACTACCTGGTGATTTACCGTTTTTAAGTGACTTAATCACATCTCTGATCTCTTGTGTTGTTATTTCTGCTGTTAGCTTTTCATTTTGTTGATTTCTTATTGATGGCAAGTCCAATGTGCCTAGAAATTTTTTAATATCTTTAGTATTTGTTTCTTCAGGTTGCGAGTATAGTTCTTGGTAGAAATTATGGAATATTTCTTCGATGTTTTCTGGGTTAACTGTGGTTTTATTTGTGGTGGGGTCTTTAATCTTGTATACATTATTCATTGTTTGTTGTTTTCTTAACCGTTTTGCCAGCAGTTTTGTGGCTTTTGGTCCCGTTTCATAATATTTTTGCTTTAGATATCTATTTTTCCTTTCAATTTCATCCATTTGTGTTTCTTTTATCTTTGTTTTTTCTTCTTTAATTTCTTGATATATTTTTGGATCATTTGTGCTTTGATGTTTACGTTCTAATTCCCTCAGTCTCTCACATCTTTGTTCATACGCTTCCAGTTTAGTCTTATTTGCTTTTCCTGTTTCAACAATTAATTTTCCTCTTAACACGGCTTTTAGTGTGTCCCATAGTATTGTTGGGTCCACTTCTTCATTGTCATTCTCTTGGATATATTCGTTTATGTTTATTTTTATTCTTTCTTTCATTTTCTCATCATTTAACAGTCCTACGTTAAGTTTCCATGTTGTTTGTCGTTTTCTATTGTTTAAATATATTTCCATGTATATAGGGTTATGATCTGATATTTCTGCCCCTCCAATCCAACAATTTCTCACCCTGTGTCTGTCCCCTTCATTCATAAGGAAGTAATCTATTCTAGAGTGTACTTTATGGACTGCTGAATAATGTGTATAGTCTTTTTCGAGTGGGTGTAGGTCCCTCCATATGTCTACCATACCCATTTCTGCCAGTGAAGTTCTTATGAACTTTGTTACATGTTTTTTTGTCTTCTTAACACTTGTTGTATCAACTTCATGATCCATGACAGCATTTAAGTCTCCTCCACAAATTAGGACTCCTTCACTGTGTGTTGCTATGAGATCAAACAGATGTTGAAAAAAACCCTTGTCACTTTCTGGTGGGGCATAGATGTTCACTAATGTAATCTGCATACCATCTATTCTTCCCTTTATTATTACATACCTGCCTTCTTTATCCTGGATTTCCTGTTCACTTTCAAATTGTATTTTGTTTGAAATTAGTATCATAACCCCCCTTTTAGCTCCTCCCTTAAATGAACTGTAGTAGGAGTTCTTATAGCCAAATCTCTTTAGTTTCACATGTTCTGTCTTGCTCAAATGTGTCTCTTGCATAAATATAATTTCAGCTTTTTCCTTCTTGAATTTTCTTATTATTCTTTCCCTTTTAACAGGTGAGTTCAGACCATTCACGTTTAGTGTCATTATCTTAAGATTTTTACCCATATTCATGTTTTTCCATTTTTTTAACTTGTGCTCCTAGCCCCTTTAACAACAAAAATAACACATATTTATATAAAAACACATTAAAAAATCTCGACCTCCGTACTTTGGGCCTTTCTTCTGCCCACTGGTCCCTGTTGGTGGGTGGGGGGATTGTCTTCACAGAGTGAAGGGCCCTCCCTAGACCTCTAGTTACTATCCAAGTAATAGTCATTAGTCTAGAAATGTCCAACAAATATCACTTAAACCTCTCCTAGCCGTCTGTTTCTCTTTTACCTTGTCTTCTTGGCCTTCATTTCTTCTGTGCCTTTCTTAATCTTTGTTATGATCTAGGCTTTCAGCTGAAAGCCTTGTAGCTTGTCCTGGGCCCGCTGCGCCACGTCTCTCCCCCTTCTTCCGCCGTTCACTCGTCTCCACTCCGGCTGTCGTGATGCGTTCAGGGCCGCCGCTGCTCCAGCCGTTTCCTCCGGCACGCTCACCTCAAGGCCCCACTCCATCATATCCCGCGCTGCCTCTCTGGCCGTGTTGTAGGTTCTTACGCCGTCCTTCCAATGAATCCTCATTTTCGTTAGCGGCGTTTGGAATCTAATTTTTTTCTCTTTCAGCGTTTTTTTAATGTTGGCATATTTCTTCCGCTGCTGCACAATTTCTGTCGGGTAGTCATGGTCAAAGAATACCTGTTTGTCGCCGATTCGTATCTTTTTTTTCCATGCTTGCGTCAGGATTCTTTCCTTTATGTCATATTTCACAAAGTTTACCACAACTGACCTGGGTGTAGAGTTTGGTTTCGGGTTCTGTGCCGGGGTTCTGTGCGCTCGTTGAATCTGCAGATCCGTTTCTCCGGGCAGTTCCAGCTCTTTTTTTAAGAACTGATCCATGAATTTCGTCATCGAGTTGCCTTCAATGCCCTCCGGAATTCCAAAGATGCGCATATTGCTTCGTCTGGATCTGCTCTCCAAGTCGTTTATTTTCTCCTGCATCCTCTGCGTTTGCGTCGTTAGGGTCTGTAGTTGTTCGTTTGCCTCGCTTTTCCAATCTTCCAGCTCCGATATTCGGGCCTGCGCTTCTGTCATACACGCCCGCTGGGAGCGCAGCTCCTCCATGTTTTCTGTTAGCTTGTGCTCCATTTCTCTTCGGAGGCCCATAATTTCCTCCTTAATCTCTTTTTTCAGCTCCTCCTTAAGAGCCGCTAAATCCTGCTGTAGCTGCCGCTTGAATTCTCTTAACTCTTTACCCAAACTGGCGATGCCAGTGTTCATGTTTTCGAGTCTGGCGTCCTCCATTTTCTCTGCTGTAGACACCTCGTTTTTTTGGGCTTCGCGTTCAGCGGTTTTTCCTGCGTTGTTGGAGAGGAATTCTTCAATTTTACCCTGCTTTTGTCCTTGTGCCCGGCTCCTTCGTGTTTTCATCCCTTAGTTTATTGATCCGCTTATGTCGAGTTGGCCATTTACCGATGATTTTCAATCCGGCTAGGGAGAGCTCTCTGTTTAAGCGTTATGTCTCTCCGCCATCTTCCCGGAAGTCCGGGCTTTTTGAATTTTTACGCATGCCTTTTGGCCTTAAAGGCGCTGCGCAAACCTTCCAACGCATGATGGATGCCGTTTTGCGCGACCTCCCTTTTGTTTTTGTCTACTTAGATGATATTTTAGTCGCCAGCGCCTCTGAGGAGGAGCACGAGAGTCACCTCAGAACTGTTTTTCAGCAGTTGGGAGCGCACGGGTTGATAATCAACCCAGCCAAGTGCCATTTCGGCGCAGCACAGATCGATTTTTTGGGCACCGCGTCTCCCCAGAGGGTGCAGTTCCGCTGCCCTCCAAAGTACGCGCGGTGGCTGAGTTTCCCCAGCCACAAATGGTAAAAGCGTTGCAGGAATTTTTAGGCATGGTAAACTTTTACAACCATTTCATACCTCACGCGGCGCAGCTCATGCAACCGTTGTATGTCGCCCTAAAAAAACAAAAGCCCTCCAATGCGATTGAGTGGTCCCCGGAGCGGGAGCGCGCATTCACTGAGGTTAAGAAAGCACTCGCGAACGCAGCACTGCTGGCTCACCCAGACCTAGCAGCCCGAATAGCGCTAACCACAGACGCGTCAGATGTGGCCATAGGAGCCGTGGTAGAACAGCAAGTCGCCGGGGCTTGGCAACCACTCGCTTTTTTTAGCAGGTCCCTACGCGATGCGGAGCGAAAATATAGGGCGTTTGACAGGGAACTGCTAGCGCTCCACCTGGCCATTCACCATTTCCAGTTCTGGTTGGAAGGGCGGCGTTTCACCGCTTTTGTCGACCACAAACCGTTAACTTTTGCAATGTCCAAAGTCTCTGAACCATGGTCAGGCCGACAGCAGAGGCAGCTGCCCGCAATTTCAGAATTCACCACCGATATACAGCACGTAGCCGGTAAATTTAATGTGGTGGCGGACTGCCTCTCGCGAGCGGTAACAGCACCTGTCTGCGCGGATGGGGGCTGTAGCGCCGCAGACGCAGAGCGCGGTAACAGCGCGGACGCGCACGCGGCTCCGGTGCACGTAGGGATAGATTACGCGGCCATGGCAGCAGAGCAGTGCGAGGACACAGACGTGCGCTCGCTCCTGTCTGGAGCAACAGGGTTAAGGCTGGAGAACGTAAGTTTACGAACCGGTTCACCCCCGCTTATTTGCGATGTATCCACCGGGCGACCTCGCCCAGTGGTGCCGGCCACGTGGCGCCGTCGTGTTTTTGACGCGGTGCACTCCCTGGCACACCCGGGAGTACGCGCTTCGGTGAAAATGGTAGCAGAGAAGTTTGTTTGGCCGAGTCTGCGCAAGCACGTGAAGGAGTGGGCTAGAGCCTGCATGTCCTGCCAGCGGGAAAAAGTTCACAGACACACAAAAGCCCCTTTAGAGCCTTTCCACGTCCCGGCTAAGAGGTTTGATCATGTGCACGTAGATCTAGTGGGACCCCTGCCGCCCTCGCAGGGGTTCACACATCTCCTGACAATGGTGGACCGGACCACGCGTTGGCCGGAAGTGGTCCCATTGCAGTCTACCACAGCGGCAGAGGTAACTCGCGTTTTTTTAACAGCCTGGGTAGCGCGGTTCGGAGTCCCGTCGGACATTATGTCCGATAGGGGTCCGCAGTTCGTTTCAGAGCTACGGTCAGCCATGGCCAGCGGCTTAGGGGCAACAGCTCATCGCACCACCGCTTATCACCCACAGGCCAACGGTTTATGCGAGCGTTTTCACAGGTTGTTGAAGGCAGCCCTCAGAGCGTCGCTCACGGATACAAATTGGGTAAACAAACTACCATGGGTTTTATTGGGGTTGCGTTCGGCACTCAAGGAGGATTTAGATGCCTCACCTGCTGAATTAGTGTTTACTCAACCTCTCAGGCTGCCAGGAGAGTTCCTGCCAGCCCATGCAGCACCCGACCGTCCCCCGGTGTGGGGACCTCTAAGTGGCACAGGGGCAGAAATGCTCCCGGGCCCCGCTCATCACACGTTTCCGCGGGTTTTTGTTCCCAAGGCTTTGCAAAACGCAGAGTTTGTTTTTGTCAGGCACGACGCCCAGCGTCACGGTCTCCGCCCACCTTATGATGGTCCGTTCCGAGTGCTGGAAACCGGGGAGAAATATTTTGTACTGGACTTGGGGGGAAGGAAAGAGACAATCAGTGTTGACAGATTAAAGCCTGCTTTTGTGTTACGTGACGAACCTGTACGGCAGGCGGGGGCGCCTTGACGCGGCAGGCCTCCCAAGGGACAGCCCCTAGTTCCCCAGCAGGGGGCAAATAACCCTTCTCCCCCTCATTCCACAGGCGCACCGCAGGACGGCACAACACAGGCTGCGAAGCCTGCGTTCAGCAGATTCGGGAGGAGACTGAAGCCTAAGCAACGGGCAGAGTGATGTGTATTTGGATCAACCCGTGTAAATTGTGCTGTAGATCCTGCAAAGGGGGGGGGGGGCTGTAAGGGTGTAATGTGTATGACTGCCCATTATGGACATGAGGGCGGTGTGTGTGTGTCCTTTCTCGACATAGTGTGTATGACTGTCCATTATTGACTTAAGGTTGGTGTATGTCCGTTCTTGGGCGTTTCAGGGGGAGTGATGTGGCGTAACATTATGTAGCTCACATATTCCTTGGCAGAGACCCAGACATGAAGGAACTTTGAGCTCACAGTGTGTATTGACATCACGCCCCAGGTGGACATTGAGTCTGGATCCCCTGTGGACTAGAGGAGAAGTGAGAAGATCTGAGAGTGAACCTGAAGAGACTGCCTGACTCATAGGGTCAGACAGAGAAGCCGAGAGGACAATCGGAGGATTAGTTATGAATGGAATTCTGTGTTTGATGTGAATGTGATTTGTGTCTGTTGTAACAGTATAAAGGTATGTGGTTTATCTCAGCTCGCCCTCTTCATTCCCTGGCTGAGAGAGGAGCTGTAGGACTTGATATGGAATAAACCAATACTGAAAAATCATTCAGTCTCTTCATTTCGAGTTTCCTACAATGTTAACTTATGTTGTTAATTACTCAACTACAAGAGTAGTCACCAAAAAAATTTGTTGAATAACAATAAGTATTTACTTAGAAGTTAAAAGGGATGTGACTTTAATATTGACAGTATGAGAGATTTTTCTCATAAATTTGAGTTTTCGTATACACTTTTTCCATTAAATTTGGAAGTTTTCCAGTTTAATTTGCAACTTTTTATCTCATTTCATCTTATCCACATATCTGAAACCATTTAGCTGACATCAACAGTACCTGTTATAAGGTAGTTGTGTTGGCCTAGAGATCGCACTGGTTTAGCTCAGTGGTTACTTCTCATAACTAATCCTTATTCAGAATTCAGTTACTCCGCCCCGACAGGGGTTCGCACCACGGGCGCAGTCCAGTGCTTTTTTTTTTTTTTTTCGTCTTCTACTTTACTGACTTCAAACTGCGCCACAATAACCTCACTTCAACACCGCTGGAAAGTCACAGTCACAGCTACACAACACCGCACCCTTTGGTCATACAGATAAACATTTCTCTTACTGCACTTTGACAAAACCACAGACGCTTCACACTCATTATCGGCATCATATAGTTATTGTCATTCCACTGAACATGTACTAATGTCACATTATTCTTCAATATTGTGGGAAACATGCTGACAATTTGCAACAAACACTCAAACGTCCTGCTGAGGCTCAACTCAACACTGACCCCTCTGTTTCATTTTCGCTGTGACAGCACTTAGCTGTTAATACAGCATTAACACGTTGTGGAGAATGGTGAAGGACGAGGCTGTTTATTTCTCAAGTCGGTTTTATTCACATTCTCCAACATCTTCCAAACACAGAAAAGAGAGTGAATCTCCCCACATCTGTCCCTTTTATATCCAGGGCATCAAACATACAGTCACATGGTACTTAATCCCAGTCACAATGTAACTTCCCCCCGATCTTAACTCACTCCACCTCCCAATCTCTGGCCGCTGGGAGAAATCCCCCAAGGCTATCTCTTTGCATGCCAAAGACTAAACTTTCACACCCTCATGTTATCTCCAGAACGGCTCAGTCCTTTGTTCCGTCTCAGATGTGAAGCCTAAGGTGGTATACGTATGAATCATACAATCATATATATACGTGTATGGCGCATATTTAGGGCGCATATATGGCATTCATATTCACCCACATATACCTAGTAGGCGTGATGGTGCATATTCTGGAAGCTTCACGTCTCAATGGCCAAAGAGGACCTGACCCTGCAGAGACCTACGGGAGGTGTGAAGTTGGTCTTTTAGGAGAGGGAAGTGGGAGAGAATGTCCCAGCAGGAGCCCCGGAGGCTAGAAGGATGAGAGAGACAATGGAGACTCCAAGGAGCCTCGGGGGCTGTATGTTTACTCAAGGACTGTGGGTTGGGGGTGTGTTATTTGATGTTGGGGGTTTTGTGTCATTGGAGGGTATAAGAACTGTGAAGAATGATTGTTCTACCTCTTTTCTGAGATTCTGTTCTTGTTGGAGGATGTGACCTCTCAATAAACCAACCCTGAGAAATAAACTCAGTCTCGTTTGTGAAAGGCATCCTCTACACTGGTGACCTACGACAAACTATGGCCGGTGGCGACGATCTTCCCGCACCGGACTCTTCAGGAGCCAACCGGGTTAACGCAGCTACCACACTACAGCTGCCCGATTTCTGGCAACATAACCCGCGCTCCTGGTTTACCACTGTGGAGGCGCAGTTCCACCTTCGGGGAATCTCAGCGGACGCAACAAGGTTCTACCATGTCGTCGCGAAGCTGGACAGCCTCACAGTGCAGCGGGTGGAGAGCCTGACCAACCACCCGCCCCAGGACGACAAGTATGGCGCACTGAAAGCCGCCCTCATTCGAGCTTTCACTCCCTTGCAGGGAGAGCGAGCAGAGAGACTTTTGGCACTGACAGAAGGAGAAGCAGACAGGCCGGCAGATCTGATGGCGACGATGATGAACCTGAGCAGCCGGTACCACAGGACGCGGTCGCCCAGTGGAGACATCGCAGATTAGGGGGGGGGGCATACCGTCTTGCAGCACCCTGTTCTCCAGCCTTAACCCTGTTGGTCCAGACTGGAGCGCGTGCACGTCCGCGTCGCTAACCTGATCCACGGCCATGGCTGCATAATCTATCCCTACGTGGACTGGGGCCGCGCGCACTTCCGCGTCACTAACCTGATCCGCGGCCATGGCTGCAAAATCTACCCCTGCGCAGGCTGGAGCCGCCACAGCGCACGAGAGGCAGTCTGCCGCTACATTAAGTTTACCCGCTACATGCTGGATATCGGTAGTAAACTCCGAGATCGCGGCCAGCTGTCTCTGCTGCCGGCCCGACCACGGTTCTGAAATCTTGGCCATCGCGAAGGTCAGCGGCTTGTGATCAACGAACGCGGTGAAACTGCGTCCCTCCAGCCAAAACTGGAAGTGGCGAATGGCCAAGTGGAGAGCTAACAACTCCCTGTCGAATGCGCTGTATTTTCGTTCACTATTACGCAAGGTCCTGCTGAAAAAGGCGAGCGGTTGCCAAGCTCCTGCTACATACTGTTCCACGACCGCTCCTATGGCCACATCTGACGCATCAGTGGTGAGCGCTATGCGGGCCATTGGGTCTGGATGTGCCAACAACGCAGCGTTTGCCAGGGTTGTTTTGACTTCCGCGAATGCGCGCTCTCACTCCGGAGACCATTCGGTTTTGTTTGTGGGTTTTTGTTTTTTTAGTGCAGCATGCAATGGTTGCATGAGCTGCGCTGCGTGGGGGAGGAAACGGTTATTAAAATTCACCATTCCCCAAAACTCCTGTAATGCTTTGACCGTTTGAGGCTGTGGAAAATTTGTTATTGCGCACACTTTGTCGGGCAGAGGAACCTCTCCTTCTGAAGAGACGCGATGCCCGAAAAAATCAATCTGCGCCACCCCGAACTGACACTTCGCTGGGTTGATTATTAACCCGTGCTCTGCCAACCTCCGGAAAACTGCTGTGAGGTGGTTTTCGTGTTCGTCTTCGGACGCGCTGGCTACCAATATGTCGTCCAGGTAGACAAACACGAAGGGGAGGTCGCGCAGAACCGCGTCCATCATACGTTGGAACGTCTGCGCCATGCCTTTAAGCCCAAACAGCATGCGCAAAAACTCAAAAAGCCCGAAAGGAGTTATTACCGCTGTTTTGGGTATGTCCTCAGAACGCACTGGGACCTGGTGGTAACCGCGTACCAAGTCTATTTTAGAAAAAATGCGCGCCCCCGCCAAATGAACTGAAAAATCTTGGATGTGCGGGATTGGGTAGCGGTCGTGTGCTGTAGCGTTGTTCAACCTGCGAAAATCACTGCAAGGTCGCCACGAGCCATCAGCTTTTGGGACCATGTGAAGTGGTGAAGCCCATGGGCTCTTCGAACGCCTGATGATGCCCAGCCTTTCCAGGTTGGCGAACTCCTCGCGCGCTATGGTCAGTTTAGCTGAATCCAAGCGCCAAGCTTTTGCAAAAACGGGTGGGCCGGTGGTAGTAATAAAATGTTCCACCCCGTGTTTAGCCACGGTCGCCGAAAATGTTGGAACCGTGAGTGCTGGGAACTGGGTGAGGAGTGTGTGGAACTTACCACCTGCAGCTGTGACGTTGGCTTGTGCTGTTGGCGGGGCCACTCGAGCTGTACAGCGAATAGAATAAAAAGAGAGTGCATTAACCAGGCGTCTGTTAGCAAGATCAACTAACAAACCATGTGAGCACAAAAAATCAGCCCCCAACATACTGAAATTCACTGCAGCTATGACGAAAGTCCACTCGAATGCACGGCCGTGTAAAGACAGAAGTAAGAGTCCTCTCACCGAAGGTCTTAATCGCCGAGCCGTTCGCTGCTGACACCCTGGGGCCACTGGAAGGCGCCAGCCGATCAGCGTAGGAAGGTGTGATGAAACTCAGCTGGGAGCCTGTGTCCACGAGGAAATGCCTCCCCGAGCGTGCATCCTTCAGGTAGAGCAGCTTATTCTCCTCTCTGAGGACCGCAGCTGCTACCGGCCCCCGGTCTTGGTGTTTTCCCGAGTGCTTGAAATGGCACGGTGGAATGCACTTGCGTGCCCTCTCTGCGAAACGGCGATGGTAGAAGCAAAGGACATCGTCTGCTCCGTGTTTCCTGGCCCCTGCCGCCGCCGTCGCCGGTGAGTCTGGTGCTGCAGCCTCTGGCCCCCTGCCATCTCCGGACGTTGTGCCTAGCTCCGCTGCCGCAGCCGTAGCCGCGCGCTGTTTATTGGCGTTGACGAGTCGTTGCGCCTCCTGGCCCAGTTCGTAGTAGTCTCGCCGGGCCAACAGTGGTGAACTGGCCAAGGTCACTCTCACCGCTGACGGTAGGGTCCTGAGGAAAAGGTGGGTGAAGATGAAGTTATCATCTTCGGAGTCTCTCAGCCTCAACATCTTCCCCATCAGGTCTGCAGGTCTGTCGCTCTCAAATTCAGTCAGCACCAGGAGCCTTCCTGCTCGCTCCTCCACCGAGGGGGTGAAGTAACGGATGAGTGCAGCCTTCAACATGCTGTACTTGTCGCTGTCCGGCGGGTTATTTATCAGGCTCTCCACTCGCTGGGCTGTGTGGTTGTCCAGCTTTGCAACCACATGGTAGAACTTTGTGGCGTCTACCAAAATCCTCTGGAGGTTGAACTGCGCCTCGACCGCGCTAAACCAGGAGCGCGGATTGTTCTGCCAGAAGTCCGGTAGCTGAACTGTGGCTGCATCCATTTGGCTGGCTCCTGACGAGTCTGGCTCGGGAGAATTGCTTCAGCTCATAATACGTCTAAGGGTCACCAGTGTGGAGAATGGTGAAGGACGAGGCTGAGTTTATTTCTCAAGTCGGTTTTATTCACATTCTCCAACATCTTCCAAACACAGCAAAGAGAGTGAATCTCCCCACATCTGTCCCTTTTATATCCAGGACATCAAACATACAGTCACATGGTACTTTATCCCAGTCACAATGTAACTTCCCCCCCGATCTTAACTCACTCCACCTCCCAATCTCTGGCCGCTGGGAGAAATCCCCCAAGGCTATCTCTTTGCATGCCAAAGACTAAACTTTCACACCCTCGTGTTATCTCCAGAACGGCTCAGTCCTTTGTTCCGTCTCAGATGTGAAGCCTAAGGTGGTATACGTATGAATTATACAATCATATATATATGTGCATATATGTGTGCCACAATGTTCTACATCTTTATTTTAAAAATCATAGCTTGAGGAGTAACAAATAAGTTCAGGCGAGCTGAAGGTTTCAGAGTTTTATTTCCTCCATCATGAGACACACTGTAGCACTGTGCGCTGTGCTGTGTGTGTGTGCTCTGTAAAGTAAGCTCTTTTATACATACAAGAGAGAATGCGTGGCACATTTGCATATTGATATACATATCAGTCAATACATATCAATCGCGTGATTAACTGGCGCTGGACTTCCTCTCCTTAATCCGGGGATGTATAACAATAGTCATTGTTCTGATTGTCGCCCTAGGGGCTCTCTGTCCGTATGCAAATTGTTCTGCTTCCTGCCCTAGCTGAGTGTGATGGCTGAATGTCCATGTATATTGTGGTGGGTTGTGGAGAGTGTAAATAACGGAGGCAGACTTATGTAGCAGACGACTTTATTCACTCTCACATCAGTCATACACAGAAAAAGCATACTGTATATCAATACACCAGGGTCTCTCCTTTCATATCAACCGCCCATCTCACATCTGCATGACATCTCGCAACACAATACATTCAACCCTTCTCCCCCCACTACATCTTTCTGCTACCTCAACATAATCTCTCCCATCTCAATACCTATTGTCCTTCACTGTTTACCCTCTGCCTCCAGTCTGAGATGATTAACCCAGCTTCTACACCCCCCCCCCCCCCCCCCAGAATCTCAGCCCAAGTTTCAGTCCTCACGTCCTTTTGGATTCAGTCTCCTCCCGTATCTGCTGTAACGGGGGTTTTCCACCTCCGCAGCGCTGCTGTGCCGGTGGGGGGCTCCTGGGGGTGTGTCTGTCTGCGGGTGGGCAATAGCGAGGGGGGGGTGAACCTTCGGCTTGCCCGTGTGGCTGCTCTGATGAATCGTTTACCTGGGGAGTTCTCAGTGGGGGTCTTTCACGCCGAGGGACCCGAGCCAACATCACTTGCTCGTCCGCCACCACAAAGGCGGGCTTAAGTCTGTCTATACATATTTTCTCCCTACGACCCCCCAAGTCTAACAAAAAATGTTTGTCCCCTGTTTTCAGCACTCTGAACGGGCCATCGTAGGGTGGGTGCAATGGGGGGCGGTGGGCATCGTGCCTGACAAACACAAACGCCGCGTTCTTCAAAGTTTTTGGCACAAAAGCGCGTGGAAAACAGTGGTGGGCCGTGGCTGGCAGCGTTCCTGTGTCTGCGTTATGCTGCAAACGCTGAGACGGACAGTTGTCCGGCGCGGGATTATCTGGCAAAAATTCCCCGGGGAGCCGCAGTGGCTGAGAAAAAAACGAGCTCTGCCGGGGAAGCTTTCAAATCCTCTTTTGGTGCGGAGCGCAACCCCAATAGAACCCACGGCAGCCTGTCCACCCAATTTGCATCCGTCAGTGAAGCCCTGAGTGCTGCTTTCAGTGATCTATGAAAACGCTCGTATAAACCATTGGCCTGTGGGTTGTACGCAGTTGTGCGATGAATTGCAGCACCCAGGCTGCGGGCCATCGCGGACCAGAGGTCGGAAACAAATTGCGGGCCCCTGTCGGATGTAATGTCCGACGGGACTCCAAAACGCGCCACCCATGTTGTTAAAAAAGCACGTGCTACGTCCGCGGACGTGGTTGCTGCCAACGGGACTGCTTCTGGCCAGCGCGTGGTGCGGTCCACCACTGTCAGGAGGTGCGTGCACCCCTGTGATGGCGGGAGGGGGCCCACAAGGTCCACGTGAACGTGGATGAACCTCTTAGCCGGTACCGGAAACGGCTCCAAGGGAGCCTTCGTGTGCCTTTGTACCTTGGCTGGTTGGCACGCCACGCAGGCTGCAGCCCACTCTTTTACTTGTTTGCGTAGGCTCGGCCACACGAACTTCTCTCCCACCATTTTGACAGATGCGCGCACTCCTGGGTGCGCCAGAGTGTGAATCGACTCAAACACGCGGAGGCACCACACGACCGGGACTACCGGACGCAGGCGTCCCGTGGAGACGTCGCAGATTGGGGGGGGGGGGCGCCATCTTGCAGCACCCTGCTCTCCAGCCTTAACCCTGTTGGTCCAGACTGGAGCGCGCGCACGTCTGCATCGCTAATCTGCTCCGCGGCCATGGCTGCGTAATCTATCCCCACGTAGACTGGGGCCACCACGGCGCGCGGGAGGCAGTCCGCCACCACATTCAGTTTACCCGACACATGCTGAATATCAGTAGTAAACTCTGAGACCGCGGCCAGCTGTCTCTGCTGCCGGCCCGATCACGGTTCTGAAACCTTGGCCATCGCGAACGTTAGTGGCTTGTGGTCTACGAACGCGGTGAAGTTGCGCCCTTCCAGCCAGAACTGGAAGTGGCGTATGGCCAGATGGAGAGCCAGCAACTCTCTGTCGAACGCGCTGTATTTACGTTCGCTGTCGCGCAAAGTTCTGCTGAAAAATGCGAGCGGCTGCCAAGCCCCGGCTACGCGCTGCTCCACGACCGCCCCTATGGCCACGTCTGAAGCGTCGGTGGTGAGCGCTATGCGGGCCGTCGGGTCCGGATGTGCCAGCAGTGCGGCGTTTGCCAGGGCTGCTTTAACTTCCGAGAATGCCCGCTCTCGCTCCGGGGTCCATTCGACTCCATCCGCGGGTTTCTGTCTCTTGAGCGTGGCATACAATGGTTGCATGAGCTGCGCCGCGCGGGGAAGGAAACGGTTATAAAAATTCACCATCCCCAAAAATTCCTGCAGCGCCCTGACCGTCTGAGGCCGGGGAAAATCTGCCACGGCGCGCACTTTGTCGGGCAACGGGATCGCTCCTTCTGGAGAGACGCGGTGCCCCAAAAAATCAATCTCCGTCACGCCGAACTGGCATTTCGCCGGGTTGATTATTAACCCGTGCTCCTCCAACCTCCAGAAAACCGTCCTGAGGTGGGTTTCGTGTTCGTCTTCGGACATACTGGCTACCAGGATATCATCCAGGTAGACGAACACGAACGGGAGGTCACACAGAACTGCATCCATCATGCGCTGGAACATCTGTGCTGCGCCTTTTAACCCGAATGGCATGCGCCGGAACTCGAATAAACCGAACGGAGTTATTACCACTGTTTTGGGTACGTCCTCCGCGCGCACTGGGACTTGGTGGTAACCGCGGACCAGGTCTATTTTAGAAAAAACGTGCAATCCGGCGAGGTGAACGGAAAAATCCTGTATGTGGGGAATTGGGTAGCGGTCGTGTGCTGTGGCGTTGTTCAACCTGCGGAAATCACCGCACGGTCGCCACGCTCCCTCAGCCTTAGGGACCATGTGTAGCGGGGATGCCCATGAGCTGTTTGATCGCCTGACGATGCCCAACCTTTCCAGGTTGGCGAACTCCTCGCGCGCTATGACCAGTTTAGCTGCGTCCAAGCGCCGAGGTCTTGCAAAAACGGGCGGCCCGGTGGTGGTGATAAAGTGCTCCACCCCGTGTTTAGCGGTGGCCGCCGAAAACGTCGGGACCGTGAGTGCTGGGAACTGAGTGAGCAGTGTGAGGAACTTACCACCTGGAGTTGTGACGCTGGCTTGTGCTGTTGGCCTGGTCCCTCGAGCTATACAGGGGAGAGATTCAAAGGACAGTGCATTAACCAGGCGCCTGTTAGCAACATCCACAAGTAAACCATGTGCGCACAGAAAATCAGCGCCCAGGAGCGGGTAACACAGTGCTGCTATGATAAAAGTCCACTCATACGAGCGGCTATGTAGCGATAAGGTCAGTGTTCTCTCACTGAACGTCTTAATCTCCGAGCTGTTTACTGCCACCATTCCGGGGCCGCTAGGTCCTGCCAGCCGGTCAGCATAGGACGGCAGGACGATGCTCTTCTGGGCTCCGGTGTCGACGAGGAAGCGTCTCCCCAAGCATGAGTCCGTCACGTAGAGCAGCTTGTTCTCTTCACCGGCGGTCGCAGCTGCTACCGACTGCCGGCCTTGGCGTTTCCCGAGCACTTGAAGTGGCACGGTGGCACGCATCTGCGTGCGTTCCCTCCGAAGCGGCGGTGGTAAAAGCAGAGCGTGTCTTTCTGGTGCTCCTTGGCCCCCGTTGCCGCTACCGTCGGTGGCTCCTCGCCTCCCCTGGTCGTCTCGCTGGGCTCCGCTGCCGCCGCATTGACTGTGATCACCCTGGTGGTGAGGATGATCCGGTCTGCCTCCTGGGCTAGCGCACGGTAGTCTCGTGCGGCCAGCAACAGCGAATTGGCCAGAACCGCTCTTGCTTCTGTTGGCAGGTTCCGGAGGAAAAGGTGGGCAAACAGAAAGTGCCCGTCGCCTGTGCCCGTCGCCTGTGCCCATCAACGCCAGCATCTTCTCCATCAGGTCTACGGCCGACCCATCTCCTAACTTGGTTCATGCCAGGAGCCTCTCTGCTCTCTCACATTCCGAGAGCATGTATCGCCGGATGAGCGCAGCCTTGAGCGCCTCATATTTTCTGCCGGCTGGTGGCTGATCGAGCAGGCTCGCTACCTGCTGGGCTGTGCGGGAGTCCAGCGCTGCTACCACATGGTAGAGCTTGGTGTTGTCTGCTGTTACTCCCCGGAGGGCGAACAAGGCCTCGGTGTGGTGGAACCAAGAGTGCGGGTTGTGCTGCCAGAAATCCGGTAGCTTGACTGAAACTGCACACGTGTTGCTGGGGGTTCTAGTCCTGGCTGTCTGCGGGTTGGCTTCAGCGTCTCTGGGGGTTCCCAACCGGACCGGCTCCGGGGTTCTTGCCTCCATAATACGTCTTGGGTCACCAGTGTGGAGTGTGTAAATGAAGAGGCGTATTCATTTCAGACGATTTATTACACACTCACATCTCACAAGCAAAGAACAGATTGACTGGTCACATCAAGCATTCCTTTCTCTAAATCAAGTCACACTTCACAAAGATCAAGGCACTTCCTCATCACAGCATGACATCTACACTACACTTCATTCAACCCCCTCTCACCCACTTGGGCATTGTTCTCCCATGTGTATTCATTGTCTCTGTCTAAGGTGTGAAATAACCTGAGGCCCATAGTCTACTCAATAACAGTAATGTTACCTTATGTTGTTAATTACTCAACTACAAGAGTAGTCACCAAAAAAAAATTAGTTGAGTAACAATAAGTACTTAGAAGTTAAAAGGGATGTAACTTTAATATTGACAGTATGAGAGATTTTTCTCATAAATTTGAGTTTTCGAATACACTTTTTCCATTAAATTTGAAAGTTTTCCAGTTTAATTTGCAACTTTTTTTTTTAAATCTCATTTCATCTTATCCACATATCTGAAACCATTTAGCTGACATCAACAGTACCTGTTATAAGGTTGTTGTTTTGCTGTTACTAACGCACTGGCTTAGTTCAGTGGTTACTTCTCATAATTAATTCTATCCTTAGAATACAATTACTCCACCCCGCCAGGGGTTCACACCACGGGTGCAGTCCAGTGCTTTTTTTTCCCCCAGTCTTCTACTTTACTGACTTCAAACTGCACCACAATAGCTGCACTTCAACACCACTGGAAAGTCACAGTCACAGATACACAGCACCTTTTTCTCATTAGAGATCGCTTCTTCTGATGCAATGAACCTCAACTCTGCATACAAAAGCCTACTATTGAGCCACAGCGCCCTCTTGTGGCGCTCTACCATTAAAAACAACAAAATACACAAAAAATAGATGGATGTAGAAGAGCTTGGAATAACGAGGCGATGTGATTTATAAACCAAAGTTTAATTTCAGCTTCGCTCCTCTAACAAGTCTCATCTCAGTGCAGAAGCAGAATAAGACGTCGAACACATTCAGACCTTCATACTTATACCTACACACAACAAAAGACATTGCATATCAAAGCTGACATCCCGCATTAACTTAATCCCCCCTCCTTTGTCTTCCGTCTCCTCCACCTGACCTTGGGTGGTCAGGGAGATCGATCTCCTCCATTGTCCTCTGTCTCCTCCACCTGACCCTGGGTAGTCAGGGAGATCGATCTGGTCTCTACCACTGCGGCTCCGTATGCTCTTTGATCTTCGCTGGCGGTCGAGACCTCTTGTCCTGTTCTGAGGCGTGAGGTCATTGCACATATGTAATCACTAAACATTCTAATATGTCTATACATATGTAGGTATGGAATATATGATTAATATAAACCACAGCCCCCCCAAACGACTAAGAAAAGGACAATCAAAGTAATTCTACAGTTTAAGATAATTTCTATGACATACTATGCTGTTAAACCTCTTGACAGGGAAAACAAGGAAGAATCATTCCAGCAGTCATGCTCCTGTAGAGAATTCAGTGGTAACCATAACAGTATAGTAATATCACAGATCAGCCTTAAAACTGTCACGGCACAATCTGATAACATAGTTAACAACTCTTGGTTAATTTGCATCAGTCCCTGTGCCGTCTGGGTTTTAATCTTCTCCCGAATCTGCTGTAGGTCCGCTTTGGTGTCCTGGTGGGACCCTCCTGTAAGGAATCTGCAGCTTGGGGAGGAGAGTGGTTATTTGTTCCCTGCAGGGGGGTTGAGTCTTTTTTCTTGGGGGGTCTACCCCGCCGAGGTGCCCTCGCCACCCGTGCAGGTTCGTCTCTCAACAAGAAAGCAGGTTTAAGTCTGTCAATGCTGACTGTTTCTTTTCTGTCCCCTAAATCAAGCACAAAATGCTTATCACCAGGTTCCAGCACTCTGAATGGTCCGTCGTATGGTGGACGGAGGGTTGATTTTAAAGCTTCATGCCTAACAAAAACAAACTCGGCGTTTTTTAAAGCTTGGGGGACAAAAACCCGTGGAAAAGAGTGATGTGCCGGTCCGGGGAGAGTGTCTGGTCCGTTACTGCCTAAAGGCCTCAGGGTTGGAAGATGCCCAGGCTCTGGGTTCTCCGGTAAAAACTCACCTGGGAGTCTTGAGAGGTTGTGCAAAAACTAACTCTGCTGGGGAAGCGTCTAGATCCTCTTTAGGCGCAGCACGCAACCCCAATAAAACCCAGGGAAGTTTATTTACCCAATTTGTATCCGTTAACGAGGCCCTGAGGGCGGCCTTTAAAGATCTGTGAAAACGCTCGCATAACCCATTAGCCTGAGGGTGATAAGTGGTTGTGCGGTGAATTGTCGCCCCTAAGCTGCTGGCCATGGCTGACCAAAGCTCTGAGACAAATTGAGGCCCCCTATCGGACTTCAGGAAAGTCACAACCCCTCTGCCCCCCCTCACCCTCACAGGCTCTCCCATCACCACTGCTGATTCCTTCCGCTTCCTAGGCACCACCATCACCAGGGACCTCAAGTGGGAGCCGACCATCAGCTCCCTCATCAAAAAGGCCCAGCAGAGGATGTTCTTCCTGCGGCAGCTGAGGAAGCTCAAGCTACCCACCAAGATGTTAGTGCAGTTCTACACAGCCATCATCGAGTCCATCCTCACCACCTCCATAACCGTGTGGTACGCAGGAGCCACTGCCAGGGACAGACTAAGGCTGCAGCGCGTCGTGCGCACTGCTGAGAAGGTGATCTGCTGCAAGCTCCCATCTCTCCAGGATCTGTACATCTCCAGGACCCGGAGGCGTGCTGGCCGGATCATAGCCGATCCCTCACACCCTGGTCACGTACTGTTTGCCCCCCTCCCCTCAGGTAGAAGACTTCGGTCCATCCAGACTAAAACCTCCCGTCACATGAACAGCTTCTTCCCCTCTGCCATCAGACTGCTGAACACTAAGTGACTTATTGACTCTCGTGCACTATGTACAGCAGCTCAAACAGACTCATGTCAATCATCACTGTTTTCTTCCTGCATTACTGACTGCACTATATGGTTCTCCACATTATCTGCTGCTCGCTAATATATTTTAACTGCTGACCAGTATTACTCACTCTTATTCTACACTTTATTGCATGTATAGTTTATTTCTTTTATTTTATCATGTTTAATGTTGCAGCATTGCACCGAGACAAATTCCTAGTTTGTGTACTACATGAACAATGGCAATAAATCTGATTCTGATTCTGATTCTGATTCTGATGTCCGATGGGACGCCGAAACGTGCCACCCAGTTTGTCAAAAAAACGCGAGTGACTTCCGCCGCTGTGGTTGACCCCAGAGGGACCGCCTCAGGCCAGCGCGTAGTACGGTCTATCATTGTTAACAGGTGTGTGAAGCCTTGAGACGAAGGTAGTGGTCCCACGAGGTCGACATGAACGTGGTCAAACCTTCTAGCTGGGATTCGAAAAGGCTCTAGAGGGGCTTTTGTGTGTTTGTGTACTTTGGCGCGCTGACAAGACATGCAAGTTTTTGCCCATTCCTTTACATTTTTGCGCAGGCCCGGCCACACAAACTTTTCGGCGACCATTTTAACCGAGGCGCGCACACCTGGGTGCGCGAGGGAGTGAATTGAGTCGAAAATACGGCAGCACCATGCAGCTGGGACTACCGGGCGAGGTCGGCCGGTTGAGATGTCGCAGATTGGGGGGGAGTACACCGTCACGTAAACCCCTTTCCTCCAGTCTTAACCCTGTTGGTCCAGACAGGAGCGCGCACACGTCCACGTCACCGCTTTGCTCCTCTGCCATGGCTGCGTAATCTATCCCTACGTGAATTGGGGCCGCGTACGCGTCCGCGTTGGCGAAGAGTTCTGCGGCTGAGGTAATATAATCTGTCTCCTTGTGCTCTGGCGATGTCACAGCGCGAGAGAGGCAGTCTGCTACCACGTTAAGTTTGCCTGCCACATGTCGAATGTCTGTGGTGAACTCTGAAATTGCAGCTAGCTGTCTTTGTTGCCTGCCTGACCATGGTTCTGAAATTTTAGCCATCGCAAAAGTGAGCGGTTTGTGGTCTACAAAAGCCGTGAAACGCCGCCCTTCTAACCAGAACTGGAAGTGGCGGATGGATAAATGAAGCGCTAGCAGCTCCCTGTCAAAAGTGCTGTATTTACGCTCGGTTTGGTTTAACGATTTGCTAAAAAATGCTAAAGGTTGCCAGGTTCCGCCAACGTGTTGTTCCACAACTGCCCCTATGGCCAGGTCTGAAGCGTCTGTGGTTAGCGCTATGCGGGCCGAGGGATCGGGGTGAACCAACAATGTGGCATTTGCTAGAGCACTTTTTACTTCCGCGAAGGTGCGTTCGCGCTCCGGGGTCCATTCGACCGCGTTGGAAGGCTTTTGTTTTCTGAGCGTGGCATATAGGGGCTGCATGAGTTGAGCTGCGCGGGGGAGGAAACGGTTGTAAAAATTAACCATTCCCAAAAATTCTTGCAGCGATTTGACCATCTGTGGTCGTGGAAAATTTTTTACCGCGCGGACTTTGTCTGGCAATGGGACTGCCCCCTTCGGTGAAACTCTGTGTCCCAAAAACTCAATTTGTGACACGCCAAATTTGCATTTGGCTGGATTGATTATTAACCCGTGCTCTTCTAGTCTCTGAAAAACTGTAGTGAGGTGTTGTTCGTGTTCTTCCTCTGACGGGCTGGCTACCAGCATATCGTCGAGGTAGACGAACACGAAGGGGAGGTCGCGTAATACTGCGTCCATCATGCGCTGAAAGGTTTGAGCAGCGCCTTTGAGGCCAAACGGCATCCGCAAAAATTCAAAAAGACCGAAAGGGGTTATTACAGCCGTTTTAGGAATGTCTTCCGCTCGAACGGGGACTTGGTGATAGCCGTGGACCAGGTCTATTTTAGAAAAAATGCGCGCTCCCGCCAGATGTAGTGAGAAATCTTGGATGTGAGGAATTGGGTAGCGGTCATGCGCTGTCGCATTGTTTAATCTGCGGTAATCGCCGCACGGTCTCCAAGAACCGTCGGTTTTCGGGACCATGTGGAGTGGCGATGCCCAGGGGCTTTTCAAGCGTCTAATAATGCCTAATTTTTCCAGGGTGGTAAACTCGTCCCGTGCTATGGCGAGCTTGGTCGCGTCTAAGCGCCGAGCTTTGGCGAACACGGGTGGGCCCGTTGTGGGAATGAAGTGTTCAACCCCGTGTTTCGCTACTGTTGCTGAAAATTTGGGAACTGTGAGTGCTGGAAATTGGGTGAGGAGTTGGTCAAACTTACCTCCTGCTGTTGTGACGTTGGCCTGCACGGGTGGTGGAGAAACTCGAGCTGAGCAGGGGATAGAAGAAAATGACAGTGCATTAACCAAGCGTCTATTTGCTAGATCGACTAACAACCCATGTGCACACAAAAAATCAGTGCCCAACAAGTTAAAACTCACCGCCGCTACAATAAATGTCCATCTATAGTTGCGGCCGTGAATGCAAAGAGGCAGGCTCCTTTCACCGTAAGTGTCGATGATCGAGCCGTTGGCTGCCATCGCCCCACGTTTCGTTACCTTGTATTCATACATGTGTAATGACAATAAAGTTGAATCTCATCTCATCTCATCTCATCATTACCCCGGGGACCCATGGCCCGATCTGCGTGGGAAGGGGTGATAAAACTCAATTGGGCTCCGGTGTCGATCAGGAACTGTCTCCCGGTGTGTCCGTCAGTCACATAAAGAAGCTTATTTTTTTCGCCGAGAACCGCAGCCGTTAACGGTTCTCGGCTTGGGCGTTTTCCCGAACTTTTGAACTTGCAGGGGGGAACGCATTTGTACGCCCCCTCGGCGAAACGGTGGTGGTAATAGCAGATGTCGTTCCGCCTGCTGCGTCTTGGTCGTGTTGCCGCCATGGTGGGCGGGCTCTGCTCGGTTGTCTGTGGTTCTCCGCTGCTCTGGGCATCCGCGCTGAGATCTGCAGATGCTGCTGTGGCCATCTGTTCGCCACAGGCGTTGATGAGCCGCTGCGCTTCGCGGGCCAGCGCGCGGAAGTCTTGCTGGGTGCTGCACCGCATGTTGACCAGCGTCCCTCTCATGTGTGGCGGCAGAGTGCTGAGGAAGAGGAAGTTGTCGTTGTCCTCTTCCTTGAGCTGCAGCATGTCCTGCATGAGGGCCTTGGGTCTGCATCCTCTGTGGCCGTAGATCGCCAGGCTCTTCTCTGCTCTTTCTTCGGCTGAGGGGACGAAGTTCTCGACGATGGTCGCCTTAAGTTCTCTATATTTGTCATGGGCGGGCGGCCGTTGGATTATGCTCCGCGTACATCTCGACGTGGCAGCGTCGAGTTTGGCGACGATGTGATAAAATTTTGTGTCGTCTGCCGTTATGCCCGCCAGTGCAAACTGAGCCTCAGCTTGCTGGAACCACGAGCTCGGGTCTTCTTGCCAGAAGTCTGGCAGCTTGACGGTGACGGCGCTTGTGTGGGCCATCCCTGATGTGTCCGCCGGGTGAGAGCGCCTTTCTTCAGCTCTCACGGCGGGGCTGGTGCTCGGTTGAGCCCTCTCTGTAGCCTCTGCCGTGGGGGAAAGTCGTCCATCTGTTCCCCTATCTGCATGGGCGCCGGCGCTTGCCTGGGTCGCCTCTGATGAGTCAATCGCGGGAGAACGTCTCTGTTCCATCCTCGCGTCAGGGGCACCAGTGTAGAAGAGCTTGGAATAACGAGGCGATGTGATTTATAAACCAAAGTTTAATATCAGCTTCGCTCCTCTAACAAGTCTCATCTCAGTGCAGAAACAGAATAAGAGGTCGAACACATTCAGACCTTCATACTTATACCTACACACAACAAAAGACATTGCATATCAAAGCTGACGTCCCGCATTAACTTAATCCCCCCTCCTTTGTCTTCCGTCTCCTCCACCTGACCTTGGGTGGTCAGGGAGATCGATCTCCTCCATTGTCCTCTGTCTCCTCCACCTGACCCTGGGTAGTTCAATTCAATTCAATTCAATTCAATTCAACTTTATTTATATAGCGCCATTTCACAACAACAGTCATCTCATAGCACTATCAACTGTAGGGGGGACCCCCACAGTTGCAGAAAGACCCCAGCAATCAGGCGATCCCCTGTGAGCAAGCACTTGGCGACGGTGGAGAGGAAAAACTCCCTTTTAACAGGAAGAAACCTCCAGCAGAACCAGGCTCAGGGAGGGGCAGTCATCTGCTGCGACTGGCTGGGGGGTGAGGGGATAGAGAAGAAGAAAAGAACAGACATGTAGAGAGCAAACAGCACGATGGGGACTCAATCTATGGGAGAGAACAAACAAATGTTAATGACCAGCAAAAAAAAAAAAATATTTCATAGAGAGTGAGGAAAGGAGTGAGGCCCAGTGCATTACTGGAGGTCCCCCGGCTGACTAAACCTATTAGCAGCATAACTAAGGGAGGGTTCAGAAACACATGATCCCTCCCTAATTGTAGGCTAGATCAAAAAGGTAGGTTTTAGCCCTATTCTTAAAAACAGAGATCGAGTCTGACTCCCGAATCCAGATTGGCAGTTGATTCCACAGGAGAGGAGCTTGATAACTGAAGGCTCTGCCTCCCATTGTACTTTTGGAGATTCTAGGTATTACAAGTAATCCTGCATTTTGAGAGCGTAGTGCTCTGTTAGGATAATACGGTAGTATCAGATCTTTTAAATAAAAAGGAGCCTGATTGTTTAGAGCTTTGTAAGTGAGAAGAAGGATTTTAAACTTAATTCTAAACTCTATGGGAAGCCAATGAAGGGAGGCCAGAACCGGAGAGATATGATCTCTCTTTCTAGTACCTGTTAAAACTCTTGCTGCAGCATTTTGGATCAGCTGAAGACTTTTTAAAGATGTTTTAGGACAGCCTGATAATAAAGAATTACAATAATCTAATCTCGAGCTAACAAAAGCGTGGATCAGCTTCTCAGCATCACTCTGAGACAAGATGCTCCTAATCTTGGCAATATTACGCAAATGATAGAAGGCAGTCTTAGAAACAAATTTAATATGTGAATTGAAGGACAAATCCTGATCAAAAATAACTCCAAGGTTCCTCACAGAGCTATTAAGAGAAAGAGTAACTGCGTCCAAACTGAAAGTTTGATTTGGAAAGGAATTTCTAAGGTTTTTTGGACCAACAAGAATGACTTCAGTCTTATCTGCATTTAATAGCAGGAAATTACAAGTCATCCAAGCTTTGATTTCCTTAAGACAGGCTTCTAACTTGGCTAATTGATTAGTATCATCTGGCTTCATTGACAGGTATAATTGTGTGTCATCTGCATAACAATGAAAATGTATACAGTGCTTTCTAATAATGTTGCCTAACGGAAGCATATATAAACTAAAAAGAGTAGGGCCTAGCACAGATCCCTGTGGAACTCCATGACTAAGCTTTGAGCTGAAAGAAAACTCATCATTTACATGAACAAACTGGAACCTATCAGATAAATAAGATCTAAACCACTGCAACGAAGCTCCATTAAGTCCAACATAGTGTTCTAATCTATCAAGTAGAATATTATGATCAATAGTATCAAAAGCTGTACTAAGATCTAAAAGGACAAGTACAGAAACTAGTCCATTATCAGATGCAATGAGGAGGTCGTTAGTGACCTTCGCTAAGGCTGTTTCAGTACTATGATGGATTCTAAACCCAGATTGAAACTCTTCAAGTAAACCATTTCCCTGCAGGTGGTCAAATAATTGCGTAGCAACAACTCTTTCTAAGATTTTTGAAATGAAAGGGAGATTAGAGATTGGTCTATAGTTAGCTAAAGCTCCTGGATCTAGTGTTGGCTTTTTGAGTAAGGGTTTAATTACAGCCGTTTTAAAAGCCTGCGGTACATGGCCTAAAGTTAATGAAGAATTGATTATATGAAGAATAAAGCTACCAATAAGTGGGAAGACTTCTTTAAATAACCTGGTAGGAATAGGATCTAAAAGACAAGTTGAAGGTTTGGATGAGGAAACTACTTTGTCTAACTCACAAAGGTCGATTGGAGTAAACTCATCAAGACAGACATCAATAGAAGGAGTTGTAGTAGTTACAGTATTTAAGTTAACTGTGGGAAGAATCTGATTGATTTTATCTCTGATGGATGAAATTTTATTATTGAAAAAGTTCATAAAGTCCTGACTAGTAAGCTCTAAGGGGATGCTAGGATTGACAGAGTCCTGACTCTTTGTCAACCTGGCTACAGTACTGAAAAGAAACCTGGGATTATTCTTGTTCTCTTCTATTAATGCAGAGTAATAACTCGTTCTAGCTTTTCTAAGAGATTTTTTATAAATTAAAAGATGATTTCTCCAAGCTAAATAGATTTCATCTAAATTAGTAGAGCGCCATTTTCTTTCTAATTGACCAGTCTTCTGTTTTAAGCTACGAGTTTCTGTGTTGAACCAAGGAGTTAAAAATCTCTGATTAGACTTTTTCTTTTTTAAGGGGGCCACCAAGTCTAGAGCCTGATGCAGAGAAGCTGAAACACTATCCACCATGTTATCAATTACAGAAGGAGCAAGCTGTCTATAGCTTATTTCCGTTGTGTTGACACATGGCATAGAGGAAACAATCTGCATAAATTTGGAAACAGCATCATCTGAGAGGCATCTACTGTGATAATATTTTTCTTTAGGAGCCAAATAGTCAGAAATAGTAAAATCAAAGGTTAACAGACAATGGTCTGACAGTACAGGGTTATGAGGAGACACTACAAGATTTTCTATTTCTATGCCATATGTCAGAACAAGGTCCAATGTATGGTGGAGGTAATGAGTAGAATTTCCTACTTTCTGAGAAAACCCAATCGAGTCTAATATTGAATTAAAAGCCACATTAAGGCAGTCACTATCTACATCCACATGTATATTAAAGTCCCCTACTATAATTATTCTATCAGATTTCAACACTAAATCAGCTAAGAAATCAGCAAATTCGGATAAAAATTCTGAATAGGTTGATGGGGGACGATAAACAATGGCAAATAAAATTGGGTTTAACCTGAAATTGCTAAAGTGCCCAATACTGAGGACCAGGCCCTCAAAGGAATTATAACATGTTTTTTGCTTTACATTAACTAGTAATTTGGAATGGTAAATTGTTGCTACTCCTCCTCCACGACCAGAACTTCTGGGATTTTGACAGTTTAAATAACCAGAGGGGGTTGATTCATTTAAACCAACATAATCCTCTTGTCCTAACCAAGTCTCTGTAAGGGAAATTAAATCAATCTGATGATCAATTAACAGATCATGGACTAACAGAGACTTGGGAGTTAGAGACCTAATATTTAACAAACCACATTTAATTTTTAAATTATGAGGAGGAACAGAGGCCAAATCATTCAATTTAGAGGCTTTATGTTTAATTTGAGTTTTACCAATATTTTGCTTTATCACTTTGGGATGCTTATACATTATATTTTTATTCACTTTGGAGGGAGCAGACAACGATTCTCTGATGGGGAAGACAGGGGCTAAGCTGAGGGGTGGCGGATGAAGAGGAGCTGCAGAGAGGCGTGTAAGACTGAGACTCTGCTTCCTGGTCCCAACTCTGAGTAGTCATGGTTTTGGAAATTTGGATAAAAAAGATGCCAGATTGTTAGATAAATGAGAAGCACCATCCAAAGTGGGATGAATGCTGTCTCGTCTCATAAGACCAGGTTTTCCCCAAAAAGAGCTCCAATTGTCAATGTAGCCCACGTCATTTTTAGGACACCACACAGACAGCCAGCGGTTCAAGGATGACGAGCGACTAAACATGTCATCACTGGTCAGATTGGGGAGGGGCCCAGAGAATACTACAGTGGCACACATCGTTTTTGCAAAGTCACACACCGATTCTATATTAAGTTTCGTGACTTCCGACTGCCGGAGACGGATGTCATTAATGCCGGCGTGAATAACAATTGTGGAATATTTACAGTTACTTTTAGCCAGCATTTTCAAATTTGACTCGATGTCGCCTGCTCTGGCCCCAGGAATACATTGGACTATGACCGCTGGAGTCTCTAGGTTCACGTTTCTGACTACAGAGTCGCCAATGATCAGAGTTTTTTCCTCAGCGGGTGTGTCGCTGAGCGGGGAAAAACGATTAGAAACGTGAACAGGTTGGTGGTGAACCGGGGCTTTGCGACTAGGCTTCCTTCTCACCGTCACCCACCCAGTCTCCTCGCTGCTGAGGAGAGCCGGGGAACCACTGACAGGGGGGCCTAAGCTAGCTAGCTCCGCTGCAGCTAATGGGCGTCCGTCGAGATTAACTGGCGCAGACGGTGTTTCAATGCAGCGGAGCCGGGATTCCAAATCAGACAACCTCGCCTCGAGCGCCTCAAAAAGACAACATTTATTACATTTACCGTTATCACTAAAAGAGGCAGAGGTGTAGCTAAACATCTGACAGAGAAAGCACACCAGAGGAGAGGAAAGAGAGGTAGTAGCCATAGCTAGTGGCTAGAGAGCTGGAGAGCAAACCACACAGGCAGACAGCAAAACAGGAAGTGACGATACGTTACCACAACGAAGTGACGTCCCCGATTATTAGTAGTCAGGGAGATTGATCTGGTCTCCACCGCTGCGGCTCCGTATGCTCTTTGATCTTCGCTGGCGGTCGAGACCTCTTGTCCTGTTCTGAGGCGTGAGGTCATTGCACATATGTAATCACTAAACATTCTAATATGTCTATACATATGTAGGTATGGAATATATGATTAATATAAACCACAATGGAAATGAAAATGTGGCAGTTACAGAATATTATAATCAAAATGGCGGAGTAGTCTGCCGGGCCGGTGTGGTGTGCATGAATAGCTTTGTGTATTTATGTTGTTTGCAGTACCGGTACATTGGGTTACCAAATTGGGGAGGGTCTGATGAGTGTGCTTGTGATTTTCTTCGGGGGGAGGAATGTTAGATAGGAATATAGTGTACATAGTTGGGGTGTACTAATATGGCAGTGCCCTGGGTGTAGTGGGAGGTGTTTTATAAATGTGCCATTAATGTGCGCATGTAATGTCTATGGTTCAGCCCCGAACTCCCCCCGCAATTTTGAAGTTATTGTGCAGTCTGAGCTGACAAAAATTACAATCCAGTGATAAAGGGAAGGAGATTGATTAAAAAGAGAGCACAAATCAGCTGTGTCTCCCATGCCTGCGGCATCCGCCACCGCAGAATTGTAGCGTCTGTCTCACTTCAATGAGGAAAAAGTCGGATGAAATGCGACATGACCGTTCAGACGGAGGTCACTTTGGAAAATATCAGATACGATTCGGAATTAGGACCCACATATGAAAGTGGCCTGGGTCTGGTGTGAAAAAATCGGATCTGTGTTGTTCAGGCAGTCATTTAAAAATCAGATATGGGTCACATTTGTGCAAAAAAATTGGAATTGAGCATTAAAACTTGCAGTGTGACCGTAGCCGAAGAGGGCCCAGCGGAAGGGACTCTGTCTCTTTGCTGTGGACTCTCAGGCTAGACGGAGTGACGCCTGTGCGTTCTTGTTCTTGTGTTAATAAAAACTATAAAACGTCACCTGAACTCTTCATCATTTCCAGACGTTACCAAAAAATTAGTTGAGTAAAAATAAGTATTTACTTAGAAGTTATTTTTCGTCCTCCATATAGAGTCGCCAGAAAGTGTAGTCTTGTAGCACCTTGGGAGAGTCAGATTTCTAGCATCTCAGACAAGAGACAGTGAATAAGCATGGGAGATAAAAGAGCAGGAGGCTTCTGGTGAGAGAGTGGGAAGGAGTCAAGGATGTAGGGGGTTGAATGCAGTGTGATGCAAATGTCCTGTTGTGTGTGATGTAAGCCATGAAACTTAAGAGGAGAGTCTCTGGGAAAAAGTTCATTCTGTTCTGTGCTCGTGAGATGTGAGTGTGCAATAAATCATTTGAAATGAATCTACCTGTGATTTCACACACTCCACACTGGTGACCCAAGACGTATTATGGAACACGAGGCAAGATCCCGGAGCCGGCCTGGTCAGGAAGCTACAGCGAGGCGGCAGCCATCCCACAGACAGCCCGGACTGGAACCTCCAGCCACGCGTGTGCGGTTTCAGTCAAGCTACCGGATTTCTGGCAGCACAACCCGTGCTCCTGGTTCCACCTCACCGAGGCCCAGTTCGCCCTCCGGGGAGTAACGGCAGATGACACCAGATTCTACCATGTGGTCGCAGCGCTCGAAACATGAGGTGGTGAGGTGGTCGAACGTGAGGTGGTATGAGGCTTTCTAAAATTACTTAGTGGCCCTGAACCACGGAGAGCTAGAGAAACTGCGTGTGAAAGCTATTTTGGTCCATAATCTTGGCATGGAGGGCCAATGATCCTTAGCACATTGGGAGAGTGTGATAGTTTTGACGACGTGGTTGTGCTAATAGGCGCGCTATTTTTGCGCTCCGGAAAACGTCATAGTCTGGAGGATCAGGTTTCGGCAGCACTGCCAGCCGATTGGAGAGATGGTGCAGTTACGTTACAGACCTGCATCAGCTGGCGTGGGAGTGCCAGTTTGGAGCCTTTGAAGAAGAGATGGTCCATGATCAACTGGCAAAGCACACACTTTGTTCAGCGGCACAGTCGAGGCTCCTGACTTACCCGGGTGAACTGACATCAGCCACGGCAGTTGAAATAGTGCAACAATTTGAAGCAGCTGAAAAACTGTCAGAGGTCCTCAGTGAGAGAACCATGTTGGGGCACGCTGAACCACGTTTGAAGGTGCTGGCTGTGGACCCAGATAGCGAAGACAGCGTAGATGAAGAGGAATACGCTGCCGCTATAAAAATTAGGTCCGCCCCAGGTACGCCAAGATGTTATGACTGTGGGTCCACCAGGTACCAGTATAAGGCAAGAGAGTGTCCGGTGAAACGCAAACGCTGTGGCAAGTGTGGTCTTCTGCATCATTTCACCAGGGCCTGCAAAAATTTTGAGCGAGGGGACTGAAGATATAGGGCGGATTCCCTTGCAGTAACTCCTACGGTTATTCATACCATCTCACTGAGCACAGATGGGCGGATTTATTGCGTCGCTTTGCTGGGTGGCGTGGAAGTGCCATTGTTGGTGGACACGGGAGCAGCAGCTTCTGTGTTGAACTTGCCCACTGTCATGAGTTTGTTCCCGCATTACCGCATGAGGAGACTGTCAACAGCATACTTTGGCTATGGAGGAAACAGGTTAGCCATCGTGGGTTCACTGGAGTTGACGGCAAAGTACAAGATAGATAGATAGATAGATAGATAACTTTATTGTCTGTCCCAGTCAGTGACAGAAATTCTTCTTCGACACGGCTACAACAATATTACACATTCAACACTCTCAAAAACATGTTCAAACTCACAGGATAAAAACAGTTTAAAAATGTAAACATGGTTAAAAAGGAAACAGTAAATAAAATTATGTGGCAGAAAATATTAATAACTGTTAAAAATTAATAGTGATTAATAGATAAATGCTGATAACTAATATTGATAATATTGATAGCTATGATAACTATTTGATTTTGTTCAGAATTGTTACTGCAGAAGGAATAAATGATTTCTTGTAAATGTTTTTATGGGCCATTGGAACTTTATATTGTCTGCCTGATGGCAGTAACTGAAAAGAGTGATGGAGGGGGTGAGATGGGTCCTCTGTGATCAGGGTGGCTTTCCTGGTCACAGAGCCCTGATACAGTTCAGACAACGGTGTCTGTGGTGAGCCAATGATTTTGCTAGCCTGATTAACTATACGGGAAAGCTTTGTTTTGTGCTTAATGAAGAGGGAGCTGTACCAGGATGAAATGTTAAAAGTAAGGATGGATTCAATTAATGAAGTGTAAACCAGAGTTAAAATGTGTCTACTGACATTAAAAGTCCTCAGTTTCCTCAACAGGTGGAGGTGTTGTTGTGCTTTTTTATAAACAGAGTCAACATGGTGTGCAAAAGACAGGTGTGCAAAAGACAGGCTACAGTCCATCTCTATTCCCAAGTATTTAAAAACTTGAACTTGCGCAATAGCCTGACCCTGGATACTGAGGGGTGTAAAGAGAGTAGTTGAAAGTTTCTGTTTGTTCCCACACCACAACTCCTTAGTAGGAGTTGGCAAAAATGTCTAACGTCCAATTTGTGGTGACTGCCAAGGGGTCGAACATAATGGGATGTCATATGTTCTATGTCCTGGGATTCATGATCACCAGCGGCGTTGGAGAAGAATGGTCGGGCTGTGGCTTGTGGGACCAACTGGTTCTGTACATGGACAATGATGCGGTTTGGGACAGCGACTGGCCTAGGATTCTGAGAGATGACCAGGACCAGTGCCGTAAAGCACCATCATGGGAGGGTTTCGGCACCAGTGTCCAAGTTGCCCTGGACGTGGGAACTGGACGGCACAGTGGGACAACCATGACGGCGGATGGAGCCAGAACGATAGCCCCCTCTGCTTCCGGAGTTCAGCCTGGTGATACCGAGAAGCAAGGAGCTACAGTGGCTTTGCCGGTGTTTCAAATGAAAGAGAATGGACAGGACTGGCTGGCGCGGTAAAACGACTCGCAAACCAGCAACACTTGAGGCCGAAGAGGGCTTTGGATTGGGTCAGTGGAACGGTTCGACCCAGGAAGGAAGCCTGGTTATGACATGGTGGACATTTGAAGTCGAGTCGAACTCCTCTATGGGTTGATGATGAGATTCGGCCCAGGGGGGAGGCTCGGCTGAGGGGGGTCCACGAGAAGAGAAAACGTTGGGATGACCAGGGGCGGCTACGGGTGGTGGCTGCCCGGGTGGATGGCTATCTCAGGCTGTCAGATGACTCGTGGAGACACCCCAATGAGCTGCAGCGTGTGGATGAGAGGAAATGCGGATGTGGCTCATCCCCAGAGGCGAAGAGGCGAAGACGCTCTAGGAGGGATCCGCCAGATGGAAATCTAGGGGGTGGGTCTTCCATCGGAACTGCAAGGTGACTGTGGGGTGGCTATTAACCCTTTAACTGGCAGATTTTACATGCCCCTAGTGGTACAGTGCAGCAACTGCACCTGTCAACTGAATCTGACATCCCTTTAACTCCCCAGCTGTACTGAGGATTTGTACTGATCATGCCAGTTCAGAAGGTGGCAGGCACGCGTTGGAGGAATCATGGCTGACACGGAATACACCAAAGAAGAAGAAATCCTTCTTCTTCTTTTTCCTTCTTTGAGCTTAGAAAACAAATATGGCCACCATGATCATCATGCATCGTCATATAAAACAGTGTCACACATGAAAAATTGCCGCGGAATACAAACAAAATTGACGTGGGATAATATTGAGTTTCTAGATGTAGGAGAGAGCACAAATGACCGACAGAACACAAAATAATGACCACAATGGATGAAAACGGACTGACCACGCCAGCGAGTGAGCCTCCCTTCACCAGCGGTGAGTGACGAATTTCTTTGTTTCTTTACATTGTACTGATTTTCTTGTTCATATACTTTGAAGATAAGATCATAACATGCCCCAGTAGAAAAAAACTGTGTCAAAAAACAGAACCATTCTTTGTGTAAATATGTCCAAAGTCCACTTTTGACTGAGTTATGTAATTCGATATAGCTGTCATGGCATTGTGCAAATTAGATGCGTAAATTTATTCCTTTCAGAAACTTTGGATCATATTCTACAGCGTTCTAACTGACAGTAAGTCACTATCTCTTGCATCTTTCAAGTTATAGCCTTGGAAATCTGAACTATTTTCTTGACAAAAAAATCTTTACCACTCTTGACCACTAGGGGTTAAGGTGCCAAACGGCACCTGGGACAGTTAATGGCGTGATGGAAACGTTAATATGTTTTATTGTCCAGAAGTCACGTTGTTAATATGTTTTGCATGCACTCATTGTATTATTGCCTTGTTTAAAACAACAGCAACAACAAAAACTCCCCAACACTGCTTGTGTAATTGAATGTGATTGTGTGAAGTGCTCAAGGTATGGGGTGGGTGTGTTGTAGATGTACATATTAACTGTTATTTTGTTATAGTGTGTTATGAGGGTTTGGTTTTATATATATATATATATATATATATGTGGAAAAAGGAGGCAGGCGAGACAATGAGCTAGACGACACAGTTACTTTATTCTTCCTCCAGCATATTTTACAGCAAAAGAGAATGTTGGGTCTCTGTGCACTCCTCTTTTATACCTTTAGTCCCATGTGTAAAGACCCGACACTTCCGATCATAACCATTTTGTTTAGAACAAAGCCTGTGTGGCACATTAACATGTCATAACACCAGCGCCGCTCTTACACCCTTCTCCTAGCAGCCCTGTATTTACTCCTCTCCCCGGGGGATGCATAGTCCTTGCTGTCCCGTCTGAACTCCCTGGTGACACCTTCTCTTTTGGACCATTGTGCCCTGGGTGGAGAAGTCCAACACCTTGCCCCCACACAGCACCCAGAATGGGCCTTACCCCCTCGTCCTTTGGGCTTGAGCTGGCGTCCATAGCAGCTGTAGCGGGGGGTCACTGATCCAGTCGAAGTGCCCTGCTGGCGGGGTGTACAGGAGGGCACGTCAGTCTGTGGGGGGAAAAAGGGAGGTGGACAAACATATCAGCTTTGCGAGCGCCAGTCCCTGCTGAGGAATCACCAACCTGCTGAGCCAGCAACAGTGAGTGTCCACGCTGGGGAGCTTGGGCCAACACCACCTGCTCGTCTGCTAACACAAAAGTGGGCTTCGGCCTGTCGATGCAGACGGTCTCCCTATGTCTCCCTAAGTCTAACACAAAATGTTTTGCCCCATGTTCCAACACCCTGAACAATCCGTTGTATGGTGCGCGCAGCAGGGCCTGGTGCGCATTGTGCCAGACAAAAGCAAAACTGGCATTCTGCAAGCTTTTTGGGATGAATATGTGGGGAAAACAATGGTGGGCCGGGCCCGGTACGCTCACAGCCTCCGTGCTATATAAAAATTGCGTGGGCAGATCAGCCTCAGGCGCGGGGTTTTCCGGTAAAAATTCTCTGGGGATCCACAGCGGTTGAGAAAAAATGAGTTCTGCTGGGGAGGCTGCCAAATCTTCCTTAGGTGCGGAACGCAACCCTAAAAGAACCCAAGGCAGGTGGTCAACCCAATTTGTGTCTGTGAGCAAAGCTCTGAGCGCTGCTTTAAGCGATCTATGAAAACGCTCGCATAACCTGTTAGCCTGTGGGTTGTATGCAGTAGTGCTTTGAATTTTGACCCTCAGGCTCTGAGCCATCGCGGACCAGAGTTCCGAAACGAACTGTGGACCTCTGTCGGACGTGATGTCCGATGGAGATCCGAAACGTTCAATCCAAGCCAACAAAGAAGCGTGTGCCACTTCCACGGACGTGGTAGAAGCCAGCGAGACCAGTTCAGGCCAGCACGTGGTGCGGTCCATGATTGCTAAAAGGTGCGTGAAACCTTGTGATGGCAGGAGGGGTCCCACCAAATCCATGTGGACGTGGTCGAACCTCCTAGCCGGGAGTTAGAACGGCTCGAGGGCAGCTCTGGTGTGCTTGTGCACTTTGGCCTGCTGGCACGCGACGCAAGCTGCAGCCCACTCTTTCATGTCTTTGCGCAAGCGTGGCCAGACGAATTTTGGCCCCGCTAGTTTCACTGAAGCGCGCACTTCTGGATGTGAAAGGGAGTGTACCATCTCAAAAATGCAACGGTGCCAAGAGCTCGGAACCACCAGGCGTGGGCGGCCAGTGGAGACGTCACAGAGCAGGGGAAGGCACCCTTCTTGCACCACCCTGGTTCTCCAGTCTTAACCCAGTTGGTGCAGACTGGAGTGCGCAAATGTCCATGTCCCTGGCTTGTTCCACTTGTGGCAGGCGGCCACAATGTTGAGTTAACCGGCAACATGTTGAATGTCGGTAGCAAACTCCGAAATTGCAGCCAAGTGAGGTTGCTGCCAGGGTCACCATGGTTCTGAAACTTTGGCCATTGCGTACATCAGTGGCCTATGGTCCACAAATGCGGTGAACTCGTGGACCTCCAGCCAGAACTGGAAATGGTGTGTCGCCAGGTGGAGAGCCAGCAATTCTCTATCGAACGCTCTATACTTGATTTCGTTGTCGTGCAATGTGCGGCTGAAAAATGCGAGCGGCTGCCACGAACCTGAGACGTACTGCTCCACTACTGCCCCTATGGCAACGTCAGACGCGTCTGTAGTGAGCACTATCCGTGCAGAAGGGTCCAGGTGGGCTAACAATGCGGCATCCACAAGCGCTGTTTTGGTGTTAGTAAAAGCCTAGACTCACTCGGGAGTCCAGTTGATGGCTTCCGCTGGTTTTGTTTTTTTAAGTGCGGCATACAAAGGTTGCATCAGCTGGGCTTCCCAGGGAAGGAAGCAGTTATAAAAATTAACCATTCCCAAAAACTCCTGTAGTTCTCTCACGGGCGGGTGCAGAAAGTCTGATACAGTGCGCACTTTGTCTGGTAACGGGATCGTGCCCTCCAGCGAAATGCGGTGACCCAAAAAGCCAATCACTGGCACACCGAACTGGCACTTTACTGTGTTAACTATCAACCCGTGCGCTTCCAACCTCTGGAAAACTGAACTGAGATGGCTGATGTGCTCCTCCTTGGACGCGCTGGCTACCAGAATGTCATCTAAGTTGACAAAAATGAAGGACAAGTCACGAAACACTGCGTCCATCATCCTCTAGAAGATCTGAGCCGTGCCTTTTAATCCGAATGGCATGCGTAAAAACTCGAAAAGGCCAAAAGGAGTTATTACCGCTGTCTTTGGAACGTCTTCCGTGCGGACCAGGACCTGGTGGTAACCGCGGACAAGATCCACTTTGGAAAAAACATGTGCCCCTGCCAGGTATATGGAAAAATCCTGGATGTATGGAAAAGGATACCGATTGTGTTCTGTAGCATTGTTCAAGCGCTGGAAATCACCGCATGATCGCGACGACCTGTCGGCTTTAGGCACCATGTGTAGCGGGGATGCCCACGGGCTGTTGGAGCGCCTGACGATGCCCAACTGCTCTAAGTTGGCAAACTCCTCTCGTGTGCTGGCCAGTTTAGCTGTGTCCAAACGCTGAGAACGCGCAAACACCGGCGGGCCTTTCGTTGT
This sequence comes from Pholidichthys leucotaenia, assembly GCA_020510985.1. Lineage (NCBI taxonomy): Eukaryota > Metazoa > Chordata > Actinopteri > Cichliformes > Pholidichthyidae > Pholidichthys > Pholidichthys leucotaenia. The sequence continues at coordinate 97,785,966 of CM035847.1, forward strand.
AATAAAGTGCTCGACCCCATGTTTCGTTTCCGTAGCTGAAAAAGTCGGGACCGTGAGTGCTGGGAACTGTGTGAGCAAATGTTGGTACTTACCCACTGGATTTGTAACGTTAGCCAGTGTTGTCGACCCAGCACCCCAAACTGTGCAGGGCAGTGAGGTAAAAGAGACAGCGTCCACTAATCTGCGCCACTAATACGGTGGCGCAGTGGTTTAGCACTGTGGCAGCACAGTTTTACCCTCGGCCGGGGGATCGCGGGGATCATGAGATCGTGGGTTCGATCCCAGCCTTCGACCAACAGTGAGCTGTGTGGAGTTTGCATGTTTACTCCGGGATTTCTCCGGTTTCCTCCCGCATACCAAAAACATGTAGGTTTAGGGCGCTCGCGCACGCAGCGACCGGCAGCCGGTGGCTTGTCACCAGACTGCAAAGCAAATCTACCTACGGGTACAAATAAGTAACAAAAAAAAAAAAAAAATCTCCTATTAGCAACATCGACTAACAATCCATAAGCACAGATGGTTTTTCACTGTTCTCACGGCTTGTTCAGCCTCACCATTGCTCTGGGGAAGTCTTGGACTGGAGGTGGCGTGGACGAAGCACCATTCTGAAGAGAACTTTTGGAAGTGCTCTGATGAGAACTGTGGACCATTGTCACTCCGATCCTCCACAGGAATGCTGTGTCTTGCGAATATGGACTTCATGTGTTCAATCACTGCAATAGAAGTAGTGTGTGTGAGCTTGGCTACTTCTATGAATCTGCTGAAATAGTCTACTAAAAGCAGGTACTGGCTGTTATTCCATTCAAAGAGATCAACACCAACCAACTCCCATGGATGTGTTGGGAACTCTGTGGGTAGTAGTGTTTCTCTGTGGTGTGGCCTCACTTCAGCACACGTGTCACATTCTGACACTAACTTCTGCAGTTGTGCACTGAGTCCCGGCTACCATACTGACTGCTTTGCTCTCTCTCTGGATTTTGCAATGCCCTGGTGACCTGTGTGCAGGCGGCCCAAAATGTCCCTTTGCAGTGACTTGGGAATGACTATACGTGTCCCCTTTAACAGTAGGCCATTTTCGACTGTGAGGTGACCAGCATGTTGATGGTAGGGAAAGCATGGTCCTGGTGTGTTGTGTTTGTCTGGCCAGCCATTCCAACAGTATTGTTTCACTTGTTTTAGTATTTCGTCTTTGTCTTGTTTTTCCCTGATTTGTTGTAATCGTCCTTCAGTTGCTGGAAGATTAGTGACAACTTGATAGGCGTACAAGTCCATTTCTTCTCCTAGTGTTTTGTCACACACTGTCTTTTCTGATGCTCTGGACAACACGTCTGCAGTTACTATGCTTTGCCAGGCACGTGAGAAATGGAGAAAGAGTACCTTATTAATCTCATTCTCAGTCTCTGTACTCGTGGTGGTAGCTTGTCAAGGTTCTTTGAGGCTAAAAGTGGCACTAAGGGCTTGTGATCTGTCTCTACATGGAACTCAGTGCCTATGAGAAAATCTGAGAACCGCTCACACGCCCAGGTTATGGCCAGTGCCTCCTTCTCAATCTGAGTGTACCTTTGTTCTGTCGGGCTGAGTGCTCTTGATGTGAACGCGACTGGTTTTATCGCGCGATCTTCTTGTTTTTGAAGCAGCACTGCTCCGAGTCCGAAGGAAGATACGTTGGCTGATACTGTTGTCTGTGCTTTGGGGTTGTAGAGTGCCAAATTTGGTGGCATGCTCAGTTCTGACTTGATCGTGTCAAATGCTTTTTGTTGCGCTTCACCCCAGCACCACATGTTCTTAGTGCTCAGCAGGTCCCTCAGTGGCTGTGTTTTCACTGCGAGGTGAGGAAGGTATTTTCCCAAATGATTAACCATCTCCAGGGACCGCCTCATGCCACTGACATCTGTGGGTACTTCCATGTTGCTGACTGCTTTCTGTTCTTGCGAATTGTGAATTTTCATGATCGTTTTATCCAGCGTGAGCTAAGCATCCATCTGTAATGACTCCAAGAGCCGCTTGTCACGTATCCCGACAATGAGTCTGTCTCTGATCATTTCGCTGTGTAGCGCGCCATAGCCACAGTGCTCTGCCAGGACATACAATGATGTAATAAAACTGTCTGCAGTCTCTCCTATTTCTTATTGTCTTTGGTTAAACTTTGCACATTCAAAAATTACATTTCTTCTCACAACAAAATGTGCCTCCAACTTGGCTACCATAGTGTTGTAATCACTCGCCTCCTCATCTGTCATGTTCAATGAAGTAAGCACGTCCTCTGCTTCTTCTCCCATTGTATAGATCAACGTGTTCACCTGGTTTTCTTCTGGCTGTAGCTCGAGCCCAGAAACTATCCTGAATCGTTTGAACCGTTTGATCCATTTTGGCCACTCTTCAGGCTTTTTTTTTTTTTTTTTATTTAAGTTTTTGTAAAGGGTATACAGGTCATTACAGCATTGCATTGTTTACATTTTCATCACATGTTCCCTTATTTTTTGCTATTTGACAACATTGGTAGGATAATTATTACAACACCCCTTTTTTTTTAAAGTGAAAGAAAAAGTGAAATTAAAGAGAATAAAATAAAAAAAACCGAACAAATAAACAAACAGAACAGCAAAAAACAAACAAACAGAAAATTAAGTAATTAAAAGTAAAAGAGCATCTGAGTAGTGTTGGAACAAAGAGCGGGACCATTATTGAAATGGTATTTGTCAAAGATTAGATCTAATGGAAGACACATATGCGATCCAGGGTTGCCAAAAGTTCATGAACCCATCCATGTCCTGTCTCAGTGCGAATGTCAACTTTTCCATCGAGTAAATGTCTTGAATCACGTTAATCCAATCTTCAGGTGTAGGACAGTCCTTCAGCATCCATTTTTTAGTTAGGGCTTTTTCACTTGCCAATATTAAAACATTGGATAAGTATTTATCTCCTCGTCTTTCCAGTGAGTCCGGTAGTAAACCCAAATACAAAGTTACAAAAGAAAAGGGAACTGTTATTTTGAATATTTTCCCCAATATTGTCTGTACATTGGTCCAATATTGATGGATAACTGGGCATGACCAAAACACATGAAAATGATTTGCAGTCTTTTCACCACACAAGCGCCAACAGTTCAACCCCTTATGGGTAAATTTGTTTTGTGCAGGAGCTCTGAAAAATCTTACCAAATTTTTCCATCCAAATTCTCTCCACTGCAGGGATGAGGTACTTTTCCATTGCTGTTTGTTTAGCTTTTCCCATATTTCCAATTGTAAAGTGAAATTCCCCTCTTTTTCCCATCTCTCTTTTATATATGATGTGTTGTCTCCTTTTAAGTCTTGAAGACCTTGGTATATTTTAGAAATGTATCTGATCCCTGGGATCCCTTTATATGCCATTAAGAAGACCTTCAGAACACCTGACTGGGCCCTTCCCAAATCCTCCTTTTTAAGTATATTGTTTATGTGGTGTCTAAGCTGAAAGAACCTGTAAAGATCTTGATTTATTAGACCTTGTTTTTTCAAATCTTCAAAACTTCTTAAAGTTTGCCTCTTAAAAAAATCGTAATATTTTATCAGCCCTTTCTCTTTCCACTCTTTAAATCTAGTGTCTGTTTTATTGGGGGTAAAGTCTTGATCATAGGCAATCCATTGCAGAAGTCGATAGGGCTCTTTAACTTGATTCTCTCTGACTATCTTAAACCAAATTTTTTGCGGGGTCTCTATCCACGGGTTAGTGTTATTCAAGAGTTTAGGTAAGGCATTGTTCCCTATTATCGCCTGTAGGGGGATGTCACTTGTTATTTGGCATTCGATCTCCTTCCATTGTGCAGTGTAGACTGGGTTACATATCTCTATTAAAGTTTTAATTTGTGCGGCTTTGAAATAGTCCCTGATATTTGGCAGCGCGAGCCCACCTTTGTCTTTGTTTAGCTGTAAGGTTCTATATCTGATTCTAGGTCTCTTGCCCTGCCATATGAATCTTGAGATCCTTCTGTCCAGCTCCTGCCATGTTTTTTTGGGAGGTTCTACCGGTATTGTTTGGAAAAGGTATAGAAGACCTGGAAGTATATTCATTTTGCCTGCTTCAGTTCTTTGTGCAGTACCTAAGAATGGTATCATATTCCATCTTGCTAGGTCAGATTTTATTTTTGTCACCAGTGGATCATAGTTTAGTGTTACAATTTTGTTGAGTTGTTTCGGGATATTGACCCCAGATATTTCATAGATTCCATCTCCCAGTTAGTTTTGAGTTCACTTAGTGAATAATGATTTGGGTCATAGTTGAATGTTAAAACTTGGGTTTTATGCATGTTTAATTTGTACCCCGATAAATCTCCATAGTCTGAAAAAACTGAGATTAGTTCTGGTAAAGAAGTGTCTGGCTGCCCTAGGTATATTAAAATGTCATCAGCAAAGAGTGCTATTTTATGTTCCTTCTGACCAAGTGTAATACCTTGAATTTCTTGATTTTGTCTTATCCATTGGCTCAGAGGTTCTATGAAGATTGCAAAGAGCAGTGGAGACAGGGGGCAGCCTTGACGACATCCTCTTTCCAGCTCAAAAGATGATGATAAATTACCGTTAATCCTTATTTTAGCTGTTGTTTTTTTATATAATGCCTGTATAGTTCTAATGAAGTTGTTATGAAAATTGAAACTGGATAAGATTCCATATAGGAAAGACCAGTCAACCGAGTCGAATGCTTTTTCAGCATCTAATCCCAATATGACTGCATTTAAGTTATATTTTTTTATATGATGAATTATGTGTAAAGTGCGTCGAATGTTGTCTTGTGTCTGTCTTTGTCTTATAAAACCTGTTTGGTCTAAATGAATTAAGTCTGTCAGTATATTTTCTAACCTTTTGGCAAGGATAGTGGTAAAAAGCTTATATTCCTGATTTAATACACTGATTGGTCTGTAGTTGGAGCATTCTAGTTTATCCTTTTCAGGTTTAGGTATAACTGCAATGACCCCTTCTCTCCAGGAGGGGGGGATTTCCCCTGTGTGGAGGACATAGTTAAATGTTTTCAGGAGGAGAGGAGATAGTTGCTGTTTAAAGGTTTTGTACCATTCTGCTGTATAGCCATCTGCTCCTGGGGATTTGTTAGCTTTAAGTTTCATAATTGCTTTTTCCAATTCTTTAGGTTGTATTTCTGACAGTAGTGTTTTATTTTGTGATTCCGTAAGTTGGGGAAGGTTTAATGTGTTTAGGAATGTCTCGGATGTGTTTTTATGTTTTTTGTGGGAGTATAAGTTCTTATAGTAATTCTCGAAGCTTTTAAGAATATCCTGAATTCTGAATTTTATTTCCTTTGATACTGGGTCTCTGATTTTGTAGATTGCTCTTTCTGTTTGTTGTTTCCTCAATTTATAGGCTAGTAATTTTGCCGATTTACTGCCTGCTTCATAGTGTTTTTGTTTCAGAAATGTAAGTTTCTTCTGGATTTCTATTGTGTAGATCTCATTTATTTGATTTTTAATTTCTTTAATCTTGAGCGAGTCATTAGAATGAGTGTTGTCTTTGTGTTCTTTTTCTAGGTTCTTGAGTTCTGACTCTAGTGTGATTAGTTTTTCTTGTCTCAGTTTCTTTTGGGTTGCCAGTTTTGCAATAATTTTTCCCCTTATTACAGCTTTGCATGCATCCCACAGTATTAAAGGGGATACTTCTCCATTATCATTTTCTTCCAAATATCTGAGAATATCTGATTCCAATTCATCTTTCAGTGGTCCTTTCAGGACATTTGAATTCAACCTACAGGAAAATGTATTATTTGTGTATTTTTGGATGTTTAAGTCCATATAGATCGGACTGTGGTCAGAGAGATCCATCAGTCCTATTTTACATGTTTTTACTCTTCCAATGTCTCTATTAAACATAAAAAAAGTAATCAATCCTTGAGTAAGATGAATGTGGCGTTGAATAAAAAGTATAATCTTTTACATTGGGGTTGAATTCCCTCCATACGTCACAGATTCCCATTTCTTTTAATAGCATCCGAGTTTTCCTATTTTTAGTGTTATTTTGATGTGAAGAATTACCTGTTGCATCCCAGTATGGATTCAGTCTTAGATTGGAGTCTCCACCACATATCACTAAACCTTGGGCTTTAGTTATCATTAGGTCGAATACATTTTTATAAAATTTCCATTTAGCCCCTGGTGGTGCATATACATTCAGCAGGGTGATATCTTCTCCCTCTAGCCGCCCAATTACCAAACTGTACCTCCTTTCTTTATCTTTGTGTTCTGATTTTTTTTCAAATGTAATTTTGGTTGATATCAATGTCGCTACTCCCCTCCTCCTCCCTGACTTATATGAAGATGAAGAGATCATTTTAAACCCTTGTCTATTGAGTTTAGTGTGTTCCACGTCTGTTAGGTGGGTTTCTTGTAAAAATATTATTTCTGCTTTGTCTTTTTTCATTTTGCGTAGAATCTTGGATCTTTTAACTGGATTCAGGATCCCTTTTACATTATATGAGGCTATTTTGGTTACACCCTGTTTCTCCATTGTATTTTCTTATTTAGTATAACAGTGTGGTGGCCCTCTTTTTTGCTACTCAGAAACTGAAAGATCATTAAGAACATAAAAAACATTAAGAACATAGTGTACGAAACTTTAAAACAAAAAACTGTCAAAAAAACTTCCTGAGCTGGGGTCTCTTTAAAGACCCTGTAAGAGCCCTGATGGAGTGTAGGCTCTGAGGGAAATTCCTCAAACTCTGTTACGTGTTGAGGGCCCTCTCTTACCCCTGTAAGTTGTCCCATGTTTTTAACGTGAGTTTCAGATCCCAATCCGAATTTGTAATGATTTTTTTTTTTTTTTTTTTTTTTATGCCTATACCCTATGAGATTGTGTGCACCCTCCCACCCCCATCACAGCAAACATTCACTCTAATACAGTATTTGTTAGTGTAGGGAGAACATGTGGGTCATTGTTACATTTCTATTTTAACAAGATTTTTTTTTTTTCCTTTAAATTAAGAAGACATTTGTTTCTAATGCTATAATTGCTCCATGAAAGGTTTTACCACATGCTGATTCTGCATCTCCTTTATATGTTTGTTACCTTGTAGGAGGGGGGATGGAAGTGCAGAATGACTGAAAAGAAAAAAAACAAAAAGGTCGCTATTCATTCCTGGAACTGGAAAGCTTATCTTTGTAGCTCTGGGGCTGGGTTTCCCGCTGCTGGCCTGTGGATTTTGAAGGTCTCTGAGTGGACCACGTTTGAGTCCTGATCCTCTCGCTCAGATCCGCTGCGGGTTTAAACACCGATACCGGGAGCCCTCTTTTCGCCATGTCAATTGTTGCTTCTTCCGCTGAATTATAGAGACATGACTCTTCACCGTAAAAGACCCTTAACTTCGCAGGAAATGGCGTCTGAAAGTGTAGATTCTGTTCCCGTAGAACCTTTTTGGTGTCGTTATATTCCCGTCGCTTTTTAAGAACCTCCGGGGCGTAATCATGCTCCACGAAGACTTTTCTCTCTTGATGCATAAATCCTTTTTTCTGCCAAGCCCGTCTTACAACCTCTTGTTTTATTTTGAAATCGGAGAATCTTACCACCACCGAACGTGGGGGCGCTTCTGCCGCTGGCTTTGCGGCTAATGTACGATGGGCCTTTTCTATCTTCAAATCGGTGGTTTGTGGAATATCCAACTTCTCTCTCAATAAGGATTCCACGCATTCCGCCATTGAGTTGAAACTATCTTCAGCTCCTTCTTTCAGACCGTGAATTCTGATGTTGTCTCGTCTTTGTCTTCCTTCTTGGTCGGTTAGCTTAGCCTCCAGCCTTGACTGTTTTTTGTGTAAATCCAGCATAGAATCTTCAAGCACTTTTTTATTCTTTCTTCAGCTTCCAAGATTCGGTTTTCAGCCTGGTCCATTCTGCTGTTCGTCCTTTTTAATTCCTCTCTGAATTCATGAAATTCAGCCCGAAATCGTCGTAATTCATCAAATAGCGATTTCAAGCTAACCTTTTTGTTAGCTAGGTCCAGCTCCTCGTCTTCTGAATGGAGGTCCTCCGGTTCAGATTCTGCGGCCGCTGCGCGTCCTGACCTGGGGAACGTCAGTTTCTTCTGTTTTTGGTTAGGCATGGTGTTTTTGTCTTTTGATTTTTATTCTTCCAAAAATCCATTAAGTCTGATTTTGAAGATGTTTTCCTTGGATTGGGTCTGGGAGCTTCAGCGTTAAGTTGCTATCACCATGGCGTCCAGACCGGAAGTCCCACTCTTCAGGCTTTTTTTTTTTTTTTTTATTTAAGTTTTTGTAAAGGGTATACAGGTCATTACAGCATTGCATTGTTTACATTTTCATCACATGTTCCCTTATTTTTTGCTATTTGACAACATTGGTAGGATAGTTATTACAACAACCCCCCCCCCTTTTTTTTAAGTGAAAGAAAAAGTGAAGTTAAGGAGAATTAAATAAAAAACAAACAAACAAACGAATAAACAAACAAACAGAACAGCAAAAAACAAACAAACAGAAAATTAAGTAATTAAAAGTAAAAGAGCAACTGAGTAGCATTGGAACAAAGAGCGGGACCATTATTGAAATCGTATTTGTCAAAGATTAGTTCTAATGGAAGACACATATGCGATCCAGGGTTGCCAAAAGTTCATGAACCCATCCATGTCCTGTCTCAGTGCGAATGTCAACTTTTCCATCGAGTAAATGTCTTGAATCACGTTAATCCAATCTTCAGGTGTAGGACAGTCCTTCAGCATCCATTTTTTAGTTAGGGCTTTTTTACTTGCCAATATTAAAACATTGAATAAGTATTTATCTCCTCGTCTTTCCAGTGAGTCCGGTAATAAACCCAAATACAAAGTTACAAAAGAAAAGGGAACTGTTATTTTGAATATTTTCACCAATATTGTCTGTACGTTGGACCAATATTGGTGGATAACTGGGCATGACCAAAACACATGAAAATGATTTGCAGTCTTTTCACCACACAAGCGCCAACAGTTCAATCCCTTATGGGTAAATTTGTTTTGTGCAGGTGTTCTGAAAAATCTTACCAAGTTTTTCCATCCAAATTCTCTCCACTGCAGGGATGAGGTACTTTTCCATTGCTGTTTATTTAGCTTTTCCCATATTTCCAATTGTAAAGTGAAATTCCCCTCTTTTTCCCATCTCTCTTTTATATACGATGTGTTGTCTCCTTTTAAGTCTTGAAGACCTTGGTATATTTTAGAAATGTATCTGATCCCTGGGATCCCTTTATATGCCATTAAGAAGACCTTCAGAACACCTGACTGGGCCCTTTCCAAATCCTCCTTTTTAAGTATATTGTTTATGTGGTGTCTAAGCTGAAAGAACCTGTACAGATCTTGATTTATTAGACCTTGTTTTTTCAAATCTTCAAAACTTCTTAAAGTTTGCCCCTTAAAAAAATCGTAATATTTTATCAGCCCTTTCTCTTTCCACTCTTTAAATCTAGTGTCTGTTTTATTGGGGGTAAAGTCTTGATCATAGGCAATTCATTGCAGAAGTCGATAGGGCTCTTTAGCTTGATTCTCTCTGACTATCTTAAACCAAATTTTTTGCGGGGTCTCTATCCACGGGTTAGTGTTATTCAAGAGTTTAGGTAAGGCATTGTTCCCTATTATCGCCTGTAGGGGGATGTCACTTGTTATTTGGCATTCCATCTCCTTCCATTGTGCAGTGTAGACTGGGTTACATATCTCTACTAAAGTTTTAATTTGTGCAGCTATAAAATAGTCCCTGATATTTGGCAGTGTGAGCCCACCTTTGTCTTTGTTTAGCTGTAGGGTTCTATATCTGATTCTAGGTCTCTTACCCTGCCATATGAATCTTGAGATCCTTCTGTCCAGTTCTTGCCATGTTTTTTTGGGAGGTTCTACCGGTATTGTTTGGAAAAGGTATAGAAGACGTGGAAGTATATTCATTTTGACTGCTTCAATTCTTTGTGCGGTACCTAAGAATGGTATCATATTCCATCTTGCTAGGTCAGATTTTATTTTTGTCACCAGTGGATCATAGTTTAGTGTTATAATTTTGTCGAGTTGTTTCGGGATATTGACCCCCAGATACTTCATAGAATCCAACTCCCAGTTAGTTTTGAGTTCATTTAGTGAAAAATGATTTGGGTCATAGTTGAATGTTAAAACTTGGGTTTTATGCATGTTTAATTTGTACCCTGATAAATCTCCATAGTCTGAAAAAACTGAGATTAGTTCTGGTAGAGAAGTGTCTGGCTGCCCTAGGTATATTAAAATGTCATCAGCAAAGAGTGCTATTTTATGTTCTTTCTGACCAAGTGTAATACCTTGAATTTCTTGATTTTGTCTTATCCATTGGCTCAGAGGTTCTATGAAGACTGCAAAGAGCAGTGGAGACAGGGGGCAGCCTTGACGACATCCTCTTTCCAGCTCAAAAGATGATGATAAATTACCATTAATCCTTATTTTAGCTGTTGGTTTTTTATATAATGCCTGTATAGTTCTAATGAAGTTGTTATGAAAATTGAAACTGGATAAGATTTTATATAGGAAAGACCAGTCAACCGAATCGAATGCTTTTTCAGCATCTAATCCCAATATGACTGCATTTAAGTTATATTTTTTTATATGATGAATTATGTGTAAAGTGCGTCGAATGTTGTCTTGTGTCTGTCTTTGTCTTATAAAACCTGTTTGGTCTAAGTGAATTAAGTCTGTCAGTATGTTTTCTAACCTTTTGGCAAGGATAGTGGTAAATAGCTTATAGTCCTGATTTAATACACTGATTGGTCTGTAGTTGGAGCAATCTAGTTTATCCTTTTCAGGTTTAGGTATGACTGCAATGACCCCTTCTCTCCAGGAGGGAGGGATTTCCCCTGTGTGGAGGACATAGTTAAATGTTTTCAGGAGGAGAGGAGATAGTTGCTGTTTAAAGGTTTTGTACCATTCTGCTGTATAGCCATCTGCTCCTGGGGATTTGTTAGCTTTAAGTTTCATAATTGCTTTTTCCAATTCTTTAGGTTGTATTTCTGACAGTAGGGTTTTATTTTGTGATTCCGTAAGTTGGGGAAGGTTTAATGTGTTTAGGAATGTCTCGGATGCGTTTTTATGATTTTTGTGGGAGTATAAGTTCTTGTAGTAATTCTCGAAGCTTTTAAGAATATCCTGAATTCTGAATTTTATTTCCTTTGATACTGGGTCTCTGATTTTGTAGATTGCTCTTTCCGTTTGTTGTTTCCTCAATTTATAGGCTAGTAATTTTGCCGATTTACTGCCTGTTTCATAGTGTTTTTGTTTCAGAAATGTAAGTTTCTTCTGGATTTCTATTGTGTAGATCTCATTTATTTGATTTTTAATTTCTTTGATCTTGGGCGAGCCATTAGAATGAGTGTTATCTTTGTGTTCTTTTTCTAGGTTCTTGAGCTCTGACTCTAGTGTGGTTAGTTTTTCTTGTCTCAGTTTCTTTTGGGTTGCCAGTTTTGCAATAATTTTTCCCCTTATTACAGCTTTGCATGCATCCCACAGTATTAAAGGGGATACTTCTCCATTATCGTTTTCTTCCAAATATCTGAGAATATCTGATTCCAATTCATCTTTCAGTGGCCCTTTGAGGACACTTGAATTCAACCTCCAGGAAAATGTATTATTTGTGTATTTTTGGATGTTTAAATCCATATAGATCGGACTGTGGTCGGAGAGATCCATCAGTCCTATTTTACATGTTTTTACTCTTCCAATGTCTCTACTAAACATAAAAAAGTAATCAATCCTTGAGTAAGATGAATGTGGCATTGAATAAAAAGTATAATCTTTTACATTGGGGTTGAATTCCCTCCATACGTCACAGATTCCCATTTCTTTTAGTAGCATCCGAGTATTCCTATTTTGGGTGTTATTTTGATGTGAAGAATTACCTGTTACATCCCAGTATGGATTCAGTCTTAGATTGAAGTCTCCACCACATATCACTAAACCTTGGGCTTTAGTTATCATTAGGTCGAATACATTTTTATAAAATTTCCATTTTGCCCCTGGTGGTGCATATATATCCAGCAGGGTGATATCTTCTCCCTCTAGCCGCCCAGTTACCAAACTGTACCTCCCTTCTTTATCTTTGTGTTCTGATTTTTTTTCAAATGTAATTTTGGTTGATATCAATGTCGCTACTCCCCTCCTCCTCCCTGATTTATATGAAGATGAAGAGATCATTTTAAACCCTTGTCTACTGAGTTTAGTGTGTTCCATGTCTGTTAGGTGGGTTTCTTGTAAAAATACTATTTCTGCTTTGTCTTTTTTCATTTTGCGTAGAATCTTGGATCTTTTAACTGGATTCAGGATCCCTTTCACATTATATGAGGCTATTTTGGTTACACCCTGTTTCTCCATTGTATTTTCTTATTTAGTATAACAGTGTGGTGGCCCTCTTTTTTGCTACTCAGAAACTGAAAGATCATTAAGAACATAAAAAACATTAAGTACATAATGAACGAAACTTTAAAACAAAAAACTGTCAAAAAAACTTCCTGAGCTGGGGTCTCTTTAAAGACCCTGTAAGAGCCCTGATGCAGTATGGGCTCTGAGGGAAATTCCTCAAACTCTGTTACGTGCTGAGGGCCCTCTCTTACTCCTGTAAGTTGTCCCATGTTTTTAACGTGAATTTCAGATCCCAATCCGAATTTGTAATGATTTTTTTTTTTTTTTTTTTAATGCCTATACTCTATGAGCTTGTGTGCACCCTCCCACCCCCATCACAGCAAACATTCACTCTAATACAGTATTTGTTAGTGTGGGGAGAACATGTGGGTCATTGTTACATTTCTATTTTAACATGATTTTTTTTTTCCCCTTTAAATTAAGAACACATTTGTTTCTAATGCTAAAACTGCTCCATGAAAGGTTTTACCACATGCTGATTCTGCATCTTCTTTAATGTTTGTTACCTTGTAGGAGGGGGGATGGAAGCGCAGAGTGACTGTAGAGAGAAAGAGAAAAAAAAAAAAAAAACCCAAAAAGGTCGCTATTCCTTTCTGGTACTGGAAAGCTTATCTTTGTAGCTCTGGGGCTGGGTGTTCCCGCTGCTGGCCCGTGGATTTTGAAGGTCTCTGAGTGGACCACGTTTGAGCTCTGATTTTCACGCTCAGATCCGCTGCGGGTTTAAACACCGTTACCGGGAGTCCTCTTCTTGCCATGTCAGATGTTGCTTCTTCCGCTGAATTGTAGAGACATGACTCTTCCCCGTAAAAGACCCTTAGCTTCGCCGGAAATGGCGTCTGAAAGCGTAGATTCTTTTCCCGTAAAACCTTTTTGGCGTCGTTATATTCCCGTCGCTTTTTAAGAACTTCAGGGGCGTAATCGTGTTCCACGAAGACTTTTCTTTCTTGATGCATAAATCTTTTCTTCTGCCAAGCCCGTCTTACAACTTCTTGTTTTATTTTGAAGTCGGAGAATCTTACCAACACTGAACGTGGGGGTGCTTCCGGGGCTGGCTTTGCGGCTAATGTGCGATGTGCCTTTTCTATCTTCAAATCGGTGGATTGTGGAATATCCAACTTCTCTCTCAATAAGGATTCCACGCATTCTGCCACTGTGTTGAAACCATCTTCAGCTCCTTCTTTCAGACCGTGAATTCTGATGTTGTCCCGTCTCTGTTTTCCTTCTTGGTCGGCTAGCTTAGCCTCCAGCCTTGATTGTTTTCTGTGTAAATCCAGTACAGAATCTTCAAGCACTTTTATTCTGTCTTCAGCTTCCAAGATTCGGTTTTCGGCCTGGTCCAATCTGCTGTTCGCCTTTTTTAGATCCTCTCTGAATTCAAGAAATTCGGCCCGAAATCGTCGTAATTCGTCAAATAGCGATTTCAAGCTAATCCTTTTGTTAGCTAGGCCCAGGCACTCGTCTTCTGAACGGAGGTCCTCCGGTTCAGATTCTGCGGCTGCTATGCGTCCTGATCTGGGGAATGTCAGTTTCCTCTGCTTTTGGTTAGGCATGGTGTTATTGTCTTTTGAATTTTAATCTTCCAAAAATCTGTTAGGTCTGATTTTGAGGAGGTTTTCCTTGGATTGAGTCTGGGAGTTTCACCGTTAGGTTGCTATCACCATGGCGTCCAGACCGGAAGTCACTCTTCAGGTTTTTTGAAGTCAAACTTTGGTGGTGGTATGACTTGAAATGCTGCTGGGGCTGCTGCGGTTGCTGCTGTTTTGTTTTGCTGTCAGTGCTACCTAGCGCTGCTATTTTGTTAGCTCCAGTTAGCTCTGCACTTACTGCGCTTGATTCTTCAAACTTACAATGCGAGTTCACTCCGGACAGTAAGAGCAAGTCTGACATAATGGCTGACCCAAGGAACAGACACGGACTCAGAAATGGATTCAATTATCTTTATTGACCCAGTGTATTGTGTGTGAATGCGTGAATGTGTTATGTTGTGTATGTGAGTGTGGGCTGGAGACTTCGAGCAGCTGGGAAGGAGCAGCGCACCGTGCAGCCTGGCAACCCTATGGACGGAGCAAGACACACAATTAGCAAGGAGCTAGCGGGGCTCACACTCAGGAGTAACTGTGGCTTACTTGTTCCAGGCAGATGGTGAGCGCCCGTTGGCCAGGTAGACAGCGCCCACTGTCCCAGCGTCGTTGCAGTCGTGTAGAGGGTGGAGAGGAGAGAGCGGAGACCACCACTGAGGGAGATGATTCCGCCCCCGGGAGATTCCGCCTATGCACAGGGGAGTAGCGGAGACAGGTGAGTAAAAGAGTTGGCTTACTTGGGTTAGAGAGGAGATCCTCCGGGAGTTGATGCCGAGGTGGCGAGGTGGAAGGTCGTGATGATGATGGCTAGGAAGTCGGGAGATGCGCTTCATAAAGCCAGGGAGACAGACAGCTCCGTGCAGGCCAGCAGACCGCGTGAGGTTATATAGTCCTGTCCTGATGAGGAGCCGGTGTGCGCGCAGCTGTGGATGATAATGGCCCAGAGCGAGTCATCACAGTACCCGCCCCCCCCGAGGGGTGCCTCCTGGCACCCGATCCAGCCTACCTGGGTGCGTCTGGTGGAAGTCCCTGATGAGTTGTTTGTCCAACATGAAGGATGGACGCATCCAGGAGCTCCACTCAGGGCCATACCCCTCCCAGTCCACCAGGTACTGCATGCCACGACCCCAGCGGTGGACATCCAGGATGGAGGTGACCTTCCACGCTGGGTCGCCATCGATCACGACCGGTGGAGGTGGAGACCTGGGAGGAGGACAGAGAGGACTGGAAAAGAAAGGCTTGATCTGGGACACATGGAAAGTGGGACAGATGCGGAGGGAGGGGGAGGGGGGAGACAGGCGCACAGCTACAGGATTAATAATCCAAGTGATGGGAAATGGGCCAATGAAACGCTGCGATAATTTCCTTCTCTCACCCTTCAGGTTAATGTGTTGTGTCGAGAGTCAAACCTGCTGACCCACCTGGTAGGCTGGAGCCAGCCTCCTGCGGCGATTAGCGACTCTGGAGTTACGTTCAGCCGTGCATTGGAGCGCCGTCTGGACCAACCTCCAAACCCGCCGACAGCGTCTCAGATGAGCCTGGACAGAAGGCACGGCGATGTCCCCCTCCTCTTCGGGAAAGAGCAGGGGGTTGTAGCCCAAGGAGGCCTCAAAAGGGAACATGCTGATAGCTGACGACACTGTGGAGTTATGGGCATACTCGACCCATGGAAGCTGGGCGCTTCACGAGGCCGGGTTAGACGAGACCACACACCGCAGCGCAGCCTCCAGCTCCTGGTTAGCTCTCTCACATTGACCGTTACTCTGGGGGTGGTAGCCGGAGGACAGGCTCACCGTAGCCCCCAGAGCATTACAGAATGTCTTTCAAACCTGAGACACGAACTGCGGCCCTCGATCAGAGACGATATCCACCGGTATGCCATGAAACCTGACAATGTGCCACACCAGCAGATCTGCCTTCTCCTTCGCCGTGGGCAGTCCCAGTAGGGGGATGAAGTAGGCGGCCTTAGAGAAGCGATCCACGATAGTGAGCACGACGGTGTGTTGATCTGATGGAGGGAGGCTGGTAACGAAATCCAAGGTGATGTGTGACCAAGGTCTGCCAGGAACAGGAAGGGGGTGAAGCAGCCCCGCCAGAGGAGAGGAAGGCATCTTGCTGGTGGCGCACTGAGGGCAGGCGCGGATGTAATCGGCGACATCCTTCTGGTGCGATGGCCACCAAAATGACCTCTGGAGAATCCTGACCATGCGAGAACCCCCCGGATGGCATGCCAGCCTGGAGGAGTGGGCCCAGTGGATCACCTCGCCCCGAACTGTAGATGGAACGAACCACTTGCCCGCTGGCTCCCCGCCCGGGTCCGGTTCCGCCTCCTGCGCCTTCAGGACCCTCTCCTTGATCTCCCAAGAGAGGGCGCCCATGATACATGAAGATGGAAGGATGGGGAGAACGGGCGCCTCCGCTGTGTCAGGGGAGAACTGCCTGGACAGCGCATCAGGCTTAGTATTCTTAGACCCCGGGTGGTAGGTGACAATGAAGTTGAAACGGCCAAAGAATAAGGACCAGTGGGCCTGGCGGGCGTTCAGATGCTTGGCCGTCCTTAAGTACTCCAGGTTCTTATGATCTGTCCACACAACGAAGGGTTGGGCGGCCCCCTCCAACCAGTGATGCCACTCCTCCAGCACGAGCTTAACCGCCAGGAGCTCCCTATCCCCGATGTTGTAATTCCTCTCTGCCGGGGACAGACAGCGGGAGAAAAACGCTCGGGGGGACCTCCCCATCCACTGGAGAATGCTGGGACAACACAGCCCCCACCCTGGAGTCCGAGGCATCCACCTCCACCAAGCACTGTAGCGCAGGATCCACCTGAGTCAAGATGGGGGAGGACGAAAACCGGGTCTTGAGTTTGGCGAACGCGGCTGCAGCCCCCTCCGTCCACTGGAAAGGCATCTTTGGAGAGGTGAGGCGGGTGAGGGGAAGAGCGATGACACTGTAGTTGTTGATAAAGCGCTGGTAAAAGTTGGCGAAACCCAGGAATTGCTGCAGCTGCTTCCTAGAGGAGGGGGGAGGCCAGTCCACAACAGCCTTCACCTTGTCGGGGTCCATGATGATCTGATTATAGGCGATGGTGAAGCCGAGAAATGAGGTTTTGGAGGTGTGAAACTCACACTTCTCAGCCTTAACGTACAGCTCATTCTTCAGGAAGCGCTGCAAGACCCGTCTCACGTGAACACGGTGCTCATTCGGGGATCGGGAGAAGATCAAGATGTTATCGAGGTAGACGAAGACAAATGAACCCAGGAAGTCATGGAGGACATCGTTGATCAATCTCTGGAAGATGGCCGAAGCATTGGTTAGCCCAAATGGCATCACCAGGTACTCAAAGTGGCCGCTTGGGGTCCGGAAACCAGTCTTCCACTCATCCCCCTCCCTGATGCGCACCAGATGGTAGGCATTCCGGAGGTCCAGCCTGGTAAAGATCGAGGCCCCCTGGAGGGAATCAAAAGCCGTGTCCATCAGGGGCAGCATGTACTTCCGGTTCCGGCGCCACACGAGTTGGCTGCCTTTTGCAACAGCGGCTCAATTCTGAGTCTTTTTATCTTCCTTCTTCTTTCTGATCCGGTGATAACTTTCTGATCCGGCACACCTTTCACTCTATATATATCACGGACACACAGATCGCCCCAAAGGTCTCCCGAGTCGGTGGACGGAGCCACTGTTTACAGCAGGAGATGATACAGCAGGGAAGAGCTAGCTAGCACTCAACCGCCACCCGGTGCTAGCGGAGAAACTCGACATACCGGGGAACTGAAGCGAAAACGACGCGGGTTCCGGGCTGGAGTTTAGGCGGTGTGCAGGAAATATAAGACAGAATAATAAAGAGCGATGGCAAGAACCAAGCAGACCGCCCGTAAATCTACTGGAGGAAAAGCCCCCCAGGCTGGCCACCAAGGCTGCTCAAAAAAGCGCTATGGCCACCGGCGGAGTGAAGAAGCCTCACCGTTACAGGCCCGGTACCGTGGCTCTGAGAGAGATCCATCGCTACCAGAAATCCACGGAGCTGCTCATCCATAAGCTGCCCTTCCAGCGCCTGGTGAGGGAGATCGCTCAGGACTTCAAGACAGACCTGCGCTTCCAGAGCTCCGCCGTCATGGCTCTGCAGGAGGCCAGCGAGGCCTACCTGGTGAGTCTCTTCGAGGACACCAACCTGTGCGCCATCCACGCCAAGAGGGTCACCATCATGCCCAAAGACATCCAGCTGGCCCGCCGCATCCGCGGAGAGAGAGCTTAGACTTTCTACTGCACATCCACCAACCACAATGCTCCGCACTGTGTGTCTATATATATATATATTTATAGTAATATGTACATATGTATACTAGCTGCTCTTGTTTTTTCTTGCCTTCTGGTTGTTGCTGTGAGTGTTGCTATCCCTGTGCTGTTGCAATCCTGGAATTTCCCCATTGTGGGACTAATAAAGGCTTATCTTATCTTATCTTATCTTACTTGTCCTTGATGATGATCTCGTTGAGGGCACGGAAGTCAATGCACAGCCTAAGGGAGCCATCCTTCTTCCCTATGAAAAAGAACCCGGCTCCCACTGCCGAGGCCGATGGACGGATAATGCCCGAGCTGAGGGAGTCCTTAATATAAGCCTCCATAGCCTCCCGCTCCGGTGCTGACAGATTGTAGAGGCAGCTCGAAGGCAACAGGGCCCCATCCCGGAGGTTAATGGCACAGTCGTAGGACCAGTGGGGGGGGGGGGGGACAACACCTTGGCCTTGCTGAAAACTGACCCTAGATCGTGGTACTCAGTGGACACCCTGGACAGATCGGGAGGAGGGTTGACGGGGGAGACCAATGGCGTGGAGGGAGCACATGCGGCGGACTGGAGGCAAGCGCTGAGGCAGAAGGAGCTCCAGGACACCACGCTTCCTGCACGCCAGTCAAAAGAAGGGTTGTGGAGCCGGAGCCAGGCATAACCCAAGATGACTGGGGAGGAGGCCACCGGCAAGACGAACAGGCTGAGATCCTCTCGATGATTACCGGAGATGATAACAGAGACAGGAGCCGTTTATTTAGTCGTTAACGCCAATGGTGCCCTGGACAGAGCGATGAGCTGAAGGGGGTCTTCAATTGACGGCAGGGAAGCCCCAATCGGGTTGCCAGTTCCCCTGAAATGAAGCTCTGCTCCGCTCCCGAGTCAACCATGGTGTGTGTGCAAAATTCAGTCCTGTTGTGTATGAATCTAATGGGTAATGTACATTTGGAGAGGGGATTTGGCTGAGGTTGGTCTGTGAGTCCCCCTACTGCGACGCACAGACCCCCTCTTTTGGCCGCACGGGGCAGGCTTCTAACTCGTGGTCCTCACTTCCACAGTACATGCATAAGCCTAGCTCCCTACGATGCTGTTTCTCCGCTTGGGAAAACTTGGTTCGCCCCATAACTATAGATTCCTGTGTGTCAGCTGACTCAAGGGGAGGCAGGGCCAGTAACGGGGTCTGGGGAGAGCGCAGGGTCTGGACACCTGAGCAACCGGACGTTCTCCGCTCGGCTGCCCGCTCCCTCAGCCTATTATTTAAATTGATGGCAAGAGAAATTAGCGCCGTAAGCTTCTCCGGCTTCTCTAAGCGGGCTAACTCATCCCGCAGGCTAGGGCTCAAGCTCCTGATGAAAATACTACACAACGAGGCATCCTCCCACCCCACCTCCGCTGCTACCACCCGGAAATCAACGGCATAGTCAGCCGTGGACCTGCCCCCCTGTCGAAGATTTAACAATCGGGTGGTGAGCACATTATCCCGGTCGGAGTGGTTGAATACTTCGTTGAACTTGCTAACGAACTGGCTATAGGTTAAGCTAGCATAGCTTGCCCTAGCCATCACAGCGTACGCCCAAGCTAGCGCTCGCCCTTCCAAAAGGTTGGTAACATAACCTATCTGGCTATGCTCAGTTGGGAAGTCACCCGGTACCCACTGGAAAACTATCTCACACTGGAGGAGAAACCCACACGCCTCCCCTAGCTTACCGCTAAAGCGGGAGGGTGTGGGAACAGGAGTGAGTTGGGTCGAGGTAGCTTGGCTAGCCTGGCTAGTGGAGGAGCTAGCAGGAGCTGTAGCACCGATTGGCGCCGGTGGAAACGTCTGCTGCCCTGCCAGACGATCCAACCAACTGTTAATTTGGGTCAAGTGATTCAGGATAACCTGCTGCTGGTAAGCAATTTGATCCACATGAGCCTCTAAGTTGTTAAATTGTTGTGCTAACGCGCTGTTCGCTGGGTCGTTCTGATGGAGCTGTACTGACATAATGGCTGACCCAGGGAACAGACACGGACTCAGAAATGGATTCAATTATCTTTATTGACCCAGTGTATTGTGTGTGAATGCGTGAATGTGTTATGTTGTGTATGTGAGTGCGGGCTGGAGACTCCGAGCAGCTGGGAGGGAGCAGAGCGCCGTGCAGCCTGGCAACCCTATGGACGGAGCAAGACACACAATTAGCAAGGAGCTAGAGGGGCTCACACTCAGGAGTAACTGTGGCTTACTTGTTCCAGACAGATGGTGAGCACCCGTTGGCCAGGTAGACAGCGCCCACTGTCCCAGCGTCGTTGCAGTCGTGTAGAGGGTGGTGAGGAGAGAGTGGAGACCGCCGCCGAGGGAGATGATTCTGCCGCCGGGAGATTCTGCCTGTGCACAGGGGAGTAGCGGAGACAGGTGAGTAAAAGAGTTGGCTTACTTGGGTTAGAGAGGAGATCCTCCAGGAGTTGATGCCGAGGTGGCGAGGTGGAAGGTCGTGATGATGATGGCTAGGAAGTCGGGAGATGCGCTTCATAAAGTCAGGGAGACAGACGGCTCCGTGCAGGCCAGCAGGCCGAGTGAGGTTATATAGTCCTGTCCTGACGAGGAGCCGGTGTGAGCGCAGCTGTGGATGATAATGGCCCAGAGCGAGTCATCACAAAGTCCTTCTTTTGATTTCTCGCTCCCCCCGGACAACCATGTCTTGGTAGTTGTAAGTGTAGGCTATATTGACTGAAAGGGCTCCCAGTCGAAGTGCTGGCAGCCATTTATTTTCCAGTAATAACAACAGTTACCTGCCAAGCCACAAGAGGGTGCTCAAGGATAGTGCATGGACTAAGCCTCTTCCATAACAGGAACAAGGCTGATTTTATTTTATGGACTTTAAAGGGTCGAAAACAGCAGAATAACCTGTCTAGCCATGTTGAGGCGGGTCAGCAGTCTACCTGGCCCCCTCTAGTTTGGTTATGTTGTATGAATGGATAGGCCTATATACATATGTGTTATTGTTATTAGCATGTGAGCCGGGTTTAAATTTGGGAGGGCCTAATTTGTGTGTTTTGCATTTTTCTACAGGGGGGTGTGTGTGTGTAGTGTATCAAATATGATACTGGGTGTACTCTGGGTGTACTGGGGGTAACGGCTCCACTTTTCCAGTTCCGTTGTCACCCTGGGGTCTCAAGGGCAGATGTGGAAGAGACTCTTGTCTCTTTTGCCGTCGACCATCTGCCTATACGGAGCACCTGTGTTGCGTGTTGTTCATTTAATAAAGTTACGTTCAACTGCACCTCCAGCCTGATTCTTGATAGCACGAGTTATGGACATAACAGTCCATGGTGTATGTCCAAAGAGGAGAAAAAAAATGTAGTCCATGGTGTATGACCATGGGGAAAAAGGGGAGAGAAAGAGAAAAAAAAAAGTTGTGCTCCTCCCTAAAACTTGGGAATTGGAGCAGGTTCATTTGTCCATAAAGTGTCTAGGAATAGTTTTTAACACAGCATTGTAAGCTGAGGACAGATGATATTTTAGTCCCCCTCCTCTATTAAGGGAGGGCCGTTCCACTTTAAAATAGATAGCTTCCTTAAAACCTCTTTCAAACCACCCCTCTTCTCTGTCCAAGATGTGCACACTTTGGTCTCGAAAGGTGTGTTGTTTTTGTTGCAGGTGAGTATAGACGGCTGAATTTTATCCAGACGAATTTTCTCTTTTGTGTTGCGACATGAGTTTACAGAGCTGTTGTTTTGTTTCCCCGATATAAAGATCGTCACACTCCTCACTACACTTGACAGCAGATACCAGGTTGCTCTTTTTATGTTTTGGTATCCGGTCTTTGGGATGAACCAACCAATGTCTCAGAGTGTTCCTGGGTTTAAAGTACACAGGTATGTTGTATTTGGAGAAAATCCTGCGAAACGTTTCAGAGAGCCCAGCCATATGGAATGACTATGGAATGACTTCTCTTGATGGCCTAGAATTCTTTTTGTGTTTCATGTGAGTTTTGATGAAGGTCCACTCTGGATAACCACACTGTTTTAAAGGTTGTTTTATATGGACATGTTCCTTTTTCTTAGCTTCTGACTCTGTGGGTATGGTTGCAACATCGTGCAGAAACCATACCCATGGAGATAATATTTTTCAGATAACATAAAAACACACAAAACAAAAAACAAACAACAGAAAGCTACCAAATCTACCTAACTGACCAAAATCAATTCAAAATATTGCCACACGGCAGAACGCCCTCTCGTCCTTACTGGCTCCATGTTTCTCACGCAAAATCTCCATCAAAACACACCACAAATCCTGCCAATACTCCACTTCCTTAAAACCATTGAGTCACTGATCACGTGACTCTGGCCAAACGAATCAAGCCTCAGAAGCAGTGTTTCTGAACAACTGTGCTGTTTTTTTGACACATGCTCCAGAACTTCCGATTCATCCAGACCATCACTAGAGAACATCAAAAAGTTGGAGACAGAAAACTGCTATGCAGCCAGAATGAAGAGAATTCTTAAGGCACAAAAAACAGCGACAGAGGAGCCTGTCATGATGGTTAGTTGAAAGTGTGATATCAAAAGTGGAAACATTATTTATAGGCATGCTGAAGTCCATTTTGATCTTGCAAACATGGAAGGCAGCAGGAAAACAGCAAAAACTCTTAATTATTCAGAGGTGTGTTTTGGGCATAACATGCAATAAACCAATCAGAATGGCTCGTCACTTCACCTTTAATAGGCAGGAATGCATGATCTATGGTGGATTACTGTTATAATTAGGGATGCACAGATATATTGGGCAATATAATGGTATTGATATTCACCTTTTCGCCTAATATCAAATATCAGCAAAATAACACATCGGTAGCAGCTGATACCTTTCTGGTTTGTTCCAGTTTTGTGATATTGATTTTGCCCTGAAACAAACAACAGTAGACTATAACTGCAAAGTCAGAAAACATCCAAGACGGAACCATTTTAAAGTATTTCAGTTCAGGTACTGTATATTTTGTTTAATAATGAATATTTCTTTGTCTCCTTGACATTAAAGATTGAACTGATGAAAACAAAAACAAAAGAAACAATCTGTATTGGCCAACTTATTTTTACCACTGATATCAGCCCAAAATATCACAGTTGGTGCATCCACCCTAGAATGCGCTGGGACGTATGTCAACGATGCACTGATGAACCAACCAATCAGCATGCAGATGGAAAAATAAAATAAAACCAGAGGGCACTCAGAGAGCGCATACCTCCACCAAGGCTGCGTCCCTCCCTCCCTTTGTCTTCCCCTCCATCCCTTTGTCTGTCCATATCGCCATCCATCTGTACATTGCAGGATAGGGTCTTGGCGGAGGGATGCACGCATGGATCACCTCCAACATCTAATGAGTACATCTTTGGGCCAAGGGCCATCTCTGGTGAAAATGTCATCCAAATTTTTCTAGGAGTTTTTGCATGATCCTGCTAACAGACAGAGAAATGGCAGCCAAAACAGTATGACTACATTATAATAACAAGACTGACATAATTGTATTGACCATACGTTGGGGCTGGGCAATTCCACCTTAAATCAGCATCATAATTTACTGAATCTGTCAGGTTGGTTTTCTTTTATCCCCCTCCTCTCTTCTCCCTTAGAATTTACTGACAAGGTTCATAATTATTAAGCAATATTACACAACAATGCGGTATCATATCACTGCGGTACGTAGTAAACAAGCATAAGAGAACAGGCCTATTGTGATTACACAAACCAAAAAAGTTAAACATGTCATGAATTGCCCTTTCGGCAATGAATGGAGACCCAGGCGCTGAACTGTGAGTTTGCAAAGTTTAATCCAAAACGTAAAGTCCAAACAGTGCACAAACAAAAACTTACAAAATAGGAGATGCAGGAAGACAGGCAGGATGGACGTGGGAAACACGTCTGAGTTTGATGAAGATGCAGTGCCGAGAAGAGGCACAGCTGTGCTTAAATAAGCCAAGAGGACGTGATCAAATGATTAACAGGTGTGCGAGGCAAGAGCGAGGAATAATCAGAACAAATACATACAGCTGGGACAAACCATAAACTAGCTAAGAGCAACCGGAAGTAAATACAGAACCTTGTCAAAACAAAGAACAAACCAGGATGAATAATCAGACATGATTATTCCCCCTGATTATTCCCCCTGATTATTCCCCCCTGAGACAGATTATTCTGTCTCCCCAGAAGGGACAGCGCAGGCTGTTCCTGCTGAGGAGACTCAGGTCTTTTGGTGTACAAGGGGCGCTGCTGAAGACATTCTATGACACGGTGGTGGCATCAGCCATCACTTTTGGAGTGGTCTGCTGGGGCAGTGGCATTACAGCAGCCGATAGGAAGAGACTGAACAAACTGATTAAGAAAGCTAGCTCTGTCCTGGGGCAGCGCCTTGATCCGGTGGAGGAGATAGGAGAGAGAAGGACGGTGGCTAAACTGTCATCTCTGCTGGAGTCCGAGTTCCACCCTATGCAGGACGTACTGAATGCACTGAGGAGCTCATTTAGCAGCAGACTACATCATCCCAGGTGCACAACCGAGAGGTTTCGTAGGTCCTTCCTACCAACGGCTGTCAGACTGTACAACCTAAGCAGGGCTGCTCGCAGAGATAGCAAAAAGACGTAACAAACTAATAGTTTTTAAATGCAAAAGATGCAATAGACTTACACAATGGTCCCCTCCGGCATACAACTAGGAAAATACCGGTCGCTATGGAGGGTGAGAATATGTATGGGCACATAATCATACCATGTAGGATAACTAAGTAGAGGGTTATGCTGTTTCATCCCATCTAGCAACAATGCTCTGCACTGTGTGTGTTTATATATTTACATATTTATTCCATCTAGCTACAATGCTCAGCACTGGGTGTGTTCATATTTATATATCTATATATTTATTCCATCTAGCTACAATGCTCCGCACTGTGTTTTTATATATCTATATATTTATTCCATCTAGCTACAATGCTCCGCACTGTGTGTGTTTATATACTTACATATTTATTCCACCTAGCTGCAATGCTCCGTACTGTGGGTGTTTATATATTTACATATTTATTCCATCTATCTACAATGCTCTGCACTGTGTGTTTATATATTCATATATTTATTCCATCCAGCTACAATGCTCTGCACTGTGTGTCTGTGTGTGTGTATATATATATTTTATAGTAATATGTACATATGTATATTAGCTGCTCTTGCTTGCTTGTTTTTTTTTCTTGCCTTCTGATTGTTGCTCTGAGTGTTGTTATCCCTGTGCTGTTGCAATCCTGGAATTTCCCCGTTGTGGGACTAATAAAGGCTTATCTTATCTTATCTTATCTTATCTTATGATACAAACATAATTCAAACCAAATACTACTTAATACCCGAGTTACAAAAGGGAGACTGAAGGTGAAGGCAGAAAAGACTCATGCCCAAATATAGGAGGATACAGTTTGTAATATAAGATGATACAGAGATACATAAATTAAATATACACGACTAAACTAAACTGAGATACAATAACAGAAAAACTCAAAGGGCAAAACTAATATGTTGTTATTGTTGTTCATTCGTCGTTCTCGATGATGACCAAGGACATCACAGGGAAGAGGACTGGGTGCAATGTGTCCAGCTGTGGCTGATCAGTCCAAATGCTCTGCCGCAGGTCAGGCACAGGTGGTCTGCGTGGGCAGAAGATACAGGGGTGGCTCTGGACTTGCAAAGCTCACGTTTTCTCTGGGCCTTGGCAATCCTGTTCAGCTCAAAGGAGGCAGCACCTTTGCTGGTACAGCTACGTCAGTCTGGTTGGTCTAGCGCTAGGGTCTCCCAGGTGTCAGGACTGATGTCAAAGTTCTTCAGGGAGGCCTTAAGAGTGTCTTTGTAGCGCTGCTTCTGACCACCTTGTGAGCGCTTGCCCTCTGCTAGTTCGCAGTAGAACAATCTCTTTAGTAGGCGTGAGTCAGGCAGACGAATAAGGTGGCCAGCCCACCTAATCTGGGCTCCCTTGAGCAAGGTGTGGATGCTAGGCAGCTCAGCTTGGGAGAGGACCTCTGTGTCAGGGATTTCGTCCTGCCAGGTGATCTTCAGGAGCTTTCTGAGGCAGTTCAGGTGGAAGTGACTTAGCTTTCTGGCACGGTGCTCATAGACTGTCCAGGTCTCACAGGTGTACAGTAGGGAAGGCAGGACAACTGCCTTGTACACCTTCAGTTTTGTGGTAATCCTGATGCCTCTCCTTTCCCACACTGTTGCACATAGCCGTCTGACTGCTGAGGTTGCCTTGGCAATGCGTGAATCAACCTCGTCGTCGATGTTGACAGACCTGGAGAGTGTGCTGCCGAGGTACGTGAACTTGTTGAAAGACTTGAGGGTCTCCCTGTTGACAGTGATGGCTGGTTCCACATAAGTCTTCTGTGATGCGGGTTGGTGCAGGACCTCGGTTTTCTTTGTACTGATTGTGAACCCAAAGTTGTCGCAAGCAGTGGAGAAGCAATTCATGCTCTGCTGCATCTGGGCCTCTGTAGTGGCGTTGAGTGTGCAGTCATCTGCGAACAGGAAGTTGTGCACTGAGTCCCCTTCCACCTTGGTTTTGGCTTGGAGCCTCTGCAGGTTGAAGAGCCTGCCGTCCATCCTGTACCTGATCCTGATGGTGCTTTCTTCACAGTCGCAGAAGGCATCAGACAGCATGGCTGTGAACATCATGCTGAAAAGTGTGGGCGCGAGTGCACATCCCTGCTCGACCCCGTTGGTGACTGGGAAAGCTTTGGAGGAGTCTCCATCATACAGTACTCGAGCAAGCATGCTGTCATGGAACTGGCGCACCATGCTGATGAACTTGTCCAGGCAGCCGAACTTCACTATGGTCTTCCACAGCCCCTCACGACTGACTGTATCAAAAGCCTTGGTCAGATCTACAAATGTTGTGTAGAGGTTCCTGTTCTGCTCTTGACACTTTTCCTGAAGTTGACGTGTGGCGAAGATCATGTCACTAGTTCCATGACCCTCTCTGAAGCCACACTGGCTCTCTGGCAGGTGACTGCCTTCTATGTGCTGAATGAGGCAGTTGAGAAGGACTCTTGCGAGGATCTTGCTGACGATGGTGAGGACAGAGATCCCACAGTAGTTGTCGCAGGACTGTCTGTTTCCTTTTCTCTTGTAGAGATGGACAATGGAGGCATCCTTGAGCTCCAGGGGGATAACTTCCTGCTGCCACATGGTCTGAAAGAGTTTGGTGAGTTTCTGTATTAGAACTGGTCCTCCTGCCTTGTCGATTTCAGCTGGGATGGAGTCAGAGTCTGGTGCTTTGCCGTTCGAAAGGAGTTTGATCTCTTTTTGGACTTCTGATTCCGTTGGAGGTTCTGCCAGAGATGTGTTCACCTCTACTTGGGGCATGCAAGTGATGGCTTCTGCATTGATGGATGAAAGTCTGTTCAGGATGCTGCTGAAATGTTCTGCCCATCTTTCTAGGATTGCGTTCTTGTCGGTGAGGAGACTGGACCCGTCAGCACTGAGCAGTAGTGATATTCCAGAAGACTGAGGCCCGTAGATGGTCTTAAGGGCATCATAGAAGCGTTTGGAGTTGTTGCTGTCAGTGTACTGCTGTATTTCATCTGCCTTTTTGCTGAGCCAGAAGTCCTGCATCTCTCTGAGCTTTGCCTGCACCTTTCCTTTGATGGAGTTGAAGGTTGCCTTCTTAAAGGCAGATCTGCTGTCTTGCTGGTACGCTCTGTGGGCTTCACGCTTCTCATCAAGCAGCTTTTGGATGTCCTCATCGTTTTCATCGAACCAGTCTTGGTGTTTGTGTGTGTTCTGGCCCAGATGAGTGAGTGAGGTGTCGTACACCATGCCTCTGAAAGCTGCCCAATCTTTTTCTGCTCCGTATGCCCCGAGGTTGAGCTGACTAAGCTTGCTGTCCAGGTTCTCACTGAGGTTCTGTCGCACAGAGTGCTGTTCCGGCTTGCTGACATTGAGTCACTTGTTTGCCTTTTTCCCCTGTGGATGCCATTTGGGCTGGATGTGCATGTTGAGCTTTGAGAGAATGAGTCTGTGCCACACATCGTCTTCATCACTCTAACATCCTGCCTGCCTCTCCTTCTCACTATGATGTAATCTCGATGGGTTTTTCTCAGAAAGTAGGAAATTCTACCTATTATCTCCACCATACGTTGGACCTTGTTCTGACATTTGGCATAGAAACAGAAAATCTGGTAGTGTCTCCTCATAACCCTGTACTGTCAAACCATTGTCTGTTAACCTTTGATTTTATTATTTCTGACTATTTGGCTCCTAAAGAAAAATATTACTACAGTAGATGCCTCTCAGATGATGTTGTAACCAAATTTATGCAGATTGTTTCCTCTGTAATTTCCCAGTTTGGGATCAATAAAGTACATCTATCTATCTATCTATCTATCTATCTATCTATCTATCTATCTATCTATCTATCTATCTATCTATCTATCTATCTATCTATCTATGCCATGTGTCAACACAATGGAAATAAGGTATAGACAGCTTGCTCCTTCTGTAATTGATAGCATGGTAGATAATGTTGCAGCTTCTCTGCATCAGACTGTAGATATGATGGCCCCTTTAAAAAAGAAACAGTCTAATCAGAGATTTCTAACTCCTTGGTTCAACACAGAAACTCGTAGCTTAAAACAGAAGACTCGTCAATTAGAAAGAAAATGGTGCTCCACTAATTTAGATGAAATCTATTTAGCTTGGAGAAATCATCTTTTAATTTACAGTATAAAAAATCTCTTAGAAAAGCTAGAACGAGTTACTATTCTGCATTAATAGAAGAGAACAAGAATAATCCCAGGTTTCTTTTCAGCACTGTAGCCAGGCAGACAGAGAGTCAGGACTCTGTCAATCCTAGCATTCCCATAGAGCTTACTAGTCAGGACTTCATGAACTTTTTCAACAATAAAATCTCAGATTCTTCCCACCGTTAACTTAAATGCAGAAACTACTACAACTCCTTCAATTGATATCTCTTTAGATGAGTTTACTCCAATTGACCTTTTAGAGTTAGACAAAATAATTTCCTCATCCAAGCCTTCAACTTGTCTTTTAGACCCTATTCCTATCAGGTTATTTGAAGAAGTCTTCCCATTTATTGGTAGCTTTATTCTTCAAATAATCAATTCTTCATTAACTTTAGGCCATGTACCGCAGGCTTTTAAAGCTGCTGTAATTAAACCCTTACTCAAAAAGCCAACACTGGATCCAGGAGTTTCCGCTAACTATAGACCAATCTCTAATCTCCCTTTCATTCCCCATGGGTTTAGAATCCATCATAGTACTGAAACAGCCTTAGTGAAGGCCACTAATGACCTCCTTGTTGCATCTGATAATTGACTTGTTTCTGTACTTGTCCTTTTAGACCTTAGTGCAGCCTTTGATACCATCAATCATAATATTCTACTTGATAGATTGGAACACTATGTTGGACATAAATGGAACTTCGTTGCAGTGGTTTAGATCTTATTTATCTGATAGGTTCCAGTTTGTTCATGTCAATAATGAGTTTTCTTTCAACTCAAAGCTCAGTCATGGAGTTCCACGGGGATCTGTGCTAGGCCCCACTCTTTTTAGTTTATATATGCTTCCGTTAGGCAACATTATCAGAAAGCACTGTATACATTTTCATTATTATGCAGATGACACACAATTATACCTGTCAATGAAGCCACATGATAGTAATCAATTAGCCAAGTTAGAAGACTGTCTTAAGGAAATCAAAGCTTGGATGACTTGTAATTTCCTGCTATTAAATTCAGATAAGACTGAAGTCATTCTTGTTGGTCCAAAAAAACTTTAGAAATACCTTTCCAAATCAAACTTTTAGTTTGGATGTGGTTACTCTTTCTCTTAATAGCTCTGTGAGGAACCTTGGAGTTTTTTTTTGATCAAGATCTGTTTTTCAATTCACATACAGTATTAAATTTGTTGTTTCTATGACTGCCTTCTATCATTTGTATAATATTGCCAAGATTAGGAGCATCTTGTCTCAGAGTGATGCTGAGAAACTGATCCAAGCTTTCGTTAGCTCTAGATTAGATTATTGTAACTCTTTATTATCAGGTTGTCCTAAAACATCTTTAAAAAGTCTTCAGTTGATCCAGAATGCTGCAGCAAGAGTTTTAACAGGTACTAGCAAGAGAGATCATATCTCTCTGGTTCTGGCATCCCATCATTGGCTTCCCATAGAGTTTAGAATTAAGTTTAAAATCCTTCTTCTCACTTTCAAAGCTCTAAACAATCAGGCCCCTTTTTATTTAAAAGATCTGATACTACCCTATTATCCTAACAGAGCACTACCCTCCCAAAATGCAGGATTACTTGTAATACCTAGAATCTCCAAAAGTACAACGGGAGGCAGAGCCTTCAGTTATCAAGCTCCTTTCCTGTGGAACCAGCTGCCAATCTGGATTCGGGAGTCAGACTCGATCTCTGTTTTTAAGAATAGGGTTAAAACCTTCCTTTTTTTTTTTTACAGTCTCACACCTAATGTATTTATTTCTTAAGTAAATAACTTTAAAAATGGAAACATTTAGATAAAATACGTTTAACACAAAGAAACATTCACAACAAATGTGTAAAATATGTTGAGTCAGCAGATGAGCAGCTTCAAGAGTGACATGGACATAGACGCTGTTAAAAAGGCTCCTCTCAGTTCATTTTTGATGATGATTTTCAAAGCTTTTCAACAAAGATGCAGTCCAAACACAGGAACTAAACTCATTTGCTATTGGATGTTCGGCCGTGGTTTGAGAATTAATTTGGACGTCTGTAGAAAGATAAAATGAAACAATCAATATTGAAAACAAATATGCATTTCTTTTGGAATGTAAAGAATATTGAAGGACTCACATCATCACAGGACATGTTATACTCAGCTAAAACTGTTCGGCAGTGTGCAGCGATACTGAAGGGGTAAAAGTCAAAGAAAAGTGCGGCCATTAATCAAGGGCCATTTTGGAACTCTGCCTAAAGGTGTGGTGGGACAAACGTCATGCTGTACAGCTCACATACATGTACATTAGGAACCAAAAGTGTCAAGGCACTAAATTTTACTGAAGGAGAATTTTTGTGTGGTAATTTCTTGGCACAAGTTATCATTGTAGCTATGCTTTTTGTGTAATAATTAACATGCAAGTCAAGAAAATAAACCATAACTACAACTTATTTCACAATCATTAAAATCCCCTTTCATGTTTTCAAGAGATTTTACCCAGGAACATGCATTGTTGTTCTTTGAACTGGAGAGCATGAAAATAATGCAGCCACAAGTTTGTGATGGTCTTGTAAAACTAAGTTATTCCAATTAATGTGATTTTTTTTTTAATTTAAGTTTTTGTAAAGGGTATAGTACATGTCATTATAGCATTGCATTGTTTACATTTTCATCACATATTCCCTTTTTTTGTTTTTTGACAAGATTGAAAAAAAATTATTACAACACCCCTTTTTTAAGTGAAAGAAAAGAAAAAATATAAAAAAAAGAGAAGAAAAATAAAGGAACATCTGAGTAGCATTGGAACAAAGAGAGGTGTAGAAGAGCTTGAAATGATGAGGCGATTTGATATATAAACCAAAGTTTATTTATCAGCTCTCCTAACAAATCTCATCTTAGTGCAGAGGCAGCAGAAGGAAAAGAGACCGAATATCTCCGGCTCACTGACTTTATACTTGCACATAACAAAAGACATGCATAACAAAGGCTGACATCCCTCATTATCTTAATCCCCCCATTGTCTTGGCGCTTCCTCTCTTCTCCCTAGGGGGGCGAGGGTAGCTCCTCCGGTCTCCACCTCCAGTGTCTGGGAACGTCTTTGTTCTTCACTTGGCGGTTGAGAGCCTTTGTCCTTTCAGAGGTGTGAAGTTGCTTTACATATGTAATTACCAAACATTTCCACATGCTTCAACATATGTAGGTTATGGAATATATGATTAATATAGACCACAGCCCCCCCAAACGACTAAGAAAGGACAATAGAAAGGTTCACAGTCTAAGATAATTACTATGACATACTAAGTGTTACATTTCTTGCCACAGAAGAAACTTTCCAGCAGCCATGCCCCTAAGAGAGTTCAGTGGTAATCATAACATAGTAAAATCATAAGTGAGTCCTAAACTGTTGCCGCACAATTAGTGAACAATTGTGGAGTAGTTTGCATCAGTCCCTGTGCTGTCTGGGTTTTAATCTTCTCCCAAAACTGCTGTGGGTTGGTTTAGGCGTCCTGCTGGGACCTTCTTGTGAGGAATCTGCAGCGTGGGAAGGAGAGTGGTTAATTGTTCCCTGCAGGGGGGCTGAGTCTTTTCTCTTGGGGGGTCTACCCCGCCGAGGTGCTCTCGCCAACTGTGCAGGCTCGTCTTTCAACAAGAAGGCAGGTTTAAGTCTGTCAATGCTGACTGTTTCTTTTCTATCCCCAAAATCAAGCACAAAGTGTTTATCACCATGTTCCAGCACTCTGAATGGCCCATCGTATGCTGGGTGGAAAGTTGGTTTTAAAGCTTCATGCCTAACAAAAACGAACTCAGCGTTTTTTAAAGCTTGAGGGACAAAAACCCGTGGAAAGGAGTGATGAGCTGGACCGGGGAGAGAGTCCGGTCTGTTGCTGCCTAAAAACCTTGGGACTGGAAGGTGCCCTGGCTCTGGGTTCTCTGGTAAAAATTCACCTGGAAGCCTGAGAGGTTGTGCAAAAACTAATTCTGCAGGAGAGGTGTCTAGATCCTCTTTAGGCGCAGCACGCAACCCCAATAAAACCCAGGAAAGTTTGTTTACCCAATTTGTATCCGTTAGTGAGGCTCTGAGGGCGGCCTTTAAAGATCTGTGAAAACGCTCGCATAACCCATTAGCCTGAGGGTGATAAGCGGTGGTGCGATGAATTGTTGCCCCTAAGCTGTTGGACATGGCTGACCAGAGCTCTGAGACAAATTGAGGCCCCCTATCGGACGTGATGTCCGATGGGACGCCGAAATGTGCCACCCAGTTTGTCAAAAAAACGCGAGCGACTTCCTCCACTGTGGTTGCCACTAGAGGGACTGCCTCTGGCCAGCGTGTGGTGCGGTCTATCATTGTTAACAGGTGTGTGAAACCTTGGGAGGAAGGTAGTGGCCCCACGAGGTCGACATGAACGTGGTCGAACCTTCTAGCAGGGATTGGAAAAGGCTCCAGAGGGGCTTTTGTGTGTCTGTGTATTTTGGCGCGTTGACAAGAAATGCAAGTTTTTGCCCATTCTTTTACGTTTTTGCGCAGGCCTGGCCACACAAACTTTTCGGCGACCATTTTAACCGAGGTGCGCACACCTGGGTGCGCGAGGGAGTGAATTGCGTCGAAAATACGGTGGCGCCATGTAGCTGGTACTAACGGGCGAGGTCGGCCGGTTGAAACATCGCATATTAGGGGGGGCACGCCGTCGCGTAAACCCTTTTTCTCCAGCCTTAACCCTGTTGGTCCAGACAGGAGTGCGCGCGCGTCTGCGTCACTGCTTTGTTCCTCTGCCATGGCTGCATAATCTATCCCTGCATGGATAGGTGCTGCGTATGTGTCTGCGTTAGTGAAGAGTTCTGCTGCTGAGGCAGTATAATCTGTCTCCTCGCGCTCTGGTGATGTCACAGCGCGAGAGAGGCAGTCTGCTACCACGTTAAGTTTGCCTACCACGTGTCGAATGTCTGTGGTGAACTCTGAAATCGCAGCCAGCTGTCTTTGTTGCCTGCCTGACCATGGTTCTGAAATTTTAGCCATAGCAAAAGTGAGCGGTTTATGGTCTACAAAAGCCATGAAACTCCGCCCTTCTAACCAGAACTGGAAGTGGCGGATGGATAAATGCAGCGCTAGCAGCTCCCTGTCAAAAGTGCTGTATTTCCGCTCAGTTTGGTTTAGCGATTTGCTAAAGAATGCTAAAGGTTGCCAGATCCCGCTGACATGTTGTTCTACAACTGCCCCTATAGCCAGGTCCGAAGCGTCTGTGGTTAGCGCGATGCGAGCCGAGGGATCTGGGTGAACTAACAATGTGGCGTTAGCTAGAGCGCTTTTTACTTCCGCGAAGGCGTGTTCGCGCTCCGGGGTCCATTCGACCGCGTTGGAAGCTTTCTTTTTTCTGAGCGCGTCATATAGGGGCTGCATGAGCTGAGCTGCGTGAGGGAGGAAGCGGTTGTAAAAATTAACCATTCCTAAAAATTCCTGCAGCGATTTGACCGTCTGTGGCCGTGGGAAACATTTTATCGCGTGAACTTTGTCTGGAAGTGGAACTGCCCCTTTCGGAGAGACTTTGTGTCCTAAAAAATCAATTTGTGACACGCCGAATTTGCATTTGGCTGGATTGATTATTAACCTGTGCTCTTCTAGTCTCTGAAAAACCGTAGTGAGGTGCTGCTCGTGTTCTTCCTCAGACGAGCTGGCTACCAGCATGTCGTCGAGGTAGACGAAAACAAAAGGAAAGTCGCGTAATACTGCGTCCATCATCCGCTGAAAAGTTTGAGCAGCGCCTTTGAGGCCGAAAGGCATTCGCAGAAATTCAAAAAGGCCGAAAGGGGTTATTACAGCTGTTTTAGGAATGTCCTCTGCTCGAACTGGGACTTGATGATAACCGCGGACCAGGTCTATTTTTGAAAAAATGCGCGCACCCGCCAGATGTAGTGAAAAATCCCGAATGTGAGGAATTGGGTAGCGGTCATGCGCTGTTGCATTGTTTAATCTGCGGTAATCTCCGCACGGTCTCCAAGAACCGTCGGATTTCGGAACCATGTGAAGTGGTGAGGCCCAAGGGCTCTTCGAGCGTCTAACAATGCCTAATTTTTCAAGGGTAGTAAATTCGTCCCGAGCTATGTTGAGCTTGGCCGCGTCTAAGCGGTGAGCTTTGGCAAATACAGGTGGGCCCGTTGTGGGAATAAAGTGTTCGACCCCGTGTTTAGCCACTGTAGCTGAGAATTTGGGAATTGTGAGTGCTGGAAATTGGGTGAGGAGTTGCTCAAACTTACCTCCTGCCGTGGTGACGCTGGCCTGCACAGGTGGTGGAGAAACTCGGGCTGAGCAGGGAATAGAAGCAAAGGACAGTGCATTAACCAAGCGTCTATTCGCTAGATCCACTAATAACCCATGCGCACGCAAAAATGAAATGGTGTTTGTCAAAGATTAGATCTGATGGAAGACACATATGCGTTCCAGGGTTGCCAAAAGTTCAAGAACCCATCCATGTCCTGTCTCAGTGCAAATGTCAACTTTTCCATTGAATAAATGTCCTGAATCACGTTAATCCAATCTTCAGGTGCAGGGCAGTCTCTCGACATCCATTTTTTTGTAAGTGCTTTTTTACTTGCCAATATTAAAACATTGAATAAGTATTTTTCTCCTCGTCTTTCCAGTGATTCCGGTAGTAAACCCAAATACAAAGTTACAAAAGAAAAGGGAACTGTTACTTTTAATATTTTCCCCAATATTGTCTGTACATTGGTCCAATATTGGTGGATAACTGGGCATGACCAAAACTCATGAAAATGATTTGCAGTCTTTTCACCACACAAGCAATTCAACCCTTTACGAGTAAATTTGTTTTGTGCAGGTGTTCTGAAAAATCTTACCAAATTTTTCCATCCAAATTCTCTCCACTGCAGGGATGAGGTACTTTTCCACTGTTGTTTATTTAATTTTTCCCATAATTCCAGTTGTAAAGTGAAATCCCCCTGTTTTTCCCATTCCTCTTTTATATATGATGTTGAAGAGGATGATAAAATAAAGGCAGCGTTGGATTTTTAAATAGCTTTATTATCATCCGCCTTCATCAGAACTCGGCTCCAGCCCATAGTGTGAGCAGGCTGAAACCTCGTTCCTCCAACTCTCAAAGAGGAGACAGTGTGTGTGTCTCGCAGCAGATGCAAAATCAGAATGAGTGAATGAGAGGCAGATTTACAGCACAGTGCAGCTTATATACTCAACTCAAACAATAGATCAAAGACATTCACAGCAGTCAATCTGGGCATTTGCATATCAGAGGTACAGACAGGATGCATGAACACAATGCATGGATGACACTTTAACCTCATAGCTGTAAACGCAGCATGCAGCGGAAAAAACCCAGGAGTGCGAGCTGACTGTCTCTGTTCTGTCTCTGTGTTGTGGGGGTTGAATTCAAACCGCTACACTGTCTCCTTTTAAATCTTGAAGACCATGATATATTTTAGAGATGTATCTGATCCCTATATATCTTATAGATGTATCTGATCCCAATATATGCCATTAGGAAAACCTTCAGAACACCTGACTGGGCCCTTTCCAAATCCTCCTTTTTAAGTATTTTGTTTATGTGGTGTCTAAGCTGAAAGAACCTGTAAAGGTCTTGATTTATTAGACCTTGTTTTTTCAAATCTCAAGTTCAGGTTCAGGTTCAGGTTACTTTATTTGTACCCGTAGGTAGATTTGTTTTGCAGTCTGGTGACATCCATATTTACAAACCACAATTACATTCAACATAAACACAAACACAGGCACACATGAAGCTGACTATAAACATGATAAAAGTACTCAAGGCTCCGTCAGTCGGGATATAAAGACAAAGAGATGGGAGAAAAACCAGAGATAAGAGAGAAGGGTCATATTAAAAAGTTAAAGACTAGTCAAAGAGGTTAAAAACTCAAAGGTCTAAAACCCAATAAAAGATTTAGAACCCAAATAAAAATCCTTCAGAAATAAGTAAATATAAAATGGAGTTAATAAATAGGTAACTAAATTATGTGCAATATATTGTTACAACTTGTTCAACTCTTTGACAGCAGCAGGAACAAAGCTATTTTTGTAGCGCTGGGTTTTACTTTTTGGGACAGTAAACCTCCGTCTTGAGGGAAGAAGCTGAAAGTTGCAGTGCAAAGGGTGGGAGTGATCATTTAAAATGGAGGTAGCAATTCTCTGTACCTGTCTGGTGTACAAGGATGTCAGGCTCAGCTGTGACTCACCAAGCAAACGACTGGACCATCTAACTACCTGATCCAAGGATTTCCTCTGTTTCAGTTTTATCTGACCAAACCATGACACTAAAGAAAAGGATAAAACAGATTCAGTAAAAGCCCGATAAAACATTGTCGTTATGGTTCGGTCAGTTTGGAAGCGTGCAAGTTTCCTCAAACAATGCAAATGTTGCTGACCCTTTTTGCACACCCTTTCACAGTTCTCTTCAAAGTTTAAATTACTATCAATAATCGTCCCAAGACATTTGTAGGATTGTACACATTCAGTGGTCTGGCCTTTTAGTACGGTGACTTTGTGCCTGGGAGTTTTCCTCCTAAAGTCAATAATCATATCTTTAGTTTTTGTTGTATTCAGCTGCAGGTAGGAATCCTCACACCAGTGAACAAAATCATCAACTACTGGGCCGTGGCCACTCTCACCATCCTGGAGGAGACTGACAATGACTGAATCATCAGCATACTTTATAATGTGTCTGTTGTCATGTCTGCTCCAACACATGTTTGTGTACAGGATGAAGAGTAGTGGTGACAACACACACCCCTGAGGAGAGCCAGTAGAAGAGCACTTTTGGTCAGACAATGTACCATTGAGCCTTACTCTCTGTGTCCTGTTGGTTAAGAAATCCAGAATCCAACCCACCAGATTATTGCTCAAATCAAATTGTTGCAGGAGCCTTTCAACTAAAATATGAGGTTGGATTGTATTAAAGGCGGAAGAAAAGTCCACAAATAAAAGCCTGGCGTGTGTCCCATTAAAATCCAGATGTTTAAAAAGCATGTTAAACAGAGTGACAGTGGCATCCTCCACTCCTTTTTGAGGCCTATATGCAAACTGCAAAGGATCCAATGCATGTTCAGTCTGCTTTAGAACCTCAAATCTGACCAGTTTTTCAAAAATTTTCATTAAAATTGAAGTCAAAGCAACTGGTCTAAAGTCGTTTACCGTTTTAGGACAGCTGGATTTTGGAACGGGAACAACCACGGCATCTTTCCAGATCTTAGGCACATGTTGTGTCTGTAAGGACTTATTGAAAATGTAATGAAATACAGGACTCAGTTCATGTGCACAGGACTTTACCAGTCGCCCACATATATTATCAGGGCCCTGACTTTTGTTCACTTTTACAGCACAGAACTCCCTTTTAATATCTTGCACCTCAATATTAAAGTGCTGATTGTCTTTGAGTTTCTGTTTCAAATCTTGGGTTTCTGTGCTAAAATCAGAGGAGTCAAAACGACCATAAAAACAATTAAGAGCATTAGCCAGCTCTGTGTCTGAATTAAAACCATCTAAAAACACATCTAAAAACATACGATTAATGCGCTCTGTGCTCTGAAGGCCTGCAATAGTTTTCATACTGGCCCAGGCTGAACCAAGTTTCTTTGTTGCCATCTTGCTTTCCAATTCTGATTTATAATTCTGTTTTGCTCTTAAAATTTTGGACTTCAGCACTTTTGTGGCAACCTGTTGCTCAGAAACAGACCCCTGTTTAAAGGCAAGTGCTTTCCTCTGTAAGCAGGATTTAACTGATTTTGTAACCCACGGCTTGTTGTTGGGATATATTTTGACACGTTTACGTGGAACGATCATATTTTTACAAAAAGCCATGTATGAGCATGTGATGTCTACCAAAGAGTCCAAATCATCCCCGCAGGACAGTGTGAAAACCTCCCAGTCCGTACAGTTAAAGCATTCCTGGAGGCAGTGCACTGAATCCTCTGTCCACACATTTATGTCTCTGGTCTTCACCTTGCCTCTTCTGAGAGCAGTTTTATATGTGGGCAGCAAATGTACACAGTTGTGATCTGAGGATCCTAAAGAAGGAAGGGGAAGTGATTTATAGGCCCTCTCAATGGATCCATAGCACAGGTCCAATGTCTTTTTTCACCTGGTTGGGCAGGAGACATATTGATAAAAGTTTTTAAGTGTCTTCTTTAAAGAAACATGGTTAAAATCCCCAAGAATAAAGTTTGGAGCCTCTGGGGAAATTGACTGCAGCCGCTGTACCACATCAAAGACGGTGCTTAAGCTTCAAAACTTTTTAAAGTTTGCCCTTTAAAAAAATCGTAATATTTTATCAGTCCATTCTCTTTCCACTTTTTAAATCTAGTGTCTGTTTTATTAGGAGTAAAGTCCTGATCATAGGAAATCCATTGCAATAATCGATAGGGTTCTTTAGTTTGATTCTCTCTGACTATCTTAAACCAAATTTTTAGCGGGGTCTCTATCCACAGGTTAGTGTTATTCAAATAAAAAAATACAGGAGCAACATGGCGGCCGGGATGGTCACACTGTTTCAGTGCTGAGACAAAGTTGCTGATTTTGCCATTAAAATAACTAACCAACAGCGATTGGCATTTGTGACGCACACGCACGGGCTGAATTTCCACCTTCGTTGAAATACCCCTTTAATCGCCTTTCACCGGACACTGTGAGTAAACTGATTAGCGTTTCTTTTTGTGGTTCGCTGCTACGCTTTACCCGAAGCGTTTGCTAAGCTAACGCTAGTCGTAGCACCTAACACCGACACGAAGCGACTCTGTCCCCGGTGATTGGGGCTCGCCAGAGGAACTAACCGAGGCAACAGTTGGACGGGAGCTGGATCGAAGTTCGGGTGCAGCGGTGGTGGGAGACGGGGACCAGTGGAGGACCACCGGGGCCCCAGCCAGACAATAGCCTGAGTCGGAGCCCAGTTACAGCGGCGGGGCTGAGCGGAGGAACTACTGAGGCAGACGGCGGTAGGTGGCGGGGCTCAGCGGAGGAACTACTGAGGCAGACGGAATGGTTAGCCAGCAGGCCAAAATATTAGGCCTAATGGAAGAAGTCCGAGAATTAAAATTAACAATTCAGGAAAAAGACAAAAAAATTACGGACTTGGAGCGACGCGTCGAGGATCTTGAACAATGTTCTCGTATGGATGATCTAATTACAAGTGGACTAGACATCAAATATCAATCATACGCTCATGCTACAACAGGACTGAGAGGTGAGGAGGCTCCCGCAAGTGAATCAGTCTCCCTGGAAAACCAGGTGCTTCAGTTCCTTGATAGTAGAGATATAAAGGTCGAAGCAAATGCAATTTCAGCCTGTTATGCTTTACCCAGGAAAGATAATAAAACAAAGAAATCAATTGTGATGCGCTTTGTGAACAGAAGGGTAAAGAATGACATACTGAGGCAGGCCAGAAAGCTCGGGGGAACAGAAGTTTACCTAAATGAACACCTAACAAAAACTAATGCTGAAATAGCACGGCAAGCATGGATGCTGAAAAGACAAAATAAGATACAGGCAACATGGACAAGAAATTGTAGAGTATGGATCAAACTGACATAATGCGCGGCTCAAGAGACACACACGCAGGCTCAGGGTAAATTTAGCAGCTTTATTCAACAACAGGGATGTGTGGCTGCGTGTCTGTGATATGTAGATGTACTGGTGGTGGACGTCTGCGTCAGGCACGGGGACAGGAGACCGTACAGCCGGACAACCCTGGGAAGAGAGCACAGGGAAAAGGTAACGGGCACCAAACCAGTACAGGGAATAAATGGGGTTTGTTTGCTTACTTGGCAGGGCAGGTGGCAGGCGTGCACAAGGGCGAGCCCGGGAGACAGCAACCTGAAGCACCTGACAGCAGCGGGAAGACGGCGATGTTGAGGCGAGGTCCGCTGCTGGGGAAATCCACCTGTGGCAGCAGCAGGCAGGCGGCGATGCAGGAGCGAGGTCCGCCGCCGGAAAATCCACCTGTGCACAGGGGAGAGACTTGGAAAGACAATGGTAAGGTATGCTTACACTGTAGATTTTGCTGGGAGACGAGGGGGTTCCTCTGCAGCAAGTCAGCCAAGGGAATCAGACGGCTTCAGGCCAAAGCCCAGGGCAGAGTGGTTTAAATCCCAGGCTGCTGACGAGGTGCAGGTGTGCGCGCAGCTGGCGCCGCTGATGAGCGGCGAGTTGTAACAGTACTCCCCCCTCTAGCAGCGCCTCCTGGCAATGGTTTATCAGGGTGCGCCTGGTGAAACTCAGTGATGAGGGAGGGATCCAACACAAACGAGGGACACACCCACTGTCTCCATTCTGGACCATAGCCCTCCCAATCCACCAAGTACTGTAACCCGCGACCCCGGCGCCGGGAGTCCAAGATGGCGGAGACAGCCCAGGCCGGGTGGCCATCTATCATCTGGGGCGCGGGTGGCACAGCAGGAGGAGGACAGATGGGGTCCGACACCACCGGTTTTACCTTGGAGACGTGGAAGGTGGGATGGATGTGGAGGGAGGGGGGAGTAGCAGCACGCACAGCCACCGGGTTGATAACTTTGGTGACGGGGAATGGGCCCATGAAGCACTTTGCCAGCTTCCTCCTCTCACCCTTCAGGTTAACATCCTGCGTGGATACCCAGACTGGTTGGCCTATCTGGTAGGCGGGAGCAGGCCTCCTGCGCCGGTCAGCCGTGGTCTTGTTGCACTCCACTGTGCGTAAAAGCGCATTGCACGCAGTGGCCCAGATGGAGCGGCACCGCCTGAGGTGAGCCTGGACCGTAGGGACTGCCAACTCGCTCTCCAGCGAGGGAAACAGAGGGGGGTCGTAACCCAGGGACGCCTTAAAGGG
The DNA here is from genome assembly GCA_020510985.1 of Pholidichthys leucotaenia. Classification (NCBI taxonomy): domain Eukaryota; kingdom Metazoa; phylum Chordata; class Actinopteri; order Cichliformes; family Pholidichthyidae; genus Pholidichthys; species Pholidichthys leucotaenia. The sequence goes on from CM035847.1 coordinate 97,827,765, forward strand.
GGACATCCCGGTGGCGGTAGAGCGAGCGGTGTTGTGGGCGTACTCCACCCAGGCGAGGTGTTTGCTCCATGACGCAGGCTTGGATGCGGTGATGCAGCGGAGAGCAGCCTCCAGCTCCTGGTTGGTCCGCTCACACTGCCCGTTAGATTGGGGGTGATGGCCAGAGGAGAGGCTTACTTGGGCTCCTAAGGCTTTGCAGAAGCTCCGCCAGACGTCTGAGGTGAACTGGGGACCCCGGTCGGAGACCACGTCAACCGGTATCCCGTGCAGCCTGACCACGTGTTGGATAAGGAGGTCCACTGTCTCCAAGGCAGAGGGGAGCCCTCCTAATGGCACGAAGTGGGCGGTCTTGGAGAAACGGTCGACGATGGTCAGGACCATGTCGAAGCTGTTAGAGACAGGGAGACAGGTGACGAAGTCTAATGCGATGTGCGACCAAGGCCTACCAGGGACGGGCAGGGGCTGGAGCGGACCTGCAGGGGGAGCGTTGCCAGACTTACTGGTGGCGCAGACGGGGCAAGCCCGGGCGTAGCGGGCGGCGTCCTTACGCAGTCCCGGCCACCAGAAGGAACGTTGGAGGAGGTCGATCATCCGAGAGGTCCCAGGATGGCAGGCGAGCTTGGATGTATGCAGCCAATGGATGACCTCGACCCGGACGGAGGACGGAACGAAGAGCCTCCCCTCCGGTCCGCCGCCAGGGTCCGGTTCCGATTCCTGCGGCCTCCGGATCTTGTCCTCGATCTCCCAGGAAACGGCCCCCACGACGCACGACCTGGGCAAGATGGTGTGAACGGCGTCCACAGGTTCCTCTGGGGCGAACTGCCTGGAGAGGGCGTCAGGGAGACCGTTTTTGGAGCCCGGCCTGAATGTTATGGTGAAACGGAACCTGGCAAAAAACAGAGACCAGCGCGCCTGGCGGGCATTCAGGCGCTTGGCAGTTCTTAAGTACTCCAAATTCTTGTGGTCCGTTAATACCACGAATGGCAGGGCGGCCCCCTCCAGCCAGTGACGCCACTCCTGGAGCGCGAGCTTGATGGCGAGGAGCTCTCTGTCCCCCACGTCGTAGTTACACTCCGCCGGGGACAAGCGCCGGGAGAAGGCGGCGCAGGGCCGTTTGACCCCGTCAGCAGGTGACCGCTGTGACAACACCGCCCCCACCCCCGTATCCGAGGCGTCGACCTCCACGATGCACTGTAGAGAGGGATCGACCTGGCTGAGGACCCGGGAGGAGGAAAACTCCGCCTTCAGCGCCTGGAAAGCCACTGCGGCCTCTTCAGACCACCGGAACAGGGTCTTGGGGGAGGTGAGGTGGGTCAGAGGACCGACGATGGCTCCAAAATTGGGGACGAAGCGGTGGTAGAAGTTGGCAAAGCCGATGAACTGTTGCACTTGCTTCCTGGATGTGGGGGTTGGCCAATCTACCACTGCTTTAACTTTTGCTGGGTCTGGAAGCACCTGGTCATGGGAGATGACAAACCCCAGAAATGACGTCGTCTTGGCGTAGAATTCACACTTTTCCGCCTTCACATACAACCGGTTCTCCAGGAGCCTCTGGAGGACCCGCCTCACGTGCACCCGGTGCTCGTCCCTGGATTTGGAGAAGATGAGAATGTCATCCAGGTAGACGAACACGAACAGACCGATGAAGTCCCGGAGAACGTCATTGATCAGGTGCTGAAAGACGGCTGGAGCGTTGGTCAACCCGAACGGCATGACCAGGTATTCAAAGTGGCCGTTCGGGGTACGGAAGGCAGTCTTCCATTCATCTCCCTCCTGGATCCGGACGAGGTGGTATGCGCTGCGGAGATCCAACTTGGTAAACCAGGTCGCCCCCTGGAGGGAGTGGAAGGCAGTGTCCATCAGGGGCAGGGTGTAACGGTCCTTCTCCGTGATGTCGTTTAGGGCACGGAAGTCGATGCATGGATGAAGAGAGCCGTCCTTCTTGCCCACGAAGAAGAACCCTGCACCTAATGGGGATGAGGATGGGCGAATTATTCCTGCACTGAGCGACTCCTTCAGATAGGCGTTCATGGCCTCCTTCTCCGGCGCTGACAGGCTGTACAGACGTCCTGAGGGAAGAGGCACCCCCTGGCGGAGATTTATGGCGCAGTTGTAAGGCCGATGTGGAGGGAGAGACATCGCCTTGGACTAACTGAAGACCGCGCCCAGGTCGTGGAACTCCACGGGCACCAAAGAGAGGTCTGGGGGCGCGGCATCCTTAGCCACGGGAGGAGAGGATGGGGCACAGGCAGCGGATTGGAGGCAGGTTTGAGAAATAAAGCTTTCCTCCGCGCCTGAGTCCACCAGTGCGTGGGTGAGATGCCCTGTGGTGTTATGGCAAAAACGGATGGGCAGCGACAAATGTGTGAGGGGAGTTGACCGGTTAGCGTCCGCGAGGCCCCCTACAGTGACTCGCGGACCTCCCCGTTTGGCTTCTCCGGGCAACGCTCCACGGTGTGCTGGTTGCCTCCGCAATACATGCAGAGGCCCAACTCACGGCGGCGTTGTTTCTCCGCAAGGGGGAGCTTTGCCCGGCCCGTCACCATGGGCTCCGACTCCTCGGAGGACTCAGGTGGCGGTAACGCCAGGGGGCGAGCTTGGGACGGGCACGACGAGGCATCCCGCGAGCGAGAAGGCAACTTCCGCTCCGAGGCCCGCTCGCACAGCTGGTTATCCAAGCTGATGGCAAGGGAGATTAGCTCCGCTAATGTCCCAGGGATATCCCGACCAGCCAACTCATCCCTCAGACCAAAGTTTAAACTGCGGAAGAAGATGCCACAGAGGGTGCGTTCCTCCCAGCCAACTTCCTCCGCTGTTACCCGGAAGTCAATGGAGTAATCCGCGGCCGATCGGCTCCCCTGTTGCAGACTGAGGAGACGATCGACCTGGACGCTATCCAAACGCGAATGATCAAAGACCTCCAGGAACTGGTTAACAAACTGGCCATAGGTGAGGGCGGCATAGCTGGGCTTCGCCATTACGGCGTAAGCCCAGGTGAGCGCATGACCCTCCAGGAGATTTCCTATATAGCCAATTCGGCTGTGGTCTGAGGGAAAATCTCCGGGGACGCGCAGGAACACCGACTCACATTGCATAATGAACCCCCGCGCTCCACTGAGCTTACCGCTAAAGTGGGCGGGGGTCGGAATAGGTGTGAGCCGGGCCGGAGCACCCGGAGCAGGCTGGACGGCCGCTGGAGCAGCTGGAGCTACGCCTCCCTGACGAGCCGGGGGGAACGGCTGATTGGGGTCCAGGCGGTCTAACCGGTCAGTAATTAGGGTTAACTGGTTGAGTATCACCTGTTGCTGATGAGCTATTAAATCCACCCGAGCCTCGAGGGTGGAAAAACGGCGTGTGAGCCCGCTGTCCGCCGAGCCGCTCTGCTGAAACCGTACTGACATAATGCACGGCTCAGGAGACACACACGCAGGCTCAGGGTAAATTTAGCAGCTTTATTCAACAACAGGGATGTGTGGCTGCGTGTCTGTGATATGTAGATGTACTGGTGGTGGACGTCTGCGTCAGGCACGGGGGCAGGAGACCGTACAGCCGGACAACCCTGGGAAGAGAGCACAGGGAAAAGGTAACGGGCCAAACCAGTAAAGGGAATAAATGGGGTTTGTTTGCTTACTTGGCAGGGCAGGGGGCAGGCGTGCACAAGGGCGAGCCCGGGAGACAGCAACCTGAAGCACCTGACAGCAGCGGGAAGACGGCGATGTTGAGGCGAGGTCCGCCGCCGGGGAAATCCACCTGTGGCAGCAGCAGGCAGGCGGCGATGCAGGAGCGAAGTCCGCCGCCGGAAAATCCACCTGTGCACAGGGGAGACTTGGAAAGACAATGGTAAGGTATGCTTACGCTGTAGATTTTGCTGGGAGACGAGGGGGTTCCTCTGCAGCAAGTCAGCCGAGGGAATCAGACGGCTTCAGGCCGAAGCCCAGGGCAGAGTAGTTTAAATCCCAGGCTGCTGACGAGGTGCAGGTGTGCGCGCAGCTGGCGCCGCTGATGAGCGGCGAGTTGTAACACAAACTAAATGGAACACCTGAGCAAGCAAAGAGCATAATGATCAGAGATGTTACTGACTTAAATAAATACAGATGAACACTGATTAAGAAAATTAAGAGACAATGATAATGCATATCCACACACACGGCAAGAATAGTTCTTTTGACATACCATGTCAATGTACTTTAAAAAAAAAATAAGCAAAACAAACAAAAAACTTATGACTGACTTGAGTAGACATCGATTATCCCCAGTTGGAGGAAGTCATTTGACACAGAGTGAGGAAACTCAAACTCTGAAAATATGCCATTATGCTGAACATAAGTACAAGAGATGGAGAATGATATTGATCCTGATAACCACTTTTTCAATAATATTCATAACCATTGTGAATATTACACTGAAAAGCAATTCAAAAGTCAAGTGCAACTAGATGGTAAACTATCAATAATACACTTCAACAGCAGAAGTCTTAACAAAAACTTTCCACAGATTCAGGACTATTTAAAACAGCTAGACAGAAAATTTACAGCTATCGCAGTCTCTGAAAGTTGGCTTAATGAAGAGCAGGCTCCCCTGATATCAATAGAGGGATATCAGATGTTTCATATTAACAGATCTCAAAAAAGGGTGGTGGTGTTGCACTGTATATTGATGACCTGTATAGGTGTAAGCTTGTAAATGGAATGTCCTTTGCACTATCAGGGATTTTGGAATGTGTTACTGTTGAGATTGACCAAGATAAAACAAAAAGTCTAATTATAAGTTGTATATATAGAACGCCGGGAACTTGCATTGAGACATTCAGAGATAAATTAGTCGAGCTGTACAATAATATTACTAGTAAGAAAATGGTAGTAATTTGTGGAGATTTCAATATTGATCTACTAAATCCATATCAACAAAATGTAATTACAGAGTTCATGAACTCTATGTACAGCATGAGTCTATATCCCACAATAGCACATCCCAGTAGAATCACAGTTCACACTGCTACACTTATTGACAACCTGTTCGTTAATATTATTGATAAGAAAATAGAAAGTGGATTATTGATAAATGATATAAGTGACCACTTGCCAACCTTTGCACTTATCCATGGCCACACGGGGGCCAATACAGAAAAAAATTTAAAATCGTTCAGATACAAATCACAAAATGCAATCAGTTCTTTTAAAGAGGACTTGCTGAAGCAAGACTGGACAGAAGTCTATGTATCAGATGTAAATGAAGCCTATGACACATTTATAAACATTGTAACCACTCTTTATGAAAAAAATTGTCCATTAGTAAAGAAAAAGCTTAAACATAAATTTGCCGATAAGCCATGGTTAACCAAAGGATTACAAAAGGCATGTAAAAAGAAAAATTTATTATATAAAGCTTTCCTAAAGAAAAGGACAAAAGAAGCAGAGCAGCGGTATAAAACATACAAAAATAAGTTAACGTATATAATAAGATGTAGTAAGAGAGACTATTACAGTAAAGAACTGGAGAAAAACAGAGACAATATTAAAAATACATGGACAATACTTAACAGTATTCTTGGAAATAAAAGCAGAAATACAAGCTACCCAACCGATTTTTCAAAAAATAATAAAACGACTCAGAGTGTGAATGCAGCTTCACCTGCAGATGAATTTAATAACTTTTTTGTTAACATTGGTCCTAATTTGGCTCGAGAAATACCCATTACGGCGCCTACAGGTGATACAATAAGCAAAAGCACTGCTATAAAAGACTCCATTTTCATAAAGAACACAGACGAGAGAGAGGTCATTGAAATTGTTAAATCGTTTAAAAGTAAAACATCTACAGACTGTGATGGTATTGACATGCTCTTAGTCAAAACTATTATTGAATGCTTAGTGAAACCACTGACATATATCTGTAACCTGTCTCTCCAAACAGGTATATTTCCCAATGCAATGAAAATAGCTAAAGTAATTCCGATATACAAGACGGGTGACAGAGGGGAATTCTCAAACTATAGACCAATTTCACTATTGCCGCAATTTTCCAAGATACTTGAAAAAATATTCTATGAGAGAACTGACAGCTTCATACTGAAGAATAATTTATTGTGTGAGCAGCAATATGGGTTCAGACACAAGAGGACAACTGCATTTGCTCTAATGGAATTTATAGAAAAAATATCAACTGCCATTGAAAATAAAGAGTATTCAGTTGGGGTATTCCTGGATCTTAAAAAAGCATTTGATACAGTGGATCATAATTTATTATTAAAGAAACTACAAAATTGTGGTATTAGAGGGGTAGCACTGTCCTGGTTATGTAGCTGCTTAAAGAATAGATATCAGTATGTATGTGTTGGTAACAAAAACTCACAGTTACTGAAGGTTACTTGTGGAGTCCCACAGGGTTCAGTTTCGGGGCCATTGTTATTCAATATGTATATAAGTGATATATGTAAAGTTTCAGAAAAAATGGACTTAATATTGTTTGCCGATGACACTAATCTATTATGCAGTGGAAGCAATTTGGAACAACTTTTGGATACACTCGGAAAGGAATTAGGAAAGCTTAAACTGTGGTTTGAGTCAAACAAATTAACGCTCAATTTAAGTAAGACAAAATTTATAGTCTTTAACAACCATCACAACAACTTAGTATCTAAACTCAGTGTAAATGGTGTAGAGATTGAAAGGGTATCCGAAACTAAATTTCTTGGAGTAATAATTGATAAACTGTGTTGGAAGTCACATATTAATTATATTAAAGGTAAAATATCCAAATCAATTGCAATACTACACAGAGTGAAATATTTGCTGAATCAACCCACACTATATACCTTGTATCATTCATTAATACTCCCATACATGACATATTGTACTGAAGTATGGGGAAATACATATAAAACAAACATATATTCAGTCTTTATGCTTCAGAAGAGAGCTATTAGAATAATAAACAAAGCTGCTTACAGGGAACCAACAAACCCACTTTTTCTTAAATTAAAAGCTCTCAAGTTGAAAGATCTGGTTGACTTTAAAACTGCAGTAATAATGTTTAAAGTGAAGAATCTATCACTGCCCACAAATATCCAAAAGTTGTTCCAAATAAGGGAGAAACAATATCATTTCAGAGGAACATGTATATTTCAAAAACCTTCAGTGAGAACTACCACCAAGCAACACTGTGTTTCAGTGCAAGGAGTCAGATTATGGAACGATTTTGGACCTGAATTAAAATCATGTACAACGCTTGGACAATTTAAACAAAAACTAAAGGAAGAAGTACTCCAAACATATATACAAGATGACATGTAAAATCACATAAGGATTGTCATATCCAGCCTGCGTTGTGTTGTAGCTTAGTTTTTTGTCACATTTTGTCTTAGCTTTGTTCTGAATTGTAATCGCTCTTGTTTTGTTTTTCTTTTGAATTCTTGGATGGAATATGGGTGGGCAATATAAGCTGCGGCTTCAGCCATCACCCATTTCAGATAACTTACGTTGAACTGTATAATCAGAGGAGTTATTGTCTAATTTGACCTTGTTGGATTTTCTTTCCCCCTTTGTTATATTATTCAGTTTCTTTTAACCTGTACTTTTAATCTATCCAAAATAAAGATTCATTCATTCATTCAAAAAAAAATGTTTAGGTAAGGCATTATTCCCTATTATCGCCTGTAGGGGAATGTTACTTGTTATTTGGCATTCTATCTCCTTCCATTGTGCAGTGTAGAATGGGTTACATATCTCTACCAAAGTTTTAATTTGCACGGCTTTAAAATAGTCCCTGATATTTGGCAGCGCGAGCCCACCTTTCTCTTTGTTTAGCTGTAGGGTTCTATACCTGATTCTTGGTCTCGTGCCCTGCCATATGAATCTTGAGATCCTTCTATCCAGTTCTTGCCATATTTTTTTGGGAGGTTCTACCGGTATTGTTTGGAAAAGGTATAGAAGACGTGGAAGTATATTCATTTTGACTGCTTCAATTCTTTGTGCAGTACCCAAGAATGGTATCATATTCCATCTTGCTAGATCAGATTTTATTTTTGCCATCAGTGGATCATAGTTTAGTGTTATAATTTTGTTGAGTTGTTTCGGGATATTGATCCCCAGATATTTCATAGATTCCATCTCCCAGTTAGTTTTGAATTTGCTTAGTAAATATTGATTTGGGTTATAGGTGAATGTTAAAATTTGGGTTTTATGCATGTTCAATTCGTACCCTGATAACTCTCCAAACTCTGAAAAAACTGAGATTAGTTCTGGAAAAGAGGTGTCCGGCTGCCCCAGGTATATTAAAATGTCATCAGCAAAGAGTGCTATTTTATGTTCCTTCTGACCAAGTGTAATACCTTGAATTTTTTGATTCTGTCTTATCTATTGGCTCAGAGGTTCTATGAAGATTGCAAAGAGCAGTGGAGACAAGGGGCAGCCCTGATGATATCCTCTCTCCAGTTCAAAAGATGATGATAATTTACCGTTAATCCTTATATTAGCTGTTGGTTTTTTATATAATGCCTGGACAGTTCTGATGAAGTTGTTATGAAAATTGAAACTGGACAAGATTCTATATAGGAAAGACCAGTCAACCGAATCAATTGCTCTTTCAGCGTCTAATCCCAGTATGGCTGCATTTAAATTATATTTTTTTATATGATGAATTATGTGTAAAGTGCGTCTAATGTTATCTTGTGTCTGTCTTTGTCTTATAAATCCTGTTTGGTCTAAATGAATTACAGTAAGTCTGTCAGTATATTTCCTAACCTTTTGGTAAGGATGGCGGTAAAACGTTTATAGTCCTGATTTAACACACTGATTGGTCTGTAGTTGGAGCAGTCTAGTTTATCCTTTTCAGGTTTAGGTATGACTGCAATGACCCCTTCTCTCCAGGAGGGGGGGGGATTTCCCCTGTGTGGAGAACATAGTTAAATGTTTTCAGAAGGAGAGGAGATAATTGCTGTTTAAAAGTTTTGTACCACTCTGCTGTATAGCCATCTGCTCCTGGGGATTTGTTAGCTTTAAGTTTCATAATTGCTTTTTCTAATTCTTTAGGTTGTATTTCTGCCAATAGTTTTTTTATTTTGTAACTCAGTAAGTTGGGGAAGATTTAATGCATTTAGGAAGGCTTTGGATGTGTCTTTGTGTTTTTTGAGGGAGTACAAGTTCTTGTAGTAATTCTCGAAGCTTTTATGAATTTCCTGAGTTCTAATTTTTATTTCCTTTGATACTGGGTCTCTGATTTTGTAGACTGCTCTCTCCGTTTGTTGTTTCCTCAATTTATAGGCTAGTAATTTTGCCGATTTGCTACCTGTTTCATAATATTTTTGTTTCAGAAATGTAAGTTTCTTCTGGATTTCTGTTGTGTAGATCTCGTTTATTTGTTTTTTATTTCCTTAATTCTGAGCGAGTCATTAGAATGAGTGTTGTCTTTGTGCTCTTTTTCTAGTTTCTTAAGTTCTGACTCTAATGTGATTAGTTTTTCTTGTCTCAATTTCTTTTGGAGTGCCAGTTTTGCAATAATCTTTCCCCTTATTACAGCTTTGCATGCGTCCCACAGTATTAAAGGGGATACTTCTCCATTATCATTTTCTTCCAAATATCTGAGGACATCTGACTCCAATTCATCTTTCAGTGGTCCTTTCAGCACATTTGAATTTAACCTCCAAGAAAATGTATTATTTGTGTATTTTTGGATATTTAAGTCCATGTAGATCGGACTGTGGTCAGAGAGATCCATCAGTCCTATTTTACATGTTTTTACTCTTCCAATGTCTCTATTAAACATAAAAAAATAGTCAGTCCTTGAATATAGTGAATGTGGTGCTGAGTAAAATGTATTGTGGCCGCACATGGCCAAAACATAATGAGCAGCATTTTTGATAAGAACAAACGGCAGAGTTTCCTTGGAGATAACAGGAAGCTGTGAAATGTGATCTTTTGTATGTCAGAGACGGCTTGGAGGATCCTTTGTGTGCCAGAGACTGTGAGGTGGATGTTAAAGGATTAAGGAAGTGCATGCAATGTGATCTTTTATGTGAATGCAATGTGACCTTTTGATATGTAGAAGGACCTGAGTATTTAAGTGAAGAGTTCTGTGTGAGATGTCCTCTTTTCTACTATGCTCATATGAGAGAATGTGTAATAAACTGCCTGAGACAAACTTGCCTCATCATTTACACACTCTACACTGGTAACCCAAGACGAAGCATGCAACACGAAGAGAATTCCCTGGAGCCAGCCTCATTGGGAGCCCCCAGCCAAGCGTATGCTGTTACAATCCAGCTACCGGATTTTTGGCAGCACAATCCGCGCTCCTGGTTCCACCTGGTTGAGGCGCAGTTCATCCTCCGGGGGATATCGCTGGATGACACGAAATTCTACCATGTGGTCGCAAAGCTCGACACCCACACGGCTCAGCATGTGGAGAGCCTGCTGGATCAGCCACCAGCCAGCGACAAATACGGCGCGTTGAAGGCCGCACTTATCCAGCACTACACACTCTCGGTTGATGAGAGAGCAGAGAGACTCCTGATGCGGACCGGGTTGGGAGATTGCACGGCTATCGACCTCATGGAGAGGATGCTGAGATTGAAGGGCTCGGACGACGACCACTTCATTTTTATCCACCTTTTCCTCCGGAACCTTCCGTCAGCGACGAGAGCGGCCCTGGCCAGTTCGCCGTTGCTGGCCAAGCGGGACTACCGTGCACTGGCCCGGGAGGCACACCGGATCATCATGGCCAGCAGAGAGCTCACGACCACGGCGGCGGCGACGGAGCTCGGCGCGACGACCGGAGACGGCGAGGAGCCATCAACGGCGATAGCAGAACCACCAACGACGACGGCGGCGGGTGCAAAGGAACGCGGAGGAGACACCCTTTGTTTCTACCACCGCCGCTTTGCAGAGAGGGCACGCAAATGTATACCACCGTGCCAGTTAAAGCGCTCGGGAAACGCCAAGACCGGGGGTCGGTAGCAGCTGCGGCCCTCGGGGAGGAGAACAAGCTGCTCTACTTGACGGACGCATGCTCGGGGAGGCATTTCCTCGTGGACACCGGCGCCCAGTTGAGTTTCATCATGCCATCCTACGCCGACCAGCTGGCAGGATCCAGCGACCCTGAGATGGCAGCAGCAAACGGCTCGGAGATTAAGACCTTTGGTGAGAGGACTCTACTCCTGTCTCTACACGGCCATACATTTGAGTGGACTTTTGTCATAGCAGCATTGAATTTCAATATATTGGGGGCTGATTTTTTGTGCTCACATGGTTTGTTGGTTGATGTCGCTAACAGGCGCCTGGTTAATGCACTGTCTTTTGATTCTATTCCCTGTACAGCTCGAGCGTCCCGGCCAACAGCACAAGCCAACGTCACAGCTGCAAGCGGTAAGTTCCACACACTGCTCACTCAGTTTCCAGCACTCACGGTCCCGACATTTTCGGCAGCCGTCGCTAAACACGGGGTAAAACATTTTATCACCACCACCGGGCCGCCCGTTTTTGCAAAACCTCAGCGCTTGGACGCAGCTAAACTGGCCATAGCGCGCGAGGAGTTCGCCAACCTGGAGAGGTTGGGCATCATCAGGCGTTCAAACAGCCCACGGGCTTCCCCGCTACACATGGTCCCTAAAGCTGACGGTTCGTGGCGACCTTGCGGGGATTTCCGCAGGTTGAACAACACCACAGCGCATGACCGCTACCCAATCCCTCACATCCAAGATTTTTCCGTTCATTTGGCAGGAGCGCGCGTTTTTTCTAAAATAGACTTGGTCCGCGGTTACCACCAAGTCCCAGTGCGCGCTGAGGACATACCCAAATCAGCGGTAATAACTCCGTTTGGTCTATTCGAGTTTTTGCGCATGCCATTCGGGCTTAAAGGGGCTGCACAGACGTTCCAACACATGATGGATGCGGTGCTGCGTGATCTCCCTTTCGTATTCGTCTATCTGGATGATATTTTGGTAGCCAGCGCGTCCGAAGACGAACACGAAACCCACCTCACGGCGGTTTTCCGGAGGTTGGGAGAGCACGGTTTAATAATCAATCCAGCGAAGTGTCAGTTCGGGGTGACGCAGATTGATTTTTTGGGGCACCGCGTCTCTCCCGAAGGAGCAGTTCCGCTGCCTGACAAAGTGCGCGCGGTAGCAGATTTTCCCCGACCACAAACGGTCAGGGCATTACAGGAGTTTTTGGGAATGGTGAATTTTTATAACCGTTTCCTCCCCCGTGCAGCGCAGCTCATGCAACCACTGTACGCCACGCTCAAAAAGCAGAAACCCGCGAATAAGATCGAATGGTCCCCGGAACAAGAGTGGGCGTTCTCGGAAGTCAAGGCAGCCCTGGCAAACGCTGCATTGTTGGCACATCCAGACCCAACGGTCCGCATAGCACTCACTACTGACGCGTCAGATGTGGCCATAGGGGCGGTCGTGGAGCAGCGTGTAGCCGGGGCTTGGCAGCCGCTCGCCTTTTTCAGCAGGACTTTGCGCGATAGTGAACGTAAATACAGCGCGTTTGACAGGGAGTTGCTAGCTCTCCACTTGGCTATTCGCCACTTCCAGTTCTGGCTGGAAGGGCGCTGTTTCACCGCGTTCGTTGACCACAAGCCACTAACATTCGCGATGGCCAAGGTTTCAGAACCTTGGTCGGGCCGGCAGCAGAGACAGCTGGCCGCGATCTCAGAGTTTACTATCGATATTCAGCATGTCTCGGGTAAACTGAATGTAGTGGCAGACTGCCTCTCACGCGCCGTGGCGGCCCCGGTCCGCGTGGGGATAGATTACGCAGCCATGGCCGCGGAGCAGGTTAGTGACGCGGATGTGCGCGCGCTCCAGTCTGGACCAACAGGGTTAAGGCTGGAGAGCAGGGTGCTGCAAGACGGTATGCCCCCCCCCCCCAATCTGCGATGTCTCCACTGGGCGACCGCGTCCTGTGGTACCGGCCGCGTGGCGCCGCCGCGTTTTTGACTCGGTTCATTCTTTAGCGCACCCGGGAGTGCGCGCGTCAATCAAGATGGTAGGAGAGAAATTTGTGTGGCCGAGTCTTCGCAAACAGGTGAAAGAGTGGGCAGCAGCCTGCATGGCGTGCCAACGAGCCAAAGTACACAGACACACGAGGGCTCCCTTGGAGCCGTTTCACATCCCAGCTAAGAGGTTCGACCATGTTTACGTGGACCTCGTGGGCCCCCTTCCGCCATCACAGGGGTGCATGCACCTTCTGACAATGGTGGACCGCACCCCGCGATTGCCGGAGGTGGTTTTAACAGCATGGGTGGGGCGTTTTGGAGTCCCGTCTTACATTACGTCCGACAGAGGCCCTCAATTTGTTTCCAAACTTTGGTCAGCAATGGCCCGCAGCCTGGGTGTCACAATTCACCGCACAACCGCGTACAATCCTCAGGCTAATGGGTTATGCGAACGTTTTCATAGGTCATTGAAAGCGGCTCTCAGGGCGTCACTGACGGATGCAAATTGGGTAGACAAGCTACCGTGGGTTTTATTAGGGTTGCGTTCTGCGCCTAAAGAAGACTTAGAAGCTTCCCCAGCTGAACTCGTTTTTGCGCAGCCACTTCGGCTGCCCGGGGAGTTTCTCCCGGATAATCCTGCGCCGGGCAGCTCCCCGTCTCAGCTGTTGCAGCGTAGCATTGACACGGGCACACTGCCGGGCCCCGTTCACCACAGTTTTCCGCGTGTTTTTGTGCCTAAAACTTTGAAAAACGCGGAGTTTGTTTTTGTCAGACATGACGCGCATCACCCCCCCCCCCCCCCCCCACTGCGACCACCTTATGATGGACCGTTCATAGTGCTGGAAACAGGGGAGAAGCATTTTTTGCTAGATTTGGGGGGTAGGAGGGAAAAGGTTGGCATAAACAGACTCAAACCCACTTTTGCGGTGACGGACGAGCAAGTGCTGTTGGCGAGGGCCCTTCGGCGGAGAAGACCCCCACGGGGAGCTTCCCAGAGTAGAATTTCCCCACAACACCCGCAGGGTTTTCACCCCCAGACAGCAGCTCCCCAACATGACAGCGCCGCGGAGGCGGTGAATCCTGGTTACAGCAGATACGGGAGAAGACTGAAGCCCAAGCAGCATGTGGATTGATGTGTAATGATTCAGCATACAGACTGTTATTCTTTTGTTCGATCCAATATGCTCGGGGGGGGTGGGGGGGTGGCGGCCGCACATGGCCAAAACATAATGAGCAGCATCTTTGATAAGAACAAAGGGCAGAGTTTCCTTGGAGATAACAGGAAGCTGTGAAATGTGATCTTTTGTATGTCAGAGATGGCTTGGAGGATCCTTTGTGTGCCAGAGACTGTGAGGGGGATGTTAAAGGATTAAGGAAGTGCATGCAATGTGATCTTTTATGTGAATGCAATGTGACCTTTTGATATGTAGAAGGACCTGAGTATTTAAGTGAAGAGTTCTGTGTGAGATGTCCTCTTTTCTACTATGCTCATGTGAGAGAATGTGTAATAAACTGCCTGAGACAAACTTGCCTCATCATTTACACACTCTACAGTATAATCTTTTACAATGGGGTTGAATTCCCTCCACACGTCACAGATTCCCATTTCATTTAGTAGTATCCTAGTTTTTCTACTTTGAGTGTTATTTTGATGTGGAGAATTACCTGATGCATCCCAGTACGGATTCAGTCTTAGATTGAAGTCTCCACCACATATCACTAAACCTTGGGCTTTAGTTATCATTAGGTCACATACATTTTCATAAAATTTCCAGTTAGCCCCTGGAGGTGCATATACATTCAGCAGGGTGATATCTTCTCCCTCTAGCCGACCAGAATCAGAATCAGAATCAGAATCAGGTTTATTGCCATTGTTCATGTAGTATACAAACTAGGAATTTGTCTCGGTACAATGCTGCAACATTAAACATGATAAGATAAGAGAAATAAACTATACATGTAATAAAGTGTAGGATAAGATTAAGTGATACTGGTCAACAGTTAAAATATATATTAGCCAGCAGCAGATACTGTGGAGAACTATATAGTGCAGTCGGTAATGCAGGAAGAAAACAGTGATGATTGACATGAGTCTGGTTGAGCTGCTGTACATGGTGCACGAGAGTCAATAAGTCACTTAGTGTTCAGCAGTCTGATGGCAGAGGGGAAGAAGCTGTTCATGTGACGGGAGGTTTTAGTCTGGATGGACCGAAGTCTTCTACCAGAGGGGAGGGGGGCAAACAGTACGTGACCAGGGTGTGAGGGATCGGCTATGATCCGGCCAGCACGCCTCCGGGTCCTGGAGATGTACAGATCCTGGAGAGATGGGAGCTTGCAGCCGATCACCTTCTCAGCAGTGCGCACGACGCGCTGCAGCCTTAGTCTGTCCCTGGCAGTGGCTCCTGCGTACCACACGGTTATGGAGGTGGTGAGGATGGACTCGATGATGGCTGTGTAGAACTGCACTAACATCTTGGTGGGTAGCTTGAGCTTCCTCAGCTGCCGCAGGAAGAACATCCTCTGCTGGGCTTTTTTGATGAGTGAGCTGATGGTCAGCTCCCATTTGAGGTCCCTGGTGATGGTAGTGCCTAGGAAGCGGAAGGAATCAGCAGTGGTGATGGGAGAGCCTGAGAGGGTGAGGGGGGGCAGAGGAGTAGTGACTTTCCTGAAGTCTACAATCATCTCCACTGTCTTCAGAGCGTTCAGCTGCAGGTTGTTATTGCTGCACCAGGACGCCAGCTGGGCCACCTCTCTCCTGTAGGCGGACTCGTCGCCGTTGGAGATGAGCCCGATGAGGGTGGTGTCGTCCGCAAACTTGATCAACTTGACAGACTGGTGGCTGGAGGTGCAGGAGTTGGTGTAAAGGGAGAAGAGTAGGGGGGAAAGTACACAGCCCTGGGGTGATCCGGTGCTGATGCTAGTATAGTCTGAGACAGTCTTTCCCAGCCGCACATGCTGCCTCCGGTCCGTCAGGAAGTCGATGATCCACCTGCAGAGGGAGTCAGGCACGTTGAGCAGGGACAGCTTGTCCCTGAGCAGAGCGGGGCGGATGGTGTTGAATGCGGAGCTGAAGTCCACAAACAGGATCCTGGCGTAGGTTCCCGGGGAGTCCAGGTGCTGCAGGATGGAGTGGAGGGCCAGGTTGACTGCATCGTCTACAGACCTGTTGGCTCGGTAGGCAAACTGCAGCGGGTCCAGGAGAGGGGTGGTGATGGACTTGAGGTGGGACAGGACCAGGCGCTCAAAGGACTTCATGACTACAGAGGTGAGCGCTACAGGTCTGTAGTCATTAAGTCCAGTGATCCGTGGCTTCTTGGGGACAGGGATGATGGTGGAGGATTTGAGGCAGGATGGCACGTGGCATAACTTAAGGGAGGTGTTAAAAATGTCTGTGAATACAGGAGCCAGCTGTTTCGCACAGAGTCTCAGGGTGGAGGGAGACACGCCGTCTGGGCCGGGGGCCTTGCGCGGGTTCAGTCTGGAGAACTGTTTGAGCACATCCTGCTCACTGATGATAAGGGGAGGGGGGGAGGAGGGGGGGTGCCTTAAATGAAGTAGGGAATGTGGAGGCTGTGGAGCTGGAGGGAGGGGGGGAGTTGGACACAGATGACGAGGTGTCAAAACGGGCATAGTGTTGGGACAGTCTCTGACAAAGGGCTTTGTCATCCTGACCTTTAGGAGCCTGAGGCCGATAGTTGGTGATCTGCCTCAGTCCTCTCCACACGGAAGCCGAATCATTAGCAGTGAACTGCTGCTGGAGTCTCTCTGAGTACACAGATTTAGCCCTCTTCAGCTCTCTGTTAAACCGGTATTTAAAAGTACCATGTACCATGCTAAATCTCCCTTCTTTTATCTTTGTGTTCTGATTTTTTTTTTTCAAATATAATTTTGGTTGAGATCAATGTCGCTAACCCCTCCTCCTCCCTGACTTATATGAAGATGAAGAGATCAGTTTAAACCCTTGTCTATTAAGTTTAGTGTGTTCCAAGTCTGTTAGGTGGGTCTCCTGTAAAAATATTATTCCTGCTTTGTCTTTTTTCATTTTGCCTAGAATCTTGGATCTTTTAACTGGATTCAGGATCCCTTTTACATTATATGAGATTATTTTGGTTGAACCCCATTTCTCCATTGTATTGTCTTATTTAGTATAATAGTATAGTGGCCCTCTTTTATGCTACTCAAAAACTGAAAGAACATTAAGAACATAAACAGTATTAAGAACATAATATATAAAACTTTAAAACAAAAAACTGTCAAAAGATCTTCCTGAACTGAGGTCTTTTTCGCAACCTTAGAAGAGCCTTGATGGTGCGTTGGCTCTGAGGGAAATTCCTCAAACTTTGTTACGTATTGAGGGCCCTCTCTTAACCCTGTAAGTTGTTCCATGTTTTTAACGTGATTTTCAGATCCCAATCCGAACTTGTATAGATTTTTTTTTTTTTTTAAAAAACCTTCCTTTTTGATATAGTCTACAATTAGGGAGGGATTATGTGTCTCTGAACCCTCCCTTAGTTATGCTGCTAATAGGTTTAAACAGCCGGGGGGGCTCCAATAACTGGACGCTGGGCTTCACTCCTTTCTTCACTGTCAATGAAATATATATATATATATACGTATATATATATACAGTATATACTGTATATATTTGCTGGTCATTAATCCCCATCATGCTGTTTGCTCTCTACATGTCTGTTCTTCTCATCTTCTCTACCCCCTCACCCCCAGGCCAGTCGCAGCAGATGACTGCCCCTCTCTGAGCCTGGTTCTGCTGGAGGTTTCTTCCTGTTAAAAGGGAGTTTTTCCTCTCCACTGTCGCCAAGCGCTCGCTCACAGGGGATCGCCTGATTGCTGGGGTCTTTCTGCAATTGTGGGGGTTTCCCCTACAGTTGAAAGTGCCATGAGATGACTGTTGTTGTGAAATGGCGCTATATAAATAATGTTGAATTGAATTGAATTGAATTAATCAATCAGATGCCAATGCTTGCTGCGTGGATGCATCCAGGAGGTCTTGTTGTGATTTGGCAAGCAGTAGATGGTATTAGTGATCAGAAGGTCATGAGAGGCACACGTCTTCAGCAGGAGAACCGACTATTGCTGTTGCACTTTCCAACTCCATTTCTCTCAAGGACTCCCTCCCATGTCTGGTAGTCTGTACCAACTCTGGCGTTAAAGTCTCCAAGAACAATGAGTTTGTCCTCATTCGGTACGCCTTCAATGACAGTCTCTAAGTCCTCGTTAAACTTGTCTTTGATCTCATCTGGGTTCATCATGGTGGGGGCATATGCACTGATGAATGTGGCATGGCGTTTTCCTTGGAGGGGGAGCCGCAGGGTCATGAGGCGGTCATTGGATCCTTTGGGGAGGCTGGTAAGCTTGCTTATCAGATTGGATCTGATCGCGAAACCCACTCCTGCTTCACGGCATTCTTCACTGCCTCGGCCGCTCCAGAAAAAGGTGTAATCAGCTTTGACTTCTGTCAGCTGACCTTCATCTGCAAACCTGGTCTCGCTCAGAGCTGCGATGTGGATGTTTTACCTGCTGACTTCTCTTGTGACAAGTGCTGTCCATCTCTCAGGTCTGTCCGCTTTGGAGCTGTCCATGAGCGTTCGCACATTCCAAGTGCCGATGGTGAGTGATGTCACCTTAGTTGATTCCTTCTGAGAATTTTGACCGCTAGGGTGGGACCTCTGCCAGCCGCGGTTTGCTGACCAGGGTGAAGCGAAGCAGGCTATGTTTAGGGCACCTTTTCTAGCCCCTTCCTCAGGCCATGGAGGTGAGCAGAGCGAATCCTAAAGAGGGCTGCTCAGACACCCAGTGGGCTGCCGAACTCCACTACTGCTTCGGTCCAGTAGAGAGCAACCCTATACCCTGGGCTGCCTGTGTGTGGGATTGTGGCTACAGCTTAAAGTATATCCGCACATGCTGCTTCATCACTTGCCCATCGCCACAGGACTTGGAGGGGGGGGGGGTGAGCAGGAAATTGGGGGGGGGGGGTGATGTCTTGACTTGCTGGTGAATTTGATTTAAGTGAGGGAGAGTTGCAAAGGGTCGTCAGCCTCACTTTCTCGTCCCAGCCTATCTGGGTCCAGTGGCAAGATAGTCAAGAAGGCTGGAGATAGGTTAGAATGCAGTGGATGGCCAGCAGTGTTCTATGTGTCTCACTGTGTCCTAGCTGCTCTCCACAACACTTTGCTGGGTTTGCCTTTCTGCCCGTTGAGCCAATCTGGTGGTTTCTTCCGCACAGTCCCCTGGGTCCAGTCTACGCATGCGTAGGTAGACAAGCCCTACCTCACCGAGGGTTTCAAACCCGTTGGCTACCCTCACCTGGTTTTGCCTGCCAGTTGAAGTGGTTTACCGGGGTGTGGCCACTGTTGCATGCAAGCAGCTACCTGGAGCCACAGGTGAAAGTTGAGTGCCAAGTGGGAACCAAAGTGGGCTGACCACCCGGAGGTGCAACTGTTGTGTCAGAGATACTGTCCCTCCCTTACACTCCATACACCCCCATACAGACAACCCCAAACTCAAATGCAAAATAAACCCGAGAATACAGAAATACATAACATCAATGTACACGACTAAACCAAACCAAACTGAGATACGATAACAGGAAAACTAAAAGGGCAAACTGATATAATGCCATACAGACTAAACCAACCCCAAATACTAAATAACCCTGACATAAAGAAAATACAGATGAACCAAATTCCAATTCAAAAACTTCGCGTCTACTCTCCTTTCTTCACTTCCGCTCTTCAAGGAGAGTAGACGCTTCTCTCTTTTCTCTCTGCTCTAGCTCCCCACTTCCCTAACTAACTGGATCCCAGCTTGCTGTTGTCTGTCTGTGTCTACTGCTGATTATCGAAAGAAATTATGGAATTGATAAGCTGGGCTTTGAACGCAATTGACACTTTTTTTTCAACAAGGAATAGTGCTCCGGGGGAAGCTGTTTGCCCCGCAGGGATGGCTCCAGCGGGCTATTTACGGGTGACAAGTGTTTGGAGGATCTTGTGCCTGAGTAATCTCTCTATCGAAGATATTGAAGATTTGTATATCTTCGTAATAATGGTGACTGGGATCGTTCTGATTGGAACTGGGATTGTCCTGGTGTACCGCAAATTGCTGAAGATGGATACAACCTATCAAAATGCTGGCCACGCGAGGTGCATCCATCAAATTGGAAAAATGGAGGAGACTTTGATAGCGACAAATGGAGAACTGTCTCGGAAGGTGGATTACATCATGTTACGCTTAAGTCTATCCACGACGGACTCAAAGCCCCGCAATGAAGGATTAAGCACTGAATCTGCAGAAGAAAATAAAGTTCTTTCTCTGTGTTCAGTCTATTTGGCTCAATTTCCCTTACAAAAATCCTCCTGATAATCCCCAGTCTTTGTTTTTCAAAACACTGAGCACACGGCCTCTGGACAGTAGCTGCTTGGGACAATTGCCAAGGACAATTGCTGCAGCCAGACAAAACATCTTCTGCCAAAGTGTCCTTGTGCTCATATTGATACAACATTGCTTCAACACTACATCCACACTGACCTAGAAACTGACAACAAGATAACATTCACTGCTCTCCTTGTGTCCTGTGAACTCTGGTCTTGAATGTGCATCGTGGGCTTTTTTTTGTCTTTGTAATCATAATATTGATTACTTATGGTCAATATTCTGAATTCAATGATTTTTTTGCTCCTTCCTATTGTATGATTTCTTATCTGTACCATCCTGTTGGCAGGCGCATTCCCGATGCAGCCGTGTCACTGGAAATGCAGGTTCATTTTCTGTGTCAAGTCAAATTCTCTCGTATGTTATCAGTGATCTGTTAATGTACTTGGCAATAAATCTTTTTCTGATTCTGATTTCTGATTCTGAAAAACACACTGAGGTGGGGAAAGTACAGAACAAAATTTAGACAGAACTGAAGACCTGAGCACAGTTCCTAAACCATGCTCTGTGTCATGACAAAACTTTGTCCAGTGCTGAAGTTTACTGTGTTTACATACCGTGTGGGTCATATATGGGTCATGTATGGGTCGTGTGGGTCATGCTGGTCTGTATCAGCATCACTGATACGGACCAGTGATGCTGAGGAGAAGCTGGAAACGTGCATGGAAATATCTGACTGGGGCATGCTTAAAGGAGCCACGCATGATCTGGATGAGTACACGGACACTGTGAACTCATATATCCACTTTTGTGAAGAGAACATTCTTCCATCACGCACCAGGGTGAGTTACTCTAATGACAAACCCTGGTTCACAGCTAAGCTCAGACAGATCAGGAAGGAGAAGGAAGCAGCGCTGAAAAGTGGAGACAGGGACTGCTACAGGGAGGTTAAATACCGGTTTAACAGAGAGCTGAAGAGGGCTAAATCTCTATACTCAGAGAGACTCCAGCAGCAGTTCACTGCTAATGATTCGGCTTCCGTGTGGAGAGGACTGAGGCAAATCACCAACTATCGACCTAAGGCTCCTAAAGGTCAGGATGACAAAGCCCTTTGTCAAAGACTGTCCCAACACTATGCCCGTTTTGACACCTCGTCATCTGTGTCCAACTCCCCCCCTCCCTCCAGCTCCACAGCCTCCACATTCGCTACTTCATTTAAGGCACCCCCCCCTCCTCCCCCCCTCCCCTTATCATCAGTGAGCAGGATGTGCTCAAACAGTTCTCCAGACTGAACCCGCGCAAGGCCCCCGGCCCAGACGGCGTGTCTCCCTCCACCCTGAGACTCTGTGCGAAACAGCTGGCTCCTGTATTCACAGACATTTTTAACACCTCCCTTAAGTTATGCCACGTGCCGTCCTGCCTCAAATCCTCCACCATCATCCCTGTCCCCAAGAAGCCACGGATCACTGGACTTAATGACTACAGACCTGTAGCGCTCACCTCTGTAGTCATGAAGTCCTTTGAGCGCCTGGTCCTGTCCCACCTCAAGTCCATCACCACCCCTCTCCTGGACCCGCTGCAGTTTGCCTACCGAGCCAACAGGTCTGTAGACGATGCAGTCAACCTGGCCCTCCACTCCATCCTGCAGCACCTGGACTCCCCGGGAACCTACGCCAGGATCCTGTTTGTGGACTTCAGCTCCGCATTCAACACCATCCGCCCCGCTCTGCTCCGGGACAAGCTGTCCCTGCTCAACGTGCCTGACTCCCTCTGCAGGTGGATCATCGACTTCCTGACGGACCGGAGGCAGCATGTGCGGCTGGGAAAGACTGTCTCAGACTATACTAGCATCAGCACCGGATCACCCCAGGGCTGTGTACTTTCCCCCCTACTCTTCTCCCTTTACACCAACTCCTGCACCTCCAGCCACCAGTCTGTCAAGTTGATCAAGTTTGCGGACGACACCACCCTCATCGGGCTCATCTCCAACGGCGACGAGTCCGCCTACAGGAGAGAGGTGGCCCAGCTGGCGTCCTGGTGCAGCAATAACAACCTGCAGCTGAACGCTCTGAAGACAGTGGAGATGATTGTAGACTTCAGGAAAGTCACTACTCCTCTGCCCCCCCTCACCCTCTCAGGCTCTCCCATCACCACTGCTGATTCCTTCCGCTTCCTAGGCACTACCATCACCAGGGACCTCAAATGGGAGCTGACCATCAGCTCACTCATCAAAAAAGCCCAGCAGAGGATGTTCTTCCTGCGGCAGCTGAGGAAGCTCAAGCTACCCACCAAGATGTTAGTGCAGTTCTACACAGCCATCATCGAGTCCATCCTCACCACCTCCATAACCGTGTGGTACGCAGGAGCCACTGCCAGGGACAGACTAAGGCTGCAGCGCGTCGTGCGCACTGCTGAGAAGGTGATCGGCTGCAAGCTCCCATCTCTCCAGGATCTGTACATCTCCAGGACCCGGAGGCGTGCTAGCCGGATCATAGCCGATCCCTCACACCCTGGTCACGTACTGTTTGCCCCCCTCCCCTCTGGTAGAAGACTTCGGTCCATCCAGACTAAAACCTCCCGTCACATGAACAGCTTCTTCCCCTCTGCCATTAGACTGCTGAACACTAAGTGACTTATTGACTCTCGTGCACCATGTACAGCAGCTCAACCAGACTCATGTCAATCATCACTGTTTTCTTCCTGCATTACCGACTGCACTATATAGTTCTCCACAGTATCTGCTGCTGGCTAATATATATTTTAACTGTTGACCAGTATCACTTAATCTTATCCTACACTTTATTACATGTATAGTTTATTTCTCTTATCTTATCATGTTTAATGTTGCAGCATTGTACCGAGACAAATTCCTAGTTTGTGTACTACATGAACAATGGCAATAAACCTGATTCTGATTCTGATGTGGCCCACATCCTTGTCTGCCGGCTGAAGTTACGTCCGCACGCATGCCGAACTCCATGTTAAACCACACACTTTGCTTGCTTTTTCTTGGTGTCCGTCCATCCATTTTCTTCTGCTTAATCTTTTTCGGGTCCGGGGGGGGGGGGGGGGGGGATATGCTGGAGCCTATCCCAGCATCTTTTGGGCGAGAGGCAGGGTACACCCTGGGCAGATCGCCAGTCCATCGCAGGGCCAACACAGAGAGACAGAAAACCATTCACTCTCACATTCATACTTAAGGATAATTTAGAATCCCCAGTTTGATGCCAGTTAACCTAACAGAATCCAAGAATCCAAGATGGCAGCTTGTGTATTGTCTGCTCAGTGTCTCTCTGGATTAAGTTGTTTTTAATGGATTTTATTGCATTTAAATCTCTTTTTATAAGTTGCAGTTGATATTTTTATAGAAATCTATTCACATGCTTCAAGTAAATTGTGGACTTTTAATGAGTTTAATGATTTTTAACAAGTTTAAAGAATACTGCTATCACCTTTGAGTTTGGCTAACAGGTCTGGCCTGTGCCCAGGATGAGTTGGCTGGCTGGGCTTGTGGCACTCCTCTGGAGAGGGGGCTGGGAGGCCTGTGCTCCTCCTGGTGCTGAGCTGGCTAGCTTGGGTCTGCAACACCTCCCTGGAGACTGGGCTGGGAGGCTGATACTTCTCTTGGAGCTGAGCTAACTAGCTTGGGCCCACAACATCCCCCTGGAGTTTGGGCTGGGATGCCTGTACTCCTCCTGGAGCTGAGCTAACTAGCTTGGGCCTGCTACATTCCCCTGGAGACTGGGCTGGGAGGTCGATATTCCTCCTAGAGCTGAGCTGATCTAAGCTGAGCTGAGCTAACTAGCTTGGGCCTGCAATATCTCCCTGGAGACTGGGCTGGGAGGCCTACATCCCTCCTGAAGCTGAGCTAACTAGCTTGGGTTTGCATCATCTCCCTGGATACCGGGCTGAAAAGCCTGTACTCCTCCTGGAACTAAGCTAGCCAGCTTGGGTCTGCAACATCTCCCTGGATACAGGGCTGGAAGGCTTATATTCCTCCTGGAGCTGAGCTAACCAGCTTGGGCTTGTAACATCCCCCTGGAGACTGGGCTGGGAGGCCTACATCTCTCCAGGAGCTGAGCTTACTAGCTTGGGCCTGTAATATTTCCCTGGATATTGGGTTGAAAGGCCTATATTCCTCCTGGAGCTGAAATAACTAGCTTGGGCCTGCAACATCTTTCTGCAGTATTTGTAAGACCTTTTAAGCTGCTGATGTGCAGAAAGTGGAGGACAATGGCATTTTTTATTACTTTAATATGCTTGTTGGCAGCCTGGGACACGGATCAAATAATGTTCCCTGGGTGAGTACCCATGCCAATGTGTTGTGTTTTTGGGACACCTACTATAGTGGCACTGATTTTAATGTTGTTTATGAGCAATCGCAGACTCATTTGGTCTGGGTTTTAAATTCCTGGACAGAGGTACCAAGGGAATTACTTAAACTCCAAAATGCTCTTACTTTATATGACCTCACACTTTTGCTCAATGAAAAGAATCGCCTGGCTTCAATATACAAAAATTCTGCTTCAAAAGGTGATGTGAAACAAAGATTGATGATTGTCCTACTTTTACTACTATCTGGAAATGTGCAACCAAACCCTGGACCTGATCTGTAATGTATCCAGACTCCTGCTGATTTTAAATCAATGTCTGGTCTCAAATTTATTCATCTTAATGTGCGCAGTTTACTTCCTAAAATGGACATGGTCAAAATTTGGATTAGATCAACTGATCCGGATGTTGTGATCATCTCTGAAACGTGGCTGACAAAAGCTGTCACAGATGATGATATTAGTATAAATGGATACAATGTCTTCCGTACTGACAGGCCTAAAAAAGGTGGTGGTGTAGCCGCCTATGTTAAATCAAGATTTGATGCTTCAGTTGTCTTGTCTAAGTCCATTCCTAGGCAGATGGAGTTTTTTGGCTTTGAATATGGAAATAGCCAAATCCCTTTCTATAACTGTTGTTGGCTGTTATAGACCTCCATCAGCCACCAAGGAGGCATTATCATGCTTAAAGCATCTTCTGTCCAATTTAAACTACAATGAGCTTTTAATGGCAGGAGACTTCAATTGGGATTGGTTAAACGTAGCTTCTGAGGAATTTAAATCTTTCTGTCACGCCGCGCCGCTCATCAGTGGCGCCACCTGCTCGCACACCTGTTCATCATCAGCGGCGAGGGATATAAGCCGCCTCGCCCTGAGCTTCGGCCTGAAGCCATCAGACTTCATCCCCCCTTCAACGAGAAGCAACCTACTCTTCAGCACGACGCTGTGCGGTAAGAAATCCTTACCTCATCTTTCCCAGTCTGCTCCCCTGTGCACAGGTGGATTCCTCGGCGGCGGACAACCCCGTTCCCTCGTCGTTCCTCGCTGCTGCACCGAGCCCTGCAGGTGGCTGTCTCCCGGGTTCCGTCCTTGTTGTGCCAGTCATCTGTCCCTAGCAAGTAAGCTTCTCCTGAGCCTATTCTCCTCCTGTGTTGGTGTGTGCCCGTCACCCTGTGTCTCTGTGTTCTCTCCCATAGGGTTGCCGGCTGTACGGTCTCCTGCCTCTGTGCCTGAAGCAGACGCCGCCACCAACACATTAACATTTCGCAGACACACATCCATTCACCCCTGTTGCCAATAAACTATTTGAACTACTTTGAGCCTGTGTGTGTGCGTCTCCTGAGCCGAACGTTATGTCACTTTCTGTGATTCTGTAAATTTTAGCCAGTTGATTAACTATCCAACTAGGCCAAATATTAAAAGTCCTGAAAAGTCTACTTTGATTGACTTAGTTCTAACAAATGCTCCACATAAATTTTCTTCTGTGGGTGTTTTCTGCAATGATTTGAGTGATCATTGTGTTGTTGCAGCGTGCAGAGATACAAAAATCCCCAAATGTAAACCGTGCATTATTGTCAAGCGGAATTTGAAAAAATTTCAATCAGTTCTTTTAAAGAGGACTTGCTGAAGCAAGACTGGACAGAAGTCTATGTATCAGATGTAAATGAAGCCTATGACACATTTATAAACATTGTAACCACTCTTTATGAAAAAAACTGCCCATTAGTTAAAAAAAAGCTTAAACACAGATTTGCTGACAAACCATGGTTAACCAAAGGACTACAAAAGGCGTGTAAAAAGAAAAATTTATTATATAAAGCTTTCATAAAGAAAAGGACAAAAGAAGCAGAGCAACGGTATAAAACATACAAAAATAAGTTAACATATATAATAAGATGCAGTAAAAGAGACTATTACAGTAAAGAACTGGAAAAAAACAAAGACAATATTAAAAATACATGGACAATAATCAACAGTATCCTTGGAAATAAAAGCAGAAATACTAGCTACCCAACTAATATTCCAAAAAATAATAAATCGAGTCCGAATGTGAATATAGCTTCACCTGCAGATGAATTTAATAATTTTTTTGTTAACATTGGACCTAAACTGGCCCGAGAAATACCCACTACAGCGCCTACAGGTGATACAATATGCAATAACACTGCTGTAAAAGACATCATCTTCATAAAGAACACAGACGAAAGAGAGGTCATTGAAATTGTTAAATCGTTCAAAAGTAAAACATCTACTGACTGCGATGGTATTGACATGCTACTAGTCAAAACTGTTATCGAATGCATAGTGAAACCACTGACGTATATCTGTAACCTGTCTCTCCAATCAGGTATATTTCCCAATGCAATGAAAATAGCTAAAGTAATTCCGATTTACAAGACAGGCGACAGAGGGGAACTCTCCAACTACAGACCAATTTCACTATTACCGCAATTTTCCAAGATACTTGAAAAAATATTCTATGAGAGAACTGACAACTTCATACTGAAGAATGATTTATTGTGTGAGCAGCAATATGGGTTCAGACACAAAAGGACAACAGCATATGCCTTAATGGAATTTACAGAAAAAATATCAACAGCCATTGAAAATAAAGAGTATTCAGTTGGAGTATTCCTGGATCTTAAAAAAGCATTTGATACAGTAGATCACAATCTATTATTAAAGAAACTACAAAATTGTGGTATTAGAGGGGTAGCACTGTCCTGGTTAAGTAGTTACTTAAAGAATAGATATCAGTTTGCATGTGTTAACAGCAAAAACTCAGAGTTACTGAAGGTCACCTGTGGAGTCCCACAGGGTTCAGTTTTGGGACCATTATTATTCAATATGTATATAAATGATATATGTAAAGTTTCAGAAAAAATGGACTTAATATTGTTTGCTGATGACACTAATCTGCTATGCAGTGGAAACAATTTGGAACAACTTCTGGATACACTCGGAAAGGAATTAGGAAAGCTGAAAGTGTGGTTTGATTCAAACAAATTAACGCTCAATTTAAGCAAGACAAAATTTATAGTCTTTAACAACCATCACAACTACCCAGTACCCAAACTCAGTGTAAATGGTGTAGAGATTGAAAGGGTATCCGAAACTAAATTCCTTGGAGTAATAATTGATAACAAACTGTGTTGGAAGCCACATATTAATTATATAAAAGGTAAAGTATCCAAATCAATTGCAATATTACACAGAGTGAAAAATTTGCTGAATCAACCCACACTATACACCTTGTACCATTCATTAATACTCCCATACATGACATATTGTAATGAAGTATGGGGAAATGCATATAAAACAAACATATATCCACTCTTTATGCTTCAAAAGAGAGCTATTAGAATAATCAACAAAGCAGCTTACAGGGAACCAACAAACCCACTTTTTCTTAAACAAAAAACTCTCAAGTTGAAAGATCTGATTGACTTTAAAACCGCAATAATAATGTTCAAAGTGAAGAATCTATCACTGCCCGCAAATATCCAAAAGTTGTTCCAAACAAGGGAGAAACGATATCACTTCAGAGGAACATGTATATTTCAAAAGCCTACAGTGAGAACAACCACCAAGCAACACTGTATTTCAGTGCAAGGAGTCAGATTATGGAACGATTTTGGACCTGAATTAAAATCATGTACAAAGCTTGGACAATTTAAACAAAAACTAAAGGAAGAAATACTCCAAACATATTTACAAGACGACATGTAAACTCACATAAGGATTGACATTTCCAGCCTGTGTTGTGTTGTAGCTTAGTTTTTTCTTTTTTTCTTTTTTTCTCTGTGACACTATGTCTTAGATTTGTTTTTGAATAGTAACCGCTTAACTTAGACTAGCTCAGTTTTCTTTTTCTCTCAGTCACATTTTGTCTTAGCCTTGTTTTAAATTGTAATCGCTCTTGTCTTGTTTTCTCTTTTTCCTCCTTTGAATTCTTGGATGGAATATGGGTGGGCAATATAAGCTGCGGCTTCAGCCATCACCCATTTCGGATAACTCACGTGGAATTGTATAGTAGAAGGAGTCTTTGTCTAATTTGACCTTGTTGTTATATTATACAGTTTCTTTTAACCTGTAATGTACTATCCGAAATAAATAAAATTCATTCATTCATTCATTCATTCATCATGACTTGCCCTTGGTTAACTGGGATCATTTAGGCCTGTTGCCAGATGTTGAGTTAGCGTGGACCTTCTTTAAAGAAAACTTTGAGAAAATTGTAAATAAACATGCTCCTAGAAGGAAATTCAGAGTAAAGGGGCGTGAAAACCCCTGGTTCTCTCCAGAACTATCTGATGCCATTTATCAGCATAATGTGGCTTGGGCCAAAGCTAGGAAAAGTGCTACTGTCAGTGATTGGTCTATTTTTAGACAACTGAGAAATAAATGCACTTCTTTTATTAAAAAGGCTAAATCTGAATATTATTTATCTGTCACAACTGAGAGTCTTAATAATCCACAGAAATTTTGGAAAGTGATCAAAGGTTTATCTGTGAACAAAAGCTCTCAGGTTCTTCCTACTTTTGTTTTAAATGGCTCAGTCCCAGTTTATGATAGAACTGAGGTCTTAAATTGCTTCAGTAAGCATTTTGTGTCATCTGGTTTTCCGTTTAACTCTACAGGAGCTACCTCTGTGCCTCACTGTATTAATTCCCAAATGTTTTTTGGAGAACCTTTTAGATTTGTACCTTTTACTGTACAGCAAGTTCATAAGGCTCTCAAAACTCTGAATCACAGAAAACCTCCTGGACCAGATTTGATAGAGCCTTATTTTTTGAAAATGGCTGCTGATTTTATTGCACAGCCTCTTACAGTACTTTTTAATTTATCAATTGAAAGCAAAGAGATCCCTGTAGTATGGAAGTCAGCTTTTGTGGTTCCTCTCTTAAAAGGTGACCCAGCAGTTTTAACTAATTACAGACCAATATCAAACTTGTGTGTCTTGTCCAAGATTCTTGAATCTCTCGTGTGTGATCAACTTAGAGTTTTTATACTCAAATGAACTTCTTTCAAAACTGCAATCGGGCTTTAGAAAAAAGCACAGCACTATTACTGCTGCTACAAAAGTGGTCAATGATATACTTGTTGCTCTTGATAAAAAGCAGTACTGTGCTGCACTTTTCATTGATCTGTCAAAGGCTTTTGACACTGTGGACCACACAGTTTTAAAGCAAAGACTCATCAGTTTTGGTCTGTCGGAACATGTAGTCTCCTGGTTCACAAATTATTTGAGTGACAGGACCCAATGTATTAAATATGATGGTTTGTGTTCTGATATTGTCAGTGTCCACAAGGGGGTGCCACAGGGTTCTGTATTAGGACCCCTCCTATTCATTATGTACATTAATGATCTAGGACAAAATGTGTCTGATGCTAGTTTGCATTTTTATGCCGATGACACAATTATTTACTGCTTTGGCTCTTCCCCTGCTAATGTTGTTGCTTCTCTGCAGAAAGCTTTTAATGTGGTGCAGCACACACTTCTGCAGCTAAAATTAGTCCTTAATGCTGACAAAACTAAACTGATGTGGTTTTCAAATTTTAGGAAGAGTCCACAAATTATTTCCACAGTGTCCACTTTTGAGGGAAATGAAATTGAGGTGGTTCACTTGTACAAGTATCTTGGTATCTTGGTATCTTGCTTGATGACGCTTTGACTTTTAAGCCCCATGTTGAAAATCTTGTGAAGAAACTCAAACTGAAGCTGGGTTTTTTATTCTGAAATAAATGTTGTTTTTCTTTTGAGGTTAAAAAGCATCTTGTTACTGCAACTTTTTTATCTATTTTAGATTATGGAGACCTTTTGTATATGAACGCTTCAGCTCAGTGTCTGAGTAAGATTGACTCTGTATATCATGCTGTTTTGAGGTTTGTTACAAACTGTAGAGCCTTGACCCATCACTGTGAACTGTATTCTAGAGTGGGATGGCCTTCTTTGTCCGCCAGGAGGTTGACTCACTGGTACATTTTTATTTACAAGGCCATGCTTGGACTGCTGCCCCCTTACATCTGTAATTTAATCACACTGAGAAGTGTTGATTCTTATGTTCTGCGTTCTAATAATCATTTGTTGCTTTCTGTTCCATTTGCCCGTACTGAGCTGGGAAAAAGAGCTTTCATGTTCTCAGCCCCCTCTACATGGAACATGTTGCAAAAAGACTGGAAACTAACAGTACTTGTTTCACTGAACGACTTTAAATCCAGATTGAGAACACTTGAGACGGCCTCACTAATTTGTAACTGTTTTATATGATTTGTATGTTATTGTAAGTGTAATTGTGATTTTTTTTTTTTTTTTTTTTGCTGCTTCTTGGCCAGGACTCCCTTGAAAAAGAGGTTTTTAATCTCAATGGGATTTTCCTGGTTAAATAAAGGTTAAAATAAAAAACTTGCATGTGGGAGGAAACCGGAGAAATCCCGCGTAGACACGGGGAGAACATGCAAACTCTACACAGATCACTGTTGGTCGGGGGCTGGGATCAAACCCAGGATCCCCCGGCCAAGGGTGGGTTGCTGTGCTGCCGCAGTACTAACCACTCCGCCACCACTCCGCCCCTTTTACTTGGTGTCTTCAGATAAAATAATGTCAGTCATCACATACGGTGTGGATGGAGACCACATTCCTTTTCGTTTGAAGCCGTTTTACATTTTCTGCAGTATTTGGTGTTAAGCGTGCACTGCTTCCAGGTTGCGTGGAGGTGTGTGGCCCTATGGTGTGGACGTAACTCTGTGGACACGTCTTAAAGGGCCAGTACAGGAAATGCACAATATTGATATATAAAATAATATTAAAAAAATTCCTGGATCCAGATCGTGATCTGGATCACAGCTGGATCACGATGCCATTACACACCTTTCCAAAAAATTTCATCAAAATCCGTTCATAACTTTTGGAGTAATGTTGCTAACAGACAGACAAACCAACAAACCAACCAAAAACATTACGTCCTCCCTTGGTGGAGGCAATAATACATAAAGTGAAATAAACAATCAGCACATGAAGAAATTAGAATTTTCCTCTATTATTATAGCAATATTTACAATATTTCTCACGAATCATCATAACAAATGAGACTTTTAATTCAATTCAATTCAACTTTATTTATATAGCGCCATTTCACAACAACAGTCATCTCATAGCACTTTCAACTGTAGGGGAAACCCCTACAATTGCAGAAAGACCCCAGCAATCAGGCAAAATTGCAGAAAGACCCCAGCAATCAGGCGATCCCCTGTGAGCAAGCGCTTGGCGACGGTGGAGAGGAAAAACTCCCTTTTAACAGGAAGAATCCTCCAGCA
Source organism: Pholidichthys leucotaenia (assembly GCA_020510985.1). NCBI lineage: Eukaryota > Metazoa > Chordata > Actinopteri > Cichliformes > Pholidichthyidae > Pholidichthys > Pholidichthys leucotaenia. Next base: position 97,859,741 of record CM035847.1, read on the forward strand.
GAACCAGGCTCAGGGAGGGGCAGTCATCTGCTGCGACTGGCTGGGGGGTGAGGGGATAGAGAAGATGAGAAGAACAGACATGTACAGAGCAAACAGCACGATGGGGACTCAATCTATGGGAGAGAACAAACAGACGTTAATGGCCAGCAAAAAAAATATTTCATTGAGAGTGAAGAAAGGAGTGAAGCCCAGTGCCCAGTTATTGGAGGTCCCCCGGCTGTCTAAACCTATTAGCAGCATAACTAAGGGAGGGTTCAGAGACACATAATCCCTCCCTAATTGTAGGCTTTATTAAAAAGGAAGGTTTTAACCCTATTCTTAAAAACAGAGATCAAGTCTGACTCCCGAATCCAGATTGGCAGCTGGTTCCACAGGAGAGGAGCTTGATAACTGAAGGCTCTGTCTCCCGTTGTACTTTTGGAGATTCTAGGTATTACAAGTAATCTGGCATTTTGGGAGGGTAGTGCTCTGTTAGGATAATAGGGTAGTATCAGATCTTTTAAATAAAAAGGGGCCTGATTGTTTAGAGCTTTGGAAGTGAGAAGAAGAATTTTAAACTTAATTCTAAACTCTATGGGAAGCCAATGATGGGATGCCAGAACCAGAGAGATATGATCTCTCTTGCTAGTACCTGTTAAAACTCTTGCTGCAGCATTCTGGATCAACTGAAGACTTTTTAAAGATGTTTTAGGACAACCTGATAATAAAGAGTTACAATAATCTAATCTAGAGCTAACAAAAGCGTGGATCAGTTTCTCAGCATCACTCTGAGACAAGATGCTCCTAATCTTGGCAATATTACGCAAATGATAGAAGGTAGTCTTAGAAACAAATTTAATATGTGAATTGAAAAACAGATCTTGATCAAAAATAACTCCAAGGTTCCTCACAGAGCTATTAAGAGAAAGAGTAACTGCATCCAAACTAAAAGATTGATTTGGAAAGGTATTTCTAAGGTTTTTTGGACCCATAAGAATGATTTCAGTCTTATCTGAATTTAATAGCAGGAAATTACAAGTCATCCAAGCTTTGATTTCCTTAAGACAGGCTTCTAACTTGGCTAATTGATTACTATCATGTGGCTTCATTGACAGGTATAATTGTGTTCCATCTGCATAACAATGAAAATGTATACAGTGCTTTCTAATAATGTTGCCTAACGGAACCATATACAAACTAAAAAGAGTGGGGCCTAGCACAGATCCCTGTGGGACTCCATGACTGAGCTTTGAGTTGAAAGAAAACTCATTATTGACATGAACAAACTGGAACCTATCAGATAAATAAGATCTAAACCACTGCAACGAAGTTCCATTAAGTCCAACATAGTGTTCCAATCTATCAAGTAGAGTATTATGATTGATAGTATCAAAAGCTGCACTAAGGTCTAAAAGGACAAATACAGAAACAAGTCCATTATCAGATGCGATAAGGAGGTCATTAGTGGCCGTCACTAAGGCTGTTTCAGTACTATGATGGATTCTAAACCCAGATTGAAACTCTTCAAATAAACCATTTCCCTGCAAGAGGTCAAATAATTGCGTAGCAACAACTCTTTCTAAGATTTTTGAAATGAAAGGGAGATTAGAGATTAGTCTATAGTTAGCTAAAACTCCTTAAAACTCTCCTTTTATAACGGATTGAGTGAGACCTGGGTTAACAATGACCGCCACCGGTGCTGTTAACTGACAGGGTGCCAGTGGAAATTGGGCTACTGTTGGTCGAAGATTGAGGAGGAGGAGAGGGGGAAGGAGTGTTAGGAGGGAGAGAAAGAAGAGGAAAGGTAGAAGTGTGGAGGTGAGAGTAGGGACATTAAATGTAGGGACTATGACTGGTGAAGGCAGAGAGTTGGCTGATATGATGGAGAGAAGAAAGGTAGATGTACTGTGTGTTCAAGAAATCAGATGAAAGGGAAGTAAGGCTTGGAGCACTGGAGGTGGATTTAAACTGTTCTACCATGGTGTAGATAGGAAGAGAAATGGAGTAGGCGTAATCTTGAAGGAAGAGTATGTGAAGAGTGTTCAGGAGGTAAAGAGGGAGTCAGACAGAACTAGAAAAGCACTCAGAGAGCACATACCTCCTCCAAGTCTCCTTCTGTCTCTCATGGATCACCTCCAAAATGTAATGGGTTTGTTTTGGAGGATTTTTGCTAACACAGTATGAGAAGATAAGAGCCTTGGTGAAGGTATGTGTTCTCGAATCATCACCAAAATTTTATGGGTTCATCTTTAGCCCAAAGACCACCTCTGGTGAAAATTTCATCAAAATCCATCCAGTAGTTTGGGAGTATTCTTGCTAACACACCGTGAGAAGATAAGAGCCTTGGTGGAGGTATGCTTTCTCAGATCATCACAAAAATGTTGTGGGTTCGTCTCTAGCCCAAAGACGACCTCTGGTAAAAATTTCATCCAAATCCATCCAGTAGTTATGGAGTGTTCTTGCGAACACACTGTGAGAAGCTAAGAGCCTTGGTGGAAGTATGCATTCTTGGATCATCACCAAAATGTTGTGGGTTCGTCTCTAGCCCAGAGACCACCTCTGGTGAAAATTTCATCTAAATCCATCCAGTAGTTTTTGTGTAATCCTGCTGCACAAATATAAACAAGGTCCTTGGTGGAGATTTGCACTCTCAGATCATCACAAATTTAATGGGTTCATCCTTGGCCCAAGGGCTACCTCTGGTGAAAATTTCATCAAAATCCATCCAGTAGTTTTTGCGTAATCCTGCTAACAGACAGACAGACAAACAAACAGGCAGATGGACAGACAGACAAACCACCCTGATTACATAACCTCCTTGGCGGAAGTAATCATGAGTTTGAAGCTAGAAGTCAAAGGTGTGATGGTGAATGTTGTCAGTGCGTATGCCCCACAAGTTGGATGTCAGGTAAAAGAGAAAGAGGAATTCTGAAGTAAGTTGGATGGAGTGGTAGAGAGTGTTCCCTGGGGGAAGAGTGGTGATTGGAGTGGACTTTAATGTATATGTAGGTGAAGGGAGCAGAGGTGATGAGGAAGTTCTGGGTAGGTATTGTCTTAAGGAGAAAAATGTGGAAGGACAGATGGTTGTGGATTTTGCTAAAAGGATGGAAATGGCTGTGGTGAACGTGTATTGCAAGAAGAGAGAGGAACATAGGATGACTTACAAGAGTGGCGGAAGGTGCACACAGGTGGACTACATCTTATGCAGAAAGAGAAATCTGAAAGAGACAGGAGACTGTGAGGTGGTGGCAGGGGAGAATGTAGCTAGACAGCATCGGATAATAGTCTGTAGGATGACTTTGGAAAGCAAGAAGAGGAAGAGAGTGAAGGCAGAACCAAAGATTAAGTGGGGGAAGTTACAGAAGGAAGAAGGTCGCACAGAGTTCAGGAAGGAGTTGATGCAGGCTCTGGGTGGTAGGGAAGAATTACCAGATGACTGGGAAAGTACAGCAAAAGTATTGGGGGAAACGGGTAAAAAGGTGCATGTACAGTCATGTGAAAAAATTAGGACATCTCATTAAATATTCAGTTCTTTATTAATAAATGTTCACATATCTATGTCTAACCTTGTTTTTGTTTTTATTTGCATTTTTTAACATTTATTTTAGAGATTTTAAGTGGGAATGAACGTGGGGGTGTCCTAAAAAAGATTGGGGGGGGGGGATCCTAATTTAGTCCTCATTATTTGTTTAGAATTACATTTCACAGAAAATCTGAAAAAAGTCTTTCATTCATTTTTAATTGTTTAGTTGTATGACATGAATCTCCTCGGATTTTAAACATTGATATTAAATATCCATATGTCCAAATATGTTAAAAAACACACAGGGTGTCCTAATTTTTTCACATGACTGTATGTGGTGTATCCAGTGGACAGAGGAAAGAAGACAGGGAGACTTGATGGTGGAATGAGGAGGTACAGGATGTCATGATCAGGTGAGCTCGCACTCCCCCCTCCCTTCCTGCAAGACTTTCCCCGGCTCCACAGGCTATCACCACACCTGCGTGATTAGACGCACCTGCTACCTCTTCCCTGCCAGCACTGAAAAGGACCAGTCTATGAACGCTCCAGCGTTGGCTTGTTGGGTATACTGCCTTAAACAAGCAAGTAAGTTTATTATTCATTCTCTGAGGAACAATATTAATTCTTTCTTCTCCTTTCTTCCTCCTCCAGGTTGCTGCCATCTTCGTTGTGCGCTCACCTGCCCCATCATTCTCATCACCACTTCAGCCGCCTATTCCACCCGGTCAGACACCTCACCCAGCTCTACTCCTGCCTGCCAGCATCCACTCCTGGTTCGCCGTTTCCTGCTGGGTTCCACTGCCGGGCTCCCTGCTCATCCCACGTGGTCTCCCTCCTATTCTAATCCGCTGTCGTCTCCCCTTACAGGCTGGGTCCTCCTCTGGTGAGTGGTGTCTTTCATTAGCGAAACCTCTTTTTGAATCAATAAATTGTGGTTACTCAGCTTCTCCGTGTTTCTCGTGTGTTTTCTCTGGTGTTGTTCACTGCACGTGAGCTGTTCATTATTGTCAATCATGACACAGGAAAGTATTCAAAGAAAGAGGTTGGCAAAGAAAAAGTGGGGTAGTCAGGGAGATGAAGAAAGTAGACAGGAGTATTTGGAATCTAGGTACATGGCAAAGAGAGGTGGCAAAGGAAAAGGCATATAGTGAGCTGTATGAGAGGCTAAACACTATTTATTTATTTAGCGAATGCAAAGTCCTTAAGCCAAGCAGTTGCCTCCTGGTTTGCTGTATGGAGGGTGTGTAATCCTCCTTCCAGTCTTTGGAGCGGGCAAGCCTCTATGATGTGTTCCATTGTTTGCTCCTCTCCACATGCGCACAGTGGGCTAGGGCTACTGCCCCATCTGTAAAGGCTGGCCAAGCAGGGGCCATGTCCAGTCCTGAAGCGATTGAGTGTAGACCACTGTCTCCTTGGGAGGTTGGTGCCCGGGACCTGTTGGTTGGGGTTTATCACCAGCTGTTTGTTTGGGACCTCCTTGGTCTCCCATTCCTCTTGCCAAGCTGTCTGGATGGTAAAGTCAGCTGGGGGAGGGTTTTTCCAAATCGGCCGTCTGGATGAAAGTCGGGCAGTGGGTGGAGTGTAGATAAGATAAGATAAGATAAGATAAGATAAGATAAGCCTTTATTAGTCCCACAATGGGGAAATTCCAGGATTGCAACAGCACAGGGATAGCAACACTCAGAGCAACAATCAGAAGGCAAGAAAAAACAACATCTAGCAAACATATGTCCATATTACTATAAATGTATATATATAGACACACAGTGCAGAGCATTATGGTTGGTTGGTGAATGTGCAGCAGAAAGTCTAAGCTCTCTCTCCGCGGATGCAGCGGGCCAGCTGGAAGTCTTTGGGCATGATGGTGACCCCCTTAGCGAAGAAGAGACCACCAGGTGGGTCTCGCTGGTCTCCTGCAGAGCCATGACGGCGAAACTCAGGAAACGCAGGACGGTCTTGAAGTCCTGAGCGATCTCCCTCACCAGGCGCTGGACGGGCAGCTTACGGATGAGCAGCTCCGTGGATTTCTGGTAGCGACGGATCTCTCTCAGAGCCATGGACCTGTGACGGCGAGGCCTCTTCACTCTGCCGGTGGCCAGAGCGCCTCTCCGAGCAGCCCTGGTGGCTAGCTGTCTCCTGGGGGGCTTCTTCCTCCAGTAGATTTTACGGGCGGTCTGTTTGGTTCTTGCCATCGCTCTTTATTATTCTGTCTTATATTTCTTGCACGCCGCCTAAACTCCAGCCCGGCACCCGCATCGTTTTCGCGACAGCTCCCGGTATGTCGAGTTTCCCATTAGCACCGGGCGGCGGCCAAGTGCTAGCTAGCACTAGCTCCTCCCCGCTGTAACGTCTCCCGCTGCAAACCGTGGCTCCGTCCGCCGACCCGGGAGACCCCCGGGGCGATCCGTGCGTCCGTGATATATATACAGAGTGAAAGGTGTAGAAAGAAGAAGGAAGATAAAAAAAAAGGCTGTTGCAACAGGCAGCCGACTCGTGTGGCGCCGCCGGTCCGGCAGAGCCGGAACCGGAAAATTGAAAATTGGGGCACAATATTCTGCTACAGAGTATGAAAGGGCCAGTGCTGAGGTGCGCAGGGTGGAGACTGCCGCCCCCCATTTTGCACCAGCGAGCTTGCAGAGCAGGTTGTTTCGTACCTTCACCTTAGCAGCCGTCCCCTTTAGATGTTCCTTGAAGGATAAGGTCCTATCAAGGGTCACTCCAAGATAAGTTGGATTTGGGGCATGCTTAAGCTTGAGTCCGCTCAGGTGGATGTTTAGTTCTCTGGCAGCTTTTGCATTGTGGAGATGGAATACACTGGAGACGGTTTTTGCTGGGCTTGGTTTTAGGCGCCAGATTTTGCAGAACTGGTCCAGTTTGGCAAGATCTTCCGTGAGCACCCGTTCCAGTGGTTCAAAGTCTGGTGCTTGGAATGCCAAACAGATGTCGTCTGCATAGGTGAATTTGCGGGATTTTGTAGTAGGCAGGTCGTTTATGTAGAGGTTGAACAGAGTTGGAGCTAGAACTGAGCCTTGTGGGAGTCCGTTTTTCTGCATTCTCCATGCACTTGTCTTCTGACTGAGGTGGACTCTGAACCTTCGGTTGGTCAGCAGGGTTTTTATAATTGCTGTTGCCCAAGCAGGGATTGCCTTTATAAGTTTCAGGAGGAGGCCTTTGTGCCAGACCGTATCATAGGCGGCTGTAAGGTCGAGAAACACAGCCCCTGTCTTCAGTCTGCTCTCGAAGCCATTTTCGATGAAGGTGGTTAGGGCCAGTACTTGTTCTCCTGTACTGCGGTCCTTGCGGAAACCTGCTTGATCCACACTTAGAATATCCTCTACCTCTGGGGAAATGCGTTGCAGAATTAGGCGCTCCATGATTTTGTAAGGAACGCTGAGTAGGGAGATTGGGCGGTAGCTTGCTGGTAATTTGTGGTCTTTGCCAGGTTTTGGGATGGCAATGACCTTTGCTGTCCGCCATTTCTTTGGGATCGAGTTTGTTTGTGTGATCCTTGTGTAGAATTGTGTCAACCAGGTTAGGGCTCGGGGGCCAAGATTTTTCATGAATTCTGGGAAGATGTTATCGTATCCTGCTGCCTTTCCACATTTCAGGCTCTGTAGGACTTTCTCCAGTTCAGCAGCCTCGAAGGGTTCAGGGTTCGTTTCCTCTACAGGCATTTTTTGGTGTTTTTTTAGCTCAGTTGTAACTGCTCTTTTGGTGTCTTTGTCTTGGGGTGCTTTGGCGATAGTCAGTAGGTGGGATGCAACTTGGTTGGGTGTGACGGATGCTCGGCTTTGGCTAGGGGGCTTCTGTGCAGCTCCTAGGCGACGGATGAGGCTCCAACATTTCCTGCTAGAGTGGGTAAAGCTCCGGTCAGCAACTGTCTCCTCCCATTTCTTTCGCCGAGCTGTATTTAGCGATTCAATGAGATGGTCTGCTATCTCTGGGTCCCCTGATGTTTGATAGGATTGTAGGAGGGCAGCACTTTCTCCGTCCAAACATGGGACATAGAGGGGTCGGTAGCCTCGTGGGATTGCAGTATGGGCAGCCTTGAAGATTGCGCTGCAGAAGCGGTTGTATGCTTCATCTACAGTGATGGTGTGGAGTGGGATGGTAACAACGCTCCGGTCCAGAGTTTCACTGAATTTCTTCCAGTTGGCTTTGCGGAAGTTCCAGCGCATCTTCCTTGGGCTGTATATGACTGGAAGTTGTAGGCCAATGTGTACAAGCAGGGGCCGGTGTTGGCTGTGTGGAAAATCATCAAGAATGAGGATCTGTGTAGGATATGGCTCCCCATTCAAAGAGCTGACCCAACACAGGTCAGGAGAATAGTCCTTCTTCCACCTAGCAGAGTGGAAGGTTCCTCTTTGTTTGGGGTCGTATATCAAAGCGAGGTCATTTCTGGATGCCCAGTCTGAAAGTGCCTTCCCATCACTGTCCACTGCTGGGTACCCCCAGTCAGGGTGATGGCTGTTAAAGTCCCCCACATAGATGGCAGGGTGGGGTAGGGTGGGTAAGACCTGCAGATCCCAGTTGGCATTAGGGGGCTTGTACACATTGACAATATGGAAGCCACCAATGATTATGGTGTCTGAGAAATGTGTTGTTATCAGGTGATTTGCTTCAACTATGTCAGAACGCACATAGGTGGCACGTCCATGTTTAGCATGTAGAACATAGCACAGGAGGTCAAAGCCTTTGATGGTGAAGCGGCCAGCTTCCTCTGTGCCAATATGAGTCTCTTGGAGGCAGATTACATCAATCGAATGTTGGAAGGCGAGGACTTCGATAAGGCTTCGCTTGGCTGCAGATAGGCCTTCAACGTTTAGTTGTAATATGCGAAGGGCCGATCCTACCACAAAGTGCTCTTGGGGCTGTTTGCTTTCGGCTTTAGGACTGTGACTAGGATTCTTCTTTGACTTGGCACAGAGGCGTCGTCTCTTCGAATTTAGTCTGCTGGTAGGATCATTAGCTTCCCCAGGCGAGCCCGGGTACTGGCGGAGGGCGCGACGAGAACGCTGATCCATTGCCCCCTCTTTTTGAATCAATAAATTGTGGTTACTCAGCTTCTCCGTGTTTCTCGTGTGTTTTCTCTGGTGTTGTTCACTGCACGTGAGCTGTTCATTATTGTCAATCATGACACAGGAAAGTATTCAAAGAAAGAGGTTGGCAAAGAAAAAGTGGGGTAGTCAGGGAGATGAAGAAAGTAGACAGGAGTATTTGGAATCTAGGTACATGGCAAAGAGAGGTGGCAAAGGAAAAGGCATATAGTGAGCTGTATGAGAGGCTAAACACTAAGGAAGGAGAAAAGGAGTTGTATTGATTGGCTAGACAGAAAGATCAAGCTGGAAAAGATGTGCAGCAGGTTAGGCTGATTCAGGACAGAAATGGTAATGTTCTCACGAATGACGAGTGTATGTTGAGAAGGTGGAAGGAGTACTTTGAAGAGCTGCTGAATAAAGAAAATGAGAGAGGAGGATGGATGAAGGAAAGATTTTGAACAAGGAAGTTCCAAGGATTAGCAAGGCAGAAGTGAGGGCAGCTTTGAAGAGGATGAAGAATGTAAAGGCGGTTGGTCCAGATGACATACCTGTGGAGGTATGAAGATTTTTAGGAGAGATGGCAGTGGACTTTTTAACCAGGTTGTTTAACACAATCTTGGAGAGTGAGAGGATGCCTGAGGAGTGGAGAAGAAGTGTTTTGGTACCAATTTTCTAGACTAAAGGTGATGCTCAGAGCTGTAGTAACTACAGAGGCATAATGTTGATCAGCCACATTATGAAGATATGGAAAAGAGTTGTTGAAGCCAGGTTAAGAGGAGAGGTGACAATCAGCGGCGGTATGGTTTCATGCCAAGAAAGAGTACTACAGGTGCAATGTTTGCTCTAAGAGTGCTGATGGAGAAGTATAGAGAAAGGTCAGAAGGAGTTGCACTGTGTCTTTGTGGATCTAGAGAAAGCATATGATAGGGTTCCAAGAGAGGAAGTATGGTATCGTATGAGGAAGTCAGGAGTGGCAGAGAAGTATGTGAGGGTGGTGCAGAACATGTATGAGGACAACGAGACGGTGATGTGTGCTGTAAGAGTGACAGATGAGTTCAAGGTGGGGGTGGGGTTACATCAAGGATTGGCTCTGAGCCCCTTCTTGTTTGCCATGGTGATGGACATGCTGACAGATGAGGTCAGGCAGGAGTCTCCATGGACCATGATGTTTGCAGATGACATTGTGATCTGTATAGAGAGTAGGGAGCAGGTGGAAGAGAATCTGTAGAGGTAGCGGTATGCTCTGGAGAGAAGAGGAATGAAAGTCATTGGAAGCAAGACAGAATACATGAGTGTGAATGAGAGGGAGGCAGGTGTAACAGTGAAGTTGCAAGGAGTAGAGGTAGTGAAAGTAGATCCAAAACAATGGAAAATGCACAAGAGAGGTGAAGAAGAGAGTGCAGGCAGGGTGGAGTGGGTGGAGACGAGTGTCAGGGGTGATTTGTGACAGAAGGGTAGCAGCAAGAGTGAAAGGAAAGATTTACAAGATGGTAGTGAGACCTGTGATCTATGGTTTGGAGACGGTGGCTCTGACAAAAAGAGGAAATGGAGCTGAAGGTGGCAGAGTTAAAGATGCTAAGATTTTCATTGGGAGTGACTTGAGGGACAAGATTCGGAATGAGTATATCCGAGGGACAGCTCTGGTTGAGCAGTTTGGAGACAAAGTAAGAGAGGCAAGGCTGAGATGGTTTGGACATGTGCAGAGGAGGGATAGTAGACATACTGGACAAAGGATGTTGAAGATGGAGCTGCCAGGCAGGAGGAAAAGAGGAAGACCACAGAGAAGATTCAAGGATGTAGTGAAAGAGGACATGGAGAGGGTTGGTGTTACAGAGGAAGATGCAAGGGACAGGGTGAGATAGAGGCAGGCGATCCGCTGTGGCGACCCCTAAAGGGAGCAGCAGAAAGAAGATGATGATGATTTACAATATTTCTCACCACATATAAATGCATTATTTGTCATAATGAACGCATTATTAAAAGAAACTGTACTTTATCTGAATCAATGGGTAGATAAAAATATATTTTCTAAAAAAAAAATCATTTGATTTTAGTGGTCAGCTTGTTAAGATTTTCTAAAGAAAAAGCTTTCCCAGTAAAAACTCAAACTCTGTAATTAACCCCATCTTTAGTGGAACTGATAATATTGTGGAGAGAGGAATATTCAGGCGAGGCGCTTCCGGAGCAGAGCAAACTTTATTAATTTCTATCTCCCACATTCACCAGACTCACAAACATCAAAAAGACTACAGGTCGCAGGCACCTCTCTTTTTTTTTTATATATCATACAACTCGCTCAGTCACCTGTGGTGCTGCATTATCATGAAAGCCTTTGCAATTCCTATTCTCTTTGTCACTGTTCACATCAACCCATCAACCTCCGCATCAACACACCAACCCCCCATGACCATTCCGTCTGAGTGGAAAGATTCTGAGTGGATTCCCACACCGCTTCTCCCCCCCCCCCCCCCCCCCCCCCCCGAAACTCAGACTGAGCCTTAACCCTCATGTCCTTTGGGCTTCAGCCTACGTCCGTAGTGGCTGTAATGGGGGGGCTGCTGCTCCGAGGCGCTGCTGTGCCGGTGGGGGGCTCTTGGGGGTGCAGCCGTCTGTGGGGGGACATTGAGAGGGGGGGAAACATCTTTAGCATGCCCTTGTGACTAATCTGACGAGTCATTTACCTAGGGAGTTCTCAGTGGGGGTTGTCCGCGCCGAGGAGCTCGGGCCAACACCACCTGCTCGTCTGCTATAATGAAAGTGGGCTTAAGCCTGTCTATACAGATTGTTTCCCTGCGTCCCCCCAAGTCTAACAAAATGTTTCTCCCCAGGTTCCAGCACTCTGAATGGGCCATCGTAGGGCGGGCACAAGAGGGTCCGGTGGGCATCATGTCCGACAAATACAAACGCCGCGTCCTTCAAGGCCTTTGGTGCAAAAGTGTGTGGAAAACAGTGGTGGACCAGACCGGGTACCATCTCTGCTACTGCACTATGCAGTGAAAGCGGGGATGGATCGGTGTTTGGCGCGGGGCTGTCCGGCAAAAATTCCCCTGGGAGCCGCAGCAGCTGGGAAAAAAACAGCTCTGCTGGGAGGCTGCCAAATCCTCCTTTGGTGCTGAACGCAACCCTAATAGAACCTACGGCAACTGGTCTACCCAATTTGCATCCGTAAGCGAAGCCCTGAGCGCTGCTTTAAGCGATCTATGGAAATGCTTGCATAACCCATTGGCCTGGGGGTTGTACACAGTCGTGCGATGAAGTGTGAAGCCCAGGCTCCGGGCCATGGTGGACCAGAGTTCGGAAACAAACTGCGGGCCCCGATTGGACGTGATATCCGAAGGGGCACCGAAATGTGCCACTCATGTCATCAAAAAAGCGCGTGTAACTTCTGCAGACACGGTGGAAGCTAGCAGGACTGCTTCGAGCCAGTGCGTAGTGCAGTCCACCACTGTCAGGTGGTGTGTGAACCCCTGTGATAGCGGGAGGGGGCCCACGAGGTCCACGTGAATGTGGTCGAACTGTTTAGCCGGGATATGGAACGGCTCCAAGGGGGCCTTTGTGTGCCTGTGCACTTTGGCTCATTGGCACGCTACGCAGGCTGCAGCCCACTGTTTCACCTGTTTGTGCAGGCTCGGCCAGACGAACTTCGCTCCCACCATTTTGACTGACGCGCGCACTCCTGAGTGTGCCAGGGAGTGAAACGACTCAAAAATGTGGCAGTGCCAAACGCGTGGGACCACCAGGCGTGGGCGGCCCATGGAGATGTCACAGATTGGGGGGGCCCCCCGTCCTGCAGTACTCTGCTCTCCAGCCTTAACCCTGTTGGTCCAGACTGGAGCGCGCAAACGTCCGCATCGCCGATCTGCTCAGCGGCCATGGCCGTGTAATCTATCCCCACGTAGACTGGGGCCACTAATGCACGCGAGAGGCAGTCTGCCACCATGTTGAGTTTACAGGCCACATGCTGAATGTCAGTCGTAAACTCCGAGATCGCGGCCAGCTGTCTCTGCTGTCGGCCCGACCATGGTTCCGAAACTTTGGCCATCTCATACGTTAGTGACTTGTGGTCTACGAATGCAGTGAAGGTGCGCCCTTCCAGCCAGAACTGGAAGTGGCATATGGCCAGGTGGAGAGCCAGTAACTCTCTGTCGAACGTGCTGTATTTACGCTCACTGTTGTGCAAAGACCTGCTAAAAAAGGCGAACGGCTGCCAAGAACCGGTGACGCGCTGCTCCACTACAGCCCCTATGGCCACGTTCGAGGCGTCGGTAGTGAGTGCTATCCGAGCCGCCGGGTCCGGGTGCACCAGCAGCGCGGCGTTCGCCAGGGCTGTTTTAACCTCGGAAAATGCCTGCTCTCGCTCAGGAGTCCAGTCAACTCTGTCCACTGGTTTCCATTTCTTAAGCACGGCGTACAACAGCTGCATGAGCTGGGCTTCGCAGGGGAGGAAACGGTTATAAAAGTTAACCATCCCCAAAAACTCCTGCAGTGTCCTGACTGTCTGAGGCCGGGGAAAATCTGCCACCGCGCGCACTTTGTCCAGTAAGGGTTTCGCGCCCTCCGGTGAGATGCGGTGGCCCAAAAAATCGATTTCCGTTACCCTGAACTAGCACTTCGCCGGGTTGATTATTAATCTGTGCTCCTCCAACCTCTGGAAAACTGTCCTGAGGTGGGCTACGTGTTCGTCCTCGGACGCACTGGCCACCAGGATGTTGTCCAGGTAGACTAACACAAACGGCAGATCGCACAACACCGCATCCATCATGCGTTGGAATGTCTGCGCTGCACCTTTTAACCCGAAAGGCATGCGTTAAAACTCAAAAAGACCAAACAGGGTTTTTACCGCCGTCTTAGGTAAAAACCGTCTTAGGTGGTCCCAGTGCCCACTGTCCTCAGTGGGCACTGGGACCTGGTGGTAACCGCGGACCAGGTCTATCTTGGAAAAAATGTGTGCTCCGGTGTGGTGAACGGAAAAATCCTGAATATGGGGGATCGGGTAGTGGTCATGCGCTGTGGCGTTGTTCAATCTGCGGAAATCTCCGCACGGTCGCCACGATCCATTGGCTTTAGGAACCATATGTAGCGGGGATGCCCATGGGCTGTTTGAGCGTCTGATGATGCCCAAGTTGGCAAACTCCTCGCGTGCTATGGCCAGTTTATTTGCATCCAGATGCCAAGGTCGTGCAAAAATGGGCGGCCCCGTGGTGGTAATGAAGTGCTCCACCCCATGTTTAGTGACGGTCGCCGAAAAGGTCGGGACCATGAGTGCCAGGAACTGGGTGAGCAGTGTGTGGAACTTACCCCCTGGAGCTGTGACGTTGGCTAGCGTTGTGGGCCCGGCTCCTCTAGCTGTACAGGGAAGAGAATCAAGACATTGCGTTAATCAGGGGTCTGTTAGCCACATCGACTAGTAGACCGTGTGCACACAAAAAATCAGTGCCCAAAATGGGGAAGCTGCATGCCACTATGACGAATGTCCATTGGTATGTACGGCCGTGCAAGGATACAGTCAGTGTCCTCTCATCAAAAGTCTTAATGTCTGAGCCGTTTGCAGCTGTCAGCTCGGGGCCGCTAGTTCCTGCCAGCCAGTCTGTGTAGGACGGTAGGATGAGACTCTTTTGGGAGCCGGAGTCCACGAGGAACCGTCTCCCAAAGCGTGAGTCTGTCACATAGAGCAGCTTGCTCGCTTCACTGGTGGTCGCAGCTGCTACCGAATGCCGGCCCTGGCATTTCCTGAGCGCTTGAATTGGCATGGTGGCATGCATTGGTGTGCGTCCTCTCCAAAACGGTGGTGGTAGAAGCAGAGTGTGTCTCTCTGGTGCTTCTTGGCTTCCACTGCAGCCACTGTCACTGGCTCCTCGTCCCCGCTGGCCATCTCACTGGGTTCCGACGCCGCTGCGTTCACTGCAAGGGCTCTGGTGGTGAGGATAATTCGATCTGCCTCTTGCGGTAGCGCCCGGTAGTTGCGTGCGGCCAGCAGTGGCGAATTGGCAAGGACCACCCTGGCTGCTGTTGGGAGGTTCCGGAGGAAAAGGTGGGCAAAGAGGAAATGCCCATCATCTATGCCCATCAACGCCAACATCTTCTCCATTAACTCGACCGCTGACCCATCTCCCAACTCGGAGCACGTCAGGAGCCTTTCCGCTCCTTCGCAGTCTGAGAGCGTATAGCGCCGGGTCAGCGCGGTTTTGAGAGCCTCGTATTTGTTGTGGGCTGGGGGCCGTTGAAGCAGGCTCACCACCTGCTGAGTTGAGCGTGCGTCCAGTGCTGCAACCACGTAGTAGCATCTGGTGTCATCCGCCGTTATTCCCCGGAGCCCAAACTGGGCCTTGCTGTGGAGGAACCAAGACTTCTGGTCGTGTAGCCAAAAGTCTGGGAGATTGACCGAAACGGTGCACGCGTTGCCGGCACCTCCAGTCCAAGTCGTCTCTGGGGTGTTCGCCTCGAGTTCCATTGTGCGTCAAGGGTTACCAGTGTGGAGAGAGGAATAATCAGGTGAAGCGGTTCCGGAGCAGAGCAGACTTATTAATTTCTCTCTCCCACATTCACCAGAATCACAAACATCAAAAAGACGACAGGTCGCAGGCACCTCTCCTTTTTATATCATACAACTCGCTCAGTCACCTGTGGTGCTGCATTAACATGAAAGCCTTTGCAATTCCCATTCTCTTTGTCACTGTTCACATCAGCCCACCAACCCCCACATCAACACACCAACCCCCCATGACCATTCCATCTGAGTGGAAAGATACTGAGTGGATTCCCACAATATACACCTTTTTTTTTTTTTTTTACATATAAATGGAATTGATGTTGTGAGCACAAATGTTTGTTGCGCTTGAATAATCCCAGAGGGAAATTCAAGGGCATTCACGTGAATGAGGTAGTCATGGCGGGGCTCCAATCCCTTCACCATTCACACCTAGGTCCACTTTAGAGTCTCCAATTAATCAAACATGCATAGTTCTCGAATGTGGGATGGAACCAGAGCACCTGGCGTAAATCATCACAAGCTTGGGAAAACATGCAAATTCCACACAGATATGCCCTGCTGGCTGGGGGATTTGAATGTATATGACTCTGTTAATGTGAGGCAATAGTGCTAACCACTGCATCACAATGCTGCCCATTTTTATGAGAAAAATATTCAACCAGCTCCCACACCATGGAAATGCATCCGCATAAGAGAATACAGGGCATGGAAAATCTATCTATCTACATTCGAAAATTCTGTGTATTCCAAGATTTATAGAGACAAATGACAAATGGATATTCTACAAATATTTTGCATTTGTTCTATAATTGCTCTTATTCTATTTTTTCTTTGTAAAAAGGAAAAAAACATATTTTGCCCAAAACAATTTTATAGCTGACACTCACAGCCAGCTGTAACAGATGCACTTTAAAATCAAACAGCTCTGATAATTTGAGCTCTTATCTAAAGTTCAAGGACAGATCTCAGTTTTAGATATTTTCCCCAGCTGGTTGACTTAATATTTTTTCCCCTCCAGAGAGTTTGCAGTTTGACACTCCACCCCCCCCCCCCCCATTTTTTGGCAGAGCCACAGGGAATCATTTTCAGTGAATTGTGGGAATGCAGAAATTGCACTCTTATGCTCAGACACACAGGGACACCTTGAGGTCTACTGTGGTGAAGAGTAAATGCCACAAGGTAGACTGGTTAGACTGCAGTTGTTAGAGGCCCAAGCACTTGGCGCAATGTCATTCCATTTATACATCTTTAAGGTTTCCCTTTTCTCGTCATATTTCACTCTAATATTTATTTATCAACATATTTAAAGTTAAAAGAGTAGACTGGGTAACATGTCACTGAAAGTGCTTGTCTTCATTAATCCCCCATGACAATATTGGCTGTGATATTGATGCTGGCTGCTGACTGAGAGAAGGGCTGGACAATATGCCCCCCCCCCCCAAAAAAAAAGAGAGAAGAAAAAAAACAAACCTACAAAAGACAAGGGATTATTTCAAATCCATTGTTTTTATTTCATGCAAAAACATTTTTTCAGTATTGGGAATAAAATGCAGGGCATCTTGGTGGAGCAGTGGTTAGTACTGGGGCAACACAGCAAAAAGGTTGTGGGTTTGATCCCACCCTTGGCTTCTGGTGACCTCTCTGTGTGGAGTTTGCATGTTCTTCCCATGTTTGTGTGGGTTTTTGCCGGGTACTCTGGTTTCCTCCCACAGACCACACATTAGGTCAAGTGGCATCAAGTGGGGATTTAGATTTTTAGATTTAGTATACTTTATTGATCCCCAGAGGGGAAATTGAGGGTCATCCACCACCTGGATGGATGAAGCAGCCACAATACGGCGCTATCCCTTAACCATTCACACACACATTCACACCTAGGGCCACTTTAGAGTCTCCAATTAACCTAACCTGCATGTTTTTGGCATGTGGGAGGAAACCGGAGAAATCCCGGGGTAAACCCACATATACACGGGGAGAACATGCAAACTCCACACAGATCACTGTCGGTCGGGGTCTGGGATCGAACCCACGATCCCACGGCCAAGGGTAAACTGTGCTGCCGCAGTGCTAACCACTGCCCCACCATGCATAAATTGTCCTTAAATATGAATGTGAGAGTGAATGGTTGTCTGTGTTGGCTCTGCGATAGACTGGTGATCTGTCCAGGGTGTACCCTACCTCTTGCCCAAAGATGCTGGGATAAGCTCCGGCGACCCAAAAAGGACTAAGGAGTGGAATAAAATGCAAACAAAACCATTTTGAATAAGATAAGATAAGATAAGATAAGATAAGCCTTTATTAGTCCCACAACGGGGAAATTCCAGGATTGCAACAGCACAGGGATAGCAACACTCAGAGCAACAATCAGAAGGCAAGAAAAAACAAGCAAGCAAGAGCAGCTAATATACATATGTACATATTACTATAAAATATATATATATACACACACACACACAGACACACAGTGCAGAGCATTGTAGCTGGATGGAATAAATATATGAATATATGAACACACAGTGCAGAGCATTGTAGCTAGATGGAATAAATATGTAAATATATAAACACCCACAGTATCGAGCATTGCAGCTAGGTGGAATAAATATGCAAGTATAGAAAGAATAAAGCTAAGTAAAGTACTAATAATAAAGTAAATAAAGTACTAAATAAAGTACTAATAAAGTAAAGAATAAAGCTTTGATCAAAGATGAATCCACAAATTTAGAATAAAATGCCAACTTTTTTATAAAATTAAATTAGAAAAAATGAGGGGAAATGTGTTAAAAATTAGGTCAACCAATGCTCGTGCTTGCTCAAATTATAAAAAAACAAAACGTTCCACGTTCACCCAGTATGTCACATGCCACACTAGAGACAATAAAAAACTGGACTTATTCTACGCAAACACTAAGGAGGCGTACACCTCATCACCACTCCCCCCACTCGGGAGATCGGATCACAACTTGGTTCATCTCCGGCCGGTGTACAAACCCCTAGTGCACAGACAACCTCCGGTCATGCGCACAGTGAAGTTATGGTCTGAGGAGGCAATGGACACTCTAAAGGACTGCTTTGAAACCACTGCCTGGGAGCAACTCTGCGATCCACATGGTGAGGACATCGATGGCCTCACTCACACCATCACGGACTACATCAGCTTCTGTGTGGACGACACCGTACCCACCAAGACCATACGGTGTTGCTCAAACAACAATCCCTGGATCAACCCTGAGATAAAAACACTTCTGAGGGAGAAGAAGAGGATCTTCAGGTCGGGGAACAGGGAGATGTTGAAGTCCGTACAGAGGGAGCTGAGGAGGAAGATCAGAGAAGGCAAGGACAGCTTCAGGAAGAAGATGGAGGATAAGCTGCAACAGAGCGACATTGGTGGGGTCTGGAGAAACCTTAAAACCATCTCTGAGCTCCAGAATACCTCCCCCCAGGCCACGGGGGGGCAGGGAGTGGGCGAACAATCTGAATCTGTTTTTCAATAGGTTTGACCAACCGCCCTCCCCCCGACTGCACAACAGCCACTGCTGCCTCTGAAGACATCAAGTCCTGCTGCCCACTCCCCACTCCACCATCACCCCCCCACTCCCAACACACAGCCCCCCAACCTGACCCTCACTAAGACCCAGGTGAGGACGGAGCTTAGGAAGATCAAGGCGAGGAAGGCGTCGGGACCGGACGGCATCAGTGCGAAGCTCCTCAAGTCCTGTGCAGACCAGCTGTGTGGGATTGTGGAGTACATCTTCAACCTGAGCCTGAAGCTGGGGAGGGTACCACAGTTGTGGAAAACATCTTGTGTGGTACCTGTACCAAAGACTTCCCACGCCAAAGATCTGAACAGCTACAGGCCAGTGGCCCTGACGTCCCACATGAAGACCCTGGAGAGACTGCTCCTTGCTCACCTCCGCCCCCTGGTGGGACCAGCGACGGATCCACTCCAGTTCGCCTACCAGCATGGCATTGGGGTGGAGGATGCGGTCATCTTCCTCCTTCACCGTTCTCTGTTCCACCTGGAGAAGCCTGGGAATGCGGTGAGGATCATGTTCTTTGACTTCTCCAGTGCTTTCAACACCATCCAGTCGATGATCCTGAAGGACAAGCTGCTGTGCGCAGGGGTGGACCAGCACCTGTCATCATGGATCCTGGATTACCTCACAAACCGGCCACAGTTTGTGAGAACCTGGGACTGTGTGTCCGACACGATCATCGGTAGCACGGGGGCCCCCCAGGGAACGGTTTTGGCTCCCTTCCTGTTCACCCTTTATACTGCGGACTTCTCACACAACACACTGCCATCTACAGAAGTTCTCTGACTCTGCGATCGTTGGCCTCATCTCCAACGGAGATGAAGCTGAATACAGAGGGCTTATCCAGGACTTTGTGGACTGGTGCCATCGGAACTGCCTCCAGATCAACGCGAGGAAAACTAAGGAGCTGGTGGTGGACTGCCGCAGGCAAGGACAATCCCTCACAGCACCAGTAAATATACAGGGAACAGACATTGAGATGGTGACATCCTACAAGTACCTGGGTATTCATCTGAACAATAAAGTAGACTGGTCGCACAATACTGACGCACTCTACAAGAAGGGATAACGCAGGCTGTTCCTACTGAGGAGACTCAGGTCTTTTGGTGTACAAGGGGCACTGCTGATGACATTCTACGACACGGTGGTGGCATCAGCCATCACTTTTGGAGTGGTCTGCTGGGGCAGTGGCATTACAGCAGCCGATAGGAAGAGACTGAACAAACTGATCAAGAAAGCTAGCTCTGTCCTGGGGCAGCGCCTTGACCCAGTGGAGGACATGGGAGAG
Organism: Pholidichthys leucotaenia; assembly: GCA_020510985.1. Taxonomy (NCBI): domain Eukaryota; kingdom Metazoa; phylum Chordata; class Actinopteri; order Cichliformes; family Pholidichthyidae; genus Pholidichthys; species Pholidichthys leucotaenia. The sequence continues at coordinate 97,879,593 of CM035847.1, forward strand.
AGAAGGATGGTGGCTAAACTGTCATCTCTGCTGGAGTCCGAGTTCCACCCTATGCAGGACACACTGAATGTACTAAGGAGCTCATTTAACAGCAGACTACATCATCCTAGGTGCACAACCGAGAGGTTTCGCAGGTCCTTCCTACCTACGGCTGTCAGACTGTACAACCTAAGCAGGGCTGCTCGCAGAGATAGCAAAAAGATGTGGCAACCTAATAGTATTGAATGCAAAAGACGCAATAGACTTACACAGTGGTCCCCTCCGGTATACAACTAGGAAAAGACCGGTAGCTACGGAGGGTGACGATATGTATGGGTACATAATCATATCATGTAGGATAGCTAAGTAGACGGTTATACTGTTTCATTCCATCTAGCTACAATGCTCTGCACTGTGTGTGTTTATATATTTACATATTTATTCCATCTAGCTACAATGCTCCGCACTGTGTGTGTTTATATATTTATTCCATCTAGCGACAATGCTCCGCACTGTGTGTGTTTATATATTTATTCCATCTAGCGACAATGCTCCGCACTGTGTGTTTATATATTTACATATTTATTCCATCTAGCTACAATGCTCCGCACTGTTTATATATTTATATATTTATTCCATCTAGCTACAATGCTCCGCACTGTGTGTCTATATATTTATGTTTATATGTGCATATGTATACTCGCTGCTCTTGGTTTTTTTTTCTTGCCTTCTGATTGTTGCTCTGAGTGTTGCTATCCCTGTGCTGTTGCAATCCTGGAATTTCCCCATTGTGGGACTAATAAAGGCTTATCTTATCTTATCTTATCTTATCTTAAAATATATTACCATAATTATGCAAATGACACACAAATCTACATAACCATCTCACCAGGAGACGATGGTCCAATTCTAACCCTGATCAAATGTATTGATCAAATTAAAGAATGGATGTGCCAGAAGGAAGACTCAAAATTAGCACTCAGCTTCAATCAGTGATGCTAAAAGCCAACAGCCAAGCTAGAAATTTGGGTGTGGTGCTGGACTCAGACCTGAATTTTAACAGCCACATTAAGACAGTAGTGAAATCAGCCTTTTATCATTTCAAGAACATTGCAAGGATTAAAGGATTGATGTAGGAGCTAGAAAAAGAGACAGCTGCAGTTGGTTTAGAACACTGCTGCTCGACTCCTCACTAAGACCAAGAAAGTGGATCATATAACTCCAGTCCTCAGATCTTCACACTGGCTTCCTGTCTATCAAAGAATAGATTTCAAAATACTGCTGCTGGTTTATAAAGCTTTGAATGGTTTAGGGCCAAAATACATTTCAGATCTTCTGGTCCATTATGAACCACCCAGAGTTGTCAGGGTCAGGCCTACTATCTGTGTCCAGAGTTAGAACCAAACATGGTGAGGCAGCGTTCAGTTTTTATGTCCCTCACATGTGGAACAAACTCCCAGAAAGTATCAGGGCTGGTGAAACTCTCAGCTGCTTTGAATCAAGGTAAAAAACTTTCCTATTTGCTGCTGCCTTTCAGTAGAACAATTGTTAGTCTCCCACAATGCACTGTAACTTTTACTTCTTGCACTTTATCTGTCTTACTCCATTTTAGCTTGTTTCTGTTTCTCTTTAATTTATTTTTTAATTTGCTTTTAATTTCTTATGTATTTCTTTTGCAGCTGCTTGTAACGCTTTAGTGTTTTATGCAAAGCACTTTGAATTGTCTTGTCATGAAATGTGCTATACAAATAAACTTGCCTTGCCCTATTTAAATTGTTCTTGTGTGGAGGCCATAGTTATAACCTATGTGACTCACATGTGGCTGGCGGAATTCAGTCAAGAGAGACTTTGAGCTAGCCATGTGTATTGACTTCACACCTCAAGAGGAAGACGTGTCTGCACCCCCTGGGGACTCAGGAGAGAGGAGAAGATTACCCAGCCTGACCTTTGGGGGTCAGAGAGGAGAACAGAAGGACTCTGGGTGTTCTATTACAGATGAAAGGATGTAGCTGAGTATTGAGACTTTTGTGGGATGTATGATGTATTGTTAGAGATGAGTGTATAAATGTATGTGTGTGTGACTGCGTCCTGTCTCTTTTCACTCCGATCGAGAGAGGACGTAGGATGATTGAGAATTAAAGCAGATACTGGAAAAATCATCCAGTCTCCTCAATTCTTGACTCCTACAATTGATGACCTACGCATGAATCTGAGCACGCCGAGGCTGGAGGACAGCCTCGTGATCGATATGGAAGAGCTGGGAGACAGCCGCTCAGACCCGGATTCGCCGGGGAATGCCAGCAGGGGCACAAGACTAATTAAGCTCCCCGAGTTCTGGCAAAGTGACCCGCACTTGTGGTTCCAGCATGTGGAGTCGCGGTTCCTGCTCGGGGGAGTTTCAGCAGATGACATTAAATTCCATAATGTCATCGCGACGCTCGACAGCCGCACAGCTCGGTGTGTGTGGAGCCTGGTGCAGCAACCACCCGCTGTTGGCAAATACGACGCGCTGAAAGCCGCCCTCATCAGGAGCTTCGTGCCGTCGTCTGAGGCAAGAGCCAGGCAGCTACTGGACCTGCGCGACAGAGGTGGACGCAGGCCGACTGTCCTCATGGAGGACATGCTACAAATGATCGGGACGGACAACGATGCGTTCCTTTTCAAACATATTTTCCTGAGAACCCTCCCAGCGCACACGAGAGGTTCCCTGTCCAGCAGAAGATGTGTGACCCAGCAGGACTTCCGCGACCTGGCCCAAGAGGCAGAGCGGCTCCTCAACGCCTGCGAGGAACAAGAGGCTTCCGTGGCAGCGGCAGACCTCAGCGCGGCGGCCGGGGGCAGTGTGGAGCCAGAGACGGCAGTGACCACCTCAGTGGCGAGATTCCGTGGCAGGGGAGATGACGGCCTCTGTTTTTGCCATCGACGTTTCGCTGGGAAGGCGCACAAATGCATCCCGCCCTGCAAGTTCAAGAAGCAGGGAAACGACCGGGCCGGGAGCCGTTAACAGCTTCCACTCTTGGCGAACGGAACAAGCTGCTTTATCTTACAGACGCGGGCTCCGGGCGGCAATTCCTAGTGGACACCGGAGCCCAGAGGAGCTTCATCACTGCCACCTATGCTGATCGGGTTGCGGGACCCCGCGGAGACGGAGCAACAGCGGCCAACGGCTCCAGCATCAAGACGTACGGACAGAGAACCTTGTCTCGGTCCTTCCACGGCCGCGCCTATGAGTGGAATTTCATCGTGGCGGCAGTGAGCTTCAATATGTTAGGTGCTGATTTTCTGTGTTCACATGGTTTGTTAGTTGATCTGGCCAACAAACGACTAGTAAATGCACTCTCTTTCTGTTCTATCCCTTGTGCAGCTCGGGTGTGCCCGCCGCCAGTCCAGACCAACGTCGCCACAGCAGGTGGTAAGTTTCACAGCCTTCTACACCAGTTCCCAGCACTCACAGTTCCTACTTTTTCAGCTAAGGTGGCGAAGCACGGGGTGGAGCACTTCATAACCACGAGTGGCCCACCCGTTTTTGCGAAGGCTCGGCGTTTGGATGCAGCTAAACTCTCCATTGCACGCGAGGAGTTCGCCAACCTGGAAAGGTTGGGCATAATTCGCCGCTCGAAGTCCGCTTGGGCTTCCCCCCTCCACATGGTACCTAAAGCTGACGGCTCATGGAGACCTTGTGGCGATTACCGCAGGTTGAACAATGCCACAGCGCAGGACCGGTACCCGATTCCGCATATCCAGGACTTTTCAGTGCATTTGGCGAAGGCGCACATTTTTTCTAAAATAGACCTGGTCCGCGGTTATCACCAAGTCCCGGTCCGACCAGAGGACATCCCCAAAACAGCCGTAATAACCCCGTTCGGGCTTTTTGAGTTTTTACGAATGCCTTTTGGCCTTAAAGGCGCCGCACAAACCTTCCAACGGATGATGGATGCAGTGTTGCGCGACCTTTCTTTCGTTTTTGTCTATTTAGACGACATTTTGGTAGCCAGCACCTCCGAGGAGGAGCACGCAAAACACCTCACAACAGTTTTTCAGAGGTTAGGAGAGCATGGGTTGATAATCAACCCGGCCAAGTGCCATTTTGGCGTGGCACAAATCGATTTTTTTAGGGCACCGCGTTTCCTCGGAGGGAGCAGTTCCTCTGCCGGCCAAAGTACGCGCAGTGGCAGATTTTCCCCAGCCTCGAACGGTAAAGGCGTTGCAAGAATTTTTGGGGATGGTAAATTTTTATAACCGTTTCATACCCCACACAGCGCAGCTTATGCAGCCCTTGTACACCGCGCTCAAAAAGCAGAAGCCCTCCCATGTGGTTGAATGGTCCCCGGAGCGGGAGCGCGCATTCACAGAGGTTAAACGGGCACTGACAAACGCGGCACTGTTGGCCCACCCAGACCCGGCAGCCCACATAGCGCTAACCACGGACGCGTCAGATGTGGCCATAGGGGCCGTAGTGGAACAGCAGGTTGCCGGGGTTTGGCAACCACTCGCATTCTTCAGCAGATCCCTACGCGAGGCTGAGCGAAAATACAGCGCGTTTGACAGGGAGCTGCTGGCGCTCCACTTGGCTATTCGCCATTTCCAGTTCTGGTTGGAAGGGCGGCGTTTCACCGCGTTTGTCGACCACAAACCGCTCACTTTTGCGATGTCCAAAACTTCAGAACCGTGGTCAGGGCGGCAACAGAGACAGCTGGTCGCAATTTCTGAATTTACCACCGATATTCAGCACTTAGCTGGTAAAATCAATGTGGTGGCAGACTGTCTGTCACGCGCAGTAACAGCACCCGTCCGCGCGGAAACGGATTGCGCGGCCGCTTACCCAGAGCGCGGTAACAGCGCGGACACGGTCCACGTGGGAATAGATTATGCAGCCATGGCGGCGGAGCAGAGCGAGGACGCGGACGTGCGCGCGCTCCTGTCTGGACCAACAGGGTTAAGGCTGGAACGCAGAAATCTACAAACCGGTTTCCCCCCGCTTATTTGCGATGTATCCACAGGGCGACCGCGCCCGGTGGTGCCAGCCGCGTGGCGCCGTCGCGTTTTTGACGCCGTGCACTCCCTAGCGCACCCAGGGGTGCACGCTTTGGTGAAAATGGTGGCAGAGAAGTTTGTTTGGCCGAGCCTGCGCAAGCACGTGAAGGAGTGGGCTAAAACCTGCATGGCTTGCCAGCGGGCTAAAATTCACAGGCACACTAAGGCGCCCTTAGAACCGTTCCACATTCCGGCTAAAAGGTTCGATCATGTGCACGTGGACCTCGTGGGCCCCCCGCCCACTTCACAAGGGTTCACGCATCTCTTGACAATGTTGGACCGTACCACTCGTTGGCTGGAAGTGGTCCCGTTAACATCGACCACAGCTGCAGAAGTGGCACGCGCTTTTTTAACAGCCTGGGTAGCGCGGTTCGGGGTCCCGTCAGATATTACGTCTGATAGGGGACCTCAATTTGCGTCGGAACTGTGGTCAGCAGTGGCCAGCAGCTTAGGAGCAGCGGTACATTGCACGACCGCTTACCATCCCCAGGCCAACGGTTTATGCGAGCGTTTTCACAGGTCTTTGAAGGCACCCCTCAGAGTGTCACTGATGGACACAGATTGGGTAAACAAACTACCATGGGTTTTATTGGGGTTGCGTTCGGCACCCAAAGAGGATCTAGATGCCTCACCAGCAGAATTGGTCTTCGCACAACCGCTCAGGCTGCCAGGCGAGTTTTTACCCGACCACACGGCACCAGGCCCCCCCCCCCCCGATCCGGGGGTCTCTGAGTAACACGGGAGCAGAAATGCTCCCGGGCCCCGCTCATCACTCTTTCCCACGTGTGTTCGTGCCCCAGGCTTTACGAGACGCAGAGTTTGTTTTTGTCAGGCACGATGCGCAGCGGCATAGTCTCCGCCCACCTTACGACGGTCCATTTCGAGTGTTGGAAACCGGGGAGAAATATTTTGTGCTAGATTTGGGGGGCAGGAGGGAGACGATCAGTATCGATAGATTAAAACCTGCTTTTGTGTTGCATAACGAGTCTGTACGGCCGGCGTGCGTGCCTCAACGCGGCAGGCCTCCGAAGGGGCGGCCCCGGGACCCCCCATGGGGGGCAAATAACCCGTCTCCACCGCTGCGACTCCGTCTGCTCCTTGATCTTCGCCGGTGGTTGAGACCTCTTGTCCTGTTCTGAGGCGTGAGGTCATTCCACATCTGTAATCACTAAACATTCTAATATGTCTATACATATGTAGGTATGAGATGAGATGAGATATGAGATGAGATTCAACTTTGTTGTCATTACACATGTATGAATACAAGGTAACGAAACGTGACTTGGCATTTGGGCACGCTCTGCAGAGCGCATCCAAGGCCGGGGCAGCCGCTAGGCGCCAGTCATAAAGAAGAAAGGAAAAAAAAAAAAGAGAGTGGATATGACACAGTAGGCGAGGGAAAAAAACATGTTTTATCAAATTGACGCTTAAGTAAGTAAGCGAAATTTTGATTACAGGCAAAAAAACCCTCAATGCTTATTTAGCAGAGAGTAGACAAATCACACAGCAGGGAGAGAGCAGTGTGTGTGTATCAGTATGATGATATCGGTGTGTGTGCAGTGTTGAGTGTATCAGTTACTGGAGCACAACAAATAGTCTCCTAGGCAACGATAGATGTTATAGTTCATGAACGCTGTCCTTGAAGAGTTCTGTTTATTGCACTGCAGCGGTGTTTGGGTTAGCGAGCCGGCTGACACATTTGCTTATCTCAACTCTGGAGGAGAGACTTATCCAGGGGCGCCGATCAAGGCCGAATCTGCTCAGACAGAGTATAGGAGTAGATTTTCCTATTGTCATATTCTGAGCTTACAATTCAAATTACATTCACTGGCTTTAAATTCATATCATTCCCTGGAGAGCACGAAGCGACTCCAAATGTTTCCCCTTCTAAACACAGATGTACATGTCCGATAAGAGTCCATTTCTCTGCATGCAGATGGTAAATTCCATGTTGGTCATTTGCCGCTACTTCGTGCACTCCCCATCTGGTCGAATTATTGAGAAGCAGCTCCGCCGGGTCCGCATTTTGATTTGCTCCTCCAGTTAAATTTTCGATACACCAGGAGAACTCCAAAGCCCAATCGGCAGAAATCCTGTGATCGTAGCCAAAACAGGTAGATGTTTTTCCACATCCTCAGTCAAATCACACAGACACATGAGTTCCAATCCATGGGTCTCTCCACATTTGGGCTCCCCCGGGCCCAGTTTTCTGTTTGAAAAGGTGGTGTCAATTGCGTTTAAAGCCCAGCTTATATCCATTTTCCGTATTTTCCATTTGGGTTGAGATCAGCAAGATGGTGAGACGGCACAGACACTCACTCAGACGCAGCAAGCTGGGATTAGGTCAGGAAGGCAGGATAGGAGGAGGGAGGAAAAAAAGCGACTGCTCTCACTGAAGGCAAAAGGAAGAATATGGTATGGTATGGATATATGAATAATATAAGCCACAGCCCCCCCACAAACATCTAAGAAAAGGACAATCAAATTAAGTTTACAGCTTAAGATAACATCCATGACATATTATACTGTTATACATCTCAACAGGAAAAAGGAAAAATATCTTCAGCAGTCATGTTAACCTTCAAGTTATGCAGCATGAGCCTGTTAAAAATTCAGTGGTAACAACAACAGTATAATTAATGTCACAAGTCAGCCTTAAAACTGCAACGGCACAGTCCGACAACATAGTTAACAACTCTTTGTCAATTTTACATCAGTCTATGTGTCGTCTGGGTTTTAATCTTCTCCCGAATCTGCTGTAGGCCCGCTGTGGCGTCCTGGTGGGACCGTCCTGTAAGGGATCTGCAGCTTGGGGAGGAGAGTGGTTATTTGTTCCCTGCAGGGGGGATGAGTCTTTTCTCTTGGGGGGTCTACCCCGCCGAGGTGCTCTCGCCACCCGTGCAGGCTCGTCGCTCAACAAGAAAGCAGGTTTAAGTCTGTCAATGCTGACTGTTTCTTTTCTGTCCCCTAAATCAAGCACAAAATGCTTATCACCAGGTTCCAGCACTCTGTATGGTCCGTCGTATGGAGGGCGGAGGGTTGGTTTTAAAGCTTCGTGCCTAACAAAAATGAACTCGGCGTTTTTCAAAGCTTGGGGGACAAAAACCCGCGGAAAAGGAAAAGAGTGATGTACGGGTCCGGGGAGTGTGTCCGGTCCCATGCTGCTTAGGGGCCTCAGGGCTGGTAGGTGCCTGGGCTCTGGATGTTCTGGTAAGAACTCACCTGGGAGCCTGAGAGGTTGTGCAAAAACTAATTCTGCCGGGGAGGCGTCTAGATCTTCCTTAGGCGCAGAACGCAACCCTAATAAAACCCAGGCAAGTTTATTCACCCAGTCTGTATCCGTTAGTGAGGCCCTGAGGGTGGCCTTTAAAGACCTATGAAAACGCTCGCATAACCAATTAGCCTGAGGGTGATACGCGGTGGTGCGATGAACTGTCGCCCCTAAGCTGCTGGCCATGGCTGACCACAGCTCTGAGACAAATTGAGGCCCCCTATCGGACGTGATGTCCGATGGGACGCCGAAACGCGCCACCCAGTTTGTTAAAAAAAACGCGAGCGACTTCCGCGGCTGTGGTTGACGCCAGCGGGACCGCCTCCGGCCAGCGCGTGATACGGTCTACCATTGTTAACAGGTGTGTGAACCCTTGCGACGACGGTAGTGGGCCCACGAGGTCGACGTGTACGTGGTCAAACCTCCTGGCTGGAATTCGGAAAGGTTCTAGAGGAGCTTTTGTGTGTTTGTGTATTTTGGCGCGTTGGCAAGACATGCAAGTCCTTGCCCATTCCTTTACATTTTTACGCAGGGCTGGCCAAACAAACTTCTCCGCGACCATTTTAACCGAGGCGCGCACCCCTGGGTGTGCGAGGGAGTGAACCGAGTCAAAAATGCGGCGGCGCCACGCGGCTGGAACCACCGGGCGAGGCCGGCCGGTTGACACGTCGCAGATTAGGGGGGGAACGCCGTCACGCAAACCCCTTTCCTCCAGTCTTAACCCTGTTGGTCCAGACTGGAGCGCGCGCACGTCCGTGTCACTGCTTTGTTCCGCTGCCATGGCCGCGTAATCTATCCCTACGTGGACTGGGGCCGCGTACGCGTCCGCGTTGGCCATGAGTTCTGCGGCTGCGGTAGTATAATCTGCTTCCTTGCGCTCTGACGATGTCACAGCGCGGGAGAGGCAGTCTGCTACCACATTAAGCTTGCCTGCCACATGTCGAATATCTGTGGTGAACTCTGAAATTGCAGCTAGTTGTCTTTGTTGCCTGCCTGACCATGGTTCTGAAATTTTAGCCATCGCAAAAGTGAGTGGTTTGTGGTCTACAAAAGCCGTGAAACGCCGCCCTTCCAGCCAGAACTGGAAGTGGCGGATGGATAAATGAAGCGCTAGCAGCTCCCTGTCAAAAGTGCTGTATTTGCGCTCGGTTTGGTTTAAAGATTTACTAAAAAATGCTAACGGTTGCCAGGTTCCGCCAACATGCTGTTCTACGACTGCCCCTATGGCCAGGTCTGAAGCGTCTGTGGTAATGCTATGCGGGCCGAGGGATCGGGGTGAACCAACAATGTGGCATTCGCTAGTGCTCTTTTTACTTCCGCGAAGGCGCGTTCCCGCTCCGGGGTCCATTCGACCGCATTGGAGGGCTTTTGTTTTCTGAGCACGGCATATAGGGGCTGCATGAGTTGAGCTGTGCGGGGGAGGAAAAGGTTGTAAAAATTCACCATTCCTAAAAATTCTTGTAGTGATCTGACCGTTTGTGGTCGTGGGAAATTTGCTACCGCGCGCACTTTGTCCGGCAATGGAACTGCCCCCTCTGGTGAAACTCTGTGTCCCAAAAAATCAATTTGTGACACGCCGAATCGGCATTTGGCTGGGTTGATTAACCCGTGCTCTTCTAGTCTCTGAAAAACTGTACTGAGGTGTTGTTCGTGTTCTTCCTCTGACGAGCTGGCTACCAGAATATCGTCGAGGTAGACGAACACGAAGGGGAGGTCGCGTAATACCGCGTCCATCATACGCTGAAAAGTTTGAGCAGCGCCTTTGAGGCCAAACGGCATTCGCAAAAATTCAAAAAGACCAAAAGGGGTTATTACGGCCTTTTTGGGAACGTCCTCCGGTCGAACCGGAACTTGGTGGTAGCCGCGGACCAGGTCTATTTTAGAGAAAATGCGCGCACCCGCCAGATGTAGTGAAAAATCTTGGATGTGAGGGATTGGGTAGCGGTCATGCGCTGTCGCATTGTTTAATCTGCGGTAATCACCGCAAGGTCTCCAAGAACCGTCGGTTTTCAGGACCATATGTAGTGGTGATGCCCAAGGGCTTTTCGAGCGCCGAATAATGCCCAATTTTTCTAGGCTGGCAAACTCGTCGCGTGCTATGGCGAGCTTGGTCGCATCTAAGCGCTGAGCTTTGGCAAAAACAGGTGGGCCTGTTGTGGAGATGAAGTGTTCAACCCCGTGTTTCGCTACTGTTGCTGAAAATTTGGGAACTGTGAGTGCTGGAAATTGGGTGAGTAGTTGGTCAAACTTACCTCCTGCTGTGGTGACGCTGGCCGGCACGGGTGGTGGAGAGACTCGAGCTGAGCAGGGGATAGAAGAAAATGATAGTGCATTAACCAAGCGTCTATTTGCAAGATCGACTAACAACCCATGTGCACACAAGAAATCAGCCCCCAACAAGTTAAAACTCACCGCCGCTATAATAAATGTCCACCTATAGTTGCGGCCGTGAATGGACAGAGGTAGGTTTCTTTCACCGAAGGTGTCGATGATCAAGCCGTTAGCTGCCATCGCTCCTTTTCCACGGGGTCCCATTGCCCGGTCTGCGTTCGATGGGGTGATGAAGCTCACCTGAGCTCCAGTGTCTAACTAACTAACTAACTAACCTGCACTTATATAGCGCTTTTCTAGTCACAAAGACCACTCAAAGCGCTTTCATTAACACTAACCCTCTATTCTAAGGGCCTATAGGAAACAGATATCTAGGGACAATTTAGAACAGCCAATTAACCTAACATGCATGTTTTTGGCATGTGGGAGGAAACCGGAGAAATCCCGGAGTAAACCCACGCAACACGGGGAGAACATGCAAACTCCACACAGATCACTGTTGGTCGGGGGCTGGGATCGAACCCACGATCCCACGATCCCCACAATCCCCCGGCCAAGGGTAAACTGTGCTGCCGCAGTGCTAACCACTGCGCCACCGTGCAGCCCAGTGTCGATGAGGAACTGTCTCCCGGAGCGTCCGTCAGTCACATAGAGTAGCTTGTTTGTCTCACCGAGAGCCGTAGCTGCTAACGGTTCCCGGCTTTGGCGTTTTCCCGAGCTCATGAAATTGCAGGGGGGCACGCATTTGTACGCCCTCTCGGCGAAACGTTGATGATAATAGCAGAGGTCGTTCCGTTTGCTGCGCCTTGGTCGCGTCGCTGCCATGGTGGGTGGGCTCTGCTCTGTTGTCTGCGGTTCTCCGCTGCTCTGGGCTTCCGCGCCGAGATTTGCAGATGCTGCTGTGGCCATCTGTTCGCCGCAGGAGTTAATGAGCCGCTGCGCTTCTCGGGCCAGCGCGCGGAAGTCCTGCTGGGTGCTGCACCGCATGTTGGCCAGGATCCCTCTCATGTGCGACGGCAGAGTGCTGAGGAAGATATGTTGAAAGAGGAAGTTGTCATTGTCTGCCTCCCTCAGCTGCAGCATGTCCTCCATGAGGGCCATCGGTCTGTGTCCTCTGTGGCCGCGAGTTGCCAGAATCCTCCCTGCTCTTTCCTCGGCCGAGGGGACGAAGCTCTCGATGAGGGTCGCCTTCAGTTCTTTGTACTTGTCGTGGGCGGGCGGTTGTTGTATCACGCTCCGCGCGCATCTTGATGTGGCGGCATCGAGTCTGGCGACGATGTGGTAAAATTTTGTTTCATCCGCCGTTATCCCCGCCAGTGCAAACTGAGCCTCAGCTTGCTGGAACCACGAGCTTGGGTCGTTTTGCCAGAACTCTGGGAGTTTGACCGTGACGGCGCTTGCCTGGGCCGTCTCTGATGTGTCTGCAGGGCGAGAACGCCTTTCTTCCGTTCTCGCGGCGGGGCTGGGGACGGTGCTCGGTTGAGCCCTCTCTGACGATTCTGCTGTGGGGGAACGTCTTCCATCCGTTCCCCTGTCTGCGTTGGCGACGGCGTTTGCCTGGGTCGCCTCTGATGAGCTTGTAGCGGGAGAACGTCTTTGGTCCATCCTCACGTCTGGCCACCAATGTAGGGAGCTTGAAATGAGGAAGCGATGTGATTTTATAAATCAAGTTTTATTATCAGCTTCCAGTCCCTAACATGTCTCATCTCGATGCAGAAGCAGAATGAAGAGGTCGAGCGCAGTCAGACCTTCATACTTATACCCACACTCAACAAAAGACATTGCATATCAAAGCTGACCTCCTGCATTAACGTAATCCCTCTCCATTGTCCTCTCTCTCCTCCACCTGACCCTGGGTGGTCAGGAAGTTCGATCAGGTCTCCACCGCTGCGACTCCGTCTGCTCCTTGATCTTCGCCGGTGGTCGAGACCTCTTGTCCTGCTCTGAGACATGAGGTCATTCTACATATGCAATCTCTAAACATTCCACTTATGTCTATACATATGTAGGTATGGATATATGAATAATATAAGCCACACCACAAAACAATATAAAAAGAATGGAACTGAAAATTACAAGTATCATTAGAATACAAACCAGTGTTGCTTAATCTATCCTAATATGAGTTGTAAAATCAGTCAATACCATAAGATCATTACAAACTGACATGTAAAGTGCAAACAATCTGATCTCTAAAAAATTCACAGGAGAAATAAAAATATAAAAGTGATCACAGATGTGATTTTGATGTTAATCTGAAATTCCATGAAGCTCTGAGCCACAAACATCCTCCTCTTAGCTCCTAAACTGCAGTTACAGTTCTAACATTATACAACGTTGAAAATGACCTCCAGTTGATATAAATCCCCTTAAAAACAAATCTACATTGTCTAAAATCTTATGCCCTTTTTTCCCAACAAAAAAAACCTTTCATTGTCTAACAGTTGCCACAGCCTACAACACCAACCACATCATCAAGTTTGTGGACAACACGATGGTGGTTGAATGGTTGAAAAAATGAATAATTTTTTTGTAAATGTTGGACCAGAGTTGGCAGCAAAATTTCAAACCAAGGAAGAGACACCATAAGTGAGACATTGATTGGAAATAACCCTCGGTCAATCTTTCTCTCAGCGGTGGATGAACTAAAGGTAAAATCTGTTGTTGAAAAGTGTAAAAATAAATTATCTTCTGATTGTGATGGTATTGATATGGCACTAGTAAAAAGAACTGTTGATGGCATATTAAAACCATTTACATATATTTGTAATCTATCATTTCAAACTGGCTCATTTCCGCAGAAAATGAAAATAGCAAAAGTAATACCATTATTTAAGCAAGGAAATAAACACCAATACACAAACTACAGACCAGTATCACTCCTCCCACAATTTTCAAAGATTCTGGAAAAACTTTTCAACAACAGATTAGAAAACTTTTTAACCTCTTGCACTCCGTTGTTCCGCGGGCGGGCAAGTTTCTGCGTCCAAGTCTCTGCGTCGTGCGCATGACGCATGATATTGATGGTGGTGGTGTAGGTGGTGTGGCCTCCAAGCGCCACTGAAAAAAAAAGCTGCAAACACAGCCGCGAACAGATTAGTTCATCTGATTGACCTCTCATTCGACTAATAAGAGCCTTGAATTGGGTTTCTGAAACCTTGAAGAGCCAATGAATGAAAACCTAGGAAGGAGGACCCGCCTCCCAACGCTTTGAATGCAGTGAGCCAATTGAAGCAGAGAAGTTTGTGAGCTGTTTTTTTTTAAGGCTGGGTGAAGACTGGCTGCTGGAGCGGATCAAAAAAGGACACAGGAAGAGCCCCACAGACCCAGCAGCATGGAGACCATCCACAAATGCAACCTGTGTGACAGGGAGTGCCATTCGTGGATCGGCATGTTCGGCCACAGGCGGTGCTTATTTTGTATTGTTAGGTTAGGTTAATTGGCTGTTCTAAATTGTCCCTAGATATTTGTTTCCTATAGGCCCTTAGAATAGAGGGTTAGTATTAATGAAAGCGCTTTGAGTGGTCTTTGTGACTAGAAAAGCGCTATATAAGTGCAGGTTAGTTAGTTAGTAGTTAGTATTGGTTCCAGCAGAGTAGACGTTATGATTTCTTCCATGGTCATTATAGACCGACGGAGGCTGACGACGAAGGCTGAGTGACACACACGCCTTCGCCAGTCTTTTTTTAATTACTACTGTTATTTGTTTTGAAAAATCGTTCGCCAAAAACCGCAATCATGGAAGCACAAAACCGCAATAATGGAATTATGTTTTGATCGAGTCGCGAGACCAGAACCAGAGCGGACCAGCGTCGCGTTCGTCTGACAATGAGAAAGACAAGTTCGCCAAGACTCCGCTGTGAAGAGGTAAGGTGTTATAAGCTAAATTATTCTCTATCCCTGAAAATTGTAATCCAAAATGACTTTTGACCGATCAGTAAATTACAGCTGTGCGGTTCACGAAGTCTGAAGTTCGTGCGCCGCGGTACAAGGGGTTGCTCGCAGTGTACAGGCTGTGAACGCCCCCCCCCCACCCCCACTATTCTTCTGCAGCGAGGGGGGGGGGGAGCCGCGGTGATTGCACTGCTGTCCTACATCACCACATAAGGCTAATCCGTTGTGTAGCGATGGCTGAAGTCCATCCTCTGTAGCGAGAGGGGGGGGGACAACCCCCCTCCACACACACACACAGTAGCGAGGGGGGGGGAAGCCGCTGTGACAGCATTGCTGTGGAAACATGCAACGAGTGTAATCTGTCATGTAGCGAGGGCCGAACTCTGTCCTTGGTAGCGGGGGGGGGGGACAACCTCCCCCCCCCCCCCACACACACACACAGCCCTGAGTGTGACCTTTCCTTTGAGCCTAAAATGAAGATTCTACATTGAATTATTCAAAAGTTACAGACGTTTTTCCAAACTGTGCCATTTGGCACAATTTGGCACAGTTCCAAAACGCCTGGGAACAGCCTGAGAACAAAGCTGTGTAAAATATTCATTTTTTGTGGTATTGTTACTAAATTTGGATCTCAGCTGGATAACACTTGGTTCTACATTTCTGTTGCATTTTCCAGCCGGATCGGACAGCTGTGTGTTATTTGCAAGCATTTGTATCCAAAAAAACACTGTGTCCAAATTTTTTTATGTTTAGATGACTGTAACTCAGTGGCCGGAGCACGTAGAGAGATTATGTTTTTTTTGCCAAAAAATTCAAAGTGTTTTCTTTTAAATGAGACCAACCCCATGAAGATGCTGCAAAGGGTTGAAGAACAGCTTTCGATTTACTTTGGGCACGTTATTTTTTGGCATTTTTAGGAAAATTGCCCGGAGTGCAAGAGGTTAAATAAACACGATGTGCTTAATCAGAATCAATATGGATTTAGAGCAAAGAGTACAACATCGCTGGTAATAATGGAAGCAACAGAGGAAATAATAAATGCATTAGATTAAGGAAAATATGCAATTGGTGTATTTATAGATTTTAGAAAAGCATTTGATACAATAAGTCTGTGGGGATCACGAAATGATGAGACTGGATTATTTCTCAGTATTGGTTTATTGCATTTCACGTCCCCAGCTCTCTCTCTCAGTCAGGAAAAAAGAGGGAGAGCTGTGGTAAACCTCCACACATTTATACCAGCACATCAAAACCAGAATCACACACTCAAGTCAAATCCTTCTATTTACAATTAATCACTTCAGTCTTCCTTGCTCTTCCGTCTGACCCCAGGGGGTCAGACAACTCTTTCAGGATCTCGCCCCCGATCCTCTGTCTTCCTTCCAAGTCCGCAGGTGGTCCAGACCCATTGTCCATCTGAGGCGTGATGTCAATACACACTGCAAGCTTAAAGTCTTTCTGTGTTTGAGCCTATGCAGTCAAATATGTGAGCTACATAAGGTTACAATTATGGGCGCTACATCACCCCCCCCAAACGCCAAAGAATGGACACACAATAACAGTATCCTAATGGCAATACAGCATATGTCACCCCCCACCTGCAGAATCTACAGCACAACCTACACAGTCTGATCAAAACACACATCACTCTGCACGTAGTCTAGGCTTCAACCTCCTCCCGAACCTGCTGTACGCAGGTTTCACAATCTGTGTTGTGCCGTCCTGCGGGGGCTCCAGGGGCCGTTCTCTGGGGGGTCTGCCGCGTTGAGGTGCCCTCTCCGGTCGTACAGATTCGTCATGGAACACAAAGGCAGGCTTTAATCTATCAATACTGATTGTTTCTTTCCTGCCCCCCCAAATCTAGCACAAAATATTTATCCCCGGTTTCCAGCACTCGAAATGGACCGTCATATGGTGGGCAGAGACTGTGTCGCTGAGCGTCGTGCCTGACAAAAACAAATTCAGCGTTTTGTAAAGCCTTGGGAACAAAAACACGCGGAAAAGTGTGGTGAGCGGGGCCCGGGAGCATTTCTGCTCCCGTGCCAATCAGAGGTCCCCGCGCCGGGGGGCGCCCTGGTGCCATATGGGCTGGTAGGAACTCGCCGGGCAGCCTGGGGGGTTGTGCAAAAACTAATTCCGCAGGTGAGGCATCTAAGTCCTCTTTGGGCGCCGAACGCAACCCCAATAAAACCCATGGTAGTTTGTTTACCCAATCTGCATCCGTGAGCGACGCTCTGAGGGCTGCCTTCAAAGACCTGTGAAAACGATCGCATAAACCGTTGGCCTGGGGGTGATAAGCAGTAGTGCGGTGGACTGCCGCTCCTAAGCTGCTGGCCATTGCTGACCACAGTTACGACACAAATTGAGGTCCCCTATCGGACGTAATATCTGACGGAACCCCGAACCGCGCTACCCAGGCTGTTAAAAAAGCGCGAGCCACCTCTGCCGCTGTGGTCAATGTTAACGGGACCACTTCCGGCCAACGTGTGGTTCGGTCCACCATTGTCAAGAGATGTGTGAACCCTTGTGACGGCGGTAGGGGGCCCACTAGGTCTACGTGCACATGATCGAACCTCTTAGCCGGAATGTGGAACGGTTCTAAAGGGGCCTTCGTGTGCCTGTGGACTTTGGCCCGCTGGCAAGCCATGCAGGCTTTCGCCCACTCTTTCACGTGCTTGCGCAGGCTCGGCCAAACAAACTTCTCCGCTACCATTTTCACAGAAGCGCGTACTCCCGGGTGCGCCAGGGAGTGCACCGCGTCAAAAACGCGGCGGCGCCACGCGGCCGGTACGTCGCAGATTAGGGGGGGCGAGCCGGTTTGTAAACTCCTGCTCTCCAGCCTTAACCCTGTTGGTCCAGACAGGAGCGCGCGCACGTCTGCGTCTCCGCTCTGCTCCGCCGCCATGCCTGCATAATCTATCCCCACATGAACAGGGGCCGTGTGAGCGTCTGTGCTGTTACCCCGCCCCGCGGCTGCGGTAGTACAATCTGCATCCGCGCGGACAGGTGCTGTTACCGCGCGTGAGAGACAGTCTGCTACTACATTGAGCTTACCGGCTACGTGCTGAATATCAGTGGTAAATTCCGAAATTGCGGCCAGCTGTCTCTGCTGCCGTCCTGACCACGGTTCTGAAATTTTGGACATTGCAAAAGTGAGCGGTTTGTGGTCGACAAACGCGGTGAAACGCCGCCCTTCCAGCCAGAACTGGAAATGGCGAATGGCCAGGTGGAGCGCTAGCAGCTCCCTGTCAAACGCGCTGTATTTCCGCTCAGCATCGCACAAGGATCTGCTGAAAAAAGCAAGCGGCTGCCAAACCCCGGCGACCTGCTGCTCTACAACGGCCCCTATGGCCACATCTGACGCGTCGGTGGTTAGCGCTATGCGGGCTGATGGGTCTGGGTGAGCCAGCAGTGCTGCGTCTGCAAGTGCTTTTTTAACCTCCGTGAATGCGTGCTCCCACTCCGGGGACCACTCGATCACATTGGAGGGCTTCTGCTTTTTAAGCGCGGCGTATAACGGTTGCATAAGCTGCGCTGCGTGGGGTATGAAACGGTTATAAAAATTTACCATTCCTAAAAATTCTTGCAACTCTTTGACCGTTTGTGGCTGGGGAAACTCTGCCACTGCGCGTACTTTGGCCGGTAGAGGGACTGCTCCTTCTGGGGAGACGCGGTGTCCTAAAAAATCGATTTGCGCTACGTCAAAATGGCACTTGGCCGGGTTAATTATCAACCCGTGTGCTCCCAACCTCTGAAAAACCGTCATGAGGTGTTTTTCATGGTCCTCCTCGGAGGCACTGGTGACTAAAATGTCGTCCAAGTAGACAAAAACAAAAGGGAGGTCGCGCAACACGGCATCCATCATTCGTTGGAAGGTTTGCGCTGCGCCTTTAAGGCCAAAAGGCATGCGTAAAAATTCAAAAAGTCCGAACGGGGTTATTACCGCTGTTTTGGGAATGTCCTCTGGTCGGACCGGGACCTGATGATAACCGCGGACCAGGTCTATTTTAGAAAAAATGCGCGCCTTCGCTAAGTGCACTGAAAAATCCTGGATATGTGGAATTGGGTAGCGGTCCTGCGCTGTGGCATTGTTTAACCTGCGGTAATCACCACAAGGTCTCCACGAGCCGTCAGCCTTAGGAACCATATGCAGTGGGGAGGTCCAAGGGCTCTTCGAGCGGCAAATTATGCCCAACCTTTCCAGGTTGGCGAACTCCTCGCGCGCAATGGAGAACTTAGTTGCATCCAAGCGCCGAGCTTTCGCAAAAACTGGTGGGCCAACTGTGGTGATAAAGTGCTCCACCCCGTGCTTCGCCACCTTAGCTGAAAACGTGGGAACTGTGAGTGCTGGGAACTGGGTTAGAAGAGTGTGAAACTTACCGCCTGCTGTGGCGACGTTGGTCTGTACTGGTGGCGGGGACACTCAAGCTGCACAAGGGATAGAATAAAAAGAGAGTGCATTTACTAGGCGTCTATTAACCAGATCCACTAACAAGCCATGTGAGCACAAAAAGTCAGCGCCTAACATGTTGAAACTCACCGCCGCTACTATGAAAGTCCATTCATAGGTGCGGCCGTGCAAGGACAGGCGCAGAGTCCTTTCCCCGAAAGTTTTGATAGACGAGCCGTTCGCCGCCGTTGCTCCGTCTCCGTGGGGCCCAGCCACACGGTCCGCATAGGTCGCGGTGATGAAACTCCTCTGGGCTCTGGTGTCCACAAGGAATTGCCGCCCGGAGCCCGCATCTGTCAGATAAAGCAGCTTGTTCTGTTCACCGAGAGTCGAAGCTGCTAACAACCCCTGGCCCGGGCGTTTCCCTGTTTCTTGAAACTGCACGGCGGGATGCATCTGTACGCCTTCTCAGTGAAGCGTTGATGGTAAAAACAGAGGCCGTCCCCTCCTCTGCTTCGGGACCGCACCGCTGCCGTCGTCGCTGGGGGTGCTTCTGCTGCCTCCGGCTCCTCACTGCCCCCGGCCGCCACGCCAAGGTCTGCTGCTGCCACGGAAGTCTCCTGCTCTTCGCAGGCGTCGTGGAGCCGCTGCGCTTCCTTGGCCAGCGCGCGGAAGTCTTGCTGGTTCACACACCTCATGCCGGACAGGGTACCCCTCATGTGTGCTGGGAGGGTCCTCAAGAAGATGTGTTTGAACAGAAACGCATCGTTGTCTGTCCCGATCAGCTGCAGCATGTCCTCCATGAGGTCGGTCGGCCTGCGTCCTCCTCTGTCGCGCAGGTCCAGAAGCCGCCTGGCCCTCACCTCGGCTGATGGCACAAAACTCTCGATGAGGGCAGCTTTCAGCGCGTCGTACTTGCCAGCAGCGGGCGGCTGCTGCACCAGGCTCCGCACACATCGAGCTGTGCGGCTGTCGAGTCTTGCGATGACATTATGAAACTTGGTGTCATCTGCTGATATTCCCCCAAGCACGAACCGCAATTCTGCGTGTTGGAACCATGAGTGCGGGTCGTCTTGCCAGAACTCGGGGAGCTTAATCGAGCCTGCACTCGTGTGGGCGGTCTCCGGTGAATCTGGGTCAGGGTAACGTTCCCCCGGCATCTTACGTCTTGGTCACCAATGTGGGGATCACGAAATGATGAGACTGGATTATTTCTCAGTATTGGTTTATTGCATTTCACGTCCCCAGCTCTCTCTCTCAGTCAAGAAAAAAGAGGGAGAGCTGCGGTAAACCTCCACACATTTATACCAGCACATCAAAGCCAGAATCACACACTCAAGTTAAATCCTTCTATTTACAATTAATCACTTCAGAGTCCTCCTTGCTCTTCCATCTGACCCCAGGGGGTCAGACAACCCTTTCAGGATCTCGCCCCCGATCCTCTGTCTTCCTTCCAAGTCCGCAGGTGGTCCAGACCCATTTTCCATCTGAGGCGTGATGTCAATACACACTGCAAGCTTAAAGTCTTTCTGTGTTTGAGCCTATGCAGTCAAATATGTGAGCTACATAAGGTTACAATTATGGGCGCTACAAGTCATTCAGTACTTCTTGATAAACTGCAAATGTATGGTATTAGGGGAATGGCTCTGAATTGGGTTACAAGTTATTTATCTGAGAGACAACAGTTTGTGAAGATGGGAGAATATCTGTCTGGATGTATGGGAATTGCCTGTGGGGTCCCCCAGGGGTCAGTATTGGGCCCCAAATTACTTAACATATATATAAATGATATATTTCAAGTTTCTAAATTATTAAAAATAATATTATTTGCTGATGATACTAATATATTTTATTCTGGAAATAATTGTAATCAACTAATCCATACTCTAAATAAATTAAATAAGCTTAAAAAAATGGATGGATTGTAATAAATTATCACTAAATATAGATAAAACTAAAGTAATGATATTTGGTAATTGTAAAAATAAAGAAGATATGCATATTCATATAGATAATGTAATTATTGAAAACGTTAAGGAGATCAAGTTTTTGGGTGTAATACTAGATGATAAAATTAGTTGGAAACCACATGTCAGATATATACAAAACAAAGTTGCAAAAAATATTGCTATTATAAATAAAATTAAGCAAGTCCTAGATTACAAATCGCTTCATATCTTGTATTGCTCATTAGTACCTCCATACTTGACCTATTGTATAGAGGTCTAGGGTAACAATTATAAAAGTACACTTAATTCATTGCTAATATTACAAAAAAGGGCAGTCCGTGTTATACACAAAGTTGGGATCTTGAACATACTAATTTATTGTTTTAACATTCAAAGTTATTGAAATTACGGGATCTGATTGATTATTATACAGTACAATTAATGTTTAAAGTCATTAAAAACCTTTTGCCACACAATATACAATTTTTTTTCAGTGAGAGAGAAGGGAAATATAATTTATGGGGGAATACAAAATTTAAAATGCACCTAGTAAGATCTACTAGGAAGGGGTTTTGTATGTCTGTGTGTGGGATAAAATTGTGGAATGGGTTGGGGGAGAAACACAGACAATGTCCAAACATCCATATATTTAAATCAACATATAAAGAAATGATTTTTGAGCAATATAAAAAAAGGACAGTAACATTACAATGTGTCTTCAATGAAGAAAGGTTGTTATTGTTTTTTTTTGTTTTTTTTGTCTGAATGATTGATCAAATAAAATCAATCAATCAATCAATCACTTTACTCCTATAAATAATGAAACGTCTTGCCTAATTCCCAGTAGGGAGACTCAGGGAAAGCAGTCCCCTGAGTTTTCCCCACCTGCTGCTTTTTTGAACCATTCACCAGCCCCCTCCCTGCTTCCTTCTGTTTCCTTTGTTTGCCCGCCGGTACCGGAGCTGAGCAGTCAGGACCAGGAGGAGCTAGAGGTCCGAGAGGATTGTTCCCACGTAGCAACGGTGAACCAGATCCCAGCCGCCACGTCGGAGGAGTCACCAACGTGGGTCATGACAGCTGGGAAAACTATGACTGCAGAAACCATGATGCCTGCTGCGGAGGCCACCGCAGCAGAGTTAACACCTAAACTGAACCTCCAGGAGGTCGAGCCAGTGAGCACATCGCCTGGATCTTTGGAGTCCTGGACGGCAGTGGAGCTTGAAGTAAGGCAAATGCTCCCCTTTGTTTTCCTCTTTTCTATTATTGAACATTTTTGCCTAGCTCTTAGGGAGGAGATCCAGGCACAGCCGACCGCTGCATTTGAGCTCGCCTCCCTGGGCTCTGCCGCTGCCAGCAACCCTGACCCTTCTTTCTCTTTGTCTACGTCCTCTTCCAGGGCCGCCTGAGAAAGTCCAATACCACCAGACGAGTCCGAGGATCCAGGCTCACCGCAGGGGGTCACTGTGGGTCCAGCTTCCCTTCCCGAGGAGGTCATTGTGGGTGCTCTGCTCCAGCCTAGGGTGCCCGTAATTGACTGCCTTCTGGCTTGGGTGCTCATACGGGTAGGCTGACCCACGGTTAAAGCAGAGTTGGGGTCCGCAGTGACGCAGCCGGGTCCCACCACGTGTGCAACAGGGGTCCAGCTGGGCTCCACCGTGGGTGCAACCATGGCTCGGTTGGGGTCCACCACAGGTGCAGCAGGGGTCCAGCTGGACTCCACCGTGGGTGCAGCCATGGCTTGGTCGGGGTCCACCGTGGGCGCAGCGCAGGCCCAGTCGGGGCTCACCTTGGGAGCAATGAGGTGCTGGGAAGGGGCCACCGCTGGTGCAATGTTGTCCCAGGCCGGGACCACCACAGGTGGCCACCCACATCTCAACCTCGCGGTGGGTAGGCCGCTGCCTCGTCTGTCCTTCCGGTCTTGGTGGCTTAACCACGCTGGGCCGGTCGCCCGAAGAACTGGGTTTCCTAGCTGGGTGTCCTGTGTGCCCTGGCAGGCTGCCTGACGCTGTTCTACAGGCCACCTGCTGGGCCCTGGACTCTGGTCAGCCCCCTGAACTGAACTGTGGGACTCTTGGGGTTTTGGGTGGGGGGGGGGTAGCGCTGATGGGGTTAGGATGTTTGTCCTTTCCTTGTGTCGTATTGCTGTCGTATTGGAGTCAGGTCAGATTCTATCTGCTACTGGTAAACTGTAACCCAGTACAACCTGTCTCAGTCCTAGCTATGGGAAAATAGCCCCACTGCCTTGTGGGTGTCTTGGGAAAAATCAAAGGCTAAGGGAGTAAACCCTGACAGAAAATCCGGAGTGGAGCCCTAAGGGTCGACTGGCATAATTGTCACCATCCAGCAGCTCCTGCATCCTGATCCGCCCCCAGCCATCTTGACTCTGTCTTGCCACTGGATCCGGTGTCCCAGGATGAGAGAGTGAGGCTGATCCTGCGCAAGTCTCCCTCACTTTAATCAAAGTTCCGCGCAAGTCATGACATCACCACCTAAAACTGATAAAACTGAAACAGAGGAAATCCTTGGATCAGGTAGTCAGATGGTCCAGTCGTTTGCTTGGTGAGTCACAGCTGAGCCTGACATCCCTGTACACCAAACAAGTACAGAGGATGGCCGACTCGATTTTAAATGATGACTCCCACCCTTTGCACTGCAACTTTCAGCTTCTTCCCTCCAGACGGAGGTTTGCTGTCCCAAAAAGTAGAACCCAGCGCTACAAAAACAGCTTTGTCCCTGCTGCTGTCAAAGAGTTGAACAAGCTATAAAAATTATATTGTACATATTTTATATTTACCTATTTTGTAAGATGTGTGCCTGTGTTTGTGTCTATGTTGAATGTAATTGTGGCTTGTAAATATGGATGTCACCAACTGCAAAACAAATCTACCTACGGGTACAAATAAAGTAACCTGAACCTGAACCTGAACCTAGCCAACTTTAAGCCCTGTGGCGATGGGGGAGCGGCGAAGCAGCAGGTGAGGATACACTGGAAGCTGTAGTTGCAAACCTGCACACAGGCGGCTCAGGACAAGTGGTCGCTCTCCACTGAACCGAGACAGCAGTGAAGTTCGGCAGCCTCCTGAGTGACCGAGCAGCCCTTTTCAGGATCGCTCTGCTCGCCTCCTTAGCAAGAGGACGGGGCTAGAAAAGGTGCTCCAAGCATAGCTGGTCTCACCTAACCCTGGTCAGCACACCGCGGCTGGCGGGGATCCCCAAATAGCGGTCAAAACACAAAGAGAAATAAAGCCAAGGCGCTTACCTTAGCATCATGGAATGTAAGGACTCTGCTCGACAATGCCAAAGTGAACAGACCAGAAAGACGAACTGCACTAGTGGCCAGAGAACTAGTTCGCTACAACATCGACATCACTGTGTTACAACCCGAGTGCCGGTTCCGTCCGCACTCGGATCTTATATCATCATTTCCAGGCTTTGACAGCAGAGGGTTCCTTCTAGCTCCCCGGGCTCTTATTGTGACAGTGCCCGGTGGAGCTCCCTGCTGTTAGAGTCAACAGCTGTGCTGCATTCGGGGTCATTAGTGACCGGGGTTAAAAGTGGGCGCTGAATGCACCCCGATGCAGCAGTCTCTGTTATGCTTCCTGTTAAGGTACGTTCTGTTAAACTTCCTGTTATGATACGTCCTGTTATGAAGCCTTCTGTTATGATACCGTTTGTTATTCTTCGTCTGTGATTCTACCGTCACATCTTCTGACACGTCGGTCGTTCCCCGGCTCAGACGCTGTTTGTAAGTTACCCTGTGCTCGTTCTATCCGCACTGTCGTGTGTGCTATTCTCTGTTCCTGCACTTCCTAATAAAACATCACTGCAACTCACTGGTGACTGCTGGCGTCTTATGGTGGCTCGTGAGGGCCACCGTGACAGTAGACTGCTGCCAGTACGTCTGGAGAGGGGCGTCGCGCCGAAACGCCATTCACCGTGAGTTTAGCAGTATTGGACTGTTGCTCTTACCTGTCTGGGTACCGTTGCTGAAGCATGCCGTCGCGGAGGTCCCGCACTCAGATTCCAAGCGATGTCCTCACAGACGCCCTTGAGTGCGTGGACGAAATCCTTAACACCGCCTCCCTCCTTGACTTCAGCAGCGACGTGCACCAGTACCTGGACCAAGCTGAGGAGGTCCTCGACTATCTTCCCCGCTTCGCCGACCATCCTGAGGTGAGCACGAGGAGGTTGGACATTGCTGCACAGCGCGAGATACTCCACGGGCTGGAAGGAAACCCTGGCAGGAAGCCGAAGAGGAGGAAACGCCGTCCCTTGCTTCAGGATCCTGCTCCTGCCTCCGTTCCGGCCCAGGAATTCACACCAATCAGAGGTCTTTCACTATTCAGCACGACGTCACTCGGGATTCCCCCGGAGGAGCTGCAGCTGACAGCAATCAAGGTCCGGGACCGAGTGGCTGCTGCTTGCTCCGCTGTGCATCCGTCTATAATCTTTAAGCATGTGACGGCGGCAGTTAGACTGGTGGAGAGGAGTCCAGAGCTGCGTGATTTCCCCGAGTTCGACGCCCTCCTTGCCTCTGTCTCCGCACAGGAGCGGCGGTTCCCAGACCTCACCTTCGCTTCGCCTTCCACCAGAGACCGTCGTAACCTCCATAACCCTCCTCAGCATGAACCCTGTCCAGACCCAGCTCCGGGTCGCCGCAAGGGCTCAATCCCTCGCACAGCTGCCTCTCCTGTGCCTCGTCAGAGAGGATTTCCCGCAGCCTCATCTCCCCCCGGGCCATCTCCCGCTCTCTCGTCAGCGTCCCGTGCCCGGCTCATTTTGGCTGTCGCCCCCTCCTCCTCGACGCATTCCCTGGCCGCTGTGTGTACTCAGAGTCCAGCCCTGGCGAGTCCCGTCCCGGAACCATCTCCAGCGGATCCACCTCATCCTTCCAGGAGGCCCACTGTCACCGTCCGGCAGGGAAAGGGAGGAGCAACGTCCGCTACAGCAGGCACCACTCAACCTTCAGGAGACAGGCAAGTCCAAGTTCATTCACACTCTCATTATTGTGATTTGCTCTGTCAGACTCCTGGAGGTGGAGTTCGGGGTCCGCAGCTCCCCGGGCTCCCACCACCTGCTGTGGCTGAAATTATTAACCCCGCATCCCCTGTGTCTCCCTCCGCTGAGCGGTCCTCGACGCCAGGCCAACGTCGCTGGATGAGGAGGGTGCCTGCAGTTCTGGAGAGCCTGATTCCGGTTCCGGAGGAGGAGGTCGGACTGCAGCGTGGAACCTGCGCCGACGAGGAAGCGTCCCCGGGGCTCCACAGACGAGTGGTCTGGTCCAGCGGGTCAAGGGTCCCCTGCCACCACGCCGTGCGGGCCGTCGGCGTGGGCTTCGGTGCCGGAGGATCCAGGAGCTGCAGGTACCATCATGCCAGCTGCGGAGCCCGACATAGCTGAGTGGGAGCCTGAAGACGACCTCCTGCCGTCAGAGCCCGGATCGTCGAAGTCCTGGACGGCGTCAGAACTCGAGATCAGGCAAGTGCTCTGTTTTGTCTTTCTTTACTCCATCTTAGAGCATTTTTGCTTGTCTCTTGGGGAGGCGAGCAGAGTGCGGCCACCCGCTACATCCGAGCTTGTCTCGCTGGGTTCTGGCGCTGCCAGTGATCCTGATCCCGGTTCTTTTCTCTCTCCCGAGCCTTCTCCCAGGGTCGTCGGTGCGGGTCTGAGTTTGCCTGCTGTGCCAGAAGTTCCGGGTTCGGGGTTGGAGGTTGGTCCTGGTGCGGCGCCTACCCAATCGGGGTCCAATGCGGACGCAACCGAGACCCAACCGGGGTCCTTCGCGGGAGCAACCGCAACCCAATCGGGGTCCGACGAGGGTGCGGCACCAGCAGTTTCCAGGTTCAGTGAGGGAGCTGCAGATCCCCTGCCGCCGGATACTGGACGGGCTCATCTCCATCATCTCCACCATCACCATCGTCGCCCTCCTCGTTCTCCTGAGGAGCGCAACCCATCTCCACCCGGGGCCGTTGGGGTTCCGAACGCTTGGCCCGGTTCTCCCTCATCTTCCCCTTCTCCAGCGAGACCGCCGGCTACTTCCCCCCTACGGTTCTGGTGGGCAAGCGATGCGGGTCAGCCGCCTGATGGACTGCCGCGCCCATTTGGCTCTCTGGGCCGGCCACCCGACCCATTGGACCCCCTGTTTGGCGACCTGGTCCGGCCGCCTGAAATTAACTGTTTCCGGGCTTGGGACTAGGGTAGGCCGCCCGAACTGTCCTTTTCCTCCCTGCCTGCATTGTGGCCGCTTGATGTCGGACGGCCCCCCGAACTTTCAGCCTCCATGTCTCAGAGCCATGACTGCAGTCATCCCAGGTTTTTTCATGGTATTCATGTCTGTAAACTTTTGGGATGCGCGGGGGGGGGGGGGGGGGGGAGGGGAGGGGAGGGGGGGCTGATATCTGTGATTTTGTATCTCACCTTTTTTTTTTCCCCTTAGCTGTGATCGGTGTTTTTCCCTCCTCTGTCTAATGTCCATTTATTGTTTAAAACCGATATATGTATTGCCTGTTGGGTTCTGTCCCTGTTACCTGCACGTTAGGGAGTATTGGTTTTTTTTTTCTCTCTCCACCTGTCTCTGTAGTTGCTTTGTTGGTCCCCTGTTATCATTTTGTTCTTTTTGACTCTCTCCCTCCTGCCGGCGCCCCATCCACCCACCCTAGGGGGGTGGGGGGTGGGAGGCCTTGGGTATTATTTGGCCGTTCAGGAGCTCGGCCTTGAGGGGGAGGTACTGTTACAACCTGAGTGCCGGTTCCGTCCGCACTCAGATCTTATATCATCATTTCCAGACTTTGACAGCAGAGGGTTCCTTCTAGCTCCCCGGGCTCTTATTGTGACAGCGCCCGGTGTAGCTCCCTGCTGTCACAGTCAACAGCTGTGCTGCATTCGGGGTCATTAGTGACCGGGGTTAAAAGCGGGCGCTGAATGCACCCCGATGCAGCAGTCTCTGTTATGCTTCCTGTTAAGGTACGTTCTGTTAAACTTCCTGTTATGATACATCCTGTTATGAAGCCTTCTGTTATGATACCGTTTGTTATTCTTCGTCTGTGATTCTACCGTCACATCGTCTGACGCGTTGGGCGTTCCCCGGCTCAGACGCTGTTTGTAAGTTACCCTGTGCTCGTTCTACCTGCACTGTTGTGTGTGTTATTCTCTGTTCCTGCACTTCCTAATAAAACATCACTGCAACTCACTGGTGACTGCTGGCGTCTTATGGTGGCTCGTGAGGGCCACCGTGACACACTGCTCTCAGCGAGACACGTTTTTCAGACAAAGGCCAGCTGACAGAAACCGGTGGTGGCTACACCTTCTTCTGGAGTGGGTGCAGCAGAGGAGGAGAGGCGCGAGGCAGGTGTTGGTTTTGCAATCAAATCCATTCATGTGCGGAAACTAGCAAGTATTCCCGAGGGTCTGAACGACCACCTGATGAAAATGCACCTCCCACTTGGGAAGAAGTCAAATGCAACCATCATCAGCGCTTATGCTCCGACCATGACAAACCTCGAAGAGACCAAAGATAAGTTTTATGAGGAACTAGACTCCCTCATTGCTTCAGCAAAATCTGAGAAGCTCATCATCCTCGGTGACTTCAATGCTCGAGTAAGGGCCGACCACCACGCCTGGCAGAGAGTACTGGGAAAACACGGCATTGGAAAATCTAACAGCAACGGACACTTCCTGCTCAGAATGTGTGCCTCTCATGACCTAGCCATCACCAACACCATGTGTCGCCTACCTACACGGAACAAGACATCCTGGATGCACCCTCGCTCTAAGCATTGGCATCTCATTGACTATGTCATCATCAGGGCAAAGGACAGGTGGGACGTGAGAGTGACCAAAGCCATGTGTGGTGCCGACTGCTGGACTGACCATCGCTTGATCATCTCAAAGATGAACTTTCACATCCAGCCCAAAAGGAGACCACAAGGCCAGAAAGTGACAAAGAAGCTGAACGTCATGAAATACAAAGACCCCAAGAAGGTACAAGAATTTCAAGGTCACATGCACAGCCGCCTATCAGATCTCCAGCTCAACCAGCCAAGCATTGAGGACCAATGGGCATCCTTCAGGGACACCGTTCACTCGGCTGCCCTCGAATGCCTAGGCCCAGTAACCAGAAATCACCAGGACTGGTTCGACGAAAACAACACAGAAATTCAGCAGCTGTTAGATCAGAAACACTGACTGCTGCAGGCCCACCAGAATGACCCTACCTGCATGGCAAAGAAAGTAGCCTTCACCAACATCCGTAGTGCAATTCAAGCCAAACTACGCCACATGCAGGACTCCTGGCTCAGTGCCAAGGCCGACGAGATTCAATGGTTTGCTGACAGGCATGACACAAAGAGGTTCTATGATGCCCTGAAAGCTGTCTATGGACCTCAGTCCTCCGGATCATCCCCTCTTCTCAGTGCTGATGGTTCTACCCTGCTGACAGAAAAGAAGCTGGTCCTGGAGAGATGGGCGGAACACTTCTGTAGTGTGCTCAATCGGCCTGCACAGATCAACCATGAAGCCATTGCTCGCCTTCCCCAGGTGCCAATAAACTACGAGCTGGACATCCCACCTTTGGAAGATGAGGTCAGCAAAGCCATCAAACAGCTGTCCACTGGGAAAGCCCCAGGCTCTGATGCTATCCCTGCAGAAGTCTACAAGACAGGCGGCTCAACCACTCTTAGACAGCTCACCAGCCTGTACCAGTCCATGTGGAGCAAGGAACAGCTACCACAAGAGGTCAGAGATGCCACAATTGTCCACATCTACAAGCGGAAAGGAAATCACCAGTCCTGTGACAATCACCGAGGAATATCCCTTCTGTCCATAGCAGGCAAGATCCTGGCCCGCGTCTTCCTCAACCGCTTGCTGGAACACCTGGAGCAGGCTCTCCTCCCTGAAAGTCAATGTGGCTTCTGTGCAGGTCGAGGGACCACCGACATGATCTTTGCTGCCCGCCAACTCCAAGAGAAATGCATGGAACAGTACCACGACCTCTACACAACCTTTGTCAATCTGACCAAGGCCTTCGACACAGTCAGTCACGAGGGACTCTGGATAATCATGAAAAAATTTGGCTGCCCCTGCAAGTTCATTACAATTGTCCGCCAATTCCACGATGGAATGACAGCCAGAGTCCTGGATGATGGTGAACCATCCGAAGCCTTTCCAGTGACCAATGGAGTCAAGCAGGGTTGTGTTCTGGCCCCGACACTGTTCAGCATGATGTTCTCGGCAATGCTCTCAGATGCTTTCAGAGACTGTGAGCTTGGCATCGACATCAGGTACAGGTGTGAGGGAAGACTTTTCAACCTTAGGCGTCTGCAAGCCATCACAAAGGTGAAGGAGACTGTCATCAGAGATTTCCTCTTCGCTGATGACTGTGCACTCAATGCTGGTGCCGAGCAGGAAATGCAGTCGCAGATGGACAGATTTTCCTCAGCCTGTGACAACTTTGGCCTTACCATAAGCACCAAGAAAACCGAGTTGATGTTTCAGCCAGCCCCGGAAAACCAGTACCACGAGCCACAGATACAGGTAAATGGACAGACCCTCCAGGTGGTAGAGACCTTCACCTACCTGGGTAGCACCCTCTCCCGTAATACCACCATCGACGCTGAGATCAACAACAGGATCTCCAAAGCAAGCAGCGCATTTGGGAGACTCAGAAAAAATGTCTGGGAGAGGAGAGGGATCAGCCTTACAATAAAGCTGAAGGTCTATCGTGCAGTCGTCCTAACCACACTACTCTATGGCTGCGAAACGTGGACTGTATACAGAAGGCACGAGTGACAGATCAACCACTTCCATCTCAGGTGTCTTCGCAACCTCCTCCACATCCGCTGGCAAGACAAAGTTCCAGACACGGAGGTGCTGAAGCAGGCAGACATCCCCAGCGCCATTACCACCATGCGCAAGGCTCAGCTGAGATGGGCAGGCCACGTCTCCCGTATGTCAGATGACCACATCCCAAAACAGCTCTTCTATGGAGAACTCGCCCAAGGGAAACACAGAATCGGAGGACAAAAGAAGCGCTTCAAGGACAGCCTGAAGATTAACCTTAAAGACTTCTTCATTAACACAGAGTCCTGGGAGACGTTTGCTGCTGATCGCCCCTCCTGGTGCAGTGCTATCACAAGAGGAGCCCAAAGAGCAGAGAAGCAGTGTGTACAGCATGCAGAGCAGAAACGCCAGATGCGGAAGGGCAGAGCAACTAGCACCAACATCACAACCCCTTCCCACTTCTGTCCTACTTGTAGGAGAGGATTCGTTGCCCGGATTGGCCTCACCAGCCACCTCCGGACTCACCGCAGCAGCTCAACGACAAATTGATGTCATTGGTCATCTTCGAGCATGAAGGACGAACATCAGAACTGTTGTATTTTCATTGGGTTATTCCTCCACCTCCCGCCCTAGGTTGTTGTGTGGGGTTCTGAGGGGGTGGGGGGCAGGTTTTCTTTTGTGTTTTGATGGCACGGTGGGTGTCTGGACCCCAAACCTTCGGGATGGGGGGGGGGGGGGGCTTTGTCATGTGTGGGGCTGATGTTCAGCTCCGCCCATGACTCCTGGCTGTAGCTTTCTGATTTATTATTAATTGGTTCCAGCTAGCAGGCTGTTAGAGCCTTGAGCTGGGGCTCCTTACCAGTCTACAGCCACACCCATTCCTCTCTCCACCAGGCACTCACCAGCTGTCTGCTATCATCCCTCTGTTTCCACACATGCACACACACACACACACACACATTCATCCTCACTCATGTGCTCAGACACTCATTCATGCACCTGCTCAGCCACACTCCTGCATCCACTTGACATCATTAGCTTTGGAGAATTTATGTGGGTCAGTGGATGCACTCAGTGTGGCGGCAATAGTCAACCTTTGATGACCAGACTTGCTCCTGTTGGTTCACCTCTTTTCCCTGGACTGTGTATGGAGTTGTTTTCCAGAGCCAGTTGCTCCAACCCTACATGTAAGTCGTCTCTCTCATTATGTAGTCTTTTTTCTCTGCTCCGCCTGGGAGCGCATGGGCTTGCCAACGGAGTTTGTAGTTGGTCATCTATCTCTACTAACCCTCAACTGTACTAGTTGGACATTTTGTGTATTTTGCGTTTTCCCCGCTCTGTTTAATAAACATGTCTGCTTCACCTGCATTTGGACTTGCGCTTATTCAATTGTTCATTGCGTCCTGACGCAGAGGACATGACCATAAGAGTGATTTAGCTCTTGGTATGTCTTATAAGTCATAAAAAAACATGTTACAGACATGTAATGTGTTTTTTTTTTCCTCAATAAAAAAACTTGATTTTTGGCAGACTGTCACTTTAATAAAAAAAAGTTGGTAAAACTGAAATTATACATGAAGCCTCTAAATTGAATGATATGGCCTCTGTTCCTCCTCATAATTTAAAAATTAAACGTGGTTTGTTAAATATTAGGTTTCTAACTCCCAAGTCTCTGCTAGTCCATGATCTGTTAATTGATTAGCAGATTGATTTAATATCCCTTACAGGAACTTGGTTAGAGCAAGAGGATTATGTTGGTTTAAATGAATCAACTCCCTCTGGTTATTTAAACTGTCAAAATCCCAGAAGTTCTGGTCATGTAGCAACAATTTACCATTCCAAATTACTAGTTAATGTAAAGCAAAAAACACGTTATAATTCCTTTGAGGGCCTGGTCCTCAGTATTGGGCATTTTAGCAATTTTAGGCTAAACCCAATTTTATTTGCCATAGTTTATTGTCCTCCATCAACCTACTCAGAGTTTTTATCCAAATTTGCCGAATTCTTAGCTGATTTAGTGCTGAAGTCAGATAGAATAATTATAGTAGGGGACTTTAATATACATGCAGATGTAGATAGTGATTGCCTTAATATGGCATTTAATTCAATATTAGACTTGATGGGGTTTTCTCAGAAAGTAGGAAATTCTACCCATTATCTCCACCACACGTTGGACCCTGTTCTGACATATGGCATAGAAATAGAAAATCTGGTAGTGTCTCCTCATAACCCTGTACTGTCAGACCATTGTCAGTTAGCCTTTGATTTTATTATTTCTGACTATTTGGCTCCTAAAGAAAAATATTACTACAGAAGATGCCTCTCAGATGTTGTTGTAACCAAATTTATGCAGATTGTTTCCTCTATGCCATGTGTCAACACAACGGAAATAAGCTTTAGACTGCTGGCTCCTTCTGTAATTGATAGCATGGTAGATAGTGTGACAGCTTCTCTGCATCAGACTCTAGACATGGTGGCCCCTTTAAAAAAGAAAAAGTCTAATCAGAGATTTCTAACTCCTTGGTTCAACACAGAAACTCGTAGCTTAAAACAGAAGATTCGTCAATTAGAAAGAAAATGGTGCTCCACTAATTTACATGAAATCTATTTAGCTTGGAGAAATCATCTTTTAATTTATAAAAAACCTCTTAGAAAAGCTAGAACGCGTTATTATTCTGCATTAATAGAAGAGAACAAAAATAATACCAGGTTTCTTTTCAGCACTGTAGCCAGGCAGACAAAGAGTCAGGACTCTGTCAATCCTAGCATTCCCTTAGAGCTTACTAGTCAGGACTTTATGAACTTTTTCAAAAATAAAATTTCATCTATCAGAGATAAAATCAGTCAGATTCTTCCCACCGTTAACTTAAATACAGTAACTACTCCAACTCCTTCAACTGATATCTGTTTGGATGAGTTTACTCCAATTGACCTTTTAGAGTTAGACAAAATAATTTCCTCATCCAAGCCTTCAACTTGTCTTTTAGACCCTATTCCTACCAGGTTATTTAAAGAAGTCTTCCCATTTATTGGTAGCTTTATTCTTCAAATAATCAATTCTTCATTAACTTTAGGCCATGTACCACAGGCTTTTAAAACTGCTATAATTAAACCCTTACTCAAAAAGCCAACGCTTGATCCAGGAATTTAAGCTAACTATAGACCAATCTCTAATCTCCCTTTCATTTCAAAAATCTTAGAGTTGTTGCTACGCAATTATTTGACCACTTGCAGGGAAATGGTTTATTTGAAGAGTTTCAATTTGGGTTTAGAATCCATCACAGTACTGAAACAGCCTTAGTGAAGGTCACTAATGACCTCCTTATCACATCTGATAATGGACTTGTTTCTGTACTTGTCCTTTTAGACCTTAGTGCAGCTTTTGATACTATCATTCATAATATTCTGCTTGATAGATTGGAACACTATGTTGGACTTAATGGAACTTCGTTGCAGTGGTTTAGATCTTATTTATCTGATAGGTTCCAGTTTGTTCATGTCAGTAATGAGCTTTCTTTCAACTGAAAGCTCAGTCATGGAGTTCCACAGGGATCTGTGCTAGGCCCTACTCTTTTTAGTTTAACCTCTTGCACTCTGGGATACCGCGGGCGGTCACGTCTCTGCGTCCTAGCGCGCCCTCATGCGCACTAGGACGCACACTGTGCGTCTCAGTGCGCACTGAAAAAAAAAAGCTGCATTTCCGTTCTTCCACTACAGACACAGCTGCGAACAGAAAGTCAAAGGAGTGCTTTGATTGGTTTAGATTTGATTGACCTCTCATTCGACTAATAAGAGCCTTGAATTGGGTTTCTGAAACCTTGAAGAACCAATGACTAAAAACCAAGCAAGAAGGACCCGCCTACCAACGGCTGCGAATACAGCGAGCCAATTGAAGCAGAGAAGTTCGACGATTGAAAGCATGCGTCCCGTGCGTAAAATCTGTTTTGTGTAAGCCGCTGGGTGACACACACGCATTCGCCAGTCTTTTTTTCTTACTACTGTTCTTATTTGTTTTGAAAAATCGTTCGCCAAAACCACAATCATGGAAGCGCAAAACCGCAATAATGGAATCATGGTTTGACCGGGTCGCGTGACCAGAACCACGAGTCATAACAAGCGGACCAGCGTCATGTTCGTCTGACAATGAGGAAGAGAAGTTCGCCAGCAACACTGCTGTTGTGGACAGGTAAGTGTTATAAGCTAAATTATTCTTTGTCCCTGAAAATTGTAATCAAAATGACTTTTGACCGATCGGTAAATTACAACTGTGCGTCATCGCCACATGACGGACCGGTCCGTGTGCCGCGTCCGGACCGTGAACGCCCCCCTCCCCCGCTACTCTTCTGTAGCGGATTGCAGATATATCAGGTTCAGGTTACTTTATTTGTACCCGTAGGTAGATTTGTTTTGCAGTCTGGTGACATCCATATTTACAAGCCACTAATTACATTCAACATAGACACAAACACAGGCACACATGAAGCTGACTATAAACATGATAAAAATACTCAAGGCTCCATCAATCAGGGTATAAAAAGACAAAGAGATGAGGGAGAAACCTGAGGGAAGAGAGAAGGATCATATTAAAAGTTAAAAACTAGTCAAAGAGGTTAAAAAACTCAAAGGTCTAAAACCCAATAAAATATTTAGAACCCAAGTGACATCCTACAAAAATAAGTAAATATAAAATGAAGTTAATAAATAGGTACCTAAATTATGTACAATATATTTTTACAGCTTGTTCAACTCTTTGACAGCAGCAGGGACAAAGCTGTTTTTGTAGCGCTGGGTTCTACTTTTTGGGACAGCAAACCTCTGTCTTGAGGGAAGAAGCTGAAAGTGGCAGTGCAAAGGGTGGGAGTCATCATTTAAAATGGAGGTAACCATCCTCTGTACTTGTCTGGTGTACAGGGATGTCAGGCTCAGCTGTGACTCACCAAGCAAACGACTGGACCATCTAACTACCTGACCCAAGGATTTCCTCATGACACTAAAGAAAAGGATAAAACAGATTCAATAAAAGCCCGATAAAACATTGTCATTATGGTTCGGTCATCTTGGAAGCGTGCAAGTTTTCTCAAGCAATGCAAATGTTGCTGACCCTTTTTGCACACCCTTTCACAGTTCACTTCAAAGTTTAAATTACTATCAATAATCGTCCCAAGATATTTGTACGATTGTACACATTTGGTGGTCTGGCCTTTTAGTATGGTGACTTTGTGCCTGGGAGTTTTCCTCCTAAAGTCAATAATCATATCTTTAGTTTTTGTTGTATTCAGCTGCAGGTAGGAATCCTCACACCAGTAAACAAAATCATCAACTACTGGGCCGTGGCCACTCTCACCATCCTGGAGGAGACTGACAATAACTGAGTCATCAGCATACTTTATAATGTGTCTGTTGTCATGTCTGCTCCGACACATGTTTGTGTACAGGATGAAGAGTAGTGGTGACAACACACACCCCTGAGGAGAGCCAGTAGAAGAGCACTTTAGGTCAGACAATGTACCATTGACCCTTACTCTCTGCGTCCTGTTGGTTAAGAAATCCAGAATCCAACCCACCAGATTATTGCTCAAGTCAAATTGTTGCAGGAGCCTTTCAACTAAAATATGAGGTTGGATTGTATTAAAGGCGGAAGAAAAGTCCACAAATAAAAGCCTGGCATGTGTCCCATTAAAATCCAGATGTTTAAAAGGCATGTTAAACAGAGTGACAGTGGCATCCTCCACTCCTCTGTGAGGACTATAGGCAAACTGCAGAGGATCCAATGCCTGCTCAGTCTGCCTTAGAACCTCACATCTGACCAGTTTTTCAAAAATTTTCATTAAAATTGAAGTCAAAGCAACTGGTCTAAAGTCGTTTACCGTTTTAGGACAGCTGGATTTTGGAATGGGAACAACCATATTGCAGATATTTTAGTACAACTGTGCGTAGTAGACTGCGGTGCACTGTCCTCGCGGTTCGTCATGTAGCGATGGACGATGTCCGTCCTCTGTAGCGGGGGGGGGGGGGTTGTTATCCTTTACATTACAGATATTTTAGTATAATTTTTAGTGCACTGTAGGTTATTTTTTCTTGTAAAAAAAAAAGCCACACATTTTTTACGTGGCATGCTTCTTTGTGTGTGGGGGCTTGTTTGTTCATTCATTCATTCATGAATGAATAAACAACCCCCCCCCACACACACACACACAGCCCTGAGTGTCACCTTTCATTAGAGCCCAAGATCAAGCTTCTATATTGAATCATTCAAAAGTTACAGACGTTTTTCCAAACTGTGCCATTTGGCACAGTTCAAAAACACCTGGGAACAACCTGAGAAAAAAGTTGTGTAATATATTCATTTTTTGTGGTATTGTTACAAAATTTGGACCTCAGCTGGATAACACTTGGTTCTACATTTCTGTTTCATTTTCCAGCCCGGATCTGAAGCTGTGTGTTATTTGCAAGCATTTGTATCCACAAAAACACCCAGGCGAAATTTATTTTATTCAAGTTCACTATGTTTAGATGACTGTTACTCAGTGGCCGGAGCACTTAGAGAGATTATGACTGTTTTGCCAAAAAAATTCAAAGTGTTTTCTTTTAAATGAGACCAACCCCATGAAGATGCTGCAAAGGGTTGAAGAACAGCTTTTGATTTACTTTGGGTACGTTATTTTTAGGCGTTTTTAGGGAAATTGACCAGAGTGCAAGGGGTTAAATACGCTTCCGTTAGGCAACATTATTAGAAAGCATTGTATACATTTTCATTGTTTTGCAGATGACACACAATTATACCTGTCAATCAAGCCAGATGATAGTAATCAATTAGCCAAGTTAGAAGACTGTCTTAAGGAATTCAAAGCTTGGATGACTTGTAATTTCCTGCTATTAAATTCAGATAAGACTGAAGTCATTCTTGTTGGTCCAAAAAAACCCTAGAAATACCTTTCCAAATCAAACTTTTAGTTTGGATGCAGTTACTCTTTCTCTTAATAGCTCTGTGAGGAACCTTGGAGTTATTTTTGATCAAGATCTGTTTTCAATTCACATATTAAATTCGTTTCTAACACCGCCTTCTATCATTTGCATAATATTGCCAAGATTAGGAGCATCTTGTCTCAGAGTGATGCTGAGAAACTGATCCATGCTTTTGTTAGCTCTAGATTAGATTATTGTAACTCTTTATTATCAGGTTCTCCTAAAACATCTTTAAAAGGTCTTCAGTTGATCCAAAATGTTGCAGCAAGAGTTTTAACAGGTACTAGAAAGAGAGATCATATCTCTCCAGTTCTGGCCTCCCTTCATTGGCTTCCCATAGAGTTTAGAATTAAGTTTAAAATCCTTCTTCTCACTTTCAAAGCTCTAAACAATCAGGCCCCTTTTTTATTTAAAAGATCTGATACTACCCTATTATCCTAACAGAGCACTACCCTCCCAAAATGCCAGATTACTTGTGATACCTAGAATCTCCAAAAGAGCAATGGGAGGCAGAGCCTTTAGTTATCAAGCTCCTCTCCTGTGCTCCTCCAGCTGCCAATCT
Organism: Pholidichthys leucotaenia; assembly: GCA_020510985.1. Classification (NCBI taxonomy): domain Eukaryota; kingdom Metazoa; phylum Chordata; class Actinopteri; order Cichliformes; family Pholidichthyidae; genus Pholidichthys; species Pholidichthys leucotaenia. The sequence continues at coordinate 97,917,746 of CM035847.1, forward strand.
GGATTCGGGAGTCAGACTCGATCTCTGTTTTTAAGAAAAGTGTTAAAACCTTCCTTTTTGATATAGCCTACAATTAGGGAGGGATCATGTGTCTCTGAACCCTCCCTTAGTTATGCTGCTAATAGGTTTAGACAGCCAGGGGACCTCTAACAATGCACTGGGCTTCACTCCTTTCTTCACTCTCAATGAAATACTTTTGCTGGTCATTAACATCTGTTTGTTCTCTCCCATAGATTGAGTCCCCATCGTGCTGTTTGCTCTCTGCATGTCTGTTCTTTTCGTCTTCTCTAGCCCCTCACCCCCCAGCCAGTCGCAGCAGATGACTGTCCCTCCCTGAGCCTGGTTCTGCTGGAGCTTTCTTCCTGTTAAAAGGGAATTTTTCCTCTCCACCATCGCCAAGCGCTTGCTCACAGGGGACTGCCTGATTGCTGGGGTCTTTCTGCAATTGTGGGGGTTTCCCCTACAGTTGAAAGTGCTATGAGATGACTGTTGTTGTGAAATGGCGCTATATAAATAAAGTTGTATTGAATTGAATTAATAATTCACAGTTAGAGTTTAGACTGATGATACAAGATGTGTCAGAAAAGAAACAGGACTGGGGTTACAACAAATGTATTTCAAGTATAAACTACAAGTTTTCCCCTTCAAAATAATCACTTTTGAGTCGAATGCAATTTCCCATCCTTCTCACCCACACCTCCATGCACTCCTGGAAGGATTCACCCAGGATTTTCCCCAGCTCTATCGTCACGGCCCTGTTGATGGTTTCCACATTTGGAAAATGTCCTTGATGACCCCACTGAGCTTGGGAAAAAGGAAAAAATCACATGGAGCCAGTTCAGGTGAGTAGGGAGGCTGCTCCAGCACTGTGTTGTTTTTCTCAGCAAGGAATTGCCAGATGCTTAGGACGTTGTAAGCCCATGCATTGTTGTGGTGAAGCAGCCATGTGTTGTTTTGCTACAACTCTCACCTCTTCTCAAGCACTGAATGAAGCAAATGCCACAGGATCTCTTTGTAGACATGCTGGTTGATTATCTGGCCCTGTGGCAAGAACTCAGTGTGGACTATGCCCCTCACATCGAACAGCACACTAAATCCTGTTACTTTTCTGACACACCTCGTATATAACTGCTTTAACTACCCGTCATGCATGATTCTCACAGAGGGAGAAAACAGCTGCAGCATGTCAGCAGTTATGTCTGATTACTTGCACAATATTAGTCCGTTAACAAGCTAATTGGCAACCTGCCTCAGCATGTTACATATAAGGTTTAATGAAAACTTCAGGTGCCAAGTCCTGTGGAAATCACAGTCCCAGAGTCTAGAGGAAGAGTGGAGAAGCACAGAATCCAATGTGCTTGAGTTCCAGTGTGAAGTTTCCACAGCCAGTGATGATTTGGGGAGCCATGTCATCTGCTGGTGTTGATTCACCGTGTTTTATCAAGTCCAAAGTCAGGGCAGTCATATAACTGGAAACTTTAGAGCACTTCATGCTTTCCTCTGCTGAAAAGCTTTATGGAGATGCTGATTTAATTTTCCAGCAGGACTGATATCTGGAAAGAAGATATCTGGAAGAAGAATTAAGATATCTGCCCACATTGCCAAAAATATGAAAACCTGGTTTAATGACCATGGCATCACTGTGCTTGACTGTCCAACAAACTCCATCCATCCATCCATCCATCTTCTACCGCTTTTCCTGAGGTCTGTGTCGTGGAGGTAGCAGTTCAAGCAGAGAAGCCCAGACTTCCCTCTCCCCAGCCACCTGCTCCAGCTCTTCAGAGAGGATACCAAGGCGTTTTCAGACCAGCTGGGAGACATAGTATCTCCAGCGAGTCCTGGGTCTGCCCCGGGGTCTCCTCCCAGAGGGACGTGCCCGAAACACCTCAAGTGGGAGGCGTCCAGGAGGCATCCTGATCAGATGCCCATACCACCTCAACTAGCTCCTTTCAATGTGGAAGAACAGCGGTTCTACTCTGAGCCTCTCCCGGATGACTGAGCTCCTCACCCTATCTCTGAGGGTGAGTCCAGCGATCCTACGAAGAAAGCTCATTTCAGCCGCTTGTATCCGCAATCTCGTTCTTTCGGTCATTACTCAAAGCTCGTGACCATAGATGAGGGTAGGAACGTAGATTGGTAAATCGACAGCTTTGCCTTAGAGCTCAGCTCCCTCTTCACCACAACAGACCGGTACAATGTCCGCATCACTGCAGATGCTGCGCCAATCTGTCTGTCCATCTCTCGCTCCATTCTCCCCTCACTCGTGTCCAGCAAACTCTCCTGACCTAAACCCTATAGAGAATCTATGGGGTTTTGTCAAGACGAAGATGAGCAGACACCTAACTCAACAATACAGATAAGCTGAAGGCCTCTATCAAAGCAACCTGGGCTTCCATAATACCTCGGTAGTGCCACAGGCTGATGGCCTTTATGCCACACCACGCACAGTAATTCATGCAAAAGGAGCCCCAACCAAGTTTGTGTACATGGACATTCATTAGTTGTAAGCCATAACCATCAAAATTAAAATAAAATATAGCTGCAAGCGGCGATCATCGGGTTACAAGCAGGTGTGGACTTCAAGGTCTTGTATTGCTTAGCAACAGCATTTAAAACCAAAGGTCTGCTACGCATTAGTTTTTAGAGCAGCGCTATATAACGTTCTTGTTCCTTGTGGAAACATCAAAAAGGCCACAACCACGCTTACCGTGACCCCAGTTCCACCAGCCATCCACAGGGCTTTTTGTTGGTGATGGCTAAATAGATGCCCTTTGATTCCCTGCTGGGACTGAGGCCACAGACTGAAGTCACACCTGCTGTTCCCCCAGTAATGACGCAAAAAAAAGAGCTGTTGAAGGCAATGTGGGCCCACTCAGGCTTAGGATGAAGAGACGTTCATTCAGTCAAATCTTGGTGTACCATCAAAATAATTTTGCAAACATTATCTTGAAGTGAAAATCTAACATAGTGCACAGAAGAGCCATGTTGTATTTCAGTTGTTGTTTAGAACAAGACCTCCATGGCAAGATTTGAGCCCTGGACCTTCTGCTTTCCAAGCACTCACCATAACCACACAACACCTTTAGTGCTCTCTCTTTCTCAAATGTTCAGTTGAAAGGATTCTCAGTAGCAGAAGTACTGCATTTAATGTGCACTATATACAGTTTTGAAATGCACAGAAGAAGTATGTTGCACTTTGGAGAAATGACACATTATCAGAAATATTTGAACTCATGTGCCCTGCATGACAGACAGGTGTCTCAACCCCTATGCCACGCTACTATTTTGTGGTACATGTTATGGTCATAACCAGGAACGAATAATGAGGCTGGAGGTGCAACAGAACACGACTTTATTGTTGGACTCACTGTACAGTATAGACGCTCCCATCAGGCAGAGGTGAGGTTGAAAGAGACTATCCCTCTTCCGCACAGCCCTCTTTTACTCCGGGTGGCAGCGGAACCGGAAAGGTAGAGCCACCACCCATGTCATACAATAATATGTCATATGAACAATATGAACAACATTACATTCCCCCCCTCTTCAAAAGTCCAAAATGCACACATACAATCAAGACCCTCCCAAATTTAGAGCCTGAATCATACTCTTAACAATAAACAGAAATAACTGAGGCCTAACCATGCACACAAACAACTAAAGCTAGGGGGAGACAAGTGGACTACTGTTCCACCCCCACACGACTAGACAGATTATTCTGCCGTCTCCATAAATATATAGTCCATTAAATGAAAAAGCTGCCATGTTCCTAAAGTACGGCATAAAACAACCCTTCAATATAACACATATACAAACAGATTATACCTTCAATTCAATAAACAACTTAGTTATTATTCACATCAGCACCATGCCATGAACACCTTAGTATAATCACCATATAACCTGGGCAATTCACATAGCAACCTCATGCATTAAACACATTGATGTAATCACTATGTAGCTTGGGCAATTCACGTATTACCATCATAACTTAAACACATTGCCCCCCACTACCGTTCAGTCCCAGTGGAGAAACTACCCCCTGGGAAACCTGTCCGGCGGGTCCCATCCAGAGCTACTTCTTCTCTTTGCACCTGGAGATGACCCACGTTGGAGCCCCGACACCTCCTTCTCCTCACTGGCGCGCCGAAGCTCATTGGGGTGTCTCCACGAGCCATCAGGCAGCTGAAGGTATCTGTCCTCCCCAACGGCCACCACCTGCAGCCACCCCTGGTCCTCCCGTTGTTTTTGCTTGCCATGAACCCCTCTCAGCGGAGCCGCCTCTCTGGGTCGGACCACATCAGCGACCCCAGAGGAGCTCGACTCAGCTTCCAGTGTCCTTGACTTCTTGACCGGGCCTCCTCCCTGGGTTGAACCACATCAGCGACCCCCTGAGGAGCCCGACTCGGCTTCCAGTGTTCCTGAGTGGCATGTCGGCCGGTCCTGGCCCGCTCGCTTTCATTTTCAATGCCGGCGAAGCCGTTGTAGCTCCTTGCTTCTCGATACCTCCCAGCCGAACTCTGGAAGCAGAGTGAACCATTAACTTGGCTCCACCCGCCGTCACGGGCGTCCCACCGTGCCGCCCAGTTCCCTCAGCTCGGGTAACTTGGGCCCTGGCACCGGAACCCTCCTGCGATGGCCCTGGGTGCGGTTGGTCCTGTTCATCTCCCGGAATACTAGGCCAAGGTTTGTCCCTTACTCCATTGTCCACCACTCGCGGAATCGGCCGGTCCCACAAACCACGGCCCAACCACTCTTCTCTAACACCAGTCCGTAACACCAGTCCAACCAGTCCGTAAAAAAGGTCACAGCTCATAATATTTGCACCACTGGCAGTCACCACAAACTGCAGATTGCATACCTCCTCTGACTTGTACCTTGCCGTCAGTTCTAGCAATCCCACAATGGACAGTCTGTTTCCTCCATATCCACAAAATGGCGTTGAAAGACCTCTCACACTGTAGTTTGAGAAAAAAACTCCTCACAGTAGGCCAATTCAACACGGACCTCACCGCGCCCGTGTCAGTCAGCAATGGCACCTCCATGCCATCCAATTCCACCATACAGTACGCACGGCCATCTGTGCTCGGAGAGACGGTGTGAATAACCGTAGGAGTTATGGCAGGGAATCCACTTCACGTTGACATTCCCCTTGCTCAAATTTCTTACAGGCCCTGGCAAAATGATGTAGGAGTCCACACTTGCCACAGCATTTACTGCTTGCTGGACACTCTCTTGCCTTATACCGGTGCTTAGTGGACCCACAACCCAAACACCTGTTTGATCCCGAGGCGGACCTTATTTTCACAGCTGTTGTATATCCCTCCCTTTCTTCCACGCTATCGTTGCTGCCCGGGTCCACAGCCTGCGCCGCTGACTGTGATTCTGATTGCCGGAGGATAGTTCTCTCACCGAGGTCCCACGTTAGTTTATCTGCTGCTTCGTACTGCTGAGCTATGGCGATAGCCATGGCTAATGTCAATTCGCTGGAATATGTGAGGAGCCTTGATCGTGCCGCCAAACAAAGCGTGTGCTCTGCCAACTGATCGCGGACCATCTCTTCCTTTAGAGCCCCAAACTGGCAGTCTCCTGCCAGCTGACGCAGATCTGCAACGTACCGTTGCACAGACTCTTCTGTCTGTTGGCGACGCTGTCGAAACTGGATGCTTTGGACGATGACATTCTCAGGAGCACGAAAATAATGCGCCATGAGCTCAACCACGTCCTCAAAACTATCGCTGTCACCCAAGGTGCTGAGAATACGTTGTCCCTCCATGCCTAAATTATGAACCAACACTGCTCGTGCTTGCAGTTTTTCTAGTTCGCCAAGGTTCAATGCCACCAAATAATTCTGGCGAACCACCTCACCCAAGGAACTGGCGGCTCACCAGGAAGCTCCAAAAACGTCCGAATGCCAGAAACTCCTTTATCCATGTTTTTATCCTCATCGCCAAATGTTATGTCCATAACCAGGAACCAATAATGAGGCTGGAGGTGCAACAGAACATGACTTTATTGCTGGACTCACTGTACAGTATAGACACTCCCGTCAGACAGAGGTGAGGTCTAAAGAGTCCGTCCCTCTTCCACACAGCCCTCTTATACTCCGGGTGGCAGCCGAACCGGAAAGGTGGAGCCACCACCCGTGTCACACAATAATACGTCATATGAACAATATGAACAACATTACAGTACACACTCAAAAAAAATGTTGCACTAACAAGACAAAATGGCTGACAGACATTTTGTAAACATGATTTTTTGAACATTAACAGAATTGCATGAAATTTGCTTTTTAGCTGAAGAATACTGTTGTAATTGTGAGTCTGAAGTTTCATCAAATATGAATCAGTATATGTGGAGTTTAACCAAAAACTACATGTCAAAGAGAAACTGTACATGATTGGCCTAGAAAATCAAAAAGGACTGACATTTTTGGATAATTTAACAACTTTTCATTATCAATGTCTGCAGATGATTTCTGCTTAATTTCAAGCAATTTGGATCAGTGGCCTAGGAGGAGTCCATTTTGAGTTCACTTGCACATTTTTGAAAATATGGTGCAGAAAACTTCATTTTCATAGTTTGCCACCATTGACAAAAGGCCCTTTTCCACTAGCCTCACTTAGCCCTACACCGCACCACTCAGCCCGCTTTAGGCGCTTTTCCACTAGCCCCAGCACCGGTTAGCAGGTACTTTTTTCGTACCTGATCCAGGGCAGGGTCTAACCGGGCTGAGTAGGGCTGAGTAGGGCTGTGATATGACTTTAAGAGACTGGTCGCCGCTGATTGGTCAGGTCGTAATGTCATGAAAGCGACTTTTTCTGCTGAATTTACTCCACGACCACCATTTGTAATTGTTCAGCCAGTGAACACAGTGCGCCCCTTTAATACGGTATATTATATTAATATACTGTATAATATACTTATATAATAATATACTCCTAATATTATATATTAGGAGGTGCGCAATTTTCTTTCTATATTAGGCGACAATCGCATCCAGCGCGAGTTGGACGGATCTACTTGAAATGCAGGTGTCCGAGCAGATGGCTTCCCAAGGGCACATCCGTACTGCCAAACAGTGTCGGGAGAAGCTGAAAAAGCTGAAAAGCGATTACCGAGCAGTGAAGGACCACATTGCTCGAAGTTCAGCGGATTGGAAGGAGTGGAAGTGGTTCGCTGAGAGACATTGGGCTCGACACGTCACTGTCACTGTCACGGTCACGGCCTTGGAAACCGTGGATGGTGAGTGTTTATTTGATATTGCGCATCTTTTCGCCACTTGATCCTTTCTGTGCCAAGCTCACTGTTTTTAAGAAATAGGAAGGTTGTTAGATTGTGGGTAATGGTTGTTACTGAGGCTTGCGTATTGTTTTGCAGCCAACTGCAGATTCACGCTTGCTGTGTGTTAAGTATTAGCGTGAACAAAACGCTGAATTACGCTTATTGTATTCCGGTTAAAAACTTGAGTGTTGTGTACATGTTGCACTTTGGCGTTAAGTTTTAAATTGCGTGCATTTTCTTTCTAGAATCGCAGTTCACAGACACAGCGGACTCTCTTGGCACTGCATCTGCGTGTGCGTCTGGCTGAGCGCCAGTTGGATCGACTCCCATGTCAGCCACATCACCAGCTCCATCTGGATCACGTTCAAGTGCCGGTAAGGCACAATAACCACGATTTTTTTTGGTTGAAACAGGTCCAGCAGCGGAAACCAGGGTCGAAAATCCATCCATCCATCTTCTACCGCTTAATCCTTTACAGGTCGCGGGGGGGCTGGAGCCTAACAAGTTATGTACCAAATTGATTAATGCAATTTCCTGTAGCTGCATATTAATTAATTGAAAATGTCTTTTTAAATGTGCAAAAAGGTTATTCTTTGGTCTTCACTTATCGGTGTTCCACAACCATTTTTAGGTGTGGTGATTGGTGCTGTTGTAACTCCTGTTTTAGACAAACAAAGTGCATGAACTGCCATTGAAATCAACATGCTTCATTGAAATGCTTCGCGTCAGCTGACTGTATTAACCCATTCAGATTTCTGCGGCCACACTACAAGCAACTAGTTTAAACATTACCCATCCATCCATCCATATTCTTAATCTTAATCCTTTTTAGTTTTGCAGGGGGGCTGCAGCCGAAGACAGCGCCCTGCGTGTTGCAAAATCTGCTCTACTGAGGGGCAGCAACATGACAGTTCAGCTTATATACAGCAATGAAGCATAATATGATAGTGACATTCCACCACAGACTTTCACCTGTGTAATTCCATAATATATGTAGTGATCCAGCTTTAACGACCATGCCTTTCTGTCTTTCCATCTAGGCAAGACGAAAACAGACAACTCCCATCGCTGACCTTACATTAGCGATGGTCAACATGCATGACGAAGAGATGCGGCTCTTGGAACGGCAACATGACCAGCGGCAAGAATCAGGAGTACATGCAGCATTTGCGACAGGTGGCCGCAGATGTGCGGGCAGATGCGCGTGAAGCCCTGGAGCAGGACGCTGCGTTATGAAGGGAAGAGCTCGCAGAGATGTCATCGCCCAGTCTGTTTTTTTGTTTGTAAATTTTGCTTCTGGAATAAAATTGTATTGTTTGCATCAAAAGTCTGGTTTATCTGTTATGACACCGTATGAGAAAAGCCAATAATTACATACACATTCCATTCTCTGTTCACTCCACATGCTGCTGTTCATCAGGTCAGGTGTATAGCCTTCTAATGGTAATTTAATTTTTAACAACAACGAAACGTAATGTCTTGGTAGGTTTTTTTTTTTTTATTTTAAACAAATTTGCAATGCTGAATCCATTTCTCTTGAACGGGTACATTTTTTAGGTTATAAGCAGTTGTACAGGTGTGCTTGAACTTGTAGACACTGATAAAGGTAAGTACGTGTAAGTTAAATGTTGCATCACCAGTCAAAATTTAAGAAATTAAGAAGGAATCTAGCAAAAATTTGGCACTAATAACAGTAGACAAATCGGACAAGGATACACAACTGTGTTTTTGTTGCACACAACTGTTGTTACCAACAAGTGCAAAATTTATATTCCCTTTTCCCAAAAATTAAAAATCAATTTGTAAGTAAAAGTGGGAGACCTTTACATGGGAAAATATGACATGTATCAGCACATGATTTATAGTTCAATTTGCATTTCCACCTAAGCAAAAGTGGCTTGTCGAGCTGGATTTTTGTGAAGATGGCCTGTGTGGTGTTTCTGCATGTAATTACATACCTGTCAAGTGATACGGTTTCGCCGTATTTTAATACGGGGAAAATGCAATTTTAGCAAATACGGGCGTATTGCCATTTCTGTACACCAAAGAGAAAAATATACGGGAAAAAAAATTGAGAGTGTGGGGAGGAACACGTCGTGTGTGACCCCCACAGCGTACGGGGCTGGCAGACCTCTCAGCGTGAGCAATTATCACAACAGAAGTGTGGACTCATCATTAGGCTGATGGCTTTGCACCTTCTTAACAGATAAGCGTTATGAACAAGAGGACAGGTAGATGGACCATGCACAACATTTTATTTACAAAAAACATTTTTGAAATATGTATGCACATAAATGTGGACAAAATAGACAAGTATTGCATCACATGTTATTGTAACATGCAGCTTGACATGGCGACATCCCACCGGGAGGTTTGAACTCACACCTCCTGCTCTGGAGTCCCGCTCTCTACCTGTGTTGCCAGGGTCAACCCACTTGTCAAGCCAAGTAGGGTGCTTATATTGAGTTCGCTACAATATCACCACCCTGCTCCTCTGCTCTCTGTGCCGCTGCCACCTCTGGATCATCTACTGCATCATCCAATGTAGTGTCAAACGTCTCTCTGACTCACACAGATTGTGCAGAGCACAACAAGTCAGCACCATAGATTTAACCAGTTTCATGTCACAGTCCTTCCTTCTCTCCTCGTCATCAGCCATTTTGTTTGTTGTGGGGATTCGGTCGCGTGTTTCACGTCATGAGGGTGTGGCGCCGCCTGCTGTTCAACAAATCCCACCCACAGCAGGTGTGCCAGCAGGTGCGCCAGCAGTAGTTGAAAAGCAACTGAGGCTGAACCGAACCGAAGTGAGTAGAGCCGGGTTTTCAAATCGGGGCTGAGCGGGGCTAGTGGAAAAGGGCCAGTTGTGAATGGTTTCAATGAATAGAATTATGAAAGAATTTTTAGTCTAGGTCCAGCTGTTCTCAAGATATTTGCAAAAACATAAGACTGTTCATTATAGCATCACCTATGTAGGCAGTGCCTTGATTTTTTTTTTTTTTTTTTTGTCTCTGCGTAGTGGGGAGTGTTTCTGATCAGACTGTAAAATTTCAAGTTTCCATGTATTACCGTTTATGCTCCCCATGCACTTTTAGCAGAGAAAAATAAGAAGAGGAAGAAGAAGAATGAGAACAACAACAACAAAAAAACCCTATAGGTTTCCCACAACATAGCTGTTGGAACCCTAATAAACACTTGAAATATATTACTCTGTTTGTAATGAATCTATATAACAAATGAGTTTAATGTTTTGAATTGAATTACTGAAATAAATTAACTTTTCAATGATATTCCATTTTATTACGATGCTCCTGTACAATGTGAGTACAGGCTGGGGCAGACCCCCAGCTCACTGAAGAACAGGGTGCCATTTCACTTTGAATGGAACAAGGCAAATGACACCAGTGAGCGTGCACCCTAAGTTATACAGTGTCTGATTTTAAAAGACTGTTGGCGACATTTAATTTAAATATTTTAGAGGACAAACCTACACACCATCTTGGTCACACTCTGGACCTTGTTATCTCTTTTGGGCTCTCAATCTTTCTCAGAGAAATTTCTGAGTCTGTTATCTCAGATCATTTCCCCATCAATTTTGAATTGTTCACCCCTCCATCACCCAGCAAGCTTGTGGCTCCATCATGCTGGCGTCGCATCATCACTTCTTCAACGCCAGAGGAGTTTTCTGCTGCTTTTAGGGATTCACTTTTTTTATTGCCTTGGATGGACTCGTTTCTCCTTCCCATCCGGATAATATTCTTTCCTCCTTTCATACCACCTGCTCTGGGATTTTGAATTCTATTGCCCCATTTTAGCTTAAATCGGCTAAACCGAAAACAGATCCCTGGTTAAATGACTCTACCCGTGCCATTAGACAGAAGGGTCAGGCAGGCTGAACGGAGATGGAACTAGAGGGCACTCAGAGAGTACATACCTCCACCAAGGCTCCATCTCTCTCTCCCTTTGTCCTCCCCTCCATCCCTTTGTCAGACCATATTGCCATCCATCTGTACATTTGCAAGATAGGACCTTGGCGGAGGTATGAACTCACGGATCACCTCCAACATCTGATGACTTCAGCCTGGACCAAGAGCCACCTCGGGTGAAAATGTCATCCAAATCTATCTATGAGTTTTTGCCTGATCCTGCTAACAGACAGAGAAACAGCAGCAAAAACTAGAAAAGCACTCTGAGAGCGCAGACCTCCCCCCATACAGTGTTTGTGTGTACGTTTTCAGATTCCTTGACCATGAAAACATATGACTAGCAATTGGGATTGACAATGATAGGATTAGTGGTTCAGTAGTTATTCACGAAAATCGCATTTTCCGTAACGGCGGTTTTCTTCTGGACGGTGATCCGGATCACCACCAAAAACTAATCATCTATAGGATACCCCATTTCTGACAATCTCTGAAAATTTCATGAAAATCCGTCCGTAACTTTTTGAGTTATCTTGCTAACAAACAAACAAACAAACAAACAGACAGACAGACAAACCAACGCCGATGAAAACATAACCTCCTTGGCGGAGGTAAAAAGGACAAATTACATGTGTCTCTGGGAATTTTTAGAGATTGTCTTGCTGATTACCAGAGGACCGTGCAAAAGGTAAAATTTCAGTATCTCTCTGATATTCTTGTAACTTGTATCTTGTAATACCTAGAATCTCCAAAAGTACAATGGGAGGCAGAGCCTTCAGTTATCAAGCTCCTCTCCTGTGGAATCAGCTGCCAATCTGGATTCGGGAGTCAGACTCGATCTCTGTTTTTAAGAATAGGGCTAAAACCTACCTTTTTGATATAGCCTACAATTAGGGAGGGATCATGTGTTTCTGAACCCTCCCTTAGTTATGCTGCTAATAGGTTTAGTCAGCCGGGGGACCTCCAGTAATGCACTGGGCCTCACTCCTTTCCTCACTCTCTATGAAATATTTTTTTTTTGCTGGGCATTAACATTTGTTTGTTCTCTCCCATAGATTGAGTCCCCATCGTGCTGTTTGCTCTCTACATGTCTGTTCTTTTCATCTTCTCTGTCCCCTCACCCCCCAGCCAGTCGCAGCAGATGACTGCCCCTCCCTGAGCCTGGTTCTGCTGGAGGTTTCTTCCTGTTAAAAGGGAGTTTTTCCTCTCCACCGTCGCCAAGTGCTTGCTCACAGGGGATCGCCTGATTGCTGGGGTCTTTCTGCAACTGTGGGGGTCCCCCCTACAGTTGATAGTGCTATGAGATGACTGTTGTTGTGAAATGGCGCTATATAAATAAAGTTGAATTGAATTGAATTGAATATTATTTCTAACAGCAGTCACTGTCCTAGAGTGCTTTTTAACACAATTAACTTTTTTATAAACCCATGCACTCAGACTGTTATAGATGATTCGTTTACAGCATGTGAGACTTTTCTTCACTTTTTTGTTGATAAAGTGGACTCTGTCAGACGAGTTATTAATAACAGTTTTAATGGAAGCTTGTCTGTTGTCCCGGGTTACTCTGCTGTGTTTGAACAGTTTGAGTTGGTTTCTTTATCATCACTTGCTGATATAGTGCAGTCTCTGAAGCCAACAAATTGCTCACTGGATGTTGTTCCCGCTGGAATACTGAAAAGGGTTTTTAATACTGTAGGGCCTGGTCTTTTGGTTTTTATTAATTCCTGCTTTAGTTCAGGATTTGTCCCACCTGCTTTTAAACATGCTGTGGTTAGGCCCCTTTTTAAAAAACCTCACCTTGACCCTTCAGTTTTATCTAATTTTAGACCCATTTCTCATTTGCCCTTTTTGTCTAAGGTTTTAGAAAAAGCTGTTTTTATACAGTTGCAATCTTTTTTAGAAGACAATTCTATTTTTGTGAAGTTTCAATCTGGGTTTAGATCTCGTCACAGCACTGAGTCTGCCCTGTTTAAGGTGCACAATGATATTATGATGTCTGCTGATGTCAAATGCCCTGTGGTCTTAGTGCTGCTAGATCTTACAGCAGCCTTTGACACTGTGGACCATACAATCCTTTTGTCACGCCTGAATCACCATGCTGGCATCCATGGCACTGCACTTAAGTGGTTTGAATCCTACCTATCTAATAGAACTTTTTCTGTAATGATTGGTGACATGTCCTCATCCAGTGCCTCTCTCTCCTGTGGGGTCCCACAGGGCTCTATCCTTGGCCCTATTCTGTTTTCATTATATATGCTGCCACTCGGGTCAATAATAGCCAGGCACGACATGTCTTTCCACTGTTATGCGGACAATTTGCAGCTTTATTTACCTTTGAACCCAGAACAAACTAACTCACAAAGTGTTCTATTGGACTGCATCACTGACATTAAGTTGTGGTTAAGCCAAAATTTTTTCCACTTAAATGAAGAAAAAACAGAATGTATTGCATTTGGGGATGCTGTAACGGCTGGCTTTGGTACCCTCTCTTTAAGGCTCAGTTCAGCTGTCAGAAATTTGGGGGTGATTTTTGACAGCCATTTAAAATTTGATAAACAGATTGAGGCATTTCAGGCATGTCCCACTGGGAGGAGACCCCGGGGCAGACCCAGGACTCGGTGGAGAGACTATGTCTCCCAGCTGGTCTGGGAACGCCTTGGTATCCCCTCTGAAGAGCTGGAGCAGGTGGCTGGAGAGAGGGAAGTCTGGGCTTCTCTGCTTGAACTGCTGCCTCCGCGACCCGGACCTCCGGAAAAGCGGTAGAAGATGGATGGATGGATGGATGGATAAACAGATTGACAATGTAGTCAAGGTGAGCTTTTATCAATTACGTCTGTTATCCAAAGCCAAACCTTTCCTGAGCTGTCATGATCTTGAGATAGCCATCCATGCTTTAATCACGTCTCGACTTGATTACTGCAATGCACTTTATGTTGGCATCTCTCAGTCTTCTCTCGGCTGCCTTCAACTTGTGCAAAATGCAGTGGCCCGTCTTTTGAACAACACACCTAGGCGAGAGCACATTACTCTGATCCTTTTTTCACTTCATTGGCTTCCAGTCCATTTTAGAATTCATTTTAAACTTTTGATTATTGTTTTTAAAGCTCTTAATGGCCTTGCTCCAGTTTATATGTCTGAGATTTTGACTGTCCGTGACCAAGGCAGGGCTTTGAGGTCATCCAATCAGCTTTTGCTGGATGTGCCCAGGTCAAGGTATAAACATTGGGGTGACCGAGCCTCTTCTGTTGTCGCCCCCAGGCTCTGGATTAATCTCCCCCCTGACCTACGTGCTATCTCTGACCTGGCCCTTTTTAAATCAGAACTTAAAACATATTTGTTTAGGATGGCTTTTAATACCCAGTAGTGGTGATATTTGTCTTGGCATTTGTTTTTATTTTATTCTCATTTTTAGGTATTTATTCTTATTTCTTTGGTTATATTATTTGTTTTTAATGCTGTGTGCATTTTTAATGCTGTTTAATTTTCTGTAAAGCACTTTGGTCACCTACGGGTTGTTTTAAAGGGCTATATAAATAAAGTACATTACATTACATTACATAAAGTCTCTTTACAATTTAACAATTTTATTCCAAAAGCAAATGAATAGACAAATCTGTGGAAATTATTACAAAATGAAAAGCAGATATTGAAGGTTTTGGTTTTTTTTTGCCTCATTTAATACACCTCTATATGGGCACCATTAGTTGCACGAAGCACATCAAGACAATACTCAATTTTGTACCATGTTTGTTGTAGCATAGCCTCATAAATGGTGGCAATGGCACCACTGATCTTGTGACGTGACAGCGGATGTCTTCCATACTTAATTCTGTAGTTTCGCTGAGTCTGCATATCCGATTTTGTTTCAGTAAACCATGATACACATTGTGCCTTTTCTTGAGTAGTAGCCATTTTTTTACTTACTTACTTACTTACACTTATTTACACTTACTTACACTTACTTACTTATGCAAAGGACGCAACAGCCTTACACAAATGGTCCCCTCCAGTATACAACTAGGACAATATCAGTCGCTACGGAGGGTGACAATATGTATGGGTACATATTCATACTATGTAGGATAACTAAGTAGACGGTTATGCTGTTTATTCCATCTTGTTACAATGCTCTGCACTTTGTATATATACTGTATTTATATATTTATGTGTATGTATGTATATTCACTGCTCTTATTTTTATTTTTCGTATTGAAGCGGCATGAAAAAATAAGCAGCAGTGCTGTGGTTTTAAGCAGGTTTTATTATATCATGTCGCCTTCACGGGATCCCCTCTCCGGTGCATAGTGGAGCAGCCCGGAGCGGGATCCCTAAGCTCTCAGAGAAGGAGAGGAGGACACGTGTGTGTCTACCAGTTGCAGGATCAGAGTGAGAGAAGAAGAGAGAGATTGCGTTACAGAGTTGCACCTTAAATACTTGATCATAACAATACATCAAAAAGACATACCCCACAGTCTAGAATGATCAAAGGGACAACAGAACAGGCAGGAGGTATTTGCATTTGTAAGCCATACATCACAATGGGCAGATTAGCTAGACCTCGCTCTAAGTGCAAGACAAAGAGGCTAACAAGCACATCTACATATTGATCTGAGTCTCTAGGTCACAGTAAGGACAGGACGCATGAGTACAAAGGATGAAAGGCATCGATTAACATCACATAGGTGAGACAGAAGAAACTCGTCTACCTGTAGACATTAATACACCAAAGCACATCTAAGATGCTCAGAAAAAGCACAGTAAGGACAAGCCATATGCACACTATACCGAATGGCGCATTACATCACAACACATGCATGTTTGCATCACAAATACATGAATGGCACATTGCTTCTCAGTAATGCAGCAGAAAAACAGAGAAAAGAGGGCTGAGTGTCCTTAGTCTGTTGTGGGGTTAAAACGAACCGCCACACACGCTCCCCCCCAGAGGACGCGGCAGGGGGTCGCGACCTCGATAATCCATCTGTGTGAGCGAGCTGTGGGAGAAGCTCGCTGCAGGCGGAGGGGGAGGGAGGGGAGGGGTAGTAAGTGCCGGCAGGAGCTGTGAAATCGTCCTGAGCCGTGCAAAAATTGCTTGCTGCTCCGTGACATCGAGGGTTTGTCCCGTTGCACGTGCGGAGATCACAAGAAGAAAAATTAGTCTCTGACTCCTCTTGTGGCCATGAAGAAAAGCAGGAGCGGCTGTAAGAGAAAAAGTAAACAAAGCAGGGGGACTGTTGGCTTTGGGTGCTGAAGCAACCCCAAAGCTCCCGGGAACAGCTGACGGCTGAAATCCCGTTGTGCCGTGGCTAAGACCATTAAAAAATCCAGTGGCGAGCTGCGTGCTTGCTTCAGGTGAACGAGCAACCCTGACGGTTCTGTGGGCAGCGGCGGAGGACGATGGCGGTCTGTGGCGTGGCTGAGACTGTTAACAAATCCTTCCAGTATGCTGCATGCGTGCCTCAGGTGAGCGAGCAGCCCTGAAAGGCAGCGGCGAAGGAGGAAGGCAGTCTGTGGAGCCATTACATCACAATGGGCAGATTAGCTAGACCTCGCTCTAAGTGCAAGACAAAGAGGCTAACAAGCACATCTACATATTGATCTGAGTCTCTAGGTCACAGTAAGGACAGGACGCATGAGTACAAAGGATGAAAGGCATCGATTAACATCACATAGGTGAGACAGAAGAAACTCGTCTACCTGTAGACATTAATACACCAAAGCACATCTAAGATGCTCAGAAAAAGCACAGTAAGGACAAGCCATATGCACACTATACCGAATGGCGCATTACATCACAACACATGCATGTTTGCATCACAAATACATGAATGGCACATTGCTTCTCAGTAATGCAGCAGAAAAACAGAGAAAAGAGGGCTGAGTGTCCTTAGTCTGTTGTGGGGTTAAAACGAACCGCCACAGTATCTTCTTAATTATTCCTCTGAGTGTTGCTATCCCTGTGCTGTTGCAATCCTGGAATTTCCCCATTGTGGGACTAATAAAGGCTTATCTTATCTTATCTTATCTTATCTTATCTTACACACACTTACTTACACACACTTACTTACTTACTTAAGCCCATAGCCCGCCATGGAGCATAGGCCATCGATGACCCCTCGCCATCTCACTCGGTTCTGGGCTGCTCTCTCTGCTCCCTCCAGTTGGTTCTCTGCTGTTTCAGCTCCGCCTCAGTGTCTCAGTACCATTGTTTAGGGGTTTATTTAACAGAACCTATTTCATCAACAGGGTACCTGAAATACACAAATACAATGTGATTAAAAACTTTGATAACCACTTTGATAACATAGAACAAATCTGATTAACATATCTAATCAATTCCTTTTGTGATTTTTTTTTTAAAATTGTAAAGAGACTTTGTGGACATCCTGTATATTCTCCACTTTAAGGGCATGTGTTAAACCTTATCAGGTTTTTTTTTTTACTCTAGAGGGCTCACCATCATAATATGTCACACAAAAGGCCAATAGAGGGCCCATGATTTTTTTTTTTTTCCATACAGAAGTTCTTCTTGTTTGAGCCACTCTTTAAGGCATTTTGTCAAGGAGCTACCCCCCAAGTCCACCAAAGATCAAAAATTTGCACAAGTATTTCTGCAGTTTGTACACTTGTAACGGATGCCAACTAGTACTGTTCGGCATAGAACGTTAGTAAAACCTCCCTCCCAAAGCCTCATACAGTATCGGTAGCGCTGAGCTACTGGTCGGACCTTTAGCTCAGCGCGATCGTGCTGTGTCTCCCATGCTCGAACTGTGTAGTTGACTGAGAGGTTGTGGGTTCGTGTCCCGTGTGGGGCGAACTGCGCAGGATGATCTCTGTCACACACTCCTTGTACCATGGTACTATAGTGCCACAATTTTCAAACAATCGAAGACATAAGAAACTGCATTCATTTGAAAACAAAATCCAATTGGTTAAAAACTATCACCATAGTCACACAGTGCCAAGTTAAGTTAGCACTGCAAAACTGCAAAATCTAAATTATGTGAATGAAAAATGTTCCCTTTTTTACTCAAATTCTGTGCTTATTCACTCATTATTGGAGCACAAATGTAACCCTTTAT
This sequence comes from Pholidichthys leucotaenia, assembly GCA_020510985.1. Lineage (NCBI taxonomy): Eukaryota > Metazoa > Chordata > Actinopteri > Cichliformes > Pholidichthyidae > Pholidichthys > Pholidichthys leucotaenia. The sequence continues at coordinate 97,936,032 of CM035847.1, forward strand.
TAGACTTGTTCACACACTGTTGGAATGTATTTGCACTACCCCATAGGCTCATTTTTTGCAAAGATATCCTTGTGGTTCATATGCTTTATTAAACCAGAGAAAAATATTTCACCTTCAAGTTAAAAAGGTGACTTTTGAGTGAAGCCACTAGAGGGCAGGTTAGCCTATACTTTCACACCATTGAAGCTGCAAAAGAAATTCAGTCTTATTGTGTCAAGACATTTCAGAAAATCAAAGTTTTTTTTTTCTTTCAGCTGCTCCTGTTCAGGGTCACCACAGTATATCATTCCAGTGGTGGACCGTGTATTTTACAACTAGGCCTTCAGTGGTGATCTACCCGATTTAAATGCCATTCATACCAAACACCATAAAAATAGCCTATAGGGCCGTCCACACAAAGTATGTTAAAGATAACTTTAACTATAAAATTATAGTTTTAAAAATCTTTACCTTTTCATTGTAGAGCTCCATTTCCATGCAGCACTTGTTCATTGAGCTGCAGATACACTCTTGTTTCCCCAAAGGTTTAAAAGTACTGTTGCTTGTCCTGCTGGTGATGATGCTTTTGTGTCTCGTTGCTGCCTTGGTTAAGGCCCTGTCACACCTAGATGATTTAGACAGTGTTTGCAAAATGTATGAAAAACTTGGAGAATACGCTAGGGTACGTAAATTGGTTATGGCTCAGTTTTGTCTAAGTTAAGAGCACACTGAAGCTCGTTGGTATATAGCGTTGTTCGCTGAGCTCTGTTATGTCTGTATATGGAGCCAAGGACGAGGCCAGGTGTCGAACTGAATGCACATTTATTAGAGAGGTACTCTACAGCAACAGGCACAACCGTCAGGCAGAAGAGGTGGCAAAGAGATCACCCCTCTTGCCCACTGCCCTCTTATAGCCACAGGAGATGGCGGAACAGGAAGGTGGAGCCACCACCCACACCACACAAACAAGAGCCCAAACTCCAACGCAACATTCTCCCCCACCTTCACACAGGTGAAGGTGGGGGAGACACAACATTATTTCCTTTAATAATGTTGTGTCCATTATTAAAGGAAAAAGAGGAGCAGGACGGAAGGCAGTTTAACAGGGTTTATTATAACTCACAAACTGAATGTCAGTCACACAGCAGGTGGCTACAGTGCTCTAGGTCCAGGCATCTATGACGAAAGAGTCATAGAGTCTTCCACCTCTAACTTTTATACTATGGCTGGCATCACCACCGGAAGAGTGGCTCTCCAGCCCCTCCTATTCCCGGTAAACCCCAGGCCGCCATATTGGTGCTGGTTTATGTGGCTTATATTATTCATATATCCATACCTACATATGTATAGACACAAGAGGAATGTTTAGAGATTGCATATGTGGAATGACCTCACGTCTCAGAGCAGGACAATAGGTCTCGACCACCGGCGAAGATCAACGAGCAGACGGAGACTCAGCGGTGGAGACCTGAATGGACTTCCTGACCCCCCAGGGTCAGTTGGAGGAGAGAGAGGACAATACGAGGAGATAACGCAGATGTGTGATGTCGGCTTTTGTTATGCGATGTCTTTTGTTATGTGATGTATAAGTACGAAGGTCTGACTGCGCTCAGTCTCTTTTCTGCTTCTGCATTGAGATGAGACATGTTGGGGATTGGAAGCCGACAATAAACCTGATTTATAAAATCACTTCGCTTCCTTATTTCAAGCTCCCTACATTGGTGACCAGACGTGAGAATGGACGAAAGACGTTCTCCCGCTACAGGCTCGTCAGAGGCGACCCAAACAAGCACCGTCGCCAACCCTGACATGAGAACAGATGGAAGACGTTCCCCCACAGCAGACTCGTCGGAGACGGCCCAAGCAAGCGCCGTCCCCAACCCTGTCGTGAGAACGGAGGAAAGGCGTTCTCGCGCTGCAGACTCGTCAGAGGCGGCCCAAGCAAGCGCCGTCACGGTCAAACTCCCAGAGTTCTGGCAAAATGACCCGAACTCGTGGTTCCAGCAGGCTGAGGCTCAGTTTGCACTCGAGGGGGTGACGGCTGACGAGACCAAATTTTACCACATCGTCAGAATCAGAATCAGAATCAGAATCAGAATCAGGTTTATTGCCATTGTTCATGTAGTACACAAACTAGGAATTTGTCTCGGTACAATGCTGCAACATTAAACATGATAAGATAAGAGAAATAAACTATACATGTAATAAAGTGTAGGATAAGATTAAGTGATACTGGTCAACAGTTAAAATATATATTAGCCAGCAGCAGATACTGTGGAGAACTATATAGTGCAGTCGGTAATGCAGGAAGAAAACAGTGATGATTGACATGAGTCTGGTTGAGCTGCTGTACATGGTGCACGAGAGTCACTTAGTGTTCAGCAGTCTAATGGCAGAGGGGAAGAAGCTGTTCATGTGACGGGAGGTTTTAGTCTGGATGGACCGAAGTCTTCTACCAGAGGGGAGGGGGGCAAACAGTACGTGACCAGGGTGTGAGGGATCGGCTATGATCCGGCCAGCACGCCTCCGGGTCCTGGAGATGTACAGATCCTGGAGAGATGGGAGCTTGCAGCCGATCACCTTCTCAGCAGTGCGCACGACGCGCTGCAGCCTTAGTCTGTCCCTGGCAGTGGCTCCTGCGTACCACACGGTTATGGAGGTGGTGAGGATGGACTCGATGATGGCTGTGTAGAACTGCACTAACATCTTGGTGGGTAGCTTGAGCTTCCTCAGCTGCCGCAGGAAGAACATCCTCTGCTGGGCTTTTTTGATGAGTGAGCTGATGGTCAGCTCCCATTTGAGGTCCCTGGTGATGGTAGTGCCTAGGAAGCGGAAGGAATCAGCAGTGGTGATGGGAGAGCCTGAGAGGGTGAGGGGGGGCAGAGGAGTAGTGACTTTCCTGAAGTCTACAATCATCTCCACTGTCTTCAGAGCGTTCAGCTGCAGGTTGTTATTGCTGCACCAGGACGCCAGCTGGGCCACCTCTCTCCTGTAGGCGGACTCGTCGCCGTTGGAGATGAGCCCGATGAGGGTGGTGTCGTCCGCAAACTTGATCAACTTGACAGACTGGTGGCTGGAGGTGCAGGAGTTGGTGTAAAGGGAGAAGAGTAGGGGGGAAAGTACACAGCCCTGGGGTGATCCGGTGCTGATGCTAGTATAGTCTGAGACAGTCTTTCCCAGCCGCACATGCTGCCTCCGGTCCGTCAGGAAGTCGATGATCCACCTGCAGAGGGAGTCAGGCACGTTGAGCAGGGACAGCTTGTCCCGGAGCAGAGCGGGGCGGATGGTGTTGAATGCGGAGCTGAAGTCCACAAACAGGATCCTGGCGTAGGTTCCCGGGGAGTCCAGGTGCTGCAGGATGGAGTGGAGGGCCAGGTTGACTGCATCGTCTACAGACCTGTTGGCTCGGTAGGCAAACTGCAGCGGGTCCAGGAGAGGGGTGGTGATGGACTTGAGGTGGGACAGGACCAGGCGCTCAAAGGACTTCATGACTACAGAGGTGAGCGCTACAGGTCTGTAGTCATTAAGTCCAGTGATCCGTGGCTTCTTGGGGACAGGGATGATGGTGGAGGATTTGAGGCAGGATGGCACGTGGCATAACTTAAGGGAGGTGTTAAAAATGTCTGTGAATACAGGAGCCAGCTGTTTCGCACAGAGTCTCAGGGTGGAGGGAGACACGCCGTCTGGGCCGGGGGCCTTGCGCGGGTTCAGTCTGGAGAACTGTTTGAGCACATCCTGCTCACTGATGATAAGGGGAGGGGGGGAGGAGGGGGGGGTGCCTTAAATGAAGTAGGGAATGTGGAGGCTGTGGAGCTGGAGGGAGGGGGGGAGTTGGACACAGATGACGAGGTGTCAAAACGGGCATAGTGTTGGGACAGTCTCTGACAAAGGGCTTTGTCATCCTGACCTTTAGGAGCCTGAGGCCGATAGTTGGTGATCTGCCTCAGTCCTCAGTCGCCAGACTCGATGCTGCCACAGCACGATGCACGCGGAGCATTATACAACAGCCGCCCGCCAACGACAAATACAAGGAACTGAAGGCGACCCTCATCGAGAGTTTCGTCCCCTCGGCCGAGGAAAGGGCCGGGAGGATACTGGCGATTTACGGCCACGGGGGGCGTAGACCGATGGCCCTCATGGAAGACATGCTGCAGCTGAGGGAGGCAGACAATGACAACTTCCTCTTTCAACACTTCTTCCTCAGCACTCTGCCGACGCACATGAGAGGGATCCTGGCCAACATGCGGTGTAAGACCCAGCAGGACTTCCGCACGCTTGCCCGAGAAGCGCAGCGGCTCATCAACTCCTGCGGCGAGCAGATGGCCACAGCAGCATCGGCAGATCTCGGCGTGGAAGCCCAGAGCATCGGAGAATCACAGGCGACGGAGCAGAACCCGCCCACCATGGCAGCGACGCGACCAAGGCGCAGCAAACGGGATGACCTCTGCTACTACCATCGACGTGTCGCCGAGAGGGCATACAAATGCGTGCCCCCCTGCAGTTTCAAGAGCTCGGAAAACTTGAAAGCCAGGAACTGTTAGCAGCTACGGCTCTCGGCGAGACAAACAAGCTGCTCTACGTGACTGACGGGCACTCCGGGAGACAGTTCCTCATTGACACCGGAGCTCAGGTGAGCTTCATCACCCCGTCCTACGCAGACCGGGCAACAGGACCCCGTGGAAACGGAGCGATGGCAGCTAACGGCTCGATCATCAACACTTTTGGTGAAAGAAACCTGCCTCTGTCCATTCACGGCCGCAACTATAGGTGGAGCTTTATTATAGCGGCGGTGAGTTTTAACTTGTTGGACGCTGATTTCTTATGTGCACATGGGTTGTTAGTCGATCTTGCAAACAGACGCTTAGTTAATGTCATTTTCTTCTATCCCCTGTTCAGCTCGAGTGTCCCCACCACCCGTGCAGGCCAGCGTCGCCACAGCAGGAGGTAAGTTTGACCAACTCCTCACCCAATTTCCAGCACTCACAGTTCCCAAATTTTCAGCAACAGTATCGAAACACGGGGTGGAACACTTCATTCCCACAACGGGCCCACCTGTTTTCGCTAGAGCTCGGCGCTTAGACGCGACCAAGCTCGCCATAGCACGCAACGAGTTTGCCAGCCTGGAAAAACTGGGCATTATTCGGCGCTCGAAAAGCCCTTGGGCATCGCCACTGCATATGGTCCCGAAAACCGACGGTTCCTGGAGACCTTGCGGTGATTATCGCAGATTAAACAATGCAACAGCACATGACCGCTACCCAATCCCTCACATTCAGGATTTTTCACTACATCTGGCGGGTGCGTGCATTTTTTCTAAAATAGACCTGGTCCGCAGCTACCACCAAGTTCCGGTTCGACCTGAAGACGTCCCTAAAATGGCTGTAATAACCCCTTTTGGTCTTTTTGAATTTTTGCGAATGCCGTTTGGCCTCAAAGGCGCTGCTCAAACTTTTCAGCGTATGATGGACGCAGTAGTACGCGACCTCCCCTTCGTGTTTGTCTACCTCGACGATATTCTGGTAGCCAGCACGTCGGAGGAAGAACACGAACAACACCTCACTACGGTTTTTCAGAGGCTAGAAGAGCACGGGTTAATAATTAACCCGGCAAATGCCGATTCGGCGTGTCACAAATTGATTTCTTGGGACACAGAGTTTCACCAGAAGGGGCAGTTCCATTGCCAGACAAAGTGCGCGCGGTAGCAAACTTCCCCCGACCACAAACGGTCAGATCACTACAGGAATTTTTAGGAATGGTAAATTTTTACAACCGTTTCCTCCCTCGCGCAGCTCAACTCATGCAGCCCCTATATGCCGTGCTCAGAAAACAAAAGCCCTACAACGCGGTCGAATGGACCCCGGAGCGGGAACGCGCCTTCGTGGAAGTAAAAAGAACACTAGCGGATGCTGCATTGTTAGTCCACCCCGATCCCTCGGCACGCATAGCACTGACCACAGACGCTTCAGACCTGGCCATAGGGGCGGTTGTGGAACAACATGTCGGCGGAACCTGGCAACCGCTAGCATTTTTTAGCAAATCCTTAAACCAAACCGAGCGCAAATACAGCACTTTTGACAGAGAGCTGCTAGTGCTTCATTTATCCATCCGCCATTTCCAGTTCTGGCTGGAAGAGCGGCGTTTCACGGCTTTTGTAGACCACAAACCACTCACTTTTGCGATGGCTAAAATTTCAGAACCGTGGTCGGGCAGGCAACAAAGACAGCTGGCTGCAATTTCAGAGTTTACCACAGATATTCGACACGTGGCAGGCAAACTTAATGTGGTGGCAGATTGCCTCTCCCGCGCCGTGACATCGTCAGGGCACGAGGAAGCAGATTATACTACCGCAGCCGCAGAGCTCATGGCCAACGCGGACGCGTACGCAGCCCCAATTCACGTAGGGATAGATTACGCGGCCATGGCAGCGGAACAAAGCAGTGACGTGGACGTGCGCGCGCTCCAGTCTGGACCAACCGGGTTAAGGCTGGAGGAAAGGGGTTTGCGTGACGGTGTGCCCCCCCTAATCTGCGACGTGTCAACCGGTCGACCTTGCCCGGTAGTCCCAGCTGAGTGGCGCCGCCGCGTTTTTGACTCGGTGCACTCCCTCTGCGCGCCTCGGTGAAAATGGTCGCGGAGAAGTTTGTTTGGTCAGGCCTGCGTAAAAATGTAAAGGAGTGGGCGAGGACTTGCATGTCTTGCCAACGCGCCAAAATTCACAAACACACGAAAGCTCCTCTGGAACCCTTCCGAATCCCGGCCAGGAGGTTTGACCACGTACACGTCGACCTCGTGGGCCCACTCCCGTCGTCTCAGGGGATCACACACCTTTTAACAATGGTAGACCGGACCACACGCTGGCCAGAAGCGGTCCCGCTGGCGTCAACCACGGCCGCGAAAGTCGCTCACGTTTTTTTAACAACCTGGGTGGCGCGTTTCGGCGTCCCATCGGACATTACGTCAGATAGGGGGCCTCAATTTGTCTCAGAGCTATGGTCAGCCATGGCCAGCAGCTTAGGGGCAACAATTCATCGCACCACCGCGTATCACCCTCAGGCTAACGGGTTATGCAAGCGTTTTCATAGGTCTTTAAAGGCCGCCCTCAGGGCCTCACTGACGGATACAGATTGGGTAAATAAACTTCCCTGGGTTTTATTAGGGTTGCGTTCTGCGCCTAAGGAGGATCTAGACGCCTCCCCGGCAGAATTAGTTTTTGCACAACCTCTCAGGCTCCCGGGTGAGTTCTTACCAGAACATCCAGAGCCCGGGCGCCTCCCAGCCCTGAGGCCCCTAAGCAGCACGGGACCGGGCACGCTCCCTGGACCCGTACGTCACTCTTTTCCGCGGGTTTTCGTTCCCCAAGCTTTGAAAAACGCTGAGTTCGTTTTTGTTAGGCACGAAGCTTTAAAACCAACCCTCCGCCCACCATATGATGGACCATATAGAGTGCTGGAACCTGGTGATAAGCATTTTGTGCTTGATTTAGGGGACAGAAAAGAAACAGTCAGCATTGACAGACTTAAGCCTACTTTCATGTTGAGCGACGAACCTGCACGGGTGGCGAGAGCACCTCGACGGGGTAGACCCCCCAAGAGACACACCTCAACCCCCCTGCAGGGACCAAATAACCACTCTCCTCCCCAAGCCACAGATTCCTTTCAGGACGGCCCCGCCAGGATGCCAAAGCGGGCCTACAGCAGATTTGGGAGAAGATTGAAACCCAGACGACACATAGACTGATGTAAAATTGACAAGGGGTTGTAAGCTATGCCGTTGAATTTTGCCATTGCAGAGTTAGGGCTGACATATGACATAGACTATACTGTTGTTGTTACCACTGAATTTTTAACATTAACATGCTGTATAGCTTGAAGGTTAGCATGGCTGCTGAGGATATTTTTCCCTTTTCCCTGTTGATGTGAATAACGGTATAATATGTCATGGATGTTACCTTAAGCTGTGAACTTAATTTTATTGTCCTTTTCTTAGACGTTTGGGGGGGGGGGGCTGTGGCTTATATTATTCCATACCTACATATGTATAGACACAAGAGGAATGTTTAGAGATTGCATATGTGGAATGACCTCACGTCTCAGAGCAGGACAATAGGTCTCGACCACCGGCGAAGATCAACGAGCAGACGGAGACTCAGCGGTGGAGACCTGAATGGACTTCCTGACCCCCCAGGGTCAGGTGGAGGAGAGAGAGGACAATAGAAGGAGATAACGCGGATGTGTGATGTCGGCTTTTGTTATGCGATGTCTTTTGTTATGTGATGTATAAGTACGAAGGTCTGACTGCGCTCAGCCTCTTTTCTGCTTTTGCATTGAGATGAGACATGTTGGGGATTGGAAGCCGACAATAAACCTGATTTATAAAATCACTTCGCTTCCTTATTTCAAGCTCCCTACAGTTTACAGACATAACATTTTTCCCCCCTTTAAAAAAATGCAGGCATACGGATTAACCCACCCAAATTTATAGCCTGACTCACACTCTAACTGGAGAAAATTATGTACAAAAAATAAATAGAAAATCTATCCAGTCACACAACCAAGGCTGGGGGCCGGGTAGACTACCAGTGACCCCTACACGGCTAGGTGGGTTATTCTGCCGCCTTTACTCATTAGTCCAGAAAAGAAAATGAGCCGTGTTTCTTAAAAGAAATTAATCCCAGAACATACACATATACACAATAAATTCTAAACAGTAAACATACACAATCAACCCCACTCCACTGGTGGCTTCCCACCCCAACACACACCACACTTGGGGACACCAAAATTTAAAAAAAAAAAATTCTTGTTGAGGCACACAATTTATCACTTTCAATTTACATATTAACACACCTCAGGTCGAGCCTCCGAGCACCTATTACTTCAAGCCAATTATTAAGCAGGATTTACCTCAAGGGGTGTTAAATGTCACAACCCGCTACATTTTACAGAGAATACCAAAATTAGCTCAGTACTAATTTAATTAAATTTTTTCTTTTAATTTCACACCAATTTTATCAAATACATTCAATTAATCATTTAAATAAACACATCAATAACACAAACGGAGCACAACCCAGTAGAGGTTGTGCAGTTACCAAGGGTACAGTTACCAAGGGTAACAGTTACCAAGGGTACCAAGGGTAACAGTTACCAAGGGTAACTGGCACCTCTTTTAACTTTACCGCCACCGTCACCGTTGTGGCCCCCTGCTCACCGGCCAATTTCAGCCAAGATACGGGAACAGGTGAGACCAGTCTCTCGATGTCGCCTATCATCACAGGCATGCCGCCCAGTACCCTCATCCAGGGCGACTTGAGCTCTGGCACAGGTACCCTCCTGTGATGATCCTGAGCGATATTGGTCTTGCTCACTCTCCAGGGTGCCAGGAAGTTCCTCATCGAACACCGCGCCGTCTATCACTCTCAGGGTTGGACAGTCCCATGTCTCGGCCAGTTGGCACCGAGTCGGTGGTTCCAACGTTCCCACCATGGTCAGCCGACCTCCTCCACAACCACAAAGCAGCACCAGGTTGCTGTCAATCCTGACGTGTGGGGAAGAACATCTCATGGTCGTCCAGTCCAGCACAGAGCCCACTGCTCCCGCGTCGATCCACAAAACCACTTCCACACCGTCCAACTCCATCATACAGTAAGCATGTCCGTTGGTGCTCAGAGACACAGCATGAACAACCGTGAGGGCACGAGAGTCCTCTTTGTGCCACGGACCTCCTCGCTCGGATCTGTGGCATGCTCTGGTGATATAAAGCAAGTGGCCACATGTGTTGCAGCGCTCCGCTCTTGCTGAACAATCTTTGGCTATGAAATGGTGCTTCATGGACCCACAGCCCTCACCTTTGGGCTTTCCCGGGGTAGACCTCACATTCACAGCACTAGCATCATCCTCCACGCTTTCCATGCTGACCGGGTCCAGTGCATGCATGGTTGGTGGTGATTCCAGATGTTGGTGTGATAAGCACTCACTCAGCTCCCGTGGTAGTTTATCCACAGCTTCCAGCTGTTGAGCCAACTCGATGGCTGTGTGTAGCGCCAGCTCACCCAAAAACACCAGCAGCCTTGGCCCCATCACAGCACTGTTGGCACACTCCGCCAGCCGATTGCGAATCATCCTCGTCTCCAATAATCCAAGCTGGCACCTGCTGACCATCAGCTCCAAGTCTGTCACGAACAGCTGAATAGGCTTGCCCACCTATTGGCGGCTCTGTCAAAACCGAATCTTGCAAACCAAGACGTTTTCCAGGGCGCAAAAATAGCGTGCCACCAGCTCAAACAGTTCAACCAAGCTATCTCAGCCACTCACTGTGCTTATAACACACTGTTCCTCCATTCCAGGATTGTGCCTCAACCACTCACGTGCACACAACTGCTCCAGCCTCCCAAGGTCCAGTGCCATCATGTAAGTCCGGAAAATGGTGCATTACCTCGGCTAGGGGGCCAGTGGCTCGCCGGAGAGCTCCAAAACCGGCCGAATTTCAAACCCACACACTTCCATACCTTGTTTTAATCCACTTTTATCCTCGTCTATCAGTGTGAAATGCAAAGTGTACAGAGCGACAGTACTGGGTACTCTATTGTACGGTGCTGAAACTTGGACTGTCTACAGAGTGCAGGTAAAGAAACACGCATACATGATGAGACACCTTCAAGCCATAATGAACGTCTCATGGAAAGACAAGATAACCAATCAGAATCAGAATCACTTTATTGCCAAGCATGTTTACAAAATAAACATACGAGGAATTTGACTTGACCTTGGGCGTGCAGAAGCGCATCCCAGGGCCGCGGCAGCCTGAAGGCGCCTGTCATCAGTGGAGGGTAAAGAGGGGGGAATGGGGGAGGGAATGACACAATGGGCAGAGAGAAAAAACATAGTTAATCAAAATAAAGATTACATAGATAATCTAAATTGTGATTACATAGAAAAAAATCCCTCTAAGCACAATTAGCAGACTAATACAGATCACACAATACAAAGAAGCAAAGAGAGACCAGTGTATGTAGTCAGCATGTAATAATCAGTGTGAGTGCAGTGTTGAGTGTATCAGTTGCTATTGTACAACAAAGGGGCGCCTCCTGGCAACGGATGGTTGTTATGTTCATGTATTCAAAACACAGATAAGCATGTCCCAGAGTCTTTCTCTCTTCGTGCATGCCAGATGGCAAAGTTCTGTATTAGACACATGATAGCGCTGTCCTTGAAGAGTCCGGTTTGCTGAACAACAGCAATTGTTGTTATTGTTTGGGTTAAAGAGAAGCCAAAACACCTTCCAGCACAATCTCTGCACCTGGAGGAACGAGTTCCCAAGGACGTCGAATCAAGGCCAGATGAGCACAGTCACTTGGAGCATAGTATTTTCCACTCTCATGCGATTCTGTGCATCACAAATAATTCAATTCAATTCACAGGCTTAAATCGCTGGTCGAATTGTTGAAGGAGCTTCGCCGGGATCCGCATTTTGACCAGCTCTTCCAACTTTATTAATTTTCGATACACTAGGAAACTCCGGAGCCAAACAGTAGAATCCTGCGATCATATCCAAACAGATAGATGTCTTCTGCATCTTCAGTCGAATCACACAGACACATGAGTTCCAATTAACCATGAGTCACACATTTGGGCTCCCCCGGGCCCGATTTCCTGTTAAAAAGGTGGTGTCAATTGCAGTAAAGCCTGAAATTCCATTTTTTTCCATTTTCCGTTTGGATTGAGATCAGCGAGAAGGAGCGAGACACAGACACAGACTCTACCATCAATGGAGGACATGCTAATACAGACAAACCTGAGATGGCTTGGACATGTTGAGAGGATGGACTACCAGCGTCTCCCTCGGCAGTTACTCTACTCACAGTTATGCGAGGACAAACGCAATCAGGGTAGACCAAGGCTCAGATTTAAAGACACTGTAAAAAGAAATTGGAAGAAGCTGGATATAGACAGGAGTTCCTGGCGGCGGAAGGCTAAGGACAGAGCTGCATGGAGGAATCTGATCAGACCGAAATGAAACAGTCATTGTCACCCAGGACAGACTGCTATGATGATGCTCGTAGCCAAATGTTATGTTTGTATATGGAGCCAGGGACGAGGCCAGGTGTCGAACTGAACAAACGTTTATTAGAGAGGTACTCTACAGCACGGGCACAACCGTCAGGCAGAAGAGGTGGCAAAGAGACCGCCCCTCCTGCCCACTGCCCTCTTATAGCCACAGGTGATGGCAGAACCGGAAGGTGGAGCCACCACCCATACCACATAAATAAGAGCCCAAACTCCAACACAACAAGCTCCTCTGAAAAATAATTTTCAGCATGCTGAAAATTTTCTGATGTATCCAGCATACGGCTGATAACATCCTGCATAAAGCAAATGGCATACTTGCAGCGTTGGATCACAGGAAAAACCCGTACAGAGCTCTCTTCCTGCAGTACATACGCACACACACGTTATTTGTATAACAGGACCTGTTGGGTTTTTTTACCCCCGCCAAAGGGGGAGGTTATGTGATCATCGGCGTTGGTTTGTCTGTTTGTTTGTTTGTCTGTTTGTCTGTCTGTTTGTTTGTCTGTTAGCAAGATAACTCAAAAAGTTATAGACGGATTTTTGTGAAATTTTCACAGATTGTCAGAAATGGGGTATCCTACAGATGATTACATTTTGGTGGTGATCCGGATCACCGTCCACAAGAAAACCGCCATTACGCAAAATGCCGTTTTCCTGAATAACTACTAAACCACTAATCCTATCATTGTCAATCCAATTGTTGTGAATCCAATTGCTAGTCATATGTTTTCATGGTCAAGGAATCTGAAAGCGTACACACAAACACTGTATGGGGCGAACTGTGGCGCTAAACCGCCATTACGAAAAATGCCATTTTCCTCAATAACTACTGAACCACTAATCCTATCATTGTCAATCCAATTGCTAGTCATATATTTTCATGGTCAAGGAATCTGAAAACGTACACACAAACACTGTATGGAGGGAACTGTGGCCGCCATTATGGAAAAGCCCATTTTCAAGAATAACTACTGAACCACTCATCCTATCATTGTGAATCCAATTGCTTGTCATATGTTTTCATGGTCAAGGAATCTGAAAACGTACACACAAACACTGTATGGGGGGAACTGTGGCGCTAAACCGCCATTGCGGAAAATGCCATTTTCGTCAATAACTACTGAACCACTACTCCTATCATTGTCAATCCAATTGCTTGTCATATGTTTTCATGGTCAAGGAATCTGAAAACGTACACACAAACACTGTATGGGAGGAACTGTGGCCGCCATTACGGAAAATGCCATTTACCTGATTAACTACTGAACCACTAATCCTATCATTGTCAATCCAATTGCTAGTCATATCTTTTCATGGTCAAGCAATCTGAAAACGTACACACAAACACTCTATGGGGGGAACTGTGGCCACCATTACGGAAAATGCCATTTTCGTGAATAACTACTGAACCACTAATCCTATCATTGTCAATCCAATTCCTAGTGATATGTTTTCATGGTCAAGGAATCTGAAAACGTACACACAAACACTGTATGGGAGGAACTGTGGCCGCCATTACGGAAAATGCCATTTACCTGATTAGCTACTGAACCACTAATCCTATCATTGTCAATCCAATTGCTAGTCATATCTTTTCATGGTCAAGCAATCTGAAAATGTACACACAAACACTCTATGGGAGGAACTGTGGCCGCCATTACTGAAAATGCCATTTTCGTGAATAACTACTGAACCGCTGCTTGTCATATGTTTTCATGATCAAGGAATCTGAAGACTGTATGGGGGGAACTGCGCCGCTTGGCGGAGGTCTGCGCTCTCCGAGTGCTTTTCTAGTTTTTACATTTAACTGTAGTCTGTATGATCATCTGTCCTGTGTTGTTCTGATACGCATGCCAAAATGTCAGAACACCAGAGGAGGAGGATTCAATCAGTTGATTGCCTGAAGTGCAGAGAGCAGCTGTTTACTTTGCTGTTGGCTGTGCCTCCCAGCAAAAGCACACTCCATGTATTATCTTGGTTTTATTTTTTCACTTTATGGAAAGTAAACTTTTTTATTGCCATCCGCTCACGTGCCTTTGAGCCAGGTTGTGACAACTGTTATCTGATGTTCCTAACGTGTCACATCAGCTGTTTTAGGCACAACTGACCTGACTGATTTGACAGCTCTGCCAGGTCGGTCACGCCCCCCACCGTGGTCTCTGGATGGGAGAATCATCTTGGTTGAACAGAGATAATGGCTCCCAAAACTAGGATTCATGGATCGGGAGGCAACGGCAGTTTGGCATGATTGTGCTATGCAGAAGTTAGACTATTGCTGCGCATAAGCTGTGAATGTTGGCAACACGTTAAGCATTAGATGGTTTAAGTTACTATTACTTAATTATATGTCCAAGTCGTTACAGATACACGATGCATACGGCCAAAAGTGAAAATTTCGGTGTATCCCAGCATTTTAGACCAATTTTTATACATTTGGCAAACGCTGCCTAAATCGTCATGTGTGACAGTAGACAGCTCAAGTTTACAAACCCTGTCTGGCTCCAAGTATCTACCTGATCAGTTGCAAACAACAGGAATTGCCAGCAAGATAATTTGCAGCACTCCTCGGAGGCTGTAATCCAAGGATACCGCTCATTGTTAATATGGAAGTGATGGACAAACCCTTTCCCCGGCTGAATTGAGCCTGCTAGCTTTGGGGTTGGTCGACTTCTCTTCACAATAACCAGCTTTTCTTAAAAAGTCTTTCTGGAAAATTGATTTTTTTTTAAAATATCAACAACCAAATCATTTTCCTTCCCCCTGTCAGCCATTGTGGGTGGAAAAACAGCTATTACATTTAAACAGATACAATATATTGTAACTGCTTCAGCAAGTCACTGGCGTTTTGCTAGCTAGGATCCTCTGCATTGTGGGTGGAGGAGTCTAACCATCCAATCAAAAGATGTGAAAATGCAGACATTCTCAGATGCCTTCTATGTGTACCCCTGGATGTACAGAAGACATCTGATTTGTTAAAGCAACAGGAAAAAGCTGAACAGTTAATTTAACCTATAGCGCCGCACTGTTAATTCCTGAAGGCCCAAGGCAGATTTGCTTGACCCTGACAACACAGATGACTGGAATATGATTGTGTCATGGTCTGAGCGCCGATATCGTCCGCGCTCGGGTCATGCAGTAGTTTCCTCCCATTTGGTGTGTGTTCCCTGTGGCTCTCCGAGCGTTTATTGTGACAGCGCTCAGGGGGCTTCCGGCTGTCAGAGCTGAGCTCCTCTGACAGCTGAATTGCATTGAATGGATTGCCTCATCAGCTGTTTCATCCTGAGCCCTACTTAAGGGAGCAGCTTAGGTTATTCCGGGCTGCAAGCTCATCAGATGTTCACCGGTGAACAACCCTTCATTTTCCATCCGTCGTTGTAAGTGTTATTCTGAGACTCTGTGTTTCTTTGTCTGTACCATTACCTTAGTTGTGTTTTAGCCCCCCGTGGCTCATTATTTTGATTGTTTGTCGTCTGTAATGAATTGTGCAAACTCATGGGTGGCCTATAGCATCTCATTTGCGGTCCATGAAGGCCGCACCATGACAGTAGATTACAGCCAGAACGAGACGCCGGTTACTGTGAGTTTTGCCTAATTTGGACTTGTTTTCCCTGTCTGGGTACCTGCGTGCTGGGAGATTATGTCGCCGCTCAGGGGCCACGCTCGGAGCCTGGGCTACGAGGTGGTGGAGGCCCTCGACTATATTGATGGAACCTTTTGCACCACTCGTCTCTACGACACTTCCAGCAATGTACGCTGGCACCTGGACCTCGCTGAGGCAATCATTAACTGCCTTCCTCGCTACTCCAACCACCCTGAAGTCATGGCGAGGAAGGCAGACATCTCTGCGCTCCGGGAGAGACTCCGTGGGCTGGAGGGAAACTCCAGCAGGAAGCTGAAGAGAAGGCACCCTTGATCCTTGCTTCGGGATCCCGTTCCTGTCCCCGATCCAGTCCAGGAGTTTGCACCACCCAGGGGTCATCCCCAAAGGAGTGAGACATCAGTCGGGATCCCCTCGGAGAAGTTACAGCTGACAGCTATTTCCATCCGGGACCGAGTGGCTGCAGCTCGCTCCGCCATCCACCCCACACAGATCATGAAACATGTGACGGCGGCGGTCAGGCTGGTGGAGAGGAATCCTGAACTGTGTGATTATCCGGAATATGCTGACCTGCTTGCCTCTGTTTCCGCGCAGGAGCGGCGTTTTCCTAACCTCACCTTCGTCTCGCCCTCTGCCAGTAAACGTCGTCTCCATGCAGATTGCACACCTCAGCGAGAACCCCGTCTGGATCGAGTTCCGGGTAGCCACACAAACTCTGTCTTCCAGCCAGCTGCAGCCTCCGTGTCTTGTTGAAGAGGTAAAACAGCCGCCTCCCCCTCCAGGTCATCTCTCCCCGCTGTTCCGTCATCTCCTCGTTCCCGGTTCACCTCAGCTGTTTCTCCCTCCTCCTCGATGTTCACCCCAGCTGCTGTGAGCTCCACGAGTCCGTCTCTGGATGCTCCCGTTCCTGATCCGGTGCACGAGGCTCCTCTTCGTCTTCCCGGAGGGTCCTCCATTTCCATCCAGCGGGGGAAGGGAAGATTCAAGTTCACTGCGGCGGGTCCCATCAGCCCTCCGGGAATTAGGCAAGTGTCTATTCATTCTTTTCCTGTATTGGGTGAATTGCCTTGTTTGATTCCTGGGGGTGGAGTTCGGGGTTCACTGCCCCCCGAGCTTCCTCCACCTGCTGCAGAAATTAATTATGAACCTGCCGCCTTTGTGTCTCCTTCCCCTGAGCATTCCTCGGCGCCAGGGTCACCCCAGGGTCACCGGTGCGGAGTCGATCCCGGTCGCTGTGCTGGAGGTTCTGGGTTTGGGTTTGGAGGCCGTTCCTGGTGCTGCGCCAACCCAGTCAGGGTCCATCGCGGGCCTGGCATTGACCCAATCGGGGTTTGACGTGGGTGCAGCCGCGACCCAATCGTGGTCCATCGTGGGTGCAGCATTGACCCAGTCGGGGTCCGTCATGGGTTGTGTTCCGGCCCACTTGGGGTCCGACGTGGGTGCCACGCTGACCCAGTCGGGGTCCGTCATGGACGCTGCTCTGACCCAGTCGGGGTCCGTCGTGGGTGCGGCACGGTCCCGCTAGGGACCAGTACAATGTCCGCATCACTGCAGATGCTGCTCCGATCTGTCTGTCAGTCTCTCACTCCATCCTCCCCTCACTCATGAATAAGACCCCGAGATACTTAAACTCCTCCACTTGGGGCAGGAGCTTGTCCCCAACCCAGAGAGGACAATCCACTTTTTTCTGGCTGAGGAACATGGACTCGGACTTGGAGGTGCTGATTTTCATCCCAGCCACTTCACACTCAGCAGCAAACCATCCCAGAAAGACCTGTAGGTCATTGCTGGATGAAACCAACAGGACAACATCATCTGCAAATAACAGAGATGAGATCTTGACCAAGCATGACACCCTCCATTCCCTGGCTGCGCCTAGAAGTCCTGTCCATAAAAATTATGAACAGGAGCTGTGACAAAGGACAACCCTGACGGAGTCCAGCTCTCACAGGGAATGAGTCTGACCAAGTGTTGGCAATATGAACCAAACTCTCACAACGGTCGTATAGAGACCAGATAGCTCGTAACAACAAGCCCAATACCCCATACTCCCGAAGCACCCCCCACAAAAAACCTCAAGTCAAATCCCTTCTCCAAGTCCACAAAACACATGTAAACTGGTTGGGCAAACTCCCACGAACCCTCAAAGATTCTCGAGAGGGTAACGAATTGGTCCGATGTGCCATGGCCAGGACGAAAACCCCATTGCTCCTCTTGAATCTGAGGTTTGACCAACAGCCGGACTCTCCTCTCCAGTACCTTGACATAGACCTTCCCAGGGAGGCTGAGGAGTGTGATCTCTCTAAAGTTGGAGCACAGCCTCCGGTTCCCTTTCTTGAGGAGAGGAACCACCACCCTGGCTTGCCATGCCAAAGGCACTGTCCTGGACCTCCATGCAATGTTGCAGAGGCATGCCAACCATGACAGCCCTACAACATCCAGTGCTTTGAGATACTCAAGGCGAGTCTTGTCCACCCCCTGGGCCCGGCCACCAAGAAGCTTTTTCACCACCTTGGCAACCTCAGCCCCTGTGATAGGCGAGTTGTTCCCCTCATCTACAAGCCCTGCTTCCTCTGTGGAAGGTGTGTCAGTGGGATTGAGAAGATCCTCAAAGTATTCCTTCCACCGCCCAACGATATCCCCAGTCGAAGTCAGCAGCGCCCCAGCCACACCATACACGGGGAGCTGCTTCCCCCTTCTGAGCCCCGGACAGTTTGCCAGAATCTCTTCGTGGCCAACTGAAAGTCTTGTTCCATGGCCTCACCGAACTCCTTCCACACCCAAGTTTTTGCTTCAGCAACCAGCTGAGCTGCACTCCGCTTGGCCTGCCGGTACACCTCAGCTGCTTCGGGAGTCACATAAGCCAACCAAGCTTGATAGGACTCCTTCTTCAGCTTAATAGCCCCCCTCACCACCAGTGTTGGGCAAGTTACTAAAAAATAGTAACTAGTTAGTTAATAGTTACTTCTTTTCAAAAGTAACTGAGTTACTTTTGAGTTACTGTATGATTAAAGTAACTAGTTACTTGGAAAAGTAACTTTCATGTGACTTTTAAATGCATACTTAAATCACCTTGCACACACAGCAAGATCAAGAGCCCCTTGTTCTCATCAGAAAAAAGAAGAAAAAGAAAACTGATGAGAAATAAAGTCTCATCTTACAGAGAAAAAATGTATCAGATTTACACAAACTATTGTAATCAGTAGAAAGTCAGAAATTTACTAGAAATAAAGCTGTGAATTCACAGAGAAAATTTTGGACCCCCTAGTGGGCCGTTTTTGGCCCATGAGCCAGATGTTTGACATCCCAGGACCAGCCCATTAAAAATGCCTATTTAGAGGATTTACTTCCATGAAATAGTTGCATATCACAACAGCATGTAAGTGAATAAGATAAAATAAAGCAGAAAGCACAGATAAATGAAAGTTCACCCCTTACTGCAACAAATCACAGTCACTTTTTCTCTGTGCGTAACAAAACTTTAAATGCATTTAATGCGGACATTAAATGTGAGCTTCTTGCTCAAAAAATACTCATGTTTAATCACAGAGGTAGGAGCTGGTAGGCGCTACTTACTGCTTGGACAACAGGTGATCAGGTCTTGATATGAGAAGTCGCCACCGCCACGGCATTTCTTCACCGGGTTGTGATGTGAACTGGGGCAGAACAGGAAACAGACCCACGGAGGAGACTGTGACGGCTGCGTCAGTTACAGTACGGTCAGTTTATATTTATTTGCTTGCCATTGCCTTTGGCATGACAACCTCCAGTGGCTTGAGGCCGCTGGTGGCGCTGGGGACGGCAGTCCCCCCCATAGCAACCGAAACTGTGTATTCATCCCCAGTTGGCAGCTGATGAGGAGGGTGTCTAACAACTGCAAGTTGTATGATTGTCTATTTGTGCTAAAATATCTATCCATATTAATAAAACGACTAACGCATCTGATCAAATTTCAGTAACTGTAACGCATTACTGAATTTTTAAACAGTAATTTCATTACACAGAGCATTATTGCAAAAGTAGTGGCGTTTCAGTAATGTGTTACTTTGTAACGTGTTACTCCCAACACTGCTCACCACTGGTGTCCACCACTTGGTTTGGGAGTTGTCACCACGAGATGCATCGGCGACCTTGTGGCCACAGCTCTGGGCAGCCGCTTCAACAATGGAGGTGGAGAACATGGCCCATTCAGACTCCATGACTCCAGACTCCCTCGGGATGTGGTTGAAGTTCTTCCGGAGGTGGGAGTTGAAGACCTCCCGGACAGAGGCCTCAGCCAGACTTTCCCTGCACATCCTCATGATACTTTTGGGTTTACCAGATCTGACTTGCAACCTCCCCTGCCATCGGATCCAACTCACCACCAGGTGGTGATCAGTTGACAGCTCTGCACCTCTCTTTACCCGAGTGTCCAAGACATATGGTTGCAGGTCTGATGACACGATAACAAAATCAATCATTGACCTGCGACCTAGGGTGTCCTGGTGCCAGGTGCACATATGGACGCTCTTAAGCTTGAACATGGTGTTTGTTATGGACAAACTGTGGTTAGCACAGAAGTCCAATAACTGAACACCACTTGGGTTAAGATCAGGCAGGCCGTTCCTCCCAATCACCCCCCTCCAGGTTTCACTGTCGTTGCCCACGTACGCATTGAAGTCCCCCAGTAGGACAATGGAGTCTCCAAGAGGAGCACCCTCCAGCTCCCCAGTCAGAGACTCCAAAAAGGGTGGGTACTCTGAACCATCATCTCGTGCATAGGCACAAATGATGGTCAGGACCCATTTCCCAACCCAAAGACGCAGGGAAACAACCTTTTCATCCACTGGGGAAAACTCCAATATAGAGGCAGCGAGGTGGGGGGATACAAGTATACCCACCACTTCTCGTCGCCTCTCACCCGGGGCAACTCCAGAGTAGGCCAAGCTCCAGCTCCTCTCCAGGAGACTGTTTCCAGAACTAGAGCTGTGTGTTGAGGTGAGGCCAATCTAGCCGGTATCTCTCAGCCTCATGCACCAGCTCAGGCTCCTTCCCCACCAGAGAGGTGACATTCCATGTCCCAAAAGCCAGTTTAGGAAGCTTGGGATCAGACCGCCAAGGCCTCTGCCTTCGACTCCCATGCACCGGACCCCCATGATCCCTCCTGCAGTTGGTGAGCCAACTGGAGGGAGGACCCATGTAACTCCTTCGGGCTGAGTCCGGCCGGGTCCCATGTAATAAATGTATAAATAAATAAATGAATGAATGAATAAATAATTAAATAAATAAATGCATAATTAAAATAATAGATAATTATATGCTGAAATAGATGCAGAAATAAATAAATAAATAAATAAATGTAGAAATAAATAAATGATTTAAATGTATTTTTGAATTGTAACATGCCTACATTTCTACAGTTTTCTTTTCTTTTCTTTATTTATGTTTTTATTTCTGCATTTCTGCATTTTCACATTTATTTATTTATGTATTTCTGTCTTTCTGTGCTAATGAGGTAGGTGGGGCTGACCCTACTCTAAAGCAGGATTGGTAAACTCGGACCGAGAGACAGAAGCAAACACTCCCAGCAAGTGCTTCTTGTATAAGGCACGTTCGCACGCATGTACGGACACACACACACACACACACACTTGCTAGTCTTTAGTTGGAGGGAAACTTGTGCAGCTCTGTAATGGCTTCAGCAGGGAGAGTGGTGGCAGAGCTGCTGCGGGATGAAGCTCGATTATACTGGGGGATAAAAAGTAAGATGGATGTCCAGTGGTTGCTTCCTCTGTCTCTGAGAGGATGTAAAGTTGATGAGTGGCTCCTTGAAGTCTGTCTAAGATTTCAGGATCAACTTCCACATCCACATCAATATTTGCGTTGAGCTGAGCTAAATCATCCATTAATCTTTCCAGGCGAAACTGTAGATAGTCGTTGAATACATAGTGATGTGTAGTGAGTGTGTAGTGTGTATGTCTTGCTGTACTCACCCTGGGTGTGACGTCAGGCGGGCTGCGGCACCACTATAAATAGTTCTGTGTGTGTGTTCAATAAAGGGAGTTTACTGCATGGCATAAGACCGACTCCGACCATCATTACAGACATAACATTTTGGTGACGAGGAGAAACTATGGGGGCGTATGGGCTACCTCCACCATTATCACCGTTTCTGGAATATCCGGGAGAGCCAGCGATCCTGTGGCCAAACTGGGTGGCCATATTCGAGGGTTATATCGTGGCGCTGGGCCTAAGTAGACTCGATGGAGTACAAAGACGAGCACTTCTGGCCCACCATCTTGGCATAGAAGGTCAGAAAATTCTCTGTATGTTGGGAGAAATGGAGTCTTATGCGGATGCTGTCTGGCGGCTGGCCGAATATTTTGCTGAACATACGAGGACCACGAAACTGCGGGTAATGGAACTGTTGGTGCCAAAAGAGGCTAAGCAAGCTAGCTTGGAGAAGCTAGCGGCTCAGTCAGTGACAATGGGGAAGTTAGCCACGAAGCTAGGTGTGCGCCAAAACCAAGCTACCAGCTAGACTTCGAGGTAGAACCGGGGCCACGAGGGGGAGAGCCCCCGGTCACCGGAGACGGCAAACCAGCCGAGGAGCTCAGCTCATTGGAGTTGGAGCAGCAACAGCCGGGCGCAGAGGCAGCGCAGTAGAGTGCCTTGGACGATGGTGCTGGGTGCAGCAACGAGATGCCTGGGTCAACGAGTGACACCGACGAGAGTGATGCTGAAAGTCCCAGGAAGCAGCAGCGACGGCCGGACACAGAGACAGCACAGCGGAGCACCTCAGATGACAGAGAGGAGGTGCCAGTGTGACAGAGATCATCCTGCGCAGTTCGCCCCACACGGGACACGAACCCGCGACCTCTCAGTCAACTACACAGTTCGAGCATGGGAGACACAGCACGATCGCGCTGAGCTAAAGGTCCGACCGGTAGCTCAGCGCTACCGATACTGTATGAGGCTTTGGGAGGGAGGTTTTACTAACGTTCTACGCCGAACAGCACTAGTTGGCATCCGTTACACTCTCCCCCTTAAACCTCACTCCCATGCCGGGTTCACGGCACCAGTGTGCCAGAGATCATCCTGCGCAGTTCGCCCCACACGGGACACGAACCCGCGACCTCTCAGTCAACTACACAGTTCGAGCATGGGAGACACAGCACGATCGCGCTGAGCTAAAGGTCCGACCGGTAGCTCAGCGCTACCGATACTGTATGAGGCTTTGGGAGGGAGGTTTTACTAACGTTCTACGCCGAACAGCACTAGTTGGCATCCGTTACACCAGGTGCCACGGAGGTCGGGCAGGACCTCAATGCCGGGGCTTAAAGCGCCTTGGATGAGGGTGCTGGGCCTTACAGCAAGGTGCCCGAGTCGATGTGTGACAGCTATGAGTGAGCTTTGGTTTTCCCCGGAGCTTGGCCACAGGGGGGCAGAGTGTCTGGAGCTACAACAGCGGTAGCTGCAGTGGTTCCGAAGGTGGTCAAGAGCGGACCGACAGGCACGGAGGGACTGCGTGCCCGGTAGCAGCACTGTGGGTCCAGACGAGAGAAGCAGTTGAGGATGAGGAGAAGAGACAGTCTTGCCGGGGAGTTCAGCTTCGACCCCGGGGGCAGTAGAAAAGACATTCTCGCTGGGGAGGTCAGCTTCGACCCTGGCGGCAGGCAGCTGCCAAGGGCACGCATGCCGTGGGGCTATCCTGGACCCCCGAGCCGGTTTTACCCTTGGCTGCCCGTGGACATTGGTGTAACGTGAATAATTTCAATGTGTATATTTAAAAACAGTGTGGGATGTGAGTGTGTTGATACGGGAGGATTTTGTGTATTTTGTATAAACACGCTGGTTTTAGTTGTTTTTGGGTGAATGTGTTGGGCCGTTCTGTTCACTATTTCCTATTATTTCCCTTAGTGCATGATTCGGGTCCTAAATTGGGGTGGGTCTGAATTGTGTGTATGTGTTTTACACTTCTGTAAGGGGGAGGGGAATGATGTGTAGTGAGTGTGTAGTGTGTGTGTCTTGCTGTACCTGCCCTGGGTGTGATGTCTGGCGGGCTGCGGCACCACTATAAATAGTTCTGTGTGTTCAATCTCAGCCGCACCTCGGACGCAGTCCAAGGACGGATAATTTTTTCACACGTGGGGAGTTGTTCAGAACTCCTTATACAAAGCTACAGAGTGATGACAATCTAGTCAGTGGTGGTAATGCACCTGTAAACTGGCTGCCAACCGCCAAGCAAATTTAAAAGAAGACGAAGAAGAATAAAGGGAGTTTGCTGCATGGCATAAGACAGACTCTGACATCATTACAGACATAACACATGGTTGTCTAAGTTGTCTGCCAATGATCTTAAATCATTTGCAACTGCTCGCAAAAAAAAAAAAAAACATTCATAGATGAGTGGAACAAAACAAAAACAACAAAACCTGTAAAATTAGCTTCCGCTTTGTAGCAAACAACAATACTAATGTCATTGTGCACCACGTGGGTAACGTGAGAAAGCAGTAGAGCTGAATGTTCGAACTCCTGCAGCCAATCCTGCTTCAGAGTAGGGTCAGCTCCACCTACCTCATTTGCATAGAGACAGAAATACATAAATAAATAAATGTGGAAATGCAGAAATAAAAACATAAATAAAAGAAAAGTAAAAATGTAGGCATGTTACAATTCAAAAATACATTTAAATCATTTATTTTCTTATTTCTACATTTATTTATTTCTACATTTATTTCAGCATTCATTCAATTATTTCCCTTTTTATTTCTGCATTTATTTCAGCATTATGCAGCATAATTATGCATTTATTTAATCATTTATTTATTTATACGTTAATTAATTTATTGCTAATTAAGTCATTTTTCGTCCTCCAAATAGAGTAACCAGAAAGTGTAGTCTACTCAATAACAGTAATGTTACCTTATGTTGTTAATTACTCAGCTACAAGAATAGTCACCAAAAGATTAGTTGAGTAATAATAAGTATTTACTTCAAAGTTAATAGGGATGTGACTTTAGTATTGACAGTATGAGAGATTTTTCTTATAACTTTTAGTTTTGGTATGCATTTTTTTCCATTGTAAATTTGAAAGTTTTTCAGTTTAATTTGCAACTTTTTTTAACATTTAATTTCATCTCATCTACAAATCTGCAACCGTTCAGCTGACATCAACAATATCTGTTATAAGGTTGTTGTGTTGCTTTTAGCAACACACTGGTTTAGCTCAGTGGTTACTTCTGTTAACTATTCTATGTGAGTGCGTTTCTCCACCCCCGCCAGGGGTTCGTACCACGGGCGCAGTCCAGTGTATTTTTTTTTTTTTTGTCTTTTACTTTTCTGACTTCAAACTGCGCCACAATAATTTCACTTCAACACCGCTGGAAAGTCACAGTCACAGCTACACAGCACCGCACCCTTTGGTCGTACAGATAAACATTTCTCTCACTGCACTTTGACAAAACCACAGACGCTTCACACTCATTATCGGCGTCATATAGTCATTCCACTGAACATGTACTAATGTCACATTATTCTTAAATATTGTGGGAAACATGCTGACAATTTCCAACAAACACTCAAACGTCCTGCTGAGGCTCAACTCAACACTGACCCCTCTGTTTCATTTTCGCTGTGACAGCACTTACGGCTGTTAATACAGCATTAAGACGTTTTACATTTTAATTTTAAAAATCATAGCTAACACATAGGTACTATCAGTAGTCACTATGCTACCATTACAAGATTATTGTGAATATTTATGCTAAAGTTCAAAAATTTGGGCTCCCTTGGAAATTTCCTTGCTCTATGAAAACTCACGTTTGAGAACTTTGAATTGAAAACATACCCAGTATTTGGTAGGAAGGGGGATGAGGAGCGATATTATCCCCTTTAGCAAAATGATCCAAAATCATTCCCCTTGTAAACCTGCCATCCCCCCATAACCCATCCTGTAAATCAAAGGGCTAACAGGGGGACAACTTGTTATGTCTCAATAACAGGAGACTGTAGCCATGTTGAACTGAGCAATGAACAAACTTTATTATGGAACACAGGCACAATATATTCACTGGCCGTAGCCCGCCTTACGTCACCACTCCGACCCCCCGGCACAGGCTACGGCAAGCCCCATAGGGCCAAATCCCCACACAACATTCCTCCCCCTTTAAAAACCTTGGAAACCCCATAGATAACTCACATACATACTGTATATAAGATGGACCCCTTAGAACACATGCAATATAGACAGTTTTTTTTAAACACACAGAACAACAAAACTAGTAACCTAAATGGGCACCTGGGTAGACTACCAGGATACCCTCCCGTGTTGGGGTGGATTATTCTGCCGCCCATTCCCAGCATGCATTGGCTAAAGCAACTTTCAGAACAAAGTCATCAAGGTATTTGGGCCTCTGACGTGTCCTAGCTGAGCACCCCACTGAAGGGGAACCAGCTTCAGGTTCTGTCGGCCACACCTGCGAGTCCCTAACACCTTCACCAGATGAGTCCCAGCCCACATCAGTCCGCTCTGCCGCCATTCCCGGACTCTGTACAGGTAACAACTTCCTGAGTCGGCTGGAGTGCCACCATGACCCGTCCGAGAGCTCAAACGTGTCCTGGCCCCGTCCAGAAAGGCTGCAGTTTATGCATGCGGTTGGGGTGTTTAATCCAGACCCAGTCTGACACATCGAATCCGTGGGCTTTCGCCCTGTGCGTCCTGTTGAAACGCTGTTTCATCTTCTGCTGCTGGGCAACAACCCAATCTCGTGGAGGGTCTGTGTTCTCTGGAGAGGAAGTTGTGGGGGGCCTCAGTCAGTCCAGGGGCAGGTGGAGTTCATGCCCCAGCATGAGTTTCGCCAGGGAGCATCCTGTTGTGGCGTGGACCGTTGCCCTCTAGTGGAGAAGTGTGCTCTGGAGAGCGTCAGGGAATGTGAAGCCGTCTGCCAAATGGGCTCTCAGACCGTTTTTCAGAGTCTTGTTGAAACGCTCCATGCCCCCATTGGCTTGGGGGTAGTAGAAAGCGGTTTTGATGTGTTCCACGCTCCTAACACCCAAAAACTCCTCAAACCCCCCAGAGGTGAACTATGGGCCTTTGTCCATTGTGATGGCATCTGGGACCCTCCATCTGGCAAACTCATGAGAGGAAACCCGTAACCACCTCCGTCATGACTGAATTAGTGGGCAACACCTCTAGCCATTTGGAGAACAGATTGTAGACCACAAGCAAAAACTGGCTGTTCAGGGGTGCTGTATGCAGTTCGCCGCAGATGTCTAGTGTCTCTGGTCTCCACCTTGCCTCTTCTGAGAGCAGTTAGTACAAACTTTTACAAACAGTTAGTACCTGTTAAAACTCTTGCCGCAGCATTTTGGATCAACTGAAGACTTTTTAGAGATGTTTTAGGACAACCTGATAATAAAGAGTTACAATAATCTAATCTAGAGCTAACAAAAGTGTGAATCAGTTTCTCAGCATCACTCTGAGACAAGATGCTCCTAATCTTGGCAATATTATGGAAATGATAGAAGGCAGTCTTAGAAATGAATTTAATATGTGAATTGAAAAACAGATCTTGATCAAAAATAACTCCAAGGTTCCTCACAGAGCTATTAAGAGAAAGAGTAACTGCATCCAAACTAAAAGTTTGATTTGGAAAGGTATTTCTAAGGTTTTTTGGACCAACAAGAATGACTTCAGTCTTATCTGAATTTAATAGCAGGAAATTACAAGTCATCCAAGCTTTGATTTCCTTAAGACAGGCATCTAACTTGGCTAATTGATTACTATCATCTGGCTTCATTGACAGGTATAATTGTGTGTCATCTGCATAATAATGAAAATGTATACAGTGCTTTCTAATAATGTTGCCTAACGGAAGCATATATAAACTAAAAAGAGTGGGGCCTAGCACAGATCCCTGTGGAACTCCATGACTGAGCTTTGAGTTGAAAGAAAACTCATTATTGACATGAACAAACTGGAACCTATCAGATAAATAAGATCTAAACCACTGCAACGAAGTTTCATTAAGTCCAACATAGTGTTCTAATCTATCAAGTAGAATATTATGATTGATACTATCAAAAGCTGCACTAAGGTCTAAAAGGACAAGTACAGAAACAAGTCCATTATCAGATGTGATAAGGAGGTCATTAGTGACCTTCACTAAGGCTGTTTCAGTACTATGATGGATTCTAAACCCAGATTGAAACTCTTCAAATAAACCATTTCCCTGCAAGTGGTCAAATAATTGCGTAGCAACAACTCTTTCAAAAATTTTTGAAATGAAAAGGAGATTAGAGATTGGTCTATAGTTAGCTAAAACTCCTGGATCCAGCGTTGGCTTTTTGAGTAAGGGTTTAATTACAGTCGTTTTAAAAACCTGCGGTACATGGCCCAAAGTTAGTGAAGAATTGATTATTTGAAGAATAAAGCTACCAATTAATGGGAAGATTTCTTTAGATAACCTGGTAGGAATAGGGTCTAAAAGACAAGTTGAAGGCTTGGATGAGGAAACTATTTTGTCTCACTCTAAAAGGTCAATTGGAGTAAACTCATCCAAGCAGATGTCAGTTGAAGGAGTTGTAGTAGTTACTGTATTTAAGTTAACAGTGGGAAGAATATGACTGATTTTATCTCTGATAGATGAAATTTTATGATTGAAAAAGTTCATAAAGTCCTGACTAGAAAGCTCTAAGGCAATGCTAGGATTGACAGAGTCCTGACTCTTTGTCAGCCTGACTACAGTGCTGAAAAGATACCTGGGATTATTCTTGTTCTCTTCTATTAATGCAGAATAACAACTCGTTCTAGCTTTTCTCAGAGATTTTTTATAAATTAAAAGATGATTTCTCCAAGCTAAATAGATTTCATCTAAATTAGTTGAGTGCCATTTTCTTTCTAATTGACCAGTCTTCTGTTTTAAGCTATGAGTTTCTGTGTTGAACCAAGGAGTTAGAAATCTCTGATTAGACTTTTTCTTTTTTAAAGGGGCCACCATGTCTAGAGTCTGATGCAGAGAAGCTGTAGCACTATCTACCATGCTATCAATTACAGAAGGAGCAAGCTGTCTATAGCTTATTTCCGTTGTGTTGACACATGGCATAGAGGAAACAATCTGCATAAATTTGGTAACAACATCATCTGAGAGGCATCTACTGTAGTAATATTTTTCCTGAGGAGCCAAATAGTCAGAAATAGTAAAAATCAAAGGTTAACAGACAATGGTCTGACAGTACAGGGTTATGAGGAGACACTACCAGATTTTCTATTTATATGCCATATGTCAGAACAAGGTCCAACGTATGGTGGAGATAATGGGTAGAATTTCCTACTTTCTGAGAAAACTCCATTGAGTCTAATATTGAATTAAATGCCAAATTATGGCAATCACTATCTACATCTACATGTATATTAAAGTCCCCTACTATAATTATTCTATCTGACTTCAGCACTAAATCAGCTAAGAATTTGGCAAATTCAGATAAAAACTCTGAGTAGGTTGATGGAGGGCGATAAACTATGGCAAATAAAATTGGGTTTAGCCTAAAATTGCTAAAATGCCCAATACTGAGGACCAGGCCCTCAAAGGAATTATAATGTGTTTTTTGCTTTACATTAACTAGTAATTTGGAATGGTAAATTGTTACTACTCCTCCTCCACGACGAGAACTTCTGGGATTTTGACAGTTTAAATAACCAGAGGGAGTTGATTCATTCAAACCAACATAATCCTTTTGCCCTAACCAAGTCTCTGTAAGGGATATGAAATCAATCTGATGATCAATTAACAGATCATGGACTAGCAGACTTGGGAGTTAGAGACCTAATATTTAACAAACCGCATTTAATTTTTAAACTATGAGGAGGAACAGAGGCCAAATCATTCAATTTAGAGGCTTCATGTTTAATTTGAGTTTTACCAGCTTTCTGTTTAATCACTTTGGGATGCTTATACATAATATTTTTATTTACTTTGGAGGGAGCAGACAGTGATTCTCTGGTGGGGAAGACATGGGCTAAGTTGAGGTATTTTACCATACGCTATGTATGGTAAAATACCTGAGTGAAGGATGAGGCAAGATGACTGGACGAACACAGCTTTATTGATGATGAGGAACAGCGGTAACATGGCAGGTACCTGGCAGAGGGCACTGGTCAAAGAGGCTGCAATATGGATGCCCTCTGCTTTATATAGGGCGGTGCGGTGACGTGGTGGGAAGTGGATGTCACCACACCACACTTCACAACTCAAAAAGTCCAAACGGGGTTATCACCGCTGTTTTGGGAATGTCCTCTGCGCGCACTGGGACTTGATGATAACCGCGGACCAAGTCTACTTTAGAAAAAATGCGCGCCCCCGCCAGATGTACCGAAAAATCCTGAATATGTGGAATTGGGTAGCGGTCATGCGCTGTGGCGTTGTTTAACCTGCGGAAATCACCGCAAGGTCGCCACGAGCCGTCAGCTTTAGGGACCATGTGAAGTGGGGAAGCCCATGGGCTATTTGAACGCCGGATGATGCCCAACCTTTCCAGGCTGGCAAACTCCTCGCGCGCTATGGACAGTTTAGCTGCATCCAAGCGCCGAGCTTTCGCAAAAACGGGGGGACCAGCGGTAGTGATAAAGTGCCCCACCCCGTGTTTCGCAACTGTTGCCGAAAAAGTGGGAACTGTGA
Organism: Pholidichthys leucotaenia; assembly: GCA_020510985.1. Lineage (NCBI taxonomy): Eukaryota > Metazoa > Chordata > Actinopteri > Cichliformes > Pholidichthyidae > Pholidichthys > Pholidichthys leucotaenia. The sequence continues at coordinate 97,966,334 of CM035847.1, forward strand.
GTGCTGGAAACTGAGTGAGGAGTGTGTGAAACTTACCGCCTGCTGTGGCGACGTTGGCCTGTGCTGGTGGCGGGGACACTCGAGATGCACAAGGGATAGAGTAAAAGGAGAGTGCATTAACCAAGCGTCTGCTGGGAAGATCAACTAACAACCCATGTGAGCACAGAAAATCAGCACCTAACATGTTGAAACTCACCGCCGCTATAATAAAAGTCCACTCATATGTGCGGCCGTGCAGGGACAGAAGTAGAGTCCTTTCACCGAAGGTCTTAATGCTCGAGCCATTCGCCGCTGTTGCTCCGTCACCCCCGGGGCCTGCCAGCCGGTCAGCGTAGGTTGGGGTGATGAAACTCACTTGGGAGCCCGTGTCCACGAGGAAATGTCTCCCAGAGCACGCATCCATCAGGTAGAGCAGCTTGTTCCGTTCGCCGAGGGCCACAGCTGCTACCAACTCCCGGTCCTGGCGTTTCCCGAGCTCTTGAACTGGCACGGCGGTACACACTTGCGTGCCCTCTCTGGGAAACGACGATGGTAAAAACAGAGGTCGTCTCCTCCGTGGTGTCGGGGCTTCGCCGCCGCCGTTGTTGGTGGGACCGCCTCCGTCGCCTCTGGCCCTCCGCTGTCCCCGGTCGCCGCGCCGAGGTCTGCCGCTGCTGCGGTGGCCGTGTGCTCTTCGCTGGCGTTGAGGATCCGCTGCGCCTCCTGGGCCAGCGCGCGGAAGTCCCGCTGGATCATAAAATGAGTGCCCGCCAGGGTCGCCCTCGTTTGCGATGGTAGGGTTCTCAGGAAGATGTGCATTAAGAGGAAATCGTCGTTGTCTGAGCCTCTCAGCTTCAGCATGTCTTCCATCAGGTCGACAGGCGTGCTTCCTCCCAAGTCGTGCAGAGCCAGGAGTCTCCTAGCTCTCTCCTGGGCTGAGGGCGTGAAACGTTGGATGAGGGCAGCTTTCAACCTGCCGTATTTATCGCCAGCGGGTGGGTGCTGCACCAAGCTCCGCACATGTCGAGCTGTGCGGCTGTCGAGTTTGGCGATGACGTGGTAGAATTTTGTGTCATCTGCTGTTATTCCCCCGAGAGCGAACTGGGCTTCGGCCAGGAGGAAACACGAGTCTGGGTTGTCCTGCCAGAATTCTGGTAGCTTGACTAAGACCGCGCTTGCTCGGCTGGTCCCTGGTGAGTCTGGTTCGGGGGAATTGTCTCTGGTCATTGTACGTCTTAAGGTCACCAATGTGGAGAACGTGAAATGAAGAGGCTGAATTTATTTCTCAATTCAGGTTTATTGAACATTACGCGTCTCCAACGTCCTCTCAAACAGAAAAGAGGACCAACTTCTCAAATCCCCCCTTTTTATACCCGGGACATCAAAGTACAGAATCACATTGTCATTCAACCCCCCATAGACAATATGTCTCCCCCAGGTCTCTTCTTCCTCCACCTAACCCCTGGAGGTCAGGAAGTCTTTTCAGAGTCATTTCTAAAGGCACCTCCACCTCCTACTGTTATCCCCAGGAGGTCCAGACTTATTGCTCCTTCTAAGACGTGAGGTACCACAATATACATATGCAGTCTAAGCATCTCAATCAATGTGCTATACATATGCAGTCTAAGCATCTCAAATATGTGTGCCACATTCTTATTATTTTTCTCCACTATGCAGGCATGGGGAGTAAAAATGGTAATACATGGAAACTTGAAATGTTACAGTCTGATCAGAAACTCCCCACTACTCAGAGACCATAATCGAGTTCAGGGGCAGTTCTAGGATCAGAGCTTTAGGGGTGCTGAGCACCCAATGAGCTCCAATACACACCCATCCTTCACACACACACATGCACGCACGTGCACACATACACTCATTATTTTGTTACTGTTATCATCTTTCATACATCTCATCCCTGGCTTCTAGTTAGTGAACATGGTACGTGATGATACATAAAAACAGTGACAGCTTGGATTTAATATTTTAATTATACCAAAACGACAACAGCTTCTTTCTCTCGAATTCAAACAGTGCACAGTGGTTGATTGACAATACACCCATTAAAGAAAAACATCTCCTACTAGCCGTCTTAGCTGGGGGTGGACTGGGACAAAAAAATATCAGCCCTGGCATTTTTGGTCCAGTTTTAGTAGCAACATTCAGCCACCACTGTCACGATACTGAGCACGGCGGAAGAGCCGTGCTCAGGTCTTAAGTTTATTTAGAATCATTTTCTGTATTTCTTCATCTTGGGTTATTTCGTAAGGAGTATGGTTTGGTGTATTTTGTTATCTGAGTTTGTCCTTTTGGTTCTGTTTCTAGTTTTTTGTTATTTTATTTTAGTTTGGGTATTTTATGTATTTCTGTATTATCTTGTATTCCATTTTATTTTTCTGTTTGTAATTGTCTTTGTCTCTTGGTTTCCTTATTTATTATTATTGCATTATTAATCTCTCCTCTGTTTTGTATTTCTTTTTATCCTCACCCTCTCTGTAGTTCTCTTCTTGAAGTGTATATTAAGTTTGTCTCTTTCTTCTATCCTGTCCTTGAATAAGTATTGTTTGTAATATATTCTGTTTGTTCGTCTGTATCATGTTTTTCTCACATTCCCTGTGCTTTTATTTTGACAGTCAGTAGGTTTACTTCCTTGTGTCAATTCTGTTCATGGGCTGTCACACCTGTCGTTGATTTGATCCCATTATTCCTCACTCATACCTACACCTGTAGATCGTTTGTGCTAATTTCTGCTTGCCCTATTTAAGGACGGCTGCTTGGTTGATTCCTAGCAACGTCCTTCTCAATATCCAGATGCTAATTCTGCGTCTCCCTAATCTCAGTTCTCAGATGTGAGTATCGGTCTGTATTCCTGCTCTTTTGTATCCTGACCGGCGTTTCCATACACTCCAGCCTCTGTGCTGTTTTTCCTTTTGTAACCTGTTCCGCTACTATTTGTAAGTATTTGTGTTTTGTTGTAATTTGTGTTTTTCAGTATTAAACTTGCAAACTCACAGCTCGCGTTTGGTGTCTTCAGTCTGCCCCGGAAAGAGCAGTTCATAACAATCACACTTAATGGTCTAACAGAGGTTGGAATTATTCCACTTTTGCCCTTAACAAGTGAATCCCTGTGGTTATGAAGAAAGAAAGAAAGAAAGAAAGAAAGAAAGAAAGAAAGAAAGGTTTCTTTATTATGTATTTTGCATAAATATTTTCTCATAATTTTAAAGTCTCAAAATTTTCCAAAGCAGTAAACTTTGAGAAAAAGCTACACAATTACAAGGAAAAAACATCACAAACATATATACATACAATAAAAGCTTCAAATTTACTAGAATAATGTAACAAATTATAGGGCAAATGTCTGTTTATTTAAAATATGTACTAAATTCATGAGAGAAAAAAAATGCAAAATTACAAGAAAAACAAACCTGAAGTTAAAAGATGAAAGTTACAAGTTCATGGCAAAAGTTGCAAATTTATGAGGAAAAAAATCACATATGTACAATTAGTCATTGAGAAGGTAAGCACAGGAAGTTATTTAAAAAATTTAGTATATTAAGAAAAGGAAAGCCAATAAATTGTTGAGACAAAGGTCAGAAAATCACAAAAGAAATGTAGCTCATTTGCAATAATTTAAAAAAAATTAAGGAAAAAAGTCAATGAAAGATGACGGAAAATTATTGAGGCAAAAATGTCATGGTCCGTGCGCTGACTTTGTCCCCGCTCGGGTTGTCCAGTGGTTTCCCATTCTCTGGCGTACCATATGGCCGTCAGGGCTTTTATCCTGACAGCGTCATGGCGGGGCTTCTGGCTGTCAAAGCCGGGTCACATTGTGACAGCTGTTCAGCATTTCTCCTGAGTACACTCTCCACTGATAGGTTTTGTCTTGGGTATTTAAGGAAGCAGCTGAGGCTTACTCCTTGCTGCGATCTCGTCAAACTTCCATTCGTTGATCATTCGTCAAACTTTCATTCATCGATCATCCGTCTATTATTCATCATTCATTCATCACAGTAAGTGTTTTTCCCTGAGGCTCTGTATCCTGTGTTTAGTCATAGCCTTAGTTGTGTTTTTGCCCCTCGTGGCTCATTGTTTTGTTATTTGTCTCTCTTTAATAAATTATGCAAACTCATCGGCAACCTATAGTGTCTCATTAGTGGTCCACAAGGACCACACCATGACAGTAGATCACAGCCAGAAAGAGACGCCGGTCACCGTGGGTTAGCTATTGGTCTTGAGTTTTTTCCTTTCTCTGGGGGGCTAGTACTGCTCAATATGTCCGCTCTCGAGCGTGGGTATTGCCCCGAGTGGCTCCAGGAGGTAGATGGCTACCTGGCAGAAGCCTGTCTCCTCATGCCCACCTACGCGGCATATGAACCCCTAGGTCTCGCTCAGAGGGCTTTGTTAAAATACCATCTCACCTCCTTTCCGGAGGGAAAGGAATGGGTGGCGTGGATTGTGACACAACATGGACTGATAGAGAGAGCAGCCAAGGAACCCTCCCTGTCTTCCCCGAGTACGGCGTTCCCGACGGCAAGGCATCGCCGCTCCTCGCCTCGGGAGTCAGTTCTTGTCACCTGTCCAGCCCAGGTGCAATGTTTCCCTGACTTCACCTCGCCCTCTGCCGGTAAACGTCATCACAAAGCCCACGGCAAGCCTCTGCGAGAACCCCGTCCGGATCCAGTTCCGGGTCGCCGTTGGAACTCTGCCTGCCAGCCAGCTGTTGCATCACAACAGGAGGAAAACCCAGCAGCCTCCGCCTCCGGGTCATCTGTTCCTGCTGTTCCGTCAGCTCCTTGTTCCCGGATCGCCTCGGCTGTTGGATTCTGAGGACCTGTGCCAACCAACTAGCTCCAGTACTGACACACCTGTACAACCTGAGCCTGAGTCTGGAGAGAGTACCGGTGCTGTGGAAGACATCCTGCCTGGTTCCTGTCCCCAAGAAGTCATCTCCATTGGATCTGAATGACTATCGACCAGTTGCCCTCACATCTCATGTGATGAAGGTCCTGGAGAGACTGGTCTTAGCCCACCTGAGGCCGCAGGTGGAGACGTGGCTGGACCCTCTGCAGTTTGCATATCAGCCCCATTTAGGAGTTGAAGATGCTGTCATCTACCTGCTGCAACGAGCCCATCAGCACCTGGATGGTGGAGGAGATACTATGAGAATCACTTTTTTTGATTTCTCTAGTGCCTTTAACACCATCCAACCACTGCTGCTGGGCGAGAAGCTGCGGGGGATGGGGGTTGACAGCTCTGTGATCTCCTGGATTACCGACTACCTGACAGGCGGACCACAGTTTGTCAGGCTGGGCAGTGTCTTGTCTGGAGTGGTGGCTAGTGATACGGGAGCGCCACAGGGGACTGTGCTCTCTCCTTTTCTTTTTTACCTTATACACCACGGAGTTTCAGTATAACACTGAGTCATGTCACCTGCAAAAATTCTCTGATGACTCAGCTGTTGTGGGGTGTATAAGAGGAGGAGAGGAGGGGGAGTACAGGGCACTGGTAGACAGATTTGTGGAGTGGACGGAGCAGAATCACCTGAGGTTGAATGTCAGCAAGACCAGGGAGATGGTGATTGACTTCAGGAAGAGGAAGGCTCCTTCTCAGCCACTGCAGATTAGGGGGGAGGATGTGGGAGTGGTTGAAGACTACAAATATCTGGGTGTCAGGATCAGTAGCGGGTTGGACTGGAGATCCAACACCGATACTGCGCACAAGAAGGGGATGAGCAGACTCTGTTTCCTGAGAAAACTGAGATCCTTCAACGTGTGCAGCAGGATGCTGGAGCTTTTCTATCAGACTGTTGTCGCCAGCGCCATCTTTTTTGCTGCGGTCTGTTGGGGTAGCAGTATCAGGGCCAGAGATACCAACAGACTTGACAAGATTATCAAGAGGGCTGGCTCTGTAATTGGTCTCAGACCGGAGACCTTTGAGACAGTGGTGGAGAGGAGAATACTAAATAAACTGCGATCCATCATGAACAATCCTGATCACCCCCTCCACCACACACTAGGTAGGCAGCGAAGCACTTTCTCCAGTAGACTACTACAGCTTCGTTGTCGAACAGCCAGGTACAGGAAATCTTTCCTGCCACATGCAATTTCACTGTACAATAACTCACTATGATGTTGTATTCTGGTCATAGCTATGCTGCCACACTGCACCTTACAGACTAACTGGTACCTCACATTTCACTCTGCTCCTGATAGTCCTTCTTTGTGCAATGGGATGATTCATGTGTTTATACGGGTCATCATCATATATTAAGCTATGATGTATGGAGTTTTTGCGTATGACCTAAGGGGGCGTGCCGCACTGGCCCAGCCAGAGTGTGCCGCCATATTGGATGGCAAGAAACAACAGCAGCAGCAGGGTGAAACAAACAACATAGCTCACGTGTACCTACAAACTCAGCAAAATGGTGTACTCCTGTGCTGCCCATGGATGTACCAACAGATACAGCCAACCAGGACTGGAAAATGTGTCATTCTACAGGTTCCCAGCAGATGAAAATCACAGAAATGATTGGCTTGGAAACATGCAGAGATCCATCTTGCTGCCTTCTCAAAGCTGCAAGGATGAGGGGAAAGTTGTCATTAATGATAAGGGGATAAGCGGGGAATTAAATGGCCGGTGTGAAATGCAAAAAAAAAAAAAAGTTGGATTTTTGAATAATTACCTTCACTGACGTAATCTCTCGCTTTCTCATAACTTTCTGAGTCGGGTCTGGTTTGGGGGCGCCTCTCTGCTTGCTACAAAGGACAATGCACACATGAAAGGGGAGAAAACTATTGTAAATGTGCATAAAATCAGGGACGTTTTAACGCGGCGCGCCGTGGAGAGCCTTTAAAAAAAAAAAAACACGCAGCGCGCTTCACTCACCTCCGAGTCCGACGAGCTGCTGTTGTTTTCCGACTCGTTCACCAGCGAGGACTTCACATCATCCACATCCCTTTCCGCTGACACGTTTTCCGATATCTTTTCCTCCTGCTCCCCTTCGTCTTTGAAAGATATCATCTCATCGTTTGCCCCCAAATCATCCCCGCCACCTCCGTTCAACTGAGGCATTTCGACACACCAGAGGAGCGCACGGGAGCAAGATTAAAAACAAACGCGAAAACAATCAACCTTTTTTTTTTTGTTGTTGTTGTCTGATCGGTGTTGTCCAGACGTGCTGCTGCTGTCCTGGGCTGGAAAAGGAAACAGACTACTACAGGGAAACGTCCATGATTCAAAACTCCTCTTTCATCCTCTGATCGTGATCCCGTCCATGTCGGGCGCTGCGTAATTAATCCACATTTAAATTTTGCTCTGCAGTGTGCTAAACGACTAAGGATTTTGGTCCTGAACTTTAAAAAAAAAAAAAAAGATGTGGCAACCCTATCATGAGCAATGAGAGGCAGAAGGGAGCAGGAAAGCCGGAAAGAAGCTGCAGCAGGACTACTGGACTTGTCTGCTGTTATGACTGCTGACAATGACTCCACTGAATCTGACACAGACATCGCAGACACAGTGTCAGAGGCCACAGTGTCAGTTGTTGAAGAGGATGATAGGGATGTTATTATGTCAGACTGTGACTGTGTGTTCTCCTCACTCATTCTGATCGCTAAACAGTACAAGTTACGCCTGGGTTGTCACAGTGCAACTGCTGCTCTTGCCATCCAAGATGGCGGCACTTACGGCGTGTTTGTTTACCCCCCGCGAGTCACGTGACTTTTATGGCCCTATGCAAAAACTCCATATAGGTTCTATAGTCGTGTTAGTTTCTTTTTTACTTTCCATGGGTAATCCCCTTGTCTGTCGTGTGTATTTTCTATTGTTTGGCTGTCAACTGTCATGCTGCTGTTACACTGTAATTTCCCAGTTTGGGATCAATAAAGTACATCTATCTATCTATCTGTTACTCCCTCCTCCTCGACGCTCTCCCCAGCTGTTGTGAGCTCCACGAGTCCTGCTCCAGTGATGCCCGTCATCGATCCTGGTCAAACGGCTCCTCCTCGTCTTCCTGGGGGGGCCTCTGTCACCATCCAGCGGGGGAAGGGAAGAACCAAGCCCTCTGCAGAAGCTTCCACCGGTCCTCAGCAGAGCAGGCAAGTGCGTTTTCATTCTTTTCTTTCACTGAGCGAATTGCCTTGTCTGACCGCTGGGGGTGGAGTTTGGGGCTCACAGTCCCCTGAGTTCCCACCACCTGCTGCAGTGATTAATCATGAACCTGCTTCCTTTGTGTCCCCTTCCCCCAAACGTTCTTTGACGCCAGGTCTATGCTGTCGCACGAGGAAGTGGCCTGCGGCCCTGGAGTACCTGGTTCCGGCCCCGCAGCCATGTCATGAGCAAAGGAGGAGGGCAAACTGTCATTTGGAGCCTGCGCCAATGAGTAAGCATCCCCGGGTCTCCACGGAGAGACAGTCCGACCCGGCAGGTCACGGATCCCCTGCCATCACACCGTGTGGGCCCTCGGTGTGGACATCAGCGTTGGGGGGGGGGGGGTCCTCAGACTATGGAAACCATCATGCCGGCTGCGGAGGCCGCCGTAGCCGAGTGGGAGCCAGAGGATGTCCTTCTTCCTACTGAACCCGGATCATCAACGTCCTGGACGGCGACAGAACTCGAGATCAGGCAAGTGCTCTATTTTATCTTTCTCCTATTAATTCTAGAGCATTTTTGCCTGTCTCTCGGGGAGACGAGCTGGGTGCAGCCGTCTGCTGCATCCAAGCTTGTCTCGCTGGGCTCTGTCGCTGCTGGTGATCCTGATTCTGGTTCTCTTTCTTCTCCCGAGCCTTCTCCCAGGGTGACCGGTGTGGAGTCGATTCTAGTTGCCATTCTGGAGGTTCCGGGTTCGGGTTGGGAGGTCATCTCTGGTGCTGCCCCGGTCCAGTCGGGGTCCATCGTGGGTGCAGCCGTGACCCAATCGGGGTCTGTCGTGGGTGCAACCGCGACCCAATTGGGATCCGTCATGGGTGCAGTGCGATCTTGTTTGGGATCCGAGTGGAGGGCAGTGCCGGTTCTTGTGGAGTTTGGAGGTGGAGCTGGAGATCCTTCACTGAGCGACGCCGGACTGGTCCCTCATCCTTTCCCCATTCTTTTTTCTCTTCCATCGGGGGCCGCTGGGGTTCTCCGTTATCGGTCCGGCCCTCCCTCGTTTTCCCTCTCTATAGGGAGGCCGTTTCCAAGTTCTCCCCTTCGGTGCTGGTGGCTGAATGACGTGGGTCAGCTGCCTGGGAGACTGCTTCGCCCGTTTGGCATTCTGGGTTGGCCACCCGACCAGTTGGACTTTCTGTTTGGCGACCTGGTCCGGCTGCCGGAGGTACTGTTTTTCCTGGCCTGGAACTGGGGTAGGCTGCCCAAACCTTTTCTTTTTCCCCTGCCAGCGATCTGGACACTGGAAGCAGGAAAAACCCCTGAACTATTTGCTTTTGTGCGATTGTGCTCTGTCTGCCGTCATCCCTGTTTTTTTTTCCCTGCCTGCTCCTCGGGAATTTTAGGGATGCTCTTGCGTTTTGGTTATTAGGACTATTGTGAACTGTATTTATCACCGCTCTTTAGAGCATGTTTTTTTCTCCTCTCCTCCGTAGTCGGAGGATTGTTTCCTTGTGGCCTATGCCCGCTATCTGGTCTATTGTGAACTGTATTTACTGCTTCTCTCTTGTGTGTGTTTCTTTTTTTTCCACTCCTCACCTGTGTTATTTATATGACATTGAAGTGTGTTTTTTGCTGTCCCTTGGCATAAGTGGGTTTTTTTCTCGCTCTGGTATTATGATTGTCGTGCCTGTATTTGAGTTTCTTGTATTCCCCTGTGGGTTGTGAAGATGTTTTTTCTTTTTTGCCTGTGACCTTATTGGATTGATCATGGTGTTCTGTTTGTAGCCTGTTCTTTTTTTCTCTTTCTGTTATCATGCTGGTTGGTCCTCACCCTCCGAGCCTGGTTCCCCACCCCCTCCCTAAGGAGGTCCTGTTGACCTTCTGGGTGGGGGTGGGGGATCTCGATGTTACACAGCGTCTGGAATCTGCCTCGGAAACGGGGGCTACTGTTATGGTCCATGCGCTGACTTTGTCCGCGCTCGGGTTGTCCGGTGGTTTCACGTTCTTTGGCGTACCATATAGCTGTCAGGGCTTTTATTCTTACAGCGTCACGGCGGGGCTTCCGGCTGTCAAAGCCGGGTCACGTTGTGACAGCTGTTCAGTATTTCTTCTGAGTACACTCTCCACTGATTGGTTTTGTCTTGGGTATTTAAGGAAGCAGCTGAGGCTTACTTCTCACTGCGATCTCGTCAAACTTCCATTCATTGATCATTCGTCAAACTTTCATTCATCGATCATTCGTCTATTATTCATCATTCATTCATCACAGTAAGTGTTTTTCCCTGAGGCTCTGTATCCTGTGTTTAGTCATAGCCTTAGTTGTGTTTTTGCCCCTCGTGGCTCATTGTTTTGTTATTTGTCTCGCTTTAATAAATTATGCAAACTCATCGGCGGCCTATAGTATCTCATTAGCAGTCTGTGAGGACCGCACCATGACAAAAATTGCAAAGACGAAAGAATAAAAGATGATGCAAAAGTCACAAATTCAAGAAAAAAATGTCAATCTAGGAGCAAAAACTTTTCACGAAGTTTCAAATTTCATGAAGTTTCTTAAAAAGTCTATAAATAAAAAAAGAATTAAAAAAAACAATCGCATGTAGGTAATTTATGAGAACTCTCCAAATTCACATAAAAAATTTCCACATTTTCAATTACAAAAATCTCTGATCTAGGTGGTTGAGTTGCCTGAAACTGTACACAAGTAAAGGTAGTTTATCTTTGTATATTATCACTCAAATATACTGTATGTACATAAGAGTAGTTACCCCAAAATAGTTAAGACGTTACTGAGATGTGACTTTAGTCTGGACAGTTTGAGGATTTTCTCCTGAATTTATGGCAGTTTTATTCTAAATTTACTACTTTTTCGTGATAAATTTGAAAGATTTTTTTGCCGCCTAAATCAAATTTTTCTCATAATTTGTTTTTAGTGCTAATTTGTGGCTTTTTTCTTGTACGTTTGAGACTTTACTATCATAAATTTGTGAAGTTTTCCTCATAAATTAAAAATCAAAAATAAAATGAGCAAAGATGCAGTATTTTCTGTTATAGCCTATTAATAACCTATTTTCTAACCCCCACCCCATGAAAACCTCACGTACTTTGAAACCTAAATGTTTGCAGGTACAGTGGGGTAAAAAAGTATTTAGTCAGCCACCAATTGTGCAAGTTCTCCCACTTAAAAGATGAGAGAGGTCTCCAATTTTCATCATAGGTATACCTCAACTATGAGAGACAAAATAAAAAAAAAAAATCCAGAAAATCACATTGAAGGATTTTTAATGAATTAATTGGTAAATTCCTCGGTAAAATAAGTATTTGGTCAATAACAAAAGTTCATCTCAATACTTTGTTATATACCCTTTGTTGGCAATGACAGAGGTCAAACGTTTTCTGTAAGTTTTCACAAGGTTTTCACACACTGTTGCTTGTATTTTGGCCCATTCCTCCATGCAGATCTCCTCTAGAGCAATGATGTTTTGGGGCTGTCGCTGGGCAATACAGACTTTCAACTCCCTCCAAAGATTTTCTATGGGGTTGAGATCTGGAGACTGGCTAGGCCACTCCAGGACCTTGAAATGCTTCTTACGAAGCCACTCCTTCGTTGCCCGGGCGGTGTGTTTGGGATCATCGTCATGCTGAAAGACCCAGCCACGTTTCATCTTCAATGCCCTTGCTGGTGGAAGGAGGTTTTCACTCAAAATCTCACGATACATGGCCCCATTCATCCTTTCCTTTACACGGATCAGTCATCCTGGTCCCTTTGCAGAAAAACAGCCCCAAAGCATGATGTTTCCACCCCCATGCTTCACAGTAGATATGGTGTTCTTTGTATGCAACTCAGCATTCTTTCTCCTCCAAACACAAGTTGAGTTTTTACCAAAAAGTTCTATTTTGGTTTCATCTGACTATATGACATTCTCCCAATCCTCTTCTGGATCATCCAAATGCTCTCTAGCAAACTTCAGACGGGCCTGGACATGTACTGGCTTAAGCAGGGGGACACGTCTGGCACTGCAGGATTTGAGTCCCTGGCGGCATAGTGTGTTTCTGATGTAGCCTTTGTTACTTTGGTCCCAGCTCTCTGCAGGTCATTCACTAGGTCCCCCCATGTGGTTCTGGGATTTTTGCTCACTGTTCTCGTGATAATTTTGACCCCATGGGGTGAGATCTTGCGTGGAGCCCCAGATCGAGGGAGATTATCAGTGGTCTTGTATGTCTTTCATTTTCTAATAATTGCTCCCACAGTTGATTTCTTCACACCAAGCTGCTTACCTATTGCAGATTCAGTCTTCCCAGCCTGGTGCAGGTCTACAATTTTGTTTCTGGTGTCCTTTGACAGCTCTTTGGTCTTGGCCATAGTGGAGTTTGGAGTCTGAATGTTTGAGGTTGTGGACAGGTGTCTTTTATACTGATAACGAGTTCAAACAGGTGCCATTAATACAGGTAACGAGTGGAGGACAGAGGAGCCTCTTAAAGAAGAAGTTACAGGTCTGTGAGAGCCAGAAATCTTGCTTGTTTGTAGGTGACCAAATACTTATTTTACTGAGGAATTTACCAATTAATTCATTAAAAATCCTTCAATGTGATGGATTTTTTTCTCATTTTGTCTCTCATAGTTGAGGTATACCTATGATGAAAATTGGAGACCTCTCTCATCTTTTAAGTGGGAGAACTTGCACAATTGGTGGCTGACTAAATACTTTTTTGCCCCACTGTATGCATCATACTCTTACTGAATATATTCAGACAGACTCAAAAACTATTCATAATGTTGCAGAATATTCCAGCTGAAGCTGGCGTCATACATCATTATGAGTGTATTACCTGTAGAAAAGCTGAAGCAGGCAGCCTCCTGTCCCCTCATTTTTTCCTGCTGTTGGGATAGAGAGGGAAGGATCTGTGTGTGTGTGTGTGTGCCAGGCTACTGCAGCATGTGCAGGTACAGGTGAGAGAACATGTGTGAGAGGAGGGATAATACCATTTTTGTGGTGGGGTGTTTTCATTTTCATTTTTAAAAAGTTTAAAATTGAAGTGAGAAAAGTTGTGATTATAAAATTTTAGTTTGTGTTTGACAAGCTGAAATAACATCCAAAACATATTCAGTAGTTTGTCATTTAAGGAGTGCCTGGTTAAAATTTAAGGGTGCTACAGCACCCCTAAAAAAGGCCTAATGCTGCCCATGATCAAGGCACTGCTTACATGGGTAATAAACACTTTTATGTTTTTGCAAATATTTTGAGAATGGCTGGGCCTACACTAAAAATTCTTTCATCATTCTATTCATTGAAACCTTCTGCAACTTTTTCTTAGTGGTGGCAAACTCTGTAAATTAAGTTTTCTGCACCATATTTTCAAAAATGCGCAAGTGATCTCAAAATGAACTCCTCCCAGGCTGTTCATCCAAATTGCTTGAAATTAAGCAGAGATCATCTACGGATATTAATAATGAAAAGTTGTTGAAATGGTCCTCTCCAGAATACAACCGACGATATCAGTCACTACAGAGGTTGACAATATGTATGGGTACATATTCATACTATGTGGGGAAACTAAATAGATGGTTATGCTGTTTATTCCATCTAGCTACAATGCTCCGCACTGTGTTTATATATTTATATATTTATGTGTACATATGTATATTCACTGCTCTTATTTTCTTATCTTCTAAATTATTGCTCTGAGTGTTGCTATCCCTGTGCTGTTGCAATCCTGGAATTTCCCCATTGTGGGACTAATAAAGGCTTGTCTTATCTTAAATTATCCAAAAATGTCAATCTCTTTTGATTTTCTAGGCCAAATAAGTTGTACAGTTTCTCTTTGGCATGTAGTTTTGGGTTAAACTCCAGATATTCAGTTAGCAGGGCTAACATGCTATCATGCCGATGGGGTGTTCATGGAAGGACAGAAGACCCGTGGAGGAGGGGTGTGTGTTTACATCAGTGATGCTTGGTGCTGAGATGCGACTGTTGTACATAAACACTGTTCTCTGTTGGCGGAATTTATGATCATCAAGTGCCAACCCATCTACTTACTGAGAGAAATTAAAATCTATCCTGCTAGTCGTCGTGTATGTCCCGCCCACCGCCATCGGTGAGAGGAGTAAAGCACTAAAGCCCCTTTTCTACTAGTACCTACTCAGCCCTACTTGCCTTGACTCTACTTGGTTTGTAGGGTTTTCCATTAGTACCTGGTACCAGGTACTGTTTTGGGACCTACTTCAGTGTACCCTTAGTTCTGTTTTACATGAGAATAGTTCCCACCAAAGGGGGTTATCCCCATTTGAAATAATGTATGGCAGACCATTTATTTCAGGTGATGAGGAATTGTGCTTAGCTGATTACATATGAAGAATGTTGACTGACAGAGACATTGTTCATGCTGTTCTTCCCAGGAAGGACCACAGTGAAGCACCCATCTTGGCCAAACTGGGGGATCTGGTCCAATGAAAAACTGGGCCAATGCTCCCTGGCAAGGACCACACAAAGTCATCCTGGTGACACCAACAGCCGTGAAAGTCAAAGGACGTGACTCTTGGGTGCATTTGACACATTGCAAACTTTACCCCGATCAAAACCCTCAACAAGAGACTGTTTAATCTCCTTTGCAAACTATATCCCACAAAAAAATCCTCAACAAGTGATTGTTTAACTGTTTAACCATTTCTCTATTCAAGTGTTGACTGGCGGTGCCCTTGTTGGTGTCCAGCAATGGTTTGTCTAGCGAAATAACTGTTGTTTATCATGGAGAGACAAAATGCCAAAGAGAGAAGGTTGGCAGCAGAAGGATGTGAATGGTACACCTGTTTATTTCATCATCATCATCATCATCATCATCATCATCATCATCATCATCATCGTCATCATCCTTTTTGGTGACACTTTTGTTTTGGTTATTTTTAGGGACACCATTACCTATCTATCGTTGGGCTAGATACATTACTCACACACATCATGACTGGTTAGAAGAACCAGGCTATGAGGACCATGTTTATGCTGGTAATGTGTGGTGGAAGTATGCTAATTACACAGCCAAAACGGCAAATCACTCAAATTGTTATGTATGTTCTTTGCTCCCACTCTCAGCTGGACAAATATCTGTTATTGCTAAACCAATGGAACTATCAGAAGCTGTTTGTTTCTTGCAAGAGGCTATGTATAGAAATAATACAGCAAGCATTAATTTGAATCACACCTGTCACATTGCCTATGATTCCACTGACCGGAGACACGATGACACCCCTTACTCGGTGAAGGCAAGGTTAACCTCGCCGGGGAATTTTTTCTTTTGTCTAAAAGAGTGTGGAAACATCTCTTTGGGCAGTTTGTTGCTTTCTAGGTGTGCAATGGCGAAACACCATCCACCACACAGCCTTGGCTACCTTTGGGAGGAAGACCTCGAAGTCACAGGACTGGTTTGATGCCAAGTTGACCAAGATGACCCCCATCATTGAAGCCAAGTGCTCAGCTCTTGCCAAGTACAAGAAGTACCCAAACGAGAAGAATCTCCAGATTCTCAGGGCTGCGAGAAGCAAAGTTCAGCAGACTGTTCAGCGCTGTGCCAACGAGTACTGGACTCAGCTCAGCCAAGACATTCAAACCGCTGCCATAACAGGGAACATCCGTGGTATGTACGATGGCATCAAGAAAGCACTTGGTCCAGCTCAGAGCAAGACGGCCCCCCTCAAATCCTCCACTGGGGAGATGATCACAGAAAAGAACAAGCAGATGGAGAGATGGGTGGAGCACTACTCCGACCTCTACTCCAGACAGAACACCGTGACACCGTCAGCCCTTGATGCCATCGATTGCCTGCCATCCATGGACGAACTTGACGCTGAGCCAACCATCGACGAACTCAGCAAGGCCATTGATAGCTTGGCCGCTGGCAAGGCACCCGGCAACGACGGCATACCCCCCGACCTGATCAAGCACTGCAAGACCGCCCGACTGCTGCCATTGCATGACGTCCTCTGCCAGTGCTGGAAGGAAGGTGCCGTACCACAGGACATGAGGGACGCCAAGATCATCACCCTCTACAAAAACAAAGGGGAGAGAAGCGACTGCAACAACTACAGGGGCATCTCCCTCCTCAGTGTTGTTGGCAAAGTCTACGCACGAGTTGTTCTCGTTCATCTACAGAAGCTTGCCGAACGTGTCTACCCCGAGTCTCAGTGTGGCTTCCGTGCTGAGCGATCGATGGTAGACATGATATTCTCCATTTGCCAACTCCAGGAGAAATGCAGAGAACAGAACATGCCCCTGTACGTCGCCTTCATCGACCTCACCAAAGCATTCGATCTGGTCAGCAGAGAGGGCCTTTTCAAGATCCTGCCAAAGATAGGATGCCCACCAAAGTTGCAAAGCCTCATCGAATCGTTTCACACCAACATGCAGGGGATAGTGCAGCACGATGGCAACGTCTCAGAGCCATTCAACATACGCAGTGGAGTGAAACAGGGCTGTGTACTTGCGCCAGCCCTCTTTGTGATTTTCTTTGCTATGCTCCTGAGGCATGCCTTCAGCACAGCAACAGAGGGAATCTACCTGCACACAAGATCTGACGGCAGGCTTTTCAACCTCGCTCGCCTGAAAGCCAGAACCAAAGTATGCAAGGCTCTAATCAGAGACATGCTGTTCACAGACGACGCTGCAGTCACAACCCACACACAGCAGGAGCTTCAGACCCTGATGGACCGCTTCTCCCAGGCATGCAAGGACTTTGGGCTTACCATCAGCCTGAAGAAGACTAACGTCTTGGCGCAAGGCATGAAAGCACCACCAGCCATCACCATCGACGACTATGAGCTGGAGGTCATGAATCAGTTCACGTACCTGGGGTCCACGATCAGCAGCAACCTCTCCCTTGATACAGAGATCGACAAGAGGATTGGAAAATCAGCCTCCACACTCGCTCGCCTCACCACACGAGTGTGGGAGAATCCCAAACTCTCTGTCAAGACGAAGATGGCAGTGTACAACGCCTGCGTCATCAGCACACTGCTCTATGGGAGTGAGACGTGGACAACATACGCCCGGCAGGAAAAGAGACTGAACTCCTTCCACTTGCGCTGCATTCGCCGTATCCTGGACATATCCTGGCAGGACAAAGTGCCCAACACAGAAGTTCTGTCCCACGCCGGCCTTCCCTCCATGTTCACTCTACTCAGGCAGTGCAGGCTCCGCTGGCTAGGCCACGTTCACCGTATAGAGGATGGCAGAATCCCCAAAGACGTCCTGTACGAAGAACTGGTGACTGACAGGAGAGACGTTGGCCGCCCACAGCTGCGCTTTAGAGACATCTGCAAAAGAGACATGAAGGCCCTGGAGATCAACACAGAGCGCTGGGAGGACCTTGCAACGGACCACTCCAAATGGAGAGGCACCCTGACCAGACAGCTCAAGGCAGGTGAAGAGAGACTGACTGCTGCAGCAGATGAAAAAAGGACCCGCAGGAAGAACCGCCACAGCTCCAGCAGCACGGAGACCACCCACAAGTGCGACCTGTGTGACAGGGACTGCCATTCGCGCATCGGCCTGTTCAGCCACACGCGGTGCTGTTCCAGCAGAGTAGACATTTAGGATTCTCTTCCATGGTCATCATAGACCAACGGAGGCCGACGAGGTGTGTAACGGTGCATAGTACATCTTGCCCCTGTACTGCTACCTGCCGGACTGGCACAGTGGGCAACAGCTGTCCTAAAGATCCTTTTTGTCAGTCTAGGAGTCTGGAAAGTGATGTCACCCTGCAGGAGCTCTGTAGTGCTGCAATTTGTGATTCTCACAAGTATGGCACTCATATGGTGACAGGGGATTGGTGGCTGTGTGGCCATTGTGCCTACTCACACCTGCCCATGAATTGGGGAGGGGTGTGTGCCCCCGTAGTTGTGACTGACCATACTATCATATTGTTGGCAAGACAGGTGCGCAGGGTGAAGAGAAGTGTCTCCTTTGCACCACATGATCCCATCTGGGGCACAGATGTGCTGGAAGAATTCAAGTTAGAAACCATGGGGCAGGAGGTACTTAATTCCTTGTTCCCTTTGGTGGGAGTGGCTAAGAATACCTTATGGATTGAAATAACTAGTTATATACTACACTCATTTGTGAATTTTTCTTTATCTGCTTTTTCTGGTATAAATGAGGAATTAATGGCTCGTAGCCTTATGCTGGCCCAGAACAGAATGGTTCTTGATCAAATAACTGCCGCCCGAGGGTGTGTGTGTGTAATTGTGGGAGATCATTGTTGTACTTTTATCCCCGAAAATGATGCAGATGGACATGTGATTGGCTCAGTCACACAGCATTTGACTGCTTTACAGGCTGCTATGGCCAGGGACAATGTCACTGATGAACATACCTGGTTAAGTTGGTTATTCTCTTCATGGAGAGGTCTCATCATGAACTTGTTAATGATTTTTGTGGTTATATTTCTGGTCTTTTCTTGTGTCATTCCCCGTATCCGTAGTATGATGATGAGACTTGTGCTTGTTAACTTAGTGATGTACCATGGAGCAGTTGCCAGGGATGGTGGGGATGATGAACAAACATTGTGAGCTCAAAGTGTTTCTCCATGACCCAAGTACAGGATAAAAGTATGATTGACATGCAGAAAACCGAAAGGAATTGCATGATCATCATGTGAAGTTGAAATGTACTACCTGTGAATACATTTATGAAGTTTGAAACATTATTTTTACTTTTATTTTGTTTTTATGTTACTCTTATTTCTGTTTTTGCATTTTATTATCCTATTTCATTATTATTATTGTTGTTTTGTTTTATCCGTTATGTTTGTTTTTATATAAGCTGCAATAACACATAGCTATGACACACATATATCCTTATTATATCTTTATTATTATTTGATCATCATTCTGATTTCATTGCTTTTACCATTGATTACTTTCATCATTAATTAATGAGTTTATTGTTCCATTTCTCCTCCTAAAGGACTAAAACGTTAGCTGGTGCCTGGGGAAGCAGGGCCGATGGCGGACTTTCTCCGTCACTAGCTAGTTAGGATCTATTGCATGCAAATGCATTGGAGCTTAGCATAGCTGCCAGATGGGGTTTTAGATGCCATAAATCATTCTTTTTTGATGCCTTACATGGCATCAAAGGGGGGAGAATGATAGAAAAGTTTCATATTTTTGTCATATTTGTGATTTACTTTGTCTCAGAGTCTGTGTGAATGTGTCAAGGATGCAGCTGTACTTTGTTATCATTTTGTTTTAGTTCATTTTGTACTGTTCATGTGTGACTGGTGCTGAGTGAGCGTCATGGTTCCTGAGTAAGAGATAATCTGTACACCAAGTTTTGACCAGATGTACCAAACCAATCATCATGGACATTTTCTCCTCCACCTCTCGGATAACAAAGGGCTTAAAGGACTGAGTGATGTGTGTTTGAGTGAGAATGATGCACAGATAGGCTCTGAGACTGTTTTTGTATTGTTCTCCACTGGCCAGTGTAATTAAATTTGCTGAAACTCTGATCCTGCATGATTTTTGACTGAAAATTAAGAAGAGTTTTTCTAACAGTAACTAAATCAAAAATGTTACCACAAGGGTAATGATGATGAAAAAACAGGTGTACTATTCACATCCTTCTGCTATCAACCTTCTCTCTCTTGCATTTTGTCTCTCCATGATAAATAACACTTGTTTTGCTGAGCAGGCTATTGCTGGATGCCTGAGGGCACCATCAGCCGAACACACACACAGTGAAACAATGACTTGCTTGTATAGCTAAGCAGTTAAACAGTAACTTGCTGAGGGTTTTGAATGGGGTAAAGTTTGCAATGTGTCAGGTGCACCCAAGAATCATGTCCTTTGACTTCACAGCTGTTGGTGTCACCAGGATGACCTTGCATGGTCCTTGCCAGGGAGCGTTGGCCCAGTTTTTCTTTTTGATGGCTTTGATGAGGACCAGATCTCCTGGTTTGGCTATGATGGGCGCACCCCTGTGTTGCTTCCTGAGAAGAGCAGCATGTACAACATCTCTGTCAGTCAACATTCTTCGCGTGTAATCAGCTAAACACACTTCCTCATCACCTGAATTAAAATGGCCTTAATGGTGGGATTAGGTAAGCCTTGCCATATATTATTTTTTTTGTCCTATTTCTGCCATTGTTTTCCTAAACCTTCTTTCATGGTCCTATTTGTGCATTACACCAATCCTGCAGATTGTGGATGGCAAGCTGAGTGTTTTTCCAAGTTAATGTTAAGTGCTGCGCCTAATTGTGATATAACCTGATTTACAAAATGTGTTCCATTATCTGAGTAAATCTTTTCAGGTATTCCTGAATCTAATCAATCTTATCTTGGTACTGCTTCAGCTAAAAGTTTCTTTGCTACCGTAACAGCATTTGGATGAGTGCAAGGGAAGGCTCCTGTCCACTTAGTAAACATCAATAATCACCAAGAACTATTTCTTCCCTTCACATTTATTTAGTTCAATGGAATCCATGCAAATGTTTTGAAAAGAATAAGTTGATGCAGGGAAAGTACCCTTCTGAGGTCTTAAGTGTCCCTCAGCATTATTTTTTGCACAGATTAGGCATTTTTTACAAACACAAAATTGAGTAGCAAATTGACTAATCATACACCCTGCTGCTACATGGGAAAGCCCATGTAGCAGAACAGCAGTCTAGTGGAATAATTTGCATGGCAAAATGGGTTTGTTATTGCATCATTTGTAGAGTCTTGAAGTGCTGTCAAATGTTGCCCCCTTTTTTTTATCAACCGGTAAAGTTCAGCTTGTGGTGATGTTTCCTGGGCGTTAGTGAGCATGTCATGTGATAGCTGTTCTGTCAGTGTTAAAAGAAGAGATGCTGTGGTATGGTTTCCTATATGACCTTGTGCAGCTGCCTTTGTGGTGCTGTCTGCAAGTGGTTGCCCTTAGAGATTGGATTGTGGCAACCTGGGGAGAGCCTAATTGTATACCATCTTAGACAGGAATAAAGAGCGGGGGTTCCCTAGTAAGATAACAGGGAGGTGTTAAGGATGAGTGGATTGATTGCGATTGGACGAGAAGATCATCTTTTGTGTGTGAGAAGATTCTAGAAGAATGTCATGGTATTTAAGAGAAGAGCTTCTATTTGAATGTCATTCTTACTATGCTTGAGAATGTGAGAGTGTGTAATAAAGCGTCTGAAACAAATCTGCCTCTTCATTTACACGCTCCACAGGATCTGTGCCATTAGTGTTTGTGACAAAGCATATTGGCTGTCCATGTAGTATATTGTGAGTGCTTTTCCCTGACCTAATTTACAAGCCTTTGTTAGAGCAGCTAATTCAGTTGCTTGTGCAGAATAATGTGATGGGAGTTTTTGTGTCCGTAAAACAGTGTCATAGGCGACCACTGTGAAACCGGATAAGTTTGAACCAGTACAGTCATGTTTGGAGGAGCTGTCACAAACAATGTGAAA
Source organism: Pholidichthys leucotaenia (assembly GCA_020510985.1). Taxonomy (NCBI): domain Eukaryota; kingdom Metazoa; phylum Chordata; class Actinopteri; order Cichliformes; family Pholidichthyidae; genus Pholidichthys; species Pholidichthys leucotaenia. Next base: position 97,987,826 of record CM035847.1, read on the forward strand.
TTAGAGTCCTCCAAAGGTGTGTACTGCAAATCAGGGCATGCCAGTGTTTCACTCTCAATTTCTGCCAAACAGTCATGAGGTTTTCCTTGTGTTGAAATTGGCAAAAAGCTTGCTGGATTTGTTACCATGCAACGTTCAATGGTTAGATGAGGCTGAGATAATAACACTGTCATGCATGCAAAGTGTCTGGATGGTGAGAGAACTGTTATTTTACTTTGTGACAAGATAACTGATACTGCATGTGTGACCTTTAGGGTCAAGGGATGAAAGAGAAGGAGCCCTGCTGAGGCCTGCACTGCCAAAGAGACAGCTATGACAGCCTGCACACATGGCGGCACTGCCCTTGCCACAGGGTCTAACCTTGAAGAATAAAATGCTATTGGACACATTTCTATACCACTTGGTTGGAGAAGGACTGACATCATATGTCCCTCTCTACAATCAACCATTTGCACAAATGGCTTTTTGTAATTGAGGAGTGCCAGGACGCCAGTGCTGACCAAAAGTTTTTTCATTTTAACGAATGCCTCTTCTGCCTAAGGTGTCCACTTAATTTTGTCCACCTGAGCCATGGGTGTTTTGTAAATGAGATCAGATAAGGGTTGTACTTCAAATGAGTAATTTGCAATCCAAGAGTGACAATATTTTAAAGTACCCAGAAATGATATCATGTCTCTGTTTGTGATGGGTCCCTAAATATTTGACCTCTTTTTTCACAACTCTAATTTTTTCTTATTGACTTTGTGACCTTGTTCTGCTAAAAAAATCACATGAAGGCAATGGTGCCTTGTTTGTATGTATCTTCATCAGGTGATGTCAGCAAGATGTCGTCGACGTAAAGGAGCAACTGGCTCCCATTAGGAGGAATAAACTGTGCCAAATTTGCTGACAGTGCCCGTGAAAAAATTGCTGGTGATTCACAGTAACCTTGTGGCAACCTGGTGAATGTGTACCTTTTGTTTTCAAATGTGAATGCAAACCAAAACTGATGATCTGGATGTATTAGGATGCTGAAAAAACAACAACAACAACAAACAAACAAACAAAAAACATTGCTGATGTCTATCACTGTAAAAAACTGAATGTGTGGATGTGGGCCATTTAACAAAGTGCGTAGAGGATACTGTCTTTTGTATGGTCTGTAGTGTGATTTTGTGTTTATTTTGACCAACTTTGCATTTTTATTAACCCTACATCTGCATGTCCTGTCAATCACAGAGAATTTGGAATTTGTGAGAGTCTATGTTCCTTTTCTTAATGTTAATGTAAACGTGATCAACTGGGTGAGCTGGGAACATCAGTGTGGATCTGTTTTTGCACTGTGGTCACTCAGTTCAAGGGCAGTGAGTAGGTATTAAGTTTTGAGGAATATTCAACTTTGGGTTGGAAGTTTGCTTCCAAGACTGACCACATTCCTCTGCTGTGGTCACAAACCAACCTACATCCTTCCAGTCTATGTGTTTGGGTTTGGCCAGTGAGATGTGGGGAGCCTCCTGGTGTTTAAAATGCCTGCTATCCTCATCAGACAACACGACAGATGCCCTCACATATCCCTTTCGTGACCACTACAGATTTTTTAAATGATCAGTCTGGAGGATGGATTTGCAGAGAATGTTTTGGACTCTAAATTTTGCATAGTTTTTGTGTGCAGGTCTAATGTCATTGAGTGTGGTCCAGCCAAAACCAAACGCAGTGAGTAGCAGTACCTGGGCACATTGAAATCCTGCAATGCATTTATTCCTTCCACATATGGAAAATGTGATGCTCTCATACCATTATCCATTGGGATTATGGCAATATTGAAGGCTGAGAGGAGATCCCTTCCCAGAAGGTTGACAGGGCATGCTTCAGACAATATGAAACAACCATCTACCATGTCACCGGTGATAGAGTCTTTTACCTTGACATTTTTTTGAAAGGTGCTCTGTTTTTAACTTACTGTTTGTAGCTTTTACAGTTATTTTTTCATCTGATTTTGTAAAATTGTGAATGTCTGCACCTGTTATAACCGATCTGCATGCTCCTGTGTCACATAGAAATTTTTTTGGAATATCCTGAACCTACAACATCACTTCAGGTAAACACTGCATTGTCAACATCAGATCAAAGTCAGGTAAATTGAAAATGTCTGTTATGTCTGCCATGTCCACTATGTCAGTGTTAGCGTCAATAGTTGCACATATCTTTGGTGCGGTCAGTCAGGCAGTTGGCCCGTGAGGTCCTCCATCCCCACCCCACCGCTGCTGGTGTTCAGGACATTGCCTCCGCCAATGGCCCCCTTTGTCCACATTGATGACAAACATCACATTCTCCTTGCTGCAGCCAGCCCGCCCCATGCCTCCCTCCATCTCCCCTCCATGGCTGAAGTCCAGTTCCGGTGCCATCCTGAAAAATAGAATTGATAGGAAGCCCCCCCCCCCCGCTTGTGTCAGCAATCACATAAACAGGAGTTGGTTTTTCTTTCACGTTTTTTTTTTCCTTTCCTTTCCTCCTCTATTGTCTTTGAATGTTTGGCATAGGCTAACACATCACCAAATGCACAGGCGTGGTATGTGACCAAATGTTTGCAGACGTAATCAGCCAGGTGTGAGTGCATGTTTTGTGAAGAGACACTTTTCAAAGGCTGCCAATAAGGTTCTATATCTGTATCATTATCAGCCTTAGTTAAACCAGAATGTCTATCAAAATCCTCTTGTAACCTGGTTCTATAAGCTTCCACACTTTCATCTTTGCCTTGTTTTGTGGTTTGGATCATCCCATATAAGCTGTATTTGAAAGTTTAATCATAGGATATTGCTCAGTGACAACATGTTTCATAATCTTCAGTTTTATTGATGGTATTGATGGTGAGTGTGGAGTGGATATGTGTGCATATCTACTTAACTCTTTGGTACCCTGGTGTGGCTGCTCCCGGATACCCCACTCCTTCACTTTGGGTTTGGTGTCAGCGGGTAGAGGGGTGAAGACGAGCGAAGGTGAGGTGATGTCAGCCGCAGCGCCCCCCCCCCCCCCCCCAAGCCTGGAGGTGTTCTGTGATGTTGGGGTATATGGGCTGAACAGCAGGAGAATATGGAGGAGGAAGAGCAGAAACACGGCCCCCTGCCCCCATGTCAGACTCATCATGCACCATAGAAGAGACAGAACACATATTAGTAAAATCCTTTATTTTATTTATTTTTTTTTTTTTACCATGGTCAATTTTTTTTTTTTTTCAGATTCATCATCAGATTTAGATTTTACTGTCTTAAGGTCGTAGTCAGCCTGTCGCTCTTTGTTTTCCCCATCTGAAGCCATAACACAACTGTGGGCTAGAGAATACAATTACACTGCAAAAAGTCAAATATAAGTCAAATGAAATAAACTAATGCTGTTTACATGCCTCCAGGCATCCCAAACAAAAGAAAAGTCAAATTTTCTTACTCAGCTGGCAGTTAATTTTACTTAAAATAAGAAAAAAATTCTGGCAATAGATAATGTTAGTTAAAAATTAAACAAAAAATCTGCCAACAAAGTAAGATTGTATTGCTTAATACAAATAATCCATCCTAAAGCAAGCACAAATCCCAAAGAAAACTGCACAACAAAGAAATTACTGTCAAAACTATCTTGAGATAAAAACAAGCATCTAATACATTTCATCTCACCAAAATCTCCAGTTCAGTGTGACCTTATTACTACCTTCAGCACAAACACAAGTTAGTCCTCTCACATACACACATACACAGCAAGCCCCAAATAAGCACACACGTTAGTAAACAATCCCAAAGCCACTCATAATAAGCAGATCTGGCAAGCAAAGGTTCTCACTGTCAGTCACTTTCCGCCTTGAAAACACATTCATTTTTGCCATCTTTTCCACTTACCGAGCACCATCTTTATCTCTCCGGTGCATATTTTTGCCGTCTTCCGTTAAAACAAAAATCTCATTCTCATCCTCTCGCGTTCCACAACAGCCCGACACGCACATCCTCTCTTACTGCCATGACACAAAATCTTGCTCTCTTCCTGCCTCTCATGATCTTTGCCTCTGCTATAGCAGTTACCCATTTTCATAAAAAAATAAAAAAACATAAAGACATTATTTATTAAAAACAAACAATGAACACCAAACGACCAAACAAACAAACTGCAGTTATTTTTATTTTTTTATTATTATTTTAACTTAGTCTAAAGGCTATTTTATTCTATTTTAACTTATTTTGAGTTATCTCGTATGGTATGTTAGTTATTGTTAGTTATTTCTTATTATTTTAAGGCTATTATTTATTATAACTATTTTTCTTGTATTTTTTCTCAATATACTGTATTTTTCTAGTTTATTTCGGCCCTTAATATCACTCTGCGGTGCTGTAACCTTCCGCGCTGATATCGCTCCACGGTGTGCACTCTGCCCTGATATCACTCCATGGGTACTGTACCTTCCACCGCTGATACCACTCTGCGGTCTGCACTCTGCACCAATATCACTCAGCGGTATTATGTAATCTTCCACGTGCCTATTTCCTGATTTTAGTCTCGAACTAAAATCCAGTAAAAAAACCATCACCTGGGACCTCAAGTGGGAGCTGACCATCAGCTCCCTCATCAAAAAGGCCCAGCAGAGGATGTTCTTCCTGCGGCAGCTGAGGAAGCTCAAGCTACCCACCAAGATGTTGGTGCAGTTCTACACGGCCATCATCGAGTCCATCCTCACCACCTCCATAACCGTGTGGTACGCAGGAGCCACTGCCAGGGACAGACTAAGGCTGCAGCGCGTCGTGCGCACTGCTGAGAAGGTGATCGGCTGCAAGCTCCCATCCCTCCAGGATCTGTACATCTCCAGGACCCGGAGGCGTGCAGGCCGGATCATAGCTGATCCTTCACACCCTGATCATGTACTGTTTGCCCCCCTCCCCTCAGGTAGAAGACTTCGGTCCATTCAGACTAAAACCTCCCGTCACATGAACAGCTTCTTCCCCTTTGCCATCAGACTGCTGAACACTATGTGACTTATTAGACTCTCGTGCACTATGTACAGCAGCTCAACCAGACTCATGTCAATCATCACTGTTTTCTTTTTGCATTACCGACTGCACTATGTGGTACTCCACAATATCTGCTGCTTGCTAATATATTTAAAATTGCTTGACTAGTATTACTCATTCATATTCTACATTTTATTGCATGTATAGTTTTTTTTTTATTTCTATCTTCTATTTTTATCATGTTTAATGTTGCAGCATTGCACCGAGACAAATTCCTAGTTTGTGTACTACATGAACAATGGCAATAAATCTGATTCTGATTCTGATTCTGATTTATTACTGAGTGGATCCGTTTAACTGTGGTACTTTTCCCGACTGGACTCAAACTGACGGTACCAAATTCTACACGTAATCCCACGACCGGACTGGAACCGACTGTGCCAGATGTCTAAACCATTAATAAATATTATTTAATAAGCATTAATTTTAATCCATCCATCTTCTTCCGCTTAATCCTTTTCGGGTCGCAGGGAGGCTGCAGCCTATCCCATCTTTGGATGAGAAGCAGGGTACATCCTGGACAGATTGCCAGTCTATCGCAGGGCCAACACAGAGAGAGGGACAACCATTCACTCTCACATTCATACCTAAGGACAATTTAGAATCCCACTTTGATGCTACTTAACCAAACTTGCATGTTTTTGGCATGTAGGAGGAAACCGGAAGAAATCCCAGAGTAAACCCATGTAGACACGGGGAGAACATGCAAACTTCTGCTCTGTCACCCTGTCCGCCTTGGTGCTCCAGACCGCCTCTGCTGTCGCCTCACTTCAGACAAACTGCTCCAACTGGGATGCGGGTGGGAGGTCTTATCAGCAGCCCGTATACTGACTGTGAGACCGGTCCAAAGAGCCATAGGTGTGGTGAAAGATTTCTGGAGTCCCTGTTTAGTGCATCAAATATGTTGGAAAAATCTCTTCAACCAGTAGTCAAAGAATCAGGCAGGATTAAAGTTTCAGTAAATTTAGTTTGCACTGATCAGAGAAGAACAAAAAGTGATACACTCAGAATCGCCTCCAGAAATTGTTCTGAATCATATACTCAACTTTCAGTCTTTAAGCATCCTGTTATTTCAAAACTGTCCATGAGAGAATATCTGGTCCAGGCTGGTTCTTTCAAACTGTCTCCCTCCTCAGACATAATCATAACAGCACAGAACGTTCACATGAGAACAACAAGATAAATGTCCAGCTGGTCGATCTTGTATGCATTTCACCCAGACTCTGAGGTACCAAAGATAAAGAATACAAAATTATTCTATCAGGTACCATAGAAGACATTCGAGATTGTTGGCATTTTCACGTCTTTTGATTGGATGGTTAGATTCCTCTAACCACAATGCAAAGGAGCTAGCAAAACGCCACTGCAAGGACTTGCTTAACCAGCTACAATATACTGTATCTGTTTAAATATAATAGCTGTTTTTCCATCCACAATGGCTGACAGGGGAGAGGAAAATGATTTGGTCACTGATATTTTAAAAAAATTAATTTTCCAGACGGACTTTTCAAGAATAGCTGATCATTGTGAAGAGAGGTTGGTCAACCCCAAAGCTAGCAGGCCCGTCTCAGCCAGGGAAAGGATTTGTCCGTCACTTCCATATTAGCAACCAGCAGTATCCTTGGATTACAGCCTCTGAGGAGTGCTGCAAATTATCTTGCTGGGAATGCCTGTTGCTTGCAACTGATCGAGTAGATACTTGGAGCCAGACAGGGTGTGCAAACTTGAGCTGTCCATTGTCACACCATGACAATTTAGGCAGTGTTTGCCAAACATTTAAAAATTGGTCTAAAATGCTGGAAAATGCCAAAACTTTCACTTTTGGCCATATGCATTGTGTATCCATATTGACTTGGACATATACATAATGTATTAGTAACTTATATGGAATATATCCATAACTTATAAGTAACTTAAATGAACTAATGTTTAGTGTGTTCCCGACATTCACAATTTATGCGCAACAATAGTCTAACTTCTGCATAGCGCAGTCATGCCAAATTACCATTGCCTCCCGATCCATGGATTGTCATGATCAGGTGGGCATGCCTCCCCCCTCCCTTCCTGCTTCTGTTTTCCTGGCTCCAGAGCTCATCAGTGCACCTGCGTGATTACACTCCTGCTGCCTCCTGATTCACCAGCTTACTTAAGGGCCAGAGTGTGAAGAGCTTTCCGCTGGATCGTTGGGTTTGTGCCACCTCACAATGATAGTTATTGTTTTGTGGTAATTTAATTATTTGCTCCAAGTTGTCTTACCTTCTCCTTTTCTCCACTCAGGTTTGCTGCCGCCTCCAGTGGTGCGTCTCCGGAGCTGTGTTTGCACACTCGCCTGAATCAGCTCTCCTCCTAGACAACGGCTTCTCCACCCAGGTTCTTCAGCTCTTCCTCCTCCTTCCCTGCAGTCTCCAGATCCCTTGACCTTTCCTACACTGGAGTCCACTGCTTTGGCTCTCTGCCAGTATCGTTAGACCTATTACCTCAGTTGTCATGCCCCTGTGTGCCATCCTCATCACTAATCATTCCTCTCCTCTCTTTCCTCCTAGGCTGCATGTGGATCCAGCGTACAACTGTTTTCCTGTATATAGTGTGTCGTCTTGGTTGGTTGGGGTTAAGCTCCCAGTGCTCATAAAATGCTCCTTACGGCGTGTGTCTCGAAAAGCCTCTGACAACTAAGTCCAACTCCTAGCCTGCCCGTGTGGTTTAGTCTCTAAGCCGGGCGGAACTGCTTTTACTAATAGGAGAAGGGGCGAGGGTGGATCTCTGGCGCCTTAAAACCAGATGCTTCGGGTAGATGGTGGCTCGTCAACCTGGGAAGGTAGCTCATCTAGGGGAAGGTAAACCCTGATTTCAAACCTCCGCTGCCTTGCGGCACACCCGGTCACGGGAAAGGCTTCGGGAGTCAACCCTGAGGAAAAATCCGGAGTCGGAGCCCCTAAGGCAGTTCTCTGTTGTGCTCAACATCGTTCTGGCAGCTCCTGCGACGACGCTGGTGCCAAACTATAGCAGCCCTGCTGTTCCTTTGGATTCATCAGTGACGTGGAGAGGGGGGACATGCTGAATGGGTAACATCTTGTCCTCCATATCTTCCTGCCCAGGCTTGAATCCTACCAACGCCCAACGCTGGAAGGTAGAACACCGGTGCGCATCGGCCTGTTCAGCCACAGGCGGTGCTGTTCCAGCAGAGTAGACGTTTAGGATTCTCTTCCATGGTCATCATAGACCGACGGAGGCCGATGAAGTGTGGCGTCTTGGTTGCGGGTTTCATTAATTGTAGTGTGTGTATTTATTCCTTAAAGTAGCATGTTGTGCATAGGGTTTTGAGTTTTTTCATTAAGTGATGTAACTTTTCATCTGCGTCTGAGTTTTCTTCTGAAGTGGTTGTCCTGCACTTAAGCCTCCTTATACACCAAATTATGACATGAATCCTAGGTGTGGGAGAAATCATCCCTGTTCAATCGAGATGATTCTCGCCTCCAAATACCAGGGTGAGGAGCGTGACCGACCTGGCAGAGCTGTCAAATCTGTCAGGTCAGTCACGCCTAAAACAGCTGATGTGACATATCAGGAATGTCAAATAACAATTGTCACACCTTGGCTCAAAGGCACGGGAACTGATGGTGATAAAAAAGTTTATTTTCAATAAAGTGAAAAAAAAACCAAGATAATACATGGAGTGCACTTTTGCTGGGAAGCGTAGCCAACAGCAAAGTGTAATTTATCATGGAAAATAGCGGAGCAGCTCGGTGAACTACGCCGTATACCAGCATGCTTCAGCATTCTTCAGCGTGCTCTTAACTCAGAAAAAACTTAGCATAACTGATTCCACGTACACCAGTGTATTGTCAAAATTTTTCATACGTTTTGCAAACACTGCTTAAATCGTCTAGGTGTGATTGGGCCTTTGCCAAGGCAGCAGCGAGACACTAAAGCACAGCCGCCAGCCAGACACTTACAAGCAACAGTACTTTTAAACCTTTGGGGAACCAAGAGTGGATGTGCAGCTCAACGAACAAGTGCACAGGGAAATGGAGCTCTACAACAAAATGGTAAATATTTTTAAAACTATAATTTTATGGTTAAAGTTATCTTTAACATGCTTTGTGCGGACAGCCCTATAGGCTATTTTTACGGTGCTTGGTATGAATGCCACTTAAATCAGGTAGAACGCTGTTGTATAGTTATTACCTCCGCCAAGGAGGTTATGTTTTCATCGGCGTTGGCTTGTCTGTCTGTCTGTTTGTTTGTTAGCAACATAACTCAAAAAGTTATGGACGGATTTTCATGAAATTTTCACAGATTGTCAGAAATGGGGTATCCTACAGATGATTAGATTTTGGTGGTGATCCGGATCACCGTCCAGAAGAAAACCGCCATTACGGAAAATGCGATTTTCGTGAATAACTACTGAACCACTAATCCTATCATTGTCAATCCAATTGCTAGTCATATGTTTTCATGGTCAAGGAATCTGAAAACGTACACATAAACACTGTATGGGGGGAACTGTGGTGCTTGGCGGAGGTCTGCGCTCTCCGAGTGCTTTTCTAGTTTATAGTGTTATTGTTCTTAGGCTTTTATTTGTGAGGCAAGGTGTGGTGGCTCTGACTTCCGGTCTCGCCACCACCCATGCCTATGAAGGGCAGCAGGCAGGAGGGGCGGGTCTCTTTTTCCATCACCTCTGCCTGGCGGTTGTAGTGTGGTGTGTGTGCGCTACCAGTTAATAAACGTTTATCCTGTTCTACACCTGGCCTCATTCTTTGGCTCCATATCCAGACATAACATTTTGGTGATGAGGATAAACAGGGTATTGATGGGTGTGGGTCTCCTGTTCGGCCATTCCTGGAGCTCCTGGGCGAGCCACCCGTTCCCTGACCGAGGTGGTACGCTGCCTTCCAGACGTACATGGTGGCGCTATACCTGCAAAGAATGGACAAGTTGAGGGCACGCGTGTTGGTGGTGCACAACTTAGGGATGGAGGGACAACGAATTTAGAGCACACTCGGCAACTCTGACAGCTTCGATGATGTGGTCGAGCTGATGGCGTGCCATTTTCATGCCCCAGACAACGTCATCGTTCAGAGGATCAAGTTTTGGCAGCGCTGCCAACAGGTGGGCGAGTCCATTCAGCGGTTTGTGGCTGACTTGAGGCTACTGGCTAGTGAGTGTTGGTTCGGACCGTTGGAGGAAGAGATGGTTCACAACCAGCTGGTGGAACAAACCAACTGCGCTGCAATAAGGTTGAAACTGCTCACTTTTCCGGGTGATTTAACGCTACCCAGGGCCATCGAGTTAGCTCTCCAGCTGGAAGCAGCAGATAGACTGACGCAGGAGCTGAGTGAGCATTTGTCACACCAGCAGCTAGAATCCCCCATGACCACACAAGTAGCAGACCCAGACAGCGATGGGAGTGTGGAGGACAACGCTGTGGAGTTGAGGTCTGCCCCGGGGAAGCCCATGTGTTTGGGCTGCGGGTCCGCGAAGCACCGCTTCAAGGCCAGGGACTGTCCGGCAAGACGGGAGTGCTGTGGCAGGTGTGGCCGCTTGAACCATTATGCCAGGGTGTGCTGCATGTTTGAGCAGGGGAGCCCGCAGAAGAAATCGACCCCTCCCTCCCCGACGGTTGTCCACACTGTGTCCCCGGACACCAACAGGTGCACGTTCTGTATGGTGGAGTTGGATGGTGTGGCGGTACTGTTGCTGATCGATACGGGGGTGGAGGGCTCCCTTCTGAACTGGGCTACAGTGAGAAAATTCTTCCCACACTACGGGATTGAAGGTGACCCAGCACCACTTTACGACTATGGAGGAGGACGGCTTGCTGTGGTGGGAACACTGAGACTAACGGCCTGGTACAAATCGGTGGAGATGTCTAATCTTGAGTTCACCATGACGGCCCGTGCCAATAACATTATGGGCTGTGACCTGTTTTATGGTCTGGGTTTCACCATTAAGAGTGGTGCTGGGGAGGAGTGGTCCAGCTGTTGACTGTGGGACCAGCCAGTTCCGAGAGTGGAGGACGGTGCAGTGTGGGAAGAGGAATTGCCCAGCACCCCGGAAGGTGAGCAGGACCAGTCTTGCTCAGGGTCATCACAGGGGGTCCCTGTGCCAGAGCCCAAGTCGCCCCGGACAAGGGTACTGGGTGGCACAGCGGGGCACCTGTGAAGATGAGCAATGTCAAGGAGCTGGCTCCAGTTGTTCCCGGAGCTCGCTAAAGTGAGCCAGCAAACATGGGGCTACAACGGCGATGGCTGCAGCAGATTTGCAAGAGGTCAGGGCCAGACCGTTAGGCACAGAGGGACTGCGTGCCAAGCAGAGACCCTGCAAGCCAAGCAGAACCCCTCTGGGAGTCGTGGACCTGGTTCAGGCTCTGCAGGAGGCACGATCACGGCGGGTATGGGCCAAACGACAGATAGAGGAGCACCAGGGACGGCTGCGCGTTGTGGCCAGATGGGATGATGCTTATCTCCAGCTGTTGGACAGCTCATGGAAGCACCCGAATGAGCTGTGGCGTGCCCGGGAGGAGACTGTGAGCGGTGGGCTTGGAGAAGTGAAATATCTGACGGTGAAGAAGAGGAGGCGCACCGGTGCCGATACAACCAGCTGCGGCCCGGGAGGCAGGCCGCCTCCAGGGGCGGACCGATGAAGGGATAGTCCAGGGAGGCCCACGGGCTTGTTTCTCCTTTAGCCGTGTGTATTATATGTTCATTTAAGTGCATGTGTTCAGATTAATTAAGTTCAAATTAATTAAGTTTAAATTAAACAACAGACCGTCATCCAAGCAGAATAATTGTGTCCCAGTGGGTAGCAGGCGGTCCATTGGATTCTGTTTCAACTGGACCAGCATGGGTTCTGTTGGAAGACTGGCAGACAGGCTGTTTACCATGGTTATCGCCTACTCCCGAGATCACAAAGGGGCTGGTTCTTCAGCAGGCTGGCTGCAGTCTTCTGTTACAGTATGCACTGAAGAAAGAGTTTGCTTATTGTACAAAGTCCCATCAAAGAGTCAAAATGGGACAAAAACACGCCACAGATCTGTTTCTTCCAATGTATTGTGGCTGGAATGAGTTGGTTTAAGCTTAGAAAAAATCAAACAAAACCTTCTTGCTCAGTAATTTAAAGAAAAAGATTAAAATGTGAAAAAAATGAACTTTAAAGAAAAGAAAAAAATTTCACAGAGCATGACAGGCTCTAGGCCTTTGTTGGAAGATATAAAAAAAATGGGAGAGCAGAGAAGTTTGCTCCTTACAGCTTGACCACCACCCCAAAACTGAAACAAAGAGAAAGTTTTTTTTCCGTGTGTGGCAGAATTTCACTGGCTTTCATGAAACTGAGCTGAACCAATTACATAGAGTTTTTTTTCCAGCAGAAGTCATAAACTCGACCTAAAAAAGGAATTGCAAGGGAGCTTGGAGGCCCATTGGTCTTTTCAAAGCTCAGGGCTTTGTGGGTCACCTAGCAGAAAGAGGTGGGGGAGAGACATTTGATATGATAAGTGAGACCCCCCCCCAAGACACATGTTGCTGAATAAAGCATAAATTCCATAAACTTTAGTGACTAAGATATTCTATTCAATAATAAGGGAACATACAATGTCTCTACATTGTAACTGTAATTAATTTGTGATAGTAAGCATGCAAAAATTAATTTCTTCCTGAAAATAAAGCTACACATATCAAATCATATCAATAAACGTATTTGAAACCACAATTGTCCATTCCAGAGTTCAACCATGTCTTCAGTAGCGGATGCTGTCTTGAGAGAAAGAATATGAATTAATTTATTGTTCACAGCTGCAGAAATTCCATTTCAGAGAGAGAGAAAAAAATTATTAAATATTCCTGCATCATCCACCAGATGGCACTGTCAAACTGTCTGGTTGGTTAATGAGGAATCTTGACTCCCAAGTCTGGATTATATCAACCATAAATCTGTCATTTGGGGCATTCCTTTGCCAAAGAGCAGAAAAGGGAGAATGACTAAGTCCTGGAGAAGGGATTAACTTCCACTTTATGGCCAATGGATAGTGTTACAGCTCTGGTCCTTGGGTGATAGAAGCAGTTCACGATGAGACTTTCAAGTTGAAATTCAAATTTTTTTCTTTCTTTTTTTTTTTTTTTGGGTGGCGGTGGGGTCAAGTCAAATCAACTTATATAGCACATTTAAAAACGACCATGGTTGACCAAACTGTCTCACAAACAAGATAAAAAAAAATACAATGATGATAAATAATGCAGGTGTGGTGAAGGTGTGGTCAGTGATGAACAGGTAACGAATCAGGAGCTTTCCCTTGAGTTATCCCAGCACGGCGTTCTGAACTCTGGGTAATTCCCTTACCTTAAATCAGCATAGCATGCTGACTTGAAGAAAGGGGTCACACTGAATGTACTAAGGAGCTCATTTTGTCATGGCGGCCGCTGGGCCGTCATCAGCTCCAGCTGCGCACACACCTGCCGCCAATAACCAGCAGGCTTTAAAAGCCGGTGTCTCTGACTGCTCTGCACGGAGTCGTCTGTCGTCTTCACCATGCATCGCGTCAAGGACACGACCTCAAGTCAGAGCTAATGCCAAGCCTCTTCATCTAGCCATGTCACGTAAGCAACAGCAAAACTTACCTTGTCAAAGTAATTTCCCCTGTGCACAGGTGGACCTCCCTGGCGGCGGACTTGTCTCCCCTGACAACGGGGCTTCACCTCCTCCTCCTCGGATCTCCTCCTCACCTTCACAGCGCCAAGCGCCATGCTCACCAAGCTACGCCAAGTCACGGAGCAGACAGAAGTCTCACAGCGGCACCTGCAAGTAAGCAGCACAAATCTCAGTTTCCCGTTTCTACAAGCTGCATTAATCCCCTTGTGCTTGTGTGTTCCAGGGTTGCCAGGTCACAGCAAGACTCGCTCAGCTCCAGCTGTCTGACAGCATCGCACTCACCCACACATTCACACACTCACTAACTTCACTGAGTTAATAAATAATTGTCTAAATCACTCTACTCGTGTCAGCGTCTGTCTCCTGGGTCAAGCAATCATGTCAGTACGACTCTGTCAAGACGACCCAGCAGACAGCAGGCTGACGCATCGTCTTAACACCCTTAGCGCACGAGTAGATCTAATTGCCCATCAACAGACGGTTATTCTCAATCAATTAACTCAGATTAACAGCTGGCTGGATCGCCTGGAAGGACGCTAGGCTTTCCCCCCGGTCGTTGGGGCCTCACAAGCCCCTGTTAACCCACCTGCTAGTAAAACTCACCAGCCTTCTTCACCTTGCCTCACTCCCGTGCTTACCCCCGCCCGCTTTAGCGGAAAACTCGGGGAGGCACGGGGTTTCTTGCTACAATGTGAAACAGTTTTTCACCGCATCCCGGGAGATTTTCCCACGGACCATAGTAAGACTGGGTACATCTCAAACCTGCTCGAAGGGAGGGAGTTAGCTTGGGCGTACACAGTTATGGCTAAACCCAGCTACTCCCACTTAACATACCAGCAATTCATGGCAGAGTTCCTAGAGATTTTTGACCATACTGACCAGGGCGCGGTGTTAACAGACCAGTTGCTTAACCTTCGGCAGGGCAGCAAATCCGTTGCTGATTTCACCATAGACTTCCGGGTACTAGCTGCAGAGGTTGGGTGGGGGGAGTCTGCTCTTTGCAGTATTTTTCTCCGCAGCCTTAGCTCGGAGCTAAGAGATGAACTAGCAACACGGGATAAGCCAGACAGATTAGGTGAACTGATTTCACTCACCATTAGTTTGGACAACAGGCTGAAGGAGCGGGCGGCCGAACGTAGGGCTGCCAGCCGTTTGGTTAAACCATGCCCCCGCTCCTCCCGGCTGCCTCTCCCAGCTCTGCCCCCGCCGGAGGAACTTCCAGGGCAGGAGGAAATGATTATTGGGCAATCGGGTGTTTCGGCGGCTGAAAGACAGCGCCGAAGGGATCTGGGCCTGTGTTTTTACTGTGGTAATGAGTCCCACGGGGTAGCTGAGTGTCCCAACCGGTTAAAAGGGGAGGTCCGTGGGTTACAGTAGGGGGATTCATGGACGTTAATCAGAAAAAAAACCCTCACCAGTTGCCTTATCCCCATCAGATTAATTTATAAACACAGGGAACACATGACACATGCCCTCATTGATTCTGGAGCTGAGCAAAGCTTCATTTCCGGAGACCTGGCAATGTGGGCCTCAGCTGTCAACCCCTTTGCCCATCTGTCAACCTCATTACGCTGTCAAAGGCTTCACTAACCACTGTCTCCCACCAGACGGCCCCTGTGTCGGTGATTATTTCTGGAAATCATAGGGAGGAGATCCGGTTTTTGGTGTTGCCTATCTCCTCCTCGCCTGTGATCCTGGGTTACCCGTGGCTACGACTTCACAACCCCACTTTCGACTGGCAAGCAGGAAACATCACTGCGTGGAGCACCTTTTGTCTCAGTGCCTGCCTCCAGTCTGCAGCATGTGCCCCCTCGGTATCAATGACCCCGCCCTCGACACCGCCCCTGGACCTGTCCAAGGTGCCAAAAGTCTACCATGATCTGGGAGCAGTTTTCAGCAAATCACGGGCGCTGTCCCTTTCCCCCCACCACCCCTACGACTGTGTGATCAACCTCAGAGCAGGGGCCCCGCTCCCGGCAAGTCGATTGTATAGCCTGTCTGCCCCGGAGCGTGAGACCATGGACACAAATATTAAGGAGTCCCTCAGCTCTGGAATTATTCGACCATCTTCCTCGGCGGTGGGGGCAGGTTTCTTCTTCGTGGGGAAGAAGGATGGTTCGCTACGTCCCTGTATCGACTTCCGGGGGCTCAATGAAATTACCATCAAAGTAAATACACGCTGCCTCTAATGAACTCGGCCTTTGACTCTCTCCAGGGGGCATCATGGTTTACGAAGCTGGACCTCCGGAACGCTTATCACCTGGTGCGCATTAAGGAGGGCAACGAGTGGAAGACAGCGTTCCGGACCCCAAGCGGCCACTTTGAGTACATGGGGATGCCGTTTGGGTTAACCAACGCTCCGGCCGTCTTCCAGCGCTTAATCAACGACGTCCTCCGGGACTTCCTGAACTCCTTCGTGTTTGTTTATTTAGGTGACATCCTGATTTTTTCACACACATTGGAGGAACACCAGGTGCACGTTAGACGGGTCCTGCAGCGCCTCCTGGAGAACCAGTTATTTGTCAAGGCCAAGAAGTGTGAGTTTCACACCAGTTCAACGTCCTTTTTGGGGTTTATTGTTGCACACAATCAGGTGCTCCCCGACCTGGCCAAGGTCAAGGCGGTGGTGGATTGGCCCACGCCCACGTCCAGGAAACAGTTGCAGGGGTTATTGGGATTCGCCAACTTCTACCGCCATTTTGTGCCGAATTTTGGGATCATCGCCAAGCCGCTGACCAGCCTCACGTCCCCCAAGACCCCCTTCCGCTGGAGCGAGGAAGCGGCTGCGACGTTCGGGAGGGTGAAGGAGGAGTTTGCCTCTGCCTGCGTCCTGACCCAGGTGGATCCGACCCTGCAGTGTTTGGTGGAGGTGGACGCCTCGGACTCTGGAGTTGGGGCGGTCCTCTCTCAACGCTCCCCTGTGGATGGGGTGATCCGGCCGTGCGCTTTCTTTTCCCACCGCCTAACCCCTGCGGAGAGGAACTACGGCATCGGGGACAGGGAGCTGCTGGCCGTGAAGCTCGCCTTGGAGGAATGGAGGCACTGGCTGGAGGGGGCTGCCCAGCCGTTCGTCGTCTGGACGGACCACAAAAACCTAGAGTATCTCCGGACGGCTAAATGGCTGAACTCCCGCGAGGCCCGCTGGTCTCTCTTTTTTGGCCAGTTTAATTACACGATCACCTACCGGCCGGGGAGCAAGAACACTAAGCTGGACGCCCTCTCCAGGCATTTTGAGGCAGAGACCGTCGGAGATCAGGAGGAGACCATCCTGCCTTCATCCTGTGTGGTGGGTACCCTCGTGTGGGAGATCCAGGACAGAGTCAGGAGGGCGCAGGAGACTGAGCCCGACCCGGGTGGGGGTCCCCCGGGCCGTTTGTTCGTTCCCCCTTCGGTCAGGAGCGAGGTCATCCAGTGGGGTCATGCTTCTAAGTTGGCGTGCCATCCAGGAATCACTCGCACGGTCGACCTGCTTCAGAGAGCCTTCTGGTGGCCAGGGTTGAGGAAGGACGTCACCAGCTATGTCCAGGCCTGCGCCCAGTGTGCCACCAGGAAATCGTCATCTTCCCCCCCCGGCAGGTCTTCTCCATCCTCTGCTGGTTCCTTCCCGCCCCTGGTCCCATGTGGCTTTGGATTTTGTGACTGGCCTGCCCCCTTCTGACCACTTCACCTCAGTCCTGACGATAGTGGACCGCTTCTCCAAGGCAGCCCATTTTGTGCCTCTCCGGGGGTTGCCTTCAGCACGGGAGACGGTGGCTCTCCTGGTGCAGCATGTGGTCCGCCTTCATGGCATCCCTGCGGATATTGTCTTGGATCGAGGTCCGCAGTTTGTGTCCCAGGTTTGGAAGGCGTTTTGCACGGTGTTGGGGGCCACGGCAAGTCTCTCGTCTGGGTATCATCCGCAGAGTAACGGCCAGTGTGAGCGGGCCAATCAGGAGCTAGAGGCTGCGCTCCGCTGTGTCATATCCTCTTGTTCCTCTTCTTGGAGTACGTTCCTGCCCTGGATCGAGTATGCGCACAACACCACGGTGTCTTCAGCGACTGGGATGTCCCCGTTCAAAGCATCTCTGGGGTATGATCCACCACTGTTCCCGGAGGAGGAGAAGGAGGTGGCTGTCCCTTCGGTGCAGGCTCATGCCAGGCGTTGTCGTCGGATCTGGACCATCACCTGCAGAGCCCTCCTCAGGACCACGGAACGCAATATTCAGGTGGCCAACTGTCACAGCAGGCCCGCCCCGGACTATAAGGTGGGTCAACAGGTTTGGCTGTCTACAAAGAATATCAATGTGCCGGCCGAGAAGCGTAAGTTAACGAAGCGCTTCATCAGTCCATATGTGATTTCACGTATTATTAACCCGGTGTCTGTGCGCCTAGCTCTCCCCCCTTCCATGCGCATCTGCCCTACTTTTCATGTCTCCCAGGTCAAGCCCTATATCTCCGACCCTCTGTGCCCGCCCCCCGCGGCGCCTTCCCCCCCGAGGATGATCGACGGCCACCCAGCTTGGGGAGTGACTGCCATCTTGGATGTCCGCCGGCGGGGCTGGGGTCTTCGGTACCTGGTGGACTGGGAGGGATTCGGCCCTGAGCACCGCTCTTGGATTCACCCAGCATTGATCCTTGACAAGCAGCTCATCCGCGATTTACATCGGGCGCATCCAGGTAGGATAGGGCAGGTGCCTGGAGGCACCTCTAGAGGGGGGAGAACTGTCATGGCGGCCGCTGGGCCGTCATCAGCTCCAGCTGCGCACACACCTGCCGCCAATAACCAGCAGGGTTTAAAAGCCGGTGTCTCTGACTGCTCTGTACGGAGTCATCTGTCGTCTTCGCCACGCATCGCGTCAAGGACACGACCTCAAGTCAGAGCTAATGCCAAGCCTCTTCGTCCAGCCACGTCACGTAAGCAACAGCAAAACTTACCTTGTCAAAGTAATTTCCCTTGTGCACAGGTGGACCTCCCTGGCGGCGGACTTGTCTCCCCTGACAACAGGGCTTCACCTCCTCCTCCTCGGATCTCCTCCTCACCTTCACAGCGCCAAACGCCACGCTCACCAAGCCACACCAAGTCACGGAGCAGACAGAAGTCTCACAGCGGCACCTGCAAGTAAGCAGCACAAATCTCAGTTTCCCATTTCTATGAGGTGCATTAATCCCCTTGTGCTTGTGTGTTCCAGGGTTGCCAGGTCGCAGCGAGACTCGCTCAGCTCCAGCTGTCTGACAGCATCGCACTCACCCACACATTCACACACTCACTAACTTCACTGAGTTAATAAATAATTGTCTAAATCACTCTACTCGTGCCAGCGTCTGCCTCCTGGGTCAAGCAATCACGTCACATTTAGCAGCAGACTACATCATCCTAGGTGCACAACCGAGAGGTTTCGCAGGTCCTTCCTACCTACGGCTGTCAGACTGTACAACCTAAGGAGGGCTGCTCGCAGAGATAGCAAAAAGACGTGCCAACCTAATAGTATTGAATGCAAAAGACGCAATAGACTTACACAATGGTCCCCTCCGGTATACAACTAGGAAAAGACCGGTAGCTACGGAGGGTGACAATATGTATGGGTACATAATCATACCATGTAGGATAACTAAGTAGACGGTTATGCTGTTTCATTCCATCTAGTATTTATTTATTTAGCGAATGCAAAGTCCTTAAGCCAAGCAGTTGCCTCCTGGTTTGCTGTATGGAGGGTGTGTAATCCTCCTTCCAGTCTTTGGAGCGGGCAGGCCTCTATGATGTGTTCCATTGTTTGCTCCTCTCCACATGCGCACAGTGGGCTAGGGCTACTGCCCCATCTGTAAAGGCTGGCCAAGCAGGGGCCATGTCCAGTCCTGAAGCGATTGAGTGTAGACCACTGTCTCCTTGGGAGGTTGGTGCCCGGGACCTGTTGGTTGGGGTTTATCACCAGCTGTTTGTTTGGGACCTCCTTGGTCTCCCATTCCTCTTGCCAAGCTGTCTGGATGGTAAAGTCAGCTGGGGGAGGGTTTTTCCAAATCGGCCGTCTGGATGAAAGTCGGGCAGTGGGTGGAGTGTAGATATCTGCATGGATTGGTAAGTGAGGAGAATCTTTAACTTTTTGGAGCATCCTTTGAGTTAATGCTGCTCGCCGGATGTGTGGAGGGGCTATGTTTGACAGTACAGAGAGCCAGGGGAGTGGTGTTGAGCGGATTGTTCCAGTTATAGTTCTCATGGTTGTGTTGAGCTGGGTGTCCACATGGTGTGTGTAAGATGACCTGGACCAGACAGGGGCACAATATTCTGCTACAGAGTATGAAAGGGCCAGTGCTGAGGTGCGCAGGGTGGAGACTGCCGCCCCCCATTTTGCACCAGCGAGCTTGCAGAGCAGGTTGTTTCGTACCTTCACCTTAGCAGCCGTCCCCTTTAGATGTTCCTTGAAGGATAAGGTCCTATCAAGGGTCACTCCAAGATAAGTTGGATTTGGGGCATGCTTAAGCTTGAGTCCGCTCAGGTGGATGTTTAGTTCTCTGGCAGCTTTTGCATTGTGGAGATGGAATACACTGGAGACGGTTTTTGCTGGGCTTGGTTTTAGGCGCCAGATTTTGCAGAACTGGTCCAGTTTGGCAAGATCTTCCGTGAGCACCCGTTCCAGTGGTTCAAAGTCTGGTGCTTGGAATGCCAAACAGATGTCGTCTGCATAAGTGAATTTGCGGGATTTTGTAGTAGGCAGGTCGTTTATGTAGAGGTTGAACAGAGTTGGAGCTAGAACTGAGCCTTGTGGGAGTCCGTTTTTCTGCATTCTCCATGCACTTGTCTTCTGACTGAGGTGGACTCTGAACCTTCGGTTGGTCAGCAGGGTTTTTATAATTGCTGTTGCCCAAGCAGGGATCGCCTTTATAAGTTTCAGGAGGAGGCCTTTGTGCCAGACCGTATCATAGGCGGCTGTAAGGTCGAGAAACACAGCCCCTGTCTTCAGTCTGCTCTCGAAGCCATTTTCGATGAAGGTGGTTAGGGCCAGTACTTGTTCTCCTGTACTGCGGTCCTTGCGGAAACCTGCTTGATCCACACTTAGAATATCCTCTACCTCTGGGGAAATGCGTTGCAGAATTAGGCGCTCCATGATTTTGTAAGGAACGCTGAGTAGGGAGATTGGGCGGTAGCTTGCTGGTAATTTGTGGTCTTTGCCAGGTTTTGGGATGGCAATGACCTTTGCTGTCCGCCATTTCTTTGGGATCGAGTTTGTTTGTGTGATCCTTGTGTAGAATTGTGTCAACCAGGTTAGGGCTCGGGGGCCAAGATTTTTCATGAATTCTGGGAAGATGTTATCGTATCCTGCTGCCTTTCCACATTTCAGGCTCTGTAGGACTTTCTCCAGTTCAGCAGCCTCGAAGGGTTCAGGGTTCGTTTCCTCTACAGGCATTTTTTGGTGTTTTTTTAGCTCAGTTGTAACTGCTCTTTTGGTGTCTTTGTCTTGGGGTGCTTTGGCGATAGTCAGTAGGTGGGATGCAACTTGGTTGGGTGTGACGGATGCTCGGCTTAGGCTAGGGGGCTTCTGTGCAGCTCCTAGGCGACGGATGAGGCTCCAACATTTCCTGCTAGAGTGGGTAAAGCTCCGGTCAGCAACTGTCTCCTCCCATTTCTTTCGCCGAGCTGTATTTAGCGATTCAATGAGATGGTCTGCTATCTCTGGGTCCCCTGATGTTTGATAGGATTGTAGGAGGGCAGCACTTTCTCCGTCCAAACATGGGACATAGAGGGGTCGGTAGCCTCGTGGGATTGCAGTATGGGCAGCCTTGAAGATTGCGCTGCAGAAGCGGTTGTATGCTTCATCTACAGTGATGGTGTGGAGTGGGATGGTAACAACGCTCCGGTCCAGAGTTTCACTGAATTTCTTCCAGTTGGCTTTGCGGAAGTTCCAGCGCATCTTCCTTGGGCTGTATATGACTGGAAGTTGTAGGCCAATGTGTACAAGCAGGGGCCGGTGTTGGCTGTGTGGAAAATCATCAAGAATGAGGATCTGTGTAGGATATGGCTCCCCATTCAAAGAGCTGACCCAACACAGGTCAGGAGAATAGTCCTTCTTCCACCTAGCAGAGTGGAAGGTTCCTCTTTGTTTGGGGTCGTATATCAAAGCGAGGTCATTTCTGGATGCCCAGTCTGAAAGTGCCTTCCCATCACTGTCCACTGCTGGGTACCCCCAGTCAGGGTGATGGCTGTTAAAGTCCCCCACATAGATGGCAGGGTGGGGTAGGGTGGGTAAGACCTGCAGATCCCAGTTGGCATTAGGGGGCTTGTACACATTGACAATATGGAAGCCACCAATGATTATGGTGTCTGAGAAATGTGTTGTTATCAGGTGATTTGCTTCAACTATGTCAGAACGCACATAGGTGGCACGTCCATGTTTAGCATGTAGAACATAGCACAGGAGGTCAAAGCCTTTGATGGTGAAGCGGCCAGCTTCCTCTGTGCCAATATGAGTCTCTTGGAGGCAGATTACATCAATCGAATGTTGGAAGGCGAGGACTTCGATAAGGCTTCGCTTGGCTGCAGATAGGCCTTCAACGTTTAGTTGTAATATGCGAAGGGCCGATCCTACCACAAAGTGCTCTTGGGGCTGTTTGCTTTCGGCTTTAGGACTGTGACTAGGATTCTTCTTTGACTTGGCACAGAGGCGTCGTCTCTTCGAATTTAGTCTGCTGGTAGGATCATTAGCTTCCCCAGGCGAGCCCGGGTACTGGCGGAGGGCGCGACGAGAACGCTGATCCATTGCCCCCCATTCCATCTAGTGACAATGCTCCACACTGTGTGTTTATATATTTACATATTTATTCCATCTAGCTAAAATGCTCCACACTGTGTGTGTTTATATATTTACATATTTATTCCATCTAGCTACAATGCTCCGCACTGTGTTTATATATTTACATATTTATTCCATCTAGCTACAATGCTCCGCACTGTGTGTGTTTATATATTCATATATTTATTCCATCTAGCTTCAACGCTCCACACTGTATGTGTGTTTATATATTCACATATTTATTCCATCTAGCTACAATGCTCCGCACTGTGTTTATATATTCATATATTTATTCCATCTAGCTACAATGCTCCGCACTGTGTTTATATATTTATATATTTATTCCATCTAGCTACAATGCTCCGCACTGTGTGTCTATATATTTATGTTTATATGTACATATGTATACTCACTGCTCTTGTTTTTTTCTTGTCTTCTGATTGTTGCTCTGAGTGTTGCTATCCCTGTGCTGTTGCAATCCTGGAATTTCCCCATTTTGGGATTAATAAAGGCTTATCTTATCTTATCTTATCTTATTTTAGGGCTCAAAAAGTCAGCAAGTGAGCAGTCAGCCACTTCCTGATTTCAGATTGGGACAGCCCTAAGCCCTCAGTCACATTAGGCGAATGCGCCTAAAGTCAATGAGTCTGCAAGGGTGGAGAATGAGATTCAGTCATGGTCCCTAGATTAGCCAGTGTATCCCATCATGCGTTGTGCATTAGGGAGAGAAAGCCAGACAACTTCACCAATATGAAAAAAATGCACGGGGCGAGATACACTCAAACACAAATAAGTGTGTGTTTTAATCAGTTTATGACTATTATGTCTCCATAATTATCCTGTGAGTTAATTCTCATTTTAGAAATCCACCTTATTCCTGAAGATGCTGCTGTAGAAACAATTATGGGTGCAACTTCCAGTTTCGGCTTAAGTAGTGTGAAATCAGTCAGCAAGGGTGGAGTAGAGGGCATTTACAATAGCGTTTTTAAAAGTTTTTCAAATTCATTTTAATGTATAGTCCCCATACGTGTTTTGTACTCAAGTGGCAGCTAATTTCAGCATTTGTAGTTTTTGTATTTTTTGAATGTTTTGGCGTAGTTCTGGTACTTGTTGCTGGTGTTTGTGGTTATGCCATAGACTGTATACTGTAAATGGAGGCTTCTCACTGGCAATGCGTAGATCATGCACTGAAAATTAAAAAGGACTGTTGGTGTGATTGGTGGTACATACGCAAGAGGATCAGGTATGTTTTCACTTGTATGAATGTCACATCAACGACATACATGACACATGCTTTATGTGTCATATACGTCACCAGATACAAGGCTGCACGTAGTAAAATAATAAATAAAAAATAGTAAGAGTTTGCTTCCTAAGGCTTAATGATTTAAGAAAGATATCAAATAGTTTTTAGGGGGGGGGGGGTTTGCATTAATTTTTAAATTCAGCATGCATTAATTTTTAAATTATCGCAAAATATAGATCAATAAAATTTTGAACAATTGTCAGAAAAGGTCTGTATGTGTTAAATTAAATAACAAGCATTCACGGCATGACAGCAGCATGAGCATTTTAATTTCAGGGTAAAACAAACAGCTGCAGCTGTCTGTGACATTACAACAGCCAAGCATGGTGTTGTGGTTCTTTGTGGCTCGGACTAGATTCTACGTCTGCTCTGAGGCAAATTTGATTATGTACAACATCTTTTAACAAAATGCATCCGACTTTATTGTGGTGGAGACATTGATATATCTAACAGCTTTTATTTGTTTACAGCATTAGCATCTTAGCAGCGGTGCTAACAAATGGAGCTACTGTCTGCGAGGCCACTTTTTAAGGTCATCGTCTCATCCCTCCATAGTTGTGGGAAGTGGTATGATTATATTACTCTTTTTGAGGTGCAAAAGACCGTGTTTTTGCATTTTTGATTCAAAAGTCATTGTTTTTTTTTAACAAGGAAAAGTTTCCCTTTTCAGTGACAACCACACGTTCTAAACTAGTACCGGAAGTTGCGCCCATAATTCACGCAAGGCATCATGGGGGCTAGGAATAAGGTGGATACAAATACAAAGAATTTTTTTTTTTTTTTAAAGAAGAAAACAAATACTGTAGTGCAGGGGTGTCAAAGTTACGGCCCGCGGGCCAAAACCAGTCCACCAGAAAGTCCAAACCGGCCGTGGGATGAATTTGCAAAGTTTGAAAATTAAATAATCGAATACTCGAGCAGCAATTTTTCAATAAAGTAACTGCTATTCCCAATTTGTCCATCTGGGGTTGCACAAGAGTAGCAGACACAAAAGTGATCCCCAATTTACACTGACTCCACTTGCAACCTGTTATCCATTCTCCACCATAACAGATCACTAAAAATATGCAGCAAGTCTTTTTTTATGGATGCGGGAATCAGCACACACTGAAATGTCACGGTATTCACTGTATTTAATAACTGTTCTTTAAAAATACATTTACCCCCGTGTCTCACAGTGCAGCGGGTCCTGAAGGATGTTCACGACCGTGTGCTGACAGTTGGTGGTTCACTGGGGTTCATGTGTGTGTGTGGGAGAGTTGTGCTACAGTTTGCTGCCATTTGCCAGGTGATTTTACGCTCCGAACCAGTTTTTTTTGTCAAAAGCTTTTCTTGAACATGTTCAAAACAAGAGAAGCTGTTGGAGTGCTGTGCCAAAAAGTGATGGACCACCAGAAACTGATCGGCTCGCTGCGGGAGTGCTCCTCACTTGGCTAAAGCCGTTTCTTTTTGGATTCTGAGGCCAACACCTGCTTTTGAGCAAAGTGGATGTAATTTTTTGTCCATGCAATTAGCAAAGGTATGTCTGTGAATATTCAATGCAGTAAGGGATTAATCATAATTTTAGACCCATGAGTTTGGCGCTAGAATAATCAGATATGACATTTTATCCTGTAGCAGCTTTTAATGTTTTGCCTTATATCTGAAGAAAAGTGTGGTGAAATTAACAGAATCCATGTATAATGATGTAAAAGTCAATAAAGCTTTTCTTTCCAATGAATACTAGTGTTTGTGCATTATTTACCTCCTATAATTATATATTGTCACTTGAGTAGAATCTATAAAATGTATGCTTCATCTGCCAAGGTTCCCAATTTGGATTGAAAGATTTTATCAGCCAAAAAAAAAAAAAAAATGTTTGATTTGGTTCTTCAAGGTTGAATTGTGACGATTATAATATAACGTGCTCTCCAACTCGTGAATAGTCTCAAAGAGCTGTTATAGCTTATAAATGTTATTTCACCCACCAAAAATTGATTAAGGGTCTTAATCTGGATTGAAACTCCAGAAATCCAATCATAACTGGTTTATTCGTGAGCATGTAAACATGGCCAATGATCATGTTTACATGTACACTAATAAACCTAAGCTTTGTTCCTGCTTGTACTTACAGTGGGGCAAAAAAGTATTTAGTCAGCCACCAATTGTGCAAGTTCTCCCACTTAAAAGATGAGAGAGGTCTCCAATTTTCATCATAGGTATACCTCAACTATGAGAGACAAAATGAGAAAAAAAAAAAATCCAGAAAATCACATTGAAGGATTTTTAATGAATTAATTGGTAAATTCCTCATTAAAATAAGTATTTGGTCATCTATAAACAAGCAAGATTTCTGGCTCTCACAGACCTGTAACTTCTTCTTTAAGAGGCTCCTCTGTCCTCCACTCGTTACCTGTATTAATGGCACCTGTTTGAACTCGTTATCAGTATAAAAGACACCTGTCCACAACCTCAAACAGTCAGACTCCAAACTCCACTATGGCCAAGACCAAAGAGCTGTCAAAGGACACCAGAAACAAAATTGGAGACCTGCACCAGGCTGGGAAGACTGAATCTGCAATAGGAAAACAGCTTGGTGTGAAGAAATCAACTGTGGGAGCAATTATTAGAAAATGGAAGACATACAAGACCACTGATAATCTCCCTCGATCTGGAGCTCCATGCAAGATCTCACCCTGTGGGGTCAAAATGATCACGAGAACGGTGAGCAAAAATCCCAGAACCACACGGGGGGACCTAGTGAATGACCTGCAGAGAGCTGGGACCAAAGTAACAAAAGCTACATCAGAAACACACTACGCCGCCAGGGACTCAAATCCTGCAGTGCCAGACATGTCCCCCTGCTTAAGCCAGTACATGTCCAGGCCCGTCTGAAGTTTGCTAGAGAGCATCTGGATGATCCAGAAGAGGACTGGGAGAATGTCATATGGTCAGATGAAACCAAAATAGAACTTTTTGGTAAAAACTCAACTTGTCGTGGTTGGAGGAGAAAGAACACCATACCTACTGTGAAGCATGGGGGTGGAAACATCATACTTTGGGGCTGTTTTTCTGCAAAGGGACCAGGACGACTGATCCGTGTAAAGGAAAGAATGAATGGGGCCATGTATCGTGAGATTTTGAGTGAAAACCTCCTTCCACCAGCAAGGGCATTGAAGATGAAACATAGCTGGGTCTTTCAGCATGACAATGATCCCAAACACACCGCTCGGGCAACGAAGGAGTGACTTCGTAAGAAGCATTTCAAGGTCCTGGAGTGGCCTAGCCAGTCTCCAGATCTCAACCTCATAGAAAATCTTTGGAGGGAGTTGAAAGTCTGTGTTGCCCAGCGACAGCCCCAAAACATCACTGCTCTAGAGGAGATCTGCATGGAGGAATGGGCCAAAATACCAGCAACAGTGTGTGAAAACCTTGTGAAAACTTACAGAAAACGTTTGACCGGTGTCATTGCCAACAAAGGGTATATAACAAAGTATTGAGATGAACTTTTGTTATTGACCAAATACTTATTTTACCGAGGAATTTACCAATTAATTCATTAAAAATCCTTCAATGTGATTTTCTGGATTTTTTTTTCTTATTTTGTCTCTCATAGTTGAAGTACACCTATGATGAAAATTGGAGACCTCTCTCATCTTTTAAGTGGGAGAACTTGCACAATTGGTGGCTGACTAAATACTTTTTTACCCCACTGTATATTGCACATAATTTAGGTACCTATTTATTAACTCCATTTTATATTTATTTATTTTTGTAGGATGTTACTTGGGTTCTAAATATTTTACTGGATTTTAGACCTTTGAGTTTTTAACCTCTTTGACTAGTTTTTAACTTTTTAATATGACCCTTCTCTCTTACCTCTGGTTTTTCTCCCATCTCTTTGTCTTTTTATATCTTGATTGATGGAGCCTTGAGTATTTTTTTTATCATGTTTATAGTCAGCTTCATGTGTGCCTGTGTTTGTGTCTATGTTGAATGTAATTGTGGCTTGTAAATATGGATGTCACCAGACTGCAAAACAAATCTACCTACGGGTACAAATAAAGTAACCTGAACCTGAACTTGAAACCAGTTATGATTGGATTTCTGCAGTTATCTGATTATTCAAGTAGCCATGTAAACAGAATAATCCGATAAAGGCCAAGTGGTTTAAATAATTATAATTTTCCAATAAGCCACTCCAATAATTCAGCAATTTTGATGTGCTAAATCCAAAAATCACATTGGTTTTGCTCAATCAGGTGAACATTTTTTGAACTATGGCCACATGTTGTTTTTTACTTTTTTGTTTACATGTACGGGTATTTTTGCTTTATATGATGCAAAATTCTTTTTTATTTCTTGAGATTTCTCGAACAGGACATGAACGGCATTGTCCAGTTTGATAGATTATCCTCAGACCCTTTCCCGATCAAGAACGGTGTGAAGCAGGGTTGTGTTCTGGCTCCTACCCTATTTGGCATCTTTTTCTCCCTGCTTCTGTGCTACGCCTTCCGGGACTCTGAAGACGGTGTCTTCCTCCACACCAGGAGCGACGGAGGCCTCTTCAACATGGCACGCCTCAGATCAAAGACCAAGGTGCGGAGCGTTCTAATCAGGGAGCTGCTCTTTGCTGATGATGCTGGTCTTGTTGCCCACACCGTGGAAGCGCTCCAGCGTCTCATCAACTGCTTTGCTCGTGCCTGCTCTGAGTTTGGCCTCACCATCAGCCTTAAAAAGACCGAGGTCATGGGCCAGGATGTCAGCAGTGCTCCCAGTATCAACATCGGCAACCACACACTTGCGGTGGTGGACAAGTTCACCTACCTCGGGTCGATCATCTCCAGCAATCTCTCCCTAGACGCCGAACTGAATGCCCATATCGGCAAGGCATCGACGGTGATGACCCGTCTGGCGAAGCGAGTCTGGGACAACTCTATGCTAACCACCAACACCAAGATAAGAGTCTACATGGCCTGCGTACTGAGTACTCTCCTATAAGGCAGTGAAGCATGGACCCTCTACTCCTGCCAGGAACGCCGCCTGAACGCCTTCCACCAACGCTGCCTTCGCAGACTACTGCGCATCACTTGGCAGGACCATGTCTCCAACATCGACGTCCTGGCCAGAGCAGATGTGCCCAGTATGTTTGCCATCCTGACAAAGAGACGCTTGCGATGGCTTGGCCACGTCAACCGAATGGAGGATGGCCGCATCCCCAAAGACTTACTGTATGGGGAGCTGGCTACTGGAACTAGATCAAAGGGACGCCCAACTCTCAGATTCAAGGATGTTTGCAAGTGCGACCTCAAGGCTGGAGGCTTCAACCCCTCCGACCTGGAGTCAGCCGCCTCCGTCCGCTCCAACTGGCGGACCACCACCCAGGATGTCATCCGAACAGCAGAGGAGAGAAGAGACACTCGCTGGGGGGGAGAAGAGACTCCGCAGACAGAGGAGACTGTCGAGACCCCCACTACACTGTGAAGAATTTATCTGCAGCGGCTGTGGCAGGACCTGCAGATCCCGTATCGGCCTCTACAGCCACACCCGACGGTGCAGCTCCCTGAATGATGACCCAAGGCACAAACCCCCTCCATGATCTTTCGAGATTGATGGAGCCAATGAATGAATGACGGGTATTTTTGCTTTATATGATTCAAAATTCTTTTTTATTTCTTGAGATTTCTCGAACTCTGAAGAGTTTGCATGCGCCAATTTATGACATGATGTCATAAATTGTCATGATGGCTGATTACTGTTGGACTCTGAAGAGAGACATCCCTGCCGCTAAGCATTCTAGCGGTTTGAATAAATGAAAGTTGAAGCTCTGAATTTTGAACAATGATGATGTAACATTCAATTTGCATGTACTTACCTTTATCACTGTCTACTATTCAATTTACAGTAGTCGAAGTTTGTAACATTTAATCAATAAATTGTGTTAGAAAATGATTTTTTCTCTTAAAAATCTATTTCGGATGAGAAATATTAATAAAAATCAACCGATAATGTCAAAGAAATGTATTTGATTTAGTCAGAAGATCAGATTTTTTAAAAATCAACTTAGCATAAAAACCTGACCTGATCGAGAGAAACGGATGTCATTTTCGGATTCAGTGGTGCAAAATTGTCTTAAATCAGTTGAAAAAAACACAGACAACTTACAAAAAAAATATTTTCGTAACCCTGTGTAATGTTTATTCAGTGCATGTAAGCACAAGAAAAGTGATTATTGGCATTATCAGTTTATTCCCAGTAATCGGTTTATTGTGACCATGTAACTGGGGTCCTTGTTCAAAATACAAACAAGTTCCAGGACTAAACAGTAGATGGCAGCAATACTACATCTGGTTCCTTAAATGGCATTTGTTTTTATCGTGATTAAGGTATTGTTCATCAGCAGCTTCAGTTCAAAACAGAGCAGAAAAGAAAAAAAAATTCAGGTTGTTCACACTTTGATGAAGATTCATTATTCAGGCTGGTCATGTTTTGTAAAAGATGAGTGGTTCAATAAATGTAAACATTTCATAATGTACTTGTACTTCTTTGTACTAAAACAAACAATGGAATTTTGAGTTGCCATTAGGTTGTTTTGCTAGGTTACTTTTGGTTATTTTACTGCTCCAGCCCACTTGGCATTAAATCCAGTGGTGTTCGCCGCGAGCTAAACTGAGTTTGACACCCCTGCTGCAGAGTGGCTCCTGTCTGCCTTTGCCCTGGGCTCCAAAACGCTTAAATCCGCCGCTGTCTGGCCTCAGTTTCACTGAGCCATACAGTATCTATAAGCAGTAACAGTTCTGCTGGGTGTCTCAGTCTGAGTCCCGTCGGGTTTCCCCAGCTGTCACCCTACTGTCACCCCATCCTCCACGCGCCACTGGCTGCGCGCACTGACAATCACCGACATGGCGATGACGTCATCGGCGCGCGGCAGGCGATTGGCCGGTGGGCTAGCGTAAGCTCGCCACCGAGCTGCCGAGGTTCGGTTCACCATG
Organism: Pholidichthys leucotaenia; assembly: GCA_020510985.1. NCBI lineage: Eukaryota > Metazoa > Chordata > Actinopteri > Cichliformes > Pholidichthyidae > Pholidichthys > Pholidichthys leucotaenia. The sequence goes on from CM035847.1 coordinate 98,018,532, forward strand.
TTGGATCAACTGCCAATCTCAGCCGCCTTGTGACAACACTGTAATGTCAGCGGCACGGGAGCGCCGCGGGCCCTAACTTTGGAGTCTTTCTGTCCCTCGCCTCACACCAGCGGGGCTCGACGACGCGGTCGGACGTGGAGCCGCAGACAGCCGTGAGCTTCGATCCCAGCAGCGAGGCTGAACCCCGCTGTGGCAGGAGCGGAATTCGTCCCGCATTAAAAGGATCTAACTTCTCTTGTTGTCAAAGCTTGTTATTCGCGCTCGCTGGATTTGCGCTTTTGAGCCGTGGAAGGACCGAGCGGACTGCTGGAGACGCCGGGCTGTCGATGGGGGAGTTAAGTTGTGGATCGGAAGATTTGCGTGCTGGCGTTTTGAGTCCCGGTCGAGGCTTCGTCTCCGTCAGAAAGATGATGGGGTTTTGTGCCCGGGCGCGCGGTTCGGTGCCCGGCTCTCATAATATGTGAGCTGTGTGGATTACCGAGGCCTGGGCCTGCCCGCCTGCCTGCCTGTCTGCTGCTGTGTTGTGGCCTGGGCCGGGATACACCTCCCCTGCGCCGGATCAGCGGCGGTCATTACGGCTCGGAGATTCCGCTCTCGGCTGCGCACACAGCTGAAGGAGGTCTCTGTTCGGAATAATAGATGCGATTTCCACACCGAAGAGCAACGGACCAGAGTGTGTGTCAAACTTGGACACTTTTAGAAGATGAAGGCACAGATTCCCATGTGACAGGCTTTAATCTGATCGAAAAGGGGAAGCTGAATTTCACCAGAAGGGAAGGGGCGCCACCTCGGCCATGAGGGACATCTAGGGCCACCGAGTTTTTTTTTTTTTTTATTTGTACGGGGGGGGGTGCGGGTTGTTTTCTACTCAGTCATTTTTGCTTTATTATTGTCAGTTGTGGCAGTGTTCGGGGTGCACAGGTTTTCTACCAGGGTGGCCATAGCTGCATACACTCATTAGCCTCAGGCTACAGTAGTCTAATGGTGTGCGGGCACGAAAATTAATTTAGAGGAAGTGGGTCAGATCCTTGTTGGCATTATGACAAAGACGCACATCAGAGAGCTCTCAGGCTCAGTGGAGTCCAAGTGAAAACTAGTGGCTCGTTTAAAGCAGTCATCATTTCCTGCATGTTTCCGGGAAGTTTATTTAGAGTCGGTGTTGCAGTCAAGTAGCCGTCACTATCTCATCCAGGAGCAGCTACGGGAGGAGGCATCGTTACCGGTGAATGGCTCTCTGCGGCACAACTGCTCCAAATGTCCCAAAAATGATGGCTGCTTACAACGGCGGCTCCTCAGCAGTGGCTGCCCACCACCCGCACCACCAGCTCCAGCACCTGCCGCCTCCCCACATGCACCACCACCACCACGCGGGCCAGCATCACCTGCAGCACCCGGGCTCCGCCGCCGCCGTGCACACGGTGCAGCAGCACACCTCCACGGCAGCGGCTGCGGCGGTGATGCTCAACCCCGGGCAGCAGCAGCCCTACTTCCCCTCTCCCGCGCCCGGGCAGGCGCCCGGGCCGGCGGCTGCCGCTGCCCCCGCTCAGGTTCAGGCTGCCGCCGTGAAAGCGCACCATCACCACCACCACCACCACCACCAGCAGCACCAGCAGCCGCACACCCACCACCTGCAGCAGCAGCTGGACATAGAGCCCGACAGGCCCATCGGCTACGGAGCGTTTGGGGTCGTCTGGTAAGAACAGGACCGTGATTCCTGACTACAAACCTTCACATTAATTAACACATAACGGGAGTACGTGCTACATTATGTTTACATTTTAAAATTCACGCACTACTGAATTACGCCAGTCATCTCATAAAAGAAACTTATGGCCACTGACAGGACAGTTAAAGTGACACTCTGCCAAAAATCTTTTCTTTTCAGTCCTTGTCAACACGTCTATAACATGTTTTCATGACTTGGAAGCAGGGCCGGATTAAGGAGGCTGGGTTCCCCTTGGCTGGAGCAATTTTTGGGCCCTCCTACATATTTATGGAAGTATGACATGCAAAATGGCCATGTTCACATGCCTTTTGTAATCAGATTTCTGAAGTTATCGAATTACTAAAGTAGTCATGTAAAACAATAATCAGATAAAAGGCAATTATTGTGTTACATAAAGTGAAATTACATTAACACACATAATTTATTGTCCAATAATCCATTTTTCAGTGCATGTAAACCTGTCAAATCTGATTATTACCATTATCTGATTATTCCTAGTTATCGGATTATTGTGACCATATAGCCGGGGTCATTGATGGATCAGCTTGACCTTCAAGGTCCTAAATTACTGAGGCAGTGGCTATGGATATGGAACCGTACCCACAGAATTCTTGTTACAGATACGGCTCGAATTTGATTGACCAGTACGTTCTGTTAATCAGTTCCTCTAGAATTTCGCAGGATGTGTTTGATTGTTGTGGCCCAAAAAGCCTGAATTTGCGTGAGCTTTTTTAAAAAGTTGCGATGTTTTGAGTTTTTTTTTTTTTTTTTCCCACTAAAAGTTGTGGAAAGAATTACAAATTTTGAAGCAGATGTTTTTTTTTTCCCCATAGTTTACTGCAGTGATATTTTATATAACAATACAAGAAAAGCACAGGATTATCAAAAATTTCCTATTAAACAGTGATTTGTAAATTAAGCAGAAACTTCTGCTCTACAGAAAAACTCTTCTGTGCAACAGCAAATACAGACTTTAACACAATATCCATTACAACAGCTAAATTGTAGGGATGTGATTTTTCCGCTAATTCGCGGAATTCCGCTTTTTTTTTTTTTTTATCTTCCAGGAAGATAAAGTACGTTAAGTACGTTAGCGGCTTGTGGTCCACGAACGCAGTGAAGGTGCGCCCTTTCAGCCAGAACTGGAAGTGGCGTATGGCCAGGTGGAGAGCCATTAACTCTGTCGAACACGCTGTATTTACGCTCACTGTCGTGCAAAGACCTGCTAAAAAAGGTGAGCTGCTGCCAAGAACCGGCGACGCATTGCTCCACGACGGCCGCTATGCCCATGTCCGAGGCGTCGGTAGTGAGCGCTATCCGAGCCGCCGGGTCTGGGTGCACCAGTAGTGCAGCGTTTGCCAGAGCTGTTTTAACCTCAGAGACCTTCGACTCTGTCCGCCGGTTTCCATTTCTTGAGTGCGGCGTACAACGGCTGTATGAGCTGGGCTGCGCGGGGGAGGAAGCGGTTCTAAAAGTTAACCATCCCCCAAAACTCCCGCAGCGCCCTGACATTGATGTTGAGGAGAAAAAAAATAGCAAAACAATTTAGTTAGATTACTTTTATGATTCCAAACAGTTTGAAATTGACAGTGCACAGTGGACATTGACTCATAACTTTTGAATATTTCTAAGACTTGGCTACATCAGTGACTGTGCAAAATGAACTGCTCAAGACTCAATGGAGATTGAAACTGGTGATCTGAAATGAATGCTGAAATTATAAAAAGTAATGGTATGAATGAATTTTATTTCTATTATGGAATAGATAAAATCAACTGATTTTGATTTGATCAAGTGTTAAAGCATGTGATGGATAATGCTTTTTGGAATATTTTAGGAATGCTATCTTCTTGGAACATAAGTCAATATTATACAGTAATAAGTGGCATTCAGCTGTTTGTTTTATGTCATTTAAGCACAGTTCTGGTACTTAAAAATCATAAAAACCCAGGAGCTTCGGGGGGCTTCGTCCCCCTTGCCCCCCCACCAGGGCTCTGCCCCGGACCCCACTGGGGGACTGCGTCCCCCACACCCCCTGCTGAATTTTCAGATAATTTCCCCAACTCCAAATCACATCCCTAAAATTGTATTGAACGCATGTTAAAGAGTATAGATTTGGAAATTATTGGCAGCACCTCCATTTGAAAACTCCCTACAGTCCCCAACCACTTGGTACCGAGTGGAGAGGAAAAAATAAATTTATTCTGTTGCTGTGCATTGTCTATTGGAGTCTGTGTTTTTCGGAAAAAAAAAAAAAATTACAGACAATTCCTACCTGTCTATCTGCTGTGCGTCTTGACAGACACCTGTCTCATCAGACACTCATCTTTCATTTATGGGGGGGGGGGGGGGTGTCCATGTCCAGACCGGAGATTCACAGCTTTAAAGCTCATTGACACGATGTAGTAATGGTTTTACCTCTAAAGATGGATAAAATGATGAAACACTTGCTGCAGTGTTAGATTTGCTCATTTTGTTTGTGGTTTTACGGCGTCTCTCCTCATGTGCGCTCCCGCAGTGGGGTGCTTTTGGGGCAGGCGGATCTTTTTCAACACAAACCCAGCACTTCGTACACACAGTCAGGACAGAGACGTGGCGAGACATCCAACGGCAGGCTGGGGGAGACGGGGGAAGAGGTGGTGTTGGAAACCTTGCGAGTGAGTGGTTTTTTTTCCAATCACACACTTTGTTTTTGCTGATGTGTTCCGTAATACTCATTGTAAACACAGAAGTGAACGCGGTGCAGCAACACATTTGATTGGTTAGACTGAGTGTTTGAGTGCCACTCAGGGACAAATTTGATTGGTGAAATTGGCGGAAGTTGACAAGGATTGACCAAAATTGTGGGAAAGTTGTGGTGATTAGAAAAAGTTGCAATGTCACACAATAGTTGTGCTGATTGGCTAATTTCATATGAATTGACTCTATCGCAACGTTGCAAAATCCTGGCGGGACTGATTAATGCGCATCTAAAAAGCAACGGGCTACAGGTATGGAAATCTGAGGCATTTATTTGTTTCAAAATTTTAATTAATATCTACTACCTTTTTAACCTTACCTACTCCCAAATCTTAGGGTTAACCGCTTAATTTTAAGACTAAATTTCATCTCATATTAAGTAAATTGGTTTGGACAAGGTGTTGATAGCAGGACATGAACCAGCAACCTTCTGATCACAGGCCCAACGTACTATCTACCTAAGCCACAGCAGCAGTTGGCTTGGAGTTGATCTGAAATTCCTCGTGTGTTTTTTACATGCTTGGCAATAAAGTTTATTCTGATTCTGATTCTGAAAAGGTTTTGTCTGATTGTTAACTTTTTCGCACACAATAGACATTTCATTTTGGGGTACAGCTTCCATATCCATAGCCACTGTCAATTATTAAATAAAGTGAATGACCACAAAGTTCTAGGTTTAGCTTCAATTGCAGAAAAATCTAGTGCCATCAGGACTAACAACCGACAAATATCTTGTATCAACCCACAACTTTAATTATGACAATGAAAAAACACTCAGCCTGTGTTTTTTGTTCAAGGGTTAAATATTAGCTTTGAAGCCAGAACAGGGTTTTTCACTACACAGAGGGGGAAAAAAAACCGTTGCCAGATCAGTCTGCCCTACTGGGAAAACGGCTGCTCTTCTCCATGACCGCAGAGAAGAGCAGGTAATGTGTGCACAAACCCAATTTTCATTATCTAATGACAGTTTTTACAATGTTAACCTCATTCACTGTCATTCTTTTAAAAGAATGATTCAAAATGAAAACATCCCAACAGTTGTTTTGAATTAAATCTACAATTTTGCATTCACCAGAGCATATTAATAGAACTCTGGCCAAGATGAACGGCTCCTCTTTCTTGGTTTAAAAGAGAAGCTCGGATGAACGGTAACATAACTGAAGGAAATTTTACAACTCGTTGTCAAAGAAAGAGACCGACATCATCTCTGAATTGTAGTGGACAGCTCTCATCCATGGCCAAGCAAAGCTGTGGAGTTAAAAAGCTCCTTTAAAGTCCGTAAAAAGTTAGTGTGAGCTGGATTTAAAAAAACAAAAAAACCCCCCAAAAACCTGCTCACAAACATAATTTCACAACATTTGGACTAATTTCTCAGATTTTTCAAAACGTTTGTAAAAGTCTGTCCAAACGCTATAGTGTGAACCCAGCTTAGTGGGGAAAAAAATTACTGTATATGCTGCAGGCAAAACAATACAAACAGCCGTGGAAGAAAATGTTTCTGCTGTTTGTAGGAACGTTTGGATGCTCTGATATCGGCGCCCTCATTCTGGCAGCTCTTTGGTCCTTTTCTGGCCCAGTATCCATGGTGTGTACGAATCTTTAATACTTTCTAAAGGTGTTTTACAACTTTGATGACCTGGAGCTTATGCCTACTGTGACTAACGGATCTTCAGACAGCAGCTCCGCCGGTATGTCCCGTTAACAGTTGGACAAACATCTTGTTGTGACTGTAAAGTTGACACTGTCTGGCTGTATTGCAACTTAAAAAAATCCTGTCAATTTAGGACTCTTATCACATCACCATCCTGTTAAGGCCGACATACAAACCTAGAGAGAAAGCCATCAGACCAACAAAAAGCAGGTATGTGTATGGCCAGAGGGGGCCTCTGATGCACTGAAAGACTTGCTTCATCACCACAGACTGGGACATTTACAAGCATGCAGCCACTCACAATGGACACACAAACCTAGAGGAGTACACTGAGGCTGTTGTGGCATACATAGGCAAATGCATTGATGATGTCACTCACTGCAAGACCATCACTGTTCGTGCTAACTAGAAGCCATGGATGACAGCAGAGGTCCACAGACTACTGAGGGCTTGGGATGTAGCCTTCAGGGCTGGCGATGCCGCAGGACTAAAGACAGCTGGGGCCAACCTGTCCCATGGAATCAAGGAGGCAAAACAACAGTACAGCCAGAAAATATCTGGACACTTCAGCAACACCAGAGATGCACGTTCTCTATGGCGTGGCATACAGACCCTCACCAACTATCAATCCCTGCCTCAGACCTGTGCGAGAGACATCACACTGCTCAACAACCTAAATGACTTCTTTGGCCGATTTGAAGCACAAAACAGCATACCAGCACAGAAGACCACTTCTCCTCCAGATGAGCAGACCATGAGTCTGGATCCGGCTAGCGTGAAGAGGACCCTCTGCAGGATCAACCCACGCAAGGCAGCTGGCCCAGACAACATACTGGGTCACGTCCTGAAGGACTGTGCAGAGGAGCTTAAGAATGTCCTGGCCGACATCGTCAACATCTCCCTGTCTCAAACTGTTGTCTGTACATGCTTCAAGACTGCCATCATAATACCAGTCCCAAAGAAGCCCGTCCCATCCAACTACAATGATTACCGGCTGGTAGCACTGACCCCCCACTATAATGAAGTGCTTCAAGCGGCTAGTCATGCAGAATATCAAGTCCACCCTGCCTCCCTCCCACGACCCATTCTAGTTTGCATACAGGCCAAACAGATCCACAGAAGATGCCATCGCTGCTGCTCTCCATCCAGCCCTCACCCACCTGGATTCAAAAAACTCCTATGTGCACATGCTGTTCTTGGACTTCAGTTCAGCATTTAACATAATCATCCCCCAGCACCTGATGCAAAAACTCAGACACCTCAGACTCAAAACCTCTCTCTGTAACTGGGTGCTGGACTTTCTCACAGGGAGGCCACAGCACGTGTGAGTTGGCAGCAAAACCTCCCAGACCACTGCATTGAGCACAGGGGCTCCACAAGGGTGCATGCTCAGCCTGCTGCTCTTCACCCTTTTGACCCATGACTGCGTACCAGCCTACAACACCAACTACATCATCAAGTTTGCGGATGACATGATGGTGGTGGGCCTATTACCAACAATGAGGAGGCCAATTACAGAAATGAGGTGACCCAACTGGTCCAGTGGTGTAAAGACAATAATCTCTTCCTGAACGTGGGAAAAACCAAGGAGATTGTGGTCGACTTCAGGAGGGGTCACACATAGCATCCCCCCTCTGATCATCGATGGTGCAGCTGTGGAGAGGGTGAGCAGCACCAAGTTCCTGGGGGTGCACATCTCTGAGGACCTCACCTGGTCCAACAACACCATATCAGCAACACCACAGCACCACTGCACCACCACACCCGTGGGCAGCACGGTGGTGCAGTGGTTAGCACTGTTGCCTTACAGCTAGAAGGTTCCTGGTTCGAATCCCCAGGTTGACAGGGGTTGGAACCTTTCTGTGTGGAGTTTGCATGTTCTCCCTGTGCTGCGTGGGTTTACTCCGGGGGCTCCGGTTTCCTCCCACAATCCAAAGACATGCATGTTAGGTTAATTGGCTGTTCTAAATTGTCCCTAGATATTTGTTTCCTATAGGCCCTTAGAATAGAGGGTTAGTATTAGTGAAAGCGCTTTGAGTGGTCTTTGTGACTAGAAAAGCGCTATATAAGTGCAGGTTAGTTAGTTAGTTAGTTAGATATCACCGGTCAAGAAGGCCCAAACTCACCTCCACTTCCTTCGCAAACTGAGGAGAGCACGAGTCCCTCTCCCCATCATGCAGTCTTTCTACTGAGGCACCATTGAGAGCATCCTCACCAACTGCATCACGGTGTGGTATGGAAGCTGCACCGCCACCTGCCGGAAGACGCTACAATGCATAGTGGAAGCAGCCAGCAAGATCATTGGTACCCCCCTGGCCCTGCCCCTGCACCCCCTCTCAGACATCTACCCCACCCGCCTCACCCGCAGAGCCATCAGCATCACAGGCGACACCTCCCACCCTCTACACTCCCTCTTCAGTCCCTTGCCCTGGGGGAAAAGGTACCAAAGCCTCCGGGCCCGCTCCACAAGACTGCTGAACAGCTTTGTTCATCAGGCCATCAGGACCCTGAACTCTGTTCACCCCCGCCCCCCCACTCCGGACGGTAACACAATCACCTGCACAATAACTACCTCAGCTGTTGGCACAGAAAGCCTGGCACACCAACAGTAATACTGTTGTTTGTTGTACTTTTGCTGCTGTATGTCTCTGCACATTAACCGCAACCATTTGCACAAATGCCATATCTGCTGCTGTCTGTCTGTCACTGCACCACGTGCAATCATATCATATCATATGTCACTATCTGCACCTACACTACCGCACTGAAATGCAACTACAGGTATTCATTTCTATTCAGTTCAATTCAACTTTATTTATATAGCGCCATTTCACAACAACAGTCATCTCATAGCACTTTCAACTGTACGGGAAACCCCCATAATTGCAGAAAGACCCCAGCAATCAGGCGATCCCCTGTGAGCAAGCGCTTGGCGACGGTGGAGAGGGAAAAACTCCCTTTTAGCAGGAAGAAACCTCCAGCAGAACCAGGCTCAGGGAGGTGCAGTCATCTGCTGCGACTGGCTGGGGGGGTGAGGGGATAAAGAACATGAAAAGAACAGACATGTAGAGAGCAAATGGCACGACGGGGACTTAATCTATGGGAGAGAACACACAGATGTTAATGACCAGCAAAAATATTTCATTGAGAGTGAAGAAAGGAGTGAAGCCCAGTGTGGCAGTCTCTAGCTGTCTGTATATAGGATTGCTGGGTTTATTATTTATTATAGCTAATCGTTTATCTCTATGGAGATCAGGGTCCTTCTGGCTGCCATTGGCACCACGGGTTGCATTACTGTACATAGACTGCTGCTGTTGCTGTTTGTTTTTCTTTTTTCCACCCTTATTCCTTTCTTTTTTTAAAATGCACACCAGTGAAGAGAGAGAGAGAAAAAATCCATTTCAATTCTCCTGTATGTCCTGCATGTACAGTAGTATTGACAATAAAATCTTTGAATTTTGAATCTTTTTTTAAAACCTCCTTCTCATGTTCCTGTTTTTCTTTCTTTTTTCCTCTTTTGGTTGCCGCTATCATACGCCATTACATTCATTTATCCACGGATTCACTATCTGCCCAAGTCCAACATTACTCAGGTCACATGTCGACTCTTAACCAATTAAATTAAGCAAGCGGGACAGACATACACCTCAACAGATAAAAAGTTGATATGCCAAAACAAACCCTCCAATAAACGTTGGGCATGGCAGAAGTAGCAAAACAAAAAAAAAAAAAGGAATTTCTTTTGGGGTCCCAGGGCTACTGCCGCGGTAAGCTTTTGCTATAATATGGGGCAGTTTACAAGACCTATCAAGAGTGAAATCACTCAAATGTCTCATGTTGCTGTTTTTTTCTTTCTTTCTGTAAAGCAGGGCTATTCAATTACAAAATTAGTTGGGCCACAATTTGAAATCAAGACATGTAACTGGGCTGTACATGTTCAGCGATCTGTTGAATATGACAAATTTCAAATCAACACAGATCAGTATGATGAAAAATATGCACTTTTTATTCATGGTCTTGGTTTTAAATGTGCGCTTGGCACATGACAAAGGCACATCAAAAGTGCATAAAAACACAATAACAGTGCTGGGGTTGAGCAGCACTTGAAATAGTTGAAATATTTTTCCTCTTGAACAACAATTACATAAATAGAATTGGGGAAAAAATTAAAATTCTGTAAATAACTATTTTGGTCACATCTTACTCACATCTTACTCAGGCATATCTCAAAGTGCATAAAAACTCAATGTGCACTGTTGGTAGCATCAACATTTTTTTCCCTTTTGAAATAAAATATACTACATCCTGGTCGTAACTGACCTTGACACATCACAAAGTGCATTTAGCTGAATAAAAAATGAACTGTCAAACACTTCAGTGCACAAACCCCCACAAGAAAAGATTGATAACATTAACAAACATTGCACATCCACTATTGTGGTTTGTTTTGTTTTAAATCACCACGTGTGAGCAGGAACCTCTTTTTATAACTACACATTACATTACACACACATCAGTCCAGGCAGGGTTAAACTGATGATTTTCATCATCAGTTTTACTCGTCAGAGTTGACAATGACATGATTTAAGGTGCCTTCACGCCAACCACGAATGGGCAAATTTTTCGCGTGGTGTGATTACATTATAACTCAATGTAAACACGCGATTAGACATTAACTCACCATCTGAGTGAGTTGCAGACAGATGAAGTTGCCTTTATAACTTCTGCAGCTGTGTTCAACCTGCCGCTGAAGTCCTCAAAATAACATCATGCTTAGGTTTGCATTGTCTGATGGGGGGCTCACCTGGAGTGGGGGTGGGGGGTTGTCCCTGCCTCCGGGGCTTCGCAGGATGGTGGGCGTTTGCATTGCTGGCCTGCTGGCCTTGTTGGCATGTCTGTGGCAGGAGTCCGTGGGTGGGTGGCAACGGCGTCCCAGTTTGGCTGGAGAGCTCCCAGTCCTTCTTTCTCCAGATGGGTGGTAGTCTCATTTTCAAGCTGGTTTGCTGTCCAAAGTTGAAGCTTTTGCTCCGATGATAGTGGAGTCTCGGGACTGGCACTGTCCCTCGGACGCGAGTGTGCAATTTCGCGTGTGCTCGCCTCTTTCCATTGACTTTATGTGCATTTGCGCTGCCCGTTCGCATTTGGTGTGGGCTTGGTGTCTTGCTGCTGGCACCATTAGGCACAGTCATAATAATAGAGCCCACGCTTCGGGGCAGGTGTGCTGCGTTGTGGGTTGACGGTCACTGGGCCACGCGGAGTGTTGCATTTGTGGTCTGTGGTAATTGATGGATTTCTGCAGTTCTGCGGGGCATGTTGGCCTTTGCTTCTCTTTGCTTCTCTGCCTGGGCTGGGCCTGGGCTGCTCGGGGATTGGTCCTGGGCTGCATGTGGCCCACGGGCCGCTAATTGAATAGGCCTGCTGTTAAGTTTCACTTAAGCCCCACCCCCTAGAAAAGGGGAATTTAAGGCTTGTACATACTCCGCAAGAACAAAGACATTTTTGTCTTTTTCTTGAGGTGGCAAGAACAAGAACAAAGTTCTTTCTGGCCAGGACATTTCATACTTCACAAGAAACTCAAGTGCAGAACTCCTGGGAAATGCACATTTCTGACCAATTACATAATACTTCTTACGGTGCTTTCACACCTAAATTTGTTTACTTTGGTCCAAATCAGCTGATAAGTTTGTTACTTTGTATTGTTTTCTCCTTTGTTTGGTTCCCTTTCACACAGGCAAAGATTCAAGTGAACCAAATTCCATCACGTTAAATCCCGCGAGACTTGTCAGAATGTTCTCTCTTCTTATCGGTCAGATTTTTTTTGTCACGAGAACAGGAAAAGTAAATGCCAGAAGTAGGATGACTACTGTGCATTTATGCATTTTCTGGGGAGAAAATAATACTAATTATACAACAGTTAGTTCCAATTGAGCAATTTGATTGGACAATAGGGATTCCAGGAGTTAGTATTTCAAATTCAAATTCAAACGTTTATTTCAAACTCAGGGTTCATATTAAATGCAAAACTTAAATGTGTAGAAAATAAAGGTATATACAGTTCAGCGGTCACTTGGCGCTCTTGTAACAACAATAACATACAATATTGAATTCAGTATAAAATGGAACGCCACCACTTCCAAATGCTGGAGTGAAGTGTGAGTGACGAGTTGACAATTGCTGATATAAGATGATTGTTACATGCCAGCAACCTTCTCATAAAACTGTAAACATTCTTTCGTATCAACTCGCCAAAAGACGGAATGTTCAAGGACACAAACATCTTGCTTGCACTCGACCTACGAGGTATATCTAACAACCTTCTTAGGGAGTTATTATATGCAATGCGGATTTTGTTCCTAATAGCAACATTGCTATTAAACCATAAAGGCGAGCAATACATTGAGGTACAGAAGGTCTTGAACAGCATACATTTAACATCAGGAGAACGTCTATGGAAATTTCGCAACAGTAAATTTGAGCATAGAGTTTCCTGAGTTGCCTGTTACAGTCAACATTGGTCTTATCAGATTCAATCCACACACTGTCAACTTTGTTGACTTTTCAACAAAGTTCAAGCTATTACCGCAAAGTGGCGTAACAGGATTCGAAGTATTGACACCCTTCGGTTTGAAAGCCATACACATAGATTTAGTACAGTTGAACAAGATGTCATTTTTTTTTACCAAATTTCTCACATTCCGAGAGGAGATGTTGCATCGCTGCAGTAGACAAACTTAACAGAGATCATCAGCATAGAAAATGTGATTTAACAGTGCACTGTTAATGGAGCCACCCACATTAGTATTGTTCAACAGTAGACTGAGATCATCAACATAGACATTAAACAACAAGGGTGACAGTATACCACCTTGTTTAACACCATTGGTCACATGAAATTTGGATGAGGTAACATTGCCCCACCTGACAACCATAGACTGCCTTCTGTACCAGTATAACAGGATGCTAACAATGTAAATAGGAACACCTGGATCGATCAGTTTTCTAAACAAACACCAGTGGTTAATCCTATCAAAAGCTTTGCTAGCATCTAAAAACGTAGCATAGACACTAGTGGATTGGCTTCTGAAGTAGTCAACAAATTCATGGAGTAGGTAAACAGCCTTATCAGTTGAATGGGCTGACTTGAAACCAAACTGATTGTCGTTTGTCCACAGATAATCCTCAGTTCTGTTCAGAATTAAACCCTCTAACAATTTAGATATAACATTTGCAATAGCTATAGGTCTGTAGTTGTTCATATCAGACAGACTGGCACACTTGTTTTTCACCAAGGGAATAATAACAGAGTCCATCAACATATCTGGCATGTAACCATGACCAAACATACAGTTAAAACACAATGACGACAGAATACACAAATTGAAATCAGCATTGATGAGACATTCACTGGTGAGACAATCAGGGCCAGCTGATTTGCCTTTCTTGAGAACTTTGATCAGTGAAGCAACTTCAACAGGAGTAACAGCAGAAATATCGGAGGTATCAAACATGTCATTATACAGGCGAACATCATGCATAACAGAATCCTTCATTGAAACATTCTTGACTGAGTTGAAAATAGCTTCATATTGACATTTCCACTTTTCAGCAATATTAACATCACCAGTCACACCATCAATAGTGTTTGATCTAACAGACCGGTGGGAGCTCATAGCCTTCATTTGTTTCCAGAATTCTGCCATGTTCAGTTCACTCATATGACTAGCTAACTGGTCACATTTGATACTTTCTTCATTGCGCCTACATACTCGTAGAGCATATTTGAACCTAGCCCTACAGCTTTTCATGTTATCAAATATTGGACCATAACGTGGTTTGCTATTACTCCTGCACCACAAAAAAGCATCCCGAGCAGCTGTGTGAGCCTCGCTAACAACATCATTCCAGCCTGTGACGTTATATTGGGTGGCCACACTGTGACTAGGAATGCATTCACTCACACAAAAAATTAAAGCATCAACAATATCGCTGTAAAACCTATCGATATCATCCCTGTGTGCCGCACAATTACGGTCATGACACCTGATGGCGTCCGTAGGAGCACGGATGTTACAGAGTTTCCTACGAGTAAGTTCCTTATATCTGGACAGGTCTGACGCTGTGGCATCATGCCATTTGTATGTCCTACTACGCGTTGTGGCCGAGGGAGCTCCCCGGGGGCCACTTACAGCACTTGATACCTCAATATCCATAGATAAAGGTATAATCCACGATAATTGCACTCCAATTTCACTGGATATGTATCACTCCGCTTCAAAGGTGTTCTAGTACCATTAATTACTACTAGCTGCCCCGGGGCACACTGACGGAAACGTGGCTGCCAGTCCGTGTCAGCGGCCTCTCCGACTACTACCGAACATTTATACACATTCATACCCAGTGTCATGGACACTGGAGGCAAGGAGGGTAAAGTGTCTTGCCCAGGGGCACAACGGCAGGATGGCTGAAGAGAGTGGGATTTGAACCACCAACCCTCTGGTTATTGGATGACCCGCTGTACCTCCTGAGCCACTGCCACCCAGGACATGCCCAGTTGTATGCATGGTGGCCCAGGATCATGACTGAAACTGCATCGGTCCTGAACAGCAGCCTCTTAAAATTCTGTTGTCCTGCCCGTGAAATGTTTCAAATTTTCTACTGCCACTCAGTGAAGAAAAAATTTAATTTACTTTGCGTATGCTATTTTTCAGCATTTTAAGGAAAATTGGCCAGAATGCTAAGTGGTTAATGGTAAAAACCCATCTTAATTTGAGTCAGGTTTTCAAAGCAGCTGTCCAAAAATGCTAACTGGCCCTGGAGGCTAACACCATTCTTTAGTTCCGCCCTCTTCCCCGTGGATTGGCTCAACGCTACAGACCTGTTATAGCTATGTCACCAAAAATGCTCAGAGGCAGGGCTTAACTGAAATTTCACAGCAAAAAAACATGAACATGACACATAAGAGTGATTTTGCTCTTGTAAGTCATAAAAACCATGTTACAGGCATGTTAACAAGAAAAAGAAAACTCAAATTTTGGTGGAGTGTCACTTTAAAGGTCCTTATAACTAAAAAAATGTTTTTGTTTCATCTTTTAAAATGCATGCACAGGTCACATGTTTACTGTTTGACTCTTGGAACACCTGACAAAGAAGTACGCTATTGATTAGCTCTTAAGCTGGATTTATGCTTTGCGTGTCTGTGATGATTGCATCTGGGGCGGGGGGGTGCTGAAAAGTTCACAGAGGTCAAATTTTACCAAATGTGGTTTATTTTTCAACTAAGTCTTCCCTTTGGTCCACACACTTCTTCCATTGGTGTTGCAGCGCTTGGATCCCTAGGGTTGAAAAATAAACCACATTTGGTCAAATTTGACCACTATGAACTTTTTAGCCCCCTTCATACCTCGACCAAGTGTTTGACGCATGTGCACAATCATCATCATCTGCAGTTTTACTCCAGCCCAATTGGTAGTGCAAATGCTTTTCTCAATTCTTAGATGCTTCATGATGTGGGCCTCTGCATCGATGCAGAACGTTAATGATCAAGATCTTGCAGTCTATGCAAAAACCCGATGCACCAATCTTGATTGCCATTTGTCCGACCTCTGCTTGTCAATATAAAATTGTAAAGTTATGTTGCAAAGTTGACAACTGCTGTCTCGTGTTAACTTCATTGTTGTGGATGAAGAATAGCGAATGGTGAGTTTAAAAAAAAAAAAAAAAAAACCTCACCTAGCATGTTGAAAGCAGACTTCTGGTGCATTTTGGATTTTGTGGAGTCAGTGGGAAGCATGAGCTGCACAAGATTCAAAGATTTTATTTGTCAGTACTACTATACGTACAGGACATACAGGAGAATTGAAATGCCATTTCTTTCTCTGCAATGGTGTGCACAAAAAAAAAAGAGAATAAGGCTGGAAAAGCAACAACAACAGCAGTAATGCTACCAGTAGTGCAAATAACGATAAAAGATAAAACCCAGATGTTGCCTAGTGTAAATAAAGATAAATGATAAAACTCAGCAATCCTATATACAGAAAAAGGTAGAGCAGTAATACTCATAGTTGCAAGTTCGATGCGGTAGTGTAGGTGCAGACAGTGACAGATTGGACTGCACATGATCAATATTGCAGTAACAGACAGCAGCAGGTATGGCATTTATGCAAATGGTTGCAGTAACGTGCAGAGACATACAGTAGCAGGTGTATTACTGTTGGTGTGCCTAGTCTTTCTGTGCAAACAGCTGAGGTATTGTGCGAGTGAGTGCTTTACAGTCCATTTTGGGGATGGGTGTGGTGAACAGAGTTCAGGGTCCTGATGGCCTGGTGAACAAAGTTGCCCAAACAAAGCTGGTGATATGCTGCCCACAGGGATTAAGCATCCCCTGCTCCTCGGAGGTCAGGCAGATCAATGGCATGATAAGCCTCAGAACCGCAGCAGTTGTCCCCACCTGGAACTAGCACCGGGCCCAGCGGAGAGACAAGGGTGGATGGGGTGCCACCGACTCCAACGACCAACTTGGGATTGAGTGAGGGGTGCCTGCCACTCTGCAGCAGCACCCACGGTTAGGGATCTCCCACCCATTTGGCGATGGAGAACGCTGGGTCCTGTCAACCGCTGGAATACAAGTTCAGTACAAGGCTGCTCAACAAAACCAAAGCAGCAGTCTCTGCATAAAACTAATCATGTAACCATCACATGTGACTGAAGAGAAGCAGCTCTTCTATATAGTTCACATTAGTCTTACTCTGTTAATTGATGAAAAAGTAGTCGTGTAATAAAGGAGATTTATTTTAAACTGATCCACACAGCAATTCAGTGTTTTTCCATTAATAAATTACAGAAATAAATGCTTAACTCTAAGGGTGGATTCACACTACAAAGTTTGGACCAACTTTTACTGACGTTTTGGCAAATGTCTGCCTCTGCTGGAAGAAATGAGTAAAAGTTAATGGTGGTTGGTGTTGGTTGGCAAACGCTGGCGAAAGTTGTTCTTTGAAAATTTTCAACATGCTGAAAATTTGTCGATGTTTGGAAATACATGTTAGTAAAAGTCGTGCTTAGTTTGTAAAAGTTCCTGAGCGCTGGGCTAAGTTATGCAGAGTATGTCTAAGTTGGCCTAAGTTAAGCTCCATTGGCGAACGTTGACTGAAAGCAGATGTTTTTAGACCGAAACTTGCTTCAGACATGCACAGACACAAGAAGAAATGAGAGAAGGGGGAATTAAAAAAAGAAAATGCATATACTCTCCCAAAAATGTGACAGCACAAAAGAAAAAAAATCTCCTCATTGCCAAATTTACTGTTCTTAATTTTCTGCTCCGTGCGTACTCATTCTCCAGGATTTATTGGTTCGGCTTTCATTGTGGGGAATCAGACAGCACTGATGTTGTGTCAAAAAGTAAATGACATTTAATGAGATTTTATGTTATTTTAATGGAGAGAGTTGTAACAGTCAAAATATAATCAGATGTCATTTTATTTATATGATGATACACTAAATAGTTTTTTTTTTAAATTCCATCCACATTCACATTTTAATTGCAGACGTAGTGTTGGAGTCTATAGATGGGCATTATTGTATTATTTTTTTAGAGGAATGAATGAATGAATGACTGGATAGGGAAAAAGGGTATGCAGAAGTAACTACATAGGAATATAAAATGATGAGATAAGATGATAAGATGAACTTTGTCCCACAAAGGGAAATTTGTCTTGGGCTTATTACCCATGCTGTAACCACAGAATCCACACATACACAATGGATGCAGCACATAAGATTCTTTATATAAAAAATATAAATGAAATAAAACACAATAAATAATACAAATAACATCTAAATATTTAAAAGCCACATCTAAGAGCCATTTACATCTACAAAACCAAAAATACATACATAAATAAATGTATAACAGCAGTCATTAAGAGCAGAAATTATAAGCGTCCCTGGCCTATCTATTTAAGTTTAGAAGTTTTACTGACGTCGGGATAACTGAGTTCTTGTATCTGTTGAACCTGCACTTGGGGACTCTGTATCTCCTCCCTGAGGGCAGCAGCTCATATTCATTGTTTAGTACATGACTCATGTCACTGATTATTTTTTGGGCTTGTCTACAGGCTGCCTGTTCGTATATGGTCTGCATGGATACATACTTTTTAACTCCAATGATTTTTCCATGCAATATGAATTAAACGCAACACTCTATTCTTTAGTTTCACAGAGAGGTTGCCAAACTAAGCTGCGATGCTGTATCTAATACAGCTCTCCAAAACAGCCTGGTAAAATATTAACATAATCCTTTTATCAATGCCATGGGTTCTTAATCTATGCAAAAAATGCAGCCACTGTTGTAGTCTACTGCAGAGGTAATCAATATGTGTGCTCCAGGTTAATGAATTGTCGATACATACTCCCAAATATTTATAGGAACTAACCTGTGTTATAGTGTGGTTGTGGATGACCACAGGCCTGTGGTCACCAACTCCCCAAGGGTCAAACACCATCTCCTTTGTTTTATCAGTATTCAAAATAAGATGGTTGTCATCACACCAATTGACAAACCTCTGAATTTCTGTAAGATAGTTTGACAGATCATGAGCCTTTTGAAGTAGTGATAAAACAGCAGTGTCATCAGAAAACTTAATAATTCGATTGCCTGGGTAAACACTTCTGCACTCATCAGTGTACAACACTGGTGAACTAACACAGCCTTGGGGAGCACATGTGCTGAGGGTTTTAGATTTGGATAAAGTTCCAGTTACACTGACCCACTGTTTACGATGAGTTAAAAATGAGTGGTACCATTTTATAATATTAGGATGCACAAAACAAAATGAAAATAAATACTGAAACATATGCCCAAAGGAGAGTTATTCACTCCAAAAGCAGGTCCAGAATGGCAGGAAGCCTCCACAAATGCTGATCTTTATAGGAGTGTTGCCTGACGCTGATGTTAGCTGACCTATGCCCAGTATTCGTTTGCTTAAGTTAACCTAAGTTGGCAACAGCTACACATACTCTAGCCTAAGTTGGCAAACGTTTGTCAATGCTGAATGCAACGCTGACAAATGCTAGCAAAAGTTCATAAAAGTTGGTGTGCGTTGGATCAAAAAAACCTGCTCACCAATGTAATTTCCCCAACTTTTGGACTAATTTCTCAGATTGTTCAAAACATGTGTAAAAGTCGGTCCAAATGCTATTGTGTGAACCCACCTTAAAAAAGGCAAGGACATGCACAGGCATGGATTATTGTTGCCTGGGCAACAGCCCATTTGCTGTCTTTGTCTGACTGCCCCACCAGTGGGGAAAAAAATCTTTTCATTGTCTCTAATTTCTGATATTACATATACAGTGGTGTGAAAAAAGTGTTTGCCCCTTCCTGATTTCTCATTTTTTTGTTAAGGGAAAAAAAATCCAAACCTACATGGCTCTGTGTGAAAAAGTGATTGCCCCCTAGACCTAATAACTGGTTGGGCCATCCTTAGCAGCAACAACTGCAGTCAAGCATTTGGGATAACTGGCAATGAGTCTTTTGCAGCGCTGTGGATGAATTTTATCTTTGCAGAATTGTTGTAATTCAGCCATGTTGGAGGGTTTTTGAACATGAACCACCCTTTTAAGGTCAGGCCACAGCATCTCAATCGGATTCAGGTCAGGACTTTGACTAGGCCACTCCAAAGTCTTCATTTTGTTTTTCTTAATCCATTAAGCGGTGGACTTACTGGTGCGTTTTGGATCATTGTCATGCTGCAGAACCCAAGTGTGCTTCAGCTTGAGGTCACGAACAGATGGCCGGATATTCTCCTTCAGGATTTTTTTGGTAGACAGCAGAATTCATGGTTCCATTTACCACAGCAAGTTTTCCAGGTTCTGAAGCAGCAAAACAGCTCCAGACCATCACACTACCACCACCATATTTTACTGCTGGTATGATGTTCCTTTTACACCGGATGACAAGGTACTTTCAAGCAGGTGGAGTTTTTTTCAACACAACCCGGCATTTCGTACATGTGGTAAGCACGGAGACATGGAGAAATGTTCACCGGCAGGCTGAGGGAGACGGAGGAAGGGACGGTGTGGGAAAACTCACGAGTGAGTGTTTTGTTGTTTTTTTTTTAAATCACACAGTCTGTTTTTGGCTGATGTCTTCCGCTAATGCTCACTGTAAACATGGAAGTGAGCACGGTGTAGTGATGTATTTGATTGGTTAGACTGAGCGTTTGAGCTCAATTAATTTTTAATTGTTTAGTTGCATTACATGAATCTCCAACTATTTTTAACATTGATATTATATATCCATTTGTGACTCGTGCTGGCAAAATGAGTCACTTTGAGGAAATTATCAAAACTGAGGTAACGTTTTTTTTCATAGTCTGTATTGAAAGACTTTCAAAATGATATTTAATTTGTAGGAAGTGTGCAAAAATGGGCCTGGAAAAAGCCAATTTGTTTATGTTTTGACTAGGTTTAAAATTCGTGTTCAATTGGTCGGGAGTTATGTCTTCCACCAAAACATATGTATTTTTAGAAAATACGATTTCTAAGCTTTACAATGATACCAGGCACTCACGAGGGTTTTCCCGGGACTTGCTGCTAGCAAACAAAGAGGCATAATTTATGACTTCTCCTGACTGTAGCTCGTAATGACGCGGTGCACATTACGACTCATTTTGCCAGCACGGGTCACATACGTCCAGATATGTTAATAAAAACACACAGGCTTATAAAGGGTGTCCTAATTTTTTTCACATGACTGTATGTGCTGTCTGAGCACTTTCTAGTCTTTCTATCATTAGTTAATTCCAGAAAAGCCAAAAGGAGCTAATGCAATGGCGTGACGTTCACCTGTCTGTCTGTCCGTCCACGTTTCATGAGAATCGGTACTCCTCCTAGGCCGTTTCCCCGATAGTCACCAAAATCACACACACTGATCCTCAGGTGGGTCTGCACCCAGTTTGTGTTTAAGGTTAGGCCAGAATGAGCTACTCCATCCTTGATAGTCTGGTTAATTAAGCATTACGAAGGTCTAACAAAAAGGAAATCTGAACACTGCAGCTCCTGCAAGAATGTCCCTCTGTTGTATTATTTCTAACCATTTAAATAGTGTTTATATAACTGCATGGCTGACTAGTCTATAAAAGAAGACAAACGGCTAGAGAGAGTGAGCAACAGAAAAAGAGGGGGAGAGAAAGTAGGAGGAAAAGTAAGAGTGAACAGAATAAGAGAAACAACAAACTTCTGATTTTATACAAGCCAGTGTAACGCTCTGTTCTTGATGTTTATTGTGCTCAGGTCACTACAGCAACCAATGATTGATGAGTGAATGCAGTGAAACAAATGATTATTACTGTTGTGGTGTTTACTTATTAAGCTTCTTTAAACTACTGTGTACAAGTCTTAGTTTTAATATTGACAAAAAGTCAAAACTAAAACTAATTTCTACAAAGTATTGTCAATTTAATAAAGATATAGAATGTTTAATATTTGCCATCTATAAAGTGACTTTAGTAGATGCTGGCAGTGTCACAGCTAGTGTGGTGAATGTATCTCATGTAATTGTAGTATAAAGACACCCAAGTCTGTAAGGTTCAATCACTAGTTAATCAGTTTTCCTGACTACTATTACACAATGAAGTCAAAAGAACACCCCGAGCAACTCAGAGAAAAGGTCATAGGAAAGCCCTAAAAATCAGGGAAGGAGTACAAAAACTTCACTGAACATCCTCTGGAATTCAGTTAAATCCGTCAGTGAGAAATGGATATAATGCAGTAATGCGTAAATCTGCCTGGAGCAGACTGCCCTCACAAACTGAGTGTCCATACAGGAACTAGACTAGTGAGGGGGAACACCTCTGGCTAACTCAAAAAGAGTTAAATCATCAGCAGCAACTGTAAGTTTACTAAAACTCTCTTAATTGGAACAAAAACCCATCCCAGCGTTTAGGCACAGATATGGTAAAGACCAAGGCTGGGAAATTAGGTGGAGGAAAAAGTAATTCGACAAAACAACCCAAGCTAACAGACTTCCACGCTCGAGGCGAGGCAGGGAAAACTCCAGAGACTATGGCAGAGGATGGAGCCAGCGGCGGAGCGGGAACTGCTGAGGAGGGGACAAACGCAGTGCTTACTGCCATCAACTCCATGAGAACAGAGTTTTTGTCTAAATTTGATGGAATTATAGCAGCGATAGAAGGAATGAGAAAGGAAATAAGCGACTGTATGGAACGAGTATCGCAGGCGGAGCTCCAAATTTCAAGCGCTGAAGATGACGTCACCAGCCTACAATCAAAGTTGCAAACACTGGAATTAAAATGGAAACGTCTGGAAGATAACGTCCTGGACTTGGAATCCCGCTCGCAACGGAATAATTTGAGGCTGGTGGGCCTCCCGGAGGGAGCGGAGGGACGGGACTCATGTTCCTTTTTGGAAAAGTGGATTCCAGAAGCGCTGAACAACGCGGACCTGCAGTCATCGGTCGTCTTAGAGAGCGCTCACCGAGAGATAGTAAGACACCACCGAGGACACTGATTATGAAGTTCCTCAACTACAGGGACAAGAAGACGGTCACCAATGCGGCGCGAGCTAAAGGGGAAATTAAATTTCAGGATCAACAGGTGCGGTTCTACCCAGACTTCGCCACAGGAATTCAACAATTAAGGAGGCAGTTCGACCCCGCCCGCAAAGAGCTGCGCAACCTCGGGATTCGTCACGGAGTGATTCATCTGGCAAGACTGCTGGTCACATATAAAGGGAGAACTCACATCTTAAAGACCCCTCAAGAGGCGCAGGAGGTCATTAAGCAGATTCAAAAGGAAACTGGTGGGAGCTAAGCATGAACATGACAAAGGTAGAACATTTAAGCATTTGTACAGGCATCTGATTGATCTGAAACATATAATAAGTCTACAAAATACAGACTGTATTTAAAAAAAAAAAAAAGCTATGATGTACAAAGTTGCTATAAAACTTTGAAGTTATGTTGAAAAAACTACAGAAGAGAGTTAATGTCATAAAAATAGTAGATTAGACTAAATTAATTAATTTATTTGTTAATAAATTAATTAATTGATTTAGTAGACTAAATCAATTCAATGTTGTAAATCAGTTTAAATATTTAGGAATTCAAATTTTGCCTAAGCTAGAATCAGTCGCCAATGCCAACTATGAAACTTTAATGACAGATATTAATGAGTTACTTCAGAGATGGATGCCACTACCAATGTCGATGATTGGGAGAATTAATATACTTGTATAATTAATATACTTGCATATAATTAATATACTACCTGTTGCCTCTTGCCTTGACCTCTGTGGTCATGAAATCCTTGGAGAGATTGGTGCTGAACCACCTGAAGGTCGTCACAGGCCCCCTGATGGACCCACTGCAGTTTGCCTACCGGTCAAACAGGTCAGTGGATGATGCAGTGAATATGGGACTACACTACATCCTGCAACACCTCGACTCCCCAGGGACATACGCCAGGATCCTGTTTGTCGACTTCAGCTCAGCGTTCAACACCATCATCCCAGGCATTCTTCATCAGAAACTCCTCCAGCTCAAGGTGCCCCCCTCCACCTGCCAGTGGATCTCCAGCTTTCTGACTGACAGGTGGCAACAGGTGAAGCTAGGAAGATTTACATCCAGCTCCTGAAAAATTAGTACTGGCGCCCCCCAAAGATGTGTCCTTTCCCCACTGCTCTTCTCCCTCTACTCCAACGACTGCACCTCAGAGGACCGTTCTGTGAAGCTCCTGAAGTTTGCGGACAACACCACAGTCATCGGTTTGATCCGGGATGGTGATGAGTCTGCATACAGGCGGGAGGTGGAGCCGCTGATCCTCTGGTGCGGCCAGAACCATCTTGAACTTAACCCAGCCAAAACGGTGGAGATGACTGTGGATTTCAGGCGACACCCTCCTTCATTCCCCCCACTCACCATCCTCAACAGCACAGTGTCCACTGTGGACTCCTTCAAGTTTCTGGGTACCACAATCTCCCGGAACCTGAAGTGGTCCTCCCATATAGACACTGTCCGGAAAAAGGCCCAGCAGAGGTTGTTTTTTCTGCGTCAGCTCAAGAAGTTTGATTTGCCTCAGGAGCTGCTGGTTGTCTTCTACACCGCCATCATCCAATCTGTCCTCTGCTTTTCCATCACTGTCTGGTTTGGATCTGCCACTAAACAGGACAAGACCAGACTGCAGCAGATCATTAAGTCTGCGGAGAGGATCATTGGTACCGACCTACCCTCCATTGAGAACTTATATTGGTCCATAACCAGGAAACGGGCGGGAAACATCTGTGCCGACCCGTCACATCCCGGCCACAAACTGTTTGAAATTCTATCTTCTGGTCGTCGTTACAGATCACTGAAGGTCAAAACCACCCGTCACAGGAACAGTTTCTTTCCTCAAGCCATCACTCTGATGAACTCCTAACATTACCTAGTCCTACCTGTTGCTGTACTCATGACTTTTCATCCATTCTTACATTGCACATAACTCTCACACTGCTTTTTACTTCATTCACATTATATCACTGAATCTGAGTTCACATTGAAATACTGTGTGACTGTCTGTGTGACGTCACAGACTGTATATTTTTTCATATATTTTTGCAAAGTGTGGATAGTCTGAGTAAATAAGCTGCATATATTCCTGTATATATTTGCATCCTTTTATAGAAACGTGGACAGACTGTAATTTACTGTACATACTCTGTTGTCATTGAATCCTTATTTAAATCTTATTTAAATCCTCCACCTGAACAACGAGAGCAAGTTTTTAGTCAAAGTCAAATTCCTTGTATGTGTTGTGCATACTTGGCCAATAAAGCTGATTCTGATTCTGATACTTAAAAGTAATATCTTACCAAAAATACTTTATTTATTTCAAAACATTCCTTTACCACCACCTTCAGATCTATTCTCAAAAATTTAAAAAAAGTTAGTGGAATTTATATGGAACAATAGGAAGGCTAGATTACGTTTGTCCTTACAATATTTACCATTTGATCGTGGAGATCTGAAATGTCCAAACTTTGTTGTATTACTGGTCAGCACAACTGAGGTCTATGACATATTATTTTTCATCAAATGATCCTCCTCACTAGACTGAAATGGAATCATACAATTTACCTTTACCTCTTCCCTTATTCATATACTCAGACTCGGCTAAAAAATTACAGAAACAAGTTAAAAATCCAATTGTAAAGCACATGATCAAAATATGGTGTGAAACCAAAAAATATTTAAAAGAACCACACTCACTGTCACAATTTAGCCCAATATGGGGTAATCAATATTTTACACCAGGGAGAGCGGATGCTGTATTTAAAGTATGGAATTTAAAAGGGATTCAAAAGATTCAAGACTTATATTTGTCACGTTCAGATAACATAATGTCTTTTGAAGAACTGAGGATTAAATTCAATCTTAATAGAACACATTTTTTTAAATATCTTCAGCTTAGAAATTTTATTCGATCAAATCATAATAATGCTCTCACCCGACCTACTTATTCATCCTTGGAAAAAATTTTGACGAAAGATAGTAAGAGAAAGGGTATTATTTCAGAGTTTTATAACTCATTGACACTATTCTCAAGTGAAAACTCACAGAAAAGACTGAATTATTGGAAATAAGACCTGCAAATTGAAATTTCAGAGGAACAATGTTCGGAAATGGCTTGTGCAGAAGCTCAAACCAAATCAATAAATGTACATCTTAAACTGATACATTTTAAATGGTTAATGCAGATGTATGTTACACCAGTGGAGTTAAATAGATATAACAAAAACATACCAGATACATGCACAAAATGTATGGAAAGTAAAGGAACTCTATTTCACTGTTCATGGGAATGTAGAAAAATCAGAATGTTTTGGGAAGAGGTGAGGGTAACAATTGAAAAAATAATTTCAAAACAATTCACATTGAACCCTAAATTGTTTTTGTTGGGTCTGTATCCAGAAAAACATAACTTTAATAAGAGTGAAAGAACATTCATAGACCTCGGTTTGCTTAATGCCAAAAAATGTATTGCACTACTGTGGAAAAAGACTCATAGACCAGATCTGACTCAGTGGTTAAGACAGATATTAACAAATCTTCCACTAGAAAGAATAACATATATACTGAAATTAAAGGAAAATGTGTTTGAGAATATATGGAGACCTTTCATTGATTATGTAAAGAAATTAAACATAACTTCTGAAGAAGAAGGTGAATGATATGTGTGGACCTTGCAAATTCCAAACTGGTGAGTGTATATTATGTATTCTTATGTAATAGATTACCTAGACTAAACAGAGGAGCAATGTTGTTGATTTGCTTTTGTTAATGGTGGTTGTTGTTTTTAGTACTTTTTTTTTGTTAGTGTATTTTTTTAATTTTTAAATTACTTTAGTGTTAGTGTTTGACTGTTTGTGCCATGTTTGTAAAAAAAAAAAAAAAAAAAAAAAAAAAAGGTTCAATAAAAAATATTGTGGAAAAAAAAATTTAACCAAGTTGATACTGATTTTTCCTAAAAATTCTTGGATCCAGGTAGTGATCTGGATCACCACAAAAATGTAATCACCTGTTCCCCATGCCATTACACACTTTTCCTGAAAATTTAATCAAAATCCGTTCATAAATTTTGGAGTAGTGTTGTTAAGAGACAGACAGACAAAGCAATGCCGGTGTCGTGGCAAAAAGTGATCAGGTGCCAAAAATTGATCACCAGGTGCCATATTGTAGTTATGGGATTACAGTGCATCCAGAAAGTATTCACAGCACTTCACGTTTTTCGTATTTTATGTTACAGCCTTATTCCAAAAGGGATTAAATTAATTTTTCCCCCAAAAATTCTACACACAATACCCCATAATGACAACATGAAAAAAGTTTTTTAGATTTTTGCAGATTTATTAAAAATAAAAAACTAAGAAATCACATGTACATAAGTATTCACAGCATTTGCTCAATGCTTTTTGAATGTGATGCCACAAGCTTGGCACACCTATCTTTGGGCAGTTTGGCCCATTCCTCTTTGCAGCACCTCTCAAGCTCCATCAGGTTGGATGGGAAGCGTTGGTGCACAGCCATTTTCAGATCTCTCCAGAGATGTTCAGTTGGATTCAAGTCTGGGCTCTGGCTGGGCCACTCAAGGACATTCACAGAGTTGTCCTGAAGCCACTCCTTTGATAGCTGTATGCTTAGGGTCGTTGTCCTGCTGAAAGATGAACCGTCGCCCCAGTCTGTGGTCAAGAGCGCTCTGGAGCAGCTTTTCTTCCAGGATGTCTCTGTACATTGCTGCATTCATCTTTCCCTCTATCCTGACTAGTCTCCCAGTTCCTGCCGCTGAAAAACATCCCCACAGGACGATGCTTCCACTACCATTGGAGTGATTATGAGCTGTGCCTGGTTTCCTCCAAACATGACGCCTGACATTCACACTGAAGAGTTCAATCTTTGTCTCATCAGACCAGAGAATTTTGTTTCTCATGGTCTGAGAGTCCTTCAGGTGCCTTTTGGCAAACTCCAGGCGGGCTGCCATGTGCCTTTTACTAAGGAGTGACTTCCATCTGGCCACTCTACCATACAGGCCTGAGTGGTGGATTGCTGCAGAGATAGTTGTTCTTCTGGAAGGTTCTCCTCTCTCCACAGAGGAATGCTGGAGCTCTGACAGAGTGACCATCACGTTCTTGGTCACCACCCTGACTGTGTCCCTTCTCCCCCGATCGCTCAGTTTAGACAGTCGGCCAGCTCTAGAAAGAGTCTTGGTGGTTCCAAACTTCTTCCGTTTACGGATGATGGAGGCCACTGTGCTCATTGGGACCTTCAAAGTAGCAGAAATTTTCTGTACCCTTCCCCAAATTTGTGCCTCAAGACAATCCTGTCTCGGAGGTCTGCAGACGATTCCTTTGACTTCATGTTTGGTTTGTGCTCTGGCATGAGCTGTCAACTGTGGGACCTTATATAGACAGGTGTGTGCCTTTTCAAATCATGTCCAATCAACTGAATTTACCACAGGTGGACTCCAATTAAGCTGTAGAAACATCTCAAGGATGACCAATGGAAACAGGATGCACCTGAGCTCAAGTTTGAGCTTCATGGCAAAGGCTGCGAATACTTATGTACATGTGATTTCTTAGTTTTTTATTTTTTATACAATTGCAGAAATCTAAAAAAAAAAAAAAAAAAAACTTTTTTCACATCGTCATTATGGGGTATTGTGTGTAGAATTTTGAGGGGAAAAAATGAATTTAATCCCTTTTGGAATAAGGCTGTAACATCACAAAATGTGGAAAAAATCAAGCACTGTGAATACTTTCTGGATGCACTGTATATTAGCCATAAAATATATTTTTCAACAGGTAAACAGTACTGAGTTAGGTATACAAAGATATATTTATAGGGATGAGAATCCTCCTCGGATCCGAGGAATTCCTTGGATTTGATCATGTCTAGGGTCATTCTCGTGAATCGTCTAAATTCAAGGAGAAAATTTTAGGGGGGGGGGGGTGTCTGGCGGCAAGTCGTATTTTCGATCGGCTGTGAAAATCCACCGCGCAGAACGTGCTACCCAGCGAGATCAGTAATGTAATGTAACAAGGCCACTGATAGGCTGATACTTATTGAAGCAACCAATCGGCGATGTTGTTAGATTTCCTATGTCATATCCGGATAACACGTGGAGCGAAATGCAAGTGGCGGACGGTTCAATCAGTTCAATCAACTGAGTTTTCCCGATTTCGTCAAAATGGTGAACCTAAAACTCAGGAAAGACAACAAAGCAAGAATTTTAGAAATCGACAAAGGGATAAAGAACAAGTTTTGTTGGGAATGACTTGAAAAAAACTGTGTCAATGACTGTAAAGATCGGTAAAAATACCGAAGTTGTGGTTGAAAAAATGGCCGACTTCATAGCGAAATGCGAAGTACCAGGGAAAGCCCAGTGTGTTTATTGCAACGATTTCTTGAGTTATGGATCTCGTGGTTGTGTTGCCTTAGTTGAGCACTGTTCAAAACAGAAACATCTCAAAATTGTGGCTACAATGAGATCGAACTACTCACTCGGTGCTGCGTTCAAAACGATCGATGGACACGGTCAAACTCAGATGCCAGTCAATCAAAGTTCATCAGTCGCCCCCGATTACAGCAATTGGTGATCGGAAGACGCATTCCGAGGTAAGATTTTTTTTTTTTCTCGTTTAAGTAATGTACTTGAGAATTTTCGCGTAATGAATTTGTTATGAAATAGCATGTGTAAGTTGTGATGGCATGCCATCACAACTTACTGCATCACAGCATTACATAATGCTGTTCTTCAACCCTTTGCAGCATCTTCATGGGGTTGGTCTCATTTAAAAGAAAATACTCTGAATTTTTTGGCAAAACAGTCATAATCTCTCTTAAGTGCTCCTGCCACTGAGTAACAGGAAAGTTCGCCTGGGTGTTTTTTAGATACAGATGCTTGCAAATAACATACAGCTGTCAGATACTGGCTGGAAAACACAATAGAAATGTAGAACCAAGTGTTTTCAAGCTCAGGTCAAAATTTTGTAAAAATACCACAAAAAATGAATATATGTTACACAGCTTTTTTCTGAGATTGTAACAAGGCTGTGTCTGTACTGGAAGACCGGAAATACAGCTTTTTTTTTTTTTTTTTTCAGTGCGTACTGAGATGCAGAGACGTGACCGCCCGCTGAATTCACAAGAGTTCAAGGGGTTAAAATATACTAATATGCAACTTTTTTATATTCCTAGTAACACTAACAAATGCACACATTAATAAATCAAAATGTTTGCAGAATGCCAGTATATTTTAATAAATGGGTGATGGACTTGGTGATGGAATTTTGTTAATATTTATAATTTATTTTACTTGGTTAAATTATTTTGTCTGTTCTAGAACTATGTAAATGTAATTCTGTGTCAGTTCTAAACATATTAGATGGTAGTAAAATATAATTTAGTATTATTACATCAACATACTATTCAGATATCATAAATTTAATACATATGTACTGTGTTTCACTCTATTTTGTGGTTGAAAAAATGGCCGACTTCATAGCGAAATGCAAAGTACCAGGGAAAGTGACACTGAATCAAAACAGTATTGAACATGATTACACATGTGATGCAGCAGCAGATTAAAAAGAAACTATAAATGCATTTGTACTTACTTCTAACTTTAAATATAAGACCACATTTGAGCATTCTAAAACACCAGATTTTGTTAGCTTCTGGGGGGCAACACCTTGGATCCGGCTTGGGGGCCTGCATCCCCCAAGACCCCCGGCTAAGTTTCCTCTTTTTTTTCCAAAACCCCATTCTCATCCCTGTATTTAACACTTATGATGCATTTTGAACCGGAAACAAACTTGATGTAGGATTAAAAGCAATTAAAATAATGCAGTCACAAGGTTACATGGAAAATTACATAGATTTACTGGATATATACATGTATATACTGTATAAATACATATTCTATGCATCAACAAAGGACAATTACAGTGTACGTTTTAGCACGACACCAGGCAAAAACATTACCTTCTCCTCTTGGTGGAGATAATAAAAAAAAACAACAAAACAACCAACTCCACTAAAACATTACCTCCTTTCTTTGGTGGAGGTAATGAAACATTGTCCAGTGCTGTGTGTTTACCGTGTGGGTAACGGGCCTCGCAAGACATCCTTAGCTTGTCTGCCGGTACTGTGTTCCTTGTGCCATTACACACCTTTCCTGAAAATGTCATCAAAATCTGTTCACAAACTGCAGTTTGCTTGCTTTTTGTTGGCGTCTTCAGATGAAATAATGTCAACCATCACTGTGTATGGGTGCGGAGGTGACTGTACCTCTGTGGACATGTCTTAAAGGGGAAGCTCCATATTATTATAACCCCCCCCCCCTCCAAAAAAAAAAAAAAATTAAAAAATTGCTGCATGCCCATCGTGATCCGGATCGCCACCAAAATCTAATCATCTGTTCCTCATGCCATTACACACTTTTCCTGAAAATTTCATTGAAATACATTCAGAACTTTTTGAGTAATGTTGCTAACAGGCAAATCAACAAACTAACCAATGCCACAAAAAACATTATCTCCTCCCCTTGGCGGAGGTAACAAGAAATGAATAAAGACTTCATTCATGAGAAAATAAAAGTGCTGTGATGATTAACCAAAAAAAAAAAATAACCAAAACATTCACTCTGTGCAAAGTAAAACAGCCTTAGCTACAGGTTAGGTTAATTGAAGATTCTGAAGTGGCCCTAGGTGTGAATGTGTGTAAATGGTGAAGGGATGTTGCCATACCGTGGCTGCTTCATCCATCTAGGTGGATGTCCTGAATTTTCCCTCTGGGGATCAATAAAGTACACTAAATTAAAAAAAAAAAAAAAAATTAGCCCAACTCTTTTTCCTCTGGTTTATCCTGGTAAAACTGAAGGCGAATGCAAGAGTAGAAGAAAATCAGTGTGATATAGAGCTGCTTTAGTGTTGGTGAAAGTGATGAAATTTAAAAAAATAATGAACTGCACAGTTTAAAAAAAAAAATGAAACTAAACTGTTCCACCTCTGACTGATGCTTTCAAAGTAAAAGTCAAACCTTCACGATAAAAGCAATATTTTCAATTATACGTTTGTGTGTCTTTCTCTATGATGGATAAACAAAAACCATAGAGGGGCATGCAGTATCATGAATATGTACTGTATGTCTCTACTGTGATTCAGTCGTGGAAGACATCACCACAGTTATACAAACCCCAATTCCAATGAAGTGTGGATGTTGTGTAAAACAAATAAAAACAGAATACAATGATTTGTAATCCTTTTCAACCTATATTCAACTGAATACACTACAAAGACAAGATATTTAATGTTAAAACAGAAACAGTTTTTTGGGTTTTTTTTTTTTTTCATTTTGAATTTGATAGCTGCAACACATTCCAAAAAAGCTGGGACAGGGGCATGTTTACTCCTGTGTTACCTGACCTTTCCGTTTAACAACACTCAATGAGTGTTTAGGAACTGAGGCCACTAATTGTTGAAGCTTTGTGGGTAGAATTCCTTCCCACTCTTCTTTGATGTACAACTTAAGTTGCTCAACAGCCTGGGGTCTCTGTTGCCATGTTTTGCACTTCATAATAGTAAAGTAATCAAATCTGCCAGCACTGACTCTCCATTAAATGGGATTTGAAATTGTTCTCTTAAATTGTTTTTATGTGTGCTGTTTCTCTTATCGTTTTACCTTTTAAACTTACTCCCTGCATGTTTCAGGGTCAGCAGTTTCTGAAACCCAACCTGAATTGCTTTCTATATGTGCTGTTTTTCGTTTAATATCTTCCTGCCTGCCTCAGGGACTACAGATGGAAATTAGTGAGAACGCTATAATCTGGTACAGAGCATCTTTACCCTGTGTTTAATGTCTTTTCTGTACATGGTCCCTGACAAATAAACCAATAAACTAAACTAAAAAAAAAAAAAAACTAATGTGAGATAGGTCTGGACAGCAGATGGGCCAGAATGTATGAATGCAGAATGTAGCTGGTCATTCTCTTACTGAAATAAGCAGGGACATCTCTGAAAAAGACATTGCTTGGACAGCAGCATACTGTATGTTGCTCCAAAACCTGTATGTACCATTCAGCATTAACGGTGCCATCACAGATGTGCAAGTTACCAGTGCCATGGGCACTAATACACCTCTGTACCATCACAGATGTTGGCTTTTGAACTGAACACTCATAACAATTCGAATGGTCCTTTTCCCCTTTAGCCTGGAGGAAACGATGTCCATGATTTCAAAAAACAGTTTGAAATGTGGACTCGTCAGACTACAGCACACTTTTCCACTTTGTCAATTGATCTCACATAACGCTGAGGCCCAGAGCAACCAGTGGCATTTGTGGGTGCTGTTGAAATATGGTTTTCGCTTTGAATAGTAGAGTTTTAACTTGCACTTGTAGATGTAGCAACAAACTGTGTTAACTGACAATGGTGTTCCTGTATTCTGAAGTGCTCCTGAGCCCACGTGCTAATATCCTTTACAGAATGATGTCCCTTTTTAATGCACTGCCACCTGAGGGATCGAAGGTCATGGGCATTCAGTGTTGGTTTTCGGCCTTGTTGTTTACGTGTAGAAATTTCTCCAGATTCTCTGAATCTTTAGATGGTATCATGGATGTAGATGATGAAATCTTTAAATTCCTTGCAACTGTACGCTCAGAAATGTTGTTCTTAAACTGTTGGACTATTTGCCCACACAGTTGTTCGCAAAGTAGTGAACCTCGCCCTATCCTTGCTTGTGAATGACTGAGATTTCTGGGATGCTCCTTTTATACCCAGTCATGACACTCACCTGTTTCCAGTTAACTTGTTCACCTGTGGAAGTTCCAAAAAGGTGTTTTTTGAACATTCTTCCACTTTCCCAGTCTTTTCTTGCCCCTGTCCCAGCATTTTTGGAACATGTTGAACACTGTTAGCCTGGCTGATGGATAGCTTTATTACCATTACCACACACACCCTATTGTTTTGTCTCAATCCCACACACTGTCCCAAATACTCAGCAGAGCACCAAATGTGGATTAATCTGCTGCTGTAAATGGGTTCCAAATAATGCTATGGCTAGTCATGTTTAAGCGACATTTGTCAGCAGTCACCAGCTATTTTAGGAAATTCTGATGATTTTCAGAAATTTCCCTGACTGCATGTAGACAAAGTCACCTTGTAAAAATATAATATTTTGTTTAATTTTATTAAATTACATTTTTGGTGACGTTTGTGATCACCCTCACCTTTAAACTGGTCGCATTTGTCTGCACACTGTTATAAAAGGACTTGGCTTATTTCAGTGAGGTCAGTTTGTTGTTTTAAAGGTCCTATTCACTGTACTTTTCTCTCATGATGACAGCTTCCACGGGTCTAACTTGAAATGTTTGTGACATATTGTAACTGAGATCATCCTGCGCAGTTCGCCCCACACGGGACACGAACCCGCGACCTCTCAGTCAACTACACACAGTTCGAGCATGGGAGACACAGCACGATCGCGCTGAGCTAAAGGTCCGACCGGTAGCTCAGCGCTACCATCTGGGGCTCACAGCACCACTTTTGTAACTGAGGTCATCAGCGCAGTTCGCCCTACACAGGACACGAACCCGCGACCTCACAGTTAACTGGTCAGAGACACACACAGCACGATCGTGCTGAGCTAAAGGTCCGACCGGTAGCTCAGCGCTACCGATACTGTATGAGGCTTTTCGGGAGGGAGGTTTATTAACGTTCTACGCCGAACAGTACTAGTTGGCATCCGTTACACTTATTTTGGTCAAATTTTCTTTAATTATTTAATTATTGCACCATTGTTGTGAATCATCTTTAGCGGCCTTCCTCAGAACGGCTCAATTCAGTGCATGTCTCTTTAAATGTCAAAGAGCTGCAGTTAACTCTGCCTTCCCTCCTGTGTCACTATTGCTAGTCTCAGCTGGCCAGCTCCTAACAGGGACAGTTAGCCTGAGCCAGCTAACATGAGTTCATGAAGAAAATAAAGCATCACTGGTGGAGAGGAGTGTGTGGTTACAGAGATCAATAGGACATGACCGGTCCCTGGAGTACAATAAGGCCAGAAACATTCATGAATGAGTGAATGGCGGCCCAAGGTGTGGACTGTAGTGTCATCTAGCCACTAAAAATAATGTCGAAGTATGAAGGCTATGGTCAAGTGTTGTTACATGAACAAGGATTCTGGAGGGGTGGGGGGGTAGAAAATGGCAATCAAAACTGACTGGATCCACAGTTAACACCAGCCGCTATATTTGTCAGCCTCACTCCAGTGAGGTAGGCTCCAATACGGTTTGACTGACCAATTCTGACCACCTAGCTATGCTAATGTTAACCACTTGCGCTCCGTTGTTCCGCGGGCGGGCAAGTCTCTGCGTCCTATGACGCACGAGGGCGCACGAGAGCGTGCTCGTGCGCTCTCGTGCGCATGACGCATGATGGTGGTGATGGTGATGTAGTAGCGTCCAAGCGCCACTCAAAAAAAAACTGCAGAGACAGCCGCGAACAGATTAGTTCATCTGATTGACCTCTCATTCGACTAATAAGAGCCTTGAATTGGGTTTCTGAAACCTTGAAGAACCAATGAATGAAAATCTAGGAAGGAGGACCCGCCTACTGTGAACGCAGGAGCCAATTGAAGCACAGAAATTCTGGCTGGGTGAAGAGAGATTTACTGTTGCAACAGATGAAAACAAAGGACGCTGTACGAATCTACTGCAGACCCAGGCTCACCCAGCAGCATGGAGAACACCCACAAGTGGGACCTGCACTCATTCCAGCAGAATAGACGGAGGCCGACGACAAAAGTCGTAAATCATTCGCCAAAACGGCAATAATGGAATTATGTTGATCAGGATCCACGAGCGGAGTAGCGTCGCGTTCGTCTGGCAATGGGGAAAGAGCTGTTCGCCGCGACTCTGGTGCTTTGAAGAGGTAAGGTGTTATAAGCTAAATTATTATTTATCCCTGAAAACTGTAATCCAAAAATGACTTTTGACCGATCGGTAAATTACAACTGTACTGCGCACAAAGTACGTGCGCCGCGATAAACAGTTCATTTGCCGTGTTCGGACCGTGAACGCCCCCCGGTCCGCGGGAGGAAGCATATCAGTCTATTCCATCATGTAGCGATGGCCCTCTTCTGTAGCGAGGGGGGGGGGTGTTCACGGTCCGTTCACGGTTCCCCCCCCCACACACACACACACAACAGTAGCGAGGGGGGGGGGCTGCTGTGAAAGCATGCAAGGAGTGTAATCCGTCATGTAGAGGGCTGAATTTGGTCCTTGGTAGCGGGGGGAGGGAACGACCCCCCGCCCACACACACACACACACACACAGACACAGCCCTGAGTGTGACCTTTCATTAGAGCCTAAAATGAAGATTCTACATTGAATTATTCAAAAGTTACAGACGTTTTTCCAAACTGTGCCATTTGGCACAATTTGGCACAGTTCCAAAACGCCTGGAAACAGCCTGAGAACAAAGCTGTGTAAAATATTCATTTTTTGTGGTACTGTTACCACATTTGGATCTCAGCTGGATAACACTTGGTTCTACATTTCTGTTGCATTTTCCAGCCGGATCGGACAGCTGTGTGTTATTTACAAGCATTTGTATCCAAAAAAACACTGTGTCCAATTTTTTTTTCTTCAAGTTCAGTATGTTTAGATGACTGTAACTCAGTGGCCGGAGCACGTAGAGAGATTGTTTTTTTTGCCAAAAAATTCAAAGTGTTTTCTTTTAAATGAGACCAACCCCATGAAGATGCTGCAAAGGGTTGAATAACAGCTTTCGATTTACTTTGGGCACGTTATTTTTTGGCATTTTTAGGAAAATTGCCCGGAGTGCAAGTGGTTAATGGTTCGGTGTAGCATCACCGTGAAAATATAACAAAAAAAAGCCAGATTGACGCAAGATATATTATCGACTGTGGATTAGTGAACCAGGTGGAAACAAGGATGTCTATTAGGGTGACTGAAATTTAAAGAAAATAATAATAATCAACAATGTTGGGTAAGCTAACTCCCTAATAGCACTGTTAGATAGATGTACTTTATTGATCTGAAACTGGGAAATTACAGTGTAACAGCAGCATGACACAGTAGACAACCAAAACGACAGAAACACACACAGTATAATAGAAAAAGGAATTACCCAGGGAAAGCAAAACTACCTAGATAACTTTATATACATTGCAGATGAATAGATGATGACCCATATAGATACATGAATCATACTAGCTGTGTAATGCAGGACTATTGGCCGCAGGGTGAAATGTGAGGTACCAATCAGACTGTAAGGTGTAGTGTGGCAGCTGTATTATGACCAAGATTCAACATCAGAGTGAGTTATTGTACAGTGAAATGGCATGTGGCAGGGAAGATTTCTTGTACCTGACCGTTCGGCAGCAGAGCTGTTGCAGTCTGCTGGAGAAAGTGCTCCGCTGTCTGTCCAGTGTGTGGTGGAGGGGGTGATCAGGATTGTCCATAATGGATAACAGTTTGTTCAGTGTCCTCCTCTCCACCACATTCTCAAAAGTCTCCAGCCCGAGACCAATTACAGAGCCAACTTTCTTGATAATCTTGCCAAGTCTGTTGGTGTCGCTGGCTCTGATGCTGCTACCCCAACAGACAGCAGCAAAGAAGATGGCGCTGGCAACAACGGTCTTGTAGAAAAGCTCCAACATCTTGTTGCACATGTTGAAGGATCTCAGCTTTCTTGGAAACTAGAGTCTGCTCATCCCCTTCTTGTACGCTGCATCGGTGTGAAATTTCTAGTCCATTGCTGATCACGACACCCAGGTATTTGTAGTCCTCCGCTACCTCCACATCCTCCCCCCAATCCTCAATGGCTGTGTAGGCGTCCTCTTCTTCCTAAAGTCAATCACCATCTCTCTGGTCTTCCTGACGTTCAGCCTCAGGTGATTCTGCTTGGTCCACTCCACAAATCTGAAAGCTCTGAAGCTAACACCATGGGTTTCCCGCTCATCTACATGTTTGCAGACAGACAACTAGGCTGGCCAATGATATAGCAGTGGGCAGGTATCACAGCTGGAGTTACCTTTTCTTGATGTTCTGTAGCAAACCTGGAAGAGTTAAAGTGGCTTTTCAGAGACAAAATCAGTATAAAGGCTGTGTGTGTGTGTGTGTATGTGTCCATTTTAAGAGAAGTGTTTTGATATTTTTTTTCAATAATCACGTGACTAATGGACGCATTTTAGAAGGTTAAAACCCACAATTACACAATTTTTCAGTGAATGAAAACTAAGTTAAAAGGGTCATTGACTGAAAAATGGTGTGTTTGTAGGTTTTAATTGTCTGAAATGAGTCTACTGGTCACCTAATTATCCCAAAATTTTCAAAACGGCCAATTCTCTTAAAGAAAACACAGCCTTTATCTCGTTTTTCTCTTCCAGAAACACCAGAAACGTTTTTGACTTTTCTCTGGAACTCTAATACGTCATGAATCGAAAAAGACAACCCACCGCCGTCCTTGAGACTAGCCCACTGCTCTATTATTGGCCTGCCTAGATGTCTGTCATGTAGATGGAAGGAGTGCTAAAGGTAGACTATTATCCACTGAGCTATTAGCCCCCAAGCTAGTACTGGTAACAGGGAGCTCGAACCCAACGTGGCTTATATAGTTATTTTCTTCAGAATTGTTATTTTCTTCATCCTAATAACCATCTCTGTTACCACCTGGTTCACTGGTCTGCGGTCCACAGTGTGCCTCACGTTGCTCTGGCCTGTCTCCCAGTGGTTTTGCCATGGTTCCGCGGCAGGGCGCCGGTGTGCCAGTCACAGGGAGCTGGCCATGAAAGTCAACAGCTTTAGACAGCAGCCCCAGGTCGTGCCGTGACCTGGGGCTGCTGTGTGGAGCTGCTGGCTCTCACAGCCAGCTCCCCCACCATTTTCCAGACATACTCTTGCGGGCAGCATGGGGGAGCCACTTCGCGATGGGGCATCCCCCGGCTGGCCGTAGGAGAGGAGCATAGTACCACGGAGCGATACATTGCCCTTTGAGATCCCGTGGCTCGGCCAGTGGCCTTGGGTTGTCAAGATCGGTGGGTTGCGTGGTGCTGGCCATTTGTTGTGGCGTCTCGGCGGGGTTGTTGGGGGTGGGCTGGGGTGATGTGAGATGCACAAACGACTATGGATCAGTGAACCAGCACTGCTCATCCAAGCTAGAAGGAGGCCAGAAGCTAGTCAGCTAATGGCTAACTGACCTAAGAGGGAGGGCGGAGTTCAGCAGCTGAAGGATGTTTCTTAAAGTGACAGGCCATAAATCAGAGCATTTCAAGAAAGCCAGGAAAAATAAAAAAAACAAATTTGCTTCAGTAATTGAAAAATTAAAGAAAATGGGAACAAAATGTCACAAACGCTTCATTATGACATGAGTGAGCTGTTAAAATGTTGAAAAAGTGCAGTCAATGACCCCTTTAACTTCATCACACTTTAATTTGATACTTTATGTTGACATAACTCAATTCAAGGAACAAGATGACTTGACTGAGTTGCCATGTCACTTTTTGAGTGCAGAAGCACCACCCTGTTTTCTACTTCAGCAGAGAAATATGGCAGGGGCCAAAATGTAGGACCCTTGTGTGATGTCTAGGAATAAGTGACTTTCGCATTACGAGTGTGCATGTGCGAACTATGTGACCCGACATCCGGTTCAAAGGTCACGACTACCAAATATTCCGCTAGCCGGATAGCTTTTGTATAGAAACAGTACTGTCACACCCGAACAATTGCCGCTTAAAGTCTGCTTTAAGCTTTAAATCTCCGTTATGCGTTATACGTTAAAAATAGGCCTTAGCTGACACAAGTCTGGTAATAGGTAATGGCAGTTATATTATTTTATAAAATGTATAAAATAATATGTCATATTTAGACCTGCATGAGTCTAAACCCTGAAGTAGTAGGTACGGACAGGTAGGCCTGGATCTAGCATATAGTTCTTTGTATATTGGTAATGAAGCTTGATCTACACACACATGTTAATTAAGGCCATTGATAAGTAGGCTGGTATAAAATAAAATTGCAAATCACTGAAAACGTGCGGTACTTAAATTATAGTAGTATTGACCTATAGATCTAAGTAAGCAGGCTATGCTCGGATTCCTCAGCCACTGACAACACTATTGGCAATTTCTGTAACATGGCCATGAATGGAAGCGCAACTAGTTCATCCTTGCGTTTGCAGGTACAACTGGTAAGACCCCTACGCATATAATATGCTCGTAGATCAGGAACTTTCCATAAATTAAATGTATCGATAAAGCACGTTTCATCCACGTTTAGATTACCCCCCCCCCCCCCCATTTTGGTAGTTTGTTTGGTAGCCACGATCCCATGATGCTTTGCGTGAGCTGAGATGTGAAAGTTGCTTACTGGGGACAGTGGAGGCGGTGGCTGTGCTGAACGGTGGCTTTACTAAAGAGAGCTGGTAGCATGTGTGACATACAGAATATAGCTATATGCTAAGTAACAGGAGGTACAGGTTGTTGTGTTAGTAGAGGCGGAGCACCAAAGAGGCCGTCTCCCACCGTCAGTCCCCTAATATAGGGACGGCGTAATGACGTCATCCGTGCCTGCACCATCACGTCCGTGCTGCTCATTGTTAATATGGGAATATCTAAAACCCTGTTCTGTACACTATAAAAAGCCACTGATAGTACAGTGTCTGTCCATCCGACTTCTCCAGCTATCTTCTCCAACAGTTTTCAAGCTAGGACATTTTTATTTCACACACTGTTTAGTACATGCACTGATGATGTGCATATTGTAGGGGTTTAAATGATTTTCTGATATTTTCTCTGCATTTGTTTCACTTTGAATTATAGATTGTTTGCTTTGCTAAAAGACCTTGCAATTACATGGTTATTACTTTTATTTTTATTTATGTAATCTTCTTTGTTTATGCAGGGGAGGTTCATTGAGAGGCACCCTCTCTTTTTTAAGGATGCACTGACTGACCTGTGGCCACTGAGCTACACTATATTGAATCATGAATTTGTAGTTGATTTTTCAGTTGTTGGAGTGCATAGCAGGCACACCAACATCGATAATGGCTCTGGATGGGTGTATAATGTACTGTGTGCGGTGCTCTCATTGTGAATTTGCAACTTTTTTCTCATCAATTTGCAGGGTTTTTTCCTTATGGAATTCCTACTGTTTGTTTTAAATTAGCAACTTTTTTCTATAAATATGCATCTTTCTTATCAGCACTTTGCATCTTTTTTTTCATCATAAATTTGCTGATTTTTTTTCTTATAAATTTGCAACATTTATCTCATAAATTTACACATTTTTTCTTAAAATTCAGATT
This sequence comes from Pholidichthys leucotaenia, assembly GCA_020510985.1. Classification (NCBI taxonomy): domain Eukaryota; kingdom Metazoa; phylum Chordata; class Actinopteri; order Cichliformes; family Pholidichthyidae; genus Pholidichthys; species Pholidichthys leucotaenia. The sequence continues at coordinate 98,059,521 of CM035847.1, forward strand.
TTTTTTGTAAATTTGCAACTTTTTATTGTAATTTTTTCATAAATTTGCAACTTTTTTAATGTAAATTTTTTTCTCATAAATTTGCAACTTTTTTATTGTAAATTTGTGCCTTTTACTCATAAATTTGGAGATTTTTCTTATAAATTTGCAACTGCTTTGTAAATTTGCGTCTGTTTTTTGTAAATTTTCTATTTTCTTATCAACTTGCTACTTTTTTTCTTGTAAACTTTTTTCTCAGAAATTCAGAGGCTGAGGAGACGATACTAGACAATCTGTATTTTAATGTACACAATAAAGTGGACATTTGGGAGTTACAGTTAAAGTTACCAGTAGTAAGAGTTAAAGTTACCTTAGATCAGAGGTGTCCAATCATGTGCCATGGAGGGCCAAGACCCTGCAGGTTTTCTCTTCTACCCAGTCTGTTCAGCAGGTGTTTTCACTTATCAGCAACCAGTGGGAAGAAATTCAGTGAAATCTGCTGTTGAAGATACTGGTTGGAGGTAAAGTCTGCAGGTCTTGGCCCTCCATGGCACATAATTGGACACCCCTACCTTAGATCATCCTCATTGTGATAAACATGACTTCATTGTTTGTCTCGATTTACATTTAATTTGGTTTTATATTTCTGATTTTGCAGCTGAAATGATATCTAAAGTCTGGAGACAAATGCTGAAGTGTTCACTTGATGAATAGGAAATGAATAAACATCCCTCTTACATCTGATATATATTTGTGATAATGCACCTTAACTGTGGAGCCGTTGCCAAAAATATGACCTAGTAATAGAAGTATGTTAAATTATCGATCCTCAAATAAATGGTAGCATTGGAATGACATACTGCACATCCTGCAGTGTATTCACCGTTCATGTGGACATTTCTCATGTTCTTCAGTGAATGGTAATTTAAATGAATTATGCTGAATTGTGTAGAAATAAAACATGTGCAATGTCCCATGTGTAGGTTTGTTCCATCTAATTTGAAGTAGCACTGTCTTCCCAAGAGATCCACTGTGTGTGTTTTGGATTCTTGAAGATTGTGGTGTTTGGAGTGGAGTCTAGATAAAACCTGGGATCTTAGTCCTCTGCCATCTGTCTACTTTGACTGATCCTATTTGAAAAGGTTCACTGAAGGTTGCGCCATAAGGGTTTGTAGTGTGTGAGGAGTTGGAACGCTCCGTCTTACACATGTTGTGCTCCTCACGAGGCTTTGATCTCTGCATTCCTGCTCTGAGACTCCTTCACTAATTGCTGAAGATCTCTTCAGATTTTTATATCTTTAGATTATCAGTTGAGTTGAAGTTACAGTATTTGCTCGTTCAAACAAATATAGGCCAGTCTTGTGTTAGGCATCAGTTCTAGTTACTGTAAATGAAAACTTTTAGTCTGTGCTACAGCCCTTGGTTTTGGTGAGAAACTATAAAAGATGTTCAAAATACAAAGAACAAAATTTACAAGTTCATCTAAAAGACTTAGAATATTGTAAACAATTTCATTTAATTTTCAGGATATTTTGTATTCCTTGCAATAAACCTTTTGGCCTTGGCCGGGTCCTATGGGAACCTGGTCGCCAGGCACTTGCCCTGGAGCCCCAGTAACTACAGAATGGGTGGGGTGCACTGGATCCTTCTTCTAACTCAGGGGTGGGCAATCATGTGCCATGGAGGGCCATGACCCTGCAGGTTTTCTGTTCCACCCAGTCTCTTCAGCAGGTGTTTTCTATGATCAGCAACCAGTGGAAAGTAATTCAGTGAAATTACCTGTTGAACAGACTGCTTGGAGGTAAAACCTGCAGGGTGTTGGTGCTCCACGGCACATGATTGCTCACCCTTGTTCTACCCTCTTCATAGGGATCAGCTGGAACATTCTTAGTCTGGCCTTCATCCAGGACCAATTTGTCTTGAGAGAACCCAGCACATGGGTTGGCAACCTCTACTATGCAATTAGCCATTTTGAGAGATTATTGGCCAGCAAAATCCTGCATGAAGCAACAAAAATATCTGAGTCTGAAAACTAAGGTAAAACAGCAATATTACCAATCGAATATAAAAATGAAGTGGAGCTCTCCTTTACCCAGGAGAACCTTCACTCTGCTTGACAGGGCCTCAAGAACATGGCAGCTGTGAACTCTGTCTTATCCAGTTGTAAACTTATCCAGGTTGATGGCTGCAATGCTCCATCACTTCCCAACAACCTCAACTCTTTTTTTTTTTTTTTTTTTTTTTTTTTTAACGAGATTTGAGAAGGACAGTAGCACTAAGCTGAAGACCGTTATTTCCTCATTTCATTCTGGTGAATCAACCCTCTCCTTCAGCAGAGAGGGGGCGGTGAGTGCCCTTAAACGGACTAAACTCAACACTGCCTCAGGACCTGATAACATCTGTGGATGGACCCTGAGACACTGTGCTGAGCAGCTGAGGAGTGTGTTCCACCGTTTGTTTCAAACTTCTATAGACTGCAGCACAGTGCCCCAGAAGTGAAAACATTCAATCATCATCCCCATACCAAAGAAGGGCCCCACAAAACTTCTGAATGGTCTGAGGCCCATAGCTCTCACCTCACTGGTGTTGAAGGCTTTGGAGAGAATTGTTAAAATCCACATCACCAGGATTGTTGATCCACTGATGGACCCATTGCAGTTTGCATACAGGGCCGACAGGGGAGTGGATGATGTGAAAATATTAATTCTTGACACCATTCACAAACACCTCGAGTCCCCAAATACCATCGCCAGACTCCTGTTTGTGGACTTTTCTTCTAACTCGCACTGGGAGTGAGTCAGACCGTGTTGGCAATATGAACCAAACTCTCACAACAGCATAGAGACCGGATAGCTTATAACAACAAGCCCGATACCCCATACTCTCGAAGCACCCCCCACAAAAAACCACGAGGGATGCAGTCTGATCTGATGCCTTCTCCAAGTCCACAAAACACATGTCAACTTGTTGGGCAAACTCCCACGAGCCCTCGAGGATTCTCGAGAGGGTAAAGAGCTGATCTGATATACCATGGCCAGATTGAAAACCACATTGCTCCTCCTCCTCAATCTGAGATTCGACCAACGGCCGGACTCTCCTCTCCAGTACCTTGGCATTAACCAGGGACGCTGAGGAGTCTGATCCCTCTAAGGATGGAACACACCCTCCAGTCCCCCTTGTAAAGAGAGGAACCACCACCCCAGTTTGCCATGCCAGAGGCACTGTCCCAAACCTCCACGCAATGTTGCAGAGGTGTGTCAACCATGACAGCCCTACAACATCCAGGGCCTTGAGATATTCAGGGCGAATCTTGTCCACCCCCGGGGCCCAGCCACCGAGGAGTTTTTTTAGCCACACTTCGGTGACCTCAGCCCCTGTGATGGGCGAGTTGTCCCCCTCGTCCACAAGCCCTGCTTCCTCTGTGGAAGGTGTATCAGTGGGATTGAGGAGATCTTTGAGGTATTCCTTTCACCGACTTCCCCAGTCGAAGTCAGCAGTGCCCCATCCGCACCATGCACAGTCTGGACAGGGAGCTGCTTCTCCCTCCTGAGTCGTTGAACAGTTTGCTAGAATCTCTTCGAGGCCGACCGAAAGTCTTGTTCCATGGCCTCACCAAACTCCTCCCACACCCGAGTTTTTACTTCAGCAACCACCCGAGCTGCACTCCGCTTGGCCTGTTGGTACACCTCAGCTGCTTTGGGAGTCCCACAAGCCAACCAAGCTCGATTGGACTCCTTCTTCAGCTTGATGGCCCCCCTCACCACTGGTGTCCACCATTTGGTTCGGGGGTTGCCACCATGAGATGCACCGATGACCTTGCGGCCGCAGCTCTGGGCAGCCACTTCAACAATGGAGGTGGAGAACATGGCCCATTCAAACTCCATGTCTCCAGACTCCCTCAGAATGTGGTTGAAGTTCTTCCGGAGGTGGGAGTTGAAGACCTCCCAGACAGGGGCCTCAGCCAAATGTTCCCAGCACACCCTCACTATACATTTAGGTCTACCGGGTCTGAGTGGCTTCCTCCCCTGCCATCGGATCCAACTCCCCACCAGGTGGTGATCCATTGACAGCTCTGCACCTCACTTTACCCGAGTGTCCAAGACATATGGTCACAGGTCTGATGACACGATAACAAAATTGATCATCGACTATTGCAACTTTTCACTTTAAATGTGTCATATTTCTGGCATAAATATTCTGCTTTTCTAATAAATTTGTTCCATTCTTCCTTATGAATTTGTTACCTTTTTCAGGGAAATTTGCAGCACTTTTCAAATAAATCTGTGACATTATTCCAAAAAATTGCAACTTTTCCAGTAAAGCTGTGTTTTTCCCAGACATTTTGTGACTATTTCTAACAAATTTGTTGTGAGAATTTTTGGCATACATTTTCAGCTTTTCTTATAAATTATGTTTCAAATTTTTTTCCCCTCACAAATCTGTGTCGCTTTTTTATTGAACATTTTAATTTTTTGTCAAGGCCTTAAGGAGCCACTGGCTATGGGTAAAAGGGCCGCCACGTGTGGAGCCGCAGGTTGCAGACCCCTGCCCTAGCAGAAGCGCATTGCCCCTGACGACATACCTCCTGGGATCATTAGGGCACGTAAACCCCTCTACAGCAATAAGGTGGTGATCCATAGAGGGGAAACGGAGAATAATCAGACAAATCTATTATGTATATACAGTAAATACAGTAAAACTGAAACACCAAAATGACCCTCTTCAAAACAACCACACATTTATGGTATATATGATGCAACTAGGTAACACTCAACATTTATTTTGATGCACATTTAAAAAAAAAAAAAAAAAAATTGCACGTTTTTTTTTCTTTTGGCTTTGTTCTCTCTCTCTCTTTCTCTCTCTCTGTTTATTCTATGTGGTTTAGCCTTTCATCCACATGCAAAGTTTTTTGTTGGTATTTAAACCTTTTTTTGGGGGGGGGGGGATCCTTCCAGGGTGAAAGATTTTCACAGACTTATAGCACCTCATTTTACCTGTGAACTAGAAAATCTGAGGTTCTGGTTTGCAGCGCTCTGGTGTGACATCACAGGACGTGCCGTTGTCTCCTTTGTTCACATGGCAGCGAAGACTGTTCTGCTGCTGACTTTGCGAACAAGACATTTTACTGTTGACTGAGGAATGGAGGCATTCAGAGCACATTACGGAGGACACTGCTGCATTAACTTACATTCCCATGACACCGACCCACTGTCTGTATCGGCAGTTTTGGATCAGGCCTGGCTGGGCGTGCTCCTTACGGTGCTTTGATTGTGTGTGCATTTTTATGTGGACAATTTTTAAGCCGTGTTGACAGATTTTGTTTGTGTGGACTAGGCTAGAGATATAGTGGGCATTCATCCTGCTGGTAGACACTGTCTTCTCTTTACTGGATGATTAAACAATGGTATATAGTGTAGTTTCTGACTTACTGAACGAATAATCTATGATTATCTCATTATGTGGGACCTTCTTGAACTGGACCTTGTATTGTAATTCTTTGTGTTTCTAAAGTTATTTTATGTACCTTTAATCATTCTTTTGTTGAGTCTTTTAATGTTCTCTTTTATCTGCTGGATTAGTGGTGTGTCTGTGAAGGACAAGAACAGTCTAAACAACGTTGATAGTCTGCTCCAGGATTATCGGAGTCCAGTTAAAAGACGCTATCACGCACCCCTGAGGAAGACAAACTGCTACTCAAATTCTTTTATTCCTTCTGCAATCAGGCTTTTAATGAGGACGGTTTGTGTTGCTTTCTTTGTTCTTTTTAACTGATATTTGTACTTATGTACATATACACATAAAATAAACACACAGAGGATATCTGCTGCCGGGAGACTATGTGCTCAATCGATTCACTGACCGAGTTGAGAGTGGAATGTCTAATGTTGCTGCTATGAGGCTATATACATTGTTGTTATTTGTTTTTATTTATTGAACTGGAAGCTGCCAAACCGAATTGCCCATATGGGATACTTAAAGTTTTCTGAATCTGAATGTTGTAGGAACGATGTACATCCTGCACTGCAGCATTGGACATATCTGTGTAGCAACACACATTCAACATTCACCACCTGGAGCAAAGTACCACGGTGAAAAGCAGTTGGGAATTGTCCTGCAGTACATGGTTTTATTCTGTCTCACAGCTGAAAGACTTAAAGTGCAAATATCACATGCTCAGCTGTGGTGGTACCTCTGTTGCCTAAACAAAGTCTGTAGGACATAGTAAAGCCTGCCTTTGAGCCACTGAATCCGCGTCATCCTGTATTTGTCCTCTTCCTACAGGTCAGTGACGGACCCCAGAGATGGAAAGCGAGTTGCTCTCAAAAAGATGCCCAATGTCTTCCAAAATCTTGTTTCCTGCAAGAGGGTGTTTCGAGAGCTCAAGATGCTGTGCTTCTTCAAACATGAGAACGTGAGTACCTGGCAACGATGCTCTCGTATTGACACATACGGCCACTCAGATTTTAAAGGTTGTCATATGAACTACATCAGTGTTTTCGACAGAAGCCTAGTTGTCAAGCTCAGACAGTAGAATACCACGGGTCAGCCTGATGCATAAAGATATACCCAACTGCAGATGCCTGTTCTTAACAGGAAATAATAAAAAAAAGTCATGACTTTACCTGTCTGTAGGTCCTGTCTGCTCTGGACATCCTCCAACCTCCACACATCGACTACTTTGAAGAAATGTATCCTTTGATTGAGTCAAGAAGTCCTGCGTTCACATACAGGCTCCCAGGGTCTGTGTGTCAGAAACAAATTTGTCTTAAGGGGAAAATACTTAAAACTGGTGTGACCTTAAATTCAGTTTCAGTTCAATTCACTGTTTTTTATTCCCTCCACCAAGGAGGTTATGTTTTTGCAGACGTTGCTTTGTTTGTCTGTTAGCAACATTACTCAAAAAGTTCTGAATGGATTTTGCTGACATTTTCAGGAAAGGTGTGTAAGGATTAGATTTTGGGGATGATCTGAGAGTGCATATCTCCACCAAGGGCTTTGTGTTTGCGCAGCAGGATTACACAAAAACTGCTGGATGGATTTGGATGAAATTTTCGCCAGCGGTGATTCTTAGGCTAGAGAGGAACCCATTACATTTTGGTGATGATCTGAGAATGCATACCTCTGCCAAGGCTCTTATCTTCTCACAGTGTGTTAGCAACAATACTCCAAAACTACTGGACAGACTTGGATGCAATTTTCACCAGAAGTGGCTCTAGGCCTACACACAAACCCATTACATTTTGGAGGTGATCCATGAGGGACGGAAGGAGCCTTGATGGAGGTATGGGCTTTCTGAGTGCTTTTCTAGTTTAAAATTATTTCACAACAGCAGTTATCTCATGGGAGTTTAAACTGTAGGGTAAAGACCCAGTAATCTTTGAAAAGAGCCCAGGTGAGTCCAGTGAGCATGCATTTGCCAGAGGCGGGAGGACGAGCTCTTTTAACAAGAAGAAACTTGTGGATCAGTGTTTCTCAATCAGGGTTTCCTGGAAAGTTCAGGTTTCTGTGGGAAATTTCCTAATTTAATTTCTTAATGCAACCAAAAAATTGCAAATAATTTGCCATTGCAGTGCACGGGTGCTACAGAACCCATGCACAACAGCGACAAATTATTAGCTTTTTTTTTTTTTTTTTTTTTTTTTTTGACAAGTGAAAAAGTGACGTTAGAACATTTCCCACAGAAAACTGAACATTCCAGGAAACCCTGGTTGAAAAACACTGCTCTAGCAGGACCAGGCTCTTGCTTGTTTTAAGAAAGCTGTGCCTCAATCTTCTGTCTGCACATCTCTAAAGGGCTAACTGACTGAAATGGTGTCTTTGTAGGTTTCAACCTGAAATGCATGCTTTGGTCATGTCATTATTGGGGAAAAAAACCATCGAAACACTCACTTCTCTTAAAAAAAAAAAAACACACAGACTTTATATCGTTTCTGTGTCTGAGGAGCCATTTTAACTGTTCCGGGTTTGCTATGGAACATCATAAACACGGTAAACCCAGCCTGCTGCTCCATTATTGGCCAGCCTAAGGTCATAGAGATGCTGCGGACTCGAGCTAACAGTGCTACTAGGGCGTTAGCTTACCAAGCTTAGTTTATATTGTTATTTTCTTTAGATTTTAGTCACCCTAACAGGCATCCCTGTTTCCACCTGGCTCACTGATCCACAGTCAGTAATATATCTGGCGGCATTCTGGTTTATTTAGTTATATTTTCACCATGATGCTACATCAAGTCATTAGCGTTTTACAAATATACAGAATATTAGGAGCCCCAAAACTGGTATGAAGGACAGCTCTGATTTTATAGAGTTTGTGTTGTTTTAATTTTTTTTATTTAACATGCACAAATCTTCTCTACACAACTTCAAAGCAGGCACCCCCCCCCCCAAAAAAAAAAAAAAAAAATCAGTCACCATAATGGGCATCCCTGTTCCCACCTGGTTCACTAATCCACAGTTAATAACATCATTTTGACATATTTCGTTATATTTTTGCCGTGATGCCATATTGAACCGTTAGCATTAGTTTGGCTAGGCGGTCGGAGTTGGTCAGTCTAACCGCATTACACCTCACCTCAGCAGCGAGAGGCTGACAGACAGGCCACCTGGCATTAGCTTAACTGCGAATCTCACCAGTTTTGGTTGATATTTTCTATAAATTCTATTCACCTCCATTGGAATCCTTCATCTACCAACATTACGTCCCTCTTAGACCTTATTTTTAGCCTCTAGCATCCGTCAGCTAACAGCCTTGGGACACCATTCACTCATTCACAAATGTTTCTGGTCTCATTGTACCCCAGGGACCGGTCATATTGTATCGACCATCGAAACCACACACTCCTGTCCACCAGTGATGCTTTAATTTATTCATTCTTTAACATGAATTCATGTTAGTTTTCTTAGGCTCAGTACCCGAGCTTGGAGCTAGCCAGCTAGCATTAGCAATAATGTAAGAGGGAGGGCAGAATTAACAGCAGTTCGTAGGCATTTAAAGAGACATGCACTGAAACAAGTCATACTGTTGAAGCCTGCAAAAGATGATTAACAATGATGCTGCAATTATTAAATAATTAAAGACAGTTTAACCAAAATATGTCATGTTAAGACCGGTGGGAGCAGTCAACATGTGGGAAAAGTGCAGTGAATGGGACCTTTAAAGTCATAAACTTGATTATTGAAACTAATCTTTCTTCAAAATGTCAGATAATTGTTAAATTCTGGCTAAATGAGTTTCCAACATTTGCGCTTCCTTCACTGCCATTTTTATTCATGCTTAGATTGTTACTCTGAGTGAGAGTGGGCTAGAAGTTAGGATGCTCTTGAGCCAGGCACCAGTGGTAGTAGCACAAGCCATTAAGTTGTTATTTGGCATAATTTATTTCAAAAGTGCACTATTTTCTTGTACAACAGACAATATGATAATCCCTGATTTTATTCCTGCTGGCACTGCATCAGTAAACTTTTTTTTTTTTTGAGAACGAGTGAGTGCTTCAGTTGGAGCACTTCCAGTCGCTGATAAAGTGATATTTTTCTACTCCATGGGTTTGTACCCACAAATCTGCTATAATGTGGCTCTTCCTTCTCCCTGTGAGCGCTCAAAGGACTGAGACATTGCTGTTGAATGTTTTTGTTAATAATTATCCTCAGTTTATCCTGTGTTGTGTGCCCAGTTTTAACCAGATGAAGTGACGGTGTGCAGTCGGTTAGAAAGCCCGCTGGAAGGATGTGTTTCTCAGCAGCACATTTTTTGCGGCCGTCGCTCAGTGTTTTTCCTCTTTATAACCGAGACGATCTGCTGACCGAGCACTCTCCAGCCATTAGAGCCCTGAGAAATATTGCCCTCCAATTAGCTTTATTGGACTTCATTATTCATACAAAGAATTGGCTAATTCATGCATCTGCAGGGGGAAGCTTCAGTGTATTGCCTTATGGTCACTGCTGCATATACTGTGTAGTGATGCATGATTAAAAACTGTCTCCATTGACTTCAGCATTTTTGTGCTCATTGATTTGAACTGAGAATCTTTAGGTTGAAGGGAAGCATGTATATGGTGATTAGTCATTAGTTTTTAATGAGTCTTTGCCTGTGTGTTTTTTAAATAAAGGTAACTATGACAAAAACAGGGCTGTATTGCTAGTCTCCAAAGAATAACCTCCATTTGATCCTCCATTGCTCTTGTAGATGTTTTATATTTAACTCCTTAGTTTATTAAAAATTTATCCAGCCAATCTTTTAGATAAACTAAAGCTTGCATGCTTGTATACTGAAGCTTATTTTTAGATCACACTATGAAGAGAATGCTTAGATAATAGCAGAGATGGGAAGTCCCATTTTTGTTCCAGCCATTTACTGACCCGGACACAAACGAACTCGATCCCAAAGAAATGGCGGACAGCAAAGGTCATTGCCATCCCAAAACCTGGCAAAGACCACAAACTACCAGCAAGCTACCGCCCAATCTCCCTACTCAGCGTTCCTTACAAAATCATGGAGCGCCTAATACTGCAACGCATTTCCCCAGAAATAGAGGATATTCTAAGTGTGGATCAAGCAGGTTTCCGCAAGGACCGCAGTACAGGAGAACAAGTACTGGCCCTAACCACCTTCATTGAAAATGGCTTCGAGAGCAGACTGAAGACAGGGGCTGTGTTTCTCGATCTTACAGCCGCCTATGATACGGTCTGGCACAAAGGCCTCCTCCTGAAACTTATAAAGGCGATCCCTGCTTGGGCAACAGCAATTATAAAAACCCTGCTGACCAACCGAAGGTTCAGAGTCCACCTTAGTCAGAACACAAGTGCATGGAGAATGCAGAAAAACGGACTCCCACAAGACTCAGTTCTAGCTCCAACTCTGTTCAACCTCTACATAAACGACCTGCCTACTACAAAATCCCGCAAATTCATCTATGCAGATGACATCTGTTTGGCATTCCAAGCACCAGACTTTGAAACACTGGAACGGGTGCTCACGGAAGATCTTGCTAAACTGGACCAGTTCTGCAAAATCTGGCACCTAAAACCAAGCCCAGCAAAAACCATCTCCAGTGTATTCCATCTCCACAATGCAAAAGCTGCCAGAGAACTAAACATCCACCTGAGCGGACTCAAGCTTAAGCATGCCCCAAATCCAACTTATCTTGGAGTGACCCTTGATAGGACCTTATCCTTCAAGGAACATCTAAAGGGGACGGCTGCTAAGGTGAAAGTACGAAACAACCTGCTCTGCAAGCTCGCTGGTGCAAAATGGGGGGCGGCAGTCTCCACCCTGCGCACCTCAGCACTGGCCCTTTCATACTCTGTAGCAGAATATTGTGCCCCTGTCTGGTCCAGGTCATCTTACACACACCATGTAGACACCCAGCTCAACTCAACCATGAGAACTATAACTGGAACAATCCGCTCAACACCACTCCCCTGGCTCTCTGTACTGTCAAACATAGCCCCTCCACACATCCGGCGAGCAGCATTAACTCAAAGGATGCTCCAAAAAGTTAAAGATTTTCCTCACTTACCAATCCATGCAGATATCTACACCCCACCCACTGCTCGACTTTCATCCAGACGGCCGATTTGGAAAAACCCTCCCCCAGCTGACTTTACCATCCAGACAGCTTGGCAAGAGGAATGGGAGACCAAGGAGGTCCCAAACAAACAGCTGGTGATAAACCCCAACCAACAGGTCCCGGGCACCAACCTCCCAAGGAGACAGTGGTCTACACTCAATCGCTTCAGGACTGGACATGGCCCCTGCTTGGCCAGCCTTCACAGATGGGGCAGTAGCCCTAGCCCACTGTGCTCATGTGGAGAGGAGCAAACTATGGAACACATCATAGAGGTTTGCCCACTCCAAAGACTGGAAGGAGGATTACACACCCTCCATACAGCAAACCAGGAGGCAACTGCTTGGCTTAAGGACTTTGCATTCGCTAAATAAATAAATAACTGACCCGGTTGATTCTGGTTAGCACAGTTCTACAGCCAGGTGCAGCGCTTTACTTCCACCTTTGAGAGCTGTATTTATCAGAATCAGCTGGGCTAGTGAATGGCTGGAAGGGCCACAACACTGAGATTGTTGGGTGACCATTGAGAGATTAAAAAAATTGGCCTGATCTCTTAACAGTCTCCTAAAGCCTCGAAAGACAGTTTCTCTGTAAATGTTCGAGAGATCCTTGTGCAATCAGGGATTCAGTTTTTATTCATAGTGATCTATAGCGATCTTTGGAAGATCCTTGAGTGATCGCTGAGAGACCAGAAGAGATCTCTGATGTATCATTGAGTATTTCTTTGGTGACTAAGGAGGTTGCTGAGCATTTTCTGGGTGACAGGGAACCTCTGGGTGTGTGTATATATGTGTGTATATATATATACTGTATATATATATATATATATATATATATATATATATATATATATATATATTTATAATATGAGAGAGATTTATAGTGCTTTTCTACCTCCTGTACACAGGGTTAAAGATCGTTGAGAGATGAAAAAATGGCCAGCTCTCTCAACAATCTTTCAGTGATCTTCCAGTCATCTCCACAGTTGTGACAATCTCCTTAAACTTTTGACTCAGACCAAACCATCTCTTAACGATTGTCTAGGGGAAGTGATCTTTCAAGGAATGCTCAAGGAGTGCTCAGTGATCTCATCGATCTCCCAGTGATCTCAAAGCATTTTTTTTTTTTTTTTTTAGTGAACACCCAATTTTTCCACTCCAAAGGTAGAGATGGTTGAGAGATTGCTGAGCGTTTGATGAAAGACCGTGGCGGAGATTACTGAGAGATCATTGGGAGAGCTTGACGATTCCTGGGCGCTCATTGAAAGATCCTTGAGTGATGGGAAAAAAAATACCAGATCTTTCAACAGATGATCTCTGAATGATCTCCGCCCCTGTGGAAAGGGGAGTAGAACATATACAGTGGGGAAAATAAGTATTGAACACATCAACATTTTTCTCATTAAACATATTTCTGATGGAGCCATTGACCTGAGATTTTCACCAGATATCGGCAACAACCCAAGTAATCCATACATACAAAGAGATCAAGGCAACTGTGTTTACAAAACAAGTTATATTTAATAAAGTAGAATGATACAGGGAATAAGTATTGAACACGCTTGGTGAAATTCACTTAATATTTAGTAGAAAAGCCTTTGTTGGTAATAACGGCTTCCAGACGACTCCTGTATGGAGAAACTTGGTGCAGGCATTGCTCAGGAGTGATTTTAGCCCGTTCTTGCACATAACCTGTCTTCAAATCTTGAAGGTTGTGTGGGTATCTTCTGTGAACTATGATCTTCAGTTTGTTCTATAGATTTTCAATTGGATTTAGGTCAAGTGACTGAAAGGGCCATTCTAGCAAATTTATTTTCCTTCTTTAGAGCCATTTGAGAGTTTCCTTGGCTGTGTGTTTGGGAATATTGTCTTGCTGAAATGTCCACCCTCTTTTCATCTTCAGCAACTTGGCAGATCGCAACAGGTTCTTATCAAGGATGTCTCTGTACATTTGTCCATTCATCTTTTCTTCAATTATATGAAGTCTGCCTGTACCATGTGCTGAAAAACACCCCCACACCATGATGGGATGTGCAGTACCATTTCTCCTTCAAACATGCTGTGTGTTGTGGCATCCAGAAAATTCAATTTTGGTCTCATCTGACCAGACTATATTCTTCCAGTATTTTACTGGCTTGTCCAAATGTCATGCAGCAAACTTTAAACGAGCTTCAGCATTCTTTTTTTCAGCAATGAAGTCTTGCGAGGTGAGTGGGTATAGAGCCCATGTCAGTTGCGAGCATTACTTATTGTTTTCTTTTAAACAACAGTACCTGCTAACTTTAGGTCTTTCTGGAGCTCTCCATGAGTGGTCTTTGGCTCTTGGATAACTCTTCTGATAATTCTTTTGAATCTTCTGTCAGAAATCTTGCGAGGACCTCCTGGTCGTGGCCAGTTTATGATAAAATGATGTTCTTTCCACTTCCGAATGGTGGCTTCAACAGTGCTCACTGGAACATTCAGCAGTTTAGAAATGCACCTCTAACCAATGCCATCATTATGTTTTGTAACAATACAGTTGTGAAGAGTTCTTTGTGGTGTGACCATCTGATAGTCTTCAAAAATGTTGATGAATATTATTCAGGACTTAACTAGCTGAAATTAATTTGCACTGATGGGGGGTGGGATGGCTTCCTAAATTCTGATGGATTTCAGCTGGTTTCTTGGCTTTCTATGCTTTTTTCACCTCTTTTTCTTCATGTGTTCCCCTGTGTCATTCCACTTTATTAAATATAACTTGTTTTGTGAACACAGTTGCCTTGATTTCTTTGTATGCTCGGATTACTTGGGTTGTCACTGATATCTGGTGAAAATCTCAGGTCAGTGGCTCCATAAGAAATATGTTTAATAAGAAAAATGTTGATGTGTTCAATACTTATTTTCCTCACTGTATATGTTCTCTGTTACTGCGAGTTTAAGAAGCTGTGAGACCCAGATGATTAAAATTCCAGTTGAACTATTTTACTGGTGTAAAGAGACAGCAGGAGACTGCTGCTGTTGTTGATTTTTGCTTCAGACTGTAGGAGTTCAGAAGGGGAACCTAAGTGCAGATAAAGAAGACGGATTAATTAAAAAGTAAAGCAAACTTTATTAAGGCTGTGAAATCTTGGTCCCAACAAAAGCAAAGTCTGAAGAGGAAGTGCATCAGAGGTCAGGAGTGTGAGGAAAAGATAACAGGATAGTAACCTGACAGAGAGAGGCACAAGACAGACTGGATGAAAACATGGAAACAGTCATGAAAACCAGGATCAGGATGCAAGTCAGCAAAATGGCACACAAGGAGGAGGGATTAACAAAATAAGGCAGGAAGTGACATTACATAGAGTATGGACTCACACATGTGGAACACATGAGTACTTTTACACATAAGAAGAGGTGTAAAAAATCCAGGAACCATGTTAAAGGTTTAAAGACTAACACTGATGGATCATTGTAATTCAGACATGAGTGGAGCCAATCAGTATAGAACTGTGCCTGATAAAAAAATATCTGCTCAAGAAGGATTTACACTGGGGATGTGGACTCTTTTAAAAACCCATATTTATTTATTTTTAACTGTATGAAACTGATTACAGGTGAGAAGCAACATTTCAAATTAAAACCAGTTTATTTTTGGTGTGAGTGCACTGACTGGGTTAAAGGTGAGTCAAAGGTTGGGGAACAGGAACCGACTCTGGTCACTCTGAAGGGGCTATCAAAGATGAATTTCTGCCACGGTTAGCCCCTCTGCAACAGCCCTCGGGTGGAATATGTTCAGGTGTTCAGTATTAAAATATGTTGAAGGCAGTGATTTAATAACGGCATAATAATAAGGTTCCTTAAGCTGTGATGAAGCCGTTTGCACACTGCAACAATCAAACCCCGTCCTGTGCTGCCGTTTGATTCCAGTCTCTCACACCGCATGTGACAACATGCCAAATAATTTTCAAAATATTTCTGCTGTAAATGAACCTCCTTATGGATGTGAAGCATGACTGTTAGTGTCATGTGGCCCCAGAGTTAAAAAAAAAAAAAAAAAAAAAGGCTAGCAGCATTTCCCTTTGTACTCGTCAGTGAAGTGTGGTGTTTGTGTGCCTGCATGTTTTCCTTAAATCCTGCTGGTCAGCTATGTGGTGACTGAACTGATGCAAAGCGACCTCCATAAAATCATCGTGTCACCACAGCCATTGAGCGCCGACCACGCCAAAGTTTTCCTTTATCAGATTCTACGAGGTGAGTTCTCTTTTACACTGCTCCATTTACTTAGGTTTTATCCTTAAATAATGTGTGTGTCTTACTGGGGGTGGGGGAAAAGATCCCCCATCCTAGTTCTCTTTAGAAAGCATAAATTATTTACTTTACACGCAGAAATAAAATAGTTTCACAAAAACCCCAAACTATCAGATTCAAAATTATGAGCCCCCTGAAAAACGGATCATTTTATTGAGCCATAGCGCAAACCACTCTTGTACAATGATGTACATTAACTTTGTATTGCTCAAAGCTTGTAAAATCAGGTTACAGCTGAGGGTTATCTTCCGATTTGCACACAGTATAAACGCTTCAGCAAGGGTTTGAGCTGTCAGCTGAGAAAGCATCATGCCAAAAACAAAATGAATCAGTTTAGACCTGAGAAAAAGAACTGTTGATGCTCATAAGTCAGGAGATGGATGTACAAAGTTATCACAATATTTCCAAGTGTCAAGAACTGGG
Organism: Pholidichthys leucotaenia; assembly: GCA_020510985.1. Lineage (NCBI taxonomy): Eukaryota > Metazoa > Chordata > Actinopteri > Cichliformes > Pholidichthyidae > Pholidichthys > Pholidichthys leucotaenia. The sequence continues at coordinate 98,075,758 of CM035847.1, forward strand.
GTGAGAAGTATCATCAAGAAATTCATGGTACATGATACAAAGCAAGTCCAACAGAGGTAGGAAGTGAAAGATTTCAGAGACTCTGGAAAGAAAATTTGAGATGTGTTGAAAGACCCCAGAACAACTGTCAAGACAGTAGTGAATGACTTGGCTAAGTCGAGAATTGTAATCTCAAAGAAGACAGTCATTAGAACCTTGCACAGGAATGGACTGTAAGGTTACAACCAACAAAAACTCCACTTCTGCAGAAGAGATACCTTCAAGCAAGACTGAAGTATGGTAAAGACAATGTGGAGAAAGATCATACATACTGGAAGTGTGTTCCTTTGATCAAATGAGACTAAACTAGAGCTCGTTGGCCAAAGAGACACTGCTGATGTTTTGAGAAAGAAGGGAGAGGCGTACAACCCAAAGAACATGGTCCCGACAGTGAAACGTGGTGTTGGGAGTGTTATGTTGTGGGGATGCTTCCGTTTGTCTGGAACTGGGAATGTTGCAAACTCTTGGGTATCAATTAACCAGCTGAGTTTTCAGTTCACTAGATGGTGCAAAGTAAGCTTGCATTGTCAGGTGAAGGTAGAGTTTGTCTCGTGAAAAGTGGTGAAGCCCAGAATCCAAGGTGTTTAAATTCCAGTGTGAGGATTTGGAGTCCCATGGCATTTGTTGATGTTGATCCAGTGTGTTTTTCATCAACTCTAAAGTCAACACAGCTGTTTAACAGGGAATTTTAGAGCACTTCATGCTTCCATCTGCTGAAAGGCTCACAGCCCACAGCACCAAAACTTCTATAAAATGGTTTGCTGACCCTAATATAACGGTACTTGACTGGACTGCTATCTAACCTGACCTCAAATAGATTCTCTATGGCAGTGGTCCCCAACCATGTGCCATGGTGGCCCTACAGGTTTTCTTTTCTACCCAGTCTCTTCAGCAGGTGTTTTCACTGATCAGTAATCTGTGGGAAGAAATTCAGTGAAATCACATGTTGAAGACACTGGTAAATTGGAAGGTCTTGGGCCACCATGGCACATGGTTGGGACCACTGGTCTATGAAGTCAAGAGAAATGTGGTAAACATAAGACCGAACAATACAGCTGAGCTGAAAGCTGCTATCAAATCATCTTGGGCTTGAATAACACCTCAGTAGTACCACAAGTTGATCACCTCCATGCCACGCCATAGTGATGCAGTAATTCGTGGTAAAGGAGCTCCAACAAAATATTCAGAGGATAATTGAATTTATTTTCAATTCAAGTTTATGTATATAGCGCCATTTCACAACAGTCATCTCATAGCACTTTCAAACTTTAGGACAGACCTCACAATTGCAGAAAGATCCCAACAATCTGGCGATCCCCTGAGAACAAGCACTTGGTGATGGTGGAGAGGAAAAACTCCCTTTTAGTAGGAAGAAACCTCCAGCAGAACCAGGCTCAGAGCGGGGCAGTCATCTGCTGCAATCAGCTAGGTAGTGAGAGAGAAGAAGAAGAAAAGAACAGACATGTAGAGAGCAAACAGCACGAGGGGGACTCAATCTATGGGAGAGAACAAACAGATGTTAATGACCAGCAAAAACATTGAGAGTGAAGAAAGGAGTGAAGCCCAGTGCATTGTTGGAGGTCCTCCAGCTGTCTTAACTTATTAGCAGCATAACTAAGGGTGGGTTCAGGTTCACCTGATCCCACTCTAACTATAGGCTATGTCAAAAAGGAAGGTTTTAACCCTGTTCTTAAAAACAGATCGAGTCTGACTCCCAAATCCAGATTGGCAGCTGGTTTCAAAGGAGAGGAGCCTGATAACTGAAAGCTCTGCCTCCCATTGTACTTTTAGAGATTCTAGGGCATTACAAGTAGTCCTGCATTTTAGGAGCATAGTGCTCTGTTAGGATGATTAGGTACTATCAGGTATTTTAACTAAAAAGGGGCCTGATGATTTAAACAGTCCCTCCAGGATTTCGTGGGATGTTTTTATGATTGTTGCGACCCAAAAAGCCTGAATTCACGTGAGCTTTTTAAAAAAGTTGCAATAAAAGTTGCGATGTTTTTAGACTTTTTTCGCACTAAAAGTTGTGGGAAGAATTGCAAATTTTAAAGCAGATGGGTTTTTTTTCAGTTTACTGCAGTGATATTCTATATAACAATACAAGAAAAGCACAGGATTGTCAAAAATTTCCTATTACAGTGATTTGTAAATTAAGCAGAAACTTTTGCTATATAGAAAAAATCTTGTGCAACAGTAAATACAAACATTAACACAATATCCATTACAACAGCTAAATTGCATTGAATGCATGTTAAAGAGTATGGATTTGGAAATTATTGGCAGCACCTCCATTTGAAAACTTCCTATGGTCCTCAACCGCTCGGTACCGAGCGGAGAGGAAAAATTAAATAATTTATTCTGTTACTCTATATTGGGCAGTGCGGTGGCGGAGTGGTTAGTACTGCGACAGCACAGCAACTCACCCTTGGCCTGGGCATCCTGGGTTCGATCCCAGCCCCCGACCAACAGTGATCTGTGTGGAGTTTGCATGTTCTCCCTGTGTTTGCATGGGTTTACTCTGGGATTTCTCTGGTTTCCTCCCACATGCCAAAAACATGCAAGTTAGGTTAATTGGCAACAAACTGGGGATTCTAAATTGTCCTTAGGTATGACTGTGAAAGTGAATGGTTGTCTGTCTTTCTGTGTTGGCCCTGCGATGGACTGACGATCTGTCCAGGGTGTACCCGGCCTCTCACCCAAAGATGCTGGGATAGGCTCCAGCCCCCCCCCCCCCCCGCAACCCAAAAAAAGATGGATGGATGGATGCTCTGTATTGTCTATTGGAGTCTGTGTTTTTCTGAAAAACATTTACAGACAATATTCTCTCTCTTTCCGTGCCTAACTCCTACCTGTCTATCTGCCGCACGTCTTGACACACACACTTGTCTCTTCAGACACACATCTTTCATATACAGTGGGGCGGGGTGGGGGGGGGGGTAGGTGCATGTCCAGACTGGAGATTCAGTTTTTAAGCTCATTGACAAGATGTAGTTATGATTTTACCTCTAAAGATGTATAAATGTTCCAACACTGGCTGTAGTGTTAGAATTGCTCGTTTTGTTCGTGGTGTTATGGTGTCTGTCCTCACGTGCGCTCCCGTGACGGGGTGCTTTTGGGGCAGGCGTCCATTTTTCAACACAAACCCAGCACTTCGTACACACGGTCAGGACGGAGATGTGGCGAGAAGGCCAACGGCAGGCTTGGGGAGATGGAGGAAGGGACGGTGTTGGAAACCTCGCGGGTGAGTGTTTTTTTTAAATCACACTCTGTTTTTGCTGATGTGTCCCATTAATACTCACTGTAAACATGGAAGCGAACGCGGTGCAGCGATGCATTTGATTGGTTAGACTGAGCGTTTCAGCACCATTCAGAAACAAATTTGATTGGTGAAACTGACAGAAGTTGACAAGGATTGGCCAAAATTGCGGTGACTGGACAAATTTGCAAGGTCACGCAATAGTTGCACTGATTGGCTGATTTTGCGTGAATTGACGCAATCGCAACATCGCGAAATCCTGGAGGGACTGATTTAGAGCTTTGTAAGTGAGGAGAAGGATTTTAAGCTTAATTCTCAATTCTGTGGGAAGACGATGAAGGGAGGCCAGAACAGGACGGATATGATCGCTGTTTCTAGTACCTGTTAAAACTCTAGCTGCAGCATTTTGGATCCACTGAAGACTTTTTAGAGACATTTTAGGACAATCTGATAATAAAGTTACAATAATCTAATCTAGAACTGACAAAAGCCTGGATTAGTTTCTCAGCATCACTCTGAGATAAAATGTTTCTCATCTTAGCAATATTATGCACATGATAAAAAGCAGTCTTAGAAATAAGCTTAATATGCAAATTAAAGGACACATCTTGTTAAAAAATATTTATAAAACAGAATATTTTTCGATACTTTAATACTGTACATTATTTTCTACTGCTTTGAGTTATTAACTGAATACAGAATATATGGAATTGAAAAATCACTGTATTCAAATCTTTTGAACTGCTGTATGTGCACGTGTGTGTGTGTTGAGACAGATAAGCTATTATTGCTGTGCTCTTCCTTAACCCTCACAGTGAGTCAGCATGACTACACCTGCCTCTCACACTAGATATTAAAGTATTAAGGTATTAAACTATTAAAGTATTTAGTTTTTAAATTTAGGGCACAGTCTCACTGGTGCCAGGTGACTTGTTCCGTTCCAAAGTGAAACGGCCCTCTGCTTTTCCATCAGCCCACGCTCACATTGTTTTTGTTCAGCACCGTTCCCAGACTTCCTTAAGGAATACCTGACAATCCATTCTGCAGAACAGTAGGGCGGGATCACACTTATTGAATGTTTCAGACTTTGGGGGTCAAGCCTCGGTCAGCACAGAACAGAGACTGTAGTGTGAACGTACCCTAAGAGCTGAGTTGACTGCCGTCCTCTAAAAACCTGAACAACACAGTGTTTTCATCATTATGCATCACAAGCCATGATGATGGCATGACAGGGGCCATCAAGATTAAAAGGAAGATTGCAAATAAAAAAAAGTTCTAAGACCCCCCCCCCAAAAAAAAAAAAAAAAAAAAAAAAAAAAACTTGCAAGTAAGAGGGGAAAAAAGAGAGTCCTAAATTTCTCAGCTAAATTTTCTAAAATGTAGAAAAGCCGTTTTTAATTGGGGAAAAAATTGTACCTGTGACTCTACAGCCTGCCTTCGGTGTTGGTGATACTCACATCGAGCAGTCCATTCTGCAAATATGCAAACAGCCACGCATGAACACTTGTGCATCGTTGGTGTGAGCGATGAAATGGGCTGGTGTAACGTTCTGCTGTGTTTTCTCCTACTTGCCACTGACAGGACTTAAATACCTTCACTCTGCTGGAATTCTACATCGAGACATCAAACCTGGCAACCTACTGGTCAATAGTAACTGTGTGCTCAAGGTTAGTAATGCAACCGGCTGTTTGACCAACATTTTACAGTGACCAAGATAACCAGATAATGTCAGTGCGACAGAGGTATTTGTATATTGTATTAAAATGTTTGAATCTGTTCCCATCGTGGGGTCGTTTCTGAATGGGTGACCTACACCCATGGCATGAATGGGGGCATTAATATACCTACAAACTCCAAGGGACTCCAGCTCTGTTGCACAGTGGGGGAGAGGCTTTGTGCAATCAAAATTGCTACTTATATTGTTTACCATCTATCATCATTTGTACTGCCCCTCCCTACCCACTCATTATATTGGGAAAGTTTGAATAGAGGCTGACGCTGATATGGGCCCAGGGACTGTCAAAGTACAGTGAGTATGGGAAAGAGTCTGTGTTGAACTGTTCTGCAAGACGTGCTTTAAAGCAGTGTTCCCCAACCGTGTGCCATTATGGCCCAAGATACTGCAGGCTTTCTCTTCCACCCAGCCTCTTCAGCAGGTCAAATCATCTGTTGAAGACACTGGCTGGAGGTAAAACCTGCAGGGTCTTGGGCCACCATGGCATATGGTTGGGGAACACTGCTTTAAGGGTAATGCACACTGTATGAGAAGCAGAGGCTGCTACTCTGAGTAAGAAAAACCTTGCAAGTGCCCGAATTTAGAATAGAATTGATCAGTGATTCCTGAATGTTTTCCAGATCTGCGACTTTGGCCTGGCCCGAGTGGAGGAGTCAGACGAGTCTCGGCACATGACTCAGGAAGTGGTGACGCAGTACTACCGTGCTCCAGAGATCCTCATGGGGAGCCGCCACTACTCCAACTCCATCGACATCTGGTCTGTTGGCTGCATTTTTGCTGAGCTGCTGGGCAGGAGGATCCTCTTCCAAGCTCAGAGTCCCATCCAGCAGGTAGGGGGCGACTCCTCTGGGATGTTTGTGGCCAAGAAAATATGCATGTAAATGATATTTTCTCTCAATAAAATTATTTGTTAAATTTGAATGGAGTCATAGTTTTCAGCTCATTTCAGTGAAACCAAAAGCAGGTAATGCATTTTTCACCAAAATGACTACTGCTCCGAGGCAATTGGCCAAATGCTCACCAAACTGACAAAAATGATCCTCAGGTGGGTCTGCAGCCAGGCTGTGCTCAAGGTCAAAAGCGACAAGATCTCAGCATTCTTGCATTGGTTTCATCACGTTGGAATGAGCTACTCCCTCATTGTTGGGGTGATTACTTGTTTTTTTAGAAGTAAATAGTTAGCTCTTTGCTATTACTAACAAACTCCTCTGTCTGTGACGTGTTCAGTTGGATTTAATCACTGACCTGTTGGGGACTCCCTCTATGGAGGCCATGAGGACGGCATGTGAAGGTGCACGTGCACACATTCTCAGAGGACCTCACAAACAGGTAACCAATCTGATTTATCGTGTAGTGTGTGATGGTGTGTATCGGACATGTCGGTGTGTGCTCAGAGAGACATCTGCTGTAGCAGGGATGACCATGGAGTTGGTTTGATTACTTGGGACAGATTTTGTCATGGTGACATCACAGTGGTGCAGTCATGGAATTGTACACAGCTGAATGGTTGTCAGATAAATCTGTGTCAGTGCTGCAACTGCTGCGGCTCGTTTAAAAGATGTCAAGGTCAGTGTGGGGTCTGTGGAAAAAATCATCCACGACTATTGGCACGTGTGGAAGTTGTCTGCATGATGGATTCCGAGGTTCCTCCCACCTTTATAAAAGCAGAAACTAGTTGCATGATCCCAGGATCTTTTGGAGAAGTGCCAAGAAAACCAGGAGCACTTCTTCAACAGTCTAATCACGCAGGACGAAACATGGGTCCATCACTATGATCTAGTCAAAGCGATGGAGGCATTATGGCAGCACAGCAACTCACCCTTGGCCAAGGGATCCCTGGTTTGATCCCAGCCCCTGATCAACAGTGATCTGTGTGGAATTTGCATGTTCTCCCCGTGTCTGTGTGGGTTTACTGCGGGATTTCTCCGGTTTCCTCCCACAGGCCAAAAACATGCAGGTTAGGTTAATTGGAGACTCTAAATTGGCCCTAGGTGTGAATGTGCGTGTGAATGGTAAAGGGATAGCGCCGTACTGTGGCTGCTTCATCCATCCAGGTGGATGCCCTCAATTTCCCCTCTGGGGATCAATAAAGTATACAAAATCAAAATCAAAAAAATCAAAAATTATTACTGGCCACCTCTGAAGAAGGCACATGTCCAACCCTTGTCAGGCAAGGTCATGCCCACGGTCTTTTGTGACCAGCATTAAGTATTGATGATAGATTGCCTCTCAAAGGGTACCACAGTTACCAGGACTTACTACACTTCACTGCTGCTAAAAATTGTCTAAGGCCATCAAAACCAAGAGGCGTGTCATGCTGACCAAAGGTGTCCGCCTCCTCCAAGACAACGCCCTAGTTCACAGCTTGCATGTTGCCCAGATGGAAGCACGGTCCTGTGACTTTGAAATCCTTCCTCACCATCTTCACTCGGCTGGCCTCATACATGTGAATTCTACCTCTTTCCAACCATGAAGTCATTTTGAAGTAGAAACGCTTCCAAGATGGTGATTTCTGAGGTCAAGTTGTGGTGTCTGATGCAACCTGTAGACTTCTACAGGTGAGGTATCCACAGCTGCATATAGCGATGGGAGAAGTGTGTGATCCTTGGTGGAGTGTGAAGAAAGACCAATAACTGTCCCAAGTTTGGTTCCTCTCAGTCCATGGGAAATGAGTTGGGGGAAATCTTTAATGAGCAGCCTTTGTTGGTGTTTAGGGGTAAATCGATATAAACACCTCAAAAAAGTTTGGAAACATTATTTCAGTCATTGTATGCTATAGCATTGGAAAGCCTGAAAGGTGATATCTCACCTTTACAGTGAGGTACAACTTGTAAGGATCGCGGAATGAGCAACGCGGCTAAACGTGTGGGTAGTGCCCCCCCCAAAATGTGCCAAAACCCCTTGCAATAGACTCCTGTTGGTATTCACCCTTGTTTTGAGCTTCAAGTGCTGCCAGTCACAGGTGTAATTGAACACTTGTGGGATCAGCTTGGGTGTGCTGTATGTGCGAGAGTGACCAACACAACCACGCTGGTTAACCTTCAACAACTCCTGATTGAGGTATGGGATGGCATCCAATAGCAAAATGTGACCAGCATGAGGAGGAGGTGCCAAGCTGTTGTGGCTGCCTATGGATGTTCCACACACTACTGGGGTTCCTGACAGTGTGAAATAACTAGTGTAAAAATGGCCAATAAATTTGTGTTTTTTATTTTTTTTTTCTTATTACTGTAGGAGAGTGCAATCATCCAATCCACCAAGCAACTCAGAACAGGAGTGATTACTAACAGGAGAATATGGCAGGGGATTTTGGCACTTTCTTTGTGGGCACTACCCACACATTTAGCTGTGTTGCTCATTCCACAAATGCACGATCCTTACAAGTTGTACCTCGTTGTAAAGGTAACTAGTCAGGCTTTCAAACGATAGGAAATACAGTACTAATTAGTATTATTAAAGTGGAGAAATATCTGACTGAAATAATGTTTCAGAACTTGTTTTGAGGAGTTTAGTGTAGTATTTTGATACTTTGTACCGTTGATGATGTGTTAAATCAGAGACACCAGTACTGCACCAGTATTACAAAATTTTAATAAAAGTATTAATGAATATTGCAAATACAAACTCGCCTCTATAGCTACCAGATAATAAAAAACAACTGTGTCTTCTCTCCACTAGATGGCACTAAATGCTCACTGTCTGGTTGGGTCAGTACAGTCATAGGAGTGACTTGTAAAATACAGCTGGGAATTGGACGAGACAAAAATTGGGATGGAAAACTGAAATGTTTGATTTTGCAGTATTGCAGATCTCACAATAGTGACATCATACTGTGGGCCACCTATTGGAATAATATTATGTTAACAGTGGCACAAAATCATGATAGTATGTACTAATTAATGCTGCCTCTTATAAATTTACGCTGTTTTTATTTTTCAAAGACCGAGATTGGCATTCAACAGTATTTTTACACACATGCCTTACCAGCATATTCAGTGTATTTTACTGCTCATTTCAAATTCATTAATAGGGTCACTGTAATTTGTATGAGAAGCATGGTGAAGGGATGTTGATGGTGTATTGTTTGTGTCGTCTGCAGCCATCCCTTCCTGTTCTGTACACACTGTCTAGCCAAGCTACCCATGAAGCAGTCCACCTTCTCTGCAGGATGCTCGTCTTTGATCCGGTGAGTCATTCTGCTATACATAGATTTGCATTATGTTTGTTAATGAATAGAACCCTCTCCCTGAGTCACTCGCTGAAATTATGAATGTGTACTGTACAGTCTGCTCTGGCTGTATGTCTCATTGAAGGAAGTATCAGGTTAAAACTGGTTTCATAATAGTGTTGTTGATACTAATGCTTCTGTTCAAGAGAATCTCAGGTTTTGTTTGATGGCTGGAAGCTCACTAACTGAAGCACATTCTTATGTGAACAACAAAGGCATACAGTTCTGTCTCTAACTTACACAATACAGTAGTTTAAATCATTGGTTCCTAACCTTTTTTTTCCATGGGGACCCCTGTCTTGTGTCAGAGAGAAGCTAGGCCTGCCACCCCAATGCACACATGCACCAAAAGAATAACGTGATTCATTAAAAACCCATCCATCCATCTTCTACCACTTATCTAGGGGTCTGGATCATGGGAGCAGCAGTCCAAGCAGAGTAGCCCATACTGTCACCCAGTTTACATAGCACCATGATCCCCATGAGCCCTACTGTAGGTGGTGATACAAGAAAAAAACTCAAATATACATGACAAAAATGCAAACGTGTGCGGGGGGGGGGGGGAAGCCAGATTTACAGCGGAGAAAATAAGTATTGAACACATCAACATTTTTCTCATTAAACATACAGTATTTCTGATGGAGCCATTGACCTGGGATTTTCACCAGATATCAGTAACAACCCAAGTAATCCATACAAAGAAATAAAGGCATCTTTGTTCACAAAACAAGTTATATTTAATAAAGTGGAATGACACAGGCAATAAGTATTGAACACACTTGGTGACATTCATTTAATATTTAGTAGAAAAGCCTTTGTTGGTAATAACTTCCAGACACCTCCTGTGTGGAGAAACTAGGCGCAGGCATTGCTCAGGAGTGATTTTATCCCATTCTTCAACACAAACTGTCTTCAAATCTTGAAGATTCCATGGGTGTCTTATATGAACTCTGATCTTCAGTTCATTCCTTAGATTTTCAATTGGAGTCAGGTCAGGTGACTGAAAGGGCCATTCTAGCAGCTTTATTTTCCTTCTTTGGGGCCAATTGAGAGTTTCCTTGGCTGTGTGTTTGGGATCATTGTCTTGCTGAAATGTCCACCCTCGTTTCATCTTCAGCAACTTGGCAGATCGCAACAGGTTCTTATCAGCGATGTCTCTGTACATTTGTCCATTCATCTTTCCTTCAATTATATGAAGTCTGCCTGTACCATGTGCTGAAAAACACCCCCACACCATGATGTTCCCACCTCCAAACTTCACTGTTGGTATGTTGTTTTTGGGCTGATGTGCAGTGCCATTTCTTCTCCAAACATGCTGTGTGCTGTGGCATCCAAAAAGTTCAATTTTGGTCTCATCTGACCAGACTATGTTCTTTCAGTATTTTACTGGCTTGCCCAAATTCTGTGCAGCAATCTTTAAACGAGCTTCAACATGCTTTTTCTTCAGCAATGGAGTCTTGTGAGGTGAGTGGGCATAGAGCCCATGTTGGGTGAGTGCATTACTTATTGTTTTCTTTGAAACAACAGTACCTCCTAACTCCAGGTCTTTCTGGAGCTCTCCATGAGGGGTCTTTGGCTCTTGGATAACTCTTCTGATAATTCTTTTGACTTCTCTGTCAGAAAACTTGCGAGGAGCTCCTGGTCGTGGCCGGTTTATGGTAAAATGATGTTCTTTCCACTTCCAAATGATGGCTCCAACAGTGCTCACTGGAACATTCAGTAATTTAGAAATGCAACTGTAGCCAATGCCATCATTATGTTTTGCAACACTAAGGTTGCAAAGGTGTAGAGAGAGCTCTTTGCTTCTACCCATCATGACTTCTTTGTGGTGTAACACTCTGATATTCACAGACCTTTTTAAAGGCTATCAGTCAGGACTTAACCAGCTGAAATTAATTTGCAGTGGGGGGGGGGGGGAGATGGGATGGCTTCCTAAATTCTGATGGATTTCAGCTAGTTTCTTGGCTTTCTATGCCTTTTTGCTTTTGCTGGAAAGCAGTTTCATGAAATGGTCAGTCAAAAAGCAACTCATACCGGCTTGGACATTGCCCGGGTTGGCAGGGTCAGGAGTTCCTGGCGGTGGAGGATGGAGCTGCATGGAGGAATCTGATCAGACCTAAATGAAACAGTCATTGTCGCCCCCGACAGACTGCTATGATGATGATGATGATGATGCCTTTTTGCACCTCTTTTTCTTCATATGTTCAATACTTAGTCCCTGTGACATTCCACTTTATTAAATGTAACTTGTTTTGTGAATACAGTTGCCTTGATTTGTTTGTATGTATGGATTACTTGGGTTGTTAGGCTGTGTGTCCACCAAACACGTTTTTTGTCGCCTGACCGCCCTGAATGTCTTTTTTTTCAGCACTTGTGCACTACGCTCTGGGAAAAAAAAGTTTGTGCTCTGGATCCTAGCAACATTGTCACCCACAGCTCAGCACTTTCGCTTTTCCTATGGTCAGACTTTCTACTTATTTTTTAATAGCAGTCTCTAAATAACAATGGACAGGACACATATTCTGGCATTGGTAGCAGCAATGGATGTAAAATATGATGACATGGAAAAGAAAACAGGAGTCTGGGTACAGACTGTACCGGCATCCTATGTCCCACACTTCCTTAATTCTGATTGGTTGCTTCGAAAGGTCTGACATTGACGAGCTCAGCTGTAGTCTGAAAAGTTGAACTTTTTTCAGCCCTGAGTGCTGCGACATAAAGTGGCCACCGCCTAGAGCATTTCAGCGTCAAGGGCGCTCAGCGCTGTAGACGCTGAACTACATAGAGAATGAATAGAAAATAGTCGCCCACAGCTGAAAAAACGTGTTTGATGGGCACGCAGTCTTACTGATACCTGGTGAAAATCTCAGGTCAATGGCTCCATCAGAAATATGTTTAATGATAAAAATGTTGACGTGTTCAATACTTATTTTCTCTACTGTATGAGTGAAACTACATATTTAAGGGGGAAAAATACAATTTACAGGGAAAAATTTGTATATTTACAATAACAAGGGGTCTCAAATTTACATGAAATGTTCCAAAAAAGTTTCAGATGCATGAAAAAGTTACATATTTATGGAAAAACAATGATGCTGACACAGTTTAGAGGAAAAAAGTTTCAAATTTATCTTGAAAAATTGTTAAATTAAGAAAGGTCACACATTTATTAGAAAAAAAATCACATATTCATGAGAAAAAATGTAAGAATCCTAAAAAAGTCACAAATATACAGAATATTAGGAGCTTCAAAACTGGTATGAAGGACAGCTCTGATTTTGCTTGTGGTTTCCAGTCAAAGAGGATTTCAGCGAAGGACGCCCTGGCTCATCCTTACCTGGACGAAGGTCGACTGCGTTACCACACCTGCATGTGCAAATGCTGCTACACCACATCCTCTGGTCGTGTTTACACCAGCGACTTTGAACCTGTCACCAATCCCAAGTTTGATGATGGCTTTGAGAAAAACCTAAGCTCTGTGAGACAGGTCAAAGGTAAGTGTGCATGGGCTGCTGAAACACATATCGGCACTGCCACTAAATGACGCAACAAACACCTGAATGAGTTGCTGAGACTTGGCCCAACGTTTGCTGACTAGGGCCCCCCTCCCCGTCAGTGTAGAGCACACCTGGAGAATACGTTACCATTGTGTGAGCGTGGGAAGAAATCTGAGCACGACTGTCGGAATAGTGAAATGTTGTTTGATTTGCTTGCAGAAATCATCCATCAGTTTATTTTGGAGCAGCAGAAGGGGAGTCGAGTACCGCTCTGCATCAACCCTCAGTCAGCTGCTTTCAAGAGTTTCATCAGGTGGGAGACTCTTCTTCTCTGTTAAAAGTTAACTAAAAGTTTTCAATGGGAAAAAAAAAGAAGATTCTTCAAAAGTCATACTATGACGGTTATGAGTGCCTCAACAGCTGCTGCAGGATGCCACATGCTGCTTTTTTTCCATTTCGACTTCGATGCTTTAAATTTGCAGTTTGCTTATATCAGCGATACATTCAAAAGTACCCAGTCCCTGAGATACATGCAGGATCTCAGAGTATTTATTTTTCCCTCAATGACCTCCACCGTAGCTTTTATCTATTTTGTGTCCCACTCGATGTGTTGTGCATGGACACTTGAATTGCTCTAATCTCTGAAGCGGGGCAGTTCAGTGTGGGCTCACCATTGGTCCGACGCTTGGGTGATGCTGAGTCCTCGTGCTCGGCTAATGAAAGCGTCCATGCTGCGTCTCTTCAGGATGCTGAATCTGCTGCCATCCACCAGAATGATGAGCATGAGACAGGGTGAACCTTCTAGCAGCACACTGATCCCAAAAACATAGCAAAGGAAACTCTTAATAAAAATCTTATCCCAAATCTTCAGGATTTAAAGTCAATCTGTGTAGTAGAATGGGCCAGACTCCCTCTTGAGCACTACAGGAGATTAGTTTCTTGATCAGGAAGCATCTTGAAGCTGTCACTGCAAACACTAAACACTAAAATCTGCTTCTTTTCCACTTCAAAAGGAATGTGTTGTTTTTTGACAAAATTACTGCAGTTTAAAAAAAAAAAAACGGGAATGTGGAATTAACAGTGATTGGTTGCTCTCGCACAATGAGAGCTTTGTAGAGCTGTCCTGAATGCAAATTTATGACAACCTAGGCGCCTGAAAGAGAGCAAAGTGTTCCTCTACCACCATATGTTGATTTATTGCTTAAGGGGAAGTTGCTAAAACTTGGTTTGGACTTCTATGGGTTTAAACCACTCCAGTCATGAATGCTCTGGTTATTTTCAATGCTGGAAACATGAGCTTTCAGCTGAGGCACTTTGTTATCTTCCCCAACATCCTCATTTCTTCGTCATCACAGATGTTATTTTCCAAGAGTGGTATACCCCAGTCTGCTCGTCTGTCCTTCAGGGTAGTGAGCGAGGAATCTGAAAGAGGAGCACCCATTGCAGGCTCACTTCAGCCTTTTCTTTGTTTCTTTGTTTTCCCCCGGCCCTTTTGTGGGACTGCTCTCTTTTCCTCCCCTGGCCCCAAATGGGACAAGGTCTATTACCACACATTTTATATTCCCAAATACAGTGCATCAGAAAAGTATTCACAGCACTTCACTTTTTCCACATTTTGTTATGTTACAGCCTTATTCCAAAATTGAATTAACTTAATTTTTCCCTCAAAATTCTACACACAGCACCCCATAATGACAACGTAAAAAAGTTTTTTGAGATTTTTGCAAATTTATTAAAAATAAAAAACTAAAAAATCACATGTACATAAGTATTCAGAGCCTTTGCTCAGTACTTTGTTGATGCACCTTTGGCAGCAATTACAGCCTCAGGTCTTTTGATGCCACAAGCTTGGCACACCGACCTTTGGGCAGTTTGGCCCATTCTTCTTTGCAGCACCTCTCAAGCTCCATCAGGTTGGATGGGAAGCATCGGTGCACAGCCATTTTCAGATCTCTCCAGAGATGTTCAATTGGATTCACGTCTGGGCTCTGGCTGGACCACTCAAGGACATTCACAGAGTTGTCCTGAAGCCACTCCTTTGATATCTTGGCTGTGTGTTTAGGTTTGATTTATTATTAAATATGTATGTAAGTATTATTTTAATTGTTGTTTAATTAATTTAAATACACAATTGTTTCACTCTATATTTAATTATTTCATGGCTCCTGTTCATGGATTTATAGGACCTGTCAACCTCATAAATAGTGTATTTATTCATTTCATTTTGTCACTTCTGGCCCTCTATATGTGACAACTTGGTACTTTTAAAGCAACATATTTGCAGTGACCATTGAATTTACTTTGGATATGTTTCAATAAAACAAATGGAACAGAAATGCAGCGTGTCACATTAAATGTTACATTTTCCGGCATATTCCACTTCAATAAAACGACATGAACAGCGCACCTGGAGCAGCATATTTGTACAGTTAATGCAACCACGAGAAAATTGGCCAGACGGGCCAAGTTAGCATTTAGCTAAATTGGCAGCGTTCGTATAATCAGTCACACCCGTCTTCAGCACATCTGCTCATCTCACCCGCGGTCGTTGTGTCACTGGGAGCAGTCCTCCCAGGCTGCTGAAGCATCCCATCGGCGTCCACCGCAATCGCCTCCGAGCAACGGATGGCAAAGCTTGGGCAGGGCACTGAGGGGCACTCCGCCACCACCTCAACCGTTTCCCTTTCGTCGACCTTGCAGCCAGATGAACCGCTGGATCGCGCGCTGAAGCCGGGACACCACATGCAGCAGCTAGCGGTACAAGCCCGGAGGACACTGAAGGCCGGGGGCTGTCCAGTGTGGTTTCATGTTTTTGGAGTTTTGGATCGGCTTCCGTGCAGTCACACTCGGCACTGGCTGGTAAATGCTGTATGTTACACCATGAACCGTCCGACGCTACAGTTTCGTGTTTCCGAGTTCCGCTTTTTTTCGTTCCGTCAAAATGAATTATGCTAATATTTATTAAGAATCGGAATCTTGGCATCTGTGCATTGATTCAGAATTGTTCACGTCCGAAACGAGATGCATCAGAAAAATGATTATTCCCCCCATTCCTAATGTCTGGATGTGCCTCAGCTCGATCCCACACAGGTTTAACACTCAGGGTTTACTTCAGACATTCAAAACTAGTGCAGTCCCGGTACATTTAGCATGATTTCAACCAGATTACATTTCAGAAGTAATGCATTTGATTTCATGTTATGATTTTAAGCAAATACAACAGATTCAAGAACAGATTAAGTGTTTTTTTTATGTTGTACTGTGTCTCAACACACATTAAGTTGGCAGTCCTCTCTTGTAGCTATGAGCTCAGTCCCGTTTGACACACAGTAGAGCAGCATTCAGAGATATTTTAAGAATGTTAATATATTTATCCATCCTACTGTTGTGGGATGCCACCACACTTTAACTCGTGTATTGGCGTAATATTCATGAAATGCTAATATTAACTTCACCCACTTGTTGGCCTGCTCTCTGTACAGCTCCACCGTGGCTCAGCCCTCAGAAATGCCTCCATCGCCGCTGGTGTGGGAATAGCTGCTGTGTGTCATCATCCTTCACAACTGACAAGCTGCTAAACTGGGAACAAGAAAGCTTCTCAACATCTTCTATCATCTGTGTAGCATTTCACTGGAGAGCAGGACTCACAGGTCTGCTGTGTCATGCAGAAGTATTTAACAAATGAAGAAGAGAATGGCTTTAGGGTGTATTGGAGGGTTTGGTATGCAAGTGAATGAGACTAATGCTCTGTAGACCAAATGAGAATATTTGAAACGGATGGATGTGGTCGCTGTCAGCTGGAGAGGATCCAAGACTTATAGATGAAGGAACTAAGTAACTTTAATGATGCAAGTTTAAAATTTCTCTAATCGCAGGCTGATTACCTTTCCATTCATTTAGCCCACAGCGCTTTATTATGTCCATCTTCACCCCGCACTGGGTAATTCCATCTAATTTAATTCTTATTCAGACAATCGAATGTACATTAATTGTAAGAATTTAAAAAAAAAAAAAAATCAACCACACATTATCAAATTTTCAATTTGAAAATGTAATGTTATAAACACTTCTTCCGTTCCCACATTTTTTTCCTGCCAATGGCTGGGGCCTCATGTAGAAATGATGCATACATGTCAGCATGATTACCAGTGTTTTTCCACTTCCTTAAAATTAAATTACCTTAAAACAGCCAAGCCCTCCTGCTAACCATAAAAAAGAAATTACAACACATCTATCTGCTTTTACCTTTTTTTAAGTTGATTAGAATTGTAGTAACTTCCCTTTTATAAAAATGCATTTTTTTTACATTTTATTTCACACAGAGGTGGTGTTAGCTGAATATTGCTTGTCATTAACAGAAACATCTGAAGGCTGTCTGTCATTTTGACAGATCACTCTGAGGATGATCTATTGTAACTTTTACTGTAACACCCACCTGTCCACTTTTTAGTGCATAATTACTGTCAAATTTCCTCTTTTTCTACGGGGACACAGTCTGTGTTCATCAGTTCAGTGAATAAATTCATGATCTACATGATAATCCAGTAGGTTCCTGATTAAAATGGAACGTGGACATTTTTACAACCCTGTCTGTCAGAATGACTGATCATGAGAAAGTGTAGCACAGCGTTTGACTTCACACAAGCTAAGCTTTTTTTTTTTTTTGATGGTTTTGATTTGCTTGAATGCCACAACTCTGCTACCCCTGTGATCTTTGGTGCCCTTCCATGGTACCCTTTCATTGATGATCACTAATCAATGGAATAATACATCAAATACCTAAAAATGGCTGGATATACTATTTTTTAATATTTGTTGACTGTGCCAGTTCTTGAATTGGTCATATGCCAAGAGCTTAAATTACTGTGTCAGTTTCTCGATACCTCTGTTCACATAATTCCAGTGGACCTGATTTCACAGGTGAATGCAAGTGTTTCTACATGAGGCCCCACTTTAGTGCTGAACATGAACCCGACCCAGTCTATTGTCTGCTTCAGTGTTCGTAGTTGTGATCAGATTTGCCCAGAGAAGACCACCAACAACACGAACTTTAGTACCGACAGCATTCTTTGATTTGATTTTAGTTGAATTTTTATCACTGAGATCCTTTGGCCTTTGATGCAAACGCTGAAATACTGCTGACTTTTCACTGAACAGAGTGAAGGTATCGTTAAAGCTGGAGTAGGCAGAAATCTGAGAATCCAGAAAAAACTGAAATGTGAAGTGGGAAAAACATGTCCTGCTGCTCCTTCTCCCTTTAATGTCCAAAGTCACACTCTATCAGAAGTGTACACCTATGACTTTTGCTAAGCAGCCAGTAGAAAATCCTCTGACAAAACACGTGACTGGGCAAAGAAACCATCACGAGTGTGAAAGTGATTCTGCCTACTCGAGCTTTGACTGCACCCTGCTTTCAAACATAGCTCTGATTTCCCAAGGACCCAGTGACTGCCTGTGCTGGGTAAAGTCTGGATATTCCACAGTGCTCCTCCATCTTAGAGCCAGTCTTGACTTGTGTATGGTTAGACAGCCCTGTCAGGCTAACTGGATAGTTGTTTTATGTGGACAAGTGTGCCTCCTAAGAGTGATGTGGCACTCTTAATTAAACTGAGCAAGGTTTACCCCAAGGAGTAAAAAAAAAAAAAAAAAGTGATTCCTGAAAAAATTGCAAAGATTACACAAATGGATTCCAGTCTGCTTCTCTACGAAGCACTAAACTGCAGCTACACGATGACCTCAGCAGTTCTCTTGTTTTATAATCTGGGCTTTCTTTTTGTACAGTTGGCCACGCTTCCTGTTAGGTAAGAATATTTCAATCAGGGTGTTATGTTGGCCTGTAGTCTGTCTTTGTTAGCCAGGGATTCACTGTAGGCTTTGATCCCTTTCTTTTTTCTGCTTCCATCTGCGGCAGCGTGATGGACTAGGGCCACCTCACATGCCGTCATCTGGACTATTTACATGGTACGAGCACCAAGGAGGTTTGTCAGTCATGTGGAGCTACTTTCACTCTGCTCTGCACACCAGTCTGCTAGTTTGAATCTCACCTAGTGAGGCAGATAGACGGGGAGCTAAAGGCATTAGCCCCTGAGCTAGCAGGGGTACTAGGAAGCTCACACCAAGCGTGGCTTATATTGTTATTTTCTTCAGATTTCAGTCACCTTAGACATCCCTGTTACCACCTTGTCCTCTAATCCACAGTCGATAACATATCTCGCATCATTCCGGCTTATTTTGTAATATTTTTCGCTGTGATTCTACAACGAACCCTTAGCATTAGCGTGCTAGGCAGTCCACACTGACCACCGTAACCGCGGCTCAGCTCACATCGGCGGGGAGGAGGTAACGGACGGGCCGCCTGGGTCCATCTGGTTCTCATCGCTATTTTCTATGGATTCTCTTCACCCCCACTGGAATCCTTGTTCATCTAACAACACTTTACCACATACTTCCTTCTTAGATGTTATTTTAGCTTAGTTAAAGTGTTATTTTCTCAAACCTGGATCCAAGGCTGCTAGCTGAAGCTGGCAGTTTAGTCACTCATTGACTTGGGCTTCTGTGCTTAATTTCCTTCAAGGACTGGTCATTTCCTATCGACCACTAAAACCACGCACCCTCTCAACCAGTGATGCATTATTTCATGCATTCTTGAAGACAAACGCTCACATTCCACTTAAAGATCACCGGACTGACTTTGGGGGCCGACTTGACTTGTATTCAACTCGAGATACATCCGAGCCAGCGCTGCTGATCTGAGCTAAAGGCTAGATACTAGCCAGCTAATGGCTAAGTGATGTAAGAGGGAGAGCGGAGTTAACTGTAGCTCTTAGGCATTTAAAGAATCACAACCATGTGACAATAATTAAATAATTAAAGGCAGTTTGACCAAAATATGTCACGAACATTTCATTAAAACCTGTGTGAGCCATCAACATGGGGGATAATGGAGTAAATGGAACCTTAAAAAAAATCACCTCAAAACTTACCATTTATGATACACCAGACAGATGATAATTTCATCTATGGAAACTTCTGCAAAGTAAGGAATCCTAGGGTCTCCGAACAGTGTTTTATATATAAAAGGTATTATTATCATTACATTTTACCCATATTTTAAAGGAAGGATCCATGTTCCAAGAGTTTAGTCATACTAAAGGGGGACGTATGCAAATCTAGAGTGGCTACTAATACAAAAACTCAAAAAAGACAACCTTGTCATTTTGTTAGGGCCCTCCTTGATCTCATTCAGGTAGCCATTGTGATTTGCCTCGGGTTGTGACGTGAGAAACGGAGCACACTGAAAGGATATCACCCTCCCAGCTTTATCTCCAGCCCTTTATGTCGTCAGTGGGAGTAGATATGTCCCTGTGAGCATTAGACGCCATACATCGATGGGGCAGGTAGCCTGGTTGCAGCACGATCATGGTTTTTATCCCTACTGTCTATATATTCTACTCATCCCATTAGAAGTCCGAGTTCCCAACTGGTTCATCAATCCACATTTGATTATATGGCTCTCTCTTCCTGCATTATTCTTGTTTATTTTGTTATAATTTGGCTGGAATGGCCCTGTAATCTCACCAACAGACTATCAGAATTAGCCTAGCCTAGCTGCCACATGACAACTCACCCATCCCACCAAATATTCATTATCCCAGCTAGATCATCTCCCATCATTTGACCATATAGCTTGTTGTAGACACTCGTTTAGCTTATTTGACTTTAGTTTATTATCTCTTCCTTATTAAAAAACAATGACTTCAGCATCAAAAATGTGGGAACTCAACCTTTTGCACCTCAAAAAGAGTAATATAATCATACCACTTCCCACAACTATCGAGGGATGCGAAGATGACCTTAAAAAGTGGCCTTGCATGCATACAGTGGCTCCGTTATAGTTAGCTCCGTTGCTAAGATAGTAACACTGTAAACAAAATCTCTAAGACATGAATAAATCTACCGCAATAAAGTCGGTCGCATTTTGTTAAAAGATGTTGGACATAATCAAATTTACCTTAAAGCAGACGTATAATGTAGTCAGAGCCACAAAGAACCACAGCACCGTGTTTGTCACCCTGACATTAAAACGCTCATGCTGCTGTCATGCCATGGATGCTTATTTAATTTAACACGCACAGTGTTAATGGTAATTGTTCAAAATTTTATTGATCAGTATTTTATGATAATTTAAAAATTAATTGCATGCTGAAGCTGCTCATATCAAGTCCGTGTCGTTGCACTGCAATATACAGTAGAGCAATTGGTAAACTGATGGCATTATGTAATAGTAATAATATTAATGCCCCACCACACTTTATATTACATTAAGAACTTTGAGTTCAGTCTTTTCTTTAACCGATTTCATTGTTTGCAAGTTCATTTGAAAAGTTTACTGGTCAAATAAAGACAATATTTGTCACAAAAACTATTTATCTTTACTAAATCATTAAGCCTTAAGGTGCGTCCAGACCAAATGTGAACAGGCGAATTTTTCGTGCGGCGCGATTCCATTTTAACTCAGTGTAAACACGCAAATAGACATGAATTCACCGTCTGAGTGAGATGCAGACAGGTGAAGTTGCCTTTATAACTTCTGCAGCCTTGTCAGCCTGCTGTGGAAATCCCCAGAACACCGTCATGTTTAGGTTTACATTATCCAATGGGGTCTCTCCTGAAAAAATCGTCCCTGCGTCCAAAATTTCACCTGGACGATGGGTTGTTTACATTGCTAGCACGTTCGTGGCAGGAGTCCGTGGGTAAAAAAAACTCTGACACTCTGATTCAGGTGCAGAGCTGCTGGTCCGTCTGTCTCCAGGTGAGTGTCAGTCTCATTTTCAAAGTAGTTTACTCTCTAGTGTTGATACTTTTACTCCGGTGACGGCAGACGCTCAAGGCCATTACTAGCTAGCGCTATCCCTCAGATGTGAATGTGCGAGATTCATGTGTTCTCGCCTCTTTCCATTGGCTTTGTATGTATTTGCACCGCGCAAAAAATTCGCTTCATGTTTGGTCTGAATGCACCTTTAGGAAGCTATTTTTATTTTTTGTTTTAACTTATTGCAGCCTTGCACTTGGCGACATATATCCATACATATATGATGCATAAACATCAGATCTGTGACATTCATTCAAGTGAAAGCATAGCTGGTGCTCTTTTGTCTGTGCTCTGTCTGTTCCACGATCACATGAAATGTCCTTTTTATTAGTTTTCGGTGTGATCTAAACATTACTGTTAAAGCCACAGATTTAGCTGTGCTCGGTTGTGAGGCGCCTCCATTTATGCCGCCTATCGCATAACTACAAACAGCGCAACAAGTACCAGAACTATGTACAAACATTCAAAAATACAAAAATGCCAAATGTAGAAATTAGCTGCTACTTGACTGCAAAACGGGTATGTGGACTACACACGAAATCGAATTTGAAAAACTTTCAAAAACGCAATTTTAAATGCCCTGCTACTTCACTTTTGCTGACTGACTTAACACTACTTTTTTTTTTTTTGAATACTTTATTAATCCCAGAGGGAAATTACAAGGCATCCACCTGGATGGATGAGGCAGCCACGGTGCGGCGCCAATCCCTTCACCAGTCTCACACACACACATTCACACCTAGGGCCACTTTAGAGTCTCCAATTAACCTAACTTGCATGTTTTTGGCCTGTGGGAGGAAACCGGAGTGCCTGGGGTAAACCCACGCAGACACGGGGAGAACATGCAAACTCCACACAGAAGGGTCACCGATGGCCAGGGGGTGGGATCGATCCTGTGACCGTCTTACTGTGCCGCCACAGTGCTAACCACTGTTCCGCCGAGCTGCCCAAGTTGCACTCATAATCGTTTGTACAGCAGCGCCCTCCGGAATAAGGTGGACGCTTTGGCCGGGACAGCTCCTCCACCAGCTGCGGCTTGCAAAGAACCGTAACATTACCCTCGACCGCAAATCTCTGAAGTGACAGAAGAGGGAGGGTGGGCTGAACTGGGACTCATTAGCATTTAAGGAAGCAATCACTGAAATGAATCATTTAATCTGGATGGAAACTGTTGCTGTAGCAGGGATTGGGATATGCAGTAGTAGTTATAATTAAGTCTCCAGGTAATGAACGCACAGTAAGTCAATGCACCACGCTGTGTGTGTGTCATCCACAATGTTTCATTCTAGAATTGTTGAGCAGTGATCATGCTGGTTGTGAAGTTGAGAGGTAGTGGCCAATTTGTGGAAAATCTGACCCAGATTTATAATGAAATCTGTACTCGTTTCCTTAAAAAAAAAAATTGGCTCTTTTCTTGACACCTGCTTTGCTACAGGAGGTCTTTGCTGCATGTTCTTTAATTGGAATGACAAACAGGAAGCTGAAAATGTGTTATAAAAATGATCTCAGTCAGAAGAAATGGGTCAAAAGTTTAACCAGCAGTACCATAATAAAAGGGGGTAAACTTTGTTCGAGTTGAATATATCACCACATACTATAGACCAACTCTGTCTTCATGGATGGCGTTCAAGCAGCTCACCATAGATGGGAAACAAGTAGCATATAAATAACATGATAGCATGGTCTGATGTAAATGGTAACCTGGTGCAGAAGTGTGCCCCTGCTCCTCCTCATACACGTACACTGTATCCAGAAAAAAAAATAGCTTTGAAGTAAATTATTTAATATATTTTTAGACTTGTTTTCTATTCCTCTCCTTCGGTCCTATGGCATGCATTGTACCCACACCTCCAGGTATGATTATGTATATATGTTAAATAGAGAAGCAAATCGGCACACCACCTCCAAACAATGCCACTGTATAGAAATTGTATTAGCCTGCACATTTGAGAGGCTGTGAGGTTAATTTTATTTTTAAAACTTGCATACAAATGTATATATTTTCTTGATTTTTATCCTGCAGTTAGGATGTGTAGAGGACAACAAATACACACACACACACACACACACACACACACACACACACACACACACACGGGGTCACGTTATCTTGTGTGTACAGCAGAGTTGTAGATAAATCTAAGCAGAAGCACTTCTTTGTTATTGTTAATAATTTGGTCACAGCAACACTGTGTGAATATGTATATAAAGCATTCACCATGTTGATCTCTACCTCTTGAGCTCAATACGTTGGCGTTGTTTACCTCCACACAGTTCTGATTTCATGTGGGGACGAATTTAAAAAAAAACAAAAAAAACAAACACTTGAATTCAAGCTTTTATACTGAAGAGATAAAATATACTGCCCCTCCCCACACAGCCCCGCAGACCTCGCCTGCACTCCTCCAAGTGCAACGCATCCACCTGAAGTTTTGATGTTTGTAATATGAAGCCCTGCCAATAGCCAAGGGTTACTGACTGTTAGTGGCTTTTCACTCTTTACTAGGGTAGGACCTCATGGGGGTGGAGAGTCACTTCTTCCACCACAGAAAATACGCTCTAAGCTCAGTGTCGACCACTCCATTGGATTCAAAGGAAAGCACTATCTTGCTGTTTGGGACATGTTGTTTTTATGCATTTTTTTTTTTTTTTAACGTGAAAAATACCTGCCATCTGTCTCACTTTCAGCAGTGACAACAGGACTTTTCCTTGCCAAACTGCCGCCATTGAGGATTTGCCACTTTTTATTCTTTTATTTTTTTGCTCAGAAAACAACATATTGGAAGAAAAAGGGAGAGGGAAAGATGGTCAAGCATGATAGAAAGGGAATGAAGAGAGAATTGTTCATGAAAAAAACAAAGCTCTAAAGCCCAGTTTATCCCTCTGCATCAAAACAACATTGTAGCAACGGTGTGGCCGCGGACCCAACAGAGTTCCTACCTTGTAGTAGAGGTGTGCCATATATCGTTCACGAAATCAAATCAAATCAACCTTTATTGTCATGTTGCTGTACATACAACTGTAGTGCAGGCAAGAGGAAATTACGTTTCTCTAGGCATCCATATAAGTAAAAAGAACATAATTTAAGACACACTCACACACACCCTCACCCCCCTCTCCAACACAGCCATTCACACATCACTGAGACTCACTTGAAACTAACTAGAACTATATACATATAATATACATAATGTCCATAAGGTGCAGTAGTATGTATGAAAGATTCCGGATCAACTGTTCTGCATCCTAACAGCTTGTGGAAGGAAGCTGTTAATCAGTCTGGTGGTTCTGCCTCTGATGCTCCGGAATCGTTTGCCAGATGGCAGCAGTTCAAAGTGTTTATGCAGAGGGTGAGAGTGATCCTTGACAATGTTCAGTGCCCTGCTCCTACAACGGCTCTGAGAAAGTTCTTGGACAGAGGGGAGGGAAACTCCATTTACCCTTTCAGCTCCCTTAACTATCCTCTGCAGGGCCTTTTTGTCTGACATACTGCAGCTGGAGTACCATGTTGCAATGCAGCACATCAGAACACTGTCCACCACACCTCTGTAGAAGGTCCTGAGGATGCAGATAGGGAGAGAGGCCTGTTTGAGTTTCCTCAAGAAGTGCAGTCTCTGCTGGGCCCGCTTCCTGATCCCCAAGGAATTCTTGCTCCAGGTCAGGTCCTGCGAGATCTGCACTCCAAGGAACTTGATGTTCTCCACTCTCGCCACGAAACAGCCACTGATGCTGAGAGGGACGTGTTCAGGCCGTGACAGCCGGAAGTCGATAATCATCTCCTTCGTTTTGTCCACGTTGAGCACCAGATTGTGGTGGAATCCAACCAAGCAATCTTAGCGAACAATAGTGATTCCAGGAGTTACTATATTCCCCGATAATTGCACTTGAATGTTTCACTGAATATGTATCACTCCACTTCATCTGTGTTCTAATCTTTAAATTATAGTTAATATCAGTGACTTCTTGTGTGTGAGAATTGTAATACTGTATTGGATACCTTAATGTCCACAGTGAGGTGCTGTTTGAAAAGAGATGGTCCTGAAAATCCAGACCTACGTGACCTGTAAGTGCCACTCTTGTAAAGATCTGGCTAGATATTTCACGTCTGTTTACAACAAAATAGACATGCTAGAGTTGGATTTATTGTCTCAATTAGTCAACCATAGTACCTTTGTGGTGATGGACTCTTTGTTTCATCTGAGAATGCCCAGAAAAAGTGACACAGGCATGTGCTCACCTTGCTCGCCTTTCTCCGCTTCTGTCCTTTCGGGTAGCGGGTTTCTTCTGATTCCATCG
The DNA here is from genome assembly GCA_020510985.1 of Pholidichthys leucotaenia. Lineage (NCBI taxonomy): Eukaryota > Metazoa > Chordata > Actinopteri > Cichliformes > Pholidichthyidae > Pholidichthys > Pholidichthys leucotaenia. Next base: position 98,101,684 of record CM035847.1, read on the forward strand.
TCAACCAGACCACGCCATTTCATCCTGCTCTGCATATCATTTTTGTTGAGGCCCAGCCATTTGAGATCCATCTTGATGGTATCCCTTCAGTCGCCCGCGTTTTCTACGTCCTTTCACTTTCATCTCAGACACTTTCTTGATGTCCTCCTTTGCCTCTCAGCGGCACATGTGCCCTTACCATTCCAACTTTCTTTTCCTCATCCAGTCTTTTATGGGTATGATGTTTGCCTCTTTCAAGACGTCTTTGCACAGGTATGTGCCAAAGCTAAATTGCTAACTGGCTGCTGGCACAACTCGCATAACTCACAAAACCTCAAGCAATGGAGTGGTTTGTATATAAACACTAACTTCTGCACTGGACAATATTTAATTTGTTAAGGTGTGTGTGAAATGACAATAGTCCTATTCCTTTCTAGGGCGGCAGTGGCTCAGAAGGTAGAGCAGGTCGTCCAATAACCACATGGTTGGCAGTTCAAATCCCGCTGTCCCTGGATATCCTGCCGTTGTGTTCCTGGGCTAGACACTTCACCCCTAATTGCTCCTGGTGGGTCTGGAGGCGCCATGTTAGGTAGCATGTCGCCATCAGTGTGTGAATGTGTGGATAGCAGGATCTGTAAAGCGCTTTGGTCATCAAGGGATGAGAATAAAAGCGCTATATAAGTGAATACCATTATGCCCATTGAGGTGCTTAGCAACAGTTAACTGGATACATTTAGAAGGGACTATTTTTCTTGTCAGAGAAAAATAACTGGTTAAACAAATATCACTCTGTCCAGGGTGTACCCTTCCTCTCGTCCAAAGATGCTGGGATAGGCTCCAGCCCCCCCCGGCAACCCGAAAAGGATTAAGCCGAAGAAGATGGATGGATGGATTTTGTCCTGTATAGAGAGCCTAAGTCATGCCCCCTCTATTTCTTTGTATGGGACCTTAAATTGGAAAAAATCTCCATTGAAGTGAATGGCAAGAGAGAAATTATCTTTTGATCCTGATCGAATTTTGCCACGAGTTACACATGGTAAATGGCATTCACTTAGAAAATGCTTTTTCTCATCTCCAAAGCGCTTTACAGATCCTGCTATCCACACATTCACACACTGATAGTAGCACAGCTGCCATGCAAGGCACTGACCTGACCCACCAGGAGCATCTCGGGGTTCAGTGTCTTGCTCAAGGACACTTCGACATGCAGACTGCAAAGAGAGCGGAGCTCCAACCACTGACCCTCCAATCAGATGTCGACCACATTACATCTGCGCCACAGCTGCATTGATATTTGGCAGTTTAAAAGGTAACTTTTCACGTAATTAAAGTTGTCCTTTGTTGTACAATAAAGGAGTAATATTTAGTTTTTGTGAAACCGCTTGGTGGATTACATATCCTTGTCTCGGACTATACACATCAGTCAACACAATTAAGGCGGTTCCCCTTTCAAAGCTCACCTCCTGTTTTCTGACCAGTGAAAGAAGAATTCAAAGAGGAGAAAAACAACACAAATGTATTTTAAGAATTGGAGCTGATCCAGTGGAGTTAGTTACTTCCCCCTGGTGCTCTTTGAAAATGATAACATAACTTATGTGAGTCTTTCAATTTTAGTATTTTCACAACCTTATACCTTAGCAATTAGACAACAACCTACACCGTTATTTATGTGGAAAATTATCTTTTAAGTTGACAAACATCGTATGTGTAATTCGTAGTAAAATTTGATCGGGATTGAAAGATAATTTCTCTCTTGCCATTCACTTAAGTGGAGATTTTTTCAGACTTAAGGTCCCATATGTGGAAGTAGAGGGGGCGTATCTTAAGCTTTCCACTGACTAGTCACTGCATTTTATATACATTGACACCACACTCCCTCTTGTGCAATACTGCTTAATCGCAATATTTGGAGTTGGTTGGGTGATGATGTCGCATAGTTATGCTGTTGATGTAAGTTACATGTTTCTATGGTTACCTGGCATAAGCAAACATGGGTGGGAAGACAGCGGCTGCTCTGTGGTTGAAATTACCTGAAACTGCTCTAGTCGTGTGGAATTATTTTGGTTTTAAGGCTCTTTCAGACTGCTGCCATGTTGAAAAACCGAAACGATGGATAATCTGCCCACGAATTTTTCGCACATCTACAACACCACTCCGGTGCAAAGCTGCCGCTGTACGAAAGTCTGTTTTTGTTCCGTTTCAGTCGCTTCAGATTAAATTTACTCAGCTCCCCATCCTGACGGAAAAAAACCCCACATCGTTCATTGTGATGAGAGCCAAAAAGCCCAAGGAGAAGTCTGACTTCTAACACAGATAAACTGATTCAGAATTTAAACTTGACATCTAAAAGTGCACGCACAATGTGGTAGAACATTCAAAAAAATTTAAGGACATTTTTACAACTCATCCTAACCCCAATAATTTCATAGATCAGCTGCAGTGGTCGAACATACCATTTTCTCAGACGTCAGTGATCGTATAAAAAGTTGCTTTTTTAACATTAGGTATAACTCCACAATTTGTTCTTGTCCATTGGTGTTAATAAAAACACATGAAAAACACAAAACACTATACATCAGCAGAAACATATTTTGGCAACGCAACAACGCATTCAAACCAGCACACAAGTAGAAAATAGCTGATAACGGTGTAGGTGATGTGCATAAGCCATGACGTAAGGTTGCATCAGAAGGATAAATTGGGCTTAAATCTAAGAAATAGCCATTCATCTGAAAAACGGACATGGAGGTTGAATGTGACCCTTCATAGAGAGTAGGAAAGGTATAAGAGACTCTGCTACTTCTAACTTTCTCTCTGCTAAATCATTGTACATGTAAATGAACCTAAACACCCACCCCGGGGGTGGACGAGATTCGCCCTGAGTACCTCAAGGCCCTGGATGTTGTTGGGCAGTCATGGTTGACACGCCTCTGCAACATTGCGTGGAGGTCGGGGGCAGTGCCTTTGGCATGGCAAACCGGGGTGGTTGTTCCTTTCTTCAGAAAAGGGGACCGGAGGGTGTGCTCCAACTTTAGAGGGATCACACTCCCCAGCCTCCCTGGGAAGGTCTTTGCCAAGGTACTGGAGAGGAGAGTCCAGCTGTTGGCTGAACCTCGGATTCAGGAGAAGCAATGTGGTTTTCGTCCTGGCCGTGGCACATCAGACCAGCTCTTGAGAATCCTCGAGGATTCGTGGGAGTTTGCCCAACCAGTTTATATGTGTTTTGTGGACTTGGAGAAGGATTTTGACCGCGTCCCTCGTGGTTTTTTTGTGGGGTCGCTTCGGGAGTATGGCGTATCGGGCTTGTTGTTATGAGCTGTTCAGTCTCTGTACGACCGTCGTGAGAGTTTGGTTCGTATTGCCAACACTCGGTCGGACTCATTCCCAGTGAGAGTTGGGCTCCGCCAGGGCTGCCCTTTGTTACTGATCCTGTTAATAATTTTTATGGACAGGATTTCTAGGTGCAGCCAGGGACCAGAGGGTGTCATGCTTGGTGACCACAGGCTCTCATCTCTGTTGTTTGCAGATGATGTTGTCCTGCTGGCTTCATCCAGCAATGACCTACGGGTCTTACTGGAACGGTTTGCCGCTGAGTGTGAAGCGGCTGGGATGAGCATCAGTACCTCCAAGTCCAAGTCCATGGTCCTCAGCCGGAAAAAGGTGGATTGTCCTTTCTGGGTTGGGGATAAGCTCCTGCCCCAAGTGGAGGAGTTTAAGCATCTTGGGGTCTTATTCACGAGTGAGGGGAGAATGGAGCGAGAGATTGACAGACGGATCGGAGCAGCATCTGCAATGATGCGGACGTTGTACTGGTTTGTTGTGGTGAAGAGGTTGCTAAGCCCTAAGGCAAAGCTGTTGATTTACCAGTCAATCTACGTTCCTACCCTCACCTATGGCCATGAGCTCTGGGTAATGACCGAAAGAACGAGATCATGGATACAAGCGTCTGAAATGAGCTTTCTTTGTAGGCTTGCTAGACTCGCCTTCAGAGATAGGGTGAGGAGCTCAGTCATCTGGGAGAGGCTCAGAGTAGAACCGCTGCTCCTCCACATTGAAAGGAGCCAATTGAGGTGGTATGGGCATCTGATCAGGATGCCTCCTGGACGCTTCCCGCTTGAGGTGTTCCGGGCACGTCCCTCCTGGAGGAGACCCCGGGGCAGACCTAGGACTCGCTGGAGAGACTATCTCCCAGCTGGTCTGGGAACGCCTTGGTATCCTCCCTGAAGAGCTGGAGCAGATGGCTGGGGAGAGGGAAGCCTGGGCTTCTCTGCTTGAACTGCTACCTCCATGACCCGGACCTCCGGAAAAGTGGTAGAAGATGGATGGATGGATGGATGGATGAACCAAAATAATGCGACAGTTGCAAGATTACGGGGGGGGGGGGGGGGGGGGTTATGAGCTGCACATTTTTAGAAAGCATGCCCAACATTCCCCTCATGCCAGCAGTGCCACCTTTTGTTTTAAATGTGGTGATTTAAGCAAAAAAAGCCACCACCCATATTTTAACCAACAGACTGAAGCTGAATATTTCTGGGCGATAACCAGAGCTCTTAAGACAGCATAGTTTTTCAACATGGGGTTCATTACCTCAAAAAATGGGAAAGTGGAACAGATGGAATCACTCGTGCCATTTTTTTAAAGTCAAAATTATTTTTCCTTTAATATTTTAACCAGTATGTGACAACATGGCCTCTGCCTATCAATTCTGCAGCAATGTTATTTTTTTTAGTATTAAACTTGACTTTCCCCTGGGAATGTCTTAGATTTTTTTCCTGTACCTACAGTGGGTTTCTTCAGACCACCATTGGCTTGTTATATTGCTGAATGTTTTTCCTCCTATTATACCCCTTTACAAAAGCACAGAGATCGTTGTGAGACCATTAAGAGATCAACAATTTCTCTGATCTCTCCATGATCTCCTAAAGCCTTGACAAAACTGTTTCTGCCTAAATGTTTGGGAGATCGTCGTGTGTTTTGGACTGAGTCAAAACTTTGAAGAGACCGTAGAGATCATGGGAACATCATTTAGAGATTGTTCAGAGAGAGGTCACTGTACACAGGTATGGCGATTATTGAGAGGTTGTTGAGAGATCAAAGATTGGCCAGATCTGTCAGTAATCTCAGTGATCTCTCAATGATGTTCCTGTGAGCTCCATGGTCTGCTCAGAGTTTTGACTCAGTCCAAAACACACAACCATCTCCCAAACATTTACACAGAAACAGCATTTTCGAGGCTTTGAAAGATTGAGGCAATTTTTGATCTCTCAGCGATCTCTGTGCTGTTTATCTCTTTCCAAACCTATGAGACTTAGTCTCATCATATTAAACCTAATTCAGCAGTATGTTTATTTTATGCTACCTGACCAATAAAGACTACTGTGTAAAAATGAGCTAACAGGAGTGAGACCTGCTGTGGGTGCCTGTTGGGAGGTGAATGGGAATTTTCTCAGGAATGAGCGCAGCGTGTGGTGGAACAGAGAGTGACTCTCCTCCCTGTCCTGTATGAACTTTTTTGTGTAGATATAGTAGACTTCTCTTTGTTTTACTTTGTGTTGGAATGAAGTACTTGAATCAAACAATGCTCATTTTGGAAACTTGTAGAGTAATAACTGACAAACTTTGTGTGAAAGACTAACCACTGCTCAGCTACTGGAATATTTGGATTCCTCTAATTTGCTGTCCTAAACAATGTTTGTATATTTGATGTTTAATCTGATGCATTGTAATTTGAATAAAACCTGCAGTATATACAGTACATAGATGTACCTATTAAACTCTGCGTTCAAGCACTGTAAATCAAAGTGAATGACTAGTATCCAGTTGGCGTTTGTCCTTTTGGAAAGTGTGAGGCCTGTCTGAAAGGTTCAACCTGGGAAATAATGGTGAAAACATTAAATGTGATTTTAAAGAATGCCAAACTGTCTGGTCTGAACTCGTGTCTACAGTAAAGACTGAAGATGTGTTCACTGCACAAGTCTGCACTTTGTGAAGTTTTTATCCAGAGCTGGGAGGAAGTCACACCAGTATCAGTCAGCAAGTCCTCACTCACTGTGATGACAGTCCAGCATGTTAAGTCCCTGCTAAAATAATCAGCTCAGCCGAGTCCCAAAACAAAATTCTGACAATGATCACATTAAAATTCTCATCAAATTTGCAAGTGAGGTTCTTGTTTAGATGATCAAATGGAACAAATCCTGTTTTCTGTCTCGCTGTTGTTTGTTATTGCTGCATTAGACAATCCCAAGTGGTCTTGAAAAATAGTTCTCCAGGCTTCCTGAAAGTCATGTACAGTATTTCTTTTTACAGTGTTTGCTTTTTTGTTCATTTTTAATCCCATCCTTGTAGATGAACATTGTCCAGTGAAACTAGACAAACGGAGGAGAAAGGAACTTTCAAGAATATGGAACAGTAGAGGAACAGTAAATGAAATTAATGTCCTTTAGAAACAGGGAAAAAACAGGAAAGATCTGAGTGGTGCTAGCTTTCTTTTTGTTTGTTAATCCCAAAGGGAAATTCAAGCACATCCACCTGGATGAGGCAGCAATGGTGTGGCACCAGTCCCTTCAACATTCACACTTGCGGACACTTTAGAGACTCCAATTAAGGTAACTTTCATGTTTTTGGAATGTGGGAGGAAACCTGGGCACCTGGCGTAAACCCACGCAAGCATGTGGAGAACATGCAAACTCCACACCGACAGGCCCTGCTGGCTGGTGGATTTGAACCCACAACCTTCTTAAGGTGCGTTCAGACCAAACACGAACAAGCAAATTTTCAGCACGGCGCTATTACATTTTAACTCGATGTAAACATGCAAATAGACATGAATTCACCATCTGAGTGAGTAGCAGACAGGCGAAGTGGCCTTTATAACTTCTGCAGCTGTATTCAACCTGCTGTAGAAATTCCCAAAACACCGTCATGCTTGGGTTTACATTATCCGACAGGGTCTCACCTGAAAAAAAATTGTCCCTGCCTCCAAAATTTCATCTGGATGGTGGGTTGTTTACATTGCTAGCACGTCTGTGGCAGGAGTCCATGGGTAAAAAACTGATACTGATTCAGCTGCAGAGCTCTCGGTCCTTCTGTCTCCAGGTGAGTGTTAGTCTCATTTTCAAACTCATTTACTCTCCAGTGTTGATACTTTTACTCTGGTGACGGCAGACTTGCAAGGCCATTACTAGCTAGCGCTATTCCTCAGACATGAATGCGCAAGATTCGAGTGTGTTGGCCTCTTTCCATTGATTTTGTATGTTTTTGCGCCGCGTGAAAAATTCGCTTCATGTTTGGTCTGAACTCACCGTTACTGTGAAGCAATAGTGCTAACCTCTACACCACTATGAGCTTGTCACACAGCTCATACGCACAAGCAAACACGTGTTGTCAGGCCCTGTTGACGTGGGCCTTCACACTATGCACACAGACTAGTAGTGTAACAGCAGACATAAGATAAGATAAGATAAGATAAGCCTTTATTAGTCCCACAACGGGGAAATTCCAGGATTGCAACAGCACAGGGATAGCAACACTCAGAGCAACAATCAGAAGGCAAGAAAAAAAAAAAAAAAAAAAAAAAACAAGCAAGCAAGAGCAGCTAATAAACATATGTACGTATTACTATAAAATATATATATATACACACACACACAGACACACAGTGCAGAGCATTGTAGCTGGATGGAATAAATATATGAATATATGAACACACAGTGCAGAGCATTGTAGCTAGATGGAATAAATATGTAAATATATAAACACCCACAGTACGGAGCATTGCAGCTAGGTGGAATAAATATGCAAGTATATAAACACACACAGTGCGGAGCAATGTAGCTAGATGGAATAATATGTAGATATATAAATATATAAACACCCACAGTACGGAGCATTGTAGCTAGATGGAATAAATATGCAAATATATAAACACACACAGTGCAGAGCATTGTTGCTAGATGGAATGAAACAGCATAACCGTCTACTTAGTTATCCTACATGGTATGATTATGTGCCCATACATATTCTCACCCTCCATAGCGACCGGTATGTTCCTAGTTGTATGCCGGAGAGGATGGATACATGGTACATGGATACATGGTAGATATAGTAACATTCATATAATAATTATAGCACGTGGAAAGCCTAATCAAAAGCTCTGACAAATAGAAAGGTTTTGGGCTTTATTTTAAAGTCGTAAAGCGTGTCTGTCTCACGGATCCAGGTTGGTAACCAGTTCCATAAGAGAGATGCCTGATAACTGAAAACTCTACCTTCCATAGTACATTCAGAGACTCTAGGAATTACTGCAAGTCCTGAATTCTGACAACATAATGTTTTGTTAGGATGATGTGGTACAGTCAAGTCTTCAAGATAACATGAGGACAGATTATTAGCTTTATGCCAAATGGATTTTAAATTCAGTTTTATAATTGTGTGGCATTAAGTGCAAAAATGTTTTGATTGCATAAAGATGAACCTGACCTCATTCGTTTAGGTTTTTTCACACCACTCACTGTTTCTGAGGTGTGTTTTCAAAAACTGCACGCCAGCCATTCAAGAACAGAGTGTGCCTATTGGCCGCTGTACTGACAGACCAAAGCAGATTGAGCGTGCACCGGACTGTTGATAAAGTGAGTCATTTTAATTTTTTGCTTATCCTGTTTTTTTTATGTTTACAAACGAGGCAAAGACCTCTGAATTTCCCAGTTCCATTTCCATCTGCTTGTAAATAAATGTACATGACTCGCATCTTGCCAAGTATTGACAGCAAGAACAGGTAGTTACACTTTACAACTGTAGGGGGACCCCTAGAGCAGTTCTTTCATAGCGTTGCTTTAAAGCAATTGTATACTAAAACATTCACCTTAAAATAATGTTTTCAAAACGTTACTGTGATGGTACGTCAACTTTTGACTGAGTGAATGGCACTTCTCTCATAGCATGAGTGGGCCCACTGTTATGTCTGTAAAATGAGTGGACAGGAGTCTTGTCTTCATGCAGCCAACTGAACCTTTATTACAGAGAACGCACAACTATATACACAGTGGGCCGTGCCCACCTGACGTCAACTTGTGGGTGGGCACGGCATCACAGACACACATATTCCCATACACCACATTCTCCCCCCTTTAGAAAAGTGCAAAACCACACACACAGTTGAAAACCTCCCAAATTTAGGACCCGAATCATGCACTAAGAACATGGGGATAACATACCGTAATAAAATAACCTATCACATTCACATAAAAAGAATAACACAAAAATTGGACCTTGTCTCTTAAAATGCGTAAAATAATCCCATATTACACACATTTACTCATGCACACCAGCACCATATACAGATATTTACACAAGGTAGGTATGTATGTACTGTATGAATGTATGAATGAAGTCACTCCACAATTCCTGGACAGCCACCATCCACTAAACTGCCTTGGAGGTCCCGGGCAGTTCCACGGCATATGTGACCCTGGCCGCTGTCTGCCCCTAGGGTTGAAGCCCCCTTTGCCAGCGAAAATGTCCCTTCCTACCATTACTTGCTTCTCTTCTCTGGGCCGGACCTCATTGCCGACCTGGCCTCCCATGCTCACCACGTCGCCACTGGACCTCCTTCCTGAGTCGGGCCGGTCTGAACTCTCACCATAAAGACGGCCTTTGGCGTGCCGGAGAATTGCGCCAATTGGCTCCGCTCCGCTGTCTTTCCTCTTAGACCCAGCAGCCATCTTCCCGGGGACCCCGCTGCGCCGTTCAGCTCCCACACCAAGGACAACGGGGACACTGGCATCAGGGTCCGCTCTCACTGGGTCATCGCGGCTTCAGTCACCATCACCTCCCAGCTCGCCAGGCCCGTCCGTGTTCTGAATTGTGCCGTCATCCACGTCCGGCTGCAGCTGCTGTCCCTTGGGGCTCTTGGTGTCACTCCCATCGGGTCTTTCCTCCGACCCGGGCACTTTGTTGCTCCTCTCGGCCCCTTGTAGCCTGATTTTGGTGCGCAGTTAGCTCATCAGCTAGCCTGTCCATAGGCGTAGAATGGGCCATTATCATCCTGGAGCGAACTAGCACAGCCATGTCTGGTGCCCACAGCTCCAACACTCGCAGTCTTATGGACTTCATCTGCTTGCCAAAATACTCGCCCAGTCGCTCAACAGCATCCTCATAGCCTTCCACCCAGCGTATCCGGAGTTCTTCGGCCCTCGCACCGAGGTTGTGGGCCAGGAGTACCTGCCGTTGTCTCCCGCCAAGTCTATGGAAGCCCAGCGCTCTAATATAATCTTCAAACATGGACCTTCAGCCTGGCCACAGGATCATTGGCTCTCCCTCCCGCTTCAGAAACGGAGGCAGTGTCAGAGGCAACCAGCGCGCTCCCATGAGTCTCCTCGTCACCAAATGTTATGTCTGTCAAATGAGTAGACAGGAGTCTTGTCTTCATGCAGCCAACTGAACCTTTATTACAGAGAACACACAACTATATACACAGTGGGCCGTGCCTGCCTGATGTCACCTTGTAGGTAGGCACGGCATCACAGACACACATATTCCCATATATCACACCTACATTGTCAGCAACAGCTCTCTTCTTGGTAATGACACTGGAAACACTACAAATATGGCAGCTATGATTGAGTCCCAACAGCCAATCACATAGCACAAGAGTAGCCACCAACAGCAAAGCACCCTGTGATTGGCTGCTGGAGCTGAGGTTGTGGAGAAAGGAAGCAGGCGAGGCAACGAGCTAGACGACACAGAAACTTTATTCCATCTCCAACATAGATTGCAGTAAAAGAGCTCCCGGGTCTCTGTGGATTCCTCTTTTATATCTTTAATACTTTGCATTGACACCCGGAACTTCCGACCATAAAACAATGTTGTTTAGAACAAAGCCTGTGTGGCACATTTACATGACATAACGCCGGAGCTGCTCTCACACCCTTCTTCTTCCAGCGGCTCTGGCAGTTACTTCTCTCCCCGGGGTAGCACATAGTCCTTACTGTTCCGTCTGATACCCCCCGGTGACACCTCCTCTTTTGGTCTATTGTTCCCCCCCTTCCCCAGCTGCCTTCTCTGGGTGAAGTCCCACACCATGCCCCCACAAGGTCATAAATTAGTTGTCATAGGTTTAGTCTTCTCAGTGTTTCTACGTGGAACAAGACTGTTAAATAGTGTTGATCTAAGATGATGAAAAACATACATTTCAATAACAATAATACATTTCACGATACTGTTCAGTTTTTAAAATACATCTTTTACCGCTTACATTCAAAGACATTAAAAATGAATGATTCACATAAGGTCTGGCTCATCACAAAAAATAGTCCAGGCACAGAGTATCATTTTATACAGAGACATTAACAAACAGGTGGAATAAAGTGTTTAAACATATTTCACAGCTTATATCATCCAGTATATTACAAGGATCATTAAAGCGGATGCAACAATTACCAAAAATGTATGATGGTCTGATCTGAAAATGTACACTTCTGATAACGAGGTTTAAAAAAAAAAAAGGTGGTGTGATCTTATGTGCTCACATCTAGGAAGACAAATAATCCTGACAACTGTTGATGATCATGAAATATCAAAAAACTTCAACCCTCAGTTTCATCAGCTGTGAAATCATAACTGTCCTCTCTCTATGGCTTCAATCACTTGTGTCCAGTTCATCTTTATCACAAAAAAGCATCACTTTCAAGGACCTGAAAAATGAACAGCAAATAGTGACAAATATATAAGGTGCCATGCAAACCATGAATATGTTTCTCTTTCATTTATCATATACAGTGGTGTGAAAAAGTGTTTGCCCCCTTCCTGATTTCTCATTTTTTTGTATATTTGTCACACTTAAATGTTTCAGATCATCAAATTTAAATATTAGACAAAGATAACAGAAGTAAACACAAAATGCAGTTTTTAAATGAAGGTTTTTATTATTAAGGGCAAAAAAAAATAAAAATTCCAAATCTACATGGCCCTGTGTGAAAAAGTGACACCCCCCTCCCCCCGTTAAAACATAAATTAACTGTGGTTTATCATATCTTTGGAAAGCTGAGTTCAATTTCTGTAGCCACACCCAGGCCTGATTACTGCCACACCTGTTCTCAATCAAGAAATCACTTAAAGGTGAACTGAAACCACCTTTTTGCGCAAAAAGTAGAATAGCGGATTAATTCCTTATTACCTATTGTATTTTTCAACACATAAAAGAAATTTTTAGGCCGTGCGATGGCCAAGCTATAAGCCGATAAACTTTTGCCTCTGGCTGGCAGTGCCAAACAAACTGGAAGTAGTGCAGACGACGCTGCGTGACTTCACGAGTGTGACCCTTATCAAAACAACAATGGCAGATGATAGCAGTTCCAGCAGTCAAGAAAATCAGAGTTTTCAGAGTGAAGAGGCATTCAGGATCGGTGACGAGACAGAGGAGGATGCAGGAGTGTCAAGTGAACAGGAAGAGAGCGAGGGAGGCATCGAACCGTACAGATTCGAGCCAGAATTTTCGGGGGATTCCGGCACCGACTCAGAGTCAGACCGCAGCAGTGATGGGGAGGAGAGTCGCTTATTGAATACAGAATGGTGAGTCTTTACTTCTCTACTTTGGCATGTTTGGGGTGTCAGGATAAGGAAAATTAACAATAAAAAAGAAAGGAAAAAAAACAAAACAAAAAACATCAGCATTTTTCCAACTTATTATTTATACATAGGGCTAGGACTGTACAATAGCCTGGCCGTGTACACACTTGGCATTGAATAGACACATCCGTGGCGTAGGGTTAACACGTGTATTCAGGACAGGTTCCATGACCATGGGCTATGTATTACAATACTTCTACAGACTATAGTGGCAATACACATGAACAGAACTGGCCTCTGCATTTGACTGTGCTATTTATAAATAATATCTACAGTGATCCCTCACTTATCGCGTTTAATGGGGACCAGAACCGACCGCGAAAAGTGAAAAAACGCGAAGTAGCGTCACCCCCCCCCCCAAGGGCGTCACAAGCACTATTTTGCACAAAAAGGCACAAGAGAACAGCGAAAAGTGCCACTAAGCAACACGAGCAATAAAGAATAATGAATGTGGTCTTCCTTCGCTGGGTATGGGCGCTCGGCAGGGAGAGAAGCTGGGTAAAACGTCTCGGCCAATCAGCTTGAAAGATTCCCGAGCGGTGAATTGGTGGGCGGAGAGGACTGGAGCGGTGGTCAGAGAGGTGGATTTTGAGTTGTGCGGGCTCTCCGTGTTGATGCTTGATGTTCTAATGTAGTCTCCCTGCCTTCTGCTAGCGCCCGGGCAACTTCCGTGCCATTTTTTCTCAATTTTGAATTTTTGATGAATATTTTTGAAAAATCCGTGATGCACTGAGGGCGCGAAAGGTGAAACGCGAAGTAGCGAGGGATCACTGTATATCTAGAAACGCATCGCTTCCCGGTCGCTTTTCCTCCCCCTTTCTTTTCTTTCGTCGCCATGACAGCTTTCCTTGGCCACTGAACAGATCTTCCCAGGTGTTGGAAGTGTTTTGTAGTCGACTATCACGACAAAATGCACCAAAAACAACCAGTGTCGACGTGCTCGCAATGGTAAACATGAGGACTGGGTCACATTCGTGACGTCACGCGGAACTCCGGCTGCACTTCCGGATAATCGGCGGATTCGTAGGATTTTTCAGGGCGGGAAATTCAAAATCGCGATTTTCTCCAAGATTCCGGGATTGGTGGAGGGGGTGCCAATAATAAATTATCTTTATAATTGTATGTACTATCACCCAGTGCCGTTCAATGCCGTTCACTTCAGTTCACCTTTAAATAGGACCTGCCTGACAAAAAAGTGAAGTAGACCGAAAGATCCTCAAAAGCTAGACATCATGCTACGATCCAAAGAAATTCAGAAACAAATGAGAGGCAAAGTAAGTGAGATCTATCAGTCTGGAAAAGGAAATAGTCATTTCTAAAGCACTGGGACTCCAGCGAACCACAGTGAGAGCCATTATCCACAAATGGCGAAAATATGGAGCAGTGGTGAAACTTCCCAGGAGTGGCTGGCCAACCAAAATTACCCCAAGAGTGCAGCGACAACTCATCCAAGAGGTCACAAAAGACCCCACAACAACATCCAAATAACTGCAGGCCTCACTTGCCTCAGTTAAGGTCAGTGTTCATGACTCCACTATAAGAAAGAAAATGGGCAAAAATAGCCTACATGGCAGAGTTCCAAGACGAAAACCACTGCTGAGCAAAAAGAACAAAGGCTTGTCTCAGTTTTGCCAGAAAACATCTTGATGATCCACAAGACTTTTGGGAAAATACTCTGTGGACTGATGAGACAAAAGTTGAACTTTTTGGAAGGTGTGTGTCTCATTACATCCAGCGTAAAAGTAACACAGCATTCCAGAAAAGGAACATCATACCAACAGTAAAATATGGTGGTGGTAGTGTGATAGTCTGGGGCTGTTTTATGCTTCAGGACCTGGAAGACTTGCTGGGGTAAATGGGACCATGAATTCTGCAGTCTACCAAAAAATCCTGAAGGAGAATGTCCGGTCATCTGTTGGTGACCTCAAGCTTAAGCGCACTTGGGTTCTGCAGCAGGACAATGATCCAAAACACACCAACAAGTCCACCTCTGAATGGCTTAAGAAAAACAAAATGAAGACTTTGGAGTGGCCTAGTCAAAGTCCTGACCTGAATCCAATTGAGATGCTGTGGCATGACATTTAAAAAGCGGTTCATGCTCAAAAACCCTCCAATGTGGCTGAATTACAATAATTCTGCAAAGATGAGTGGGCCAAAATTCCTCCACAGCGCTGTAAAAGACTCATTGCCAGTTACCGCAAATGCTTGATTGCAGTTGTTGCTGCTAAGGGTACCCCACCGAGTTATTAGGTTTAGGGGCAATCACTTTTTCACACAGGGCCATGTAGGTTTGGATTATTTTTTTTTTTTTTAACCCTTAATAAGAAACATCTTCATTTAAAAACTGCATTTTGTGTTTACTTGTTATCTTTGTCTAATATTTAAATTTGTTTGATGATCTGAAACATTTAAGTGTGACAAACATACAAAAAAAATGAGAAATCAGGAAGGGGGCAAACACTTTTTCACACCACTGTATAAACATTACTCTAGATTCAAATAGGGAAGAACAGTTCTGGATTACTGCTTACTCCTCTACATTCTTCACATGATTGGGTGCCATGTGGTGCCTCCTCCCTCCTAATGAGCTAAACCACATGGATTGTTTCAAAAAGTGTAAAAGTTCCTACTCTGAGAGAAAAGACGGCTATATTAAACAAAAACAGTATGTGCATATTTACCCTGCTCTCACACATTTTTACAGCAACATCTGACCTTGAAAAAGTCTTTTTATGGCTACAGTGTAAGGTAGTCATAATCATGGACTGTACCTGTGTGGTTTCTGATGGAACCAAAACACTGTCTTCCTCTTCATCATCACTCTGACTATCCAGTATGTTCAGGTTTGAACTTTCTTTGTAGAACAGTAGGGGAGAAATGCCTAACTGCAGGAGTACAGAGAACAGTTGAAGTTGTTTGTGTGTGACTAGTTTGTGATCATCTTGATTTGTGTGGACTTGCCTCTCTGTAGAAGTCTCTTCCTGTCATCGATATAGCTGTGAGGGTGACTTTATCACCACTCCGTCTGATTATTTTGACAATGTCCTCGTGTGTGTAGGACTCAACAGGTTCTCCGTTGACAGCCAATAGCAAGTCTCCATCCTCCATCCCTGCACTCTCAGCTGGACTCCCCACATCCACCTCCCTCAGTACGTGGACAGCTACATGAAAACAGGAGATCTTTGCTTATGACTGACACAACCATGTAGATGCTATGGCAACCTATTATTACATCAATGATCCACATTGTCCAGGACAGGCTGCCATATCTTAACAAAACCCTCAGTATTGTGAGGGTGTAGGTCAGTATTTTCAGATCTCCACTGTGTCCTCGCTGTCCTTGGATAGTCAGAATTTAAGAAACATCTGTTTTGCTATATATTAAAGAATTTCCATCAGTCTGGCATTGTGTTTGTTCTTTGCACAGTCCACTTTAGCTGCCAGACTACATTGAAACAGCAGAAGAACAAAATCCATTTCCAAACGTTAACTTGTATATGCACATGGCATAGGAAAAACAGGTCTTGAAAAACTTTTGTCCAAGAACTGAAAGGAAAAATGTACTGTAGTGAACTGCTGGAGGAGAGCAGTCACGGAGATGATTGAAGTGTAACCTCCACACTGATGATGATGTGTACAGGTACGTCTCAAAAAATTAGAATATCATAAAAAAGTTGAATATTTTTTGTCACTCATTTCAAGTGAAACCCATATACAGTATTATATAGAGTCATTACCCAGAGAGTGATATATTTCAAGTGTTTATTTAATTTAACTTTGATGATTATGGCATACAGCTCATGAAAACCGCAAATTCGGTTTCCCCCCAAAATTAGAATATTACATAAAATTAATTTTAAAAAATAGTTTTTTAATAGAAATGTTGGGCGACTGAAAAGTATGTCCATGTACACGCTCAATACTTGGTCGGGGCTCCTTTTGGATGAATTACTGTATCAATGTGGCGTGGCCTGGAGGTGATTAGCCTGTGTTACTGCTGAGGTGTTATGAAGGTCCAGGTTGCTTTGATAGTGGCCTTCAGCTCATCTGCATTGTTGGGTCTGGTGTCTCTCATCTTCCTCTTGACAATACTCCACAGATTCTCTATGGGGATTAGGTCAGGAGAGTTTGCTGGCCAATCAAACACAGTGATGCCATGGTCATTAAACCAGGTTTTGATACTTTTGGCAGTAGGGAAGGGGTGCCAAGTCCTGCTGGAAAAAGAAATCAGCTTCTCCATAAAGATTGTCAGCAGAGGGAAGCATGAAGTGCTCTAAAATTTCCTGGTAGACGACTGTGCTGACTTTGGTCTTGATAAAACACAGTGGACAAACACCAGCAGATGACCTCTGTTCAGATAAAAGTAAATTTTGTATTTCGTTTGGAAATCAAAGTCCCAGAGTCTGGAGAAAGAGTGGAGAGGCACAGAATCTAAGTTGCTTGAGGTTTAGTGTGAAGTTTCCAGTCAGTGATGATTTGAGGAACCATGTCATCTGCTGGTGTTTGTCCACTGTGTTTTATTTATTTATTTCTTTAGTACAGTAAGTAGAGCTTAGACCTAGCTTGCCCATCAACAATTTTGAACAATGAAGTTTTTGTTGAGTTTTGAATTGGATTTCCTGGCAGTTTTGACTGAAATTTTTGTTGGTCTACCTGACCGTGGCTTGGTTTCAACAGAATCCCTCATTTTCCACTTCTTAGTTTGAACACTGCTGATTGGCATTCTCAAATCCTTGGATATCTTTTTTTATCCTTTGCCTGTTTTATAAAGTTCAACTATCTTCTCCCGCAGGTCCTTTGGTAATTCTTTTGCTTTCCCTATGGCTTGGAATCCAGCAACGTCAGTGCAGCACTGAATGAAACATTCAGGGTCTGTCAGGAGCCCAGAAACTCACTGACTTTTTATACACACACACTAATTACAAATAAACAGATCAGAGGTGAGGATGGTTACCTTTAGTAGCCATTTAAACCCGTGTGTGTTAACTTGTGTGTAAGTTATCAGGCCAAAACTTCCAGGGTATGTAAACTTTTGATCAGGGTCATTTGGGTAGTTTCTGTTGTCATTACGATCTAAAAAGAGCAAAACACAATTGTTTGATTATAAATGACTTCACCCAACTGTTATGTCAATAAAACGTGAAACAATGAGGCGAATGGTGAACTACACAGGACTTTATTATAGACTCACAGTCATGATACAGATGCTCCCGCTAGGCTGAAAGGTGGTCGAAGAGACTGCTCCCCCTGCCACGCAGCCCTCTGATACTCCGGGTGACGTCACCACCTGTGTAACACTATAATGTGTCCTATGAACAACATCACCCCCCCCAAAAAGGTCCAAAACGCACACACACAATCAAGACCTTCCCAAATTTAGAGCTCGAATCACACACTAACAGTAAACAGAAATAATTAAGGCGTAACCATGCACACAACCAACTAAAGCAAGGGGAAGACAGGTGGACTACTGTCCAACCCCCCCCCCCCCCCCCCCCCACATGGCTAGACGGATTATTCTGCCGTCTTTTATAAATATATAGTCTGTGGTGCACATATGTGGGTTTCATATGCTTCACATGTATATTACTGTATGCTTATTGTAGGCTTCACGTCTCAGAGGAACAAAAGGACTGAACCTCCTAGGGGTAACAGGAGGATGTGAAATCTGGCCTTTTGTATGCAAAGAGATGGCCTTGAAGGATTTCCTGACCACCAGGACTTTAGGTGGAGGCGAGAAGACCTGGAGGGGGATGCATTGTGATTTGGGATTAAAAAACAATGTGACTGTGTGCTTTGATGTCCTGGGGTATAAACGGGACAGATGTTGAGGGATTCACTCTCTTCTGTTTTTGGATGTTGGAGAATGTGAATAAAACTGGACTTGAGAAATAAACTCAGCCTCGTCCTTCCACACTTCTCCACACTGGTGACCCTAAGACGTATCATGAGCGGAGGCGATTCTCCCGAGCCAGACTCGTCAGGAGCCAGCCAAACGAATGCAGCCACAGTTCAGCTACCGGACTTCTGGCAGAACAATCCGCGCTCCTGGTTTAACGCAGTCGAGGCACAGTTCCACCTCCGGAGGATTTCGGTAGACACCACAAAGTTCTACCATGTGGTTGCAAAGCTGGACAACCACACAGCCCAGCGAGTAGAGAGCCTGATCAACCACCCACCGGACAGCGACAAGTACAGCACGTTGAAGGCTGCACTCATCCGTTACTTCACCCCCTCGGTGGAGGAGCAAGCAGAGAGGCTGCTGGCGCTAACTGAATTTGAGAGCGACAGACCTGCAGACCTGATGGGGAAGATGTTGAGTTTGAGAGACTCCGAAGATGATAGCTTCATCTTCACCCACCTTTTCCTCAGGACCCTACTGTCAGCGGTGAGAGTGACCCTGGCCAGTTCACCACTGTTGGCCCGACGAGACTACCACGAGCTGGGCCAGGAGGCGCAACGACTCGTCGACGCCAATAAACGGCGCGCGGCTACGGCTGCGGCAGCGGAGCTAGGTGCAACGTCCGGAGATGGCAGGGGGCCAGAGGCTGCAGCACCAGAACTCACCGACGATGGCGGCGGCAGGGGCCAGGAAACACGGAGCAGATGACGTCCTTTGCTTCTACCATCGCCGCTTCGCAGAGAGGGCACGCAAGTGCATCCCACCATGCCATTTCAAGCGCTCGGGAAACGCCAAGACCGGGAGTCGGTAGCAGCTGCGGCCCTCGGAGAGGAGAACAATCTGCTCTACGTGAGGGATGCGCACTCGGGATGCATTTCCTCGTGGACACAGGCTCCCAGCTGAGTTTCATCACACCTTCCTACGCTGACCGGCTGCTGCCTTCCAGTGGTCCTGGGGTGTCAGCAGCGAACGGTTCGGCGATTAAGACCTTCGGTGAGGGGACTCTGCTTCTGTCTTTACACGGCCGTACATTCGAGTGGACTTTCGTCATAGCGGCAGTCAATTTCAACATGTTAGGGGCTGATTTTTTGTGCTCACATGGTTTGTTGGTCGATCTTGCTAACAGACGCCTGGTTAATGCACTCTCTTTTTATTCTATTCCCTGTACAGCTCGAGTGGCCCCGCCAACAGCACAAGCCAACGTCACAGCTGCAGGTGGCAAGTTCAACACACTCCTCACTCAGTTCCCAGCACTCACGGTCCCAACATTTTCGGCGACCGCGGCTAAACACGGGGTGGAACATTTTGTTACTACCACCGGACCGCCCGTTTTTGCAAAAGCTCGGCTCTTGGATTCAGCTAAACTGGCCATAGCGCACGAGGAGTTCGCCAACCTGGAAAGGTTGGACATCATCAGGCATTCGAAGAGCCCATGGGCTTCACCGCTTCACATGGTCCCGAAAGCTGATGGCTCGTGGCAACCTTGAGGTGATTTCCGCAGGCTGAACAACGTTACAGCGCACGACCGCTACCCGATCCCGCACATCCAAGATTTTTCAGTTCATTTGGCGGGGGCGCGCGTTTTTTCTAAAATAGACTTGGTACGCAGTTACCACCAGGTCCCAGTGCGCGCTGAGGACATACCCAAAACAGCGGTAATAACTCCTTTCGGGCTTTTCGAGTTTTTGCACATGCCGTTTGGGCTTAAAGGCGCGGCGCAGACGTTCCAATGCATGATGGACGCGGTTTTGCGCGATCTACCTTTCGTGTTCGTCTACTTGGACGACATATTGGTAGCCAGCACGTCCGAAGACGAACACGAAAACCACCTCACGGCAGTTTTCTGGAGGTTGGCAGAGCACGGGTTAATAATCAACCCAGCGAAGTGTCAGTTCGGGGTGACGCAGATTGATTTTTTGGGGCATCGTGTCTCCCCAGAAGGAGCGGTTCCTCTGCCTGACAAAGTGCGCACAGTAACAAATTTTTCCCAACCACAAACGGTCAAAGCGTTACAGGAGTTTTGGGGAATGGTGAATTTTTATAACCGTTTCCTCCCCCGCGCAGCACAGCTCATGCAACCATTGTATGCTGCACTAAAAAAACAAAAACCCTCAAATAAAGTCGAATGGTCTCCGGAGCGAGAGCGCGCATTCTCTGAAGTCAAAACAGCCCTGGCAAACGCTGCGTTGTTGGCACATCCAGTCCCAGTGGCCCGCATGGCGCTCACTACGGACGCGTCAGATGTGGCCATAGGGGCAGTCGTGGAACACTGTGTCGCCGGAGCCTGGCAACTGCTCGCCTTTTTTCAGCAAGACCCTGCGCGACAGCGAACGAAAATACAGCGCATTCGACAGGGAGTTGTTAGCTCTCCACTTGGCCATTCGCCACTTCCAGTTCTGGCTGGAAGGATGCGGTTTCACCGCGTTCGTTGACCACAAGCCGCTGACTTTCACGATGGCCAAGATTTCAGAACCTTGGTCGGGTCGGCAGCAGAGACAGCTGGCCGCGATATCGGAGTTTACTACCGATATCCAGCATGTGGTGGGTAAACTTAATGTAGTGGCGGACTGCCTCTCGCGCGCCGTGGCGGCTCCAGCCCTTGTAGAGGTAGATTCTGCAGCCATGGCCGCGGAGCAGGTTAGCGACGCGGAAGTGCGCGCGGCCCCAGTCTGCGTGGGGATAGATTATGCAGCCATGGCCGCGGAGCAGGTTAGCGACGTGGATGTGCGCGCGCTCCAGTCTGGACCAACAGGGTTAAGGCTGGAGAACAGGGTGCTGCAAGACGGTATGCCCCCCCTAATCTGCGATGTCTCCACTGGGCGGCCGCGTCCTGTGGTTCCAGCCGCGTGGCGCCGCCGCGTTTTTGACTCGATCCATTCTCTGGCGCACCCAGGAGTGCGCGCTTCGGTCAAAATGGTAGGAGAGAAATTTGTATGGCCGAGCCTGCGCAAACAAGTTAGAGAGTGGGCGGCAGCCTGCATGGCTTGTCAGCGGGCCAAGGTTCATAGACACACGAGAGCTCCATTGGAGCCGTTTCACATCCCAGCTAAAAGGTTTGATCATGTCCACGTGGACCTCGTAGGCCCCCTCCCGCCCTCACAAGGGTGCACACATCTTCTAACAATGGTTGACCGCACCATGCGCTGGCCGGAAGTGGTTCCGCTGTCGTCAACCACAGCCGAGGAGGTGGCACGCGCGTTTTTAACGGCATGGGTAGCGCGTTTTGGAGTCCCGTCGGACATTACGTCCGACAGAGGCCCTCAATTTGTTTCCGAACTTTGGTCAGCGATGGCCCGCAGCCTGGGGGCAATGATCCACCGCACGACCGCGTACAACCCGCAGGCTAACGGGTTATGCGAACGTTTTCACAGGTCATTGAAGGCGGCTCTCAGAGCGTCACTTACGGATGCAAATTGGGTGGACAAGCTACCATGGGTTTTATTGGGGTTGCGTTCTGCACCTAAAGAGGATTTAGAAGCCT
Source organism: Pholidichthys leucotaenia (assembly GCA_020510985.1). Lineage (NCBI taxonomy): Eukaryota > Metazoa > Chordata > Actinopteri > Cichliformes > Pholidichthyidae > Pholidichthys > Pholidichthys leucotaenia. The sequence continues at coordinate 98,123,670 of CM035847.1, forward strand.
CCCCAGCTGAGCTAGTTTTCGCACAGCCACTTCGGCTGCCCGGGGAATTTCTCCCAGATAATTCAGCGCCAGAGTGCTCCCCGGCTCAGCGGTTACAGAATAGCACGGGCCCGAGCACGCTACCTGGCCCCGTTCACCACAGTTTTCCGCGGGTTTTTGTGCCTAAGGCTTTAAAAAATGCGGAGTTTGTTTTTGTCAGACATGATGCCCATCGTCCACCTTTACGCCCACCTTATGATGGACCATATAGAGTGCTGGAAACAGGGGATAAGCATTTTTTGCTAGATTTGGGGGGGCAGAAAAGAAATGATTGGCATAAACAGGCTCAAACCCGCTTTTGTGGTAGCTGACGAAGTTGTGCAGTCGGCTAAGGCTCCTCGGCGCGGCAGACCCCCTAGAGAGCATTTCCCAGAACACCCACAGAGGTTGACTAACAGTTCTCATCCTCAGGCAGCAGCTCCACAGCAGGAAGACGCCGCGGAGGTGGTAAAGCCTGCTTACAGCAAATACGGGAGAAGGATGAGGCCCAAGCGGTACGTGGACTGATATGTAGTGATTTTATTATGACATGCAATCTGTGGTTATGTTGTTCCATCTTAGACGTTTGGGGGGGGGGGGGTCATGTGGTGCACATATGTGGGTTTCATATGCTTCACATGTATATTACTGTATGCTTATTGTAGGCTTCACGTCTCAGAGGAACAAAAGGACTGAACCTCCTAGGGGTAACAGGAGGATGTGAAATCTGGCCTTTTGTATGCAAAGAGATGGCCTTGAAGGATTTCCTGACCACCAGGACTTTAGGTGGAGGCGAGAAGACCTGGAGGGGGATGCATTGTGATTTGGGATTAAAAGACAATGTGACTGTGTGCTTTGATGTCCTGGGGTATAAAAGGGACAGATGTTGGGGGATTCACTCTCTTCTGTTTTTGGATGTTGGAGAATGTGAATGTGAATAAAACTGGACTTGAGAAATAAACTCAGCCTTGTCCTTCCACACTTCTCCACAAGTCCATTAAACCCAAAATCGCTGTGTTCCTAAGATAAAACATAAAACAATCCCCATAATACAACATACACTACCGTTCAAAAGTTTGGGGTCACCCAGACAATTATTTTGTGTTTTCCATGAAAAGTCACACTTATTTACCACCATGAGTTGTAAAATGAATAGAAAATATAGTCAAGACATTGACAAGGTTAGAAATAATGATTTGTATTTGAAATAATAATTTTTTCCTTCAAACTTTGCTTTCGTCAAAGAATCCTCCATTTGCAGCAATTACAGCATTGCAGACCTAACATGATTGCACAAGGGTTTTCTAATCATCCATTAGCCTTCTGACGCAATGAGCAAACACATTGTACCATTAGAACACTGGAGTGATAGTTGCTGGAAATGGGCCTCTATACACCTATCTAGATATTGCACCAAAAACCAGACATTTGCAGCTAGAATAGTCATTTACCACATTAGCAATGTATAGAGTGTATTTCTGATTACTTTAAAGTTATCTTCATTGAAAAAAAGTGTTTTTCTTTCAAAAATAAGGAAATTTCTAAGTGACCCCAAACTTTTGAACGGTAATGTATATACAAACAGGTATAACTCCAATCAACAACTTGATTATTACTCAGATTCAACCATGCGAAGAACACATTAACACAACTATAATATAACCAGGGCAATTCACATCATAATACAATGTAATAACGACATTGCCCCCCACTATCGTACAGTCTCCATGGAGAAACCACCCCCCGGAGACCCGTCAGGTGGGTCCCATCCAGAGTATCTTATCTTCTTTACGCACGGAGGTGACCCACGTCAATGCCGGGACACCTTCTTCTCGTCAGTGGCACGCCACAGCACGTTAGGATGTCTCCATGAGCCATCAGACAGCTGGAGGTAGCTGTCCTCCCGAACAGCCACCACCTGCAGCTACCTCTGGTCCTTCTGTCGTTTCTGCTTTCCTTGAACCCCTCTTGACCAGGCCTCCTCTCTGGTCTGGACCACATCAGCGACCCCTAGAGGAGCCCTACTTGGCTTCCAGTGTTCCTGATTGGCAAGTCATTTCACCGTGTCAGCCGGTCCTGCCCCGCTCGCTTTCATTTTAGACACTGGCAAAGCTGTTGTGACCCCCTGCTTCTTGATACCTCCCAGCTGAACCCCGGAGGCAGGTTGGGCCAGCCACTCGGCTCCACCCGCCGTCACGGGCGTCCCACCACGCCGCCCAGTTCTCTCAGCTAGGGCAACTTGGGCTCTGGCGTCAGAACTCTCCTGCAATGGCCCTGAGTGGGGTTGGTCCTGCTCATCTTCCAGAATACTAGGCCAAGGTTCATCCCATATTGCGTCATCCAACACTCACGGAACCAGCTGGTCCCACAAGCCACAGCCCGACCACTCCTCTCCACTACCACTGGTGATTGTGAAGCCAAGTCCTGCTGCACGGTGGGCTGCACGGTGGCGCAGTGGTTTAGCACTGTGGCAGCACAGTTTTACCCTTGGCCGGGGGATCGCGGGGATCATGAGATCGTGGGTTCGATCCCAGCCCCCGACCAACAGTGAGCTGTGTAGAGTTTACATGTTCTCCCCGTGTTGCGTGGGTTTACTCCGGGATTTCTCCGGTTTCCTCCCGCATACCAAAAACATGTAGGTTTAGGGCGCTCACGCTCGCGCACGCAGCGACCAGCAGCCGGTGGCTTGTCACCAAACTGCAAACCAAATCTACCTACGGGTACAAATAAGTAACAAAAAAAAAAAAAGTCCGTAGAAAAGGTTGCAGCCCATCACATTCGCTCCACTGGCGGTCACTACAAACCGCAGATTGGCTGCCTCCGCTGCCTTGTATCTAGCCGTCAATTCCAGCAAACCCACAATGGACAGTCTATTTCCACCATATCCACAAAATGGCGTTGAAAGACCTCTCACTCGGTGATATGGGAAAAAAATCCTCACAGTAGGCCAATTCAGCACGGACCTCACCACGCCTGTGTCCACCAGTAACGGCACCTCCTCACCATCCAATTTCACCATGCAGTATGTACGACTATCTGTGCTTGGGGAGACAGTGTGAATCACCGTAGGAGTTGGAGCAGGGGTATCCGCTTTATGTCGCCGTCCCCCTCGCTGGAACCTATTACAGGCTCTGGCAAAATGATGCAGGTAACTGCACTTGCCACAGCGTTTACCTCTCCCCGGACACTCTCTAGCCTTGTACCAGTGGTTATTGGACCTACAACCCAAACACCTGGGCGATCCCGGGACGGGCCTTATCTTCACAGCTGCAGCGCATTCCTCTTGTTTGCTATCTTCGCTGTCCGGGTCCACAGCCTGCGCTGTTGATTGTGAGTCAGAGCGGTGTAGCGTAGCTCTCTCGCTGAGGTTGCGTGATAATTTGTCCACAGCTTCGCATTGTTGAGCTATCTCCACAGCCGTGGCTAACATCAGTTCGCCGGTGTACATTAGGAGTCTCGACTGTGCTGACAAGCAAGGTGTGTGCTTCGCCAACTGGTCGCAGACCATTTCTTCCTCCAAATCACCAAACTGGCAGTCTCTGGCCAGCTGCTGCAGGTCTGCAACATAATGTTGCACTGACTTGCCCATCCACTGGAGGCGCTCCCGAAACTGAATCCTCCGGACGATGACGTTTGCAGGTGCTCGAAAATGTTGTACCATTAGCTCAACCACGTCCTCAAAGCTATCGCTAGCACCCAAGGTAGCAAGGATACGCTGTCCTTCCATACCTAAATTGTAGACCAGAATTGCCTGTGCCCGTACCTTCTTCAGTTCACCAAGGTTTAGTGCCACCAAGTAATTTTTAAAAGTGGCGAACCATCTCGCCCAAGGCACCAGAGGCTCTCCCGGAGACTCCAAAAACGGCCGAATTGAAGACACGCCAGCATCCATACTTTATCCTCGTTGCCAAATGTTATGTCCGTAAAACATGAAACAATGATGAGGCGAATGGTGAACTACACAGGACTTTATTATAGACTCACAGTAATGACACAGATGCTCCCACTAGGCTGAGAGGTGGTCGAAGAGACCACCCCCCTGCCGCGCAGCCCTCTATACTCCGGGTGACATCACCACCTGTGTAACATCATAATGTGTCCTATGAACAACATCACACCAACCACTAAAGTGAAAGAAAAGTTTTTGTATTGTCATTCGTATTCTCTGAAAAATGGCCCAAAAATTATAAATTCCACCAGGGTATGTAAACTTATGAGCACAACTGTACGTGGAAGGGCTGTTTTATACACTGTAGTGATTGACCATGGGTCACGTAATAGCAACATTCCTTTGGTTGTGCAATTAACAGTGATAAAAAAAATCTCTAAAATGCCATCCATCCATCCATCCATGCCATTTGTAAAAGTGACACACTGGTTAAAGTCAATTTATTTTTTGTTTGTTGACATGTCTGTAACATGCGTTTTATGACTTACAAGACACAGAGTAAAATCACTCATATAGTCATGTCTGTTTTTCTGCTGTGATAGATAGATAGATAGATAGATACCAAACTGGGAAATTACAGTGTAACAGCAGCATGACAGTAGATAATCAAAACGACAGACACACACACAGCATAATAGACAAAGGGATTACCCATGGAAAGTAAAACTGCCTAAATAGCTTATATACATCATAGATGAATACATGCCGACCTGTATAGATACATGAATCATACCCTCTGTACAATGCAGGACTATCAGGTGCAGGGTGAAATGTGAGGTACCAGTTAGACTGCAAGATGCAGTATGGCAGCATAGTTATGACCAGGATTCAACATCAGAGTGAGTTATTGTACGGTGAAATGGCATGTGGCAGGGAAGATTTCCTGTACCTAACCGTTCGGCAGCAAAGCTGTAGCAGTCTGCTGGAGAAAGTGCTCCACTGCCTGCCCAGTGGTTGGGGCTTATATTGTTCAGTTAAGCTCCTCCCCTTTCAAAAGGGGGAGTTTAGATAGACTGTTTTTGTGATGCCACAGTAACAGCTGCCTCTTTGCTGTGTTGCGTGCTACCCTGGTGCACGTATGGTTGCCTGTGATATACAGTCGAACTGGTCGTTCCTCTAAGCAGTCATGGTGGTGTTAACTTTTAAAGTTGTGTGTATTATAGGCATGTGGGTGCCAGTGGGAACTCATGGTCTGCTTTTGGACATGTGCGTCACAAGTGCCGAGTGGTAGTTTGGACCCTCTGCTGTTACAGCAGCATTTTATTGCAATTTTTTAACATTAGATCTTCAATACTATCATATCGTATCTCAGCTTACAGACTTCTGAGCACTCTGGCCCTCAAGAATAGGCAGTCAGCATCCTCGTGGGTGGGCCTACTTAGAATATTCATAGATCCTGGCATTTGAAAGAGGAAGGAAAAATTAAAGATTTTTACAAGCAATTGTAAGACAATGACAAGTTTTTTGTGGGAAAAAGGGCATAAGAGACCATTTTAGACAACGTAGATTTGTTTTTAAAAGGGTTTATATCCACTGGAGTGTGTCTTTAAAAACAAATGACGACAATGACAAAACATCACCTAAGTCATTTAATTACACTCTAATGAAATGTCTCTTACCTTTCTGTCGTGTGGCAACCAGCTTCTCCTGTCTTAGCAGGAAGCCGTAGCCATCAGGTCCTTTCACCATGTCTATGGTCTTGGGGGTGTGGGGGAGACTGCAGCTGTTTGCCACCACAGGCAGGATGGGCATCCTCCTCCTGACATAACATGCCTTGCTGTCACTGTCAATGACCAGTATTGTCAATGTGTCTCTGCTCTTCTTTACCTGAGAAACCAAAACAGCACACAGTCACACACATGTTTAGTCCAACAGAGCACAAACACACGTCGGCCCTGACTGAGGAAAAAGGATCATACAGTTCTGTTGAGAGCAGAATGTGTGAGTGATGACACCGTGACTCCATTGATCCAGATCAGTCTGTCTCCAGTACAGACCCCAGCCTTCTCTGCTGGACCATCAGCCATTGTGCTCACCATATACTGGCCCTTCTGACCTGCTGACACATTCATCATGATAATCAGTGGTTATTGGCTTTTGTAAGGTGGGGGAGCCCTTGTTTACAGACGGGAGCCATCTTTCAAAAACATTATTTAAAACTCACCCACACCATCAAATAAATTAAGATTATTACTCCAAAGGGGCTCTTTCCCATAGTGTTGATGTATTGGGGTTGAATAACATATTAATCTACCTTATTCCTGGGGGTGCCACTGTAGGAATGATTATGGGCGGAGCTTTTGGTTTCGGCTGCAGTAGTGTTAAGTCAGATTTCACGCACCCCTAGTGGCACAGCGCAACAACTGCACCTGTCAACTGACTCTGACGTCCCTTTAACTTCCCAGCTGTACTGAGGATTTGTACTGATCTGCCAGTTCAGAAGGTGGCAGACACGCATTGGAGGAATCATGGCTGACACGGAATACACCAAAGAAGAAGAAATCATTATTATTATTCTTCCTTTTTCCTTCTTTGAGCTCACAAGACCAATATGGCCGCCATGCATCATCATGCATCGTCACATAAAGTGGCTTCATACATGGAAAATTGCCGTGGGATACAAACGAAATTGACGTAGGATAGTCATAAGACTTTGTAGATGTGGGAGAGAGCACAGATGACTGACAGAATGCAAAATAATGAACATGATGGACGAAAACGGAGCGACCACGCCAGCCAGCAAACCCCCTTCGCCAACGGTAAGTGACAAATTTCTTTACATTGTACTGATTTTCTGGTTCATATACTTTGAAGATAAGATAACATCATACCCCTGTAGAAAAAATGGTGTCAAAAAACAGAACCATTCTTTGTGTAAATATGTCCAAAGTCCACTTTTGACTGAGTTATGTAGTTCGATATAGCTCCCATGGCATTATGCATATTAGATGTGTAAATTTATTCCTATCTGAAAGTTTGGATCATATTCTATGTCTTTCTAACTGACAGTAAGCCATTATGTCTTGCAACTTTCAAGTTATAGCCTTGGAAATCTCACCAGAGGATCTAAATACAGGTATGTCTCAAAAAATTAGAATATCATGAAAAAGTTGAATATTTTTTGTCACTCATTTCAGAAAGTGAAACCCATATATTATATAGAGTCATTACACAGAGAGTGATATATTTCAAGTGTTTTATTTATTTTAATTTTGATGATTATGGTCCTGGGTTCAATCCCAGCCCCCGACCAACAGTGATCTGTGTGGAGTTTGCATGTTCTCCCCGTGTCTGCGTGGGTTTACTCCGGGATTTCTCCGGTTTCCTCCCACATGCCAAAAACATGCAAGTTAGGTTAATTGGCATCAAAACTGGGGATTCTAAATTGTCCTTAGGTATGACTGTGAGAGTGAATGGTTGTCTGTCTCTCTGTGTTGGCCCTGCGATGGACTGGCGATCTGTCCAGGGTGTACCCTGCCTCTCGCCCAAAGATGCTGAGATAGGCTCCAGCCACCCCCCCCCCCACCCCCCGCAATCCGAAAAGGATTAAGCGGAAGAAGATGGATGGATGGATGGCATACAGCTCATGAAAACCCCAAATTCAGTTTCTCAAAAAATTAGAATATTACATAAAATTAATTTTAAAAAATAGTTTTTTAATAGAAATGTTGGGTGACTGAAAAGTATGTCCATGTACACACTCAATACTTGGTCAGGGCTCCTTTTGGATGAATTACTGTATCAATGTGGCGTGGCATGGAGGTGATAATCCTGTGTTACTGCTGAAGTGTTATGGAGGCCCAGGTTGCTTTGATAGCGGCCTTCAGCTCGTTTGCATTGTTGGGTCTGGTGAATATTATGAACTTTTTCATAACATTCTAATTTTTTGAGATGTACCTGAATTTCTTGACAAAAAAATCTATACCACTCTTGACCACTAGGGGTTATGGTACCAAACGGCACCTGGGACAGTTAGAGGGTTTTAAATCAGTCAGTAAGAGTGAAGTAGGAGGGGCATTTAAAATAGCGTTTTTAAAAGTTTTTTCAAATTTATTTTAATGTATAGTCCACATATGTGTTTTGCACTCAAGTGGCAGCTAATTTCAGCACTTGTAGTTTTTGTATTTTTTGAATGATTTGGCATAATTCTGGTACTTGTTGCTGGTGTTCGTGGTTGTGCCATAGACTGTATAAATGGAGGCTTCTCACCGGCAATGCATAAATCATGCTGTGGTGTCGTGAGTGTAGTGTGTGTGTGTGATGTACATGCCCACAGGGTGACGTCAGGCGGGCACGGCCACTGGTGTATATAATTCTGTGTTCTGTAATAAAGTGGGGTTCGCTGTTCAGCACGGCTTCTGTCTCATTATTCATACACAACATTTGGCGACAAGGATAATTATGGCAGCGTATGGACTACCTCAACCCCTAGTGCCGTTTCTGGAGTACACGGGAGAGCTGGTGATCCTGTGACCAAAGTGGAGGGCCATGTTTGAGGGTTACATTGGGCGCTGGGCCTAGGTGGACTTGACGGGAGAAGACGACGAGTGCTCCTGGCCCATCATCTCGGCGCGGAGGGCCAAAGAATTCTCGGTACGTTGGGAGAGCTGGAGCGCTATGAGGATGCTGTTGAGCGGTTGGCCTATTTTTTTTTTGCAGGGCAGACGAGGACCACGACGCTGTGGGTGGCGGGAGTGTTGGCGCCAAACGAGGCTAAACTAGTTAACTGGGAGAAGCTAATGGTACAGTCAGTGTCTATGGACGGGCTAGTCATGAAGCTAACTGCATGCCAAAAGAGGGCTTCAAGCTACCAGCTGGGCATCGAGGTGGCACCGGGGAAGTCCCAGGTCACTGAAGATGGCAGACCAGCCGCAAAGCACAGAAAGGTGAAGGACCAGAGCATTGATGAGTTGGATGGCGCGCTGTGCAACGACAGCAGAGAGGGAGAGCAGCAGGAGTCATCCCCGCAGCTGGAGGCTAGGCAGCGAGTGAGCGGGGCCATAGAGGCTGAGAGCCCCGGGGAAGAACAGCGACAGCCGGGCATGGAGACAACGCAGCAGAGCACCTGGGACTAGGGTGCTGAGAGCAGCAATGAAACGCCTGGGTCGGAGAGTGGAGCCAACAAGAGTGACGCTAGGAGCCCCGAGGGAGAGCAGCTGCAGCCGGATATGGAGTCAACGCAGCACAGCACCTGGGACAAGGGTGCCGAGAGCACGAAACACATGGGTAGGAGAGTGACGCTGATCAGAGCGAAGCTGAGAACCCCGGGAGAGAGCAGCTACAGCTGGGCATGGAGACGACACAGTGGAGTGCCTGGAACAAGGGTGCTGAGAGCAGCAACGAAGTACCTGGGTCGGACAGAGAAGCCGACAAGAGTGATGCTGAGAGCCCCGAGGGAGAGCAGCTACGACTGTGCACGGAGACAGTGCAGTGGGTGCCTGGAATGAGGGTGCTGGGAGCAGCAGCGAGGTGCCAGACAGCACAGCATAGCGCCCTGGACAAGGGTGCTGGGTGTTATGGCGAGGCGCCCAAGGCAGTGAATGACCCCGATGAGTAGGCTTTGGTTTTCCCTGGAGTGTGGCCACAGGGGGCTGGAGTGTTTGGAGCCATGACGGCGGTGTTGAAGGCGGTCGGGAGCAGACCGACGAGCACGGAGCGACGATGTGCCGGACAGCAGCACAGCGGGTCCCGAGGAGTGATGCAGTCGGTGGTGAAGAGGGACATTATGGCAAGAGAGATTGTTTTTGATCCCGGAGGCAGACGGCAGCCACGAGTGCACATGTCGTGAGGCTGCCTGGAGCCTCCGAGCCGGTCTTATCTTCAGCGGCCAGGGGCGTGTATGATTTGGGGCTGCCCTGGGCCCCCGGGCCGGTTTTACCGCTAGCTGCCAGTGGACAGAGGTGTGACTTGAATGCTATCAAATGTAAATACATGTACATAGTGCCGGTGTGCATGAAAGTATGTATGTGGTGTGTTATGGAATTATTTTATGTATTTTTAGAGACTTAGTCCAGTTTAGTTGTTTTGTGTGAATGTGGTAGGTTATTTTATTGCAGTTAATATTTCCCCTTTTTTCTTAGTGCATGACTCGGGTCCTAAATTGGGGAGGGTCTCGATTGTGTATGTGGTTTTGCATTTTGTAAGGGGGAAGGGAAGTGTGGTGCTGTTAGTGTAGTGTGTGTGTGTGTGTGTTTGTGTGTGTGTGTGATGCCATACCCGCCCACAGGGTGACGTCAGGCGGGCACGGCCACTGGTGTATATAATTCTGTGTTCTGTAATAAAGTGGGGTTCGCTGTTCATTTCAACACGGCTCCTGTCTCATTATCCATACATAACACATGCACTTAACGAAAAAGGACTGTTGGTGTGATCGGTGGTACAGACGCAGGACAGAGAACAGCACCAGGTATGTTTTCACATATATGAATGTCACAGATCTGACATTTATGTATTATATATGTCACTAGAATGAAAGCTGTATGAAGTAAAATAATAAATAAAAATTAGTAACAATTTGCTTCCTAACGCTTAACGATTTAAGAGATATCAAACAGTTTTGGGGGATTTTCTGCATTTGTTGCACTGCCTTGGAACAATATGGACTTCAGCATGCATTAATTTTTAAATTATCACAAAATACAGGTCAATAAAATTCAGAACAATTGTCGGAAAATGTCTGTATGTGTTAAGTTAAATAACAAGCATTTATGGCATGACAGCAGCATAGCATTTTTAATTTCGGGGTAAAACGAATGGCTGCAGCTGTCTGTATACACCATGACAGCCAAGCACAGTGTTGTGCCGTACGTCTGCTCTAAGGTATATTTGATAATGTCCAACATATTTTAACAAAATGCAGCCGACTTTATTGTGGTGGAGACATTGATATATCTCAGAGCTTTTATTTGTTTACAGCGTTAGCATCTTAGCAGCGGCGCTAACAAATGGAGCTACTGTCTGCCAGGCCACTTTTTAAGTTTGTCTTCCCATCTGTTGGAAAAATACCCAATTCTTTGATTGAAAGATCCAAGAACAAGCCGGAGATTTCTTCAATTTAAAGATGGAACATTTATTTAGAAATCATAAGTAAAGCAAGCAGCGCTGGGTGCAGCGTTACGCAGCTCCCTCTGGAGCGTCGCCACACTGACCACGACTTCCGGGTGCGTGTTACAGTTATCTTCTCGGGTTGGCGGGTCGGACCACCCCCCGTACAATAGGATGGGCTTGTACGCGACCGTCTGATTGGCCAGTTTAACTCTGACGTGAACAGGCCATCCGCTATTCACGTTACCAATCTCCTAAAATGTACTATCAAAAGTGTGTGTGAGAGTGTTGGTTTGGGTGTGCATCTAATGTGATAGACCTGACTATAAAAGAGAGAGAGAGAGAGCTCTGTAACCCTGCCTAATTCCAGTTTACCAGTTTAGCACCACATATTTGTTCATAAGCATGCAAACTTCCCATCCCTTGATAGTCGTGGCATGTGGTATGGTTATATTACTGTTTTTGAGGTGCAAAAGACCGTGTTCCCGCATTTCTGATGCCGAAGTCATTGTTATTTAACAAGGAAAAGTGTCCAGTTCCAGTGACAACCATACATTCTAAACTATTACCGGAAGTTGCTACCATAATTCACGCAAGGCATCATGGGGCCTAGGAATAAGGTGGATAACAGTTTTAGTTTTTAATTTATTTTTAATTTCAACAGACAGGCAACTTATTTAATCTTCAAAAGTGTACAAAGTAATAAAGGTTTACTATGGAAATAATGATCAGACAAATATTTTACATATATTTTTCTTTAACAACAAATTTGTTGATGACAAACAGGAAGAGGGATTTTTCCTAGGCACTGCATGTACATCATATTTACTTATTTACGTCACAAGTATCAGTGTTGAGAGTGACCCATTAAAAGTAACCCATTGCCATTACGCCACTCCTATTGCAGTAACTTGTGTAGCAAATTACTTTTTCAAATTAATGCCATTACAATGAGTGAAATTTTAACAAATTTGTTTCTTGCTTTTTCACTGTACATAACAGACAAATGCACAAGCACACTCTACCATACGCAAACAAGCAGCCGTCACGTGACGTGGCCTGTCACGAAGAGTATGAATCAATCAGTTTGAAAATGGAAATATACACATTAGTTTTTACCTTCTGTGGTGAAAAACAATAATATATTGGTATGCTACAAACTACGTGCCTGTGTGAAGACGACTCCACATCAAAAAAATAATTACTCAAAGCTCCTGATTAAACAACATGCCGAGACAAAGCTAGTCATTAAGGCTTGCTACGCTAGCACCGCTGACGATGGAGCCACTTCATCTAAACAGCTCGCTGGGTGCAAACCCAGGTATGGATCTGGATAGTGTGTGATGCAGCAAGAATTAAACCAACTGACTGACAGATACATTGTTGAAGACATGCTATCATTGTCAACAGTCTAGACATTTGGCTTCAGACTGCTTACTAAAATACTGGTGGCTGTGGCTTATATTAATCATATATTCCATACCTACATATGTATAGACATATTAGAATGTTTAGTGATTACATATGTGGAACGACCTCACACCTCAGAACAGGACAAGAGGTCTCAACCACCAGGGAGGATCAAAGAACAGACAGAGTCGCAGCGGTGGAGACTGGATCGAACTTCCTGACCACCCAGGGTCAGGTGGAGGAGACGGAGGACAATGGGGGGGGGATTATGTTAATGCGGGATGTCGGCTTTGATATGCAATGTCTTTTGTTGAGTGTGGGTATAAGTATGAAGGTCTGACTGCGCTCGACCTCTTATTCTGCTTCTGCACCGAGATGAGACATGTTAGGGAGGTGAAGCTGATATTAAACTTTGATTTATAAAATCACATCGCTTCTTCATTTCAAACTCCCTACACTGGTGACCAGACGTGAGGATGGAACAGAGACGTTCTCCCGCAACGAACTCATCGGAGGCGACCCAGGCAAGCGCCGGCGCCCATGCAGACAGGGGAACAGATGGAAGACGTTCCCCCACGGCAGAATCCACAGAGAGGGCTCAATCGAGCACCATCCCCAGCTCCGCCGTGAGGACAGAAGAAAGGCGTTCTCACCCGGCGGACACATCAAGGACGGCCCACACAAGCGCCGTCACCGTCAAGCTGCCAGAGTTCTGGCAAAACGACCCGAGCTCGTGGTTCCAGCAAGCTGAGGCTCAGTTTGCACTGGCGGGCATAACGGCGGACGAGACGAAGTTTTATCACATCATCGCCAAACTCGACGCTGCCACGTCAAGATGCGCGCGGAGCATAATTCGACAACCGCCCGCCCACCACAAATACAGAGAACTAAAGGCGACCATCATTGAGAACTTCGTCCCCTCAGCCGAGGAGAGAGCAGAGAAGATCCTGGCGATCTACGGCCACAGAGATCACTAAACAATGTTTAGTGATTACATATATGTGGAACGACCTCACACCTCAGAACAGGACAAGAGGTCTCAACCGCCAGCGAGGATCAAAGAACAGACGGAGTCGCAGCGGTGGAGACCGGATCGAACTTCCTGACCACCCAGGGTCAGGTGGAGGAGATGGAGGACAATGGGGGGGGGGGGGATTATGTTAATGCGGAATGTCAGCTTTGATATGCAATGTCTTTTGTTGAGTGTGGGTATAAGTATGAAGGTCTGACTGCGCTCGACCTCTTATTCTGCTTCTGCACCGAGATGAGACATGCTAGGGGTAATTAACATAAACCGCAAGGTTCTTTAAAAACCTGGTGAAGAGTCACAAGTAGCAATGAAAGGGGAAACTTTAAAATGAGGATGTTCAACAAAGAATTTATTTACAATAAAATATGTATAAGTACCTACTAAAATAAAAAGCCTAAACTAAAACCTGAGAATTAAAATGATCTAAAAAGCTAAAATAAGATAAAATATTGCCTAAAAAACCTAAGCTAAAAAACTAAAAGTGGGCAAAAAAAAAAATAAGTCCATAAAAGATGACAAGGAGGATCCACTCTTCCAGGCCAGGCTCCATCTGCCCCCACAGCACCAATGCCCTCAGCAAACCTATACAGGGGAAGACACTTGCCAGCAGTATATCCAGATTTCTCATTGTTATCATCAACATCATCATCATCATGGGGTGCTGCTATCTGGGAACCAGATACTTACAGCCCAGACAGAGCTCCTCACTTTGCCTCTTGCTGTCCTTCGCTCGCAGCACCCCCACTGCTCCGCACAGAAGTGTCCTCCCCCATATGCCGGCATCATGGTGGTCCTGAGCTGTTACTGCTCTTCCTCCTCAGTCATGCCCTCCCTCATCCATTTTCCCTGGAACCAGCAGCCTCCTCTCATCCAACAGAGCTCTCATCTGGCCGGCTGTCCTGGCAGGAGTCTCCTCCGGCTGGGGCCTCTCCTCCAAGCAGGCCCTCAATCGGCCGGGCTCTGCTCCAAGCAGGCCCTTCTCCTGGCAAAGCTCTCTCATCTGGACTGCCAGAGCACCTTTTATATCATGTGCAGCCACAGGTGCTGCACATCCCCAATCAACACTGGGTCGGGTATATACTGTATGTATTTATGTAGTATATGTATGGACTGTATGTATGTAGGGACGGATGGGTGTAAATGTTGATATGTATAAAAATATAGTTAATTGTCTACTTGGGGTTTTTAATCGAGGTAATATCTATATATTTCACATGGGTTGTATTTAGGGAAAAGAGGAGTTAGAATAAATAAGTGTTAACTTCTTCCTTCTCCTTTTCGAGCACTGTATACTGTCACTTATTGCACTTCTCATTTTTTTTGTTCAAAATGAAATATTTCGAAATAACAGGTGCTGCTGATCAGTAATTAGGGGAAGCACCGGGTGGAAGTAGACAACATTTCCAATTAAAAGCACATGGTTAAAATATAAAAACTGCAAAACATGCAAAGTTATAAAACATGCAACATAAACTTAAATCTACACAAAACACAAAAAACACTAATATACTTCCACCCTGTGACAGATGGCATATATCGGACAACAACAGACTTCCAGTGTCTCTTTTAACTGCTTTTATTAATGGCTCTGTAACATGTTACAGTGACTAAAAATCGTGTCTGCATCTCTATAATAATGTCATCGTCAAGCATCATGGTAGCCTGTAGGCAATCATCACATCTCCCCCTTTTGCGAATGCATTCATAACAGCTTACTGAGGTATCTTATCAATTTGTCAAAGTCTTTGAAATGAACATGAAATCTAGGAGTTTGGAATAGATTGCCCTCGGTCCACAGCAATGTAGGGATTATTCTGCCCTCAATAGTAGCTGTTCTTATATGTAAAACAGTTGAACAGTCTTTGCCATTAGCATCAGATCTGACCATTACTCTTCTGCTAATCTGATAACTGATTCTAAAGAGAATTAAACTTTGCTGAACTCTTCTGTTTCTTTTGTTGTGTTTACTTTGCCAATTATTTATTCTTACACATTTCCTATAACAAAAGTCTTTCTATGCTGGCTAATTAAGTGTCTCTGTAATGAAGAGGGGGACGGACTTCACAACCTCTGGATGTGATCTGCACACGCTTTTGTGGAACAGAATGATGTGTTCAGTCTAACACGTTGGCTCTTTGGCTGGGACAACTTGGAAGAGGAATACTACCGGGTGGCTGCGCTTCAGGTTCCTCCACTTGTGGCTTTGGCTGAATTGATGAATCAGCAGATTCTGAAACCATCCACAGGTGTCTCCTATTGCGTCTTGTTATGGTTCCATTGTCCATTTGCACCAGGTATGACCGTGGTTCTTTGCATTGTTTGACAACTTTTGCTGGAGTTTTCCATATTTTCTCACCATCCAGTTTTGCTCTGACAGTTTGTTCAGAGTTTAGGTTGGGAAACTGTTGAACAGAATGATCGGTTGAAGAAGTACCTGCATGCAGCTTTTGTCTGTGTGTCACGCTACTGGATCTCGTCACAACTGATCGGGATGGGCTGCAGGTTCTCTTCTAGCATTGGAAGTGTGGTGCAAATCTGTCTTCCAACCATAAGCAGAGCTGGGATAACATCCACCGCAGCATTAGTGGTCACTTTGTAGCACATCAGGGCAACATAAGAATCAGGCTACTTTAGAATACGCTTGGCAGTCTGTACTACATGCTCAGCAGTACCATTCACCTGAGGATAGTAAGGGCTGGAAGTAATATGCACAAAGCCATACTTCTGACTGAAATCTTTAAATTCTGCAGATGCGAACTGTGTTGCATTATCACTGACCAGCTCAAATGGAATTCCCCATCTCACAAACATGTTCTTCAGCCTATTGAAATCTGTCTGAATGCTTGATGTTGAAGGCAGATGAGCTATCTCGATATCTCTGGAGTAACAATCAGTCACAATCAGGTAACTTTGCTTCCCTAACTCACATACATCAGCAGCAATGTGTTGCCATGGGCCCCTTGGCAATGGAGTAGTGAGCAGTGGTTCACATACTTTTATATGTGAAGTGTGATTGAGTAGCCCCCACTTCCGTTTCTGCTACTACACTGCCCCTATAAATATCAGCGGGCATCCAGGTTCGACCTCTTTGCTGATGTCCCTGCCTGGTGGCTGTATTGTGTGTGGTTACCCCAATAAAGCTAAGTTCGACTATGCACCTGGCCTCGTCATTACATGGTATTTCCAGACAAAACATTTTGGCGATGAGAATAAAGATGGAGGCATGTGTTTCACCACTTCGGCCCTTCCTGGAGCTCCCGGGCGAGCCATCTGTGCCTTGGCCAAGATGGTTTGCCACCTTTCAAAACTATATCACGGCGCTCGATCTGGGTGAGCTAGGTAGATGGAGGGCATGTGTGCTTCTGGTGCATAATTTGGGGTTCGAAGGCCAGCGCATCCGGCATACGCTCGGGGCTACTGACTCGTATGAGGATGTGGTCAAGTTGCTGGTGCACTATTTCCACACCCTGGACAACATCACTGTCCGGAGGATTTGGTTCTGACAACAACACCAGCGAGTGGGTGAGCCTGTCTGCCAGTTTGTCGCCGACTTACGGCAGCTGGTTAGCAAGTGTTGTTTTGGGACACTGGAGGAGGGAATGGTATGTGATCACCTGGCAGAACACACAACCAGCAATGCTTTGCGAACTAGACTGCTTTTGGCGCCAAGTGACCTGACGTTAGCCAAAGCTGTCAAGCTCGCTCTCGAGGTGGAGACCGTGGACAAGCTAGCTTTGGAGCTAAAGTGGCACCAATCATGACAGCTGGGACCTGCCACCACAGCATTAGTAGCGGACCCTGACAGTGAGGACAGCACGGCCGACGACAGCGCGGAAACCTACGCCATCAACCTGAGGTCTTCCCCGAGAAAGCCCGTGTGCATGGGCTGTGGGTCCGTGAAGCACAGATACAAGGTTAGGGAATGCCCGGCTAGAGGGAAGCGCTGTGGCATGTGTGGACGCTTGAACAATTTTGCCAGGGTGTGTCATGTGTCCAAGCCAGAGAGCCCACGGAGAATAACAACTGCACCCGCCCCGATAATTGTTCATGCAGTGTCCCCGAGTACCAGTGGGTTCAAGTACAGTATGGTGACGCTGGATAACAAGGAGGTGCCGCTGCTGACTGACACGGGAGTGGAGAAATCATTATTGAATTGGGCCACGGTGAGGAAACTTTTCCCCTACTACAGAATAAGAGATGACCTAGCGCCGCTCTATGGTTATGGAGGTGGCAGACTGCGCACGGTTGGAGCGCTGGAGCTGATGGCTCGGTACAAGTTGGCGGTGATGACTAACTGCACATTCCACGTGACAGCCTGAGCTGACAACATTATGGGCTGTGACCTGTTTTATGGACTGGGGTTCACCATTAGAGACAACGCTGGGAAAGAGTGGACTGGTTGTGGCTGGCGGAACTGTCCGGTTCCAGTGGTGGAGGACAACACGTTGTGGGGGAAGGATTTGTCTTGCACCATGGTGGACAAACAGGACCAGCCTCACTCAATTTTGACACAGGAGGGTCTCAGTGCCGGACCTCAAGACGCCCTGGACGAGGGTACTGAGCGTAACGGCGAGGCGTCTGTGTCAATGAGTGACACCAACGACCGAGCCTCAGTTTCCTCTGGAGCTCGGCCGCAGTGGGCCAGAGGATCTGGAGTTTCAACGGTGACCGCTGCAGCAGCTTTACAAAGAATCGGGGCCAGACCAATAGGCACTGAGGGACCGAGTGCCGATCAGCAACACTGCAGATCAAGCAAAGCTCCCCTGACAGTTACGGACCTAGTTTGGGTTCGTGGGGAGAGACGTCCATGGCAGGTGTGGGCCAAACGACAGTCGGAGGGTCACCAGGAGCGGCTGCACATCGTGGCTAAGTGGGGCGCAGCCTACTTCCAGCTGTCGAATGGCTCATGGAGACATGCTAATGAGCTGCAACGTGCTCGGAAGGAGGCTTCAGATGGCGGGTCCGGACAAGAGAGGTGGTCGATGATGAAGAGAAGAGGCACTCTAGTCTGTGGGGTCAGCTACGATCCTGGAGGCATGCTGCTTCCAGGGGTGGGTCTTCTGAGGGGCTGCCCGGGGCCCCCCAACAAGCCAGTTCTATCCCTTCCTGCCAGGAGGACAGTAGAGTGAGTTTATGTATATATATAAAAAAAGAGAAGAAAGAAGAGTTCTGACATCGAGGCGTTTACATGTTTGCAGGTGTTTTGAAAATATAGTATTAATAATGAAAATGTTCTAGTGTTCAAAAGTTTGCATGTGTTGGAAAAAAAAGAGAGTTCTAATGTTCATATGTTTGTATGTCATTCTGGGATTATTTTATGTATTATCGTTTAGTTTAGGAAACACGGCAATAATTTTAGTTTATGAATGGACTTTCTTTTATTTAATTTACAGGTGGAAGAATAACCCACCTTGCCGTGCGGGGTGTGACGGTAGTCCACCCATCCCCCCGAGCTTAGGTTTGTTGTGTGAATGTGATAGGCCCTTTTAGCAATTTCAGTTTTAGTTTTCTTAGTGCGTGATTTAGGTCCTAAATTGGGGAGGGTCTTAATTGTGTGTGTTTGTTTTGGACTTTTCTACGGGGCGGGGGGGTATATAGTTATATAGTGGCTGTATTAAGTGTGGTTATCCCAATAAAGCTAAGTTTGACTGTGCACCTGGCCTCGTCATTACAAGGTATTTCCAGACATAACACACACCAATGTCTTTGCCTGTGCTCAGCACCTTGTTAGGCCTTGGTGACCTTCATGCAATTGTTGCAGCAGTTCTGATCTTAGGGCAACAGGAATGACAAGCCTGTCCTTATATAACATTAGTCCGTCAGTTTCTGAGAGATAAGCTCTTGCAGCGTGATATCCATGCAGAGTTGGAAACTGGGCTGGCTTCAATGGCCATCCATCTCTGATGAAGCCTATGACGGTTTGCAACTGTCCGTCTTGTTGTGTGGCTATTCGTATTTTATTGAATCTTTGGGGTGAGACAGGTGCGTTGGCAACAACTGATGCTCCATGTGCTTCTACCTCATGAGTTGTGTCTCCTCCACTGTTGTCCAACAATGGGATCCTTGAAAGAGTGTCTGCAATGATCAGTTGTTTTCCCGGCACATGCTCAGCCATTACATTGAATTGTAGCAAGCGCATCAGGCGTCTCTGAACTCTTGGGGGTGCTTTATCCAAATCGTAAGAGTTTATCAGGGGTAACAACGGTTTGTGGTCTGTTTGGAGACAGAAACTGTCCATGCCTTGTACATAGCGTTCATACACCCAAACACCTGCAAGACACTCCTTTTCAATTTGAGAACATCTTCTTTCGGAGTCTGACAGTGTACGAGAACAGAACGCTACTGGTTTCAATTCTACCTCATGCTCTTGTAACAGTGCAGCTCCTAAGCCATAGCTACTTGCATTTTTCTCTTCCTCGGGCAATGGAGATCAACGGGGGTGGGTGGGGGTGGGTGGACGCATTGTTTACACACGCGACCAGCTGATTGTGCTGAGGAGGCCAGCGATGCTGCCCGGAGAAAAGCCCCTCATCCCAGATGAGCTAAAGAGGAGACGCCGCGGGAAAAAGGCTGGAACTAAGGTGAGGAGGAGGAGGAGGAGGAAGCATAAGCCAGCTGTACCAATGGTCATCACCGGGAATGTGCGATCGCTCGGAAAAAAAAAACAGATGAGCTTACAGCACTGGTCAGGATGCAAAAGGAATATCGTGAGAGTAGTATCATGTGCTTCACGGAGATGTGGTTACACTCACAGATCCCGGATGTTAACGTAGCGATACCTGGCTTTAATACTATACAGGGGGACAGAGATGTTATAAGTAGCGGAAAAAAGAGGGGAGGAGGAGTGGCACTTCTTGTGAATGAAAAGTGGTGTAATTGAGGACACATTTATGTAAAGGGAAAGTGCTGCAGCCCGGACATTGAACTGCTGGCTGTGAGTATGCAACCTTATTATATGCCACGAGAAATTACGTGTGCCTTAGTAATTATCGTCTACGTCCCTCCATCAGTTGACACAGCGGTGGCCTGTGACATCATCAGCTATACTACGGCCACATTACTGGAGAAGCACCCGGATGCATTTATGGCCATTACGGGTGATTTCAATCATGTCTCAGTGGGAAAAACACTACCAAACTTTCACCAGTTTTTTGACTGTCCCACCAGAGAAAACAAAACACTGGATTTACTTTATACCAATGCCAGGGATGCATATAGTGCCACAACTCTACCCCCATTGGCAAATCGGATCACTGCATGGTTATGTTGTCACCCAAGTATGTTCCCCTTGTGCAAAGGCAGCCTGCTTATACATGGGCTGTGAGGAGGTGGACACAGGAGGCTGCTGATGCACTGCAGGACTTCTTCGAGATGACAGACTGGGGCATACTCTGTGAACTACATGGGGTGGACATAGACAATATGACCGACTGCATCACAGACTACATCAGATTCTGTGAAGACACAACCATGCCAGCACAGACTGTACACTGCTTCTCCAACAACAGACCATGGGTCATGAGTGACCTGAAAGCACTTCTGAACAAAAAGAAGAGAGCTTTTAGGTCCGGATACAAGGAGAAGCTGAGGGGAGTGCAGCATGAGCTGAGAGAGATGCTGAGGAGGTGCAAGGACACCTCCTCCAATAGGAGGACGTTGGAGAATAAACTCAGGCAAACCAATACTAAAGATGTGTGGATGGGAATGAAACAAACAACTGGGTGCAAGGGGATGGTCATATAGACATCTGGGAGCCAGGGGAGAGCGGATGAACTGAATCTGTTTTTTAATAGGTTCAACTCACAGTCTGTCACCCCCCACAACACAGCCAGACTCTCATGCACCCCTCACCCCCACCCACCTGTGCAGCACCTCTCTCCATCTCCCCCCTCTCCCCCCTCCTCCTCCTCCTGGGACACCAGACTCCTCCCTCACATCACTGTGACTACAGACCAGGTTAAGAAACAGCTGGAGAGACTCCATCAGCGGAAGGCGGCGGGCCCTGATGGCATCTCCGCCAGGATCCTGAGGACCTGTGCCAACTAGCTAGCTCCAGTACTGAAACACCTGTACAACCTGAGCCTGAGTCTGGAGAGAGTACCAGTGCTGTGGAAGACATCCTGCCTGGTTCCTGTCCCCAAGAAGTCATCTCCATCGGACCTAAATGACTATTGACCAGTTGCTCTCACATCTCATGTGTTGAAGGTTCTGGAAAGACTGGTCTTAGCCCACCTGAGGCCGCAGGTGAAGACGTGGCTGGACCCTCTGCAGTTTGCATATCAGCCCCATTTAGGAGTTGAAGACACTGTCATCTATCTGCTGCAACGAGCCCATCTGCACCTGGATGGCAGAGGAGACACTGTGAGAATCAATTTTTTTGATTTCTTCAGTGCCTTTAACACCATCCAGCCACTGCTGCTTGGTGAGAAGCTGTGAGTGATGCGGGTCGACAGCTCTATGATCTCCTGGATTACTGACTACCTGACAGGCAGGCCACAGTTTGTTCGGCTGGGCAGTGTCTTGTCTGGCGTGGTGGTTCGTTATATGGGAACTCCACAGGGGATTGTGCTCACTCCTTTTCTCTTCACCTTATACACCACTGACTTTCAGTACAACACTGAGTCATGCCACCTGCAGAAATTCTTTGATGACTCAGTTGTTGTGGGGTGTATAAGAGGGGGAGAGGAGGGGGACGCAAACCAGAAAAACACAACAATTAACCCCCCCCTTCCCCAAGTCCAAAGGCATGGAGGTTCCGGAGGCCGCCCAGAGTCCCAGGCCCCACGGTCCACACGACGAGGCCAATCTGGTGGCCTACCAACATCCCAGGCTAGCCGAACAGTCAGGAGGAACGGATCGGATGGCCTGCCAGCGAAATTTGGCCACCCAACCCAACAGCACAGTACCTTGGGTGGCTGGCCTGGGTTCTTCAACCACCAGCTCGGACGAGGTGGACTGGGCAGCAGCTCCCCCACAGGGAGACCCAAAACTGAAGAAGGGAGCCGAGGAGAGGGAGCTTCGGCGCTAGACAGTGATGGGGAAGAAAGCACTATGCCCACAGGGCATAGTGGGTAGCTGCACCCACGATGGTCCCGATCCAGGACAGGGCTGCACCCGCGATGGTCCCGACTTGGGACAGGGCTGCACGTGCGGTGGTCCCAGCATGGGATAGGGCAGCACCCACAGTGGTCCCAGCTTGGAACGTAGCAGCATCAGCACAGACCCCAGACTGGAGCTCGGCCGCACCCACGGTGGACTCTGACTGGGTCAATGCAGCACCCACGGTGGACCCCGACTGGGCCATAGTTGCACCCGCGGTGGACCCCGACTGGGCCACAGTCGTACCCTCGGAGGACCCGGCCTGGGTCACAGCTACACCAATGGAGGTTTCGAGCTGGAATAGAGCACCCAAGAACTCCTCCGTGAAGGCTGGACCCCCAGCTGCCTTAGGCAGAGAGCCTAAACCCCCGGGGACCTCTGGAGCGACTGATTCCTTCCTGGTGACCCTGGGAATGAGCTCAAAAACAGAAGGAGAAGAGGGGTCAGGGTCACTGGCAGCGGCGGAACCCGCTGGGGCAAGCTCAGATGCAGCGGGTGGCTGCACCTGGCTCTCCTCACCAAGAGTCAGGCAAGATTGCTCTAACACTGAGAACAGGAAGACAAAATAGAGCACTTGCCTGAGCTCAAGCTCCACCACCATCCTGGACTCCGACGATCTGGGCGAGGATGGAGGCTTGGGCTCAGCCTCTGACTCTGCTGTGGCAGCCTCCACAGCAGGCTTGATGGTCACAGCAGTCCTGGTGCCCCCAAATGAAGACTCCAACGCTGGTGACTGCTCCAGCGAGGTAGCTGGGGGTTGGCTCCGAGTGGGCTCCTGAGCTGGATCCTTCCTGGCCACGGGCTCCTCCATCGTCTGGCGGCCAGGTTCTGGGGCCGGCGGACACTCAGGGAAAAATGGAGGGGACACGGAAAGGATGGGGAGAGAGTTAATAGCTGCAGCTGGAGAGGACCCAGCAGACTGCTGAAACTGGGCCTCTTCCCCGGGAGACAGACAATGTTTCTCTTTATAAGATGTAACAGAACGAAAAAACACTTGCCTGCCATCCCGGTCTTTGATGTTGGTAGCTGCAGATGGCGAACTGTCATCCTCCTCCGCGTCAACGGCTGTTCGGGGCCCCTCAATAAATGGTGGAGGAACCAGCTCAGATGGCACGGGAGTAGGCATGTCCAGGAATAATTCAATTCAATTCAACTTTATTTATAGAGTGCCATTTCACACAACAGTCATCTCATTGCACTTTCAACAGTAGGGGAAACCCCCACAATTGCAGAAAGACCCCAGCAATCAGGCGATCCCCTGTGAGCAAGCGCTTGGCGATGGTGGAGAGGAAAAACTCCCTTTTAACAGGAAGAAACCTCCAGCAGAACCAGGCTCAGGGAGGTGCAGTCATCTGCTGCGACTGGCTGGGGGGGTGAGGGGATAAAGAACATGAAAAGAACAGACATGTAGAGAGCAAACAGCACGACGGGGACTTAATCTATGGGAGAGAACAAACAGATGTTAATGACCAGCAAAAATATTTCATTGAGAGTGAAGAAAGGAGTGAAGCCCAGTGCATTGTTGGAGGTCCCCCGGCTGTCTAAACCTATTAGCAGCATTACTAAGGGAGGGTTCAGGAGCACATGATCCCTCCCTAATTATAGGCTATATCAAAAAGGAAGGTTTTAACCCTATTCTTAAAAACAGAGATCGAGTCTGACTCCTGAATCCAGATTGGCAGCTGGTTCCACAGGAGAGGAGCTTGATAACTGAAGGCTCTGCCTCCCACTGTACTTTTGGAGATTCTAGGTATTACAAGTAATCCTGCATTTTGGGAGCTTAGTGCCCTGTTAGGACGATAGGGTAGTATCAGATCTTTTAAATAAAAAGGGGCCTGATTATTTAGAGCTTTGTAAGTGAGAAGAAGGATTTTAAACTTAATTCTAAAATCTGTGGGAAGCCACTTAAGGGAGGCCAGAACCGGAGAGATATGATCTCTCTTTCTAGTACCTGTTAAAACTCTTGCTGCAGCATTTTGGATCAGCTGAAGACTTTTTAAAGATGTTTTAGGACAGCCTGATAATAAAGAGTGACAATAATCTAATCTAGCGCTAACAAAAGTGTGGATCACTTTCTCAGCATCACTCTGAGACAAGATGCTCCTAATCTTGGCAATATTACGCAAATGATAGAAGGCAGTCTTAGAAACAAGTTTAATATGTGAATTGAAAAAACAAATGTTGATCAAAAATAACTCCAAGGTTCCTCACAGAACTATTCAGAGAAAGAGTAACCACATCCAAACTAAGAGTTTGATTTGGAAAGGTATTTCTAAGGTTTTTTTGGACCAACTATAATGACTTCAGTCTTATCTGAATTTAATAGCAGGAAATTACAAGCCATCCAAGCTTTGATTTCCTTAAGACAGGTCTCTAACTTGGCTAATTGATTGCTATCATCTGCCTTCACTGACAGGAATAATTGTGTGTCATCTGCATAACAATGAAAATGTATACAGTGCTTTCTAATAATGTTGCCTAACGGAAGCATATATAAACTAAAAAGGATAGGGCCTAGCACAGATCCCTGTGGAACTCTGTGACTGAGCTTTGAGTTGGAAGAAAACTCAATATTAACATGAACAAACTGGAACCTATCAGATAAATAAGATCTAAACCACTGCAACGAAGTTCCATTAAGTCCAACATAGTGTTCTAATCTATCAAGTAGAATATTATGATTGATGGTATCAAAAGCTGCACTAAGGTCTAAAAGGACAAGTACAGAAACAAGTCCATTATCAGATGCAATAAGGAGGTCGTTAGTGACCTTCACTAAGGCTGTTTCAGTGCTATGATGGATTCTAAACCCAGCTTGAAACTCTTCAAATAAACCATTTCCCTGCAAGTGGTCAAATAATTGCGTAGCAACAACTCTTTCTAAGATTTTTGAAATGAAAGGGAGATTAGAGATTGGTTTATAGTTAGCTAAAACTCCCGGATCCAGCGTTGGCTTTTTGAATAAGGGTTTAATTACAGCAGTTTTAAAAGCCTGTGGTACATGGCCTAATGTTAATGAAGAATTGATTATATATAGAGCTACCAATAAATGGGAAGACTTCTTTAAATAACCTGGTAGGAAAAGGGTCTAAAAGACAAGTTGAAGGCTTGGATGAGAAAATTATTTTATATAATTCTAAAAGGTCAATTGGAGTAAACTCATCCAAACAGATATCAATTGAAGGAGTTGTAGTAGTTACTGTATTTAAGTTAATGGTGGGAAGAATCTGACTGATTTTATCTGTGATAGATGAAATTTTATTATTGAAAAAGTTAATAAAAGTCCTGACTAGTAAGCTTTAAGGGAATGCTAGGATTGACAGAGTGCTGACTCTTTGTCAGCCTGACTACAGTGCTGAAAAGAAACCTGGTATTATTCTTGTTCTCTTCTATTAATGCAGAATAATAACTTGTTCTAGCTTTTCTAAGAGAATTTTTATAAATTAAAAGATGATTTCTCCAAGCTAGAAAGCTTGGGATCAGTCCGCCATGGTCTCCGCCTTTGACCGTCACCTGATCCACATAGCACCGGATTCCCATGATCCCTCCTGCAGGTGGTGAGCCCACTGGAGGGCGGACCCATGTAACTCCTTCGGGCTGAGCCCGGCCGGGTCCCATGGGTGGAAACCCGACCACCAGACACTAGTCATCGAGCCTCTCCCCCAGGCCTGGCTCCAGGGTGGGGCCCCGGTAACCCCATACCGGGCGGGGTACACTGAATCCTTGATATAGAATTTATCATGAGAGTCTGTTGGATCGTTCTTAGTCTGGCCCTTCACCCAGGACCAGTTTGTCTTGGGTGACCCTATCAGAGGCAAATTGCCCTGGACAACATAGCTCCTGGGATCACTGGGGCACGCAAACCCCCCCACCACGATAAGGTGATGATCCATGAGAGGGATCATCTCTGATCTCATCTCTGTTGTTTGCAGATGATGTTGTCCTGTTGGCTTCATCCAGCAATGACCTACAGCTCTGGCTGGGGTGGTTTGCCGCTGAGCGTGAAGCGGCTGGGATGAGAATCAGTACCTCTAAGTCTGAGTCCATGGTCCTCAGCCAGAAAAAGGTGGCTTGTCCTCTCTGGGTTGGGGACAGGCTCCTACCCCAAGTGGAGGAGTTTAAGTATCTTGGGGTCTTATTCACGAGTGAGGGGAAAATGGAGCGAGAGATTGACAGACGGATTGGAGCAGCATCTGCAGTGATGCGGACGTTGTACCGGTCTGTTGTGGTGAAGAGGGAGCTGAGTTCTAAGGCAAAGCTGTCGATTTACCAGTCAATCTACGTTCCTACTCTCACCTATGGTCGCGAGCTTTGGGTAATGACCGAAAGAACAAGATCGTGGATACAAGCGGCTGAAATGAGCTTTCTCCGTAGGGTTGCTGGACTCAGCCTCAGAGATAGGGTGAGGAGCTCAGTCATCCGGGAGAGGCTCAGAGTAGAACCGCTGCTCCTCCACATTGAAAGGAGTCAGTTGAGGTGGTATGGGCATCTGATTAGGATGCCTCCTGGACGCCTCCCACTTGAGGTGTTTCGGGCACATCCCTCTGGAAGGAGATCCCGGGGCAGACCCAGGACTCGGTGGAGAGACTATGTCTCCCAGCTGGTCTGGGAACGCCTTGGTATCCTCTCTGAAGAGCTGGAGCAGGTGGCTGGGGAGAGGGAAGTCTGGGCTTCTCTGCTTGAACTGCTGCCTCCGCGACCCGGACCTCAGGAAAAGCGGTAGAAGATGGATGGATGGATGGATGGATGGATTTCTCCAAGCTAAATAGATTTCATCTACCCAATACCCTGGGGACCCAATATCCTGGAGATCCTCTTGGTGACGGGAGGAGACGTCTCGGTGACAAGGGCTGCGGCAGAAGCGGAGTGGGCGCAGACTGGCTTGACAACTGGCACAGGGATAGGCTTCGCCACATGAGTCGTCGGGCATGACACCAGGGATACGGCCACCGATGAGATGAAGGGCTTCTTCAGGCACTCTAATGCAGGATGACTCATACGCTGTGTTGTTGGCTCCTCCAAGACCTCTGGCTCCTCCTGCGTCTGGCGACTTCCTCTCGAGGTCGGCAGAGAATTAGGGGAGACAGAGGGAAAAGGTTGAGAAGCAGGGACAGCAGCTGATAGGGGAGCGCCAGAGGATTGTAAAATCTGGAGCTCCTCTACAGGAATCAGGCTAACCACCTCAGGAGAGAGAGCAACAGAATGGAGAAGGACTTGCCTGAATTCCTGACAGGTGATGACGTCAACTGCTGTCTCGGTGTCCTGCTTCGTCTCCCCGGGTGTTGGACGGGACGTCTGGTGGGGAGAAGACGACATCGGCCCGGGAAGTGGATTGTGGGCTCTCGGCCTCCGGGAGCACTTCTTAGATTGCCGGGGTTGCGCTGCGGAGGACACTCTCACTACTTCCTCAAAACGCTGTCGTGACTCGCAGATTTGGGTGAGCAGTGGCGTCAGCCCCAGGTATCTCCATAGGCTGGGGCATATCTGGATCACCCCAACAGCGATGTCCAATAAACAAAAATTACTTTCCGGAGAGTGGGTGGCATGAGCCCTGGAAGTGAAGTCCATGCTCGGCCACTGCGCACTCCTCCGGGCTCAGTCCGAAAACTGAAAAGTCTATGGTGAACTGCTCAAACAAAGGTGGGTGAAAAACACAAAAGATGAAAAAACACACATACTTAACACCTCCGCTGGGTTTCTATTTCTGGCTGGATTATACTGTCGTGATTTCCTGCCTTTCTAAGGCAGGAGAGACTGAAATGCAAACGCAGGAGGATGTTCTGTGTATTTATTGAACAAAACGTGATGAAACAGTCCAAACAAACAAACAGGCAAACGTGTACAATGAGGAATCACTGGGATATATGCACCGGACGCCCCTCAGCTCCAGGTGAGTACATACAGAGAAAACCCAAGGCACTGCAGACATAACTGCCAGCAGGGGGAAACAAACGAGAAGACCCAATGCACTCCAGCCGTAACTGGAAGCGGGGGGAAACAAACAGTACTCACCGAGCCGGGAACAGAGCAGTCTGTAGTGATAATCCCAGAAAGACAATGCAGAAGACAATACAGATGACAATAATCCAGATGACAATAATAATGTGCAATAATCCGGCAAACACAAATGGGAAGACAGAGCTTAAATAACACTAGACATAATGACCCAAGTGATTGCTGGTGTGAGTGAGTGTATGAGTGCGAGTAGGAATGTGTGGGCGTGTGTTGAGCTGAGTGAGTGCAGGTGTGAAGGAGAGTGTGCTTGTATGTGTGCATGTGTGTGTGTGAGTGTGGGTGTGTGGACCTGAGCAGGCAATGACAGATTGGAATCACCTGTCAGTAGTAGACAGGAGAGAGAGGCGTAGCTGTCAGACAAAATTAAACACAAAACCAAATGCAGACTAAGAAATAATACAAATGACTCAAAAGATAATCAAATGGCTAAGAGCAAATAATAAACACCAAAAATACAACAGAACATGGCTAAACAATGAAACACAATATGGAACTCAAAAGGTAACCTAAAGTACAGATTAACAGAGGAACAGAAAACAGCCTCGAAGCCGAGCTTGGGAGAACCCCCAGCTTGGTTCATGACAGCCGTGAACTCTCATGACTAGTTCCACCTTCTTGGTGACATTCCAACCCAGCAGGTTGTGAGAATAAGCCTGTTTTATGACTGTTATCCAGAATTGGTATTTCTGTCCTTTATAATGACTTGTGGCCAGGAATTTACCAATGCAGCACACGCCACCGCCTGGACTGGTGACGTGTGGTTTAGGACCAGTAGTCACTAATCATGAACAATATGGAAGTCTTTCGAAAGCATGCTGTGACATTACAGTGATGTCAGCACTCGTGTCTATTTTAAAATCCACAGGGCTGCCATTCAAGGGTAATTTCACAAGCCCCTAATTTTCTGATCCAGGCTGCTCTATTATAGCTGGTGTGACTTCAGTTACCGCAACCAGGAAAAATGCATCTTCTTGGTGTGGAGTATCTGAGGTTACAGCCATTTTTCTCAATGTTTGTGATTTGCAGGCTACAGCAAAATCCATCCATCCATCTTCTACCAGGGTACACCCTGGACAGATCACCAGTCCATCGCAGGGCCAAGCTACAGCAGAATGTCCCATCTTATTACATTTTCTGCACCTCTTATGCTTAGCTGGGCAAACTTGTGTCTTTTCATGCTGTTTGTTGCAATGGTGACAGGTGGCAAGGTGTTTGGAATCACCATATTATTTTTTCCTCCACTCCCTGGTGGTGTCTTTTTTGATTTGAGGAAAATGTTTATTTTTTTCTTATAGCGTCCACTGCACAGTTGGCTTGCATGGCAGTATTTTGCTGTTTTATCTGTTCACTCTGGCGAGCTATTTGAATAGCCTTCTCTAGTGTAAGTGCTGGCTCCAGCAGCATTTTCTGTGAGACTTCATTGTCTGATATGCCGATCACAATTCTGTCTCTAATTTATTTATCTTTGGTGCTTCCAAACTCACAATATTGTGCCAGTTCGTATAAACTTCTAATAAAAGATTCACCAGTTTCTTCGGGTTTTGTACCCGCTTGTGGAAACAGGCCCTGTCATGAATTACATTCCGCTTCGGCACAAAATGGCTACTCGTCGTCGGCCTCCGTCGGTCTATGATGACCATGGAAGAGAATCCTAAACGTCTACTCTGCTGGAACAGCACCGCCTGTGGCTGAACAGGCCGATGCGCGAATGACAGTCCCTGTCACACAGGTCACACTTGTGGGTGGTCTCCGTGCTGCTGGGTCTGTGGCGGTTCTTCCTGCGGGTCCTTTTTTCATCTGCTGCACGGTGGGCTGCACAGTGGCGCAGTGGTTTAGCACTGTGGCAGCACAGTTTTACCCTCGGCCGGGGGATCGCGGGGATCATGAGATCGTGGGTTCGATCCCAGCCCCGCTTCGGCACAAAATGGCTACTAAATTTCTCCATTACTGTGGCGCAGTCGAACTCCGGAGGGACTCTCCCATCACCGTCTTTGTCGCTAACGTCAGGGCTGTCAAATGTGAAGGAATCGCAAATTGCCTCTGCTTCTTTCCCCATAGTGTAGAGAAGAGTGTTTATTTGAACCTCGCTGCTCTCTTTACCCAGCTTGAAGGCCACGTGAAAGTGCTCAAAGTGGCGGTGCCAAATCCGCCACTCAGCAGGGCAGGTGAAGTTGAACGGTTCGGGTGGGCCAAACTTTGCCATTACTCACTCTGTTGTTGGCTGTCAGTCAAGCACTTCTGACACCATGTCATGGATGGCATATATCGGACAACAACAGACTTCCAGTGTCTCTTTTAACTGCCTTTATTAACAGCTCTGTAACATGTTGCAGTGACTACAAATTGTGTCGGTATCTCTATAATGATGGCATCGTCAAGCAGCTCTGGTAGCCTGTAGGCTCTCGTCACAGCATCAGTGTTGTAAAAGCAGAGTTGTAAGCTACATGGGAGTGCTAACACTTTACTATTTTTTGCTTTTACCTAGTGGGTGTCTGCTGTATTAGAATAGGATTTATGCATTATGATGCCTGATAATTCCATTTAACATTGATGGGGGTTGAATGTAGTCTAGCATAATCTTGTATGAAATTACATTTATTGAGAGATGAATAAAAATAAAAGTGGATTATGATTATTTAATATTGAGGGAGATTGCAGGATGTGTTGTGGACATGCAGAGGCGGAGCTGAGCTCTGGTCTGTGTTATATCTGTAAAACGGGGACAGTGGAGGGGGTGACTGTGCTGAACGGTAGCTTTATTAGCACAGCTAGTAGCACGTGGAGCAGTACACCAATAGCTAACTATGCTAGCAACAAAAGGGTACAGGCTACATGTTGGCTAGAGGCGGAGGCCAAAGAGGCTAGGCTGCCGCCAACAGTCCCCTATTATAGGCACGGTGTGGTGATGTCATTCGTGCCTGTGCCATCACGTCCATGCTGCTTGTTGTAATGTGGCAGGGGTGTCCAATCATGTACCATGGAGGGCCAAGACCTTGCAGGCTTTACCTCCAACCATTGTCTTCAACAGCAGATTTCACTGAATTTCTTCCCACTGATTACTGTAAAGTGAAAACACCTGCTGAAGAGACTGGGTAGAAGAGAAAACCCGCAGGGTCTTCGCCCTCCATGGCACACGATTGGACACCCCTGTAATATGGGAACATACAGCATTCTGCTCCAGCACAAATTAACATATGATAATAATCCTAATCACTGTAGTCATAAACCTAATCACCGTTATCACCTGTGTTGTAAATGGTCTGGACTTTGTAACTTAATTGTAGAAAGAATGTCACTGCTAGTTAAAGCATCACTATATAAAGTTTTCACCTTAAAGCAGCACTATGTAACTTTCCTGTTCCCACAATGTTTTATGTCCCAATAGCCAATCACAGGGTGTTGTTAGTTGGTAGCTAAAGTTGACCAGTGTAACCCAGGCTGTAGAACCTGCAGCTTTCATTTGCAGTGCTCCTATCATGAACAGAAATGCTACATATTGCTGGTGAAGTAGATGAACTCAGGCTACTACTGGGTGGTAAACCAGCTCATCCACTATACTACAGTCTTAATTTTTGTGTGTGTGTGTGTGTGTGTGTGTGTGTGTGTGTGTGTGTGTGTGTGTGTGTGTGTGTGTGTGTGTGTGTGTGTGTATGGTAGTCAGCACAGCAGTGGAAACAGTGGATTTGTTGAACACAGCACCCAGCAGAGCTCCTCCATCCGCAATACAAAAAAAGTGCACCCAGCAGAGTGGTGTAGGTGTTTCTGTGCCCCACTGGTGTCATTAGGAACAGAGCTAATGCCAATACTTGTCCCCTCCCATTGCTCAGGTTGCGTGTCTGTGCAATTTTAATTTGCCAGTTTAGACCCCTTCCTGAAAAAAAGCCATCATGTACTGTACATGTTATGTTTGTATATAACGCATTCCTTCTGAAAGGCCCTGTCATGAGTGGTTAGCACTGTGGCAGCAGTTTACCCTCGGCTGGGGGATCGCGCGGATCGTGAGATCGTGGGTTCGATCCCTGCCCCCGACCAACAGTGATCTGTGTGGAGTTTGCATGTTCTCCCCGTGTTGCTTGGGCTTACTCCGGGATTTCTCCGGTTTCCTCCCACATACCAAAAACATGCAGGTTAGGGATACGGGGCGCTTGCGCACGCAGCGACCGGCAGCTGGTGGCTTGTCACCAAACTGCAAAACAAATCTACCTACGGGTACAAAATAAGTAATTAAAAAAAAAAAAAAATAAATACTGTGATATACTGTGAAACCACCATAATCTAAAAAATACTGTCATACAAATTTTTGGTCAAATCACCCAGTGCTAAATCAACATGCAAAAACATGCACATACCATACAGCAAGAACCTCCACATCAGTATTCTACTGTGATATGGCACATGTTGTGAACTACCACTGTACAAATGCTGTAAAGCTGAAGTGAATGTACTAAAAACTGAAATAAATGTACCATCCACTGAGGTGATGTTCATCCCAAAGCCATGCTCTGGGTCTCCCCTGATGTGACACAGTCTGGGTCTGGACCAGCGGTCCCCTTTGGAGGCTTTGGCCAGAATCTGCAGGTCCATACCCATCAACACTGCCTGAAGAAAAGAGTCAACAACATTATGTAAAGATCAATGTCAGTATCCCACTCAAGGGTCAAACCACGAGAAATCAATCTGTGCCTCTCATCTGATGCGGTCAGAATTAGATGATTGGTGGCCCAGTAATGGTCAGATTAAATATCCCAATTTAAAACAAGAAAAAATATTTACAGATGCCTTGATCAAGCTCCCAATCCGATACTTGAGATCGGATCAGGACATCCCTAATTAACACCCTCCATACACTGTTGCCTAAATTAATGGATCAAATACGGAAAGAAAACTACATTAACTAGAAAGTGTTCAGATCCTTCACCAACATTCAAACCAATTGGTGACCCTTCTACAATGCATGGATCCACACTAGATCCTGAGTAATGTCTGGATCTGCAGCTTGTTCTACAAATTTAGGCTACGTGTCCACCAACTGCATAAAAACCCTCTGGACCTGTTTTTTGGGCATTTTACAGGTTGTTTTAAAAGAAAGGTCTCAGCCCTGTATCCCAGCAACCACCTGACCTGTCACTCACAGCTTGTCCTTTCCCACATTTTGCAGTAAATCTAAACTACACTAATCCACATAAATCCACATAATCCACATGACAGCATTTTTGGGATTTCCACAGCAGGTAGAAAGCAGTTGTAGAAGTTATGAAGGCAATAACACACCTTGGCAAGTCACTTAGACACAAATTCGCACCTGGTCACATCTTTTTCAATTACTTTACATGTAATTGCACCACGTGGACAAATTTGTGCTTTCATGTTTGGCCTAAATGCATCTTTGGAGAAGTGAAAGATAAATCCTGGATTAGCCCATTGTTTTGGGACAAAATTTAATAGTTTTTTTGTGGCCCTAGTGCCATCTTGCTGCCAAATTTCATACAATCTGGGTCACAATTTTTTGCATAACTTGAATGAATGAATGAATGAATGAATGAATGAATTGAATGAATGAATTTATTTACTTTGCTAACAGACAGAACTTCCTCAAAGTAACATTGGTTTACTGGGCTGGATGCTTAACTGACTGGTTGACTGAGTGGACTGGGTTGGTTGAAGCACTAATGCTACAACGTAGTGGCCACAAATAAACAGCCAACTAACATTAACTAAATTAATGAAATATGTGACAGCAGAGATAAATTAAGTTCATTTCAATTCAGCTTTATTTATACAGCGCCACATCACAACAGAAGCCGTCTCGCGGCACCGCAAATGCAGAGAAAACCCCACAATCTCAGAAAAACCCAGCAATCACATGATCCCCTATGAGCAAGCACTTAGCAACAGTGGAGAGGAAAAAATCCCATTTAACAGGAAGAAACCTCTAGCAGAACCAGGCTCAGGGAGGGGCAGTCATCTGCTGCGACTGGCTGGGGGTGAGGGGATAGAGAGGGTGGAGAGGACAGACATAAATAACATAACAGTGAGAAGCCAAGTACATTATTGGAGGTCAACCAGCAGTATGAATCAAATAACAGCAGAACAAAAATGGGGTTAAGAGACACAAAATCCCTCCTTAATCGTAAGCTATATTAAAAAGGAAGGATTTTACCCTGTTCTTAAAAACATAGACCGAGTCTGACTCCCGGACCCAGAGTGGTAACTGGTTCCAGAAAGAAGGAGCTTGGTAGCAGAAGGTTCTGCCTCCCAGTGTACTTTTGGAGAATTTGGGCACCACAAGTAATCCAGCATTTTGGGAGCATAATGCTCTATTAGGATGATAAGGTAATATCAGATCCTTTATATATAGGGGGGCCTGATTATTAAGAGCTTTGAAAGTGAGAAGAAGGATTTTAAACTTGATTCTAAATTCTATGGGAAGCCAATGAAGGGAGGACAGAACCGGGGAGATATGATCTCTTTTTCTAGAACCAGTTAAAACTCTAGCAGCAGCATTTTGAATCAATTGAAGATTTTTTAAGGATATTTTAGGTCAACCAGATAATAGTGAATTACAATAATCTAATCGAGAGCTGACAAAGGCATGAATCAGTTTCTCAGCATCATTCAGAGACCAGATGCTCCTAATCTTGGCAATATTGCGCAGATGATAGAAGGCAGTCTTAGAAACAAATTTAATATGTGAATTAAAGGACAGATCTTGATCAAAAATAACTCCAAGGTTCCTCTCAGAACTATTCAGAGTGAGAGTGGCGGCATCTAAATTAAGGGCATGATTTGGGAAGGAATTTCTAAGATGTTTTGGACCAACAAGAATGACTTCAGTCTTATCTGAGTTTAACAGTAGAAAATTACAAGTCATCCAAGCTTTGATGTCCTTAAGACAGTCATCTAACTTGGCTAATTGATTACAATCATCGGGCTTCATTGACAGGTATAGTTGTGTGTCGTCTGCGTAACAGTGAAAACGTATACAGTGCTTTCTA
Source organism: Pholidichthys leucotaenia (assembly GCA_020510985.1). Lineage (NCBI taxonomy): Eukaryota > Metazoa > Chordata > Actinopteri > Cichliformes > Pholidichthyidae > Pholidichthys > Pholidichthys leucotaenia. The sequence goes on from CM035847.1 coordinate 98,159,230, forward strand.
ATGATATTGCCTAAAGGAAGCATATATAAACTAAAACGAGTAGGGCCCAACACAGATCCCTGTGGAACTCTGTGACTGAGCTTAGAGTTGGAAGAAAATTCATCACTGATGTGAACAAACTGAAATCTATTGGACAAGTAAGATCTAAACCACTGCAACGGAGTTCCATTTAGTCCAACAAAGTGTTCTAATCTATCAAGTAGAATGGCATGATCGATAGTGTCAAAGGCTGCACTAAGATCTAAAAGAACAAGAACAGAGACAAGTCCATTATCAGATGTGATCAGGAGGTCTTTAGTAACCTTGACTAAGGCAGTTTCAGTGCTGTGATGAACTCTGAACCCAGATTGAAACTCCTCAAACAAACCAACTCCCTGCAAGTGCTCAAACAATTGCGCAGCAACAACTCTTTCCAAGATTTTTCAAATGAAAGGCAAATTAGAGATTGGTCGATAGTTGGCCAAAACTCCCGGATCGAGCGTCGGTTTTTTTGAATAAGGGTTTAATTACAGCAACTTTAAAAGCCAATGGTACATAACCCAGAGTTAAAGAAGAATTAATTATAAGAAGAATACAACTACCAATAATTGGGAAGATAACCTTAAATAACCTGGTAGGAATAGGGTCCAAAAGGCAAGATGAAGGCTTAGATGAGGAAATTATTTTATCCAACTCTAAGAGGTCGATTGGAGTAAACTTATCTAAACAGATATCAATTGAGGGAGTTGTAGTAGTTAATGTACTTGAGTTTACGGTAGGAAGAATCTGACCGATTTAATCTCTAATAGATAAAATATTATGATTGAAGAAGTTCAGAAAGTCCTGACTAGAAAGCTCAGGGGGGATGCGAGGATTGACCGAGTCCTGGCTCTTTGTAAGCCTGGCTGTAGTGTTGAAGAGAAACCTGGGGTTATTCTTGTTCGCTTCTATTAATGCAGAATAATAGCTTGATCTAGCTTTTCTAAGAGATTTTTTATAGATTAAGAAATGATTTCTCCACGCTAAATAGAATTCATCTAAATTAGTAGAACACCATTTCCTTTCCAGTTGACAAGTCTTCTGTTTTAAGCCACAAGTTTCTGAGTTAAACCAAGGGGTTAGAAATCTCTGGTTAGACTTTTTCTTTTTTAAAGGGGCTACCAAATCTAGAGTCCGATGCAGAGAGGCTGTAACACTATCAACCATGCTATCAATTACATTTAAATCCCAATACCAATCTCTTAGTTTCATGGCTGATGTCTAAAGCGCTGACAAGCATCAGCTGATTGAGTGAGATGGATGCTTTCACATTGCCTTAATGCTTTATGTCAATACTTGGGTTTGGAGAGAGGAGCAGGTATCTCTTCTTCTTCTTTTAGATTTGATTGGCAGTTGGCAACCAGCTTACAGGTGCATTACCGCCACGTACTTCACTCTATATCATCACTCCATAAGTCTGTCTTTCAACCTATTATCGATGCTGTTTCTTCACTCTATATATAATTCAAGAAATCTCTGTCTGTCTGTCGAGCAGGTATCTCTTTGAACAGATGCTGAGTACAGAAGAGTCGATCAGATGCCTTTTTCTGGAGCAAAGCTGACAGGAACTGAAGGAGCAGGTGACCAGTGAGAGAACATCTTCTGTTCTGTCACTGCTCTCACTCTTGCTGTCTTTCATACATTTAAATATAGATATGGGGCGGGGGAGGGGGGCTGAAAAGTTCATAGTGGTCAAATTTGACCAAATGTGACTTATATAAAACTAAATCAGGGATGAGCATCTATGTGCCATGGAGGGCCAAGACTCTGCAGGTTTTCTTGCCAGGCAGTCTTGAAGGCAGGTATTTTTTACTGATTAGCAATTACCTAGATACCAAACAACATCTGACCCAGCTGTGACCCACATCTGAGCCAGATGTGAAATATTTGGCCCATATGAGGCCCAGAAGTGCTTGCTATCTGGGTAGTGGGAAGGAATTCAGTGAAATCACCTGGAAAGAAAACCTGCAGGGTCTTGGCCCCATGTATCCCATGCATCCCATGCAGTTTTGGTTTTCAATAAAAGAAAATCTGGACAAACGGGGTTGTTAGGAGCCATCTTTTTAGACTTACGTAAAGCCTTTGATACGGTCTTTCTAAACTATCAGGATATAAACTGTCCATGAATACCCTTAGCTGGTTAAAATTATATCTGGTCGCTCCCAGTGTGTGCGCATAAACAATACTGTATCCCAATCAAAGGCATGCACCATGGGAGTACTACAAGGTTCAATTTTAGGCCCACTCCTTTTTACTTGTATATTAATGATTTGTCATCAGTATGTGAAGAGGATATAAAAACAGTCATCTACACACATGGGAAGGATGCCAAACAAGTGGCTGACAAGTTAATGATAGCAATGGAGAAAGTGTCAAAATGGCTTAATCAATCATGCCTCACTTTGAATGTAGGGAAAACAGCGACCCTGCATTTTACCAACAAACAAAATCCTACGCACTATCCGAGCATAACTACAAATGGAGCAAATATAGAAAATGTAACAGAGTTTAAGTATTTGGGCATCACATTAGATCCCACGCTCAGCTTTAAAACGCACATAAAATGGATGAGCTGCATTCTGAAATATAACCTTGCAAGCTTTTGATGCCTCAGAAACTCACTCTAAAAAGATCAAAAACCTTTCTGAATGCCACGATTTTGACACATTTCCTGCTGCATCTCATGCTAGTCACAAGCCAATAGTATGACTCTGAAACCCTTGGAATCTCTGTATAAGCAATCCATCAAAATCCTGGATAAGACACAACGGTATCACCATTGTGGTATATTTGCCAAACACAAGATGTTAAGCTTTGAAAATATGATCATGTATGCAAAATACTGCTAGTTTTTAAAATTATCCATGGTTCTGGACCCCCACCTCTTAAGACTTTTGTGTACTTAACTTCTGAACAAAATACCAGAGTAACAAGGACTTCCTCTAGGTGACATTGTTGCATCCCCCTATGTAAAACTGCTTTTCGACAATCAACCTTCTCATACAAAGCTATAACGGAATCGAACAAGCACCCCACGGCATGGAAGACCAGAACAAGTTACAGAGACTCTTCCACAGAGACTAAAAAATTGATTTTAAGTAATCAAGCCTGCCAGCATTGACTCTCTCCCTTAAATGCCATTTGAAATTGTACTCTTAAATTGTTTTTATGTGTGCTGTTTCTCTTATCTTTTTACCTTGTCAACTTACTCCCTGCTTGTTTCACGGTCAACAGTTTCTGAAATCCGACCTGAATTGCTTTCTGTATGTGCTATTTTTCTTTTAATATCTTCCTGCCTGCCTCAAGGACTGCAGATGGACATTAGTGAGAATACTATAATCTGGTACAGAACATCTTTACCTTGTGTTTAATGTTTTTTCTGTACATGGTCCCTGACAAATAAACCAATAAACTATAACTATAGCTACGTATGTGGCTCGTAATTGCCAATTCTTGATCTATATTAAGGGTCAAAAGAAAATAAATCATTTCTAGAGAAACTACATTATAGATACATGCTCCACCAAAACAACAAGTCAAAAGAACGGTAACGTTGTTTTAAAATCTCTTACTGGTTTTATTTCTTAATTAGGTTGGCATCTCTAAAATCTTATGAGAAACAGTGCTGTTGTGGTGGACACACACATGGGACCTGTTTTGTGGCTCACATTTTAGGTCAGAACAAAGGCAGGAAGCTGCAGGAATCTTAGCCTTGGTATGCAAGGCTTGAGACTGTGGGGGGTTCAATTAAAGGATTAAGGAAGGGATGCATTGGAGACAGTGGAAGTGATATCACGGAGAGAAATGCATTGTGACTGTCTTTATAATGCAAGGTGGTCTGTGTGACATGTGATCTGTGAAGTGTGAAGTTCCTGATATTTAAGGACGAGAGTTTACTGTGTCATTCTCTTTCTCTGCTTTGAGATGATGGTGTTGTGAATAAAACTGACTTTGAGAGAGAACTCTGCCTCGTCATTTTCACATCACCACACTGTGATGTTTTACCTTTTACTCAAAGAATGTAACTGATTGACTCGCTGTAGCTACAAATTGGACCTGTACATTTGATATAGTAGCAATAGTCTGATGGTTGTCTGTTTAATTACAAGAAATAATCTGTATCAATGCATTCAAAAATGTTTGGTTTATTTTTGCCACAGTGTTACCACAGCAGCTGCATATATCTTTTTAAAAAGCACCACATGACAGTTGGAAATGGTCTGTACACCATGTTGTGATGGATGTGATAGTAATCAATTAGCCAAGTTAGAAGCCTGTCTTAAGGAAATCAAAGCTTGGATGACTTGTAATTTCCTGCTATTAAATTCAGATAAGACTGAAGTCATTCTTGTTGGTCCAAAAAAACCTTAGAAATACCTTTCCAAATCAAACTTTCAGTTTGGATGCGGTTACTCTTTCTCTTAATAGCTCTGTGAGGAACCTTGGAATTATTTTTGATCAAGATCTGTCCTTCAATTCACATATTAAATTTGTTTCTAAGACTGCCTTCTATCATTTGCATAATATTGCCAAGATTAGGAGCATTGTCTCAGAGTAATGCTGAGAAACTGATCCATGCTTTTGTTAGCTCGAGATTAGATTATTGTAATTCTTTATTATCAGGCTGTCCTAAAACATCTTTAAAAAGTCTTCATCTGATCCAAAATGCTGCAGCAAGAGTTTTAACAGGTACTAGAAAGAGAGATCATATCTCTCCGGTTCTGGCCTCCCTTCATTGGCTTCCCATAGAGTTTAGAATTAAGTTTAAAATCCTTCTTCTTACTTACAAAGCTCTAAACAATCAGGCCCCTTTTTATTTAAAAGATCTGATACTACCGTATTATCCTAACAGAGCACTACGCTCCCAAAATGCAGGATTACTTGTAATACCTAGAATCTCCAAAAGTACAATGGGAGGCAGAGCCTTCAGTTATCAAGCTCCTCTCCTGTGGAACCAGCTGCCAATCTGGATTCGGGAGTCAGACTCGATCTCTGTTTTTAAGAATAGGGCTAAAACCTACCTTTTTGATATAGCCTACAATTAGGGAGGGATCATGCGTTTCTGAACCCTCCCTTAATTATGCTGCTAATAGGTTTAGTCAGCCGGGGGACCTCCAGTAATGCACTGGGCCTCACTCCTTTCCTCACTCTCAATTAAATATTTTTTTTGCTGGTCATTAACATCTGTTTGTTCTCTCCCATAGATTGAGTCCCCATCGTGCTGTTTGCTCTCTACATGTCTGTTCTTTTCATCTTCTCTGTCCCCTCACCCCCCAGCCAGTCGCAGCAGATGACTGCCCCTCCCTGAGCCTGGTTCTGCTGGAGGTTTCTTCCTGTTAAAAGGGAGTTTTTCCTCTCCACCGTCGCCAAGTGCTTGCTCACAGGGGATCGCCTGATTGCTGGGGTCTTTCTGCAACTGTGGGGATTCCCCCTACAGTTGATAGTGCTATGAGATGACTGTTGTTGTGAAATGGCGCTATATAAATAAAGTTGAATTGAATTGAATTGAATATGCATCTAAATGGTATGGCACTTTTAAGGTGATTCATTTTAAGCATTTCACATGCAGTTTCACAGAAAAAGTGTGTGCTGCACAACAAGGCAATGTCAGCGGTAGTGTTGTAGTCAAGACCAAGCAAAAACCTGAGTGCAGAAAGATCAAAACTTAAAGGGGTTGAGACCAAGTCTAAAAAGGTCGAGACAAAGTCATGGTCTCAATCCCTTATTGTTCTGGTCTTACCTTGGTCTTGATAAGGCCTTGACTACAACACTAGTCAATGATGACATCACTGTTCAAAGCCACTAAAATGCATGTAAGGTAGACTAGGGTTGATAGAGGCCAGTGCAGAGTAAGAGAGGTGAGTTCGGTTTTCACTTTTGTCAACAAATCTATGTGTCTTTGCTTTCAGTTGGTCTTTAATACTCCCTTTACATGAGGGTGGAGATCACTGAGAGATTCAAAAATGGCCAGATCTCTAAACTATCTTTCAATGATCACCCATCGATCAAAAAGATCTCTCAATGATCTTTGAATGATCTTCTAGTGATCTCCATGGTCACCATGATTTCCACAAAGTTTTCACTCAATCCCCAACACTCTTTCAATGATCAGCAAAGGGAAGCAATCTTTCAAGTAGCGCTTGACAATTACAGTATACACACGTATAAACACCATGGGAATATCCAGCCATCATACTGCCCAGGAAGGAGACGGGTTCTGCGTCCCAGAGATGAATGTGTTTTGGTGTAAAATGCGTCAACCCCAGAACAAAAGCAAAAGACCTTGTGAAGATGCTGGCTGAAGCTGATAAAAGAGTGTCATTACCCACAGTGAAACGAGTCCTGTACTGGAAAGGATGAAAGGCCACTCAGTGAGGAGGAAGCCATTACTCAAAAAGCGTAAAAAAAACAGATTACAGTTTGGAAATGCACACTGGGAGAAAGACCTTAATTTTTGGAGACATGTCCTGTGGTCTGATGAAACTAAAATTGAACTGCTTGGCGATGATGACCCTTGTTACATTTGGAGGAAAAAGGAGGAAGCTTGCAAGCATCAACTGTGAAGTACAGGGGTTGCAGCATCATGTTGTGGAGGTGTTTTGCTGCAGGAGGGACTGATGCACTTCACAAATATAGCATCAGGAGGAAAGAACATTATGTGGAAATACTGAAGCAACTTCTTAAGACATCAGCAAGGAAGTTAAAACTTGGGTGCGAATGGGTCTTCTAAATTGAGAATGGCCCATAGCAGACTACCAAATTAATGACAAAGTGGATTAAGGACGACAAAGTCATTGTTTTGGAGTGGCCATCACAAAGCCCTGATCATGATCCCCAAATCAATCTGTGCAGAGCTGAAAAGACGTGTGTGAGCTTACAAACCTGACTCTGTTATACCATTTCTGTCGGGAAGAATGGGCCAAAATTCCAGCAATTTATAAGTTTGTGGACGGATACCCAAAACGTTTGACCCACATCATACAGTTTAAAGGTAATGCTACCAAATACTAAGGAAATGTATGTAAACTTCTGACTTTGAAGAAAGTAATAAAAAAAAAATTTGCTAAAAAATTATTTAGCAAATATAAAAATTATTTAGCAAATAGAAATAATTTTGGTAATCCTAACTGACCTAAAACAGCAAAAGTTTAGTCTGATTTAATGTCAAACAGTGGGGAAAAAAAGGTTATGTGTCTTTTTATGTGTATGTAAACTTCTGGTTTTAACTGTATATGCAACAATTTGCAACTTTTCTGTAAAGTTGGGTGATTTGCATGGGCCGCTACATAAACATTTGTCTTTTTATGCCCTACAATAATCATCCCTTAATCTTGTTAAGGTCACTGGAGTGGTGACCTAGTGGTAGAGCATCCACCCAACAACCGGGAGGTCACGGGTTCAAATCCCGGCAGGGTCATACCAAAGACCATATAAAAATGTTACTTCCTGCCTTCTAGCTTGGTGCTCAGCAAAAGTAGAATGGAGGAAGCAAAGTTGGTTATCCACCCACAGGGTGTGCACAAGCCAGTGTACTCCCGGTGCCAGTCCCAAGCCTGGATAAATGGGCAGGGTTGTGTCAGGATGGGCATCTGGCATAAAAATCCTTGCCAAATCAACATGCGGATCATCGCGATATAAGGTGATGATACGTTGTGGTGACCTCAAAAGGGAGCAGCCGAAAGACAAAAAAAAAAAATCTCGTTAAGGTCAGATTGTAAATTTCACATGTGGACAGAAGATCAGAAGTCTCACCAACAGTAACTCTGTTTGGTAGCTTATGGAAAAAGAGCAACTGTGGCTGTGTTCTGTTTGGCTATTTGGGTCACAGTGCCCTCTGAATGTGTATGCTCATTTACTAAAACACTGAAGTAGAAGTGACAAGACATTCTGGTTTACGTCCTGTCTTCATTCAGTACCTGTTCATACTCGTCCCTCCTCAGCACCAGGAGAAAAAGGCGTAAACCACATGACTGGATCTTCCTCACCACCTGTAGCAACAGTTAAAGACAGGAGTAAAAAAGAAGTTTATTGACAATGTGCGACAAAAAAAATATTTTTGTAAACTGGTGTCTCTTTCATGGATGCTGTGGCTTCAAATCAATTTTCCTTCAATGGGGTGCTAGCTTGACACCTGCTGTATAGCAATCAAAACCATCTCACATCATGAGCTCAATTCTCATCTGTTGAACTTGTAAGTCCAATGTTAAACTGTCTGCCTGTATTTCATTTGAGGATACCGGTATAGCTGGTATCCCATAGCTGCTGTTCTGAGGTATACTGCCATCCACCCTCATAGATCTACCTTACAGGTTCTCAATAGGGTTGCAGTCAGGGGATGATGGTGGTCACACCATGATTTTATCTCCTTTGATGCCCAAGGAATCTGTGGTGTTTTTGCAGCATGGGATGGTGTGTTGTCTTGCATGAAAATAATTTAATTTCAGAAGGCAGAGTTCTTGTTCTTGTACCATGGCAGAAAATTGCGATTTAGGAATTCCACATATTTAGCAGAGGTCATTTTGACACCCTCAGGGACCATCATTCCCCCACCCCCTCTCTGACATTTCTGTCTTATTAGGACAGGGTTGTCATTCACCAACCATCCAGACCTCCATCCATTTGGACTATCCAGTGTAGCACAGCATGCATCAGTAAATAAAACTGTTTGAAAATTAGTCTTTATGTATTTCTGAGCCCAGTGCAAACATTTCTCTTTGTGAGCATTGGTTTGGGGTGGCCAAAATGCAGTTTTTGTCAGGTGCAACCTCTGGCAGAACAAGAATAACTGACTCCCACTGACTCCTTTAGGCGGAAACGGACTTCAGTGCAAGTTGTTTTATTAATAGGAGTAATGAATACAGCTCGGGGACTTTCAAACACAAAATGTGCAGATAATGCTAAACACAAGTAAACTGACGAAGAGGGACTGGAGGGAAATACTGCAATGATGCCATGGGGAGAAATGAAAACAGCGGGTATATATAGGGACACAGAAATTAATCAAACCAAGGACAGCTGAGAGCAATTAACTAAACATAACATATGGGAAAGAACCGGCCAAACAGGAAAAAACAAAGAACTCTTTCAAAATAAAAGCCGAGCTAGAGCTAAGGAAAACAGGGAAACAGATGATAACTGAATGCAAACAGTGGCAAACCCCAAAAAACCAACAGAAAACGTGAACATAGTCTCAAATCACGTCCAGGACATGACAGTGCCCCCCCTCCCCTTAAGGGTGGATTACAGTTTCCCCAAAAACAAAACAAAGAACACCCCAATCGGGTGGTAGGAGGGGGACATAGGCACGGTGGGACAAAACAAGAACATAAACAAAGACAAAATTGTTCATCGGGTGGAAGGTCACAGTCCATAGACAACCAGATGAATGAACATGGCACGTCGGGTGGCTCACCAAAGAACAAGGGCCACTAGCCGGAGAAGCAGAATGGATCAAGGGGTTGCCCAGAGTCCATGGGTCCCCAGTCCAAATACGTAACACTGTGAGTACGGCGGCCTCCCCAGTCCAAAGACCACCAGACAGATGAACTCAGCATGTCAGGTGGCCTACCAAAGTCCAAGGACCACCAGACAGAAACGCACGACACGTTAGGTGGCCTACCCAAGTCCAAGGACCACCAAACAGATGAACACGGTGCCATGGGAGCGCTGAACTCAGGAGTTTTTAACACAGGGGCTAACATAGGAACTTTAACCTCAGGAGATAATGACAACATGGGAACTTTAATCTTGGGAGATAATGACAACATAGGAAGTTTAACCTCAGGAGATAATGACAACATAGGAACTTTACCCTCAGGAGATGACAGCATAGGGGCCTTTTGCCCCGAAGAAGACAATATAAGAGCCTTTTGCTCTGGAGACAACAATATAGAAGTTTTTTGCTCAGGAGATAACACAGGAGTCTTTTGCTCTGGAGATAACAATATAGGGGCTCTTTTCTCCGGGGATAACAAAACAGGAGCTTTAAGTTTAGGAGCCACCGGCTGGGGAGCGCTGGCCTCGAATGATGATGATGGAGCGGCATGCTCCGAAGACGGCAACGATGGAGTGGCCTGCTCGGATGGCCCAGGTGGAGTGGACTGTTCAGACGAACACGGTGTGGCGAACCCAGATGATGATGATGATGATAATGATGAAGATGGCTGATGAGCAGCATGCGCAGGAGCATGGAATTCCATCACCGATGCAGCCACCTCAGACAGGGAGGAAAAAACACAGGAGGGTGTCAGGTAAATACAAGAACCAGTAGTGGAGCCAGGTGGAGGAAGGACAGAAGCAGATGGGGGCTGCAACTGGGTTCCCCTGTCAGGAGTAAGGCAAGACTTTTTAAGTACAGATGTTAAAAATACAAAATAAAGTACTTGCCTTAACTCCTGCTCCACTGCCGGTGAGGACCCCGGTGACTCTGCTGCTGAAGAGGTGACTTCCATCTCTGGGAATGATGGAGGGGCTGCAGACGAGGTGCTCTGACATGCAGCAGCGGGCGAGGGCACTAGAGTTGGAGACATGGGAGCTGACACTGCAGCTGTGATGATGGGCGAAACAGCAGATGAGGCAGTTGGAAGCTCAGCAGCAGACATTGATATGATACTGTGGAGGAAAGATGAGCAGCAGCAACAGATGAAGGGAGAGGAGGAGCTGACAGGACAGTGGAAGAAAAACTCTGGAATGAAGAGGAGGCTGATGCTGTGATTCTCTGGAGCGGCAAAGGAATTGCTGCTGAAGAAGTGGAGCTGAATTCCTGCTCCGCTGCTGCTGATGTTGCCACTGCCACTGAGGCTGCCACAGGAAAACCAGGTGAAATGCTCTGTGTGGCAGCAGAGTGCACCTGGTGGGTAGCAGCTGGGATGTGGTGAGGAGCTGGCATCAGGAAACGGCAAGGAGCGGAGGCTGTAGCTGGTGGAAGGCGGAGTGGAGGTACCAGAGCTGGAGGACAGCGTGGACAGAATCCTAGAGCTGCAGGACAGCGAGAAGCTTGAAGTTTCTGCACTGGGGGACACTTCATTGTCGGCACAGGTACAGATGGGGGTGGGCTTCTCACCAGCCCGCGGTGCATATGTTGGAGGTTGGGGACTGAGATAAAGAGCTCGGTGAGTCCTGGGTAGTTCCGCAGGCTGGGGTATGCCTCAATTGCTGCCACCGCGCCTTCCAGGTACCTCAGGGCTGCCTGGGGAGTGTGGGAAGAGTGAGCGTCTGAGATTAAATCCTCAGTTAGTTACGCTGCCCAACACTCGTCCTCATCCAAGCTGTATACACTAAAGTTCGTACTCGGAGAGTCCTTTGGTGGCATCATTCTCTCAGGTACAACCTCCAGCAGAACAGGAATAATTGACACCTTTAAGTGGAATCAGACATCAGTGCAAGATGTTTTATTAATAGGTGTAATGAATACAGCTCCAGGGCTGTCAAACACAAGATGTGCAGATAATGCTAAACACTTACAGGTAAACTGATGATGAAGAGGGACCGGAGGGAAATACTGCAATGATGCCATGGGGAGAAATGAAAACAGCGGGTATATATAGGGACACAGAAATTAATCAAACCAAGGACAGCTGAGAACAATAATTAACTAAACAGTAACATATGGGAAAGAACCGGCCAAACAGGAAAAAAAAACAAAGCACTCTTTCAAAATAAAAGCCGAGCTAGAGCTGAGGAAAACAGGGAAACAAATGATAACTGAATGCAAACAGTGGCAAACCCAAAAAATCCAACAGAAAACATGGACATGGTCTCAAACCGTGTCCAGGACATAACAGTATTATGCAGAACTGCAGGCCTCTGGAGGATCCTGCATCAAGAAGTCCTTGGACTCCGGAGACACCAGCAGCTTCAAATATCTGTTTGCTACTCATCAATGGTACTGGAGTGGTGGCTTAGTTGGTAGCGCATCTACCCCCCCAACCGGGAGGCCGGGATTCAAATCCCGGCTGGATCATACCAAGAGACCATATAAAAATGATACTTTATGCCTTCTAGCTTGGTGCTCAGAATAACAGAATGGGGAAAGGAAAGTTGACGCACAAAGCTACCAGAGGACTGACCCCCACTGTAGCTTTCACTACTTACAGTAGCTGTGTGGCCGAGGGACAGAGATAGGTGCCACCCCTATACACCACATGTTGTGGAAGGGAATTAAATCATCACTGCTCTTTTTCAATCGCAGTTCTTTAATACTATTAATATGCCTCACAGAAACTTTCCTTATTAATCCTTTATCTGACTCAATTTATGTGCACTAAATCGCACACATCTTTTTTATAGTCTGGTGACCCCTTTCATTTTTATGAAATATTGTTTTAATGTATTTTGCAAGACTGTATTTTTTAATCTTCAAAAAGATCTTTTTTTCTGCCCATGTTGCATGAGAAGTGTGACTTGCCTAATAATGTGGACCATGCTCCTCTAAGCAGGTTTTATTTTAAATAGGATCACTTGAAAAAACTAATCAACACACCTGAGACTGATCCCAGTTTCCTAATGAGACAGGAGAAACAAAACTAGCAAAACCAAAAACCAAGTTTCCTAATAGCAGGTACTAAATGAAAATCTTGAAATCTGTGTGCTTCCTTAATGAGTATTTTACAAGTGATTTAAAAAGGAAGATTGTGTGTTTGACAACAAGCAGTGATGGCCAAATAAGGTTTTCTGAAGGACTTAAAGCTTTTCATCAAAATGTCTCATATAGACGAGGCCTCATGTGAAACTTCATTTTCTCTACCAGGCCATCTAGTGGACAAAACATATACAACATGCAGATTTTTGAAAGGGCATTTTTTTTCCATCCATCCATCTTCTTCCGCTTAATCCTTTTCGGGCTGCCGGGAGGGGGGTGGGGCTGGAGCCTATCCCAGCATCTTTGGGCGAGCCCTGGACAGATTGCCAGTCCATCGCAGGGCCAACACATAGAGACAGACAACCATTCACTCTCACAGTCATACCTATGGACAATTTAGAATCCCCAGTTTGATGCCAATTAACCTAGCTTGCATGTTTTTGGCATTTGGGAGGAAACCGGAGAAATCCCGGAGTAAACCCATGCAGACACGGGGGGAACATGCAAACTCCACACAGATCACTGTTGGCTGGGGGCTGGGATAAAACCCAGGATCCCCCGGCTAAGGGTGAGTTACTGTGCTGGCGCAGTGCTAACCACTCCGAAACCGCACTGCCCATTTGCCGCATTTTTTTCCATTTCAACAAATGCAAATAAATGACTACAGTGAATGTGCTTGTGGTACACTCACACAGGGCACAAGAGTGCCTCAGCATAATGATGTGTTATTGTTGTATCCATGCTCTTTGAAACACAACAGACACTCCACTATGCAAATAAAAATAAATTACTAGAATGACCCAGCTGGGATTTGAACCCCAGCTTCCCAATTGTAGGGCAGATATTTTACCTCTAAGCTACTACTTAGTCATGGATAGTTGAGGCTTTCTTGAACACTTGAGCCTTTCATCAAAATGGTTCAAATAGATAAGGCCTTATGTGAAACTTTATTTGCTCTACTAGGCCATGCAGTCGACAAAAAGTATACAGCATGCAGATTTTTACAAGGGCATTATTGGTTTAATGTGTATTTTTTCAATTTCAATAAATGTGCTGTCTTCTAAGAAATATCAATGATCATAAGGGAAAAAAGAAATAATAAAACTGAGGTGACTACAGTGAATGTGTCTGTGTTCTTTTGTGTGCTTGTACTACTTATCCGTTTTTATTAAGAAATAATAAATTTTCAACAGTCTTATACTGTCCCAGTATATTCAACTCTGGCCTTATTCTCATGCAGGGAAGGATAGCAATAGTGCCTCAGCATAATGATGTGTAATAATGATCCAAGCTCTTCAAATAAAAATAAAATGACAAGAATGACACAGCCGGGATTTGAACACAAGCCTCCTGCTTGTTGTGCAGATGCTTTACCACTAAGTCATCACCTCAGCTGCATTAAATAGCCACTATTTGTGAAAAATACATTAATGGGAGAAATGCGCTCAAAATGTTCCCAAACAGGAGAAGTCTGTCTTTTTGCTTCTGCCTCCATGTGAAAATTGTCTATGACAAATCCCTTACACAGTCAAACATGACAACACAAAACGTGAGGGACGGGGATTTCCATTGGGTATCGCTGCTCACTTTATTTCATGTTGCGTGCAAAATCATGAACAGCTTCCTAACCCAGTCACGTGGTCCGATGTCAACACATGTGTCACAATGCACGCCTCGAAATGCGCTTCGCCAAATATTTCCTGGATAAGCTTGGAACACCCCTCGGAGCTCCGGAGCCTGCCTTTCCATCACTAACAAGTACAAACAGGAGGGTGTCATCTAGGCCGTGTGTCCACAGAGTGCATAAAAATTCTCTAATCCTGTTTTTGCAGGTGCTTTACAGCATTTGAAAAAGGTCTCCACCCTGTATCCTATAGCAACTACTTCACCTGTTACTTTCACACGTTTCACACATTAGTTAGTGTTTTAATTGCTCTAAGCCTGGGTATTTTTTGTTGCTGTTGTGAAAACACATGCAGTAGGTAATTTATTTTTTAACAAGGGGAATGGTGGTTGTGGAGGATATTCATAAAGCATACCATGTAAAAATATAATAAAAGATGTCCTGAATAAACTATCTTTGTAGTCTTTATGGGGATGGAGGGTGGCAGGTTGACAGAAGGGAGGATTTTGCTCATTTTGCTGACAAAGGGAATGGCCTTTTTCATTTTTTTTTTCAAAGATTTAGTTATTTGAATGGAGGTTTGATATTGTATTTATTGAAAGAAAAGCTTTTGCAAAGATTTATTTATTTTTGAACAGATGGTATTTATTTTTTTCAATGGAAGTTGCCCATTTTTTGTCATTTACTTTCACATAATTAATAATGAAGACCATGGTCTCTGCGTGAGTTGATAATTTTGGACAAATCTATGGGGCATTAAATATCTCCATGAGTTCATGGGTACTAAAATAAAATTGATATACCAAGTAAGTACAGTAAAGAAATGTATTGTGCTACTTTAGGAGTGCCCTTTTTTTTTTGGTTGAGCATCTGCCTCCCAAAATGTCACTGAGTTTTTGATGTTAAATATTGATCATGGTATCCTTTCAGCCTAATTCTGATTGGCTGGTTACAGAGGTGTGCTGCTGATCAGAGGTGCAGCACTCCAAAACTTTCAGTACACTGAGCACCAAAGACACTCACCGCTAAGAGCGTTTTTGTGCTGAGGGCATTGAGCGCTTTCAACGCTGGCCTACATAGAAAATGAACAGAAAATAGACACTCCCAGTAGAAAGAAAATGCATTTTGTGGACATGAGCATGTAGCATGTCTCACTGAGTGTTTCTGTCTCACAAAGACTGATAAAATGCATGAAAGTTTACTTTTTGAATGAAATTATGAAAAATAAATGAACATTTTCACAATATTCTAATTTTTTCGACTGTACTTTTGCTGCTTGTGGCCACAGATTTCTGTTCTAACTTCATCGGTCCACAGCACGTCAGGCTTATGTAGGTAATACTGGAGTGCTATGACTGGGACACAGGTAATGTTTTCTCCAAAAGACTTCCACGAAGGTCTTTTTTATGTCTGCACAGTGGAGCAATGCACCACTACTTCTGAGTTTGCTACATCTTTCTTCAGGTTTCTGCAGTCTAGTGGGAGTTTTGATTTGCCATTCTGAGTGGCTTATGTGCAGTTTTCTCTGAGAGTTTTCCTTATCAGATCTCATCTTGACCTCCATAGTTCCTCTCAAGTGGATCTTGTGTTTTTAGTAGGTTTTTTTTTTTTTTATTGTTTTTGGTTTCTGTTTTTCTTTTCTGACTTTGTGCTGCTGTGGCAAATGAATTTCACCAGTGTGGGATTAAGAACGTCTTATCTTATCCCTTAATATTTCACAGTGTGGAAACTGCAAGCTGAAAACACTTTGCTATCTTCTCACGAACTTCCCCTGCACTGTGAGTGTCAACAGTTTTCATGTTCAGTGTCTTGCACAGCTGCTTAGAGGAATCCATGGTTGCTGAGTATTGGTACAAGGTTTGAAGAGTCAGATAATTTAAAAGCTTAGAAAGTGGCCACCAAGGTCCAGACCAAGGTTCATGTTTTTGTTCCATTGTCTACATTTGGTCTGGTTAAGTTTGGTTTCACACTGCTCCATTTCCAAGCGAACTAAACAAATTTATGACACATATACGTCTTGTTGTCATGATGACGTTTCTGTTGTCAGCACAGACTGGTAGATTGCAAACATGCCACTCACCCTCCAAGGTGTGTTCTGCAGCTCTGGACACATCGGTAATAACATTTTAAGGGTAATCTGGTTCAGACTCCATCATATTAGTTGGTGAACTAGTTTAGGGAGTCTGGAATATTATCCAGGTCTTCATTAAAAAGGACATTTGTCTCTCTCATGAGCCATGATGATTTTCCAGTGGCAATGCACCCTCCCCGCCCCCCCAAGAATTCTGTCTCATCCTCTTTGAAAATATGTGGTGAGTTTCAGCATTTTTTAATGATTTTTTCAAGTGACTATTTATGCTGGCAACGGCCACATTTCCTCTCTCTGGGGGCTACCACGGCTCATTTTCCATCTTACTGGCTGCCTCAATTTCCTGTTTTTGGTCTGAATGTCTGACCCTTCCAGAAAATTGCTTTGATTTACTTTGATCCAGACTGAGATTACCTCTTCTTGCCGGAACAAATTTTTGGCTCTTTGATCTGGATCATGGATCGGGGGAGGTTTGACATAAAAAATTTTGGTCTGAATCAAACTGGAAAATCCCAAAGTCTGGACCAAATGGGTTAGGTGTAAAAACACCCTCAGAGTGACCAAACTTTTGCAAATGCCACAATTATGATTTTTTTTTTCATTTTTATTAACTTAATAAAATAAAAATTATGCATTAATGTTTGCTTGTAATGTTCTTTTCCCTATGTCCTACAGATTAAAAAAATGCTTGGGACTGCCAGTACTACCTTTCAGCCTGCTGGCATTAAGAGCACTGGCTGGCTGAATTTTTGTTTAAAGACACCCAAAATCAAAATCGACCCAGATACAACTATGGTATCAATATCAAAGTCTCCCTCATTTCCTTCTTGGGTTATCATCATGTTTACAAGAGTTATGGAAAATCTGACTTCTGATCTTGAGGCCAAGGTCACCCAAATCTGAACCCATCCAAGATTTTTCTTAGGTACATATGGCAACAATTTGAAAAGATGACATAATTTCTTTCTCTAGTTTTCGCCTCCACAAGGTTAAGTGTTGATGCTCCCACCCATCTGCTCGGTGGGTGGGGGGGTTACAATACCCCATCAGCTTTTTAGAGACTCAGGAGTACAAAAAATCACCAAAATGTACTATTTGTCAAGGGGTGGCCAAATTTTGGCATCCAACTTTACAGCCTTCAGATGCTCATACATATATGAACAGTTGAGCTGCCTTCTAGAAACTGACCCTGTAGAAGTCCGTGTTGTCCACATATTCCTCGTTGACCTCCAGCACTCGATCTCCCTCCCGGAGGCCACTGTGCTCCGCAGGACTCCATGGCTCCACATCTCTGATCTGCAAGTTCCTGCTCCGGCTGTCCACCTGCAGGTAGAAGCCAAAGCTCTCGCCTTCCAGGCGCTTCAGCTGACACAGTCTGGGCACCAGGCTGGGATTGGGTTCTGCAGGAATGAGTGAGTAAAGATTAGAAGTACTGAGGGGGAAGACTTGTGTTTGTGAAGACATGCTAATGTGAGCTCACCAGGATCATCAGTGATGACCAGAGCTGGATTATCAATCCCTTCCTTTGGATTAAAGGTGAAACTGAAATAAAGAGACAGTGCAGTTGGAGTAATAAACTTATTCAGGAGAACTTTTACAAAAAGAATCATTATTCAAACACCACATGAAAGGTTATTTTGGGCACATCTAATGTAATTCATTCTCATGTCTTTGTTCCCTGCTGGAAAAGCCAGCATGGACCAGCATGATTTGTTGTGTTTTGAAGCTGGTCATACCAGCATACTTTGCTGGTTTGGTGTTGTTTTAGCTGGTGGACCAGCATTGTAATGCTGATCCACCAGCTAAAACAACACCAAACCAGCATATTCCTGCCCCTTAATTACGTCACTGCCACATTTATGCAGTGAAACAGCATAAGTATATAAAATTAAACTGATTAGCAAAAAGCTTTATCTTAAAACAATCATACAAGCATTTCCCCAATTACTTTTTTAAATCTAATTAGGTTAAGTGTTCATGCAGCTCATTAAGGCATTATATTTCTGTTTTACTTTGTTGCTTCATACTCAGGCTTGATGCTATTGCTGGAGACGCCACATTCATTTTCTTTATTTTCGGTTGTTAAAGGAGATGTAATGTTCTAAAAATGTTTGTACTAAGTAAACCTTTCATGAGGCATATGCTCGTACTCCTCTGTTTGTGGAGAGCAACGAGCAGTATAAAAACATTCCTTTACCATTTATCCTGTATTGTGTTTCTGATGGAACTGCTGGTTGGACAATACAGTATACGTAGTCAGACCATCTAACACCAAGAACAGATTTTCATCCAAAAAAGAAAAAAACCTTAACAAAAAATGAATTTGAACATTCATGCAAGTGGAAAAAAAAAAGTCCTCACAAACCTTCCCGGCAGCAGACTTAAGAATAAAATGTAATTGTTAAAAACTACAATACACTACAATGATGAAGGAATGTACAGTAGCTGATGTTTGCTTGGAGAATACAAGGGGGGGGGGGGGGGAGTTGAAAAGTTCACAATGGTCAAATTTGACCAAAAGTGGTTTATTGTTCAACATAGCCTCCCCTTTGTTCCACATACTTCTTCCACTGGTGGTGCAGTGCTTGGATACCTGCAGTTGAAAAATAAACCCAATTTGGTCAAATTTGACCATTATGAACTTTTCAGCCTATAAACTTTTCAGCCCCCCCCCCCCCCCCCCCCCCGTACATTAGCTACAAAAGCTCCACATGCATCTGATATGCATAAGGAACATAAAATACTTTATAATATTGTTATGGGCAGTAACATACTGTACATGAGCTAAGGCTAGCATGCCCGAAGGGCTCCACTGTCAGCTGAAATTTTTTCATGCAGTGGCCAAAGCAAAACAAAAATTTCATACCAGAACAGTGGGATGTGACCGCTGTTTTTTTTTTTTTTTCCTATGTGTGGATTGTTGTATATAGTTTAGTCTTTTAATTGTGAGGTACGGGTGGTGGCGGAACCGGAAGGTGGAGCTATAAGAGGGCGGTGGCTATAAGACGGCGGTGGGCAGGAGTGGCGGTCTCTTTTGCCATCCCTTCTGCCTGGCAGTTACGTGTGGTGAACCTGTGCCAACCTCATTAATAAGCAGGTGTTCAGCTCGATACCTCGTCTCGTCCTTGGCTCCGTATACAGACATAACATTTGGCAACGAGGATAAAAGTGGATTACAACAAGATATGGAAGTGTGCGGGTTTGAAATTGGGCTGGTTTTGGAGCCCCCTGGCGAGCCACCAGTCCCATGGCCGAGGCGGTGTGCCATTTTCCGGACGTGCAGGGTGGCGCTGGACCTTTGGAAGCTGGAGAAGTGGAAGGCACGTGAGTTGTTGGTGCGCAATTTTGCAGTGAAGGAACAGTGTGTTCTAAGCACACTGGGTGACTGTGATAGTTTTGATGGAGGGATTGAGCTAATGGCGGGCTATTTTCGTGCCCTGGGAAACGTCATGGTTGGCACGATTCGGTTTCGACAGCGCTGACAACAGGTAAGCGGGTCTATTCAGCGGTTCGTGACAGGCGTGGAGATGTTGGTCAGCGGGTGCCAGTTTGGACTATTGAAGAAAGGGATGATTCGCAACCAGTTGGCAGATTATAACAACGGCGCTATGATCTGGTCGAAGCTGCTTACGTTTGGGGGCGAATTGGTGCTGCCCACTGCCATCGAGTTAGCTCAACTGCTGGAAGCTGCGGACGAACCATCACAGGAGCGGAGTGACAGCTTGTCACACCAACATCTGGGATCATCGTCGATCGCATATGCGGTGGACCCGGTCAGCGTAGGAAGCATGGAGGACGACGCTAGCGCTGTGAATGTGAGGTCTGCCCCAGGAAAGCCCAAAGGTGAGGGCTGTGGGTCAACAAAGCACCATTTCAAGGCTAAGGGTGGTTCAGCAAGAGCAGAGCGCTGTGGCACTTGTGGCCATTTGCTTCATGTCACCAGGGTATGCCACAGACCCGACCGAGGAGGTCCGTGGCACAAAGAGGACTCTTGCGCCCTCACGGTTGTTCATTGCTGTGTCTCCGAGCACCAATGGTCACGCATACTGTATGATGAAGTTGGACGGGATGGAAGTGTTGCTGTGGATTCACGCGGGAGCGGTGGGCGCCGTGCCCGATTGGACGACTGTGAGATGTTTTTCCCCGCACTTCAGAATTGAGAGGGACCCGGCGCCGCTTTCTGGTTGTGGAAGAAGATGGCTGGCTGACCACGGTGGGAACGTTGGAACCGATGGCTCGGCGTAAATCGTCCGGGACGTGGGACCGTTCGATCCTGGGCATGGTAGATGGCGCACTGTGGGATGAGGAGCTGTCTGGCACCCTGTTGAGTGTGCAAGACCAATATCACCCAGGGCCATCACAGGAGGGTTCCTGTGCCAGAGCCCAAGTAGCCCTGGATGAGAGAACTGGGCGGCACGGCGGGACGACTGTGATGGCGGGTGGCACCCAGTGGCTGGCTCCATCTGTTCCCGGATTTTGGCTGGAAGGTACCGGTGAACAAAGGGTCACAACAGCGATGGTGGCGACGAAGTTAAAAGACGTCGGGCAGGACCAGCTCGCATGGTAGGACGATGTGTCAAGTAGAAACACTGCAAGCTGAACAAAACCCCTCTGGGAGCCGTGGACAGGATTCGGGCTCGGGGGGTGGTGAGACCACGGCAGTTAAGGACCAAACAGCAGGTGGAGGAGCACCAGGGACGGCTGCGTGTCGTGGCCAGATGGGAGGACGCTGCTCTCCAGCTGTCGGACGGTTCGTGGGGGCATCCGAACGAGCTGCGGCATGCCCGGGAGGAGACTGTGAGTGGTGGGCCTGGATGAGTGAGACATCTGATGGTGAGGAAGAGGAGGCACGCCGGTGCCGAGGCAACTTGCTGCGGCCCAGGAGGCGGTCCGCTTCCAGGGGCAGACTGATGAAAGGAGAGTCCGGGGGGCCCATGGGCTTATTTATCCTTCAGCCATGTGTATCATAGGTTCATTTGTGTGCATGTCTTAAGTATAGTTTGTTGTTTATGTGTATGTAGTTCTGGGGGGATTATTTTGTGCATTTTATTTAGTTTAGGAAACACGGCGATATTTTAGTTTGTAGATGGACTGTTTCTTATTTAGTACCTGCGGCAGAATAATCCACCTAGCCGTGTGGGGGGTAGGATGGCAGTCCACCCCCCCTAGTTTTAGTTGTTTTGGTGTGAATGTATTAGGCCACTTATGATCTATTGTTTTTGTTATTTTAGTGTGTGATTCGGGTCCTAAATTGGGGTGGGTCTGAATTGTGTACGTGTGTTTTGGACTTTTGTGAAGGGGGGTAGAATGTTGTGTATAGTTTAATGTTTTTTTTTGTGAGATATGGGTGGCGGCTCCACTTTCCAGTTCTGCCACCACCCATGGCTATAAGAGGGTGGTGGGGAGGAGGGCCGGTCTCTTTTGCCATCCCTTCTGCCCGGCGGTTACATATGGTGAACCTGTGCCAACCTCATTAATAAACACGTGTTCACCTCGACACCTGGTCTCGTCCTTGGCTCCATATACAGACCTAACATGGATATGTTAGGTCTTGCGGACTTCTCACACAACACAACACACTGCCATCTACAGAAGTTCTCTGATGACTCTGCGATCGTTGGCCTCATCTCCAATGGAGATGAAGCTGAGTACAGAGGGCTTATCCAGGACTTTGTGGACTGGTGCCATCGGAACTGCCTCCAGATCAACGCGAGGAAAACTAAGGAGCTGGTGGTGGACTGCCGCAGGCATGGGCAGCCCCTCACAGTACCAGTAAATATACAGGGAACAGACATCGAGATGGTGACATCCTATAAGTACCTGGGTATTCATCTGAACAATAAACTAGACTGGTCACACAATACTGACGCACTCTACAAGAAGGGACAGCGCAGGCTGTTCCTGCTGAGGAGACTCAGGTCTTTTGGTGTACAAGGGGCGCTGCTGAAGTCATTCTATGACACGGTGGTGGCATCAGCCATCACTTTTGGAGTGGTCTGCTGGGGCAGTGGCATTACTGCAGCCGATAGGAAGAGACTGAACAAACTGATTAAGAAAGCTAGCTCTGTCCTGGGGCAGCGCCTTGATCCGATGGAGGAGATAGGAGAGAGAAGGACGGTGGCTAAACTGTCATCTCTGCTGGAGTCCGAGTTCCACCCTATGCAGGACATACTGAATGCACTGAGGAGCTCATTTAGCAGCAGACTACATCATCCCAGGTGCACAACCGAGAGGTTTCGTAGGTCCTTCCTACCAACGGCTGTCAGACTGTACAACCTAAGCAGGGCTGCTCGCAGAGATAGCAAAAAGACGTAACAAACTAATAGTTTTTTGAATGCAAAAGATGCAATAGACTTACACAATGGTCCCCTCCGGCATACAACTAGGAACATACCGGTCGCTATGGAGGGTGAGAATATGTATGGGCACATAATCATACCATGTAGGATAACTAAGTAGACGGTTATGCTGTTTCATTCCATCTAGCAACAATGCTCTGCACTGTGTGTGTTTATATATTTACATATTTATTCCATCTAGCTACAATGCTCAGCACTGGGTGTGTTTATATATTTATATATCTATATATTTATTCCATCTAGCTACAATGCTCCGCACTGTGTGTGTTTATATACTTGCATATTTATTCCACCTAGCTGCAATGCTCCGTACTGTGGGTGTTTATATATTTACATATTTATTCCATCTAGCTACAATGCTCTGCACTGTGTGTTCATATATTCATATATTTATTCCATCCAGCTACAATGCTCTGCACTGTGTGTCTGTGTGTGTGTGTGTATATATATATATTTTATAGTAATACGTACATATGTATATTAGCTGCTCTTGCTTGCTTGTTTTTTTCTTGCCTTCTGATTGTTGCTCTGAGTGTTGCTATCCCTGTGCTGTTGCAATCCTGGAATTTCCCCGTTGTGGGACTAATAAAGGCTTATCTTATCTTATCTTATCTTATCTTATATGTCGGGTAGGGATTTTTGGCTGCTTTGGTTATTTAGCTTAGTTTTTCTATGGTATCAATAACAAACTGTTTTCATAGGCATGAATGAAGGGGAGATGGGGGGACATGTCCCCCAACCTGGAAAAAACTGAGAACCCCTCCCCTCAAATATCATTGTAAACCTTTCTATACCACGTTACATAACTGTATAAAATACATTTGAAGCTCCAATGCTAAATGCTAGATGGTCATAAATTTAGAACTTTTTTAGCTGACAGTGAATCCATCATAATAACATTATAAAATTTGTTTAATCTTTAAGCTTGATGTGTAATTATCTGTTATCAACAGTCTTGTCTGCTGATAAGGATGAAAAGATAAAAACAGTTACGTTCTGCCTCTTATCTGTTTTGCATCATTGTTATCAACCTTATGTCATCACTATAGAAAATAAGCAATCTATCCATAACTCTGTGAATGCTAGAGATTATGGCGGAAGCATGATAGCTACAGTATGTATTCTAGACCACCACTACACAGCAGATCACTATAGACAGCACCTTTTCTAGTGAGACTGCAGTGCCTGAACTCACCGTGGGAATTCCATCTCATCCTGGCAGCCTGTGGAAGAGACAGTTACATACTTTTACTACTGGGCTGCTCCACTCTGTCATCATCACAAAGTCAAGTTCCTGCCTTTATCACATTATAGAATTTTTCATTGTAAACTGCAGCAGCACTTCTGCTCACTGTGGTGAAGGAGGTGCAGTAGGTGCATCACAGAAAATTAGAACACCATGAAATTTGCAATTATTTTTTTTATCATGTAATTCCCATACTGTGTTGGCCCTGCGATGGACTGGCGATCTGTCCAGGGTGTACCACGCTGCTCACCCAAAGATATTGGGATAAGCTCCAGGCTTCCCCTGGTTAAGAAAGTTGGTGAATGGATGGACATTTTATGCTCCTTACAAGTAAAGGGAAATATTTCAAGGGTTTATGTTTTAATTTTAATGCTTATGAGTTATAGCTTGTGAAAATGTGAAATCTACTATCTAAAATTATTTAAATATTCCCAAGATCAATCCAAAATACAGAAATGTCCAATTTATGAAAAGTGTGCGTCTACACTTGTTACTCGGTTGGGGCTCCTTTACCACAAATTACTACGTCAGTTCAGTGTGGTATGGAGGCGATCAGCTTGTGTCTCTGCTGAGGTGTTATTGAAGCCCAGGTTGCTTTGACAGCAGCTTTCAGCTCACGTGTATTGTTGGGTCGGTGTTTCTCATCTTTGTCTTGGCAATACTCCACAGAGAATCTTTGGGGTTCAGGTCAGTTGGTCATAGTAATATTATGGTCAGTAAACCATTTCATAGTAGTTTTGGTGTTGTGGGCTATTGATAAGTCCTTCTGGAAAAGGAAACCAGCATCTCCATAAAGGTTTTCAGCAGATGGAAGCATAAAGTGCTCTAAAATTTCGTGGTAGACAGCTGTGTTGGCTTTGGACTTAAAACACAGTGGACCAACACCAGCAGATGGCATGACATCCCAAATCATCACAGACTGTGGACACCTCACACTGGACTTTAAACACCTTGGATTCTGGGCTTCACCACTCTTCCTCCAAACTCTAGGACTTTGATTTCCAATTGAAATGCTAAATTTCATTTCACCAGAAAAGAGGACTTTGGACCACTGAACACCAGTGCAGTTGTTTTTCTCTCTTAAGACGCTTCTGATGTAGTCTCTGCTTCAGGAGTAGTTTAGTATCAGGAACACGACAGCTGTAACCCCTTTCCTGAAGACGTCTGTGTGTGGTGGTTCTTGATATTTTGATACCAGACTCAGTCCGCTCCTTGTGAAGCTCCCCCAAGTTCTTGAATCTTGACAGTCCTCTCAAGGCTATGGCCATTCTTGTTGCTTGTGCACCTTTTTCCACCACACTTTTTTCTTCCACTCAGCTTTCTAATAATCTGCTCTGATACCTCACTCTGTGAACAGCCAGCCCTTTCAGCAGTGGCCTTCTGTGAGTTACCCTCCTGGTGGAGTGTCCATGATTGTCTTCTGGTCAAATCTCAGTCAGTAATTTTTACCACCACTGTGTTTGTGTGGACTGAACGAGCCAGGGAGATAAACAGTATTTATATCATTTGTATAGGAATTAATTCAAACTCAGAATTAAATACTCTAGTATTTAAATTAAGATGCTAGATTTCTGATTTTCATAAGCTATAAATCATTCATTCATCTTCAACCACTTAATCCTAAGCCAAACAGACAAAGGGATATAAATATAAATCCTAATCATCAAAATTAAAAGAAGCTTGAAACATTTTCATTTACTTGTAAGGAATATAAAACATATGGAAGTGTAATTTTGTAATTAAAGGTGCACTACTAGACAGTATTTTTATTGAAACAAATATTTTTAAAACACAATACATCAACGAGCTGTTTGAAAACATGCAGAATTAAAGTCTTTATATTCTTCAAAAAATAATATAGAGATGAAAAAATACTTTTTTCCCTAGGTCCGTATAATAATAATATTTACATCTGAGCAATTGGATGATAAGACTCCGTGGCCTGTAACATAGATATTGTAGAGGCCAATCTGAATATAATTTAAGTTCTAAATTTACATATTTCAAATTGTAATTTGAGTTTTTTATGGTTAATACACTCCTTTGCTAATGTTAATATAAATTTTGGTTATGGCTGTGTTTTTGTTCACTGTCATTCAAGGGTGGATTATTGTGTGGGCGGAGCCATAGATTATATAGGTCAACCAATCAGGTGCGCTGGGTGGCATTCTTGTTGTTTGTTTGTGGATATAAAAAGTCTACACACTCCTGTTCAAATGCCAGGTTTGTGTGATGTAAAAACTGATATCATGATAAATCATTCAAAACTTCTTCCACCATTAATGTGACCTATAACCTGTACAATCCAAGTGAAAAACAAACTGAAATCTTTTAAGGGAAAAAATTAAAAAAAAAACTTACAATAACCTGGTTGCATAAATATGGACACCCTGTTATAACTGGGGATGTGGCTGTGTTCAGAATTAACCAATCACATTCAAACTCATGTTAAATGGGAGTCAACACACACCTGCCAACATTTAAAGTGCCTTTGATTAACCGCAAATAAGGTTTGGCTGTTATAGTAGGCATTTTCTGACATTTTTGTAGTCACATCTTACAGCACAAGCCATGGTCCATGGTGGGCAGTGCAGTGGCACAGTGGTTAGCACTGTGGCAGCACAGCAAATCATCCTTGGCCATGTGATCCTGGGTTTGATCCCAGCCCCTGACCAACAGTGATCTGTGTGGAGTTTGCATGTTCTCCCTGTGTCTGCGTGGGTTTACTCCGGGATTTCTCCAGTTTCCTCCCACAGGCCAAAAACATGCAGGTTAGGTTAACTGGAGACTCTAAAGTGGCCCTTGGTGTGAATGTGTGTGTGAATGGTGAAGGCATAGCGCCGTACCATGGCTGCTTCATCCATCCAGGTGGATGCCCTGAATTTCCCCTCTGGGGATCAATAAAATACACAAAATAAATAAATAAATAAAAATGGTCCACAGAGAGCTTCCAAAGCATCAGAGGGATCTCATTGTTCAAAGGTATCAGTCAGGAGAAGGGTGCAAAAGAATTTCCAAGGCATTAATTATACCATGGAACACAGTGAAGACAGTCATCATCAAGTGGAGAAAATATGGCAAAACAGTGACATTACCAAGAACTGGATGCCCCTCCAAAACTGATGAAAAGATGAGAAGAAAACTGGTCAGGGAGGCTGCCAAGAGGCCGACAGCAACACTGAAGTTGCTGCAGGAATTTCTGGCAAGTACTGGCTGTTTTTAACACACAGAGCTACCAGAGGACTGACACCCCCCACACACACACTGTAGCTTTCACTACTTACAGCACCTGTGTAGCCTAGGGTCATGAAACAGAGATAGGCACAGCCCTACACCATTGGCATGGGAATAACTTAACCTAACTGGCTGTTTAGTACATGTGGCAACAATCTCCTGTCTTCTTCATATGTCTGGGCTATAAACTAGGGTACAAGATGGGTTGGGGGGCCTATCCCAGTTCCTGGGCCCCCAAACTGCAAAACAAGGCCAGTCGGGTGGCCTCCCAGCATCCCTGGACCACCAGACCATAGAGTGTGATGTGTCGAGTGGTGTCCCAGCGTCCCTGGACCACCAAACCGTAGAGTGTGATGTTTCGGGTGGTCTCCCAGCATCCCTGGACCGCCTGACCAGAGAGCACAATGCTTCCCCCTCTGGAGGCAGCAGCTGGGAAATGTGCTCCTCGTGGACCGCAGGGGCTGAAGCATGGATATTATGAGACAGCAGCTGGGGACTTTCGACCACCGATGATGAGAGACGACCAGCGGCAACACCAGATGATGACTGCTGATCGGCGGCGACACCAGACAATAACTGCTGATCAGCGGCGAAACCAGACGATGACTACTGATCAGCAGTGAAACCAAATCATGCAGACAGGCCAGTTGCTAGCCCAGGCGGCTCCGCTGCTTTGGCCATGATGACCTCAGGATGACCTGCAGCCCAGATGACAGATGTGGTGGCTGGTGTAGCAGCAGACAATGGAGGCGCTCTGGCCTCAGGTGCGGAAGGTGGAGGCGGACCGGCCTCAGGTGCAGCTGATGGGCTGATCTGCGGTAACCCCAAACAAAACTGACCGATCAGTGGCAATGAAGCAGGCTGGTCCAAAGCGGACACCTTGGGGGCAGCTGGAGTTGTAGCATGCACCTTGGAGCCAGCAGGGGTTGAAGTGTGTTCCTCCATCCCAACCGCAGCCACCTCAAATGGGGAGGAAGAAACACAGGCAGATGTCATGTCTATATCACCACCATCAGCAGAAGAGCTTGGCAGGGAGAGCTCAGAAGCAGATGGGCGCTGCAACTGGGTCTCCCCCTCAGGAGCAAGACAAGACCTCACTATTTTAGATGTTAATGAGAAAATGGGAACTTGCCTTAGCTCCCGCTCTTCCGCTGGCGAGGACCCTGGTGACACCGCTGCTGGAGAGGCAACCTCCACCTCTGGGGATGCTGGAGGGGCAGCAGACGAGGTGCTCTGACATGTAGCAGCGGGTGGGTGCACCAGTGTAGCAGATGTGGGAGCTGGCGGTACAGGCCTGATGACTGCCGAAACTGCAGGCGTGAAGCCAGGCAAAACTTGTGTGAAGCCAGGTGAAACTTCTGGTGTGAAGCCAAGCGAAACTTCTGGTGTGAAGACAGGCAAAACTTCAGGCGTGAAGACAGGCAAAACTTCAGGCGTGAAGACAGGCGAAGCTGCAGCTGCCGTGGGAACCAGCGATGAAGAGCACTCCACAACCAATGAGCTCCACAGCACAGGAGCAGACGCTGAAGAGCAGCGTGGAGGCATACGCACTATCCAAGTATAACTGTAAATGGAGCAAATGTAGAAAATGTAACAGAGTTTTTAAGTATTTGAGCATCACATTAGATCCCATGCTGAGCTTTAAAAAGCACATAAAATGGATGAGCCACACTCTGAATATAACCTTACAAACTTTCAATGCATCAGAAACTCACTTACTCTAAAAGGCTCAAAAACCTTTCTGAATGCCATGATTTTGACATATTTCTCCTACTGCATCTCATGCCGGTCACAAGCCAATAGTACGACTCTGAAACCCTTGGAATCCCTGTATAAACAATCCATCAAAATTCTGGATAAGAAGACACAACAGTATCACCATTGTGGTATACTTGCCAAACACAAGATGTTAAGCTTTGAAAATATGATCATGTATGCAAATATATGGTTGGTTTTTTTTTTAAATTATCCATGGTTCTGAGACTTCCGGTCTGGACACCATGGTGATAGCAGCTTAACGCTGAAGCTCCCAGACCCAATCCTGGAAAATATCTTGAAAATCAGATTTAACGGATTTTTGGAAGAGATCAAAAATCCGATGACTTGATCATGATGACTAATCAAAAGATAAAGTCATCATGCCTAAAGGAAAACAGAAGAAATCTACATTTTCCAGGCCAGGACACGCATCGGCCGAAGAATCTGATCTGGAGGATTTCCATTCAGAAGACGAGGAGCTGAATGTAGCTAACAAGAAGGTTAGCTTGAAAACGTTATTTGAAGAATTAAGACGATTTCGCCGAGAGGTTTGGGCCGAATTTCGTGAATTCAGAGAAGAATTAAAAAGGACAAACAGCAGAGTGGACCAGGCCGAGAACCGAATCTTGGAAGCAGAAGAAAGAATAAAAGGGCTTGAAGATTCCGTGCTGGATCTACACAAAAGGCAGTCAAGACTAGAGGCTAAGCTAACCGACCAAGAAGGAAGACTGAGAAGAGACAACATAAGAATTCATGGTCTGAAAGAAGGAGTCGAGGATGGTTTCAACACAATGGTGGAATGCGTGGAATCTTTACTGAGAGAGGATTATGTTGGTTTAAATGAATCAACTCCCTCTGGTTATTTAAACTGTCAAAATCCCAGAAGTTCTGGTCGTGGAGGAGAAGTAGCAACAATTTACCATTCCAAATTACTAGTTAATGTAAAGCAAAAAACATGTTATAATTCCTTTGAGGGCCTGGTCCTCAGTATTGGGCACTTAAGCAATTTCAGGTTAAACCCAATTTTATTTGCCATAGTTTATCATCCCCCATCAACCTATTCAGAATTTTTATCCGAATTTGCTGATTTCTTAGCTGATTTAGTGCTGAAATCTGATAGAATAATTATAGTAGGGGACTTTAATATACATGTGGATGTAGATAGTGACTGCCTCAATGTGGCTTTTAATTCAATATTAGACTCGATTGGGTTTTCTCAGAAAGTAGGAAATTCTACTCATTACCTCCACCATACATTGGACCTTGTTCTGACATATGGCATAGAAATAGAAAATCTTGTAGTGTCTCCTCATAACCCTGTACTGTCAGACCATTGTCTGTTAACCTTTGATTTTACTATTTCTGACTATTTGGCTCCTAAAGAAAAATATTATCACAGTAGATGCCTCTCAGATGATGCTGTTTCCAAATTTATGCAGATTGTTTCCTCTATGCCATGTGTCAACACAACGGAAATAAGCTATAGACAGCTTGCTCCTTCTGTAATTGATAACATGGTGGATAGTGTTTCAGCTTCTCTGCATCAGGCTCTAGACTTGGTGGCCCCCTTAAAAAAGAAAAAGTCTAATCAGAGATTTTTAACTCCTTGGTTCAACACAGAAACTCGTAGCTTAAAACAGAAGACTCGTCAATTAGAAAGAAAATGGCGCTCTACTAATTTAGATGAAATCTATTTAGCTTGGAGAAATCATCTTTTAATTTATAAAAAATCTCTTAGAAAAGCTAGAACGAGTTATTACTCTGCATTAATAGAAGAGAACAAGAATAATCCCAGGTTTCTTTTCAGTACTGTAGCCAGGTTGACAAAGAGTCAGGACTCTGTCAATCCTAGCATCCCCTTAGAGCTTACTAGTCAGGACTTTATGAACTTTTTCAATAATAAAATTTCATCCATCAGAGATAAAATCTATCAGATTCTTCCCACAGTTAATTTAAATACTGTAACTATTACAACTCCTTCTATTGATGTCTGTCTTGATGAGTTTACTCCAATCGACCTTTGTGAGTTAGACAAAATAGTTTCCTCATCCAAACCTTCAACTTGTCTTTTAGACCCTATTCCTACCAGGTTATTTAAAGAAGCCTTCCCACTTATTGGTAGCTTTATTCTTCATATAATCAATTCTTCATTAACTTTAGGCCATGTACCGCAGGCTTTTAAAACAGCTGTAATTAAACCCTTACTCAAAAAGCCAACGCTAGATCCAGGAGCTTTAGCTAACTATAGACCAATCTCTAATCTCCCTTTCATTTCAAAAATCTTAGAAAGAGTTGTTGCTACGCAATTATTTGACCACCTGCAGGGAAATGGTTTACTTGAAGAGTTTCAATCTGGGTTTAGAATCCATCATAGTACTGAAACAGCCTTAGCGAAGGTCACTAACGACCTCCTCATTGCATCTGATAATGGACTAGTTTCTGTACTTGTCCTTTTAGATCTTAGTGCAGCTTTTGATACTATTGATCACAATATTCTACTTGATAGATTAGAACACTATGTTGGACTTAATGGAACTTCGTTGCAGTGGTTTAGATCTTATTTATCTGATAGGTTCCAGTTTGTTCATGTAAATGATGAGTTTTCTTTCAGCTCAAAGCTTAGTCATGGAGTTCCACAGGGATCTGTGCTAGGCCCTACTCTTTTTAGTTTATATATGCTTCCGTTAGGCAACATTATTAGAAAGCACTGTATACATTTTCATTGTTATGCAGATGACACACAATTATACCTGTCAATGAAGCCAGATGATACTAATCAATTAGCCAAGTTAGAAGCCTGTCTTAAGGAAATCAAAGCTTGGATGACTTGTAATTTCCTGCTATTAAATTTAGATAAGACTGAAGTCATTCTTGTTGGTCCAAAAAACCTTAGAAATTCCTTTCCAAATCAAACTTTCAGTTTGGATGCAGTTACTCTTTCTCTTAATAGCTCTGTGAGGAACCTTGGAGTTATTTTTGATCAGGATTTGTCCTTCAATTCACATATTAAATTTGTTTCTAAGACTGCCTTCTATCATTTGCGTAATATTGCCAAGATTAGGAGCATCTTGTCTCAGAGTGATGCTGAGAAGCTGATCCATGCTTTTGTTAGCTCGAGATTAGATTATTGTAATTCTTTATTATCAGGCTGTCCTAAAACATCTTTAAAAAGTCTTCAGCTGATCCAAAATGCTGCAGCAAGAGTTTTAACAGGTACTAGAAAGAGAGATCATATCTCTCCGGTTCTGGCCTCCCTTCATTGGCTTCCCATAGAGTTTAGAATTAAGTTTAAAATCCTTCTTCTTACTTACAAAGCTTTAAACAATCAGGCTCCTTTTTATTTAAAAGATCTGATACTACCGTATCATCCTAACAGAGCACTACGCTCCCAAAATGCAGGATTACTTGTAATACCTAGAATCTCCAAAAGTACAATGGGAGGCAGAGCCTTCAGTTATCAAGCTCCTCTCCTGTGGAATCAGCTGCCAATCTGGATTCGGGAGTCAGACTCGATCTCTGTTTTTAAGAATAGGGCTAAAACCTACCTTTTTGATATAGCCTACAATTAGGGAGGGATCATGTGTTTCTGAACCCTCCCTTAGTTATGCTGCTAATAGGTTTAGTCAGCCGGGGGACCTCCAGTAATGCACTGGGCCTCACTCCTTTCCTCACTCTCTATGAAATATTTTTTTTTTTGCTGGTCATTAACATTTGTTTGTTCTCTCCCATAGATTGAGTCCCCATCGTGCTGTTTGCTCTCTACATGTCTGTTCTTTTCTTCTTCTCTATCCCCTCACCCCCAGCCAGTCGCAGCAGATGACTGCCCCTCCCTGAGCCTGGTTCTGCTGGAGGTTTCTTCCTGTTAAAAGGGAGTTTTTCCTCTCCACCGTCGCCAAGTGCTTGACCACAGGGGATCGCCCGATTGCTGGGGTCTTTCTGCAACTGTGGGGGTCTCCCCTACAGTTGATAGTGCTATGAGATGACTGTTGTTGTGAAATGGGGCTATATAAATAAAGTTGAATTGAATTGAATTGAAAAGAGAAGTTGGATATTCCCCAAACCACCGACTTGATGATAGAAAGGGCCCACCGTACATTAGCCCCTACGCCGGCGGTGGAAGCGCCACCACGATCGGTGGTGGTGAGATTCTCCAATTTCAAAATAAAACAAGAGGTTGTAAGACTGGCTTGGCAGAAAAAAGGATTTATGCACCATGAGAGAAAAGACTTTGTGGAGCACGATTACGCCCCGGAGGTCCTTAAAAAGCGCCGGGAATACAACGACGCTAAAAAGGTGCTACGTGAGAAAAAACTGCGCTTTCAGACGCCATTTCCTGCGAAGTTAAGGGTCTTCTACGGTGACGAGGCATGGCTCTATAATTCGGCGGAAGAAGCAACAGCTGACATGGCGAGAAGAGGGCTCCTGGTAACGGTGCTTAAACCCGCAGCAGACCCGAGCGAGAGAATCAAGGCTCAAACGTGGTCCACACAGAGACCTTCAAAATCCATGGGCCAGCAGCGGGAAACCCAGCGCCAGAGCTACAAGGATGAACTGGCCGTTTACAGGCGGGAATAGCGACCTTTTTTTTAGTCAATCTGCACATCCAACCCCCCTCCTACAAGGTAACAAACATTAAAGGAGATGCAGAATCAGCATGTGGTAAAACATTTCATGGAACAGTCATAATATTAGAAACAAATAAGTCTTTTTAATTAAAAAAAAAAAATTGTTAAAATAGAAATGTGACAATGATCCACATGTTCTCCCCACACTAACAAATACTGTATTCGCGTGAATGTTTGCTGTGATGGTGGTGGGAGGGTGCACACAATTTCATAGGGTATAGGCATTAAAAAAAAAAAAAATCATTACAAGTTCGGATTGGGATCTGAAATTCACGTTAAAAACATGGGACAACTTACAGGGGTAAGAGAGGGCCCTCAACACGTAACAGAGTTTGAGGAATTTCCCTCAGAGCCTACACTCCATCAAGGCTCTTCCAGGGTCTTTAAAAAGACCTCAGCTCAGGAAGTTCTTTTGACAGTTTTTTGTTTTAAAGTTTTATACACTATGTTCTTAATGTTTTTTATGTTCTTAATGTTCTTTCAGTTTCTGAGTAGCATAAAAGAGGGCCACCACACTGTTATACTAAATAAGACAATACAATGGAGAAACAGGGTGTAACCAAAATAATCTCATATAATGTAAAAGGGATCCTGAATCCAGTTAAAAGATCCAAGATTCTAGGCAAAATGAAAAAAGACAAAGCAGGAATAATATTTTTACAAGAAACCCACCTAACAGACGTGGAGCACACTAAACTCAATAGACAAGGGTTTAAAATGATCTCTTCATCTTCATATAAGTCAGGGAGGAGGAGGGGAGTAGCGACATTGATATCAACCAAAATTACATTTGAAAAACAATCAGAACACGAAGATAAAGAAGGGAGATACAGTTTGGTAATTGGGCGGCTAGAGGGAGAAGATATCACCCTGCTGAATGTATACGCACCTCCAGGGGCTAACTGGAAATTTTATAAAAAATGTATCTGACCTAATGATAACTAAAGCCCAAGATTTAGTGATATGTGGTGGAGACTTCAATCTAAGACTGAATCCATACTGGGATGCATCAGGTAATTCTCCACATCAAAATAACACTCAAAGTAGGAAAACTCGGATGCTACTAAAAGAAATGGGAATCTGTGATGTGTGGAGGGAATTCAACCCCAGTGTAAAAGATTATACCTTTTACTCAGCGCCACATTCATCTTACTCAAGGATTGACTATTTTTTTATGTTTAATAGAGACATTGGAAGAGTAAAAACATGTAAAATAGGACTGATGGATCTCTCTGACCACAGTCCGATCTATATGGACTTAAGTATCCAAAAGTACACAAATAATACATTTTCTTGGAGGTTGAATTCAAATGTCCTGAAAGGACCACTGAAAGATGAATTGGAATCAGATATTCTCAGATATTTGGAAGAAAACGATAATGGAGACGTATCCCCTTTAATACTGTGGGATGCATGCAAAGCTGTAATAAGGGGAAAGATTATTGCAAAACTGGCAATCCAAAAGAAACTGAGACAAGAAAAACTAATCACATTAGAGTCCGAACTTAAGAACCTAGAAAAAGAACACAAAGGCAACACTCATTCTAATGACTCGCTCAAAATTAAGGAAATTAAAAATCAAATAAATGAGATCTACACAATAGAAATCCAGAAGAAACTTACATTTCTGAAACAAAAATACTATGAAGCAGGCAGCAAACTGGCAAAATTACTAGCCTATAAATTGAGGAAACAACAAACAGAAAGAGCAATCTACAAAATCAGAGACCCAGTATCAAAGGAAATAAAATTCAGAATTCAGGATATTCTTAAAAGCTTCGAGAACTACTATAAGAACTTATACTCCCTCAAAAAACATAAAAACGCATCCGAACCATTCCTAAACACATTAAACCTTCCCCATCTTACTGAGTCTCAAAATAAAACACTACTGTCAGAAATAAAACCTAAAGAATTGGAAAAAGCAATTATGAAACTTAAAGCTAACAAATCTCCAGAAGCAGATGGCTATACAGCAGAGTGGTAAAAAACCTTTAAACAGCAACTATCTCCTCTCCTCCTGAAAACATTTAACTATGTCCTCCACACAGGGGAAATCCCCCCTCCTGGAGAGAAGGGGTCATTGCAGTTATACCTAAACCTGAAAAGGATAAACTAGAATGCTCCAACTACAGACCAATCAGTGTATTAAATCAGGACTATAAGCTTTTTACCACTATCCTTGCCAAAAGGTTAGAAAATATACTGACAGACTTAATTCATTTAGACCAAACAGGTTTTATAAGACAAAGACATTCACAAGACAACATTAGACGCACTTTACACATAATTCATCATATAAAAAAATATAACTTAAATGCAGTCATACTGGGATTAGATGCTGAAAAAGCATTCAATTCGGTTGACTGGTCTTTCCTATAAAGAATCTTATCCAGTTTCAATTTTCATAACAACTTCATTAGAACTATCCAGGCATTATATAAAAAACCAACAGCTAAAATAAGGATTAACGGTAATTTATCATCATCTTTTGAGCTGGAAAGAGGATGTCGTCAGGGCTGCCCCTTGTCTCCACTGCTCTTTGCAATCTTCATAGAACCTTTGAGCCAATGGATAAGACAGAATCAAAAAATTCAAGGTATTACACTTGGTCAGAAGGAACATAAAATAGCACTCTTTGCTGATGACATTTTAATATACCTGGGGAAGCCGGACACCTCTTTACCAGAACTAATCTCAGTTTTTTCAGAGTATGGAGATTTATCGGGGTACAAATTAAACATGCATAAAACCCAAGTTTTAACATTCAACTATGACCCAAATCATTATTTACTAAGCAAACTCAAAACTAACTGGGAGATGGAATCTATGAAATATCTGGGGGTCAATATCCCGAAACAACTCAACAAAATTATAACACTAAACTATGATCCACTGGTGGCAAAAATAAAATCTGACCTAGCAAGATGGAATATGATACCATTCTTGGGTACCGCACAAAGAATTGAAGCAGTCAAAATGAATATACTTCCACGTCTTCTATACCTTTTCCAAACAATACCGGTAGAACCTCCCAAAAAAACATGGCAGGAGCTGGACAGAAGGATCTCAAGATTCATATGGCAGGGCAAGAGATCTAGAATCAGATATAGAACCCTACAGCTAAACAAAGACAAAGGTGGGCTTGCGCTGCCAAATATCAGGGACTATTTTAAAGCTGCACAAATGAAAACTTTAGTAGAGATATGTAACCCAGTCTACACTGCACAATGGAAGGAGATCGAATGCCAAATAACAAGTGACATCCCCCTACAGGCGATAATAGGGAACAATGCCTTACCTAAACTTCTGAATAACACTAACCCGTGGATAGAGACCCCGCTAAAAATTTGGTTTAAGATAGTCAGAGAGAATCAAACTAAAGAGCCCTATCGACTTCTGCAATGGATTGCCTATGATCAAGACTTTCTCCTAATAAAACAGACACCATCCATCCATCCATCTTCTACCGCTTTTCCGGAGGTCCGGGTCGCAGAGGCAGCAGTTCAAGCAGAGAAGCCCAGACTTCCCTCTCCCCAGCCACCTGCTCCAGCTCTTCAGAGGGGATACCAAGGCGTTCCCAGACCAGCTGGGAGACATAGTCTCTCCACCAAGTCCTGGGTCTGCCCCGGGGTCTCCTCCCAGTGGGACGTGCCTGAAACACCTCAAGTGGGAGGCGTCCAGGAGGCATCCTAATCAGATGCCCATACCACCTCAACTGACTCTTTTCAATGTGGAGGAGCAGCGGTTCTACTCTGAGCCTGTCCCGGATGACTGAGCTCCTCACCCTATCTCTGAGGGTGAGTCCAGCAATCCTACAGAGAAAGCTCATTTCAGCCGCTTGTATCCGCGATCTCGTTCTTTCAGTCATTACCCAAAGCTTGTGACCATAGGTGAGAGTAGGAACGTAGATTGACTGGTAAATCGACAGCTTTGCCTTAGAACTAAGCTCCCTCTTCACCACAACAGACCAGTACAACGTCCGCATCACTGCAGATGCTGCTCCAATCCGTCTGTCGATCTCTCGCTCCATTCTCCCCTCACTCGTGAACAAGACCCCAAGATACTTAAACTCCTCCACTTGGGGCAGGAGCCTGTCCCCAACCCGGAGAGGGCAATCCACCTTTTTCCTGCTGAGGACCATGGACTCGGACTTGGAGGTGCTGATTCTCATCCCAGCCGCTTCACACTCAGCGGCAAACCATCCCAGCAAGAGCTGTACGTCATTGCTGGATGAAGCCAACAGGACAACATCATCTGCAAACAACAGAGATGAGATCCTGTGGTCACCAAGCATGACACCCTCCATTCCCTGGCTGCGCATAGAAATCCTGTCCATAAAAATTATGAACAGGATCGGTGACAAAGGGCAGCCCTGGCGGAGTCCAACTCTCACTGGGAATGACTCCGACCGAGTGTTGGCAATACGAACCAAACTCTCACAACGGTCGTACAGAGACCGAATAGCTCGTAACAACAAGCCCGATACCCCATACTCCCGAAGCACCCCCCACAAAAATCTACGAGGGATGCGGTCAAATGCCTTCTCCAAGTCCACAAAACACATGTAAACTGGTTGGGCAAACTCCCACGAACCCTCGAGAATTCTCGAGAGGGTAAAGAGCTGGTCCGATGTGCCACGGCCAGGACGAAAACCACATTGCTCCTCCTGAATCCGAGGTTTGACCAACGGCCGGACTCTCCTCTCCAGTACCTTGGCATAGACCTTCCCAGGGAGGCTGAGGAGTGTGATCCCTCCAAAGTTGGAGCACACCCTCCGGTCCCCATTTTTAAAGAGAGGAACCACCACCCTGGTTTGCCATGCCAAAGGCACTGCCCCCGACCTCCACACAATGTTGCAGAGGCGTGTCAACCATGACAACCCAACAACATCTAGGGCCTTGAGGTACTCAGGGCAAATCTCGTCCACCCCTGGGGCCCGGCCACCAAGGAGATTTTTTACCACCTTGGCGACCTCAGCCCCTGTGATAGGCGAGTCATCCCCCTCGTCCCCAAACCCTGCTTCCACTGTGGAAGGCGTATCAGTGGGATTGAGGATATCCACGAAGTATTCCTTCCACCGCCCGATGATGTCCCCAGTCGAAGTCAACAGTGTCCCATCCGCACCATACACAGTGTGGACGGGCAGCTGCTTTCCCCTCCTGAGCCGCCGGACAGTTTGCCACAATCTCTTTGAGGCCGACCGAAAGTCTTGTTCCATGGCCTCACCAAACTCCTCCCATACCCGGGTTTTTGCTTCAGCAACCACCCGAACTGCACTCCGCTTGGCCTGCCGGTACACCTCAGCTGCTTCGGGAGTCCCACAAGCCAACCAAGCTTGATAGGACTCCTTCTTCAGCTTAATGGCACCCCTCACCACTGGTGTCCACCACTTGGTTCGGGGGTTGCCACCACGAGATGCACCGACCACCTTGCGGCCGCAGCTCTGGGCCGCCGCTTCAACAACAGAGGTGGAGAACACGGCCCATTCAGACTCCATGTCTCCAGACTCCCTCGGAATGTGGTTGAAGTTCTTCCGGAGGTGGGAGTTGAAGACCTCCCGGCCAGGGGCCTCAGTCAGACGCTCCCAGCACACCCTCATTATACGTTTGGGTCTACCAGGTCTGAATGGCTTCCTCCCCTGCCATCGGATCCAACTCACCACCAGGTGGTGATCAGTTGACAGCTCTGCACCTCTCTTTACTCGGGTGTCCAAGACATACGGTCGCAGGTCTGATGATACGATAACAAAATCGATCATCGACCTGCGACCTAGGGTGTCCTGGTGCCAGGTGCATATATGGACACCCTTATGCTTGAACATGGTGTTTGTTATGGACAGACTGTGGTTAGCACAGAAGTCCAATAACTGAACACCACTCGGGTTCAGATCGGGCAGGCCGTTCCTCCCAATCACCCCCCTCCAGGTTTCACTGTCGTTGCCCACATGCGCATTGATGTCCCCCAGTAGGACAATGGAGTCTCCAAGAGGAGCACCCTCCAGCACCCCAGTCACAGACTCCAAAAAGGGTGGGTACTCTGAAACATCATTTGGTGCATAGGCACAAATGATGGTCAGGACCCATTTCCCAACCCGAAGGCGCAAGGAAGCAACCCTTTCGTCCACCGGGGAAAACTCCAATATAGAGGCAGCAAGGTGGGGCGATACAAGAATACCCACCCCTGCTCATCGCCTCTCGCCCGGGGCAACTCCAGAAAAGGCCAAGCTCCAGCTCCTCTCCAGGAGACTGGTTCCGGAACCGTAGCTGTGTGTTGAAGTGAGGCCGACTATATCTAGCCGGTATCTCTCAACCTCGTACACCAGCTCAGGCTCCTTCCCCACCAGAGAGGTGACATTCCATGTCCCAAAAGCCAGTTTAGAAAGCTTGGGATCAGTCCGCCAAGGTCTCCGCCTTTGACCGCCACCTGATCCACATAGCACCGGACCCCCATGATCCCTCCTGCAGGTGGTGAGCCCACTGGAGGGCGGACCCATGTAACTCCTTCGGGCTGAGCCCGGCCGGGTCCCATGGGTGGAAACCCGGCCACCAGACGCTAGCCTTCGAGCCCCTCCCCCAGGCCTGGCTCCAGGGTGGGGCCCCGGTAACCCCATACCGGGCGGGGTACACTGAATCCTTGATATACAATTCATGAGAGTCTGTTGGATCGTTCTTAGTCTGGCCCTTCACCCAGGACCAGTTTGTCTTGGGAGACCCTATCAGAGGCAAATTGCCCCGGACAACATAGCTCCTGGGATCACTGGGGCACGCAAACCCCCCCCACCACGATAAGGCGACGATCCACAAGATTTAAAAAGTGGAAAGAGAACGGACTGATAAAATATTACGATTTTTTTAAAGGGCAAATTTTAAGAAGTTTTGAAGATTTGAAAAAACAAGGTCTAATAAATCAAGACCTTTACAGGTTCTTTCAGCTTAGACACCACATAAACAATATACTTAAAAAGGAGGATTTGGAAAGGGCCCAGTCAGGTGTTCTGAAGGTCTTCTTAATGGCATATAAAGGGATCTCAGGGATCAGATACATCTCTAAAATATACCAAGGTCTTCAAGACTTAAAAGGAGACAACACATCATATATAAAAGAGAGATGGGAAAAAGAGGGGAATTTCACTTTACAACTGGAAATATGGGAAAAGCTAAATAAACCGCAATGGAAAAGTACCTCATCCCTGCAGTGGAGAGAATTTGGATGGAAAAATTTGGTAAGATTTTTCAGAACACCTGCACAAAACAAATTTACTCATAAGGGGTTGAATTGTTGGCGCTTGTGTGGTGAAGAGACTGCAAATCATTTTCATGTGTTTTGGTCATGCCCAGTTATCCACCAATATTGGACCAATGTACAGACAATATCGGGGAAAATATTCAAAATAACAGTTCCCTTTTCTTTTGTAACTTTATATTTGGGTTTACTACCGGATTCACTGGAAAGACGAGGAGAAAAATACTTATTCACTGTTTTAATATTGGCAAGTAAAAAAGCCCTAACTAAAAAATGGATGTTGGAGAACTGTCCTACACCTGAAGATTGGATTAACGTGATCCAAGACATTTACTCGATGGAAAAGTTGACATTCGCACTGAGACAGGACATGGATGGGTTCTTGAACTTTTGGCAACCCTGGATCGCATATGTGTCTTCCATTAGATCTAATCTTTGACAAATACCATTTCAATAATGGCACCGCTCTTTGTTCCAACGCTACTCAGATGCTCTTTTATTTTTAATTATTTATTTTTATTTGTTTGTTTGTTTTTTGCTCTTTTGTTTTGTTTGTTTTTTTATTCTCTTTAATTTCACTTTTTCTTTCACTTTTTTTTTTAAAAAAAGGGGTGTTGTAATAATTATTCCTCCAATGTTGTCAAATAGCAAAAAATAAGGGAACATGTGATGAAAATGTAAACAATGCAATGCTGTAATGACGTGTATACCCTTTACAAAAACTTAAATAAATTTAAAAAAAAATTATCCATGGTTCTGCACCCCACCTCTTAAGGATTGTTGTATACTTCTGAACAAAATACCAGAATAACAAGGACTTCCTCTAGGTGGTGTTATGTATGTAAAATACCTCTATAAAGCACTAACAAAATGAAAACTGATGTATCTAAATGGCCTAACACAGTCACACAACAAAACCTAAAATAGGGTAGACTGGTGGACTACTGACCTACCCACACGGAACAGTGGATTATTCTGCCACCTGATAAGCTAAAGTAAGTCCATTAATAAACCAAAATCATTGCCGTGTTCCTAAATTAATAAAAACACAAAACAATCTTATTTTGTAACATACAGAAACATATGAATATCAGAACTATTTCACAAAATTTACAACACTGTTCCTTGCTCAGGAGGAGCAGAACCGGCGTGGGGGGACCTAGGGTAGCCCCTCAGCAGACACGCCCCTGGAAGCCGCAGGCCCCCAAGACAATGACTGATCTCCCGGACGAAAGCGCCTCTCCTCATCACCACTGACTCCCGCTCTTGTCCAGCCCCATCACCAGAAGCCTCTTCCTGGACATGCCGAAGCTGATTGCCATGCCTCACCGAGCTGTCAGACAGCTGGAAGTATGCTGTGCCCAGTTTGGCCACTATGCGCACACACTCCTGATGTTTCACTGGCCGTCGTTTGGCCCATCTTCACCGTGGGCGTTCCTCTCCTCGAACCCGGACCAAGTCCATAACCCTAAGAGGGGCTTGGCTCGGCCTGACATGGTGCTGCTGAGCATGCGGTTTTCCCGTGCTCGTTGGTCTGGCCCCATCCTCTTCTGAAGCTGTCGTAGCGGTCGCCATCGTAGCTGCAGATCCTCCATTCCCCCTGTGGCCAAGCTCCAGAGGAATCTGGGGCTAGCACATCGGCGTCACTTGCCAGTGCAGGCGCCTCACTGCCACGCTCGGTACCCCCCTCTACCGTTTCCCCTCCCCTCCCAGGAGACCCTCCTGTGCTGAACCTGAGTGAGCTTGGTCTTGCTTGACCGCTGTAGTTTACGTTAGTCCTTCATGCCACACAACGTCATCATCGACCACCGGAATCGGAGGGTTCCACTGGCCACACCCCGACCATTCTTCCCCAGTGTCATCTTTAATGGTGAAACCCAGTCCGTAAAACAAATCACAGCCTGATGTTGTCCCCTCAGGCCATCACGCGGAACATGAAGTCAGCCATCGTTGCAGACTTGTACCGAACCATTAACTCCAACATCCCAACTGCGCACAGCCTGCCACCCCCATAACCATAAAGTGGTGCTGGGTTACCTCTCACTCTGTAGTGGGGGAAAAACTTCCTCACCGTGGCCCAATTCAGCAACGACCCCTCCGCCCCCATGTTGAGCAGCAACGGTACCTCCACGCCATCCAGTTCCACCTTGCAGAAAGTGTACCTATTGGTACTGGGAGACACCGTATGGATAGTTGTTGGGAGCGGGTCGAGTGAGGGAGGGATCATGTGTTTCTGAACCCTCCCTTAGTTATGCTGCTATTAGGTTTAGACAGCCGGAGGACCTCCAGTAATTGCACTGGGCTTCACTCCTTTCTTCAGTCTCAATGAAATATTCTTTT
Organism: Pholidichthys leucotaenia; assembly: GCA_020510985.1. Taxonomy (NCBI): domain Eukaryota; kingdom Metazoa; phylum Chordata; class Actinopteri; order Cichliformes; family Pholidichthyidae; genus Pholidichthys; species Pholidichthys leucotaenia. The sequence continues at coordinate 98,202,348 of CM035847.1, forward strand.
TTGCTGGTCATTAACATCTGTTTGTTCTCTCCCATAGATTGAGTCCCCATCGTGCTGTTTGCTCTCTACATGTCTGTTCTTTTCATCTTCTCTATCCCCTCACCCCCCAGCCAGTCGCAGCAGATGACTGCCCCTCCCTGAGCCTGGTTCTGCTGGAGGTTTCTTCCTGTTAAAAGGGAGTTTTTCCTCACCACCGTCGCCAAGCGCTTGCTCACAGGGGATCGCCTGATTGCTGAGGTCTTTCTGCAATTGTGGGGGTTTCCCCCTACAGTTGAAAGTGCTATGAGATGACTGTTGCTGTGAAATGGCACTATATAAATAAAGTTGAATTGAATTGAATTGAACTGAATTGATTTCTTCCGTGGGCTCTCCGGCTCAGATACATGGCACACTCTAGCATAATGGTTCAAGCGTCCACATCTGCTACAATGTTTCCCTCTAGCCAGGCAATCCTTAGCCTTATTTTGGTGTTTCATGGACCCGCAACCCTTGCAAAGGGGTTTTCCCAGGGCAGACCTTCAGCTGGCAGTATTGGCTTCCGTAGTATCTTTGTTCAAGCTATCCTCATTATCCGAGTCTGCTACTAATGCCGTGACAAGAGGCTCCGGCGGCCGTTGTGACTGGCGCCAGTTTAGCTCTGAAGCTAGCTTGTCTGTGGCCTCCAACTGGAGAGCTAGCTCAACAGCCCTGGCTAACGTTAGGTTACTCGGTGCCGTGAGTAGCCTAGCCCATATAGCGGTGCTACCTGTGTGCTTCGCAAGCTGGCCATGTACCAGTTCATCCTCCAGCGGCCCAAAACGACACTCACTAGCTAATGGTAAAAATGGTAAATGGCATTCACTTATATAGCACTAATGGCCTCAAGTCGGTGACAAACTGATGTATAGGCTCACCCACATGTTGGTGTCGCTGCCGAAAGCGAATCCTCCAGACAGTCTCACTATCTAGGGCATGAAAGTGGCTTGCTAGCAGCTCGATGACGTCTTCAAAAGAGTCCGAAGCTCTGAGTGTGCGCAGGACATGCTGGCCCTCAATCATGTGGTTGTGAACAAGTAGCGCACAGGCTCTTAACTTGTTGAGCTTACCCAGGTCGAGCGCGGTGACATAGGTCTGGAAAGCTTCAAACCATCTCCGCCGCAGAACGGGCAACTCCCCTGGGAGCTCGAGGAAGGGTCAAAGTGGTGTAATACACGCTTACATTAGTTAATCCTCAATTGCCAAATGTTCTGTATGTAAAATACCTCTATAAAGGATGAGGCCAGATGACTGGACAAACTCAGCTTTACTGAACGTTGTAACTCAGCGGACACACAGTAGACACCAGGCATAGGCACCGGTCAAAGAGACCGTATAATGGATGCCCTTTGCTATTTATAGGGCTGTGCAGTGGCAGAACAGGAAGTGTCCGCCACTACACCGCACTTCACAATAAAGGTGTCAAACACCAACACCACAGGTGGCATTGTTGCACCCCCCCCCCCCCCATGTAAAACTGCTTTTGGACAATCAGCCTTCTGATACAAAGCTATAACAGAATGAAACAAGCCCCCCACTGCTTTGAAGACCAGAACAAATTACAGAGACTTTACCACAGAGACTAAAAAATGGATTTTAAGTAATCAAGCTTGCCAGCATTGACTCTCTCCCTTAAAGCGAGGTAGTCGGATCCGGGAAAAAAAAAAAATTTTTGCGTGCATGGAAAGAAAATCCTATAGACACATATAGCGCGATTGTCTGCGAGTGTGAATGACCTGTTCCACGAGCAAATGTACGTTTTTTGGTCCGTGGCTGTTTACATCGGCCAGGATACTTCGTGCGCTGATGGGCCGTAGGGATCCCGTATTTTACATCTGGAAAAAAACAGTGAAACGGGAACAGCATGTAGAGCCATAGTATTCTTCTCTACAAGAAGCCATTCTTCTCTACAAGAAGGGACAGCGCGGGCTGTTCCTACTGAGGAGACTCAGGTCTTTTGGTGTACAAGGGGCGCTGCTGAAGTCATTTTACGACACGGTGGTGGCATCAGCCATCACTTTTGGAGTGGTCTGCTGGGGCAGTGGCATTACAGCAGCCGATAGGAAGAGACTGAACAAACTGATCAAGAAAGCTAGCTCTGTCCTGAGGCAGCGCCTTGACCCAGTGGAGGAGATGGGAGAGAGAAGGATGGTGGCTAAACTGTCATCTCTGCTGGAGTCCGAGTTCCACCCTATGCAGGACACACTGAATGCACTAAGGAGCTCATTTAGTAGCAGACTACATCCTCCTAGGTGCACAACCGAGAGGTTTCGCAGGTCCTTCCTACCAACGGCTGTCAGACTGTATAACCTAAGCAGGGCTGCTCGCAGAGATAGCAAAAAGACGTGACAACCTAATAGTATTGAATGCAAAAGACGCAATAGACTTACACAATGGTCCCCTCCAGTATACAACTAGGAAAATACCGGTAGCTACGGAGGGTGACAATATGTATGGGTACATAATCATACCATGTAGGATAACTAAGTAGATGGTTATGCTGTTTCATTCCATCTAGCTACAATGCTCCACACTGTGTGTTTATATATTTACATATTTATTCCATCTAGCTACAATGCTCCGCACTGTGTTTATATATTTACATATTTATTCCATCTAGCTACAATGCTCCGCACTGTGTTTATATATTTACATATTTATTCCATCTAGCTACAATGCTCCACACTGTGTGTTTATATATTTACATATTTATTCCATCTAGCTACAATGCTCCGCACCGTGTGTCTATATATTTATGTTTATATGTACATATGTATACTCGCTGCCCTTGTTTTTTTACTTGCCTTCTGATTGTTGCTCTGAGTGTTGCTATCCCTGTGCTGTTGCAATCCTGGAATTTCCCCATTGTGGGACTAATAAAGGCTTAACTTATCTTATCTTAATAATAGTAACATTTCCAAAAAAAATGTGCGATATTAACAACACGATCGCATTTTGCACACGGCTCGCTCTCCGGCAGCGGCTCCGAGAAGTAAACGAATGTAGGGAAGCTTGAATTCTTTCGTCCCGAAAATATCATTTTTGAATATTAATTACAGCTAAATGGGAGCAGTTTTGATGCCGAAATTTCACATACAAATCCTAATATACGTGTTCTATACACAGTCGGCTTTTGGGTATCCGACTACCTCGCTTTAAATGGGATTTGAAATTGTACTCTTAAATTGTTTTTATGTGTGCTTTTTCTCTTACTGTATCTTTTTACCTTTTAAACTTACTCCCTGCTTGTTTCAGGGACAACAGATTCTGAAACTCGACCTGAATTGCTTTCTATATGTGCTGTTTTTTGGGGGTTTTTTTTTGTAATACTTCCCGCCTGCCTCAGGGACTACAGATTTGAAATTACTGAGAATGCTATAATCTGGTAGAGTATCTTTACCCTGTGTTTATGTTTTTTCCTGTACATGGTCCCTGACAAATAAACCAGTAAACTAAAAAAACAAACAAACATGTATCTCGCCCACAGTGGAGTTGCCATAAGCCTTGGGACAGAAAGGAGAAAAGGGGTAAATACAGAGGTTGTGGAGTGTGTCAATAACGAGGCGGATTTGACTCAGTTTATTACACATCTCACACAGAAGCATAGTCAGAAAAGAGGACATCTCAGACAAGACTCTTCTCTTAAATACTATGGCATTCCCTCAGAAGCTTCTACACATCAAAGGTCACATTGCATTCACTTCCTTAATCCTTTAACATCCTCCTAGAAGTCTCTGATACACAAAAGATCACACTGCATTCATCCTTCACACCTCCCTGTTATCTCCAAGGGAAATTCTGCTCTTTGTTTTAGTCTAAGATGCTATACCATTATGCACTCCCCAAACGATCCCCCCGAGCGTCTTGGATAGAACAATAGAATGACAGTCCATATCCATCCATCCATTCATCCATCTTCTACCGCTTTTCCGGAGGTCCGGGTCGCGGAGGCAGCAGTTCAAGCAGAGAAGCCCAGACTTCCCTCTCCCCAGCCACCTGCTCCAGCTCTTCAGAGGGGATACCAAGGCGTTCCCAGACCAGCTGGGAGACGTAGTCTCTCCACCGAGTCCTGGGTCTGCCCCGGGGTCTCCTCCCAGTGGGACGTGCCTGAAACACCTCAAGTGGGAGGCGTCCAGGAGGCATCCTAATCAGATGCCCATACCACCTCAACTGACTCCTTTCAATGTGGAAAGAGTAGAACCGCATGACAGTCCATATGCTGTGGTAAAATCATTAAACATCAATCCACATGCTGCTTGGGCTTCAGTCTTCTCCCGTATCTGCTGTAACCAGGATTCACCGCCTCCGCGGCGCTGTCATGCTGGGGGGGTGATGTTTGAGAGGTAAAAGTCTGTGCATGTGGGTGCTCTGGGGAATCTTTTCTCTGGGAAACTCCCCGCGGGGGTCTTCCACGCCGAGGGGCCCTCGCCAACAGCACTTGCTCGTCTGCCACAACAAAAGCGGGTTTGAGTCTGTCTATATCAATCTTTTCCCTCCTACCCCCCAAATCTAGCAAAAAATGCTTGTCCCCTGTTTCCAGCACTCTGAACGGTCCATCATAAGGTGGGCGCAGTGGAGGGCGATGGGCATCGTGTCTGACAAAAACAAACTCCACGTTTTTCAATTTTTTAGGCACAAAAACGTGCGGAAAACTGTGGTGAACAGGGCCCGTCAGTGTGCTTTTGTCTATGCTACGCTGCAACAGTTGAGACGGGGAGCTGCCCGGCGCAGGATTATCTGGAAGAAACTCCCCGGGCAGCCGAAGTGGCTGCGCAAAAACTCAAATAAACCAAACGGAGTTATCACCGCTGTTTTGGGTATGTCCTCAGCGCGCACTGGGACTTGGTGGTAACCGCGGACCAGGTCTATTTTAGAAAAAAACGCGTGCTCCTGCTAAGTGAACGGAAAAATCCTGGATGTGAGGAATTGGGTAGCGGTCGTGCGCTGTGGCATTGTTCAACCTGCAGAAATCCCCGCAAGGTCGCCACGAACCCTCAGCTTTAGGGACCATGTGTAGCGGGGAAGCCCGTGGGCTGTTTGAATGCCTGATGATGCCCAACCTCTCCAGGTTGGCGAACTCCTCGCACGCTATGGCCAGTTTAGCTGCATCCAAGCGCCGAGGTTTTGCAAAAACGGGCGGCCCGGTGGTGGTGATAAAATGCTCCACCCCGTGTTTAGCGACGGCTGCAGAAAATGTCGGGACCGTGAGTGCTGGGAACTGAGTGAGCAGTGTGTGGAACTTACCGCATGCAGCTGTGACGTTGGCTTGTGCTGTTGGCCGGGACGCTCGAGCTGTACAGGGGATAGAATCAAAAGACAGTGCATTAACCAGGCGCCTGTTAGCAACATCAACCAACAAACCATGTGTGCACAAAAAATCAGCCCCCAATATATTGAAATTCAATGCTGCTATGACAAAAGTCCACTCAAATGTACGGCCGTGCAGAGACAGGAGTAGAGTCCTCTTACCAAAGGTCTTAATCTCCGAGCCGTTTGCTGCTGCCATCTCGGGGCCGCTAGATCCTGCCAGCCGGTCGGCGTAGGACGGCATGATGAAACTCATCTGGGCACCGGTGTCCACGAGGAAATGCCTCCCCGAGCGTGCGTCAGTCAAGTAGAGCAGCTTGTTCTCCTCCCCGAGGGTCGCAGCTGCTACCGACCCCCGGTCTTGCCGTTTCCCGAGCGCTTGAACTGGCACGGTGGTATACATTTGCGTGCCTTCTCTGCGAAGTGGCGGTGGTAGAAACAAAGGATGTCTCCTCCGCGTTCTTTGGCCCCTGCCGCTGCCGTCGTCGGTGGCTCTGCTGCTGCCATCGATGGCTCCTCGCCTCCTCTGGCCGTTGCGCTGAGCTCCGTCGCTGCCGCCGTGGTCGTGAACTCTCTGCTGGCCATGATGATCCGGTGTGCTTCTTGGGTCAGCGCACGATAGTCCCGCTTGGCCAGCAATGGCGAATTGACCAGGGTCGCTCTCGTCGCTGACGGAAGGTTCCGGAGGAAGAGGTGGGTAAAAATGAAATGGTCGTCGTCCGAGCCCTTCAATCTCAGCATCTTCTCCATCAGGTCAATAGCCGACCCATCTCCTAACCCGGTCCGCGTCAGGAGTCTCTCTGCTCTCTCACCAACCGAGAGTGTGTAGTGCTGGATGAGTGCAGCCTTCAGCGCGCCGTACTTGTCTCTGGTTGGTGGCTGATCCAGCAGGCTCTCCACATGCTGAGCCGTGTGGGCGTCGAGCGTTGCGACCACATGGTAGAACTTCGTGTCATTCGCCGATATCCCCCGGAGGGCGAACTGCGCCTCAACTAGGTGGAACCAGGAGCGCGGATTGTGCTGCCAAAAATCCGGTAGCTTGATTGTAACAGCATTTGCTTGGCTGAGGGCTCCCAACGAGGCTGGCTCCGGGGATCTTTCGTCGTGTTGCATGATTCGTCTTGGGTCACCAGTGTGGAATGTGTCAATAACGAGGCGGATTTGACTCAGACAGTTTATTACACATCTCACACAGAAGCATAGTCAGAAAAGAGGACATCTCAGACAAGACTCTTCTCTTAAATACTATGGCATTCCCTCAGAAGCTTCTACACATCAGAGGTCACATTGCATTCACTTCCTTAATCCTTTAACATCCTCCTAGAAGTCTCTGATACACAAAAGATCACACTGCATTCATCCTTCACACCTCCCTGTTATCTCCAAGGAAACTCTGCTCTTTGTTCTAGTCCAAGATGCTATACCATTATGCACTCCCCAAAAGGTACCCAAACTAGGCTAATGGCTAACCCATACAAGCCAGCTATCCCCACCATTGTACTGGTCAATGTACGCTCTTTAGACAACAAACTGGATCATATCCGTTTATTACCCTCAGCCTCAAGGACTGCGAGAGAGTGCTGTGTTTTTGTGTTTGTGGAAACATGGCTCAACGACAACATCCCAGAGTCTGCCATCCAGCTAGACTGGCTAACATGCTACCGAGGAGACAGAGCTGTTGTTGAGGGAGGTAAAACCTGTGGCGGCGGGCTCTGTGTTTACATCAATGATGCCTGGTGCTGTGACGCTGTTGTGGTCTGTAAACACTGCTCACCATTGTTGGAGGTTATGGTCATCAAGTGCTGGCCATTCTATCTTCCAAGAGAATTTATGGCTACACTGCTAGATGCCATTTATTTCCCTCCCAGCTCCAACAACGACAACAGGAGTGAGGCACTGAATGAACTGTACCAACCCTTCAGTGAGCAGCAGACAGCCACGCCTGGTGCTTTTCTCATTTTGGCTGGAGATTTCAACCACATAGACCCAAAGATTATGTTTCCTGAAATACACCAAAACATCAACTTTCCAACACAACAAAAACAACACACTGGACCATGTTCTCATGAACCAGGGAGGAGAGTATAAGGCCCTCCCCCTCCCCCACCTCGGTGTCTCTGACCATATCACTGTTATGCTAATTCCAGTATACAGACCACTGGTTAAAGTCACCACACCAGTTCAGAAACAGATACATGTGTGGTCAGAAGGGTCCTTAGAGGCACTTCAGAACTGCTTCACCACCACTGACTGGAACATATTCAAGCAGGATGCCACTTACAACACCACAGATCTGCAGGAGTACACAGAGACTGTTACTGCCTACATTGCAATGTGCACTGATGGACACCAAGACCATCAATGTTTAGGCCAATCAGAAACCATGGCTCACAGGGGAGGTCTACAAGCTCCTGAAAGCTCGGAACGCTGCCTTCAGAGCTGGAGACAAGGTGGGCCTGAGGACAGCTAGGGCCAACCTGTCCTGAGGCATCAAAGAGGCCAAGAGGACTCAAGGAGGATAGCCCACCATTTCAGTGACAGTAGAGACATTCAGAGTCTGTGGCAGGGGATACAGACCATCACGGACTACAAGCCCATATACAAGCCCACACTGCAGACCTGCGACAGCTCCACCTCTCTGCTGAATGAGCTGAATGACTTCTTTGCTCACTTTGAGGCACTCAACAGTACTTCTGCACAGAAGTCACCACCTCCTCCTGGCGACCAGGTGATTACACTGTCCCCAGACAGTGTGAGAATGCACTCAAAGCTCCAGGTCCTGACAACATACCTGGTTGCGTACTGACAGCCCGTGCAGAGGAACTCGCAGGTGTCTTCATGGACATCTTCAGTATCTCACTGAGACAGGCTGTTGTCCCCATGTGCTTCAAAGCCACCACCATCATTCCAGTCTCCAACAAGTCGTCTCCTTCCTGTTACAATAACTACTGTCCGGTCGCACTCACTCCCGTCATCATGAAGTGCTTGGAGCGGGTGGTCATGCCCCACATCAGGTCTGCCCTGCCCCCCTCCCTGGACCCGTTCCAGTTTGCATACCGGTCCAGTCGCTCAACATCTCTACTCTCCTCCACTCAGCCCTCACACATCTGGACACAAAGGACTCCTACGTCAGAATAGTGTTCCTAGACTTTAGTTCAGCATTCAACATAATCATCCCCCAACAGCTCATTCACAGACTGGACCAGCTGGGGCTCAACACTTCACTGTGTAACTGGCTGTTGGACTTCCTGATGGGAAGACCGCAGGCAGTACGGGTTGGGAGTAACATATCCAGCACCATCACTCTGAACACAGGGGAACTCCAAGGATGTGTGCTGAGCCCCCTCCTCTTCACTTGACTGTAGACCGGCACACAGCTCCAACCTCTTCATCAAGTTTGCGGATGACACAGCTGTGGTGGGTCTCATCAACAACGGAGATGAGACAAACTACAGGAGTGAGGTGAGCCACCTGGCCATGTGGTGGAGAGACAACAATGTTTCTCTAAACATGAAAGAAGATGAAGGAGATTGTTGTGGACTTCAGAAGAGTGCACAACCAGCATGCTCCCCTGACCATCAATGGTGCTGCTGTGGAGAGGGTGAGCAGCACCAAGTTCCTGGGTGTGCACATTACAGAGGACCTCTCCTTTACCATCAACACTGTATCACTGGCCAAGAAACCTCGGCAGTGTTTCTACTTCCTCCGCAAACTGAGAAGAGCCAAAGCCTTGGACCCCACCATGTGTACCTTCTACAGAGGCACCATCAAGAGCATCCTGACCAGCTGCATCCTCATGTGGTATGGCGCCTGCATCGCGTCCTGCCGCAAGACCCTCCAGCGCATAGTGAGAACAGCTAAGAAGATCGTCAGTGCCTCTCTCCCCTCCCTTGAGGCCATCTACAGCACTTGCCTCACCCACAAAGACCTCTGCATTGCAGATTCAAAGACAGCTTCATCCACCAGGCTGTCAGGAAGATTAACTCTCTTCCTGCTCTGCCCCCTCTCCCTTCTGCCCTGACACACACAAATCCTGCACTCTGACCCCTTCCCCCCTTCAACAACTGAACTATGCCATCCCCAAGTACTGTTCACTCACTCACTCACTCTCTCACACACACACACACACACACACACACACACACACACACACACACACACACACACACACACACACACACACACACACACACACACACACAGATTTGAGGAGCTTCAAAAACTGAGCTCTGTCATCCAGGAACTGTTCAATTCAACACACGCACACACACGGATCTCAGGGCTGCACCAGTCACTTTATGCAGCAATGGACTGCTCTCTTTGCACTACACGCCACTTTAACCCTCTATGTGCCCTGATATGTGCCTTAAATCACAACATGGTTTCTTAATTTTTATCGTATTTAGTTATTTTGCATACCCCTAGTATTTTTAATTAGTGTCTGGTTGGGGGTTGGTTTTCTTTGCACTGATGTTTGATGTTCAATGTTTAATGTTTGGTGTTGTTCTCCATGGATCGCCACTTTGTCGCGGTGGAGAACCTTGTATGTTCCAATGATCCCGAGAGCGATGCCGTCGGGGGCCTTTTGGCTCCTGGTAGGGTCATCCATGGCAGTAAGGTCGAGGGGGAGGTCCCAGACCAAGAGCGATCCAAAGAAAGAAAGACCTCAACAGCGGGAGTGGCGGAGGATGACACCATGAGTCACAACGGCACTGAAGGCGGCTGAAGGCTGCAACAGAGAGTGGTCTCCAGTCGTTTTGGATTCCATGCCACTGGATTCAGGCCCCTCTCTGCCAAGGACCGTGTGGTGGCTGCAGGCGCATCAGTCTCCCCACGATAAAAGATGTCACGCGCAGGCGTCCTCCCAAAGGGAGCCCATCCACTTTACATCCTGGATAAGACGAAGTCCTGTGGCGATCAGGAAGTGGTAACGGGGACAGGACAGTGAAGTCTGGGAGTTCTTAGCCACGACCTGGCACACAGGCGATGGGCGCTTGATACAGTCGTTAAGCTCTTGGACTGAGGCAGAAAGAGCTTCTCGGCAGCTGCACTCATGACTGAGCAGCCCTATTCAGGATCCACTCTGCTCACCCCAGTAGAGGAGGGGGTTAGAAAAGGTACCCCAAACATAGCCTGCCTCACAAAATCCTGTCTGGAATATCGCATCCAAAGGGATCACCACCACGCGGTCAGAAACATACAAAACTACATACTGGAGCCTGGAATGTGCGAACCCTTATGGACAACCAAGCCAGTGATCGACCTGAAAGGCGAACTGCCATCATCTCCAGAGAGCTAAGGAAGTTCCGGATCGACATCGCAGCACTCTCCGAGACCCGACTGGCTGATGAAGGGCAGCTGAAGGAGGAAAAAGGCTTTTCTTTTGGAAGGGAAAGCCTGCAAATGAGCCACAAATCCATGGTGTGGGATTTGCTATGAGATGAGATGAGATGAGATGAGATTCAACTTTATTGTCATTACACATGTATGAATACAAGGTAACGAAACGTGACTTGGCATTTGGGCACGCTCTGCAGAGCGCATCCAAGGCCGGGGCAGCCGCTAGGCGCCAGTCATAAAGAAGAAAGGAAAAAAAGAAAAGAAATGATATGACACAATAGGCGAGAGAAAAAAACATGTTTTATCAAATTGACGCTTAATGGGTAAGCGAAATTTTGATTGCAGGCAAAAAAAACCTCAATGCATATTTAGCAAACAGCAAGCTGGGATTCTCAGTTAGGGAGGGAAGGAGGGTAAAAGAGGGAGCAGCAAAGAAAAACAGCGACGCAGACAAGACAGCAAGCTGGGATTCTCAGTTAGGGAGGGAAGGAGGGTAAAAGAGGGAGCAGCAAAGAAAAAGGCATCTGTTCTCTCTGAAGGGCAGAAGGAAAGTGCTATTAAGAACTGCCTCATCAACCACCTCCATGAACTCCCTGTGGGCATCAACGAGCGCCTAATGACCATTCGTCTGATGCTTGCCTGCAGTCAAATGGCCACCGTTATTAGTGCCTACGCTCCAACGCTTGACGCACAGGATGAAGTAAAGGAGGCCTTCTATGCTGACCTGGATAAAATACTATCTGAAGTCCCAACGGAGGATAAGTTAATCCTGCTTAGAGACTTTAATGCCAGAGTGGGACGAAACCATCATCTATGGAGCGGCACGCTGGGGAGAGAAGGGGTTGGAAACACAAACTCCAATGGCATACTACTGCTAACCAAGTGCTCAGAGCACAACCTGGTCATCAACAACACACTTTTTCGTCAGAAAACCAAGTTCAAAACATCATGAATGCATCCCCGCTCCAAATTATGGCATCTCATTGATTACATCATAGTCCGCTCCAAAGACCGCCGCAATGTCCTTAACACCAGAGCAATGACCAGTGCAGATGACTGCTGGACTGACCACCGCCTCATTCGCTCCATCATGTCTATCCGCTTAATGTGGAAAAGAAGGTTGCAGAAAGGACAGAGCCGGCCAAAGCTTAACATCATGCTGCTGGACGACATTATCTACCAACAACAGCTGCAGGATACTCTTAGGGCAGCTTTGCCCAAACAGTACCCAGAGGATATTGAAAAACACTGAAGCACACTTTCCACTGCCATCGTGGACTCCTGCAAAAGCATCCTCGGTTATAAAAGCGGAGACATCAAGACTGGTTTGATGAGAATGACAGTGAAATCCAACAGCTCATCGACATCAAGCGGCAAACTTTTATCACCTGGCAAAACAACATTCACTGCAAGGTTAAAAGAGCAGCCCATGCCAAAGCGAAGGCAGCCGTACAAACACTTGTTAGGAAATTGAAGAACCAGTGGTGGATAAAAAAGGCCCTGGAGATCCAGCAGCTTGTCAACTCTGGAGACACGAGAGGATTCTTTGATGCCACAAGAGCGGCATATGGCCCCAGCCACCGCTGCCTAACCCCCCTTCACTCCAAAGATGGGCTCTCGCTTCTGAAGAACAAGGAGGCAATTGCAGACAGGTGGAAAGAGCATTATAAGGACCTCTTAAACAGGGACACCACTCCTGAGATGGAGGCCCTTGATCAACTCCCTCAACAGCCCATAGAGGAAAGCATGGGAAAACCACCTAGCTTGGATGAGGTACAGGACGCCATCAGGAAGATGAGAAACAACAAGGCTGCTGGACCTGACGGCATTCCAGCAGAAGTCCTGAAGAAAGGCGGTCCTGATCTTCTGAAGCACATCCATGCCCTGCTCCTGAAAATATGGGAACTAGAGGAAATCCCTGCACAGCTCAGGGATGCCTTGATTGTGTCCATCTTTATAAAAGGGGGACAGGGCAGTTTGTGGGAATTACCGTGACATTTCTTTCCTGTCCACCATAGGGAAAGCCTTTGCCTGGGTCTTGGCCAATATACTCATCCCCCTATCAGAGAGCATTCTTCCCGAGTCCCAGAGTGGTTTTCGCCCAAACAGAGGCACCACAGACATGATTTTCATTGCTTGCCAATTGCAAGAAAAATGCCGGGAACAAAATCTACCATTATACATGGCCTTCATAGACCTTACCATAGCCTTTGACTCAGTAAACCGTCAGGCCCTTTGGCTGGTTCTGGCAAAGATTGGCTGCCCAGAAAAATACATCTGGGTACTGAGACTGCTGCATGACAATATGTCTGCCACGGTACTCAGTGGCAGTGGAGATGAAACAGAACCCTTCAGGGTTGACACAGGAGTCAAACAGGGATGTGTCATCGCTCCAACACTATTCTCCATCTATATTGCTGCTATTCTCCATCTCACGAACCAACATTTGCCCCCGGGGGTCAAAATCATGTACAGAATCGACGGTCAACTTCTCAACATCAACTGATTTAGAGCTAAAGGTCAAACCACCACCATATCCATCATGGAGCTGCAGTATGCTGACGACAACGCTCTCGTAGCCCTCTCAGAAGAGGACCTTCAGTGCATCTTGTCTGCCTTTGCCAGAGCATACAAACAGCTCGGTTTGGCCGTCAATATAAAAAAGACACAAATACTCCACCAGCCATCACCAAACTGCAGTACACTTGCCATACCCCCAAACATCTCCATTGATAACATCCGACTGGAAAATGTGGACCACTTCTTATATCTTGGCAGCCTCCTCTCATCAAAAGCTGTCATCGATGATGAAATACACCACCGCCTCAGCAGTGCCAATGGGTCTTTCTCAAGGCTAAGGAGGAGAGTCTTTGAGAACCGCGATCTTCAAGTGAATACAAAAATCCTGGTTTATAAAGCAGTGGTGCTCCCCACTCTCCTGTATGGATCAGAAGCCTGGACTACATACAGCAGGCACTTAAAGGCACTTGAGGCACACCATCAGAGATGCCTCCGAAAAATCCTCAGAATTAGTTGGGAGGATAGACGCACCAACACCAACGTCTTGGAGGAGGCTAACCTTCCCACCATCACTGCCACCATTGCCCAAAACCAGCTCAGATGGACTGGTCATGTTATCCGAATGCCTGACTCTCGCCTCCCAAAACAAGTCCTGTACTCCCAGCTAGCTGAAGGGAAGTGGGCTCCAGGAGTCCAGAAGAAGAGATTTAAGGACAACATAAAAACAAACCTAAAGAAGTGCCACATAGACCTAAAAGCTTGGGAAAATATGGCAACCGACAGGGCGACCTGGAGAAACATTGTCCGTGAGGGTGCCGCACAGTACAACGCTGACCTCCATCATGCTGCACAAGACAAACGCAGACTCAGGAAGGAAAGAGCAACCAGCAGTCAGGACCAACCCAAACCCACCACCATTACATTCCCCTGCCCACATTGCAGCAGAATAATCGGGTCCAGAATTGGTCTCTATGCCCACCTGAAGACCCACAAGGACCAAGAGGGAGGACAGTCATACTTGACTACGAGTGACCGCCGATGATGATGATGATGATGATGATGATGATGATGATGAATGTTTGGTGTTAGATGTTATACTTTATATTCATATTTCCTACTTTGTGTTTACCTTGCTGCACCTTGGGTCTCAAAGTAGCGTAATTTCAATTCTCTGTATGTGCTGTACATATAGCAGAACTGACAATAAAGTTGACTTTGACTTGACTTTGACTTTATACTAGTAAATTTGTAGGTTTTTCTTCTTTCTTATCATAATTTTTTCATGTAATTTTGAGATTTTATCCCCAACGTTTTAATCATAAATTTGTGACTTTTTTCTTACGGGTTCTTATAAATTTGAAATTTTTGTATGTGACTGTGGAACATTCTTATGAATTGTCTTTTTTTTAGATAATTTTTCATTTTTCTTTGTCTTGAATTGGAACATTTTTTTGCTTGTTGATTTTTTTTCTGTCAAAATTAGTGCTTTAAAAAACCTTTTCTCTGTTTTCTTATGAATTTTCAGTGATTACACTGGTCAACACCAAATTTATTGTCTGAGTTTTTTTTAGCTGATTTAGGACAATTTTGATGTGCTGAATCCAAAAATCAGATTGGTTTTGCTCAATCAGGTCAGCTTTTTGAATTATGGCCACATGTTGTTTTATACGTTTTTGTTTACATGTACGGGTATTTTCACTTCATATGATGCAAAATTCTTTTTTATGTCTTGACATTCTCTGAATTTTGAACAATGATGATGTAACATTAAATTTACATGTACTTACCTTTATATAAAGGTAAGTACGTGCAAACCTGTAATAAAGTACAGGTTTTTACTTAGCACCTGATCAAGAGAAATGGATGTCAATTTTGGATTCAGCGGTGCAAAATTGTCTTAAATCGGTTGAAAAAACACAGACAACAGACACAGAAAAAACACAGACAACTTACAAAAAAATTATTTTTGTAACCCTGTGTTATTATTGTACATATGTGACATTTTCCCACCAAAATTTGCATCTTTTGTCATGAATTTGTGACTCATAAATTCATTTTTTTCTTCATAATTTTGCCCTTGTTTCAACAGCTGCTCAAAATGTCCCTGCTGTGTGCAGCGTTAGTGCGACTCTCTCTTGATTCAGATTATTTCAGTGAACACTGTAGTTGTATTAACTTTGTTCCGCTGTAGAATATGAAAATATAACCTCAGTTAACAGTTTATATCACACATAGTAACTGTGTTGCTTACTTATGTTCTGAATTTGTGAGAACACACCATCTGGATGGTTGCTAACATGGATCATCAGACAGAAGAGGAGCAGACGGTCTAAGATGAGTCGTCGTTCTTCTTTATCACACACTGCTATTAATCAACCTGTTTAACATGATGACACTGTACTTCCCTGCACATACATTAAAAAAGAGGGAATAATTTTATAAACCTTAGTTCATACCAATGTGTACTAAAGTTGTTCTGTGGGTGGGCCACCGAGACACATTGTTTTTCCCTTTTATTATCACCCATCTTTACATATACCAAAACATGCACAATGCAAAATGACATGCTCCATAAAAAACAGTAATGAAACATTCAGTAAAGAAAAATTAAACTGCACCAAACTCAGTTTGATTTGAGTGAAAACCTTAGAAAAATATCACTTTGCACCAATGAATATCGTTTTCTCTGGAGCCGGCATTAACAGGGGTTTGAATGTTGCACCTGTGATGTTGTTCATAGGACACATTATGGTGTTACACGGGTGGTGATGTCACCCGGAGTATAAGAGAGCTGTGGGGAAGAGGGGCAGTCTCTTTGAACACCTCTCAGCCTAGCGGGAGCGTCTGTACTTGTACTGTGAGTCATTAATAAAGTCCTGTGTAGTTCACCATTCGTCCCATTATTGTTCCACGTTTTATGGACATTACATTTGGCGATGAGGGTAAAGCTATGGATACTGGTGTGTCTTCGATTTGGCCGTTTTTGGAGTCTCCGGGAGAGCCTCCAGTCCCTTGGGCGAGGTGGTTCGCCGCATTTCAGAACTATTTGGTGGCACTAAACCTGGGTGACCTGAAGAAGGTACGGGCGTGGGCAATTCTGGTCCACAATTTTGGTATGGAAGGACAGCATATCCTTGCTGTGATGTATGGGAGTTGTATGAGTTGTATGAGTTGCATTTGCATATGCCACCCCATTGGTGGGCGCTGTACCCTGTGGCATCGCCAATAGTATAAGAGTGTGCTCATTGAACTGAACTCACAGATGTGTATGTGCATGTGTGTACGTGGGCGTATGCCTGAGTAAACGAGCAAGCTAATGACCTGCAGCAGTGTGTGTGTCTTTGTGTTTGTTCCTCCGAGTGGTAATCTAAAGTAGAAACCCACGGACATAACATCATTGGCGACGAAGATAACTTTAGGTTTCCAAGTCTCGCCGCGGTATTGACTGCGAGTGACGGAGGAAGAGGAACGTTTGTCCTGGTGGGAGTTTGGCTGGGCGCGGCACGCCAGGTGACAGGACGCCAGGTGACAGCGCGCCAGGTGACAGGACGCCAGGTGACAGGACGCCAGGTGACAGGACGCCGGGTGACAGGACACCGGATGACAGGACGCCAGGTGACAGGACGCCAGGTGACAAGATTGCTAAACGCTAGCTAACTGCACGCCATGGCTGGAGTTATTGGACACATTAACCCATTCGACGAGTCAGTGGAGCAGTGGACAACCTACGTTGAGAGGTTTGAGCATTTTGTAACGGCAAATGGTATTGCAGAGGAGAAAAAGCTTGCAGTTTTCTTAAGTGTAATTGGTGCGTCAACATATGGACTTTTACGTAGCCTCGTAGCTCCAGATAAGCCAGGGGCTAAGACGTATGCTCAACTCACAGAAGTTTTGAAAGACCACTTTTCTCCAAAGCCAATTGTGATTGCTGAAAGATTTCGCTTTCATAAGCGGAACCAACAAGAGGGAGAAACTGTGACGCAATATATAGCAGTCATTAAAAAGCTTTCTGAACACTGCGAGTTTGGTACGCACCTGAAGGATGCATTGAGGGATAGGCTCGTTTGTGGACTGAATATAGAAGCTATCCAGAAAAAATTGCTGACGGAGGAGAAGCTTACTTTTTCCAAAGCAATGGAACTAGCCGTGTCAATGGAGACAGTAGCTCGCGAGACACATCAGCTGAGCAATGTGCTGAAAGTGCATGCACTGTCACCACATGACAAACAACACACGAAATGTTCGCGCTGTGGAAAAATGAACCACAAAGAGAGCGATTGTTTTTATAAGGAGCAAAAATGCCATAAATGTGGTAAGAGAGGACATATCTCGAAAATGTGCAGGAACAAAGAGACTGTAAATAAGGAGAAACCAGTGGAGTATAAAGCTAAAAAGGAAAAAAGGGTGCACCAACTGGATGTAAAAGAAATATCTAGTGATGGTAGCACTACAGACACTGAAGTGAGCCTGCATATGGTGTCTCAGCAGAGTAATTTGTCATACATGTGTGTTAAACTAAAAATTGAAGGTAAAAGGATTATCATGGAATTAGATACCGGTGCTGCCGTTTCTCTGATTTCAAGAAAACTGTATGATGCACACTTTAAGGACTTGCCCTTGCGCCAAACCCATATAATGTTGAAAACATATACGGGTGAGGTGATTCCAGCAGAGGGTGTCATCACCGTTTCAGTGAGGATGAACAAGCAGTGGGCTAGACTACCACTGTATGTGGTTCGGGGAAGTTCACCCCCACTTTTTGGTCGGGAGTGGCTGCGGAGGATTCGAATTGACTGGCGAGAAATAAAGACGGTCCGGGAGGAGACGCTAGAGGGCGTGCTACAAAGACATGCGGAGGTCTTTAAAAAAGAATTAGGCACTCTGAAAGGCATGGAAGTAGCCATAGCGCTGAAGCCGGATCATGTGCCACGGTTTTGTCAAGCGAGAGTCGTTCCCTATGCCCTTAGGCCAAAAGTGGAGGCTGAAATTGACCGATTGTGTGAGCAGGGCATCATATCCCCTGTTAAATTCAGTGAATGGGCAACACCCATTGTGCCCGTTGTGAAAAAGAACGGAGATGTTAGGATATGTGGGGATTTTAAAGTCACAGTTAATCCTGCCCTGTGTGTGGAGAAATACCCAATTCCACGCATTGAAGATCTATTCGCATCACTGTCGGGGGGCAGCATTTCAGTAAACTGGACGTATCTCATGCCTATTTGCAAATGGTGATAGAGGGAAATTCAAGAAAATATCTCACAATAACTACATCCAAGGGTCTGTTTTGTTATAACAGGCTGGCATTTGGAATTACCTCAGCACCAGCGATATTCCAGCGTGCCATGGACCAAGTCCTCCAGGGTCTGCCGAACGTTCACTGTTATCTGGACGATATATTGGTCAGTGGACAGGATCGTGTGCAGCATCTGAAAAATCTGGATGCAGTCCTAGGGCGCTTGGAAGAATTCGGTTTGCGAGTACGGAAGGAAAAATGTGAATTTTTTTAAGGATTCACTGGAATATCTGGGTCACGTCATTGATGCCCAGGGTCTACACAAGGCACTAGAGAAAGTCAGGGCAATTGTGGAGGCTCCTGCACCTACAGACGTGAGTCAGTTACGTTCTTTCTTGGGGCTAATTAATTATTACAGCAGATTTATCCTCAACTTGTCATCTGTCCTAAGCCCACTGAATACTCTGTTGTGTAAAGGAAAACAATGGCAATGGACATCTGAATGTGCTGCATCTTTCAAAGAGGCAAAAGAGCAGTTACTCTCTCAAAGCGTGTTAACCCATTATGATCCACAACTTCCCATTCGGTTGGCGTGTGACGCATCACCTTATGGTGTAGGTAGTGTCATCTCACACATTCTCCCGGATGGACAAGAGAGGCCCATAGCTTTTGCATCAAGGACTCTGAATAAGGCAGAACACAATTATGCCCATATTGAGCACGAAGCTCTTGGCATTATATTTGGAGTTCGTAAATTCCATCATTATCTGTATGGCAGGCAGTTTACACTCCTTACAGATCATCGCCCATTGACCACTATTCTGAGTCCGTGCAAAGCCACACCATCTATGGCTGCTGCTAGAATGCAGCGGTGGGCTCTCCTGTTAGCTGCCCATAATTACACCATACAGTACCGAGAGGCAGCTCGTCATGGAAATGCGGATGGGCTTTCACGCCTTCCATTACCAACATCATCAAGAGAGAGAATCAGTACTGTGGACAGTTTTCATATTAAACACCTAGAAGCCTTACCTGTGAACTGTCGAGAAATCTGCCGAGAGAGCAGGGGTGATTCTGTCCTTGCTCAAGTCCTGGAGATGGTCTCCACAGGTTGCTTTCCGAGGGTCCAGGATGTGGCCAGCACATTGGCGCCATTCATCAGCAGGAGGGATGAGTTGACACTCCAGCAAGGTTGTCTTATGTGGGGTGTGCGCGTCGTCATTCCCTCAAAATTGAGATCACGACTGCTGTCGGAACTGCATACTGGACACCCAGGTGTTGTCAAAATGAAAGCTGTCACCCGCAGTTATATGTGGTGGCCCGGAATTGACGCTCAAATTGAACAGGTCTCAAAAACATGCCAGTCCTGTCAATTTACACAGAAAGCACCGGGATCAGCACCACTCCACCCATGGACCTGGCCTGGATCCCCATGGCAGAGAATTCATGTTGACTTTGCTGGGCCGTTCCAGGGCCAAATGTTTATGGTGGTTGTAGACGCCCATTCAAAATGGCCTGAGGTACACCTTATGAGTTCCACTACAACGGCTAATACCATCCAGGTGCTCCGAGGGTTATTTAGTCGCTATGGGCTCCCTGAGGTGTTAGTGAGCGATAATGGTCTTCAGTTTACCTCACATGAGTTTGACACTTTTATGAAAGGCAATGGAGTAAAGCACATTCGCTCTGCACCATTCCATCCATCAACAAATGGTCTTGCAGAACGTTTTGTACAGACATTTAAGCAGTCACTGAAGCGTTCCACTGGAACCACTTCCATACAATACCGACTGGACGCCTTTCTACTCACGTACCATAACACTCCACACTCTACAACAAAGGAGTCCCCGTCTATGCTTTTCATGCATCGCAAGCTGCGATCTCGATTGGACCTGTTGAAGCCTAGCATGACATCAGAGGTAGAGAAAGCACAAGAGGCACAGTGTGCGTATCGAGGAATGCATGCTAAAGCCAGAACGTTCAAGGTGGGAGACCCAGTTCTTGTTTGGGATTACGGGAGAGGAGAGAAGAAGTGGATACCAGGGGTTGTTTCAGCTGAGACTGGCCCTGTATCCTACACCGTCGACATCGGCGCATCGCAGCACTAGAGGCGACAGGCGGACCAGATGCTGGCCAGGGTTGACTATTTGGCTCCTAAAGAAAAATATTATTACAGTAGATGCCTCTCAGATGATGCTGTTACCAAATTTATGCAGATTGTTTCCTCTATGCCATGTGTCAACACAACGGAAATAAGCTATAGACAGCTTGCTCCTTCTGTAATTGATAACATGGTGGATAGTGTTTCAGCTTCTCTGCATCAGACTCTAGACTTGGTGGCCCCCTTAAAAAAGAAAAAGTCTAATCAGAGATTTCTAACTCCTTGGTTCAACACAGAAACTCGTAGCTTAAAACAGAAGACTCGTCAATTAGAAAGAAAATGGCGCGCCACTAATTTAGATGAAATCTATTTAGCTTGGAGAAATCATCTTTTAATTTATAAAAAATCTCTTAGAAAAGCTAGAACGAGTTATTACTCTGCATTAATAGAAGAGAACAAGAATAATCCCAAGTTTCTTTTCAGTACTGTAGCCAGGTTGACAAAGAGTCAGGACTCTGTCAATCCTAGCATTCCCTTAGAGCTTACTAGTCAGGACTTTATGAACTTTTTCAATAATAAAATTTCATCCATCAGAGATAAAATCAATCAGATTCTTCCCACAGTTAACTTAAATACTGTAACTACTACAACTCCTTCTACTGATGTCTGTCTTGATGAGTTTACTCCAATCGACCTTTGTGAGTTAGACAAAATAGTTTCCTCATCCAAACCTTCAACTTGTCTTTTAGACCCTATTCCTACCAGGTTATTTAAAGAAGTCTTCCCACTTATTGGTAGCCTTATTCTTCATATAATCAATTCTTCATTAACTTTAGGCCATGTACCGCAGGCTTTTAAAACGGCTGTAATTAAACCCTTACTCAAAAAGCCAACGCTAGATCCAGGAGCTTTAGCTAACTATAGACCAATCTCTAATCTCCCTTTCATTTCAAAAATCTTAGAAAGAGTTGTTGCTACGCAATTATTTGACCACCTGCAGGGAAATGGTTTACTTGAAGAGTTTCAGTTTGGGTTTAGAATCCATCATAGTACTGAAACAGCCTTAGCGAAGGTCACTAACAACCTCGTCATTGCATCTGATAATGGACTAGTTTCTGTACTTGTCCTTTTAGACCTTAGTGCAGCTTTTGATACTATCGATCATAATATTCTACTTGATAGATTAGAACACTATGTTGGACTTAATGGAACTTCGTTGCAGTGGTTTAGATCTTATTTATCCGATAGGTTCCAGTTTGTTCATGTAAATAATGAGTTTTCTTTCAACTCAAAGCTCAGTCATGGAGTTCCACAGAGATCTGTGCTAGGCCCGACTCTTTTTAGTTTATATATGCTTCCATTAGGCAACATTATTAGAAAGCACTGTATACATTTTCATTGTTATGCTGATGACACACAATTATACCTGTCAATGAAGCCAGATGATAGTAATCAATTAGCCAAGTTAGAAGCCTGTCTTAAGGAAATCAAAGCTTTGATGACTTGTAATTTCCTGCTATTAAATTTAGATAAGACTGAAGTCATTCTTGTTGGTCCAAAAAACCTTAGAAATTCCTTTCCAAATCAAACTTTCAGTTTGGATGCGGTTACTCTTTCTCTTAATAGCTCTGTGAGGAACCTTGGAGTTATTTTTGATCAGGATTTGTCCTTCAATTCACATATTAAATTTGTTTCTAAGACTGCCTTCTATCATTTGCGTAATATTGCCAAGATTAGGAGCATCTTGTCTCAGAGTGATGCTGAGAAACTGATCCACGCTTTTGTTAGCTCAAGATTAGATTATTGTAATTCTTTATTATCAGGCTGTCCTAAAACATCTTTAAAAAGTCTTCAGCTGATCCAAAATGCTGCAGCAAGAGTTTTAACAGGTACTAGAAAGAGAGATCATATCTCTTCGGTTCTGGCCTCCCTTCATTGGCTTCCCATAGAGTTTAGAATTAAGTTTAAAATCCTTCTTCTTACTTACAAAGCTCTAAACAATCAGGCCCCTTTTTATTTAAAAGATCTGATACTACCGTATTATCCTAACAGAGCACTACGCTCCCAAAATGCAGGATTACTTGTAATACCTAGAATCTCCAAAAGTACAATGGGAGGCAGAGCCTTCAGTTATCAAGCTCCTCTCCGGTGGAATCAGCTGCCAATCTGGATTCGGGAGTCAGACTCAATCTCTGTTTTTAAGAATAGGGCTAAAACCTACCTTTTTGATATAGCCTACAATTAGGGAGAGATCAAATGTTTCTGAACCCTCCCTTAGTTATGCTGCTAATAGGTTTAGTCAGCCGGGGGACCTCCAGTAATGCACTGGGCCTCACTCCTTTTCTCACTCTCAATGAAATATTTTTTTTCCTGGTCATTTACATTTGTTTGTTCTCTCCCATAGATTGAGTCTCCATCGTGCTGTTTGCTCTCTACATGTCTGTTCTTTTCTTCTTCTCTATCCCCTCACCCCCCAGCCAGTCGCAGCAGATGACTGCCCCTCCCTGAGCCTGGTTCTGCCCTGCTCGCTGGAGGTTTCTTCCTGTTAAAAGGGAGTTTTTCCTCTCCACCGTCGCCAAGTGCTTGCTCACAGGGGATCGCCTGATTGCTGGGGTCTTTCTGCAACTGTGGGGGTTCCCCCTACAGTTGATAGTGCTATGAGATGACTGTTGTTGTGAAATGGCGCTATATAAATAAAATTGAATTGAATTGAATTGAATTTTTGAATAAGAGACCTTTTTTATGTGTTAGATGAGAGAGTCACGTCTCACCAAAAGGGCAGAATAAACCCTTAACTGACTCAGGGGTTTGGGATCGTCTACTCCCAGCCTCAAGGCTAGTGTGTGTTTTTTTTAAAATAATAAAAGTTGTTTGCTTTGTGTATCTTGGGGGTGGGTACAATATTTAGTGGGGAGGAGTTGTGATGTATGGGAGTTGTATGAGTTGTATGAGTTGCATTTGCATATGCCACCCCATTGGTGGGCGCTGTACCCTGTGGCATCGCCAATAGTATAAGAGTGTGCTCATTGAACTGAACTCACAGATGTGTATGTGCATGTGTGTACGTGGGCGTATGCCTGAGTAAACGAGCAAGCTAATGACCTGCAGCCGTGTGTGTCTTTGTGTTTGTTCCTCTGAGTGGTAATCTAAAGTAGAAACCCACGGACATAACACTTGCTACCTTGGCGCTAGCGATAGCTTCGACATGGTTGAGCTAATGGCGCAATATTTAGAGGAAGAGATGGTCCAAGACCAGTTGGCGGAGCACACGCTGTGCTCGTCAGCACGGTTGAGACTTCTCACATACTCTGGCGAATTGACATTAGCCACGGCTGTGGAGATAGCTCAACAATGTGAAGCGGCAGACAAATTATCACGCAACCTCGGTGAGAGAGCTGTGCTACACCACCCAAACTCACGATCAGCGGCGCAGGCTGTGGACCCAGACAGCGAAGATAGCGGACAGGAGGAATGCGCTACAGCGGTGAAGATGAGGCCCACCCCGGGATCACCCAGACATTCAGGTTGTGGGTCCACTAAGCACCGGTATAAGGCTAGAGAGTGTCCGGCCAAAGGTAAACACTGTGGAAAGTGCGGACTCCTGCATCACTTCGCCAGGGCCTGTAGCAGATTCGAGTGAGGGGAATGGCGACAAAAAGCGGACACCTGTGCTCCAACTCCCACAGTTATCCACACCGTCTCCCCAGTCACCGATGGCCATACATATTGTATGGTGAAATTGGATGGAGTGGAGGTACCATTGCTGATTGACACGGGTGCAGTGAGGTCTCTGTTGAGTTGGCACACCGTGAGGAGTTTCTTCCCATACTACTGAGTGAAAAGTCATTCGACACCATTGAGTGGTTATGGAGGAAATAGGCTGTCCATTGTGGGTTTGGTGGAGCTGGCGGCATGATACGAGTCAGCGGTGGTCGCCAACCTGAAGTTTATAGTGACTGCCAGTGGCGAGAACGTGATGGGCTGTGACCTCTTTTATGGACTGGGTTTCACCATCACCAGCAGCGTTGGAGAGGAGTGGTTGGGCCGTGGTTTGTGGGATCGACCAGTGATGCATGTGGTGGATGATGCTGTATGGGACGACTCTTGGCCTAGTATTCTGGGAGGTGAACAGGACCAACCCCACCCAGGGCCATCACGGAAGGGTTCCTGCGCCAGGGTCCCTGCACCAGGGTCCAAGTTACCCTAGCTGAGGGAACTGGGCGGCGCAGTGGGACACCTGTGATGGCAGGTGGAGCTGAGTGGCTGGCCCATCCTGTTTCCAGAGTTCGGCTGGGAGGTACTGAGAAACAGGGGGTCACAACGGCTTTGCCATCGTCACAAATGAAAGAGAGCGGGGCAGGACCGGCTGGCACGGTAAAACGACGTGCCACTCAGGAACACTGGAAGACGAGTCGGGCTCCTCTGGGGGTCGTTGATGTGGTCAGGCCCAGGGAGGAGGCCCAGTCGAGAGGAGTTTGCAAGAAGTGGAAGCTACAGGAGGACCAGGGGTGGCTGCAGGTAGTGGCTGTTCGGGAGGACGGCTACCTTCAGCTGTCTGATGGTACATGGAGACATCCCAATGAGCTGCGGTGCACCAATGATGAGGGAGAAGTGTCTCGGCGGCGACGTGGGTCATCTCCGGGTGCCAAGAGAAGAAGATGCTCGGGTCGGGACCCATCTGACAGGTCTCTGGGGGGTGGTTTCTCCACCGTGACTGACTGATAATGGGGGCAATGTGTTTAGCCTCTTGCACTCCGATGTACCGCGGACGGGCACGTCTCTGCATCCCAGAGCGCACGAGGGCGCTCTCATGCGCCCTCATGCACTCTAAGACACACGAGGGCGCTGCTCCAAGCGCGCACTGAAAAAAAAAAAAAGTTCTTCCACTACAGACACAGCCGCGAACAGATCAGATATGATTGACCTCTCATTCGACTAATAAGAGCCTTGAATTGGGTTTCTGAAACCTTGAAGAACCAATGACTGAAAACTTAGCAAGAAGGACCTGCCTACCAGCGCTGTGAATGCAGCCAGCCAATTGAAGCACAGAAGTTCGGGCTGGGTGAAGAGAGACTGACTGCTGCAGCAGATGAAAAAAAAGGACCCGCAGGAAGAACCTGCTCCAGACCCAGCAGCATGGAGACCACCCACAAGTGCGACCTGCACTCATTCCAGTAGAATAGATGTTTAGGATTCTCTTCCATGGTCATCATAGACCGACGGAGGCCGACGACAAAGGTCGTAAATCATTCGCCAAAACCGCAATCATGGAATTATGTTTTGACCGGGAACCACGAGCGGATCAGCATCGCGTTCGTCTGACAATGAGGAAGAGAAGTTCGCCAGGACACTGCTGCTGTGAAGAGGTAAGGTGTTATAAGCTAAATTATTCTTTATCCCTGAAAATTGTAATCAAAAATAACTTTTGACCGATCGGTAAATTACAACTGTGCGGCGCATGAAGTCGTGCGCCGCGGTACACTGGTCGTGCGCCACGTCCGAACCGTGAACGCCCCCGACCCCGCTACTATTCTGTAGCGGGGGGGGGGAGCCGCGGTGACTGCACCGCTGTCGCCACATGACTATTCCGTCATGTAGCGATGGCCGATGTCCGTCCTCTGTAGCGAGGGGGGGGACAACACCCCCCCCCACACACACACACAGCCCTGAGTGTCACCTTTCATTAGAGCCCAAGATGAAGCTTCTATATTGAATCATTCAAAAGTTACAGACGTTTTTCCAAACTGTGCCATTTGGCACAATTTGGCACAGTTCAAAAATGCCTGGGAACTACCTGAGGAAAAAGCTGTGTAATATATTCATTTTTTGTGGTATTGTTACAAAATTTGGACCTCAGCTGGATAACACTTGGTTCTACATTTCTATTGCATTTCCAGCCCGGATCTGAAGCTGTGTGTTATTTGCGAGCATTTGTATCCAAAAAAACACCCAGGCCAAATTTATTTTCTTCAAGTTCAGTATGTTTAGATGACTGTAACTCAGTGGCTGGAGCACTTAGAGAGATTATGACTGTTTTGCCAAAAAATTCAAAGTGTTTTCTTTTAAATGAGACCAACCCCATGAAGATGCTGCAAAGGGTTGAAGAACAGCTTTCGATTTACTTTGGGCACGTTATTTTTTGGCATTTTTAGGGAAATTGACCGGAGTGCAAGAGGTTAATATGTTGTTGGTATATAAATTGCCCAGATTGTAGTTCTTATGCATAGTGTTGAAATGAAAATTGTTCTAATGGTTTACTGAGTGTGTTTACAAGAGCATAGTTTGTTTGTATATATGTTCATTTTGATAATGGGATTGTTTTATGTTTTTATCTTAGGAACATGGCGATTTTAGATTTAATGGTCTATATACTGTATATTTATAAAGACGGCAGAATAATCCGTCTAGCCGTGTGGGGGGTGGGACAGTAGTCCACCTGTCTCCCCCTAGCTTTAGTTGGTTGTGTGCATTGTTAGGCCTTAATTATTTCTGTTTCCTGTTAGTGTGTGATTCGGGGTCTAAATTTGGGATGGTCTTGAGTGTATGTATGCGTTTTGGACCTTTTTGAAAGGGGGGAAAATGTGATGTTGTTCATAGGACAAATTATGGTGTTACACGGGTGGTGATGTCACCCGGAGTATAAGAGGGCTGTGGGAAAGAGAGGCGGTCTCTTCGACCACCTCTCAGCCTAGCGGGAGTGTCTGTACTTATACTGTGGATCATTAATAAAGTCCTGTGTAGTTCACCACTCGCCTCATCATTGTTCCACGTTTTTATGGACATAACAGCACCCGTTTATTATAAACCCAAGGAACAAATATCAAACACACAGTCTCAAAAGGCATGTAAGAAAACTAGGATAAAGGTCATATGGAACTGTCCCAAACTGTGAGATAGTACTCACACCCTGCAGCCTGGTCCTCAAAGCTAGTGTGTGAGTAAGTATGTGAGCGCTTCCTGGCAGACAACTTAATTACCAGTAACATGGCTCACTCCTCATTTGTGACATCCCAAACACAACCTAGCAATTTAGTGGTCCATTTAAGAATAAAATGTCCAACATCTATGTCACTGGTGCTGCTCACCACCCCAGCATCCACCTGCAGGCTACTGGTGTTAGCCTCACAGGTGTAGAGTCTGATTGGAGTCACTGGACTGAGATTTTTTGATGGTGACTGTGGTGTCTGTGCTTTTCAAACCACTTGGAGAGCATCCCTGAGAAAGTAAGACAACATTATTTGCTCATGTGGATCTATGGACCTGTGTGTCCACCCAGGTGTTCATTTCTCCACTTCTCATTCATTGTCTACGTAAGTGCCACACAATGCATTCTGGGACACTGGGGCTTTATGCGAATGAGGTGTAAGCATCTTGAGGTGAGGTGAATTTGCTGAAATTATTAACCAACTGTTAGAGAAAAAGTAATGTTAAAAGTATGTTTTTAAGTATTGCAAACAGTGTCTTTTAGTGGTTGAGAAAATAATTAAAGTCAAGGAAAGTAGTGCAAAGTGGAAACAACAGCTTCAACTGTTAAAGTTTTAAGTGGTTTAGTTTAAAAGAATACTTCAAATTGAGCCCTTGACCCTACCATTACCCAAAATCTTATAACTACAGTAACAACTGTGCCTCACCTTGGACAAAGACAGTGGGCAAAGACAAGACAGCCTCCTACCAGCCCCCGCCCACAGTGTAGCAGTGTAGCAGTGTCACCGTTGGTGATAAAAGTGAAGGCAGGACACACCACATGTAATGACAACACACTGAAGGGAAAATCTGTTCAAGGTACACGGTGTCAGGGTTAAATACATGGCCATGATCCTGGGTTGCACCTTATTAGGGCTGGTAGTGTCAGCAGATGTTGCGTACATGGAATGGTGTTGAACATTCCCTCTTTTCCCCTGACTCAAGCACCTCGCCTTATGGGGAGCCATCAGACAATGCCCACACATCTACTATAGTGGGCAGCATGGTGGTATAGTGGTTAGAACTGTTGCCTCACAGTTACAAGGTTCCAGGTTAGAATCCCCAGGCTGGCAGGGGTGGAAGCCTTTCTGTGTGAAGTTTGCATGCTCTCCCTGTGCTGTGTGCGTTTACTCTAGGGGCTCCAGTTTCCTCCCACTATCCAAAGACATGCATATTAATATTGCTAATTAGCGACTCTAAATTGTCCCAATAGGTATCTGTTTCTGATAGGCCCTTAGAATAGAGGGTTAGCATACCTACTAGTTAAGCAATTAGAGTGGTCTTTATGACTTGCAAAAATGCTATATAGGTACGGGTCCTTATCCTTACTATAGACCATGGGTTGGCAACCCGCATATCTTCAGCCCCCATGCTGTGGCTCCCTGCAGCTACATCTCAAAACACATGGAAATTAATGGACGTCATTACCTCTGCCAAGAGGAGGAGGTAATGTTTTTGGCAGCGTTGGTTTGTTGGTTTGCCTGTCTGTTAGTAACATTACTCAAAAAGTTCTGAGCGGATTTTGATAAAATTTTCAGGAAAAGTGTGTAAGGGCACAGAAAACAGATGATTAGATTTTGGTGGTGATCCAGATTACGATCTGGATCCAGACATTTTTTGGGGAAAAATAATAATGCACTTCCCCTTTAAGATGTACCCCCCCTTTAAGACATGTCCACGGAGTTAAGTTCACCTCCGCACCAATACACATGATCTGCTTTGTTTGGAATGTTCACTCACTGACTCCCTCCCTCCTCAATATATAGTGAATTTAGATATAGTGGACTATACAGTAAACTCAATATAGCAATAAAATGAACAGCTTTCGGATGCTACTGGGCTTGTTTTCGTGGCGCGGTTAATGACATCATCATGGTGAGACAGTAAAACTTAAGACTAATGGGGGTAAAAAAATGAATACCTGCATGTAATTTGTAGTAAATATGTATTAAATCAAATTGTTTTTGCTGACTTAATAAATATAAATCCTTAAAAGGAACTCCGATTATATTGGCATGTTAGCTCTATATGCTTTATTTTTATGTTAGTAACATAACTATGATATAATTTTTTTGAAAATAATTCCCAGTTTTATATATTTTTAAAAAACTTTATTACGATGTAAATCGCCATTTTTGTTTACGTCGCAATGCATTCTGGGTAGTGACGTAGAATGGTTGCAGCCATTTTTTCTGTCTTATACAAGCCAAGAAGCGAAGCTACGAACTACTGCCATTTGTCAGTGAAAATGCCACATTGCGCGGCTTTTGGATGTAATTTCCAATCAAAGGGAAATAAAGAGAGCGGGGTAAGCCTCCATAGCTTTCCTAAAGAGGGAAAGTTGAGGAAAAAGTGGGGCGGCAGCGGCTCAGGAGGTAGAGCAGGTCGTCTAATAACCCCATGGTTGGCGGTTTGCATCACGCTCTCCCCAGATATCCTGCCGTTGTGTCCCTGGGCAAGACGCTTCACCCGCATTGCCTCCAGTGCCCATAACACTGGGTATGAATGTATAAAAATGTTTAAATGCTCAGTGGTGGCCGGAGAGGCTGTTGGCGTGGATTGGCAGCCACATTTCCCTCACTCTGAGTGTCTGTGATCACGCGCTATAGCGCACGCCTGATAAAGCTGACATATATATTAATCACGCTGTGATAATAGCACAATATCGCTCAAAGTGCGCGCATGAGACATGTCTGTGATCGCACGCTATAGCGCATGCCTGATAAAGCTGACATATGTATTAATCACGCTATGATAAAGCACAATATCGCTCAAAGCGCACGCATGAGACATGTCTGTGATCGCACGCTTGTGTTAACCGTTCCTGCCTTTCGTCTCCTAACCGTGGTTGGGGGACGCAGGGGAGATCTATCTTCCTCCGGGGTCAACTCCCGAGTAAACCTCACTCTTGTCAAAAAGGGATATGGTGATACACAGAAGCACAGACCGTTTTGCTGAAGCGTTGGGGGTTTATTTATATACCGCACTGTTGTCAGCAACAAATTCTACCTGCTCCGGTCGCCTCACTCTTTCTACTCATCCGCACCAAATCACTCACACCGTTCGCTCTCGGGGTCATTCCACACACACGGGAGGGGGGGTGGCGCCTCGGCTGTGCGCACGCTCCCACTCACTCACATCCACGCACCGAGCTGCCCTATCCAAACACACGCACCAGACACATCCCACAACACTTGATAAAGCTGACATATGTGTTACTCACGCTATGATATTGCTCAAAGCGCATGCTTGGCTTGACATGTCGAAGATCTGGCTGGCAGTCATTTGGAATGACTGTGGAGCACTGCTTATGGACGTTCAACCCGCAGTCTGAGAAAGCAACAGAGAAATTGCTTTATGTTGCTGAGAGTCCATGTTTATCAGTTCAGTACCCATCATGCTTGTAGACAATTTTTTGTGTTTGAGCATTCTGTTGTAAGTAAATCAACAATATATAAGTTTCACCTTAAAATAATGCTTCCTCGAGCGCACGCTTGAGACACTCAAAGTGGAGAGACACTCGCAGAGCGGAGAGACACTCGAGCGCACGCTATATCGCTCATTCGAGCGAAATAGAGCTTTATCATAGTGTGATAAATATATATATATATATCAGCTTTATCAAGCGTGCGCTTGATAAAAATTCGAACTGTGACAAAATTCAAACCGTCATTCGCTCGAGTGCGCTTTGAGCAATATTGTGCTTTATCATAGCGTGATTAATACATATGTCAGCTTTATCAGGCATGCGCTATAGCGTGCAATCACAGACATGTCTCATGCGCGCGCTTTGAGCGATGTTGTGCTGTTATCATAGTGTGGGTGACTCCCCACAGCCTACAGACTAGCAGAGCGCACAGCTGGAGCAATTAGCAGAACAATGACTGATATCAATAGGCAGCCTCTCTTTGTCTAGTACTTCCTGCCAGTATCTTGCTGTTATTTGTGACTCAAATGCAGGTGTTCATGACTTCCTGCTCCTACTGTGATGCAAATGTCCTTGCCTTCCTGCCGTTTACTGTGAAGTTAATGTGCCATTCATGCATTGTCTGTAGTGGGGTATTTAAGCTGCATATCGCTCTGTAACTCTGGACTCTCTCTCTGACTTGCCTGAGAGCCTCTGGGCTTGCTCTGGCGCGCCTGCACGGCACTGGGGTGAGTTCTGTGATGGCGGTATGATTAATAAACTCCCTTAAAAACTCTCTGTTCGCCGTGCTTATTATTTCATGTCGCCACAATAGCGTGATTAATACATATGTCAGCTTTATCAGGCATGCGCTATAGCGCGTGATCACAGACACTCAGAGTGACGGAAATGTGGCTGCCAATCCACGCCAACAGCCTCTCCGGCCACCACTGAGCATTTAAACATTTTTACACATTCATACCCAGTGTTATGGGCACTAGAGGCAATGCGGGTGAAGTGTTTTGCCCAGGGACACAACGGCAGGATATCTGGGGAGAGCGTGATGCGAACCGCCAACCATGGGGTTATTAGACGACCTGCTCTACCTGCTGAGCTGCTGCCACCCCACTTTTTCCTCAACTTTCCCTCTTTAGGAAAGCTATGGAGGCTTACCCCGCTCTCTTTATTTCCCTTTGATTGGAAATTACATCCAAAAGCCGCGCAATGTGGCATTTTCACTGACAAATGGCAGTAGTTCGTAGCTTCGCTTCTTGGCTTGTATAAGACAGAAAAAACGGCTGCAACCATTCTGCGTCACTACCCAGAATGCATTGCGACGTAAACAAAAATAGCGATTTACATCGTAATAAAGTTTTTTAAAAATATATAAAACTGGGAATTATTTTCAAAAAAATTATATTATAGTTATGTTACTAACATAAAAATAAAGCATATAGAGCTAACATGCCAATATAATCGGAGTTCCTTTTAAGGTAGTTTGTTGTGATGTGAAGCTCTCCTCTCACTGCTCCGTTGGCTGCGCATTGCATTATGAGATATATTGGCTAATGTAGTGACCATCCGTTGTACACTACTTTTCAAAATGCATTGTGGGATATTTTGAGTGTACTGTATAGTGAATTAAATTTTTAGTTAAGATTTTGAACAGCACTACAAAATGACTGATTCACTATATAGTACACTATATGGGGAATGAATGAACATTTCAAATACAGCAATAGTATGTGATGGTTGACATTATTTCATCTGAAGACGCCAAGAAAAAGCAAGCAAGCTGAGCAGTTTATGAACGGATTTTGATGACATTTTCAGGAAAGGTGTGTAATGGCACGGGGGCAGAGTACTGGCAGACAAGCTAAGGATGTCTTGCAAGGCATGTTACCCACACGATATGTACTAAACACACAGTACTGGACAATGTTTAATCTTTATTACCTCCGCCAAGAGGAGGAGGTATTGTTTTTACCAGTGTCATGCAAAAAAGTGATTGAGAGTGACATGATCGGTTGCCAAAAAGTGATAATGTGCTGCAGGAGCTTGTTAAAGGTGTACTGCCTGGTCTCAGTCCACCTACAATGTGTCTGTAAATGTTTTGAGGTTTTATCACATCTGAAAAAATTAT
The DNA here is from genome assembly GCA_020510985.1 of Pholidichthys leucotaenia. NCBI lineage: Eukaryota > Metazoa > Chordata > Actinopteri > Cichliformes > Pholidichthyidae > Pholidichthys > Pholidichthys leucotaenia. The sequence continues at coordinate 98,235,376 of CM035847.1, forward strand.
AGTGTTGGCCAAAGTGTTTGCAGTTTGGATAACACCATATAGCATTTATGATATTGCAGTTGATTCCAATATTTATGTGCAAAAACCTCATTGTTGTTTAGAAGCTACACTGTAATTGTCCATTGTTGATGCATACAGTGGATCCGGAAAGTATTCACAGTGCTTAACTTTTTCCACATTTTGTGATGTTACAGCCTTGTTCCAAAATGGATTAAATTATTTTTTCCCTTAAAATTCTACACACAATACCCCATAATGACAATGTGAGGGTTTTTTTTAGATTTTTGCAAATTTATTAAAAATAAAAAACTAAGAAATCACATGTACATAAGTATTCACAGCCTTTGTCATGAAGCTCAAAATTGAGCTCAGGTGCATCCTGTTTCCACTGATCATCCTTGAGATGTTTCTACAGCTTAACTGGAGTCCACCTGTGGTAAATTCAGTTGATTGGACATGATTTGGAAAGGCACACACCTGTCTATATAAGGTCCCACAGTTGACAGTGCATGCCAGAACACAAACCAAGCATGAAGTCAGAGGAATTGTCTGTAGGCCTCCGAGACAGAATTGTCTTGAGGCACAAATCTGGGGAAGAAAAATTTCTGCTGCTTTGAAGGTCCCAATGAGCACAATCGCCTCCATCATCCGTAAATGGAAGAAGTTCGGAACCACCAGGACTCTTCCTAGACTGGCTGGCCATCTAAACTGAGCGATTGGGGGAGAAGGGCCTTAGTTAGGGAGGTGACCAAGAACCCGATGGTCACTCTGTCAGAGCTCCAGCGTTCCTCTGTGCAGAGAGGAGAACCTTCCAGAAGGACAACCATCTCTCCAGCAATCAGGTCTGTATGGTAGAGTGGCCAGATGGAAGCCACTTCTTAGTAAAAGGCACATGGCAGCCCACCTGAAGTTTGTCAAAAGGCACCTGAAGGACTCTCAGACCATGAGAAACAAAATTCTCTGGTCTAATGAGACAAAGATTGAACTCTTTGGCATGAATGCCAGGCGTCATGTTTGGAGAAAATCAGGCACCGCTCATAACTATGTCAATGGTGGTGGCAGTATCATGCTGTGGGGATGTTTTTCAGCAGTAGGAACTGGGAGACTAGTCAGATAGAGCGAAAGATGAATACATCTTGGATGAAAACCTGCTCCAGAGCGCTCTTGATCTCAGACTGGGGTGACTTTTCATCTTTCAGCAGGACAACGACCCTAAGCACACAGCCAAGATATCAAAGGAGTGGCTTCAGGACAACTCTGTGAATGTCCTTGAGTGGCCCAGCTAGAACTCAGACTTAAATCTAGTTGAACATCTCTGGACAGATCTGAAAATGGCTGTGCACCGACGCTTCCCATCCAACCTGATGGAGCTTGAGAGGTGCTGCAAAGAGGAATGGGTGAAACTGCCCAAAGATAGGTGTGCCAAGCTTGTGGCATCATATTCAAAAAGACTGGAGGCTGTAATTGCTGCCAAAGGAGCATCAACAACGTACTGAGCAAAGGCTGTGAATACTTATGTATATATGATTTCTTAGTTTTTTTTATTTTTAATAACAAAAAAAGCTTTTTTCACATTGTCATTATGGGGTATTGTGTGTAAAATTTTGAGGAAAAATGTCATTTCCTGGCTTACTGAGGCAGGAGAGACTGAAACCCAAATGCAGGATGATGTTGTGTGTATTTATTGAACAAAACGTGATTTACAGTCCAAACAAACAAACAGACAAATAGCACAAGACCCACAGGGATTACCCTCAGGATGCTCTACAGCTTGCAGGTGAGTACAACACTGAGAAAAGGACCCGGAGCGCTACAGACGTGACTGATAGCGGGGGGAGGCAAACAAGAGGACCCAATGTGCTTCCAAACATAACTGGTAAGCGGGGGGAGCAAAGAGATTACCCAAGGCGCTTCCAGGTGAGACTCGAGAGCGGGGGGAACAAGTTGTACTCACAGGGCTGGAGTAGTCCGAGTCAATCCAAGTGAACAATCCAGACAGTACAAAGACAATGCAGAGGACAATACAATAATACGGCAAACACAAGTCGGAAGACAGAGCTTAAATAACATGAGACATAATGAACAGAGTGATTGTCGGTGTGAGTGGGTGTGTGTGTAGGAAGGTATGGGTGTGTGTTGAGTGGAGTAAGCACAGGTGTGAGTGAATGTGTGCGTGTGAGTGAGTGTGTGGGCTGAACTGAGTGGACATCGGTGTGTGTGAATGTGTGCACACGTGTATGTGTGTGTGGGTGTGTGTGCGAGCGAGCTGAGAGGTAAACACAGGCAATAATGGTATACAGCTGTCAAACACTGACAGGAGGAGGAGGTGTGGCTGTCAGCTGACAGGGGGCCAGGCAAACCCCGGAAGGATTCCTGACAGCTCCCTGTCACAAAATGGGAGAAGAGAGACCAAACATAAACTGGCCAACAACAGACACAAACAATATGACAGGTGAAAATGCAGCCATGACGCCATGAAGCTGGGTTTGGAAAAGGTCCAAACCCAGTTCATGACAGCCCCACCCAAGGGGTGGAGACCAGACACCCAAAGAAATATCACAAGAACAAAAAAGAAAAGAACCCCCCCCCCCTTCCCCCAGGAGGAACTACCACAACTACCCAGGGCGGGTGGTGGGGGGGAACAGGCCAGGAGGGAACAAAAAATAACTCAGCTAACTAAGCAATTTTAATCACCAGCTGTACTGATACATTTTTGGATGTCTAGTCCTGTGTGGCTGAGAATGTACTGGCTCCTTGTTTCCTGGGAGCAAAGATAAGAACTGTTACATCCTGTCTTGCCAGATGTACTCAAGGACAGTTTCTTCGTTTCTCCATGGATAACACAGCTTTAAAAGCTAGAACAATGAATGGCTGATTCAGAGGTATGGATGGTCAGACTTGGGGCTGCCTCTGTATTTCTCCCTCATTTAGCCACATGAGGAATAAATCTACTTACATCTAAATTTTCTGCCTGATTTTTGACTCAGAATAATTATACTGAAAATTATTCTACGAAGGGACAAGATTAGAAATGAGTATATCAGAGGGACAGCTCAGGTTGAGCAGTTTGGAGACAAAGTAAGAAAGGCAAGACTGAGATTGTTTGAACATGTGCAGAGGAGGGATAGTGGATATATTGGACAAAGGATGTTGAAGATGGAGCTGCCAGGCAGGAGGGAAAGAGGAAGACCACAGAGAAGATTCATGGATGTAGTGAAGGAGGACATGGAGAGGGTTGGTGTTACAAAGGAAGATGAAAGGGATAGGGTGAGATGGAGGAAGATGATCCACTGTGGTGACCCCAAAAGGGAGCAGCCGAAAGAAGAAGTTACTACAGCTCTGAGCATCACCTTTGTTCTTGAAAATTGGTACCAAAACACTTCTTCTCCCCTCCTCAGGCATCCTCTTACTTTCCAAGATTGTGTTAAATAGTCTGGTTAAAAAGTCCACTGCCATCTCTCCTTAACATCACCATACCTCCACAGGTACGTATGTCATCTGGACCAACCGCCTTTCCATTCTTTATCCTCTTCAAAGCTGCCCTCACTTCTGCCTTGCTAATCTTCGGGACTTCCTTGTTCACCATCTTTCCTTCATCCATCCTCCTCGCTCGCTCATTTTCTTTATTCATCAGCTCTTCAGAGAACTCCCTCCACCTCCTCAACACACTCTTGTCATTTGCTAGTACATTACCATTTTTGTCCTTAATCAGCCTAACCTGCTGCACATCTTTTCCAGCTCGATCTCTCTGTCTAGCCAATCGATACAAGTCCTTTTCTCCTTCCTTAGTGTTTAGCCTCTCACTCAACTCACTATATGCCTTTTCCTTTGCCATCTCTCTCTTTGCCATTTGTACACATTATTTATTTATTTTTATTTAACCTTTATTTATACAGGGTAGTTCCATTAAGAGGTGAACTCTCTTTTTCAAGGATGCCCTGTTCACACCCACAGTTACACATTCATACCTGGAAGCTGCCCAGTACAACCACAGACTCACCTATGGCCACTGAGCAGCTCCACTGGAGCAGTTGGCATAATTAGTATGATTACAGAGAAATATTCCCCTTAAATGTATTTATGTCAACACCAACAGTTACAACCCCACCCCCTTTACAGGAGAAGATGAAAAGAAACGAAGGGACGGGAGAAACCAAACATGTTTCTGTTGATGGGACTTTAGAGAACATGTGGACATTTCATGGTTGAGTATGTCTGAGTCAATTAAAGATCACCGTTTTGATTTCAGCAACCTTGTATTTATTCAGAGAAGGAACTAGTCAAAGTCAAAGACAACTTTATTGTCAATTCTGCCATATGCACAGCACATACAGAGAATTGAAATTACGTGACTCTGAGACCCACGGTGCAGCAAGGTAAACACTAAGTAGGAAATATGAATATAAAGTATAACATCTAACACCAAACATTAAACACTGAACATCAAATATCAGTGCAAAGAAAACCAACACCCAACCAGAAGCCAACTAAAAAATACTAAAGGGGTGCAAAACAATTAAATACAATAAAAATTAAGACAGCATGTAGTGATTTAGGGCACATATCAGGGCACAGAGAGGGTTAAATGGCATGTAGTGCAAAAAGAGCAGTTCATTGCTACATAAAGTGACTGGTGCAGCCCTGAGATCAGTGTGTGTGTGTGTGTGTGTGTGTGTGTGTGTGTGTGTGTGTGTGTGTGTGTGTGTGTGTGTGTGTGTTAGAGTGAACAGATCCTGGATGACAGAGTTCAGTTTTTGACGCTCCTGAAATCAGTGTGTGCGTGTGTGGGCGTGAACAGTACCTGGGGATGGCAGAGTTCAGTTGTTGCAGAAGGTGTGGGTGGGGGTCAAGTCAGAGTCCAGGATTCATGTGTGTGGGGGCAGAAGGGGGAGAGGGGACAGAGCAGGGAGAGAGTTGAGCTTCCTGACAGCCTGGTGGATGAAGCCATCCTTGAGTCTGCTGGTCCTGGCCCAGAGACTCCGCAGTCTCCTGAGACTCGCAGCTGACTGAAGAAGCTGTGTGATGGGTGGGTGGGATCACCTGCAATGCAGAGGACTTTGTGGGTGAGGCAGATGCTGTAGATGGGCTCAAGGCAAGGAGAGAGAGGCACCGACAATCTTCTTGGCTGTTCTCACTATGCACTGGAGGGTCTTATGCCAGGACACAGTGCAGGTGCCGTACCACACGGTGATGCAGCTGGTCAGGATGCTCAAGAGTGCCTCTGTAGAAGGTACACATGATGGCGGCTGGGGCTTTGGCTCTTCTCAGTTTGTGGAGGAAGTAGAGACGCTGCTGAGCTTTCTTGGCCAGTGATACAGTGTTGGCGGTCCAGGAGAGGTCCTCTGTAATGTGCACACCCAGGAACTTGGTGCTGCTCACCCTCTTCACAGCAGCACCATTGATAGTCTGGGGAGCATGTTGTTTGTGTGCTCTTCTAAAGTCCACAACAATCTCCTTCGTCTTCTCCACATTCAGAGAGAGATTGTTGTCTCTGCACCACATGGCCAGGCAGCTCACCTTGCTTCTGTAGTTTGCCTCGTCACTGTTGTTGATGAGACCCACCACAGTTGTGTTGTCAGCAAACTTGATGAAGAGATTGGAGCTGTGTGTCGTGCACAGTCATGGGTCAGCAGAGTAAAGAGGAGGGGGCTCAGCACACCTCCTTGGGGTGCCCCTGTGTTCAGAGTGATTGTGCTGGATGTGTTACTGCCAACCTGTGCTGCCTGCGGTCTTCCCATCAGGAAGTCCAACAGCCAGTTACACAGTGAAGTGTTGAGCCCCAGCTGGTCCAGTTTGTGAATGAGCTGGTGGGTGCTGATTGTGTTGAATGCTGAACTAGTCTATGAACACCATTCTGACGTAGGAGTCCTTTGTGTCCAGGTGTGTGAGGGCTGAGTGGAGGTGAGTAGAGATGGCATCATTGGTCGAGTGATTGGACCGGTATGCAAACTGGAACAGGTCCAGGGAGGGGGGCAGTGCAGACCTGATGTTGTGCATGACCACCCGCTCGAAGCACTTCATGATGATGGGAGTGAGTGCAACTGGATGGTAGTCATTGTAGTAGTAGGGAGACGACTTCTTGGGGACTGGAATGATGGTGGTGGCTTTGAAGCAGGTGGGGACAACAGCCTGTCTCATTGAGATGTTGAAGATGTCCGTGAAGACACCTGTGAGTTCCTCTGCACAGGCTCTCAGTACGCGACCAGGTATATTGTCAGGACCTGGGGCTTTGTATGCATTCATCCTGCCAAGGGATCTCCTGATACTGTCCGGGGACAGTGTAATCACCTGGTTGCCAGGAGGAGGTGGTAACTTCTGTGCAAGGGTACTGTTGAGTGCCTCGAAGCGAGCAAAGAAGTCATTCATCTTGTTCAGCAGAGAGGTGGAGCTGTCGCAGGTCTGCAGTGTGGGCTTGTAGTCCGTGAACTCCATCTAGCTACAATGCTCCGCACTGTGTGTTTATATATTTATATATTTATATGTACATATGTATATTCGCTGCTCTTGCTTTTTCTTGTCTTCTGATTGTTGCTCTGAGCGTTGCTATCCCTGTGCTGTTGCAATCCTGGAATTTCCCCATTGTGGGACTAATAAAGGCTTATCTTATCTTATCATATCTTATATAATACAGACGTGGACAAAATTGTTGGTACCCCTCTGTTAATGAAAGAAAAACCCACAATGGTCACAGAAATAACTTGAATCTGACAAAAGTGGTAATAAATAAAAATTCTATGAAAATTAACCAATGAAAATCAGACGATGCTTTTGAATTGTGGTTCAACAGAATTACTTTAAAAAACAAACTCATGAAACAGGCCTGGACAAAAATGATGGTAGCCCTAGAAAAGACTGAAAATAATGTGACCATAGGGACATGTTCAACCAAAATGTGTCCTCTAATTAACATCACAGGTGTCTACAAACTTGTAATCAGTCAGTCAGCCTATTTAAAGGGTGACAAGTAGTCACTGTGCTGTTTGGTGACATGGTGTGTACCACACTAAACATGGACCAGAGGAAGCAAAGGAGAGAGTTGTCTCAGAAGATTAGAAAGAAAATTATAGACAAGCATGTTAAAGGTAAAGGCTATAAGACCATTTCCAAGCAGCTTGATGTTCCTGTGACTACAGTTGCACATATTATTCAGAAATTTAAGATCCACGGGACTGTAGCCAACCTCCCTTGACATGGCCGCAGGAGGAAACTTGATGAAAAATGGAAGAGACGGATCATACGAATGGTAACAAAAGAGCCCAGAACAACCTCTAAACCCATTCATGGTGAACTCCAAGGTCAAGGTACATCACTGTCAGATCGCACCATCCGTCGTTGTTTGAGCCAAAGTGGACTTCATGGGAGACGACCAAGGAGGACACCACTGTTGAAAACAAATCATAAAAAAGCCAGACTAGAATTTGCCAAACTGCATGTTGACAAGCCACAAAGCTTCTGGGAGAATGTCCTATGGACAGACGAGACAAAACTGCAACTTTCTGGCAAGGCACATCAGCTCTATGTTCACAGACGCAAAAATGAAGCATACCAAGAAAAGAACACTGTCCCTACTGTGAAACATGGAGGAGGTTCTGTTATATTGGGGCTGCTTTGCTGCATCTGGCACAAGGTGTCTTGAATCTGTGCAGGGTACAATGAAATCTCAAGACTATCAAGGTATTCTAGAGAGAAATGTGCTGCCCAGTGTCAGACAGCTTGGTCTCAGTTGCAGGTCATGGGTCTTGCAACAGGATAATGACCCAAAACACACATCTAAAAACACCCAAGAATGGCTAAGAGTGAAACATTGGACTGTTCTAAAGTGGCCTTCCATGAGCCATGATCTAAATCCTATTGAACATCTGTGGAAGGAGCTGAAACATGCCGTCTGGAGAAGGCACCCTTCAAACCTGAGACAACTGGAGCAGTTTGCTCATGAGGAGTGGGCCAAAATACCTGCTGAGAGGTGCAGAAGTCTCACTGACAGTTACAGAAATCGTTTGATTGCAGTGATTGCCTCAAAAGGTTGTGCAACAAAATATTAAGTTAAGGGTACCATCATTTTTGTCCAGGCCTGTTTCATGAGGTTTTTTTTTTAAATAATTCTGTTGAACCACAATTCAAAAGCATTGTCTGATTTTCATTGGTTAATTTTCATACAATTTTTATTTATTACCACTTTCGTCAGATTCAAGTTATTTCTGTGACCATTGTGGGTTTTTCTTTCATTAACAGAGGGGTACCAACAATTTTGTCCACCTCTGTATATGGGATATATGGTCTTGGTCTTGGGATCAGTCGCCTCCCACTTGAGGTGTTTCAGGCACGTCCCACTGGGAGGAGACCCCGGGGCAGACCCAGGACTCGGTGGAGAGACTATGTCTCCCAGCTGGTCTGGGAACGCCTTGGTATCCCCTCTGAAGAGCTGGAGCAGGTGGCTGGGGAGAGGGAAGTCTGGGCTTCTCTGCTTGAACTGCTGCCTCCGCGACCCGGACCTCCGGAAAAGCGGTAGAAGATGGATGGATGGATGGATGGATGGTCTTGGTCTGGACTTGGTCTCAAACTCTTAAGAGTCTTGGTCTTGATTACAACACTAGTGATAAAGTTACTGCTTCAAGATTTTTCTGTGAGTGTGTGTAGTAGTAGACAGTTTGGTGTGGAAAAAAAAACACCCTCAGCTGAGAAAAGAAAATATTTGACCAGAAGAAAACAAAAAGAGAATGTTTTTGTCTTGTTTTTTAAATCCACATTAGTTACCAAAGAGCAGCTTCAGACATCCAAAGGAACAAGTTTTTTTTCCTGCTTTCTATATTTTTATACATTTTCACTGTTACTGTGACACATACAATATCTGTCATTACATGCTTGTACTGTGGATCATGGTCCCCTCATACAGCACCTGTATGATGTGCAATGCACATAGCACAGTATATTCCTCTGTCTTCTTTGATATTAATAATAATCAGTTTTTCTTTGAACTGTGGGGCAGAGGGAAACATCTGTTTTATTCTGTTTTATGTCTGGTACATATGGCAGAATTGACAATAAATTGACTGATATTTTGACAAAAACAGCACTAACCCACTATCACAGCTCTGAAGTTTTCTGAACTGATTTACTATGCAAATGAAATCTCACATTTGACAGCAACAAAAGGAAGCCATATGATACTGCAAGCTGAAAAATCAGCAGCCTACCTGTGGAAGACCCCATGAAGTCGTGAATGTGCGACAGTACCTGCTGAATCTGTGGATGGCCAAGGTTCACCAGTCACACATGGATAATAAAAGTGAGATGGTAATTCTTTTCTCCTCGACCAGCTGGGTTAAACATTTACTCCCTGTTAGAGAATGGCCGTGTGCTGAGCGTGACACATTGTGATGGAAAAGACGCTGCAATGCAGCTTTGAAAATACCTGTTCACTGTTCAGCTGAAAACAGACCCAATGGCAGTAAGAGTGAAGAAGGAGTCAGTCTTTAGGAATTCTCTATGAGCTTCTTACTTTTAAAAGATAAAAATGGTAAGATAGCAGTCGTAGAAGCTCCCATTTAATAACTTCACACATGCCCTTCCTCAGACTCCTATCACAAAGACTGTAAGACATGAAAATTTAGAGTTAGTTCAGAAATTCTGTGCACTACTTCTAGAACCACAATAAAAGCATTGCACCCATAGGTGGCTGATAGATGATCAGCTTTACATTAGGGTGAAGGCAGATGATCCACTGTGACAACCTCTAAAGGGAGCAGCCTGACATGTTTTAACTTAGATGGACCCAAATGCAGACGGAGAGAAGACAAGGTAAGTGCAAACATGAGTAATGTTTATTGTGGGAATAGTGAAACTGAGGAACAGCTGGTGCTAGCAACCCTGGGGAGACCGAGAGGGAGAATGGTGAGTATAAATGGACCACCTTCTTTGCTGGTTTTAGGTGAACTGAGACTCTTGTCGGTAGGTAAGAGGAAGAGCTGCAGGTAGGAGAGGTGGCCTCAGGCCTGTGGACTTAAAAATGGTATAATGATTTGATATTGCTCACGACGTACAGAGAAATGGAGTTGGGGATCCAGGTGAGGTGGAGGTCTGTCAGAATAAGTCCAAAGTCCATCAAATAGGATCCCAGCTCCGCCTTGGGAAGAGTCCAGGTAGGAATCCTGACAGAGATGAGGAAGGAGAGGATTTGCAATGCAGAAAATTGTTTTAAGGCTTACCACGATAAGAGCAAGGAATTATATCATTCTTATAGGCAGGAGCTAATGAGGCACAGGTGGAGTGATTAGCACAGCTGAAGAGACCTTTCTGATCATATTCACTTCAAATTTATACATCTAAATGTATAAATTTACTTTTTCCACTCCATTTTATGTTGTCATCAGTATAGCGTCGACATTTTTGATCAGATTGACTTCATATCTAGAAGCTTTGACTCAAATAGTCTGGCCATTTTATGCTGATCACAGTTCTTACAGGGAGCCCCAGATACGCAGATCTGAATTTCACATTCAGTGAAAGTTAGGTTAATTGGCATCAAACTGGGGATTCTAAATTGTCCTTCGGTATGACTGTGAGAGTGAATGGTTGTCTGTCTCTGTGTGTTGGCCCTGCGATGGACTGACGATCTGTCCGGGGTGTGCCCTGCCTCTCGCCCAAAGACGCTGGGATAGGCTCCAGCCACCCCGTGACCTGAAAAGGATTAAGCGGAAGAAGATGAATGAATGAAATTACCTGTTGAAGAGACTGGCTGGGAGAAAACCTCCAGTGCCTACTAAAACACGGAATGGAACAAATGAAATGGAAATGGAGTGGAAATTCACATTCTGTTAGTCACTGTTAGTAAATACAGGCAGTAGTGCCTTCTCCTGTGCATAGAACAATGATGTCATCTGGTGGTCACCTTACTTAGATTGAATTAGTACCTCCAACTTCTGTTGAGCATTTAAATAACCATTTAACCCCTCGCAATGAAATTGTAGAGGGTATAATGTTTTTGACCCATCCATCCATCCCTCCATTCATTCATCCATCCAGCCATACACCGTCAGTCCGTCCGACATTTTGTCACCCCTCTGGCTTCTGCTTTTCTGATCAGATTGACTTCAAATTTATACAGAAGCTTTAACTCAATACCCTGGATGCATTCAATTTTCAGACACCTCTAGAGAGGTTCGATTTATTTTGGAGAGGGGTATTTTTTTTCTATTGTCACCACAATATCTTCTACAAACTGACTTCCTATTTATACAGAAGCTTTGACTCAAATGAGGGGTTCAATTTGTGGGGAGGGGACCTTATTATTTTCCAGGCCATTTTATGTTGATTGTGGAGTGTGTAAAATCACAGGCAGATTCATTTCAAATAATTTATTGCACACTCACATCTCACGAGCACTGAACAGGCCCACACTGCCCCCCCCCCCCAGCAACTTAGATAGAACAATAGCACATCAGTCCACACGCTGTTTCGGCTTCAGTCTCCTCCCATATCTGCTACAACTGGGGTTTACCACCTCCGTGGCGCTGCTGTGCCGGTGGGAGGCTGCTGGAAGTGTGTCTGACTGCGGGTGAGCCGTGAAGGGGGGGGGGGGGGTTCACTCTGCCCATGTGGCTGCTCTGATGAATCGTTTCCCTGAGGAGCTCTCCGTGGGGGTCTTCCACGCCGAGGGGCCCTAGCCAACAGCACTTGCTCGTCCGCCACAACGAAAGCAGGTTTGAGTCTGTCTATGCCAATTTTTTCCCTCCTACCCCCCAAGTCTAGCAAAAAATGCTTATCCCCTGGGCGTCGTGTCTGACAAACACGAACTCTGCATTCTTCAAAGTTTTAGGCACAAAAACACGCGGAAAACTGTGGTGGGCAGGTCCCGGCAGCGTGCCTGTGTTCGCGCTACGCTGCAAAAGCTGAGAAGGGATGCTGCCGGGCACGGGAATATCTGGCAGAAATTCCCTGGGCAGCCGTAGTGGCTGCGCAAAAACAAGCTCTGCCGGGGAAGCTTCCAGATCCTCTTTCGGTGCGGAGCGCAACCCCAATAAAACCCACGGTAACTTGTCTACCCAATTTGCATCCGTCAATGAAGCCCTGAGTGCTGCTTTGAGTGATCTATGAAAACGCTCGCATAACCCATTGGCCTGTGGGTTGTACGCGGTTGTGCGGTGAATTGTAACACCCAGGCTGCAGGCCATCGCGGACCAGAGGTCGGAAACAAATTGAGGGCCCCTGTCGGACGTAATGTCTGACGGGACTCCAAAACTTGCCACCCATGCTGTTATAAAAGCGCGCGCCACGTCTGCAGACGTGGTTGCCGCCAGCGGAACCGCTTCTGGCCAGCGCGTAGTGCGGTCCACCATTGTCAGGAGGCCCGTGCACCCCTGTGATGGCGGGAGGGGGCCCACGAGGTCCACGTGGACATGGTCAAACCTCTTAGCCGGAATACGAAACGGCTCCAAGGGAGCCTTCGTGTGTCTGTGTACCTTGGCTCGTTGGCACGCCACGCAGGCTGCAGCCCACTCTTTAACTTGTTTGCATAGGCTCGGCCAAACAAACTTCTCTCCCACCATTTTGATGGACGCGCGCACTCCTGGGTGCGCCAAAGTGTGAACCGACTCAAACACGCGGCGGCGCCATGCGGCCGGGACCACGGGACGCGGGTGACCCGTGGAGACTTCGCAGATTAGGGGGGGCATGCCGTCTTACAGCACCCTGCTCTCCAGCCTTAACCCTGTTGGTCCAGACTGGAGCGCGCGAACGTCTGCATCGCTAATCTGCTCTGCGGCCATGGCTGCGTAATCTATCCCCACGCAGACTGGGGCCACCACGGCACGCGAGAGGCAGTCCGCCACTACATTCAGTTTACCCGACACATGCTGAATATCGGTAGTAAACTCTGAGATCGCGGCCAGCTGTCTCTGCTGCCGGCCCGACCACGGTTCTGAAACCTTGGCCATCGCGAATGTTAGCGGCTTGTGGTCTACGAACGCGGTGAAGCTGCGCCCTTCCAGCCAGAACTGGAAGTGGCGAATGGCCAGGTGGAGAGCCAGCAACTCTCTGTCGAACGCGCTGTATTTACGTTCACTGTCGCGCAAAGTTCTGCTGAAAAAGGTGAGCGGCTGCCAAGCCCCGGCGACGCGCTGCGCCACGACAGCCCCTATGGCCACGTCTGAAGCGTCGGTGGTGAGCGCTATGCGGGCCGTCGGGTCTGGATGTGCCAGCAGTGCGGCGTTTGCCAGAGCTTTAACTTCCAAGAACGCCCGCTCTCGCTCCGGGTGTTGTGTTGGGTTCTTTTATAAATAAAGACTGCTGCTTTGGGTGAACACGGAGCCTCCTTTATTGACTGGCTGCAACACATTAACACACGAACTCTGCCATATTATTCTCTATCATGCTGTACACCTGACAACATCCCGTCTGTGTCGCCCCCTAGTGGCTCCACATATGTAATACTTAGATTACACCACATCCCCCTTACTGAAGCCAAGTTGACCCCTTTAGCTGAAAAACAAAATACATTTCCACATGAAATCATTCCTGCTCACCTTGGTCAACTAACTATGATGGGCGATCTAACTTTTTCTAACCCTTTTCTTTTTAAACACTTGTACCATGCGTGAGAACATTTTTATGCAGAAGCCTCTTATATCACATTTTTTCAACATTTCAAGAACTCAAACTCTGCATCTCAGAAATAGCAATACATAATTTTTACAGATCCAGTCTTTGTGGTTTCTTCACTTCTCTGCCTGATCTTGTTCTCATGATGGCAGGTGTGCATTCCTGAGTCTGAGTCTCTGTGGAGGTTTTCTCAGACTGGACGTCCTGTGGAGTCTCCATTTGGCTCTCTGGAGAAGGCATAGGCACTAAATGGCTGCGATTCCTTCTCAGTGTTCCTTGTGGTCCACTGATGACATAAGACCGTGGAGTTTTGTGGACAGATGTCACTGTGCCCTGTGCTTTTGCATCTGTAATCCAAACAGAGTTTCCGGGTAACAGTTTATCCAAATCTCTCGTTCTGTGTCTTTTGTTGAAACATTCTGTTTGCCTCATCCGTCTCTCCTTTTCCACGTGACGAATTTGTTGCAGATTCGGCACGCATGGCTGCAAGGCCTCTGGAAGCATTGGCAGGGTGGTACGAAGTCTACGCCCCATGAGAAGCTGTGCTGGGCTGTAGCCATTTGCCAACGCTGTGGTTCTGTAGGCTAACAGTGCTCGGTATGGATCACTGGCTTTCTTAATTAGGTTTTTGACTGTTCTGACAGCTCTTTCTGCCTCACCGTTACTTTGGGGGTACCTGGGACCACTGGTCACGTGCTCAAAACAGTACTCCTTTGCAAAGTCTTCCATTTCCTGACTTGCGAACTGCGGGCCGTTATCCGTGATCAGTATCTCTGGAATTCCGTGACGTGCAAACATAGACTTTAAATGCACAATGACATTGGCAGAGCGAGTTGGGCTGAGCTGGGCAATCTCTATATACCTAGAGAAGTAGTCCACTAATAACAGGTAGTTTTTGTCTTGTAGCGTGAACAAATCAGCTCCCAACTTCTGCCATGGCCTTTCTGGTAAATCTGTGGGCATTAAAGGCTCTCTCACATTAACTCTTTCCTGTATGCACTGTCTACATTTGAGTACAACTTCACTAATCTGGTTGCTTAAACCTGGCCACCATACAGCCTGACGGGCGCGCTCTCTGCATTTAACCACCCCCTGGTGGCCCTCGTGTATCTTATCCAAAACTGCATTTCTCATGTTAGCAGGGATAACTAACCTCGTGCCTCTCAGTAGTAGTCCGTTATGCACACTCAAAACGGCTCTCTCAGACCAGTAGTGCTTCACCGCTCCCTGTAGCTGGTTACAATCCGGCCAGCCTTCTGTGCAGTATTTCATGACTTGTGAACAGACGCTGTCAGACTGCAGTTGCTCTTGGAGATCTGCAAGATATTTGCTGCTTGTAGGGAGTCCCTCTAGCACAGAGTCAACATAAATGTTAGTGTCCTCCATAAGATCTGTGTCTGTGTGAGTAACACTGTGAGCGGTAAGCGTGAGAGCGTGTTGGCAGTGGTGAGACTTTTGCCCGGGATGTGCTTTATAGTGTATGAGTACCTCATTAGGCGCATACGAAATCTCTGTATACGCGGTGGAAGCGCATCCAAAGCTTGTCCTCCCAGTAGACTCACTAGTGGCTTATGATCAGTTTCTAGTTCAAAGTGCAGACCCAGGATAAAGTCATTGAATCTTTCGCAGGCCCACGTGAGAGCCAGCGCTTCTTTTTCCAGCTGGGCGTAGCGCTGCTCTGTAGGTGTCAATGATCGAGAAGCGTAAGCAACTGGTGACCACACGTCTCTCTCCTTCTGTAGCATGACTGCCCCCAATCCGTATGAAGAGGCATCTGCAGATATTTTCTGTGGTTTGTTTGGGTCATAGAGCTGCAATACAGGAGCAGAGGACAGTTCTTGTTTGAGATTACAAAACGCATTTTGTTGTTCATGCCCCCAGTACCACATGTTCTTTGTTGAAAGCAAGTCTCTCAATGGTTTGTCCTTTTCAGAAAGGTTCGGAATGAACTTCCCCAGCTGGTTCACCATTCCGAGAAAGCTCCTGAGCTCACGCACGTTGCTTGGCTCTTTCATGTCCTGAACAGCTTGGGTTTTGTCTGGATCTGGCCTCATTCCTTCTGCTGAAACAATAAACCCAAGAAATTTGACCTCTCTTTTGCCAAACTCACATTTTGACATATTCAACGTAACGCCGGCTTTCTCCGCGCGCTTCAAGACAGCGTGCAGTCTTGCGTCGTGCTGCTCCTTGGTGGATCCCCAGACCAGGATATCGTCCATGTGACAGACGACTCCATTGAGACCCGCTGTAACCTCTGTCACCATCATGTTTTGGAAATGTTCAGGAGCACTGGAAATACCAAATGGCAAACGGTTGAAGTGGTATCTACCAAATGGCGTAATGAATGTGGTGAGAAAGGCCGACTCTTTAGACAGTGGTATTTGCCAAAATCCCATATTTGCATCAAGCTTTGAAAAATACTGAGCACCTGTGAGCATGCCTAGCATTTGGTCCACAGATGGGAGGATGTATCTTTCACGACACACTGACTCGTTTAAAGATGTCATGTCCACACAGATACGCACCTTTTCTTTGTCCTTTTTGGGAGCTACAACCATGCCACAGCACCAATCTGTTGGCTGCTCCACGCAACTGATGACTCCCAACTTTTCCATCCTCTCGAGCTCTTCTTTCACTTTACCCATGAGCGGCAGTGGCACACGCCTTGGCACCTTGAGCGAAAAGGGCTTAGCATCAGGTTTCAGTTTAATCATGTATGGCTTTTGAACAAGCCCAAGTCCATCGCATAACTTGGGGTACGCTTTTCTCACTGTCTCTTGGTCTATAGTGTCAATTCTGGCAATTAGTTTCAGTCTCACGGAAGCCGTTCTACTCAGTAGTGCCATGCGCAGATTTTTGACAATATAGATTTTCTCAGTAGCGCTCTTGTCACCGTATGTAATAGTCTCTGTCATAGACCCCAACACGGTTAGTGCAGTTCCACCCGGTCCGTAGAGTGGTTTTTGTGCCTTTTCCAACTGTTCATTTTTCTTCTTGAAGATTTCAAATGTTTGGTCAGAAACCGCTGTGACGTCCGCTCCAGAATCTAACTTAAAAGTCACTTTATTTCCTCTCACGTTTATGTCTGCCAGCCATGGATCCTCCCCTAGATCCACTTCACCCAGAAAAAGTCCATCTGCATTGTCAGTGACCTCATTCACAGTTGGGTTGGACCTACAGACTCTAATATAGTGTCCACGTTTTTTACAGTTATGGCATTCCGCGTTTTTAGCTGGGCACTGTACTGCTGCATGTGCTGGTGCTTTGCCACACTTGGAACAAACTTTACTGTCTTGTTTTGTCTGCTGAGGCCTTGAGGACTTAATCTGTTTTTGTTCCTTGATTATGAACTTGTTTGGCTTTGCTTTTCTGATGTGTACCGCATCCACGGCTGTTCTGTTAATGCTAGTTTCACCTCTTAGGTCAGTTTGTTGTTGTTTTATTTCTTCAGATTGTCTTGCCATTGTTATAGCTTTAGCTAGGGTAAGATCTTTGTCAAGCTGCATTCTTTCTGACAGCGACGAATCTTTCAGACCCACCACAAGCCTGTCTCTCAAGAGGTCATCATGAAGTGCACCGTACTCACAGTTTTCTGCCAGCGCGTAGAGTGCTGTTATGAACGAGTCTACTGGTTCTGCCGGCTGTTGCACTCGCTTGTTGAATTTTGCTCGTTCATAAATCACGTTCTTTCTGGGAACGAAATGTCTATCAAAGGCTGTTTTAACGGCATCGTACTGCTGGCGCTGCACACTCGTTAGCTCGAGCCCTCTTAGCACGTCGTCAGCCTCATCTCCCATGCAATAAACCAGCGTATTTACTTGGTTCGCCTCAGCTGAGTTATTCAGGTTACTTGCCAGTCTAAAACGCTCAAAACGTCTTATCCACTTTTCCCACTCTTGGGGTCTCGCAAAGTCGAAGGGCTCCGGTGGTTTAATGGTGAAGGTTGCCGCTGGAGTAGCCGCCGCCATTACTGGATCAATTGGCGCAGCTGCAGCTCTTTGAACTTCGTCTGGCATAGCCGCTAGCCGGTTGCAAAGCTGATTTTTCTCACCTCAAAGCGCACCAACTTCTGACACCATGTTGTGTTGGGTTCTTTTATAAATAAAGACTGCTGCTTTGGGTGAACACGGAGCCTCCTTTATTGACTGGCTGCAACACATTAACACACGAACTCCGCCATATTATTCTCTATCATGCTGTACACCTGACAACATCCCGTCTGTGTCGCCCCCTAGTGGCTCCACATATGTAATACTTAGATTACACCACACCGGGGTCCATTCGACCCTATCCGCAGGTTTCTGTTTCTTGAGCGCGGCATACAATGGTTGCATGAGCTGCACCACGCGGGGAAGGAAACGGTTATAAAAGTTCACCATTCCCCAAAATTCCTGCAGCGCCCTGACCGTCTGAGGCTGGGGAAAATCCGCCACGGCGCGCACTTTGTCGGGCAGCGGGATCGCTCCTTCTGGAGAGACGCGGTGCCCCAAAAAATCAATCTCCGTTACGCCGAACTGGCATTTCACCGGGTTGATTATTAACCCGTGCTCCTCCAACCTCCGGAAAACTGTCGTGAGGTGGGTTTCGTGTTCGTCTTCGGACGCGCTGGCTACCAGGATATCGTCCAGGTAGACGAACACGAACGGGAGATCGCGCAGCACTGCATCCATCATGCACTGGAACGTCTGTGCCGCTCCTTTTAACCCGAATGGCATACGCAGGAACTCGAATAGACCGAACAGAGTTATTACCGCTGTTTTGGGTACGTCCTCAGCGCGCACTGGGACTTGGTGGTAACCGCGGACCAGGTCTATTTTGGAAAAAATGCGTGCCCCGGCGAGGTGAATGGAAAAATCCTGTATGTGGGGAATTGGGTAGCGGTCGTGCGCCGTGGCGTTGTTCAACGTGCGGAAATCACCGCACGGTCACCACGATCCATCAGCCTTAGGGACCTTGTGTAGCGGGGAAGCCCATGGGCTGTTTGATAGCCTGATGATGCCCAACCTTTCCAGGTTGGCGAATTCCTCGTGCGCTATGGCCAGTTTAGCTGCGTCCAAGCGCCGAGGTCTTGCAAAAACGGGCGGCCCGGTGGTGGTGATAAAAATGTTCCACCCCGTGTTTAGCGATGGCCGCCGAAAACGTCGGGACTGTGAGTGCTGGGAACTGAGTGAGCAGTGTGTGGAACTTACCGCCTGTAGCTGTGACATTGGCTTGTGCTGTTGGCTGGGTCACTCGAGCTATACAGGGGAGAGAGTCAAAAGACTGCATTAACCAGGCGCCTGTTAGCAACATCAACCAGTAAACCATGTGCACACAGAAAATCAGCCCCCAGTATGTGGTAATTCAGTGCTGCTATGACAAAAGTCCACTCATATGTACGTCCGAGTAGAGATAAGAGCAGAGTCCTCTCACCAAAGGTCTTAATATCCGAGCTGTTTGCTGCCAACATCCCGGGGCCGCTAGATCCTGCCAGCTGGTTAGGGTAGGTCGGCCGGATGAAGCTCTTCTGGGCTCCAGTGTCCACGAGGAAACGCCTCCCCGAGCGTGCGTCCGTTAGGTAGAGCAGCTTGTTCTCTTCACCGAGGGTCGCTGCTGCTACGACCCCCGGCCTTGGCGTTTTCCCGAGTGCTGGAATTGGCATGGTAGCGCACATCTGCGTGCGTTCTCTCCGAAGCGGCGGTGGTAGGAACAGAGCGTGTCACTCTGGCGCTCCTTGGCCCCCGCTGCTGCTACCGTCGGTGGCTCCTCGCCTCCTCTGGTCGTCTCACTGGGCTCCATCGCTGCCGCGTTGACTGTGATCGCCTTGGTGGTGATGATGATCCGGTCTGCCTCCTGGGCTAGCGCACGGTAGTCTCGCGCGGCCAGCCACGGCGAATTGGCCAGAACCGCTCTCGCTACTGTCGGAAGGTTCTGGAGGAAGAGGTGGGCAAACAGAAAGTGCTCGTCGTCCGTGCCCCTTAACGCCAGCATCTTCTCCATCAGGTCTACGGCCGAAAAATCTCCTAGCTCGGTCCGCGTCAGGAGCCTCTCCGCTCTCTCACAGTCCAAGAGCGTATAGTGCTGGATGAGCGCAGCCTTGAGCGCTTCGTATCTGTTGCTGGCTGGTGGCTGATCGAGCAGGCTCGCTACCTGCTGAGCTGTGCGGGCGTCGAGCGCTGCGACCACATGGTAGAATCTGGTGTCATCTGCCGTTACTCCCCGGAGGGCGAACTGGGCCTCGGTGAGGTGGAACCAAGAACGCGGGTTGTGCTGCCAGAAATTCAATTCAATTCAACTTTATTTATATAGCGCCATTTCACAACAACAGTCATCTCATAGCACACAACAGTCATCTCATAGCACCGGTAGCTTGACTGCAACCGCACACGCGTGGCTGGAGGTTCCAGTCCGGGCTGTCTGTGGGATGGCTGCCGCCTCGCTGTAGCTTTCTGACCGGGCCGGCTCCAGGGATCTTGCCTCGTGTTCCATAATACGTCTTGGGTCACCAGTGTGGAGTGTGTAAAATCACAGGAAGATTCATTTCAAATGATTTATTGCACACTCACATCTCACAAGCACAGAACAGAATGACTCGTCACATCACGAGCACAGAACCGACTGACTCTCTACATCAAATTACATTTCACAAGATTCAAGGCACTTCCTCATAACAGCAGGACATCTACATCACACTTCATTCAACCCCCATTCCCACTGTTCTCCCATGTGTATTCATTGTCTCTGTCTAAGGTGTGAAATAACCTGAGGCCTGAGGCCCACATGATCACCGTTCTCATCAGGAGCCCCTGATATGCTGATGTGTGGGGTATGTGAGCTTGCTCACTAAGGTTTTTTCATCTTATTCTACTTTCAGCTACTCCCTTTTTGGGGTCGCCACAGCAGACTGCCTCCATTTCTTAGTGGGGAAGTCTCATTTGTGATGATCTGCATATTTGATTTGGCTCAGATTTTAGGCCCAATGCCTTCTTGATGCTACAGTCCCCATTCACTCAGGTACACTGACTTGCTCCCCTGTGGCTGGGCAGTCTTTGTCAAACTGTTCCCTTAAACATTTATAACCTTGTGGACAGTGTGGGAAATGATGAGGCCAGTTTACGAACAGACAAAATTTATTAACACTCTCCCATCATTCATACACAGAAAAGCATGAAAGCATTCAAGCATATTTCTCCTTTATATCCCCACCACTCATCTCACATCTGTGTGACATTCCACATCACACTGCATGACATCCAATATCACAATACATTCACCCTTAAACCCCCCGTCTACTGTTTACTGTCTGCTTTCTGACTGAGACGCTGTCTGACTCAACCAAGCCTCTACAAGTCTACAATATGCATTTTGTGTCTGCTACACCCCCCCCCCCCCCCACAGACAGAGTTTCAGTCACAACGTCTTTTGGGCTTCAGTCTCCTCCCATATCTGCTGTAACGGGGGTCTCTGTGCCGGCGGGGGGCTGCTGGGAGTGTGTCTGACTGCGGGTGGGCCATGGCGAGGGGGGAGGAAAACCGCTTTGCCCGTGTGGCTGTCCTGGTGAATCATTTGCCTGGGGAGTTCTCAGTGGGGTCTTCCACGCCGAGGGGCCCGGGCCAGCAGCACTTGCTTGTCCGCCACTACAAAGGCGGGCTTAAGTCTGTCTATGCATATTTTCTCCCAACACCCCCCCCAAGTCTAACAAAAATTGCTTGTCCCCTGTTTCCAGCACTCTGAACGGGCCATCATAGGGTGGGCGCAATGGCGGGCGGTGGGCATCGTGTCTGACGAACACGAACTCCGAGTTCTTCAAAGTTTTAGGCACAAAAGCGTGTGGAAAACAGTGGTGGGCCGGGCCCGGCAGCGTGCCTGTGTCTGCACTACGCTGCAAACACTGAGACGGGCAGCTGTCCGGCGCGGGATTGTCTGGCAAAAATTCCCCGGGTAGCCGCAGTGGCTGAGACAAAACCAGCTCAGCCGGGGAAGCCTCCAAATCCTCTTTTGGTGCGGAGCGCAACCCCAATAAAACCTACGGCAGCCTGTCAACCCAATTTGCATCCGTCAACGAAGCCCTGAGCGCTGCTTTCAGTGACCTGCGAAAACGCTCGCATAACCCATTTGCCTGTGGGTTGTACGCGGTTGTGCGGTGAATTGCAACACCCAGGCTGCGGGCCATCGCGGACCAAAGTTCGGAAACAAACTGAGGGCCCCTTTCGGACATGTGATGTCCGACAGGATCCCAAAACGCGCCACCCATGTTGTCAAAAAAGTGCGCACCATGTCCGCGGACATGGTTGCCACCAGCGGGACTGCTTCTGGCCAGCGTGTGGTGCGGTCCACCACTGTCAGAAGGTGTGTGCACCCCTGCAACGGCGGGAGGGGGCCCACGAGGTCCACGTGAACATGGTTGAATCTTTTAGTCGGTATACTAAACAGCTCCAAAGGAGCCTTCGTGTGTCTGTGCACTTTGGCTCGTTGGCACGCTACGCAGGCTGCAGCCCACTCTTTCACTTGTTTGCGCAGGCCTGGCCACATGAACTTCGCTCCCACCATTTTGACTGACGCGCGCACTCCTGGGTGTGCCAAAGCGTGAACTGACTCAAACACGCGGCGGCGCCACGCGACCAGGACTACCAGGCACGGGCGTCCCGTGGAGACATCGCAGACATGGGGGGGGGGGGGGGGGCTGCCGTCTTGCAGTACTCTGCTCTCCAGCCTTAACCCTGTTGGTCCAGACTGGAGCGCGCGCACGTCCATATCGCTAATCTGCTCTGCGGCCATGGCTGTATAATCTATCCCTACTCAGACTGGGGCCACTACCGCGCGCGAGAGGCAGTCCGCCACCACATTCAGTTTACCCGACACATGCTGAATATCGGTCATAAACTCCGAGATCGCGGCCAGCTGTCTCAGCTGCTGGCCCAACCATGGTTCCGAAACCTTGGCCATCGCAAACATCAGCGGCTTGTGGTCCATGAACGCGGTGAAGCTGCGCCCTTCCAGCCAGAACTGGAAGTGGCGTATGGCCAGATGGCGAGCCAGTAACTCTCTGTCGAACGCGCTGTATTTACGCTCACTGTCGTGCAAAGCCCTGCTGAAAAAAGCGAGCGGCTGCCAAGAACCGGCGACACGTTGCTCCACGACGGCCCCTATGGCCACGTCCGAGGCGTCGGTAGTGAGCGCCATCCGGGCCGCCGGGTCTGGGTGCGCCAACAGTGCGGCGTTTGCCAGGGCTGCTTTAATCTCAGAGAACGCCTGCTCTCGCTCCGGAGTCCATTCGACTCCATCCGTGGGTTTCCGTCTCTTGAGCGCAGCGTACAATGGCGGCATGAGTTGAGCTGCGCGGGGGAGGAAACGGTTATTAAAGTTAACCATCCCCAAAAATTCCTGCAGCGCCCTGACTGTCTGAGGCCGGGGAAAGTTCGCCACTGAGCGCACTTTGACGGGCAAGGGTATCGCTCCCTCCGGTGAGACACGGTGCCCCAAAAAATCTATCCTCGTCACGCCGAACTGGCATTTTGCCAGCTTGATTATTAACCCGTGCTCCTCCAACCTCTGGAAAACCGTCCTGAGGTAGGTTACGTGTTCGTCTTCGGACGCACTGGTTACCAGGATATCATCCAGGTAGACGAACACAAACGGGAGATCGCGCAGCACCGCGTCCATCATGCGCTGGAACGTCTGTGCCGCTCCTTTTAATCAGAATGGCATGCACAGAAACTCGAACAAGCCGAACGGAGTTATTACCGCTGTTTTGGGTATGTCCTCCGCGCGCACTGGGACCTGGCGGTATCCGCGGACCAGGTCTATTTTAGAAAAAATGCGTGCTCCGGCAAGGTGAACGGAAAAATCCTGAATGTGGGGAATTGGGCAGCGGTCGTGTGCTGTGGCGTTATTCAACCTGCGGAAATCGCCGCATGGTCGCCACGACCCCTCAGCCTTAGGGACCATGTGTAGCGGGGATGCCCATGGGCTGTTCGATCGCCTGATGATGCCCAACCTTTCCAGGTTGGCAAACTCCTCGCGCGCTATGGCCAGTTTAGCTGCGTCCAAGTGCCGAGGTCGTGCAAAAACAGGCAGCCCAGTGGTGGTGATAAAGTGCTCCACCCCTTGTTTAGCGATGGCCGCTGAAAACGTCGGGACCGTGAGTGCTGGGAACTGAGTGAGCAGTGCGTGGAACTTACCGCCTGGAGCTGTGACGTTGGCTTGCGTTACTGGCCGGCCCGTCGAGCTGTACAGGGGAGACAGTCAAAAGACATGTCTGTCAGTGCATTAACCAGGCGCCTGTTAGCAACATCAACTAGTAAACCATGCGCACACAGAAAATCAGCTCCCAGGATTGGGAAACTCAGTGCTGCTATGACAAAAGTCCACTCGTATGTACAGCCGTGTAGAGATAAAGTCAGTGTTCTCTCACCAAAGGTCTTAATGTCCAAGCCGTTTACTGCTACCAGCCTGGGGCCGCTAGGTGCTGCCAGCCGGTCGGCGTAGGTCGGCAGGATGATGCTCTTCTGGGCTCCGGTGTCTACGAGGAAAAGCCTCCCTGAGCGCGAGTCCGTCACGTAGAGCAGCTTGTTCTCTTCGCCGGCAGTTGCAGCTGCTACCGACTGCCGGCCCTGGCATTTCCCGAGCACTTGAATTGGCACGGTGGTGCATGTCTGCGTGCGTTCCCTCCAAAACGGCGGTGGTAGAAGCAGAGCGTGTCTCTCCGGCGCTCCTTAGCCCCCGCTGCCGCTACCGTTGGTGGCTCCTCGCCTTCTCTGGTCATCTCGCTGGGCTCCGACACCGCTGCGTTCACCGTGAGCGCTCTGGTGGTGAGGATGATCCAGTCTGCCTCCTGGGCTAGCGCACGGTAGTCACGCGCAGCCAGCAACGGCGAATTGGTCAGGACCGCTCTTGCCTCTGTTGGAAGGTTCCGGAGGAAAAGGTGGGCAAACAGAAAATGCCCGTTGTCCGTGCCCATTAACGCCAACATCTTGTCCATCAGATCGACGGCCGAACCATCTCCTAACTCGGAACGCCTCAGGAGCCTCTCTGCTCTCTCACAGTCCGAGAGTGTGTAGCGCCGGGTCTGCCCAGCTTTGAGAGCCCCGTATCTGTCGTGGGCTGGGGGCTGGTCGAGCAGGCTCGCTACCTGCTGAGCTGTGCGAGCGTCCAGCGCTGCAACCACATGGTAAAACTTGGTGTCGTCTGCCGTTATTCCCCGGATGGCGAACTGGGCCTCGGTGTGGTGGAACCAAGAGCGCGGGTTGTGCTGCCAAAAGTCCGGTAGCTTGCCTGAACAGCGCACGCGTTGCTGGGGCTTCCCATCCAGGCCGACTCCAGGGTTCTTGCCTCGTGTTCCATAATATGCCTAGGGTCACCAGTGTGGAGAGTGTGGGAAATGAGGAGGCCAGTTTACGAACAGATGAAATTTATTAACACTCTCCGATCATTCATACAGAGAAAAGCATGAAAGCATTCAAGCATGGTTCTCCTTTGTATCTCCACCGCTCATCTCACATCTGCGTGACATTCCACATCACACTGCATAACATCCAACATCACAATACATTCACCCTTAAATCCCCCGTCTACTGTTTACTCTCTGCTTCCTGACTGAGACGCTGTCTGACTCAACCAAGCCTCTACAATTCTACAATATGCATTTTTTGTCTGTTACACCACCCCTTAAAGTGATCTGGTAGTGACCTCCTGTACATGCCTGCTCCTCCTCTGGCCTCCTGTTTACAGGCTGCATTACTGTATATCAATGATATGGGGTGTAGGATTTTGACATACCATTCATAAGAAAGAAGACTTCATCTTCACTTTAGTTGAGCATTATTACAGCAACTCATGTCTTACACAAGACGGGATACCCTTTCTGTTGTTATAGCTTCTCATACGCAGCCATAGGCAAACTTCCTCTGTGTCGCATATCTGACCTATGTGTTAACCAGTAGAGCCCCCTGTTGGCCCTGGTCTGACAGCACATTTACTCTACAACATGACGTCAGTAGGTGGTGACGGTGCCCCCCTAAATGCTATTCGACAAACGCTAAATGGAAGTATGACTACAAGTGCTGATCATCAGGTTCTAAGCAGCTGTAGACTTTGTCCTGTTTAGCAAAAGCATTTAAAACCTAAGCTGTGATTCACATTAGGTTTTAAGATGCACAATCAATCAATCAATCAATCAATCAAAAACTTTATTCCAGACTCATCCATGAATGAATGAATTTATTTATTTCGGATAATACAGTACAGGTTAAAAGAAACTGTATAATATAACAACAAGGTCAAATTAGACAAAAACTCCTTCTACTAAACAATTCCACGTGAGTTATCCAAAATGGGTGATGGCTGAAGCCGCAGCTTATTGTGACGTTTGCAAGGGTTCACACAAAGACAATGGAGCAGATGGCTCTGATCAACCAGATTTATTTTCACACACCCCGACCCCCAACCTGCTTCTCAGCACAGACAGGAGCGGAGGTCATTCTCACAGACCTCTGTTTACATCACGGTTACACACACATGATACATCTTGCCCTAATCCTGCTAAACACTGCTGGGCCATTATAATGCAGTTATAATGACACAGCAGTATAACTCAGAAGTAACACATTTAACACACACACAGTAACGTTTCAAACTGGCAAAGCATGCTGGGAAATCCCTGGCTCCCTTAAAATGGCCCCGACGTTACACTGCCCCCCCCTGGACTGGTTTCTGTCCCCAGAAAATTCAAAGTCCACTTTCAGAAATCCAACGCGAGTCAGCCCGGTGCCAGGGCGGCATGCACGGGCCATCTGAGTCTCGGTCAGAGCATCTAGTTGGGGTAGGGTTCCGGTTTGGTCATCAGCGGGCGGATGGACACATCTGACAGTCCCTTCCCTGGCAGCGGGAGTCCCAGGCCCGCTCCGGCCGACTCCCACCGCTGCCAGTTCTCCCAGGCGGCCGCTGGCCCGCATCCATGCGTCCAGCCTTTGCCGCGCCTGGAAAGTGGCCGCATCTTCGTCCTGCTCGCTCCGCTGCGTCGCTCCTGCGCCTCTGTGACGTCATCTGCCGGGGGAAGCATCTGCAGGAGGCGGCTTTTTCCCCGTCCATGCCACCTCGCTCTAATTTAGCGTCGGCGAGGGGCCAGTTTGTCGTGTGCTGTGTGCGGGGCGGTACCATGCCATGTACCCTGGCACTGTGCAGCGGAAGCCGTCCTTCCTCGCGTCGCCACGGCGTGCACGCGCTGCTGTGATCTGCCGTAGCAGCTCCTCCACTCGCTCTCAGCACGGTGGTTTCCTCTGATGATCAGCGCGGCAGCCAACTCGACCTGGGCCAGGCGGTCATCCAACAGGTTCTCGCCGTTGTAGCGGGGAATCTTGGCCCGCTGCTGGATGGATGGGACGGTCATCTCCCGGTAGATTGCCGCTCCTAATTGCTCTGGAATCGCCAGCCCATCCTGCCCTGAAAAGGGCGGGAAATGGGGCTGGTTTGCTCTGCTCCGTCCATCGCAGCGAAGCTCTCCAGGGGCCGGCGTCTCAGCTCTATACTCCGTTCCCGGCTGAGCGATGAATCGCTCCGGCTGCTGTACCTCCGCCTGGATCCTCATCTCGCTCCATGTCCCACTCCTGACACCAGTGTGACGTTTTCAAGGGTTCACACAAAAACAATGGAGCAGATGGCTCTGATCAACCAGATTTATTTTCACACACCCCGACCCCCAACCTGCTTCTCAGCACAGACAGGAGCGGAGGTCATTCTCACAGACCTCTGTTTACATCACGGTTACACACACATGATACATCTTGCCCTAATCCTGCTAAACACTGCTGGGCCATTATAATGCAGTTATAATGACACAGCAGTATAACTCAGAAGTAACACATTTAACACACACACAGTAACGTTTCAAACTGGCAAAGCATGCTGGGAAATCCCTGGCTCCCTTAAAATGGCCCCGACGTTACATTATATTGCCCACCCACCCAGACTCATCCATCAAAAATAAAATAAAATAAACAAGACAATTGAAACAGTTAATAAGAAAAACAATCAAAAAGTTACAAAACAATAAGAAACAACTACTAAAAGAAGTACAAAAACAGTACAGACTTTAAAAAGACTACTGTACCAATGCCTTCTAAACTGTGACTGACAGCGAATAGAACTGAGCTTAATGCTAGACATAACTTGAATGATTTCATTTCTAGATACATCAAGCCGACAGATGAATTTATACATAAGATTCCTTATTACTGCATGCAGTGTATTTACACGTGATGATACAAATAACTCGGAAGCACTGCACCATCGAGGCTTTTTAAGTAAAATTCTTAAAGCATCATTGTAAGCAACCTGTAATTTCTGCATACTTTGTTTCCTATAATTTATCCATAAATGAGCAGTGTATAAAGGTGTACAATAGGTTTTAAAAAGAACCAGCTTCACCTCATCTGAACAAAAGCCAAACCTGCATGCAAGAATATTTGCTTGCATGTAGATTTTGCAGCGTTGTCTGAAAATATCACCATCTGTCATTCTATCATTAATAAAATATCCCAGATATTTAATTTTATCCCTGACAATTAATTCCCTGCCTGCCAAATCAAAGACAGGGAATTTCATTAACAAATCTTCTCTAGTGCGGCAAATCAGCACACAACTCTTATTTGTATTATATTTTATGTCATTTTCATCTCCATAAGCACTACACACTCTTAATAACTCCTGAAGACCAGCACTACTTGGACTGAGAATAACTACATCATCAGCGTACATAAAATGATTCACTAACTATTCCCTATTAAACACCCAGTTTTACAGGCATTCAGTTGCTTTGACAAATCATCCATATAAAGATTAAATAGAATAGGGGATAATATACTGCCCTGTCTAACACCACTGCTCACACCAAATGGGGATGAATGACTCTTCCCCCATTTCACCAGCATCTTCTGATGTGCGTACCAGTAAATCAGGATACGTACTAAGTACTTGGGAACCCCCCATCAATCATTTTCCTAAACAATTTCCTGTGATTAACATGATCAAACGCCTTAGAGGCGTCAATAAAACACAAAAAACTGATGAATTTTGATTTCTATACTTATAATTTCTTTTAAAGCATATATGCACAGATCTGTTCCATGACGGGGTTTAAATCCAAATTGATGATCAGTAGATTTGATGAATACATTTAATTTTTCAAACAGGATTCTTTCCAGTACTTTAGATATTATATTGGCTATAGCTATGGGCCTGTAATTGTCTAGGCTACACAGCTTGCCAGCTTTATCTTTAATGACTGGCACCAACACAACAGACAATAATGATTCTGGTAACATCCCATGAATCATGAAGCTGGTGAAATAGATTGCAAGAAGAGGAGCAATTCTTGAGCTAGCATATTTAAGATGCTCAGCAGAAATACAGTCTAAACCACTCGCTTTGTTATCTGATAACTCCCTAATGGCTTTGGTCACTGCATAAGTGTCAATCAGGAACAAATCGTCCCTCTCTACTTTCCCTACCTAATAAATTTCATCCTTAGTTGAAATAAATAATGAATAAAAATGCTGCCGCCATAAATCCACAATATTTTCTATACCTGAAATGCCTTCCAGGGTACAGGGTAAAGACGTTTTACTGTTACTAATCCGTCTAAGCTCCTTCCAAAAATCTGTGACATTCTTATCTAACAATTTCTTGGCCAAGGGATTACTTCTCATTAGCTACTCATTTTTAGAAATATGACGAATAGCATACTTAAACTTTGCATTTGTACACTTCTTCATCTCAAATTCTGGCCCTTGTCTGGGTCTCCCAGCCACCACTCATGCTTTATATGCTTCCCGAGCTTCAGAATAAGGCACAGCTACGGCTTCATTCCAGCCAGGTCTAACATTATGTGTTTTACGTATCTTCCTATAATAAGGCTTACTGTCCTTATACAGGGAGTTAATTATAGCATCGTACGTACTACAAAGGTCTTTCTTATGCTCGACAATGCTACAGTTCACATCGTTGCACATTACAGCATCTCTAGGAAGACATATTTTACTCAAGGATTTATCTGCACGGACACAGTATTCTACAATTTCTTCCTTAGAAAGAGTGTCCCAGTCTAATTTTTCCACCTCATCCTGACTGACATTCTGACAAAGTGCAGGTAGACAGTCAACATTAATTATCATCTCAAACGGTATATGATCAGACATTGCTAACCCATAATAAATACTCATGCCACCACACTCATGGGTGGGGCATGTGCATCACCAGTGCTGATGCAATGGTCCAGCCAGGTCGTGCCAGGCCTCACTTATATAGGTATAACTATCAGAAGGCATTAACACCTTACTTGACAAAATTAAGTTATTTTCATAACAAAAATGATACTGTAGCACCTTATGTGAGCCAGATTATCTAGCATCTCAGACAGGAGACAGTGATAAGCTTGGGAGAACAAAGAGCAGGAGATTCCTGGTGCGATAGCAGGAAGGAGTCAGGGATGAAGGATGTTGAATGCTGTGTGATGCAAATGTCATGTTGTGTGTGATGTAAATGCCATGAAACTAAAGGGAAGAGTTTCTGCTTCAGAGTTCATTCTGTTCTGTGCTTGAAAGATGTGAGTGTGTAATAAATCGTCTGAAATGAATATGCCTGTGATTTCACACACTCCACACTGGTGACCCAAGACATATTATGGAGCACGAGGCAAGATCCCCAGAGCCGGCCCGGTCAGGAAGCTACAGCGAGGCGGCAGCCATCCCACAGACAGCCCGGACTGGAACCTACAGCCACACGTGTGCGGTTTCAGTCAAGATACCGGATTTCTGGCAGCACAACCCGCGCTCTTGGTTTCACCTCACCAAGGCCCAGTTCGCCCTCCGGGGAGTAACGGCAGATGATACCAGATTCTACTATGTGGTCGCAGCGCTCGACGCCCGCACAGCTCAGCAGGTAGCAAGCCTGCTCGATCAACCACCAGCCGGCAACAGATACGAGGCGCTCAAGGCTGCGCTCATCCAGCACTACACGCTCTCGGACTGTGAGAGAGCAGAGAGGCTCCTGACGCGGACCGAGTTAGGAGATGGTTCGGCCGTAGACCTGATGGAGAAGATGCTGGCGTTGATGGGCATGGATGACGGGCACTTTCTGTTTGCCCACCTCTTCCTCCGGAACCTTCCGACAGTAGCGAGAGCGGTTCTGGCCAATTCGCCGTGGCTGGCCGCGTGCGACTACCGTGCGCTAGCCCAGGAGGCAGAACGGATCATCATCACCACCAGGACGATCACAGTCAAACCGGCAGCGGCGGAGCCCAGCGAGACGACCAGAGGAGGCGAGGAGCCACCGACGGTAGCGGCAGTGGGGGCCAAGGAGCGCCAGAGAGACACGCTCTGTTTTTACCACCACCACTTCGGAGAGAAGGCACGCAGATGTGCGCCACCGTGCCAATTCAAGTGCTCGGGAAAACGCCAAGTGGCCCCGGGATGTTGGCAGCAAACGGCTCGGATATTAAGACCTTTGGTGAGAGGACTCTGCTCTTATCTCTACACGGCCGTACATATGAGTGGACTTTTGTCGTAGCAGCACTGAATTACCATATACTGGGGCTGATTTTCTGTGTGCACATGGTTTACTGGTTGATGTTGCTAACAGACGCCTGGTTAATGCACTGTCCTTTGGCTCTCTCCCCTGTATAGCTCGAGTGACCCAGCCAACAGCACAAGCCAACATCACAGCTACAGGCGGTAAGTTCTACACACTGCTCACTCAGCTCCCAGCACTCACGGTCCCGACGTTTTCGGCGGCCATCGCTAAACACAGGGTGGAGCACTTTATCACCACCACCGGGCCGCCCATTTTTGCAAGACCTTGGCGCTTGGACGCAGCTAAACTGGCCATAGCGTGCAAGGAGTTCGCCAACCTGGAAAGGTTGGGCATCATCAGGCGCTCCAAAAGCCCATGGGCTTCCCCGCTACACATGGTCCCTAAGGCTGAAGGATCGTGGCGACCGTGCGGGGATTTCCGCAGGTTGAACAACGCCACAGCGCACGACCGCTACCCAATTCCCCACATACAGGATTTTTCCATTCACCTCGCCGGAGTGTGCATTTTTTCCAAAATAGACCTGGTCCGCGGTTACCACCAAGTCCCAGTGCGCGCTGAGGACATACCCAAAACAGCGGTAATAACTCCGTTTATTCGAGTTCCTGCGCATGCCATTCAGGTTAAAAGGAGTGGCACAGACGTTCCAGCGCATGATGGATGCAGTGCTGCGCGTTCTCCCGTTTGTGTTCGTCTACCTGGACGATCTCCTGGTAGCCAGTGCGTCCGAAGACGAACACGAAACCCACCTCACGACGGTTTTCCGGAGGTTGGAGGAGCACGGGTTAATAATCAACCCGGCAAAATGCCAGTTCGGCGTGACGGGGATTGATTTTTTGGGGCACCGCGTCTCTCCTGAAGGAGCGATCCCGCTGCCCGACAAAGTGCGCGCTGTGGCGGATTTTCCCCGGCCTCAAACGATCAGGGCGCTGCAGGAATTTTTGGGGATGGTGAACTTTTATAACCGTTTCCTTACCCGTGCGGCGCAGCTCATGCAACCATTGTACGCCGCGCTCAAGAAACAGAAACCTGCGGATAGGGTCGAATGGACCCCGGAGCAAGAGCGGGCGTTCTCGGAAGTTAAAGCGGCCCTGGCAAACGCCGCACTGCTGGCGCATCCAGACCCGACGGCCCGCATAGCGCTCACTACCAACGCTCCAGACATGGCCATAGGGGCTGTCGTGGAGCAGCGCGTCGCCGGGGCTTGGCAGCCGCTCGCCTTTTTCAGCAGAACTTTGCGCGACAGCGAACATAAATACAGCACATTCGACAGAGAGTTGCTGGCCTTCCACCTGGCCATACGCCACTTCCAATTCTGGCTGGAAAGGCACAGCTTCACCGTGTTCATGGACCACAAGCCGCTAACATTCGCGATGGCCAAGGTTTCAGAACCGTGGTCGGGCCGGCAGCAGAGACAGCTGGCCGTGATCTCAGAGTTTACTACTGATATTCAGCATGTGTCTGGTAAACTGAATGTAGTGGCGGACTGCCTCTCGTGCGCCGTGGTGGCCCCGGTCTGCGTGGGGATAGATTACGCAGCCATGGCCGCGGAGCAGATTAGCGATGCAGACGTGCGCGCGCTCCAGTCTGGACCAACAGGCTTAAGGCTGGAGAGCAGGGTGCTGCAGGATGGCGGCCCCCCCCAATCCCCTAATCTGCGATGTCTCCACGGGTCGCCCGCGTCCGGTGGTCCTGGCCGCGTGGTGCCGCCGCGTGTTTGAGTCGGTTCACACTCTGGCGCACCCAGGAGTGCGCGCGTCGCTCAAAATGATGGGAGAGAAGTTTGTTTGGCCAAGCCTGCCCAAACAAGTGAAGGAGTGGGCTGCAGCCTGCGTGGCGTGCCAACGAGCCAAAGTACACAGACACACGAAGGCTCCCTAGGAGCCGTTTCGTATTCCGGCTAAGAGGTTCGACCATGTTCACGTGGACCTCGTGGGCCCCCTCCCACCATCACAGGGGTGCATGCACCTCCTGACAATGGTGGACCGCACCACGCGCTGGCGAGAAGCGGTCCCGCTGGCGGCAACCACGTCCGCGGACATAGCGCACGCTTTTTTAACAGCATGGGTGGCGCGTTTTGGAGTCCCGTCAGACATTACGTCCGACAGGGGCCCTCGATTTGTTTCCGAACTCTGGTCCGCGATGGCCCGCAGCCTGGGTGTTACAATTCACCGCACAACCACGTACAACCCACAGGCCAATGGATTATGCGAGCGTTTTCATAGATCACTGAAAGCGGCACTCAGGGCTTCATTGACAGATGCAAATTGGGTAGACAGGCTGCCATGGGTTTTATTGGAGTTGCGCTCCGCGCCAAAAGAGGATCTGGAAGCTTCCCCGGCAGAGCTCGTTTTTGCGCAGCCACTACGGCTGCCCGGGGAATTTCTGCCAGATAATCCCACGCCGGGCAGCTGCCCGTCTCAGCTTTTGCAGCGTAGCGCAAACATAGGCACGCTGCCGGGCCCTGCCCACCACTGTTTTCCGCGTGTTTTTGTGCCTAAAACTTTGAAGAGCGCGGAGTTCGTGTTTGTCAGACACGACGCCCACCGCCCTCCATTGCGCCCACCCTATGATGGACCATTCAGAGTGTTGGAAACGGGATAAGCATTTTTTGCTAGACTTGGGGAGTAGGAGGGAAAAAATTGGCATAGACAGACTCAAACCCGCTTTCGTTGTGGCGGACGAGCAAGTGCTGTTGGCTAGGGCCCCTCGGCGTGGAAGACCCCCACGGAGAGCTCCCCAGGGAGACGATTCTCCAGAGCAGCCACACGGACAGACCGAAGTGCACCCCCCCCCCCCCCAGCAACAGCCCACCCGCAGTCAGGCACACTTCCAGCAGCCCCCAACCGGCACAGCAGCGCAGCGGAGGCGGTAAACCCCAGTTACAGCAGCATGTGGACTGATGCTCAATTGTTCTATCACAGCATGTGGGCTGTTATTCTATTGTCCTATCTAAGATGCTGGGGCGGGGGTGTAGCACCTTATGTGAGCCAGATTATCTAGCATCTCAGACAGGAGACAGTGATAAGCTTGGGAGAACAAAGAGCAGGAGATTCCTGGTGAGATAGCAGGAAGGAGTCAGGGATGAAGGATGTTAAATGCAGTGTGATGCAAATGTAATGTTGTGTGTGATGTAAATGCCATGAAACTTAAGGGGAAAGTTTCTGCTTCAGAGTTCATTCTGTTCTGTGCTTGAAAGATGTGAGTGTGTAATAAATCGTCTGAAATGAATCTGCCTGTGATTTCACACACTCCACAATACATATGTTTTGCAAATAAGGAGTCAGTGTCAGATATGTCCGCATTCAAGTCCCCTATAATAAAAATACAAGTATTATTATAATCTTGCATATAAGAATTAAAAGCAAGCTTATTTAAATATTCATCCTCATTCTGTTGACACTCAAATGACGTATATACATTAATAATGAGGAATTCCTTATCATTACAATTAAACTGCACACCAATCTACACCAAGTCGGACTACTTTTATCAAGGAGTCCAGCTTCTTTCTTCAGAGGATAGCCACACCTCCAGGTATCCTACCCCTGATAATCCCCTTGCTGAGGTCAGTTGTAGACTCCCCAGCACCATGGAAATCAGGGTTAAGACAGTTCAAACGTTCCAAGTCTTGTTCAGAAAGAAACGCCTCCTGAAGGCACAAAATATCACAATTGTTCAATAAATTGTCAATAACTAACCGGCGAGCTTTCTCCCCAGCACTTTGCTCCAGTTTAAGGCCACGACAGTTGTAAGACATGACCTGAATACCCATCAAAAAAAAAAAGGAAGAAGAATTAAGAAAGATCACCATCATCCGTGAGTGCCCGCATATTCTCCACAGCAGCCGCTCCACTGGCTCCAGCCCTCCCAGCCCCACGGGGTTCATAATATCGCCGCACCAATGCGCCCTCTGGCCAGCGCTCTTGCTGGTACATGTCCCCGACCTCAGAGCATTCCGCTGTTATTTTAAATGAACCAACCCTGCCGTTCCCAGTGAAGATTTTCTGACAGATAACTTCTCGTCCAAGCTTGTCTTTAAGATATGCAGATAGAGCGTCAGCTTCCAAATAAGAATGAAAACGGGTAGCAAACACACTCACCATCTTAGTCCGTACAATTTTAATATTACTAGAGCCCGTACCAACAACAGTAGCCGCGTTGCTGGCTTTATTCCTACGGCTGATTGAAGCAGAGGATGGCTTGGGTTTAGCTGCAGCGCGCTCAATTCGTCGTCCCTTTTTCACCACTTGACTCCATTTTGGAGAGCCTGGTGAAGACGCTACTGTTCCGGAATTTTCCCCGGTTATAGGCTGACCCACCGGGTCCAAATTCACAGCCAAAACCTTCTCTCCAGCAGTCAAGTAAGATTCCTGTGCATCTCCAGATATTGAATCAATCATCGGGCAGACCCCCTCCTCCGCTCCGACATCAGCAGGACCGACAGGCCCCCCCAGAGCAGGGGCCTCCTTATCCACGGCCCGTAAAGCAGATTGCTCCAGTCCACTTACACGTCGGGCAATATCCGAAGTAATAGTACGTAGGTCTTCACTGGAGCTAGTCTGTAACAGCATGGTTTGTTTCATGGCACAAACCTCTGCACTTAAGAGCTCCATTCTCCTCAGGAGACTTGAACAGTCCAAGCTGGAAAATGTAACCAGCGGCAAATCATCCAGGTAATGAGAGACGAATCTAGGTAGATTTTCACCGTGTTCATTCATTACCTTAAGGCAGCTCTTTAAATTATTAACATCTTTTTTGGGCCCCTTGTGTGCAACACACCTTTGTGTAGTGGGGCAGAGCTCAAACAGAACTTTTTTCAAGGACTCAATCCACTCAGAGTCAAAAGTATTAGAGGCCAGTAAGACGATCTCATCCAAACTCAGAGTCTTAATTTTCACTGCAAGGAAATTTAGCAGCTCATCCTCAACAATTATTTTCCCCTCAGTAGTCTTATATACTTCAGGTTTTAATCGAGACCGCTTTACCTCAGGAGCCACCACAGAGCCATTCCAACCAAGACGCGTGGGTTCCACCATCTTGTGCCAGCTTGTTTCACCGTCCTTTTAAATCCTCTTTGTGACCAGAAACGGAATCAGAACCTTCTCTGGGTCAGCTTAGTTGTCTCACAAATATTCTTCACATTTGCTGGTGTCCAACAGAAGTCTTTTGAACAGTTTTACCAGAAAGTCTCAGTTCAGGCCTCAGAGCTCCTCAAAGCACCTCTGGTCTCGTCGCCATCTTGGCACAGAAAAGAGTTGTAATTTCGAAGAATTTGAACCTGGGGCTTTCTGCATGCCACCCAAACAAGAAAGACCAGAGGAGTAACTCATTCTGGCCTGATGAAATCACCCTGAGAGTGCTCAGATCGCCTGATGTTTGACCTTGAGCACAAGCTGAATGCAGACTCACCTGAGGATCATTGTGCGAGCTTGTTAAGAATCAGGGCAACTGCGTAGAAGAAGTGGCGATTCTCGTAAAATGTGGACATACGAATGACGGACGCCATATCATCACATTACCTCCTTTTGGCTTTGCTGGAATGAGCTACAAATGGAATGTAGTCTAGACTCTATCAGACAGACTCTGTAAGGATAGAGTCTATCTTTGGCTCTTTGACCCCTATATCAGACCTTGTTTTTCTCTTGATCAGGTGAGCTTGGCAATTTTTGTAGAAGTTGTTTAGATTGTGTAGGTGGTGCTGTGTCCGTAAAAGGAGGAGGAGGCGAGGTGACAGTTTATGTATTTTATTATATAAGAGCAGGAACCAAACAGGAGTCACTTCCTACAGGTCAAGGGTCCACAGCAAAGAGACAGCATCTCTTCCGCCATGGCCTCTTATACTCCCTGTGACGTCACCTCCTACTACACCCAGGGCGCTGCCATATTGGTACATTCAACTTTACATCTAACAGGTGGTATAACAAAATGGTTGATGAAGAGTATTTTATAGTATTGCACGTGTTTTTTTTGTTTTTTTGTTTTTTTTTTTGTTACTTATTTGTACCCGTAGGTAGACTTGGTTTGCAGTCTGGTGACAAGCCACCGGCTGCTGGTCGCTGCGTGCGCGAGCGCCCTAAACCTACATGTTTTTGGTGTGCGGGAGGAAACCGGAGAAATCCCGGAGTAAACCCACGCAACACGGGGAGAACATGCAAACTCCACACAGCTCACTGTTGGTCGGGGGCTGGAATCGAACCCACGATCTCATGATCCCCGCGATCCCCCGGCCGAGGGTAAAACTGTGCTGCCACAGTGCTAAACCACTGCGCCACCGTGCAGCGGTGGCGCAGTGGTTTAGTGTCTGGTTTAGGTCTAGTGTTTGTTAGCATTATGAGTACATTGCTAATTTACCATTTGCAACGAGGATAGAACAGGCATTTTTAAAGCCATTTTTGACACTCACAGCTTTTGCCAATCTAAGAATTTACTCCTGCATCCTTAACATTTATTTTCTTCAGGTTACACAGATACTAATCTGATTAACATATTATTCATGCCTTTGGTCTGTGGTTCAAAAGGAGACTCCAGGCAGAAAAAAGACCAGTGGTACACCTCAGCACATCCTAAGTATCTTAATAAATGACATATTGTGTTCATAAATTTTTCTGAGGAAAAATAACCTTGTCCCTAAGGTTGATAAATTTAAAATTGCTCAAGAATTCTCATGGATAACTCTGTGGTATGGATTTTTTTTTTTTTTTTGTAACTTAGATTTTTATTCATTTTTCATCATATATAATGCATTCAGATCACATTCTACATTTAAAAAACAAAGGGGTTAGGGTAGGGAAAAATAAAAAAAAATAAACAAAATAAAAATAAAAAATAAAAGGGGGGGGGGACAAATGTTGGAGCATCAAGTTTTTAGTTTCCATCTCTTAATTCTTCTGTTTTTTTTCAGTGTCTTTGGTTATTCTTTCAATTTCTGCCTCGTTGTTGCACTTTGTAGTGTGTCCATTTCCGCCATTTTTTCTCCCATATTCCTTCTTGCATTCTTCGTCGATATGTTAGTTTTTCCATCATACGTATGTCCTCAACAATGTCAGTCCATTGTTCTTGGTCAGGAAGAACTTCTGATCGCCATTTTTTTGTGATAGTTTTTTTACATGCAATCAACAAGATTTTAACTAGATATCTGTCCTCAGCCTGTATAACATTGTCTTTTTTAAGATCACATAAGTACATCAGGTTACAGTTCATTGGTATATTATATCCTAATATCCTCTGTATTGTCACATGCATAGATTTCCAAAATGATGATATTTTGTAGCATTTCCAAAACATATGTGAGTGGTCTGCATTTTGAGCCCCACATCCCCTCCAGCATAAAGATTGGGTATTTGAATATTTTCCTTGAATCTGTGGTGTAATGAAAAAGCGAATCAGGTTTTTCCATCCAAATTCCCTCCATGCCCTTGAATTTGTTGATGTGTGTTGTGTTTTCCATATTTCCTGCCAGCTTTCTTCTGTTATGTTTAAATTGAGCTCTTTCTCCCATTTCTCCTTTATATAGTTACTTGTATGATTGTTTGTCATAAGTTTCTGATATAGTTTTGAAATAATTCTTATTTTATTTCCTGCATATGAGCTTAAAATAAGTTGTATAATCTCGTTCACATCTGTTTGGAGGTTATGCCTAATCTTCTTCATATAGTAATCTCTCATCTGCAGATATCTGAAAAATTCCGATCTTTCTAATTTAAATTTTCTCCTGATATTTACAAAGCTCCCGAGATCTTTTTTTCCGATATTGCCCCATGCTGTGATTCCCTTGTTCACCAGATTTTTGTATCCCCTATCTTGTTTTGCCGGTTCAAACTGACTGTCAAATGCTACCCATTTCAATAGTTTTATGTCTTCCCTTATATTATATTTTTGTACTATTTTATACCACAGTTCTAAAGTAAATTTAGTGATTGGGTCTATTTGTTTGATTTGCTTATATGCATCTTTATCCCCTATTATGCTTTGTACTGGGAGTCCCTCAATTTCCTTTTCCATTTCTTTCCATTTTGCCTCATATCCCTCGTCGCACCAACATATGATATATCTTATTTGTGCTGAGTAGTAATATTCCTTTAGACTCGGTAGGCCCATGCCTCCTTTCTCTTTTGGTAATTGGAGGGTTTTATATTTCACTCTTGGTTTTTTACCTCCCCAAACAAATCTCGATATCATCCTGTCCCACTTTGAGAATTGGGCATCTGGAATCTCTGTTGGTATAGCCTGGAAGAGGTAAAGTAATCTAGGTTGTATGCTGATTTTGACTGTCTCAATTTTTGAATTCAGATCCATATTTAAGATTGACCATCTATCAATATCTTTTTTTATTTCTTGTTCCAACCTATCATAGTTTGCTTTATATATTTTGCTTAGGTCTTTAGGTATGTTCACTCCAAGGTATTTTATTTCTTTTTGCTTCCAGTTTAGTTTGATCTTATCAGTTATCTGGTTTAGAGGGTTATAGTGGAATGTCAGTATTTGTGTTTTTGTTATGTTTATCTTGTATCCTGATAATTTTCCAAAATTTTCTATCAAGTTCATCATTTCCATTATTGATTTATCTGGTTGTTCAAGGTAAACTATAATATCGTCTGCAAATAGCCCAATCTTGTGTTCCGCCCCCTTTATTGTTACACCTTTTAATTTCTTATTTTGTCTTATTGCTTGAGCCAATGGTTCTATGAACAGAGCAAACAAGGTGGGCGATAAGCAGCATCCCTGCCTAGTTGATCTTTGTATATTTACTTTGTCTGTTAAGCTACCGTTTATCTTGATTCTTGCCACAGGTTCTTGATATAGCGTCCTTATGCATTGTACTGATTTTTCGTTAAATCCAAAGCGCTCCAGTACACTATATAGGAATTTCCAGTTAACCCTGTCAAATGCTTTTTCTGCGTCTAAACTCATTATTACTGCGCTTTTCTTTTCTTTATGTATTTGGTTAATTATATGTATTGTTCTCCTGATATTGTCATGTGTTTGGCGTCCCTCTATGAATCCAGTTTGATCATCTTCTATCAATTCCGTCAAGAATGTCTTTATTCGTTTACTTATAATTGTTGTGTATATTTTATAATCTACATTTAATAAAGAGATTGGTCTATAGTTTCCGCATTGTTCTTTATCTTTCCCTGGTTTTAAAATAACTGAAATGATTGCTTCGTTCCATGTTGGAGGTATTTTGTTGTTGTTCAGCGTCCAATTAAATGACTTTAGGAGTTGTGGCGTGAGTTCTTCTATAAACAGTTTATAAAACTCAGAGGGGTATCCATCACTACCTGGTGATTTACCGTTTTTAAGTGACTTAATCACATCTCTGATCTCTTGTGTTGTTATTTCTGCTGTTAGTTTTTCATTTTGTTGATTTCCTATTGATGGCAAGTCCAATGTGTCTAGAAATTTTTTGATATCTTTAGTATTTGTTTCTTCAGGTTGCGAGTATAGTTCTTGGTAGAAATTATGGAAAATTTCTTCGATGTTTTCTGGGTTAACTGTGGTTTTATTTGTGGTGGGGTCTTTAATCTTGTATACATTATTCATTGTTTGTTGTTTTCTTAACCGTTTTGCCAGCAGTTTTGTGGCTTTTGGCCCCGTTTCATAATATTTTTGCTTTAGATATCTATTTTTCCTTTCAATTTCATCCATTTGTGTTTCTTTTATCTTTGTTTTTTCTTCTTTAATTTCTTGATATATTTTTGGATCATTTGTGCTTTGATGTTTACGTTCTAATTCCCTCAGTCTCTCACATCTTTGTTCATACGCTTCCAGTTTAGTCTTATTTGCTTTTCCTGTTTCAACAATTAATTTACCCCTTAACACGGCTTTTAGTGCGTCCCATAGTATTGTTGGGTCCACTTCTTCATTGTCATTCTCTTGGATATATTCGTTTATGTTTATTTTTATTCTTTCTTTCATTTTCTCATCATTTAACAGTCCTACGTTAAGTTTCCATGTTGTTTGTCGTTTTCTATTGTTTAAATATATTTCCATGTATATAGGATTATGATCTGATATTTCTGCCCCTCCAATCCAACAATTTCTCACCCTGTGTCTGTCACCTTCATTCATAAGGAAGTAATCTATTCTAGAGTGTACTTTATGGGCTGCTGAATAATGTGTATAGTCTTTTTCGAGTGGGTGTAGGTCCCTCCATATGTCTACCATACCCATTTCTGCCAGTGAGGTTCTTATGAACTTTGTTACATGTTTTTTTGTCTTCTTAACACTTGTTGTGTCAACTTCATGATCCATGACAGCATTTAAGTCTCCTCCACAAATTAGGACTCCTTCACTGTGTGTTGCTATGAGATCAAACAGATGTTGAAAAAAACCCTTGTCACTTTCTGGTGGGGCATAGATGTTCACTAATGTGATCTGCATACCATCTATTCTTCCCTTTATTATTACATACCTGCCTTCTTTATCCTGGATTTCCTGTTCACTTTCAAATTGTATTTTGTTTGAGATTAGTATCATAACCCCCCTTTTTGCTCCTCCCTTAAATGAACTGTAGTAGGAGTTCTTATAGCCAAATCTCTTTAGTTTCACATGTTCTGCCTTGCTCAAATGTGTCTCTTGCATAAATATAATTTCAGCTTTTTCCTTCTTGAATTTTCTTATTATTCTTTCCCTTTTAACAGGTGAGTTCAGACCATTCACGTTTAGTGTCATTATCTTAAGATTTTTACCCATATTCATGTTTTTCCATTTTTTTAACTTGTGCTCCTAGCCCCTTTAACAACAAAAATAACACATATTTATATAAAAACACATTAAAAAAACTCGACCTCCGTACTTTGGGCCTTTCTTCTGCCCACTGGTCCCTGTTGGTGGGTGGGGGGTTTGTCTTCACAGAGTGAAGGGCCCTCCCTAGACTTCTAATTACTATCAAAGTAATAGTCATAAGTCTAGAAATGTCCAACAAATATCACTTAAACCTCTCCTAGCCGTCTGTTTCTCTTTTACCTTGTCTTCTTGGCCTTCATTTCTTCTGTGCCTTTCTTAATCTTTGTTATGATCTAGGCTTTCAGTTGAAAGCCTTGTAGCTTGTCCTGGGCCCGCTGCTCTACGTCTCTCCCCCTTCTTCCGCCGTTCACTCGTCTCCACTCCGTCTGTCGTGGTGCGTTCAGGGCCGCCGCTGCTCCAGCCGTCTCCTTCGGCACGCTCACCTCAAGGCCCCGCTCCATCATATCCCGCGCTGCCTCTTCGGCCGTGTTGTAGGTTCTTGTGCCTTCCTCCCAATGAATCCTCATTTTCGTTAGCGGCGTTTGGAATCTAATTTTTTTCTCTTTCAGCGTTTTTTTAATATTGGCATATTTCTTCCGCTGCTGCACGATTTCTGTCGGGTAGTCATGGTCAAAAAATACCTGTTTGTCGCCGATTCGTATCTTTTTTTTCCATGCTTGCGTCAGGATTCTTTCCTTTATGTCATATTTCACAAAGTTTACCACAACTGACCTGGGTGGAGAGTTTGTTTTCGGGTTCTGTGCCGGTGTTCTGTGCGCCCGTTGAATCTGCAGATCCGTTTCTCCGGGTATTTCCAGTTCTTTTTTTAAGAACTGATCCATGAATTTTGTCATCGAGTTGCCTTCAATGCCCTCCGGAATTCCAAAGATGCGCATATTGCTTCGTCGGGATCTGCTCTCCAAGTCGTTTATTTTCTCCTGCATCCTCTGCGTTTGCGTCGTCAGGGTCTGTAGTTGTTCGTTTGCCTCGCTTTTCCAATCTTCTAGTTCCGAAATTCGGGTCTGCGCTTCTGTCATACACGCCCGCTGGGAGTGCAGCTCCTCCATGTTTTCCGTTAATTTACGCTCCATTTCTCTTCGGAGGTCCATGATTTCCTCCTTAATTTCTTTTTTCAGTTCCTCCTTAAGAGCCGCTAAATCCTGTTGTAGCTGTCGCTTGAATTCTCTCAACTCTTCACCCAAACTGGCGATGCCAGCGTTCATGTTGTTGAGTCTGGTGTCCTCCATTTTCTCTGCTGTGGACATCTCGTTTTTTTGGGCTTTGCGTACAGCGGTTTTTCCTGCGTTGTTGGAGAGGAATTCTTCAATTTTACCCTGTTTTTGTCCTTGTGCCCGGTTCCTTCGTGTTTTCATCCCTTAGTTTATTGATTCGTTTATGTCGAGTTGGCCATTTACCGATGATTTTTAATCCGGCTAGGGAGAGCTCTTTGTTTAAGTGTTATGTCTCTCCGCCATCTTCCCGGAAGTCTGTGGTATGGATTTTAAAGGCCTATGAGAATTACTTCTTGAATTATTGCATTCACAAGGTGGGTGTTGATGCTAATGCCAGCGCCACTGATGCTCACTGGGATTACAGCAAAACTATTAGCCTTTTGTTTGTCTTATTAAAGACAAGGATAGAACGGAGATGTTTTTACCTTTACATGTTTCAACTGTCCACTGCAGTCTTCATTAGAAGACTGATGACTGATTTCTGATGAAGACTGCAGCGGACAGTTGAAACATGTAAAGGTAAAAATATCTCCTTTCTATCCTTGTCTTTAATAAGAAAAACAAAAGCTAATAATGAAAAAAAGAAGACAAAATGAACCTACTTGAGCTATTACAGCAAAACTGTTGAGTAATATAGTAATTTTGTCTGTGACCCTTTTTCAAACTTGAGTGAGCTTTTGATCTGACACACCTTTGCTGTGAGATCGTTGACCTCAGACTTGTCAAGTCCAGTGTAATCAAGCTGACGTGGAAATGAAATGTTGTCAAATGGCACTGATCTTGTGGATAGCCACAGGAGAGGACTGTGATAAGGACTGTATTTTTACTGTACAGTGGTGTGAAAAAGTATTTGCCCCTTCCCGATTTCTCATTTTTTTGTATGTTTGTCACACTTAAATCTTTCAGATCATCAAACAAATTTAAATATTAGACAAAGATAACACAACTAAGCACAAAATGCAGTTTTTAAATGAAGGTGTTTATCATTAAGGGTAAAAAAAAAATCCAAACCTACATGGCCCTGTGTGAAAGTGATTGCCTCCCCTGTTAAAACATAAATTAACTGTGGTTTTTCAAATCTTTGGAAACCCGAGTTCAATTTTTCTAGCCACACCCAAGCCTGATTACTGCCACACCTGTTCTCAATCAAAAAATCACTTAAATAGGACCTGCATGACAAAGTGAAGTAGACCAAAAGATCCTCAAAAGCTAGACATCATGCTGTGATCCAAAGAAATTCAGCAACAAATGAGAAACAAAGTAATTGAGATCTATCAGTCTGGAAAAGGTTATAAAGCCAGTTCTAAAGCTTTGGGACTCCAGTGAACCACAGTGAGAGCCATTATCCACAAATGGCGAAAACATGTAACAGTGGTGAACCTTCCCAGGAGTGGCCGGCTGACCAAAATTACCACAAGAGTGCAGCGACAACTCATCCAAGAGGTCACAAAAGACCCCACAACAACATCCAGAGA
Source organism: Pholidichthys leucotaenia (assembly GCA_020510985.1). Taxonomy (NCBI): domain Eukaryota; kingdom Metazoa; phylum Chordata; class Actinopteri; order Cichliformes; family Pholidichthyidae; genus Pholidichthys; species Pholidichthys leucotaenia. The sequence goes on from CM035847.1 coordinate 98,279,972, forward strand.
ACTGCAGGCTTCACTTGCCTCAGCTAACGTCACTGTTCATGACTCCACCATAAGAAAGGGACTGGGCGAAAATGGACTGCATGGCAGCGTTCCAAGACGAAAACAACTGCTGAGCAAAAAGAACGTAAAGGTTTGTCTCAGTTTTGCCAGAAAACATCTTGATGATCCACAAGACTTTTGGGAAAATACTCTGTAGACTGACAAGACAAAAGTTTAACTTTTTGGAAGGTGTGTGTCCCATTACATCTGGCGTAAAAGAAACACAGCATTTCAGAAAAGGAACATCATACCAACAGTAAAATCTGGTGGTGGTAGTGTGATGGTCTGCCGTTTTGCTGCTTCAGGACCTGGAAGACTTACTGTGATAAATGGAATCATGAATTCTGCTCTCTACCAAAAAATCCTGAAGGAGAATGTCCAGCCATCTGTTTGTGATCTCAAATTGAAGCGCCCTTGGGTTCTGCAGCAGGACAATAATCCTAAACACACTAGCAAGTCCACTTCTGAATGGTCTAAGAAAAACAAAATGAAGACTTTGGAGTGGCCTGGTCAAAGTCCTGACCTGAATCCAATTGAGATGCTGTGGCATGACCTTTAAAAGGCGGTTCATGCTCAAAAACCCCCCAATGTGGCTGAATTACAACAATTCTGCAAAGATGAGTGGGCCAAAATTCCTCCACAGCGCTGTAAGAGACTCATTCCCAGTTATCGCAAACACTTGATTACACTTGTTGCTGCTAAGGGTGGCCCAACCAGTCATTAGGTTTAGGGGGCAATCACTTTTTCACACAGGACCATGTAGGTTTGGATTTTTTTCCCCTTAATCATAAACACCTTCATTTAAAAACTGCATTTTGTGTTTACTTGTGTTATCTTTGTCTAATATTCAAATTTGTTTGATGATCTGAAAGATTTAAGTGTGACAAACATACAAAAAATGAGAAATCAGGAAGGGGGGAAACACTTTTTCACACCAACTGTATGTGTTGAAACAGTACATCATAAAAATATTCTTAAGTCTGTTGTGTTTGCTTAAAAACATGATATAAGATAAGATAAGATAAGATAAGCCTTTATTAGTCCCACAACGGGGAAATTCCAGGATTGCAACAGCACAGGGATAGCAACACTCAGAGCAACAATCAGAAGGCAAGAAAAAAACAAGCAAGCAAGAGCAGCTAATATACATATGTACATATTACTATAAAATATATATATATACACACACACACACAGACACACAGTGCAGAGCATTGTAGCTGGATGGAATAAATATATGAATATATGAACACACAGTGCAGAGCATTGTAGCTAGATGGAATAAATATGTAAATATATAAACACCCACAGTACGGAGCATTGCAGCTAGGTGGAATAAATATGCAAGTATATAAACACACACAGTGCGGAGCAATGTAGCTAGATGGAATAATATGTAGATATATAAAAACACAGTGCGGAGCATTGTAGCTAGATGGAATAAATATATAGATATATAAATATAAACACACCCAGTGCAGAGCATTGTAGCTAGATGGAATAAATATGTAAATATATAAACACACACAGTGCAGAGCATTGTTGCTAGGTGGGATGAAACAGCATAACCGTCTATTTAGTTATCCTACATGGTATGATTATGTGCCCATACATATTCTCACCCTCCATAGCGACCGGTATGTTCCTAGTTGTATGCCGGAGAGGACCATTGTGTAAGTCTATTGCATCTTTTGCATTCAAAAAAAAAAAAAAAAAAAAAAAATACATTTGATATGTAATCAAATGTATTACTTCTGAAATGTAATCCGTTTCAAATCTTTTCTATAGTATTAAATGCTAGCGGTAAACATTATGAGCGTTAGACAAATATGTATCTTACATCATAGGCTGATGATGATGAAGGAGCATGCAGGAGAGATAGGGAGAGGCGAGATGGTTTTGGCTTTATAAATGGTAAATGGCATTCACTTATATTGTGGAAATGTGTAAATGACAAGGCAAGGTTTTGTCTCAAGGCATGTTTTATTACACATTCGCCATCATTGATCAAGTTGAAAAAGAGGAACTCTCAGACAAATTCGTTCCTTATATACCCAGGCTTTCACAGCTCACAATTCACATGCATTAGCACCACAAATCATAATGCATTTCCTCTTTAATCCTTCAGCCTCCCCCTCTCTGTCCTTGGCCAACAAAGGGTCCCCTACACAGTCTCTAGACACACAAAGGATCCTCCCAAGGCCGTCTCCTGCATAACAAGGACTACACTTTCACACCCTCCTGTTATCTCCAAGGAGACTCAGTTCTTTGTTCTATTCTGAGATGTGAGGCATAAAGTAATATACATGTGTGGCCACATGACCCCCCCCCCCCAAACATCTAAGATGGAACAACAGAATAACAGTCTGCATGTCATGATAAAATCATTACACATCAGCCCACGTGCTGCTTGGGCCTCAGTCTTCTCCCGTATCTGCTGTAAGCAGGATTCACCACTTCTGCGGTGCCATCATGCTGGGGAGCTGCTGTCTGTGGGTGAAAACTGTTTGTCAGTCCCTGTGGATGTTCTGGGGAATTTCCCCGAGGAGGTCTACCGCGCCGAGGGGCCCTGGCCAACAGCACCTGCTCGTCCGCCACCACAAAAGCGGGTTTGAGTCTGTTTATGCCGATCTTTTCCCTCCTGCCCCCCAAATCTAGCAAAAAATGCTTGTCCCCTGTTTCCAGCACTCTGAATGGTCCATCATAAGGTGGTCGCAGCGGGGGGCGATGAGCATTGTGTCTGACAAAAACAAACTCCGCGTTTTTCAAAGTTTTAGGCACAAAAACGCGCGGAAAACTGTGGTGAACGGGGCCGGGCAGCGTGCCCGATTCCGTGCCACACTGCAACAGCTGAGACGGGGAGCTATCTGGCACAGGATTATCTGGGAGAAACTCCCCGGGCAGCTGAAATGGCTGTGCGAAAACTAGCTCAGCCGGGGAGGCTTCTAAATCCTCTTTAGGTGCAGAACGCAACCCCAATAAAACCCACGATAGCCTGTCTACCCAATTTGTATCCGTCAGTGACGCTCTGAGAGCCGCTTTCAGCGACCTATGAAAACATTTGCATAACCCATTAGCCTGCGGATTGTACGCGGTTGTGCGGTGGATCGCTACACCCAGGCTGCGGGCCATTGCTGACCAAAGTTCGGAAACAAATTGTGGACCTCTGTCGGACGTAATGGCCGACGGGACTCCAAAACGCGCCACCCATGCTGTTAAAAAAGCGTGCGCCACCTCCTCGGCTGTGGTTGACGCCAGTGGAACCACTTCAGGCCAGCGCGTGGTGCGGTCCACCATTGTCAGAAGATGTGTGCACCCCTGTGACGGCGGAAGGGGGCCCATGAGGTCCACGTGAACATGATTGAACCTCTTAGCCGGGATGTGAAACAGCTCCAAAGGAGCCCTTGTGTGTCTGTGCACCTTGGCTCGTTGACACGCCATGCAGGCTGCAGCCCACTCTTTAACTTGTTTACAAAGGTTCGGCCACACAAATTTCTCTCCTACCATTTTGACTGACGTGCATTATGGCAAGTTTAGCTGCGTCCAAACGCTGAGCTTTTGCAAAAACGGGCGGTCCGGTGGTGGTAATAAAATGCTCCACCCCGTGTTTAGCGACGGTCGCCGAAAATGTGGGGACCGTGAGTGCTGGGAACTGAGTGAGCACTGTGTGGAACTTACCGCTTGCAGCTGTGACGTTGGCTTGTGCTGATGGCGGGGCCACTCGCGCTGTACAGGGAATAGAATCAAAAGAAAATGCATTAACCAGGTGCCTGTCAGCGAGATCAACCAACAAACCATGTGAGCACAAAAAATCAGCCCCCAACATATTGAAATTCACTGCTGCTACAACAAAAGTCCACTCAAATGTACGGCCATGTAGAGACAGAAGCAGGGTCTTCTCACCAAAGGTCTTAATCTCCGAGCCGTTCGCTGCCGTCACCCCGGGACCTCTGGAACCTGCTAGCCTGTCCGCATAGGAAGGTGTGATGAAACTCAACTGAGAGCCTGTGTCCATGAGGAACTGTCCCCCGAGCGTGCGTCCAACAAGTAAAGCAGCTTGTTCTCCTCCCCGAGGGCCGCGGCTGCTACTGACCCCCGGTCTTGGCGTTTCCCGAACGCCTGAATTGGCACGGTGGTACACATTTGCGTGCCCTCTCTGCGAAGCGGCGATGGTAGAAACAAAGGACGTCTGATCCGCGTTCCCCGGCCCCTGCCGCCGCCATCGTCGGTGAGTATGGTACCGCTGCCTCTGACCCCCTGTCATCTCCGGTTGCCGCGCCGAGTTGCGCTGCAGCGGCCGTGGCCGCGCGCCGCTTGGTGGTGTTGACAATTCGGTAGTCCCGTTGGGCCAACAGTGGCGAACTGGCCAGGGTCGCCCTCGCCGCTGACGGTAGAGTCCTGAGGAAGAGGTGGGTGAAAATGAAGTGATCGTTGTTGTTATATCTTTCACCCGTTACGTTACTCGATATAACAAATATAACTCGGACCATCGACGTACCGTTAACGGTTTATTAGCGTAGCAGCACTCATAGCACACAGCCAACGACAACACACTCTCAACATACACTACATTACCCATAATGCTTTGGTACAAGACACTACGACGGGTGCCGTAGTAAACCAAAATACATGACATCTCCTCCCCTCTTACAATAGATGTCCTACTGGAGATATCAAGTGTCTGCTGCAATTCTTATGTCTTTGTTTGTCTCTTTTTTTTTCCTTAATTATTATGCTACCTTAGGAGTGAGGGTAGACTACCTCATCCCATAACTGTACCCCTGGGGATTATTCTGCCCCATAAATGTGGGTCAGTTGCTATCTAGTCTAATAACTCAGACGGACAGGAGGTCGTCTCTCCCTGGTAGGGTATCGGCGCTCTGCAGGAACATGAGTCTAACTAACTAACTAACTAACCTGCACTTATATAGCGCTTTTCTAGTCACAAAGACCACTCAAAGCGCTTTCATTAATACTAACCCTCTATTCTAAGGGCCTATAGGAAACAAATATCTAGGGACAATTTAGAACAGCCAATTAACCTAACATGCATGTTTTTGGCATGTGGGAGGAAACCGGAGAAATCCCGGAGTAAACCCACGCAACACGGGGAGAACATGCAAACTCCACACAGATCACTGTTGGTCGGGGGCTGGGATCGAACCCACGATCCCACGATCCCCACAATCCCCCGGCCAAGGGTAAACTGTGCTGCCGCAGTGCTAACCACTGCGCCACCGTGCATGTGGAGGTTGCTTCTGGTGCTGATGCAGAAGAAGATGTCACATCTCCAGCTGGAACTCCGGTCTCTGAAGTGGTTGAGTTCTGTACTGGTGTAGGTGGACAAAGTGGTGAGTTGGTGAGTGCATCGTTAGGATATCCAAGAGACGGTTCTGCAGGCGCTGGCGGTGTCTGGAGGAGTTGATCCACGTGCCTTTTCCAAACACTGTCAGTGGTTTGAACTGTATATGAGACTGGTCCAGTTTGTGCAATAACAGTTGCAGGAACCCACTTAGGTTCACCTCTGTAGTTCCTGGCCAGCACAGATTCTCCTGACGTGAACACTCTGTCCTTTGCCCGATGTTCTCTGTGCATAATTTGTTTCTCTTGTTGCTTTTGCACAGTGTCCTTTAATCCTGAGGGTTTCAAAAGGTCAAAGGTAGTGCGCAGATCTCTCTTGAACATCAGACTAGCAGGGGTTGTCTTTGTGATTGCATGTGGAGTGTTGCGGTAGTTTAGCAGGAACTTGTGCAGCCTCTGATGCAGTGTTCCTTGACCTTGTGATGCTTTCAATGCATGTTTCATTGTCTGCACAAACCTTTCTGCAAGGCCGTTCGTCGCAGGATGGTATGGAGCTGATTTAATGTGCTGCACTCCATTAGCTTGTAGAAAAGCATCCATTTCTTGTGAAACTAACTGAGGTCCATTGTCAGAAACTAGTTGTATAGGAGACCCAAAACGGCTAAACATTTCTCCTAATGCCTCTGTGGTCTTCTCTGTGGTGGTTGACCTCATAATAGCCACTTCAGGCCATTTACTATGTGCATCCACAGCAATGAGAAACATTCTGTCCTCAAACGGACCTGCAAAGTCAATGTGCACATGATGCCATGGCTCCTGTGGGAACTCCCAGGGATGGAGAGGAGCCAATGGTGGGTTGTTCCGTACCTTGTGACACGATGAACAACTTTTGGCTATTTCTTCAATCTGCTTGTCAATGTTTGGCCACCAAAAATAGCTTCTCGCTATTTCTTTCATTCTCACGATTCCACTATGTCCTGCGTGAAGTTGCTGTAACACTTTTGTTCGACATGACAGGGGAATAATCACTCTCCTCCCCCACAGCAAACAACCCGACTGAACAGACAATTCTGTCCACTTCCCCAGGAAGGGCTTCAAGGTTGCGTCATCACCCGCAGGTTGTCCTTTAATGATCAAGTCCATGACTGCCGACAACACAGGGTCATTTCTAGTCCCCTTTTTCACCTGCACAGCTGAAACAGGTGCGTTTTCTACCTCTGTGAAGTAGAAGATGTCCACAGTGCTTGACTCTGGCTTCATGACAGGAAGTGGTAATCTGGATAACCCATCTGCATTACCATGACAGTCTGACTTTCGATACTTGATGTCATAGGAGTGTCCTGACAACAGCAACGCCCACCTCTGCAGTCGGGACGCTGCAAGAGATGGTATTCCTGTGTATGGTCCAAGGATGGTTGTGAGAGGTCGGTGGTCAGTAAAAAGTGTAAACTTCCGTCCATACAAGTACTGGTGGAATTTTCTGACACCAAACACAATGCTCAGAGCCTCTCTTTCTAGTTGAGCATAGTTAGCATCTGCCTTGTTTAATGTCCTTGACGCAAAAGCGATCGGCTTTTCCTCACCGTCTAGCATTACGTGGGAAATCACCGCCCCTACGCCATAAGGAGAGGCGTCGCAGGCAAGCTGGATCGGAAGTGATGGGTTGAAGTGGGTCAGAACCTCTGATGCCATCAGCGCATCCTTTGCCTTCTGAAAAGCCTCCTGACAGCTTGCTGTCCACTTCCATGCTTCCTCTTTGCGCAGCAGGTTATGCAGCGGTTTTAATAGTGACGCCAAGTTTGGTATAAAACGTCCATAATAGTTCAGCAGTCCTAAGAAAGACTTCAGCTGACTGACATTTTGGGGTGGAGGTGCATCCACAATGGCTGTGATTTTCGATGGTGCAGTGTGTAGTCCCTTAGCATCGATCACATGACCTAAGTATTCCACGGATGACTGGAAAAACTCGCATTTATCCTTGCGGATTCTCAATCCATACTCCTCCAGTCTCGTGAGAGTTGCATCCAAGTTGCGCAGATGCTCTTCATCATCTGCTCCTGTACACAGGATATCATCCAGGTAGCACTGCACTCCTGGTAATCCACTCAGGATTTGATCCATAGCTCGCTGAAAAAGTGCTGGAGCAGATGTGATGCCAAAAGGCAGTCTGCAGTATCTGAAGAGTCCTTTATGGGTGTTGATAGTCAGCATTTCACGTGACTGCTCGTCTACATGCATTTGTAGGTAAGCCTGGTTGAGATCTATTTTGCTGAATTTTTGTCCCCCACTCAGCCCCGCAAATAAGTCATCAATCAGTGGAAGGGGATACTGCTCTGCTGTTAGTACAGGGTTTACTGTTACCTTAAAGTCTCCACAGGTTCGGATTCCTCCGTCCTTTTTGGGTACTGGAACTATGGGCGTGGCCCACTCACTGGTTGTCACAGGTTCCAGAACTCCATTCTTGACCAGAGCATCCAAGTCAGCCTCTACCTTTGGTCTGATGGCGTACGGCACTGGCCTGGCTTTCATAAACACTGGTTTACTGTCAGGTTTGACATGCAGCTTCACTATAATTTTTTTCATACTGCCTAGTTCATCACGAAAAACCTTTTTGTGCTTTTCCAGTATGGCCTGCAGCTGAGTGGAACTGTGTGACAGCTTCCTTACTTCTTGCCAGTCAAGTTGGATTTTCTTTAGCCACACACGCCCCCATTATAGCTGGACAGTTGTTCTTGGTAACATAAACTGGAAGCTCAGCAGTTTGGCCATTGTACTGAACAGTTACCTCTGTCATCCCTTTCATGGGCACTCGGTGTCCAGTATACGCCCTGAAGACGTGTCTGAAGGTCGGAGTGGAAGATGTTTCAGAAACTTCTTGTAAATGCCATGCGACACAAGTGATGCCTTTGATCCGGTGTCTATCTGCATTTTAATAAAATGTCCCTCCACTTTTGGTTTAGTCCAAAAGCCTTCTGAGCCTTCATTCACATTCATAAACCGGACAGTATTTATTGCAGTTGACACCTCTTCCTCTGAGGAGTCGCTCACTCTGTCCTCGCCATGTTTAACTGTGTGAACATTTCTTTTCTTTTTGTATTTTACCATGTCACTTTTATTCCTTGTCTTTGGGCCTTTGTCTTTGCTCCTTTTGCTTCTACATGCCCGCTGCACGTGGCCTTTTTTCCACAGTTGTTACAGTCCATCTCTTTGTACCAACAGTCATTAGGAAGGTGTCCCACCTTGCCACAGTGGAAACATGGCCCTGTTGCATTGGTTTTACCACTGTTGAGCTTATGTGCTCTGCCTGTAGCATGCAGTTGATGTGCTTCTTTGGAAGCCATCTCCATCATCACACTAATGTTAATGGCTCTTTCAAGCGTCAAATCACTTTCTGTGAGTAACTCCTTCTGTGCTGCTTCATTCCGTAGTCCACACACAAGCCTGTCTCTTAATGTGTCATTTAAAACATCTTTAAATTCACAGTGTTCGGCTAACTTGCGTAGCGCTGCAACAAACATGTTAACAGACTCACCCTCTTCTTGGTTACGTCTGTGAAACCTGTATCTTTCTGCAATCACTAGAGGCTTGGGTGGGAAGTGGTGGGTCAGTGTGTCCACCAGTTCTTTGTAGGTTTTAGAGCCTGGCTTTACTGGCTGTAGGAGGTTGCGTAGTAGGTTAAATGTCTTGGGACCCATCACACTCAGAAAAGTGGGCACTAACTTTCCATCCGTTATTCCATTGGCCGTGACGAAATAGTCAAAGCGCTCAGTATAGGAGCTCCATTGCTCCGCGCTCTCATCAAAGGGCCCGATAGAGCCAATGACTCCAGCCATTTTAACACTCCTGGTTGAATGTCGCTCTTTCCCTCGTGGCTCCTTTCTGTAACGTCGTTTCTTCCCTCCGGCGTTACTCACGGAGTTTTTTTTTTTTTTTTTGTCCTTAACGGTTTCCACTGCTCCGCTCCTCCCCGCTTAGCAGACAGCCTGCTGCATTCACCTCAGCACGGTGGTGCGGTGTATCACCCTGTCAGCACGAAGCAGCGGCGGGAAAAAAAAAAACGACCAAAAAACTCTCCTCCGTCGCGGATTGCAGCGTCGGTCCAGACGTCCTCATCGCCACTTTTTGTTATATCTTTCACCCGTTACGTTACTCGACATAACAAATACAACTCGGACCATCGACGTACCGTTAACGGTTTATTAGCGTAGCAGCACTCATAGCACACAGCCAACGACAACACACTCTCAACATACACTACATTACCCATAATGCTTTGGTACAAGACACTACGACGGGTGCCGTAGTAAACCAAAATACATGACAGTTGTCAGAGCCTTTCAACCTCAACAACTTCTCCATAAGGTTCGCGGGCATGTCATTTTCCCACTCAGTCAGCGCTAGGAGCCTCTCTGCTCGCTCCTCCACCGAGAGGGTGAAGTGCTGGATGAGTGCAGCCTTCAACGTGTCGTATTTGTTGCTGTCCGGCGTCTGGTCGATCAGGCTCTCCACATGCTGGGCCGTGTTGTTGTCCAGTTTTGCGACTACGTGGTAGAATTTTGTGGCGTCTACCGATATCCCCCGGAGGTTGAACTGCGCCTCAATCGCATTGAACCAGGAGCGCGGATTGTTCTGCCAAAAGTCCGGTAGCTGGACTGTAGCGGCATTCGCTTGGCTGGGGGCTCCTGACGAGGCTGGCCCAGGGGAAACCTCCTCCTCCTGCATGGTACGTCTTGGGTCACCAGTGTGTAAATGTGTAAATGACGAGGCAAGGTTTTGTCTCAAGGCATGTTTTATTACACATTCGCCATCATTGATCAAGTTGAAAAAGAGGAACTCTCAGACAAATTCGTTCCTTATATACCCAGGCTTTCACAGCTCACAATTCACATGCATTAACATCACAAATCACAATGCATTTCCTCTTTAATCCTTCAGCCTCCCCCTCTCCGTCCTTGGCCAACAAAGGGTCCCCTACACAGTCTCTAGACACACAAAGGATCCTCCCAAGGCCGTCTCCTGCATAACAAGGACTACACTTTCACACCCTCCTGTTATCTCCAAGGAGACTCAGTTCTTTGTTCTATTCTGAGATGTGAAGCATAAAGTAATATACATGTGTGGCCACAATATAGCACTTTTTCTCATCTCGAGATGACCAAAGTGCTTTACAGATCCTGCTATCCACCCATTCACACACTGGCACAGCTGCCATGCACAGGCGCTGGCGTGACCCATCAGGAGCAACTGGGGGTTCAGTGTCTTGCTCAAGGACACTTTGACATGCAGACTGCAGACAGAATGGGAACTGAACCCCTGACCCTCCGATCAGTAGTCAGCCACACTACACCTGTGCCACAGCCGCCCCTTATAAGGACCTGCCACCTACAGATCGAGGCCATTTGCCCATGGAAGAATGAAGACAAGGAGAGGAGAGTGTGATGTGGGGGACCTTCGTGAGATTCACACTGTCAGCCTCGAAGGGCAGATCAGTCGGACTGTGGGGTCTTTACCACTGTCAGAGGATAAAATCTGAAGAAATAAGAATACTGAGCAAGAGGAAAGAACCAGAGCTGAAGCTCATGTTTCCAGCATTGAAGATAATTCTAGTTTTCATGACGTGAGTGGTTTTATTGCTAGAAGTCCCAAACGGAGTTCTTTATCATCTCCCCCACCCCTCCATGTGAATCAAATATAGTACAGAGGTTTACCCCAGCACTTCCTGTTTGTAAATGTATGGAATTTGAGAGACCTTGAGCTTGTGTTGTGTATGCGTTCCCGGTCTCTGGCTGGGAGCCAACCTTAAACAGGTAAAAATGAGTGAAGGTCTAGTTTTGTCTGCCCCTTATAAAAACGACCTATTCTACCCAGCTAATTTCAAGTTATTTTATAATTTTACCTGTATTTAGTTAGAATTGGTTATTTATTGATTTAATGTTGATTTTTTTTTTTTTGTTGAAGTTGTACCCCTTGCTAATTTTTCAAAATAAATTCCTATCCTGCAATTAAAGTAAAACTTACACAATATATATATATATATATATATATATATATATATATATATATATATATATATATATATATACACTGTATATATATATATATATATATATTTTGCCAATAACAGATATGGTGATATTTTGAAAATAGTTATTGCCGATGCTTGATACTGTATACGCCCATATTTTCCCCACCTATTTCCATCTCCTTTGTCTTACAGTCAGGGCTTGACTTTAACTTTTTTGCTCACCAGCCACTGTGGCTAGTGATTTTCTAAAGTCACTAGCCACTCAGCCTTTCACCTAGCCACAATTTTGTGGTTGGAAAATTATGTTTAATATAATCAAATTTGACTACCGCATGCTAAAATTTACTTAAACTAAATTTACAAACTTTTAAAATGTAAATGACCCTTATATATACATAAAAAATAGGAATAGAAACATTCATTCATTCATTCATTCATTCATCTTCTTCTGCTTAATCCTTTTCGGGTCACGGGGGGGCTGGAGCCTATCCCACCATCTTTGGGCAAAAGGCAGGGTACACCCTGGACAGATCACCAGTCCATTGCAGGGCCGACACAGAAAGACAGACAACCACTCACTCTCACAGTCATACCTAAGGACAATTTAGAATCCCCAGTTTTGATGCCAATTAACCTAACTTGCATGTTTTTGGCACGTGGGAGGAAACCGGAGAAATCCCGGAGTAAACCCACGCAGACACGGGGAAAACATGCAAACTCCACACAGATCACTGTTGGTCGGGGGTGGAATCAGACCCAGGATCCCCCGGCCAAGGGTGAGTTGCTGTGCTGCCGCAGTGCTAACCATTCTTCCACCGCGCCACCCGGAATAGAAACACTGTCTGTTTAATTATTTATAAACAGCAGTAAATAATGTAAAACAGTAGAGAAAAATATTTGCAATGAAGTACAGGTAAATTTGGGGTCCATCCCAATTCTCATTTGTACCCCTACCCCTTCGCCTACCATTACCCCATGGCCCTTGAGAGCTGAAAATTACCCCTATGAATTGGGACACCCATTCAGGGCTGCACGGCGTCATTAGTAGTTGCTGATGGATTTAACCTAAATGGACACTGCCTGTTTTCACCAGACAAAAAGAAGAGAATGAATAGAAAACTGATGAGGAAAAAAGTTTCATCTTGAGGAGAAAAATGTATCAAATTTACATGAACAATTCCAATCAGTAGAAGTCAGAAATTTACTAGAAAGAAAGCTGCAAATTCACAGAGAAAAATTTGGACGGACAGGTTTTGGCCCGTGGGCCATATGTTTGACACCCCTGTGATCTGGACATTAGTTCCAACCATGTCCACGCTTTATGTTTCATTTGAGTTCATTGTGCTTATTTCCCATTAGGATTAGTCCTTGGGTTTGTGTGTTCTGTGCTCATAGCCACTTTCTCTCACGTGCGTTGCTGTTTAGTCCCTGATTGTGATCCCAGCTGTCCTGTGTTCCCCTGATTATTTGTCTCCCTATATATGTCCTCCTCCATGTTCATTCTGTGTGGCATTATACGTTGGTTTTCCCTCTGGCAATCTGTTCCTAATCTGTGTTGCATTTGTGAGTATAGCTTTCCATGGCTCACTTTGTGTTTCAGCCCTTGTGCTGCCTTTATTTTGTGTTTTTTGAGATTGAGATTGAGATTCAACTTTATTGTCATTACACATGTATGAATACAAGGTAACGAAACGTGACTTGGCATTTGGGCAGTGTTTTTGTGAATAAACCGAGTAACCGTAGTCCTGCCTGCCATCCGAGTCCATTTATTCCTGCCTGCTGACCTGACACCCTGGACCAGCCCAATAAAAATATATATTTAGAGAGTAAAGAGCAATCCGCATCAAGCACCGCAATAAGGCTCAGGACTGCCTGGCTAGGGGAAAACGTAGCAGATGTAGACGCTTGAACCATTATGCTAGAATGTGGCGTGCATCTGAACCAGAGAGCCCATGGAAGAAATCACTCCTCCCGCCCCCGATGACCATCCATACAGTGTTCCCCAGTACGAATGGGTACACGTTTTGCGCACTGGAACTGGACAGTATTGAGATAACGCTGCTGCTCAACACGGGAGCGGAGGGGTCTTTGCTGAATTGGGCCATGGTGAGGATTTTTTCCCCCACTACAGGATTAAAGGTAACCCGGTGCCGTTGTATGGTTATGGAGGTGGCAGGCTGTGCACGGTTGGGACTTTGGAGTGAACGGTTCAGTAGAAGTCTGCAACGCTGACTGACTTCACGTTCCACATGACAGCGCAAGGTGATAACATCATGGGCTGTGATCTTTTTTATGGACTGGGTTTGGCCATAAAAGATGACGCTGGGAATGAATGGTTGGGTTGTGGCCAATGGAACCCTTCGGTTCCGATAGTTGATGAGGACACTGTGTGGGAGGAAGAGCTAACGGACACCACGGCAGTCAAGCAAGACCAGCTTCACTCAGGTTCGGCGCAAGATGGTCTCCGTGCTGGCGCTCAGGATATGGTAGAGGGGGGTGGTGGCGCAGGTGTAGTGTGACCAACTACTGATCGGAGGGTCATGAGTTTGATTCCCGCTCTGTCTGCTTTCCACTTGTTGAAGTGTCCTTGAGCAAGACACTGAACCCTCAGTTGCTCCTGGTGGCCTGATTAGGGCCTGTATGTATGGCAGCTCTGCCGCCATCAGTGTGTGAATGTGTGCGTGAATGGGTGGATTTCAGGATCTGTAAAGCGCTTTGGTATTTCTAGATGAGAAGAAAAGCGCTATATAAGTGAATGCCATTTACCATTTTATCGTGTTACCGCTGTTCGTCAACAGCAATAAAGGTGTGTTCGTCCAGTCATCTTGCCTCATCCTTCACCGAAGGTATTTTAGCATACATAACAAATAATAATTTCAGCTTGTATGCATAGAGCTGTTTCAGAGAGCCACTTTATGCATCCAAATACAGTCTATGATCATTTCTCCTCCTCCTCCACCTATAAGTGACTTTCGAAACTCGGCTCACGCAAAGCATCATGGGATCGTGGATACCAAACAAACTACCAAAATGGGAGAAGTTAATCTAAACATGAATAAAACCTGCTCTATCGATACATTTAATTTATGGAAAGTTCCTGATCTATAAGCATACTGTATGCGTAGGGGTCTTCCCGGTTGTACCTGCAAACGCACGTTCAAATCCGGTTATTATGGAGGTACGTGCAGCAGCAGCGTCCTCTGCAGTCATGGGTTCTGATGGACAGATAACCCTCCGCTAATCCCTAAACTGACTGTGTCACTTTTCTTTATTTGGGGTAGATTATATTAAAAGATAGGAACAGAATAATATAACAAAGGGGAAAAAAAATCCAACAAGGTCTAATTAAACAATAACTCCTCGGATTATACAATTCAACATAAGTTATCTGAAATGGGTGATGGTTGAAGCCACAGCTTATATTGCCCACCCATGTTCCATCTAAGAATTCAAAAGGAAAGTAAAATAAAAGTGATTACAAATCAGAACAAAGCCAAGACAAAACGTGACAAAACAAAACTAAGCAACAGCACAACACAGACTGGATATGATAATCCTTATGTGATTTTACACGTCGTTTTGTATATATGTTTGGAGTATTTTTTCCTTTAGTTTTTGTTTAAATTGTCCAAGCGTTGTACATGATTTTAATTCAGGTCCAAAAGCGTTCCACAATCTGACTCTCTGCACTGAGACACAGTGTTGCTTGGTGGTAGTTCTCACTGAAGGTTTTTGAAATATACATGTTCCTCTGAAATGATATTGTTTCTCCCTTATTTGGAACAACTTTTGGATATTTGCGGGCAGTGATAGATTCTTCACTCTAAACATTATTACTGCAGTTTTAAAATCAACCAGATCTTTCAACTTGAGAGCTTTTAAGAAAAAGTGGGTTTGTTGGTTCCCTGTAAGCAGCTTTGTTTATTATTCTAATAGCTCTCTTCTGAAGCATAAAGACTGGATATACCAACAATTATGTCCGTCCGGATCCTTCAGCTCCGTGGAGAATGTGTATAACGTGAATGGCGGCGGACATGTACACATGCTGGTCCCGAAGTTACACGCATGTATGCTGCAAGTTTGCTTTTTCCACCACTCTAGATGATACATGCCGTTCCCACACTTCACTACGGCACAATGTGCACCTGGCATAGCGGAGATTTAAAGCTTAAAGCAGACTTTAAGCGGCAATTGTTCAGGTGTGACAGTACTGTTTGTATACAAAAGCAAGCCGGCTACCGGAATGTTTGGTAGTCGTGACCTTTGAACCGGATGTCGGGTCACATAGTCTGCACATGCGCACTCGTAATGCGGAAGTGGCTTATTGTGCACTCAGAACCTGCTGAAAGCAGATCGATAAACATCCCCAGCCTCACTTATTTCAGCCCTGCTGTCAAAACAAGTGAAAGTGATGGTCAATGGTAAATTTGCCATTTGAGAAATGTACAACCCGCCACAGTGGCTAGTGGGACTGGCTGTCTTACCGGCCATAGCTGAAATCTATCCACCATTGGTAGGTGGGCGGTTATTAATGTCAAGCCCTGCTTACCGTGATGATTAACTGGTATAAAGACATATTCCCCAAGGAAAATAAGACAACTTCCACCATCAGCATAGAAGCTGAGGTTTTACTAGCCTATTTTATTGATATTTTATGCTACTTCTGAAACTTTTCATCCAGAATATTTTAAACCTTGGTTGCTTTTAATTTAAAATGATATAAAATACTATTATGTACAGTCTATCTCATGCTCAAATAATGGTCATTTTGCTTCAGCCTCAAAGTAGATGTGTGTAACTGAGAAAGAATGTAAACAATTCTGTGATGACCTTGGACATCTGAGGATGAGGAGTAGTGTTCTATAAACAGGAGCAAGTTCACATATTTCAGAGCGAAAGTGAGAGATACTACCCTGTTCAGCACTGGCGGTTTTGCCTCTGTCCAGAGAGAACACACACGTGCACGCACGCATGCACACACACGATCTGGCAGAATAAATATTGCTTTCAGTCAGGGTCCCACATTTTTTAACTGGACTGTGTTGATGTGATATTACTTTGTTGTCAGGCACATCAGACCATATATTTTCAGTCAAAAACAATCACGCTGGGAGGGCAAATGTTAACACTGGGGCAATGACAATACTCCATTAGTCTTAGAGGTTAAGAGTAAAAAGAAAAAAAAAAACCTCTTGCTTTGAGGTGGCACATTAACAGCACCCTCTTAGGTATATGTTAAGCAGCTTCAAGAGCTTGACTGGAATGGTTTCTAGTTAGCAGTGAAGCCCAGTTCAAAAGTTCACTTGTTTGAAAAGGGTTCGTCTGTCTTCAGGTCACATCAGTCTAGTGCAGGGGTGGGCAGTGAGGGCCATTCCACTGCAGATTTTCTGTTCCACTCAGTCTCTTCAGCAGGTGTTTGCACTGATGAGCTTCAAGGATTGTTAATTAGAGAAAGCAACTGCTGAAGAGACTGGCTGGAAGAGAAAATCTGCAGTGGAATGGCCTTCCATGGCACATAGTTGCCCATCCCTGGACTAGATACTTCACAAACACGTACTGCATCCACACCTATAGACAAGTTAAAATCCCTTATATAACATTTACCATTGGACTGTGAGATATAGCTGATATATACATTTTCTTAAGATAAAATCACTTGGTGTTGTTGAGGAGAAAAAGTCCTTTGCACATATCAACGAGAGCCAAATTCAGGAAGAGGAGGCATTTTTCCTCAAGCAATCTGCAAAGCAATGTCCTGTTTTCTATCAAAGTGATCAACGTGGGAAATTCTTTACCTGCAGAACTAAACTCTTTACTGAGTATGATCCTGAATACAAACTAAAAGGTTTCTAAAGAAAGGTATCACTGATATAGCCATGAATGGTCTGATTCTTAAGTCAACTTTGGATTATTGTGTTTCCCAATAATAGTGAGTTCTGAGTTGTTTTTAAGAATATGAGTTTGTGTACATGTTTGAATGTGATGCTCAGTTTTATTTAGTTTACAGGCTCATCTAGGGACAGACAGTGTACATTAAGATAAGATAAGATAAGCCTTTATTAGTCCCACAACGGGGAAATTCCAGGATTGCAACAGCACAGGGATAGCAACACTCAGAGCAACAATCAGAAGGCAAGAAAAAAAACAAGCAAGCAAGAGCAGCTAATATACATATGTACATATTACTATAAAATATATATATACACACACACACACAGACACACAGTGCAGAGCATTGTAGCTGGATGGAATAAATATATGAATATATGAACACACAGTGCAGAGCATTGTAGCTAGATGGAATAAATATGTAAATATATAAACACACACAGTGCGGAGCAATGTAGCTAGATGGAATAAATATATAGATATATAAATATAAACACACCCAGTGCTGAGCATTGTAGCTAGATGGAATAAATATGTAAATATATAAACACACACAGTGCAGAGCATTGTTGCTAGGTGGGATGAAACAGCATAACCGTCTATTTAGTTATCCTACATGGTATGATTATGTGCCCATACATATTCTCACCCTCCATAGCGACCGGTATGTTCCTAGTTGTATGCCGGAGAGGACCATAGTGTAAGTCTATTGCATCTTTTGCATTCAAAAAAACTATTAGTTTGTTACGTCTTTTTGCTATCTCTGCGAGCAGCCCTGCTTAGGTTGTACAGTCTGACATTAGCGTAGGTTATTAATGAATGGTCCCTTTGCAATTGAACAAATTAGAACAGAGCGGTGACATTGTCTTGTAGACAACTCAGTTGAACTCTCAAACATTTACATGGCACAATGAATAAATGAATATTATATTTAAACCCCAATACTTTGTGCATATATGCAGATTGTATTCAGCTACTTAAAATGGAAAACACACAGACTGTTTTCAGCGTATGCAACATCATGACAGCAAGCTGTCAGTAGGGGGTGCTTACGCTACAGCTGTCAAAGAAACTATTCTAGCATTGTAGCATTATATTTGGGACTAAAATGTTAATTTATTCCCACCCATACAGTTTATATTTTCTACTTATAATACTGACAGCATCTGCCATGCTGACTTACCCAGGAAACATCTACAGTCTCCACGGGGAAGAGCCAGACCTTACAGTCCTTGTTCCTGCAATCCTGGAGTAAGGGTTAGTACTTCAAGGTCTTTCTCTCATGGATCTCTTCACAGCCTTCCTCCCATGGCACTGTAAGCTCAACCAGAATCCTCTTCTTGTCTTCCATTGAACACAACACAATTTTAGGTCAGAGGGTTGTGTGCACCACCTCTGGGAACTTCAGCCTTCATCATAGATAAACCATCATCTCCCAGAAACAGGCGGTGTGCATCAGATGGGCTTTGTCTTCTTGGTTGAGGAGGGCCTGCCTCCCTCCTTCATGAAGGAGACTGCCCTCTTCAGAGTTGTACAAACCGGTCTTTTTTTTTTTTTTTGCATCTCTCCTGCTCTAGTGTTAGTGAGGGATAAAAGGACAGCGCCACCTATACCGTCCTTGGGATGGCACCTGTTTGCACCCAGATAGTATGTGGACCAGTGCCCCTCTATGACCACAGAACTAATATTTCTGTCAGATAACTAATCAGTTCTTACAGAAAATAGCTACATTTAGAAATGGCATTGTCATGATTGTTTCTTCTGTTTTCACTGGAACAAAAAACAAAAACAAAAAAAAACAACTAGAAAACAAGAAGTGAAAAATAATAAAGGAGTGGTGCTTGGCCACCTCAAAAGTGGCATTAAAAGTAGAAGAACCACGGGTGAAATGAGATCCATACTTTGGAACAGCTGGGCGTGAACGTCCAGCTGAGGCTTATACAGTGTTTCCTCTGGCTTAAAGACCTTGAAGTGATGGCAACATTTTTTTTTTTTTTGGGGGGGGGGGGTAGAAAACACATGACACTATTGTAACTGGAATATGCTAATTTTATACTATTTATTTCTTTTTTTTAAAATTTTGCACAGTAACTTTGCATATGGAACTTACCATATGAAGTATTGTACAACCAAGGCTTGAATCTTGGAATATTGGGCCAGTTGGGGTCCCACCCAGACGTCCTGTGTTTGGACTTTTTACTGGTGTCATCCTTCTCTCACCCTCTGCCTGAACGCTTTCCTCTCCTTGGCTCATCTCATCTTTCCCTCTCTGAGCCCTGTCTAATTCAGGTTCTCTCGCTGTCTATGGTGGTATACAAATAGGTTAAAAACATCAAGTGTCACGTTTTGCCCTGCAAGATTTTTTGTCATGGTTTACACAAATGTGCATTTTTTTGTATTTTTATTCCAGTGTTTCTTCTTTCCATTGAGAGAGTAGGGAAAAGAAGGGAAAAAAACATTCATAATAGTAATTTACTCATGCATACTTAAATTATATGTTCAGAGGTGGGTATAGCAGCCAGAAATTCTACTCATGTGAAAGCGGTGCTTTGCAATTAATAATTAAAAGCAGACAACCAAAAAATTCTAATAGAGTTAAGGGTACAAAGAGCACCTACTTAAAAACTCGAGTAATGGCTTCAGTCCTTGAAGGTTCAAGGTTTTTCTCTAAAATTTATAGTTTATAGTTTTCTACTTTTCTTTGTAAATTTATCTAAATTTGAAACCATTTTCCTTATTTGTAATTTTCTCTCAGAAAATTAAGATTTTTTTTAATATAATGACCATTTTTTTAAAAATAAATTTGTAACAGATGGTGGTAAAATTTTGACTTTTTTTCCTTATACAATTTACACTTTTGACCATAATTTTGCAGAGCCAGAACAGAACAATAATTTTACTCTGATTTCAAAGAAAAAATATTTTAAAAATTATATTTAATGAAATAAATTAACTTAATTGACCAAAGATGCAGTTGTTATAATATTTCTATAAAGTTGTAGTTTTTTTAAAAATAAATTTCCTCACCACCCAGACAGCAGGAAAAACCTCCCTTATTTTGAAATCCAAATGTTGGCATGTTTAGTTTGTCTGAAGGTTGCTGATGGATTAAAGTCATTGACTTCGTGAATTTCGGTCATCTTAACTTGCCAGGTACATAATAATGAACATAAATTAGTTAATATTGTGGTGGCTGGTGAAGTCAGTCCTCAGCGATTCAGTCACTCTTGCCTTTCCCTGCATATGAAGCCTAACCACACCTGCTAGCTAAGCAACTCTTCATTATTGTTCCCATTACCAGCGGGTTAAAACCACGATAAATGCCTCCACTGCTTACATACCTCTTCTGCGTGCACTCAGCTGACCACAGCTGCCATCCAGCTGTGTTATTCAAAACAGCAGAGATAAAAATTTCATAGACTTTCTCTGGCATGTACAGCAGCATTCCTTCTGGTGATCATATCTACAGTGGTGTGCAAAAGTGTTCACCCCCTCAGAATTTTCCCTGTTTTGTTGTGCTGCGGCCTGATGCTACAATCATTTAAATACTCCCCCCTTATTAATCTACACTCAGTACCCAATAAAGACAAAGTGAAAATAGAATCTTAGGATTTTTTTCTAAATTTATTTAAAAACAACAAAAAATGGAAACATCAGGTGCAGAAGTAATGTAATGTACTTTATTTATATAGCCCTTTAAAACAACCCGTAGGTGACCAAAGTGCTTTACAAAAAATAAACAGCATTAAAAACACACAGAGCATTAAAAACAAATAACATAAACAAAAACAACCTAAAAATAAAATAAAAACAAATGCCAAGACAAATATCACCACTACTGGGTATTAAAAGCCATCCTAAACAAATATGTCTTAAGTTCTGATTTAAAAAGGGTCAGGTCAGAGATAGCACGTAGGTCAGGGGGGAGATTATTCCAGAGCCTGGGGGCGGCAACAGAAAAGGCTCGGTCACCCCAGTGTTTATACCTTGACCTAGGCACATCCAGCAAAAGCTGATTGGATGACCTCAAAGCCCTGCCTTGGTCACGGACAGTCAAAATCTCAGACATATAAACCGGAGCAAGGCCATTAAGAGCTTTAAAAACAAAAAGCAAAAGTTTAAAATTAATTCTAAAATGGACTGGAAGCCAATGAAGTGAATAAAGGATTGGAGTAATGTGCTCTCGCCTAGGTGTGTTGGTCAAAAGACGGGCCGCTGCATTTTGCACAAGTTGAAGGCGGCCAAGAGAAGACTGAGAGATGCCAACATAAAGTGCATTGCAGTAATCAAGTCGAGACGTGACTAAAGCATGGATGGCTATCTCAAGATCATGACGGCTCAGGAAAGGTTTGGCTTTGGATAACAAACGTAATTGATAAAAGCTCATTCTGACTACATTGTCAATCTGTTTATCAAATTTTAAATGGCTGTCAAAAATCACCCCCAAATTTCTGACAGCTGAACTGAGCCTTAAAGAGAGGGTACCAAAGCCAGCCGTTACAGTATCCCCAAACACAATACATTCTGTTTTTTCTTCATTTAAGTGGAGAAAATTTTGGCTTAACCACAACTTAATGTCAGTGATGCAGTCCAATAGAACACTTTGTGAGTTAGTTTGTTCTGGGTTCAAAGGTAAATAAAGCTGCAAATCGTCTGCATAACAGTGGAAAGACATGTTATGCCTGGCTATTATTGACCCGAGTGGCAGCATATATAATGAAAACAGAATAGGGCCAAGAATAGAGCCCTGTGGGACCCCACAGGAGAGAGAGGCACTATAAGAGGACATGTCACCAATCATTACAGAAAAAGTTCTATTAGAAAGGTAGGATTCAAACCACTTAAGTGCCGTGCCATGGATGCCAACATAGTGATTCAGGCGTGACAAAAGGATAGTGTGGTCCACAGTGTCAAAGGCTGCTGTAAGATCTAGCAGCACTAAGACCACAGGACATTTGGCATCAACAGACATCATAATATCATTGTGCACCTTAAGCAGGGCAGACTCAGTGCTGTGACGAGACCTAAACCCAGATTGAAACTTCTCAAAAATAGAATTGTCTTCTAAAAAAAGACTGCAACTGTATAAAAACAATTTTTTCTAAAACTTTAGATAAAAAGGGCAAATGAGAAATGGGTCTAAAATTAGATAAAACTGAAGGGTCAAGGTGAGGTTTTTTAAGAAGGGGCCTAACCACAGCATGTTTAAAAGCAGGTGGGACAAATCCTGAACTAAGGCAGGAATTAATAAAAACCAAAAGACCAGGCCCAACAGTATTAAAAACCCTTTTCAGGATTCCAGCGGGAACAACATTCAGTGAGCAATTTGTAGGCTTCAGAGACCTTACAATATCAGCTAGTGATGATAAAGAGACCAACTCAAACTGTTCAAGCACAGCAGAGTAACCCGGGACAATAGACAAGCTTCCATTAAAACTGTTATTAATAACTCGTCTGACAGAGTCCACTTTATCAATAAAAAAGTGAAGAAAAGTCTCGCATGTTGTAAACGAATCATCTGTCACAGTCTGAGTGCATGGGTTTATAAAAGAGTTAATTGTGTTAAATAGCACTCTAGGACAGTGACTGCTAACTGCAGCTACGACGAAGGTCCACTCGAAGGTGCGGCCGTGGAGGGATAGGAGGAGCGTCTTCTCCCCATAGGTTTTGATCGTGGAGCTGTTCGCCGCTAACACCAGGGGTCCGCTGGCAGGCGTCAGCATGTCCGCGTAGGCAGGCTTGACAAAACTTAGCTGGGAGCCTGTGTCCACCAGGAATTCTTTCCCTGAATTTGCGTCTGTCATGAAAAGCAGCTTGTTCTTCGTGCCGAGAGTCGCAGCTGCTACCGGCTCTCGGTCTTGGCGTTTCCCTGGCGCTGGTATCGGCACGGTGGGATGCATCTGCGTGCTCTCCCGGCGAAGCGTTGATGGTAGAAACAGAGGGTGTTGTCAGCTCCGCTTCTCCTGGCCTCTGCCGCTGCCGACGTCAGTAGATCCGGTGCTGCAGCCTCTGGTCTCCCCTCGTCTCGCGGGGGTGCGTTCAGCTCTGCTGCTGCCGTCGTGGCTGCGTGCCGTCTATGGGCGTCGACGAGCCGCTGCGCCTCCTGGCCCATCTCGTGGTAGTCACGGTTGTTGAGTAGCTGTGAGCTGGCCAGGGTGACTCTCACTGCTGGCGGTAGCGTTCTGACAAAGAGGCGGGCGAAGATAAAGCTGTCGTCATCCTCGCCTCTCAGGCTCATCATCTTCGCCATCAGATCTGCCGGCCTGTCTGCTTCCCCTTCTGTCAGCGCCAGGAGCTTCTCTGCTCGCTCTCCCAGCGAGGGAGTGAAGGCTCGAATGAGGGCGGCTTTCAGTGCGCCATACTTGTCGTCTTGGGGCGGGTGGTTGGTCAGGCTCTCCACCCGCTGCACTGTGAGGCTGTCCAGCTTCGTGACGACATGGTAGAACCTCGTTGCGTCCGCTGAGATTCCCCGAAGGTGGAACTGCGCCTCCACAGTGGTAAACCAGGAGCGCAGATTATGTTGCCAGAAATCGGGCAGCTGTAGTGTGGTAGCTGCGTTAACCTGGTTGGCCCCTGAAGAGTCCGGCGCGGAAAGCTCGCCGCCACCGGCCATGGTTTGTCATAGGTCACCAGTATAGAGGATGGCTTTCACAAACGAGACTGAGTTTATTTCTCAGGAAAGGTTTATTGCGAGTCTACATCCTCTAACAAGCAAAGTATCTCAGCAAAGAGGCAGAACAATCATTCTTCACAGCTCTTATACTCTCCAGAGACACAAAACCCTCAACATCAAATATCACATCCCCAACCCACAGTCCTTCAGTAAACATATAGCCTCCGAGGCTCCTTGGCTTCTCCATTGTCTCTCAACTCCTCAGCCTCGGGGGCTCCTGCTGGGACATTCTCTCTGACTTCCCGTCTCTCAAGAAACCACTTCACACCTCCCGAGGTCTCTGCCGGGTCAGGTCCTCTTGGACATTTAGACGTGAAGCCTCCAGAGTATGCACCGTCATGCCTGCTAAATATATGTGAGGGAAAATGCATACCATACATGCATACCATATATGCGCCCTAAATGCGCGCCATAAGGGATCTGTTTTTGGTTTAACCTTTTTAAGCCGAAATGGGGCAATAGAGTCCAAAATCCCAGAGCAGGTGGTATGAAAGGAGGAAAGAATATTATCCGGATGGGAAGGGGAAATGAGTCCATTCAAGGCAAAAAACCGTGAATCCCTAAAAGCAGCAGAAAACTCCTCTGGTGTTGAAGAAGTGATGATGCGACGCCAGCATGATGGAGCCACAGGCTTGCTGGGTGATGAAGGGGTCAACAATTCAAAAATGATGGGGAAATGATCTGAGATGACAGACTCAGAAATTTCTTTGAGAAAGACTGATAGTCCAACAGAGATAACGAGGTCCAGAGTGTGACCAAGACGGTGTGTTGGTTTGTCTGCTAAAATATCTAAATTAAATGTCGCCAACAGTCTTTTAAAATCAGATGCCAGCTGATCAGATGGACAACAGACATGAATATTAAAGTCCCCACAGATCAAAAGTTTATCATATTTTGGCATAACATCTGCCAAAAATTCAGAAAACTCATTAATGAAGTCCTTATTATATTTTGGAGGACGATAGACAACAGCAAACAACACGGGACCTGTGAGATCCACCACAAATAGTTGCAGCTCAAAGCAGGAATAAGTATTTGTGGAGAGAAGGCGACATTTAAAAGTGTCATTAAAAACAGAAGCCAGACCTCCACCCTGACCAGATGCTCGCGGGGAGCTGAAGAAGGAACAGCCGGGAGGGAGGAGCTCAGAGAAGGTGGCGGTCTCACCTGGTTTAACCCATGTTTCTGTCATCAGAAGAAAATCCAAAGAATGTGAAGTAAAAAAGTCATTTAGAATAAAAGTCTTATTTGAGATGGATCTGGTGTTAATCAGAGCCATACGGATCAAACACTGATCAGCCTGCTGGGAAGCACGACTGATCGGGTGAAGATTTTCCGGTGCGCAGCCCCTTCTATGAATCCACACGGGCCGGCGGCAGGGAAGTGGAAATCCAGCCTCTGGGACAGTCGGCAGCAGCCATCGGTAGCGATAATCCATGGATTGGCATACGTCAAAACCGATAAGCTTCCTCGAGAATTCAGTCAGCAGTTGATGAGGGTTGTGAGTTGAAGAAGAAGCCAGGTAAGCCCTCAGTCTGCATGATACTCCGCCTCTCCGACCTCGTCTTTTGCGGCGTCTTTTGTGGCGGCCGTTTCGAAGCAGTACGCTGGGTGCACATCTCAGATAGGATGGTATAGACGCCAACAGAGGCGGAGGAGGCTGACCATTAAATTCATAGGTCGAGAATTTGACCACAGAATTGCGAATATTTATAAGAGTCAGGCGATCATAAACCAGTAGGGATGACACGTTCTGAGCTAGAAACAAAAAGACAACTAAACACATAAGACATAGCACAGGCAGACGTCCAGCCACACACAACGGCGCCATCTTGCCATTCGATCTCAAGTCAATAAGTTGGGGTAACGGGAATTCAGACACTTCACAGACACTTCACAGAATTCAGACACTTCACAAAAACCTTTGAAATTTTAGCTGAGGTGCCTCCTATTTCTCATGATCATTGCTAAGGTGTTTCTACACATTGAATGGAGTCCACCTGTGGTAACACTATATTCATTGAACAAGGACAATACCCCTATAGAAGACCTCATGGTTGACAATGGATATCAGAGCAAAAAACACAACAAAGAATTAAATCTTAGTAAGATAAAATATCTTAAATCAAGGCTATATTTGCTTGTTTTCTGTTTAAGATTTTTTTTCTTGTCCTGTAGTTTTATGTAAGACAATTTTACTTGTTATATTTTTTAACTTGTCGTAAGCAATTTAATCTTGTTTTAAGTAAACATTTCTGCCAGTGGAACAAGTAAAAATTTACTGGCAAAAAAATTATACTTACATGAAGAAAAAAAATCTTGTCAGGCAAAAAAAAAAAAAGGCAGCACGGCTGTACTTTAAGATATTTTATCTAAGATTTCATTTTTTTGCAGTGCGAACCATGATGTCAAAGGAACTGCCTACAGAGCTCAGAGACAAGGTTGTTGCAGAAGGGCATTAGTGAGAGAGGTGATCAAGAACCTGACGGCCACTCTGACGTAGCTTCAGAAATCCTGTGTGGAAATGGGATGTTCCAAAAGTATAACCTTCACTGCAGCCCTCCACAGATCTGGGCTTTATGTCAGAGTGGCTAGATGGAATCCCCTCCTCAATGCAAACCACATGAAGGCCTGCTTGGAGTTTGCAAAAAGCAGGTGAAAAGTTTTCCAAGCATTTTACAAGCTTGCTAAATTTAAATATATATAGGGGTGCTTTCACACCTAACCTGTTTGGTCCAGTCTTTTGGATTTTTCAGTATGACCTACACCAAAATTTTAGGTGTGAAACCTCCTCCAAACCAAAGCCCGGACCAAAGAGCCAAAATTTGCTCCAGCAAAAAGAGGTGGTCTTGGTCTGGATCAAAATGAACCTTGGTCCAGTTTGGTTAGACTGTAAAAGCAATTTTCAGGAAGCTTCGGACTTTGAGCGCAAACACAGGAAGTTAAGGCAGCTGATAAGAGGAAAAATGAGCTGTAGCAACGCTCGGAGAGAGGAAATATGGCCATCAGTGGCATCAAGTCACTTGAAAAAAAGTCATAAAAATGCAGAAAATTGCCACATATTTTCAGAGGATGAGACAATGTTTTAAGAAAAAAATGGATGAGCAATGCCACCTGAAAATCCTCACGGCTGATGAGGACAAATGTCCTTTTTAATGAAGACCTGCATAATATTCTAGCCTCACTAAACTAGTTTACTGACTAATATGATGGAGTCTGAATCAGTTTACACTTAATGAATTAATTAAGTGTAAATTGTAAATTAAATTAATTAAGATTTTTTTTAAAATTGGGAACTATTATTTTGCAGCAGTATTATGTTATCTTAATGGTTGTTTCATTTAAAACGTAAAATAATCTGGTTGATTAACAACTCATAATAATAATAAAAACTAGAAATTTTATGTTTTCCATTTTTCCCCTCTATTAAAAAAAAAAAAAACTGACCTGAACTGTGACTTCTAAACCAATCAGAAAGTGAACCGTAACGTTTGTTTAGCGTTACACCCCTGTTAGGAACCCTTCAGTCAGCTGCTGATCCCTTTAAACCCTGAAAAACAAAGAGGTCCACGGTCATGGATTTGTGGTGATCTGATGATTAATTCTGTCACTGCTCACGGCTGCTCTTTCCCAGTCTTTTCATCTACTGTGCTAACGCTAAAATGGAAACTGAGAACAGGCACAAGAGTCCAGTTTCCACATGCACAGTTTTTACATTTGGAATATCGTTATCTGCAATGACAAAATAAAATAATGCCAGGGTTTCTAAATATTGGAGCTTGAAGGTGATTAATGAATTAATGAAGCTGTATCTTGTAGCCCTTCAGAGGTTGAGGTGGATCTTTCTCCTGCATGAACTAAAATCTGAAGACATTTATTTTCTGTTCACCTCCTGGCTTTTATGAGTTACTTCTTATACACTTTAGACTGAGGTAGAGTGTTTTTCTCCAACATCTGTAGAGTCTGCCGGACTCCTTTCTCCACCCTGCGGAAATGCAGCCTCTTCCAGAGACTCTGCTGCTGCTGACGCCCCCAATCCAGATCCCTGAGGAAGACCTGCACAGAGGACAGAGGAATGTTTCATGAATGACGTATCTCTGACAGTGCAACACAGTTTAAATTCTTCTGTACTCCTCTTTTTATTTTGGACAGGTTGGCTCTGCCAAGTGAGTTGTTTCTGGTTGGAATGTTGGCATGATCACTTCTTTTATAAAACAATTACCAAGCAATAGGGATTCCAGGAATTACTGTATTCCCTGATAACCATAGGACATTTAATCAGATATGTATTGCTCTGCTTCAGCAGTGTTCTGATCATTATTAATTGCAGTATCTGTCTGTGGCTTCTTATATTTGGGAACTGTCGTCATTGGCAGTCCATCGGGGGTCGATGATGACTGTCAGGTTTGACAGAATTGGATGGAATTGGTAGAGTGTTGTGTACCTTGATATCCACTGTGGGTGTTTAAAAGAGACAGACTTCCTAACGCAGAAACTGTTCTTGTGTTTTGGGTTAATGTTTTTACAGTGTTGCCAACTTGGTGACTCTCACTAAATCTGGCGACTTTTCAAACCCTCTTGGTGACTATTTTTGTCAAAAGCGACTAGCGACAAATCTAGCAACTATTCTGGTGTTATTAGAGACTGACGTGCAGGGCCTGGCAGGTTGTAGTTTCCTTAGACGGCATCTAAAATAAAACCTATCTGTAGTGTCAGACTACGAAGCTACAACAACCAGAAGCAATATCTGCACACAGTGTGTACTCATTGGTCCACTGTCACCTGGACCCCTGTAAAGCCACAGACTGCTCCGCGGGTCGTCTCCTGTCCTGCTCCAGTTTACACTGCAACCCGGTAGTAAGAAATGCTGTGGTGGTGGTAACTTCTCATATCAAGCCCAGAGCAGAGGCAGACTCTGTTTCTGTGTCTTCAGACTAGCTCTAAAATGAACTTGCCGTTGACGAACAGACATCAGCTGGCAGAACACACCTGTTCCTGCTCTCAGTGATCAAATCATCAGGACAAGTTACTGACCCTGATCCCCTGTTGTCTGAGCGGTGAGTAGGCCCCAACATCAGCTCCTACCTCTGTGGTTAAACATGAGTAGTTTTAGAGCAAGAAACTAGAATTTAATGTCCGTAGTTGTGTAAATGTAAGTTTTCTTAGCACACAGAGAAAAAGTGACTGTGATTTGTTGCTGTAAAGAACAAATGAAGTTTCTTCTAAGGTGACCTTTCATTTATCTGTGCTTTCTATTTCATTTTATCTTATTCATTTACATGCTGTTGTGATATGCAACTATTTCATGGAAGTAAATCCTCTAAATATGTATTTTTAATGGGCTGGTCCAGGGGTGTCAAACACATGGCCCATGGGCCAAAAACGGCCCACCAGGGGTCCAAAATTTTCTTTGTGAATTTACAGCTTTATTTCTAGTAAATTTCTGACTTTCTACTGATCAGAAAAGTTTGTGTAAATTTAAGACATTTTTCGCTGGAAGGTAAGACCTTTTTCTCATCAGTTTTCTTTTTCTTTTTTCTGATGAGAACAAGGGGCCCTTGATTTGAAGGACCAAGGGGTAGGCGAAGGGGAAAGGGTAGAAATTAGAATTGGAATGGACCCCAAATCTACCTGTACTTCACTCTCACATTGCACATATTTTCTCAACTGTTTTACAGTATTTACTGCTGTTAACGACTACTTAAACAGACAGTGTTTCTCTTGCTATTTTTATGTATGTATAAGGGTCATTGTATTTAAAAAGGTTGTACATTTAATTCAACTACATTTTAGCATGTGATAATCAAATTTGATCATATTAAACATAATTTTCCAACTACAAAACTGTGGCTACCAAAAAGGCTGAGTAGCTAGTAACTTTGGAAAATCACTAGCCACTGATTGCTGATGTGAAAGCACTATTGCTCTGCAGTTACTATCCTCAGCAAGCAGAGGGTGCTACCGTGAGCTTCTCTCCGTCCCAAAGCACTCACAAGCGGTCAGTCTCACAGTAGCCTCGTGCACCAGTTAGTTGCAGTCAGAGAGGAGACCCACGCCCATGCCACTCACGTTCAGAATGCAAATGAATTGCACCTGCACAACCCCCCCGTCAATCAGTGTAAATGTTTCTTCACTGTTAGTGTTACACTAATAAATCACTGCATTTGACTAACAGCTTCAGTCATGTACTCACTTCGTCCACTGTGTGTGTGTGTGTGTGTGAGACATAAGCTAAACATCTAGCCGCTAGCTTGTCATGTCGCAGTCTAAACTGTATGCTCAAAAATACAGAAAAGGAGTGGGAATCAAACCCTGAATTCAAAGGCTGGTTGAAGCCATTTATCAGAGATGATACAGAAGTGATGGCCTATTTAAATGCCAAATTAAAACAAACAAACAAACCAAGAATCAACAGAAGAAAGTTAATTTGTAATTTTAAAGATATTCAGGGTGTTTTTTACTCACTTTTTTGTCTCTCCCACATTATTCTTCTCTCCTACAGCACCCATTACAATTACATGCATATAACCAATTATGCAAATTAGGTGATGATCTCATTTAGCGACTTCTAGCAACTTTTAGGACAGTCATTAGCTACTTTCCTTACTGAGGAGTTGGCAACAGTGTGTTTTTAATTAGCCCAGTTAGCTGCGTTAGCTCATTTATTATAACTTAGTTTAGATTAGACCTCAAAGCAAACACTTATTACTGAGGCCTCCTAATGTAAAGAATGCTTCTGACTTCATGTGAAGATGGCTTTAAGAAGGCAGCAAAGAGGATGCAAACAAATATAGAGATATGGGTGCGGTCGGGGCTACGTCACTTCCGGTTAGTAACACATCGCCGCCATCTTAACTCGGTGAAAACAAACCCGTTACCAAGCCTTGTCGAGTGCAGTGTTTTGACTTTTTGTCATGGCCTGTGACTACATAGAAAAGCTTGATGAGTCAGCCAGGCTACGTTATCAGGAGAAACTGACAGCAAGTGGACTGACAGATTGCCCATACAAGCTACCAGCCGGAAAATGGGTTAATGACCCGACCAGGTGGCCAGATGTGCAGTGGCCGGACGTGTACAGCTACTTGAGCGACACCCCTGGTAAGCATATTTGCTTCGACCCAATTAACATGATTAACCCTCTTACATGTTTTGAATGTTTTTAAGGAAAGGCCCCTACGGGTAACATGACCAATCCATTAAATATCAGGGCAGCACAGGAGTAATTCTTAAAAGAAATAATTAAATAAGAAAATGTCCACTGATTAGGTGATTAGGTACTGCTTAGGTGCGCTTGTGTTGGATCGAAATAAGTGCAGGCAGACACGAGTGAAGTTTAAAAGGGTGCTTCATGCAGACAGTCAACTTATATACCCGGCTAATGCATGCATGGCACATTAGCATCACAGTAGACAGCAGGAAAGCACATACATTTGCATTAGTCACACATATCAGGCGCAGCATTACTGGCGCTGGGATTCCTCTCTGTTCTGGAGCCGCAGAAGGTGCGAGGTGCTTCTATAAAGATCAGTAATTGCTCACGCTGAGCGCTTCTGCCAGCTCGCTGTGGGAGTCACACGAGGTGTTCCTCTTTTCCCGTATATTTTTCTTTTTGGCGTACAGAAATGGCAATACGCCCGTATTTGCTAAAATTGCATTTTCCCCGTATTAAAATACGGCGAAACCGTATTTGTCACCTCTTTCATTAATGGCCAGCCCCTTTGTTGCACTATTTACTACAGTCTACAGTTAAATTCGTCAGGCTGACTGCACATAGAGAGGTCTGTATTGTTGGGTGAAAAGGGAATCAGTCATGCATT
Source organism: Pholidichthys leucotaenia (assembly GCA_020510985.1). Taxonomy (NCBI): domain Eukaryota; kingdom Metazoa; phylum Chordata; class Actinopteri; order Cichliformes; family Pholidichthyidae; genus Pholidichthys; species Pholidichthys leucotaenia. The sequence continues at coordinate 98,311,716 of CM035847.1, forward strand.
TCCATAGACGAAATGTCCGTCTCTGTTTACAATACAGAGAGGCTTGTGTCGGCGGCTAGCATTTTCAAAACGTGACCCATCAAGTGGCAACTAATTAAACTAACACAATATCACTCAATTACCTGATATAGGACGTGATGAGCTGAATATAATGCACTACGACGGGCTGGACAAGCTTGACTGGGTCACGGCAGCTGCCTGGGACTAGGTCACCGCTGAATTGTTTTCACCTAGTACGGCGTTGCCATGTGGGTTGCTAACCGGAAGTAGGCCAAATGCCCGGATGCCCGACTGCGCCCATAGCTCAAGGACTAAACTAACTATCTAGCATTTAGCTCACCTTTATAAATTTTTACCCCCAAGTTTAGCTCAAAACCTCACAATGTAATGCTTGCTTCTGACTTACTACTTCATCTGAAGATGCTTGTAAGAAGACTGAAGAAAATATAAATAAAAACCGAAATACTATTGACCCCTAGCTAGCTAACTAGCTACTCAACTGATGGACTCTGGAAAAGTACGTAAGTAAAAGAGGATGTATGAAAATGGTAAATTTCATAGAACATATGTACAAAATGACAATACAGATATATTGTGGAAGATGAAAGCAGATGAGGCAGCGAGCTGGATGACACATGAACTTTATTCACCTTCCAACATCAAGTACAGAAGATACTCTATCTGGGTCTCTGGGTGCCTCCTTTTTATAACCTTTATTTCTGCCTCATGAGACCCAGGCAGCCAAAAACAATACACCCAGTGGACAAAGACATGCATGGAACATTATCATATAACACCAGCCCTGCTTCTCACACCCTTTCTTCCTCCAGCAGACCCCGGTGTCTCCTGAACTCCCCAGGGGGCAGATAGTCCTTTCTGTTATGTCTGAGACCCCCCGGTGCCTCTTCCTCATTCAGTCCTTTGCCCCCCCCCCCCCCCCGGCTGCCAACTCTGGGTGGAGAACTCCCCACACAGTGCCACCACACAGCCCCCCCCCAACATCCAGAAAGGGAACTAACCCCCCGTCCTTTGGGCTTGAGCTGGCACCCATAGCGGCTGTAGCAGGGGGTTGTCAGTCCGGTTGAAGCACCCTGCTGGCGAGGTGTGCAGGCAGGCACATTAGTCTGTGGAAGGAAAAAGGGTGTGGGGGGGACATGTTAGCTTCACAAGCGCAGGTCTCTACCGAGGGAACACCAACTTGTGGAACCACCGACGATGGGCATCCGTGTCAGGGTGCTTGGGCCAACACCACCTGCTCATCTGCCAACACAAAAGCGGGCTTCAGCCTGTTGATGCAGACGTCTCCCTATGCCCCCCCCCCCCCCCAAGTCTAACACAAAATGCTTTGCCCCAGTTTCCGGCATCCTGAATGGGCCGTCGTATGGTGGGCGCAGCAGGGTCCGGTGTGCATCGTGCCTGACAAAAACAAACTTGTTGCTCTGTAAGCTTTTCGGGATGAAGGTGCAGGGAAAACAATGGCTGGCTGGGCCTGGCACACTAACAGCCTCCGTACTGTACAAAAATTGTGCGGGCAGTTCGGCCCCGGGCGTGGTGTTTTCTGGTAAAAACTCTCTGGGGATCTGCAGCGGCTGAGAAAAAACGAGTTCTGCCGGGGGAGGCTACCAGATCCTCCTTAGGCATGGAGCGCAACCCTAAAAGAACCCAGGGCAAGCGGTCGACCCAATTTGCATCCGTGAACGAAGCTCTGAGCGCTGCTTTAAGCGACCTATGAAAAAGTTCGCATAACCCGTTAGCCTGGGGGTTGTACGCGGTAGTGCTGTGGATTTTGACCCCCAGACTCTGGGCCATCACGGACCAGAGTCCCTAAACAAACTGTGGACTCCTGTCAGAAGTGATGTCGGCGGGGATCCGAACCGTGGAACCCAAGCCAACAAAAAAGCGCGAGCCACTTCCTCGAATGTGGTGGAAGCCAGCGGGACCACTTCAGGCCAACACGTGGTGCGGGCCACGTTTGTCAAAAGGTGCATGAAACCTTGTGACAGCAGGAGGGGTCCCACCAAATCCACGTGGACGTGGTCAAACCTCCTGGCCGGGATTTGGAACGGCTCGAGGGGGGGCTCTTGTGTGCTTGTGCACTTTGGCCTGCTGGCGCACGACGCACACTGCAGCCCACTCTTTCACGTCCTTGCGCAAGCGTGGCCAGACAAATTTCGCCCCCATCAGTTTAACCAAAACGCGCACACCGGGATGCGAAAGGGAGTGGACCGACTCAAAAATGCGGCGGCGCCAAGCGCTCGGAACCCGGTGGAGACGTTGCAGAGCAAGGGAGGGCACCTTTCTTGCACCACCCTGCTCTCTAGCTTTAACCCAGTAGGCGCGGACTGGAGCGCGCAAATGTCCACATCCCTGGTGTGCTCCGTGGCCATGGCAGGGAAATCTATTCCCATGAAGACCGGAGAGACTAACGCGCGCGACAGGCAATCGGCCACGACGTTGAGCTTACCGGCAACATGCTGAAAGTCGGTCGTGAACTCAGAGATCGCAGCCAAATGCCGTTGCTGCCGGGCCGACCATTGTTCCGTGACCTTGGACATCACGTACGTTATTGGTTTATGAGCCACGAATGCGGTGAACTCGCGCCCCTCTAGCCAAAACTGGAAATGGCATGTCGCCAGGTGGAGGACCAACAATTCTCTGTCGAACGTACTGTATTTGCATTCGTTGTCGCGCAAAATACGACATAAATACAAATAAATGTGAGCTGCTGCCACGAACCGGAGACGAACTGCTCCACCACTGCCCCTATGGCAACGCCAGACGCATCTGTAGTGAGCGCTATCCGCGCCAACGGGGCAGGATGGGTTAGCAAAGTGGTGTCAGCGAGCGCTGTTTTGGCGTCTGTGAAAGCCTGGACTTGCTCGGGGGTCCAGTTGATGTTTTCCGCAGGCTTCTTTTTCTTAAGCGCGGCGTACAACAACTACAGCAGCTGGGCTGCCCGGGAGAGGAAACGGTTATAAAAGTTGACCATGCAACAAAAATTCCTGTAGGACCCTCACGGTCTGCGGATGCAGAAAGTCCGACATGGCGCGCACCTTATCAGGTAGCGGAATTGCGCCCTCCGGCGAAATGCGGTGACCCAAAAAATCAATCACTGGCACACCGAACTGGCACTTCGCCGGGTTGACTATAAGCCCGTGCACTTCCAACCTCTGGAAAACCATTTTGAGATGGGTCGGATGCGCTAGCCACCAGAATGTCATCTAAGTAGACAAAAACGAACGGCAGGTCACAAAGCACTGCGTCCATCATTCTCTGGAAGGTTTGTGCAGCGCCCTTTAACCCGAACGGCATGCATAAAAACTCAAAAATGCCAAAAGGAGCTATTACCGCTGTTTTGGGAACGTCCTCCGTGTGCGCTGGGACCTGGTGGTAACCTCGGACCAGATCCACTTTCGAAAAAAACACGTGTCCCGGCCAAGTGCACGGAAAAGTCCTGGATGTGCGGGATGGGATACCGATCGTATTCTGTGGAGTTGTTCAAGCGCTGGAAATCGCCGCACGGTCGCCACGACCCGTCGGCCTTAGGCACCATGTGTAGCGGGGATGCCCACGGGCTGTTAGAGTGCCTGACGATGCCCAGCTGCTCCAAGTTGGCAAACTCCTAGCATGCACTGGCCAGTTTAGCTGCGTCCAGGCGCCGAGGGTGCGCGAACACTGGCGGGCTTTTTGTGGTTATGAAATGTTCGACCCCATGTTTGGTTACTGTAGCCGAAAAAGTCAGGAGCGTGAGTGCTGAGAACTGTGAAAGTAAATGCTGGTACTTACCCCCTGGAGCTATAACGTTAGCCAGTGTTGTTGACCCAGCTCCTCGAGCTGTGCAGGGCAGGGAGGTGAAAGAGACAGCGTCCACTAAACATCTGTTGGCAACACTGACTAACAACCCATAAGCACATAAAAAAATCTGTGCCTAAAATGGGGGGCAGAGCATGCAGCTAACACAAAGTCACACTGATAATTGGATCTGTGCAAGCATATCGTCAGCGTCCGTTTGCCAAACGTCCTGATGGTGGATCCATTGGCGGCCGTGAGCTCCGGACCACCACCTCCTGCTGACCTGTCTGCGCTGACCGGCAGGATGAGGCTCTTCTGGGAGCTGAAGTCCACCAAAAACAGTCTCTCCAAACGTGTGTCTGTGATTAAAAGCAGCTTGTTCCTGTCGCCAGCGTTAGCAGCTGCTACTGACTGCTGGCCGTGCCGTCCTCCTAGGTTCTTGAATTGGCACGGCGGCAGACAGCGTTGGGCATCTGAGTCGAAACGGCGATGACAGAAACAGATCACCCCGTTCCTGTGTCTCTTGGCGTCCGTCCTGGCTACCACCAACGGCTCCTCGACCTCCGTGGAGTCCCTCATGGATGCCGGTGCCGCTGCATACACGCTGAGAGCTCTGGTTGCTAAAATAATGTGGTCTGCTTCCTTTGCCAGGGCGCAGTAGTCCTTGGTCAACAGCAGCGGTGAGTTGGCCAGGATTGCCCTCGCTGTAGCAGGTAGGTTCCTGAGGAACAGGTAGGCGAACAGGAAAGATTCGTCATTCTTCCCCCTCAGTGCCAACATGCTTTCCATGAGCTCCACGGCTGATCTGTCACCAAACTCTGAATGTGTTAGGAGTCTCTCCGCCCTCTCACTGTCAGACAGGGTGTAACACTGGAGTAGCATCCGCTTGAGCACTTCATATTTGCCCTGGGCCGGTGGCTCCTGGAGCAGGCTTGTTACCTGTTGCGTGGCGTGCACATCCAGTGCAGCGACCACATGGTAATATTTCGTGTCGTCCGTTGTGATCCCGTGGAGTGCGAAGTGGGCTTTTACATGCAAGAACCACGCGGTCGGATTGTGAAGCCATAAGTCTGGGAGCTTGACTGTGACAGCGCATGCGGTGCTGGTGTTCTCCCTCTGGGTTGTCTCCGGGGCGGTGCTCAGCTCGTTCTCCATCGCACGTCTTGGGGTCACCAATGTGGAAGATGAAAGCAGACGAGGCAGCAAGTTGGATGACACATGAACTTTATTCACCTTCCAACATCAAGTACAGAAGATACTCTATCTGCGTCTCTGGGCGCCTCCTTTTTATAACCTTTATTTCTGCCTCATGAAACCCAGGGAGCCAAAAACAATACACTCAGTGGACAAAGACATGCATGGCACATTAACATCATATAACACCAGCCCTGCTTCTCACACCCTCTCTTCCTCCAGCGGACCCCAGTGTCTCCTGAACTCCCCGGGGGGCGGATAGTCCTTTCTGTTACGTCTGAGACCCCCGGGTGCCATTTCCTCCTTCAGTCCTTTCTTCCTCCCCCCCCAGCTTCCGACTCTGGGTGGAGAACCCCCGACACAGTGCCACCACAATATAACATCCAAGAGTAGCAGCTGGGAACTACTCAGTGTTGCCAGATGGCAAATGAAGAAATATCGTACTGTTGCTTAAAAATCATCACATTTTGACCCAAACTATCGTATGTACAGTACTAAAATAACTTGAAAAATAACAGGCTAGGACAATGCATTTGAAAACAAAGCTATTCTATATGTATGGAACTGCAGTAACCTAAGGAATAAACGCAGAAGCTCGGCCATTTGAATGAAACAACTGCTTTATGCATTGTGACACTTAAACACACCCACCCACACAGTGAACTGCACCTCTTTGCACAACTACTGCGTCTGTCCTTAAACATAGGGTCTAACTCCCAGGCGGGGCGATAAAGCTGCTGTGCCCAGTGAAGTTGCTTTGTTTTCTTACATGTCCGTGTCTGTGCTGCTGGACTCTTTTCTTTTAGTACTCCCCCCCCCCTCCCCCGAGTCCAAACTTATGATCACTGATTTTTTCTTTAAAATTTGTTTTGGTGCCAGTGCAGCTGTGCAAACACATGTGAGCTAAGCGCTACTCATGTTACTGGCACATTTGGCGGTGAGGAGGAGCCAGCCAGGTATGGGTTGATCAGCTATGAGCAGGCATCAGCTTCTGGTGATGTGTGGGCATTCACATAAATCAAAATGACTACTGTACAGTATATTTGGCCTTTTTTAAAACTACTGATTGCATATCGTATAGGCCCTAAAACAATCGTATAAATATGATAATTAGCATATATCTGGCAACACTGGGACTCCTGAATGAAGCCACAATTATAATGTGTTATCATCGCATAAATCCAATGAGTGGCCGATAGGGATAATAAAGTCACTTAACAAAGTGACTTCAGCTCATCCATTTTCCTGGCAACAATGAGTGGGGAGCAGTCTCTTTGTCTGGACTGCTCTTTAGCGTCAACCCATTGTTTATCTTTAGCAACTTTTTAAAAAAAAAAAAACAAGGTACAGAAATGCTGCTAAGCAGGCTAACTCAGCATAAGGTAAAGGTCAAGGTAAACTTTATTATCCCACAAGTAGGAAATTTATGTGGTCATTCTGCATCACATCACAACAGGGACAAAAACAGATAAAAATAAATACTTAAGCATATTAACAAATAATCAAAAATAGTAAAAATGTATAACAAGGATAAAAAAAATTGTAAAATATTGATATAAAAAACAATATTTGCAGCAGTACCTAAAAAAACTTTCAGTCTGTGATTGTACAGTCTAACTGCTGTGGGAACAAATTACTTCTTGTACCTAGTTGCTCTAATTTTCAACCAGAACACAAGCAGGCACATCCGAAGTGTGATTACTGTCTCTTGTCTCTCTCCCAGTATCTCCCCACTGTGAAAAACAAGGTACAGCATACAGCAGGGGTGTCCAGGCATGTACCATAGAGGGCCAAGACCCTGCAGGTTTTCTCCCAGCTAGTGTCTTCAACAGGTGATTTCACTGAATTCCTGCTCACTGACTGCTAATCAGAGAGTACACCTGAGGCTGATGCCTCAGCTCAGGTGTAGTTTCTGCCCATGCCCGAGGCAAAAACATTTTTCCCCAGATTTTTTCCAAATTTCCCAACTACAAAGAAAAAAAAAAACCCTACTTAAACTTGCATGCATGCAAAAATGCTGACGTGACCCCCTTCCCCCCAAAAAATGCTTATGCACCTGCCCTCATAGAAAAAACATGAACAGGGAGAGATAGAGAACTACCATTTCACCCAGCTCCCTCCTGTTTTTATGTTTCACACACGAATCTCCCAATAGTTTTCACTGTTTGACATTACCAAAGTTGCCAGACTGTCTTTGAAATGCCATCTACACATGCAGCCCACACTCCACACACAACAGCCACCAATAAGGCAATGATAGATTGTGTTTAGCCAAATTGGATAGCTTGATAGCATTTAAAGGAGGTTTATGTGATATTCTGCACTTTTTAAATCAAAATAAATGAACAATTATAATAATGTTCTCAGCCACTGCTGAGAGCTGAATCTCCTTAACTCTTTCACTTTGGGCAACTTTATGTCAAGTGCCGCCAAGCCATAAAGACTTATGGGAGTGAGTCATCCTATTGCACAGCTAGTATTTTGTTTATTCAAGCTATTATCCATCCATTCATCCATCCATCCATCTTCTGCCGCCTATCCAGGGATCTGGGTCGCAAGGGCATTAGTCCAAAGAAAGTAGCCCAGACTCCAGCCCAGTTCACATAGCACCATGATCCCTCCTGCAGGTGGTGAGGCCACTGGAGGGCAGACCCATGTGCATCCTTTGGGTACACTGGGTCCTTGATGTAATGTTTTTCATGGAGATCCACTGGACCACTCTTAGTCTAGCCCTTCACTAAGGACCAGTTTGTCTTGGGAGACCCTACCGGGGGCAAGTTGCCCCCGACAGCATAGCTCCTGGAATCATTCAAGCACTCAAACCTCTCCATCACAATAAGGTGGTGATTCACAGAGGGGCATACATTTACCCATTCCAAATAATGAACGGACTCTAATGAACAAGTAGTACACATCAAAACATATCTTACTCCCAGTTGTTATGTGGCTTATTTTGACCTCTCAGCATTCCAGCCAATTTCCTTAAAAATGCCTAAAGATGGATTCACACTACCACATTTCAAATGATTTTTACTGACCTCTTGGTAAACGTCTGGCTCTGTTGGCAAAAGATAATGATAGCTGGTGTTTGTTAGCAAATGCTGGCGAAAGTTGTGCTCTTTGAAAATTTTCAACCTGCTGAAAATTTACCGATGTTTGGAAATACATGATGGTGAAAGTTGTGCTCAGTTTGTATAAGTTCCTGAGCGCTGGGCTAAGTTATGCAGAGTTCACCTAAGTCAGCCTAAGTTAAAGCTGGGTTCACATTATAGCGTTTGGACCGACTTTTACAGACGTTTTGAAAAACCAAAGAAATTAGTCCAGACGTTAGTGAAATTACGTTCATGAGCAGGTTTTTTTTTTTTTTTAATCCAGCGCACACCAAATTTTTACAAACTTTTGCTAGCATGCATTCAGCATTGGCAAACCTTTGCCAACTCAGGCTAGCATATGTGTAGCTGTTGCCAACTTAGGTTAACTTAAGCAAACAAATACTCAGCACAGGTCACCTGACATCAGCGTCAAGCAACACTCATATAATGAGCGTTTGTGGAGGCTTCCTGCCATTCTGGACCTGCTTTTGGAGTGAACACATGTGAACACTTGGGCATATGTTTCAGTATTTATTTTTGTTTTATATTCCTATGTAGTTAATTCTGCATGCCCTTTTCCCCTGTTCATTCATTCATTCCTCTAAAAAAATAATACAATAATGCCTATAGATTCCAACACTAAGTCCACAATTAAAATGTGAATGTGGATGGAATAAAAAAAAACTATTAGTGTATCATCATGTAAATAAAATGACCGGTGATTATATTTTGACTGTTACAACTCTCTCCATTAAAATAACACAAAATCTTGTTAAATGTCATTTACTTTTTGACACCACATCAGTGCCGTTCGAGTCTCCACAATGAAAGCTGAACCAATAAATCCTGGAGAATTCAATTCAATTCAGCTTTATTTATATAGTGCCATATCACAACAACAGTCATTTCATAGCGCTTTCAAATGTTGGGAAAACCCCACAATTGCAGAAAGACCCCAGCAATCAGATGATCCCCTGTGAGCAAGCACTTAGTGACGGTGGAGAGGAAAAACTCCCATTAACAGGAAGAAACCTCTAGCAGAACCAGGCTCAGGGATGGGCAGTCATCTGCTGCGACTGGCTGGGGGGTGAGGAGATAGAGAAGATGAGCAGAACAGACATAAAGAGAGTAAACATTAATGGAGAGAAGCCAAGTACATTACTGGAGGTCACCCGACAGTCTAAATCTATTAACAGCAAAACAAAGGGGGGTTAAGAGACACAAGATCCCTCCCTAATCGTAGGCTATATTGAAGAGGAAGGTTTTTACCCTATTCTTAAAAACAGAGATCGAGTCTGACTCCCAAACCCAGATTGGTAACTGGTTCCACAGGAAAGGAGCTTGATAGCAGAAGGTTCTGCCTCCCATTGTACTTTTGGAGATTCTAGGTATTACAAGTAATCCAGCATTTTGGGAGCGTAGTGCTCTGTTAGGATGATAGGGTAATATCAGACCTTTTATATAAAAGGGGGCCTGATTGTTTAGAGCTTTGTAAGTGAGAAGAGGGACTTTAAACTTAATTCTAAACTCTATGAGAAGCCAATGAAGGGAGGCCAGAACAGGAGAGATATGAGCTCTCTTTCTAGTACCTATTAAAACTCTTGCAGCTGCATTGTGAATCAACTGAAGACTTTTTAAAGATATTTTAGGACAACCTGATAATAACAAGTTACAATAATCTAATCTAGAGCTAACAAAAGCGTGGATCAGTTTCTCAGCATCATTCAGAGACAAGATGCTCCTAATCTTGGCAATATTGCGCAGATGATAGAAGGCAGTCTTAGAAACAAATTTAATATGTGAATTAAAAAAAAACAGATCTTGATCAAAAATAACTCCAAGGTTCCTCACAGAACTATTCAGAGTAAGAGTAGCGGCATCCAAATTAAGAGTTTGATTTGGAAAGGTATTTCTCAGGTTTTTTTGGACCAACAAGAATGACTTCAGTCTTATTTGGGGTTAATAGCAGAAAATTACAAGTCATCCAAGCCTTGATTTCCTTAAGACATGCATCTAACTTGGCTAATTGATTACAATCATCGGGCTTCAGTGACAGGTATAATTGTGTGTCATCTGCGTAACAATGAAAATGTATACAGTGCTTTCTAATGATGTTGCCTAACGGAAGCATATATAAACTAAAAAGAGTAGGGCCTAACACAGATCCCCGTGGAACTCCATGACTGAGCTTAGAGTTGGAAGAAAACTCATTATTGATATGAACAAACTGAAGTCTATCGGACAAATAAGATCTAAACCACTGCAGCGAAGTTCCATTTAGTCTAACATAGTGTTCTAATCTATCAAGTAGAATATCATGATCGATAGTATCAAAGGCTGCACTAAGATCTAAAAGGACAAGTACAGAAACAAGTCCATTATCAGATGTGACAAGGAGGTCATTAGTGACCTTCACTAAGGCTGTTTCAGTGCTGTGATGAATTTTGAACCCAGATTGAAACTCTTCAAATAAACCATTTCCCTGCAAGTGGTCAAATAATTGCGTAGCAACAACTCTTTCTAAGATTTTTGAAATGAAAGGCAGATTAGAGATTGGTCGACAGCCAAAACTCCTGGATCGAGCATTGGCTTTTTGAGTAAGGGTTTAATTAGATTAGATTAGATTAGATTCAACTTTATTGTCATTACACATGTATGAATACAAGGTAACGAAACACAGTTTAGCATCCAATCAGAAGTGCAAAGGACAGCAGTGCAGTATATACGGTAATTAACAGTATGTGCAATTTAAGCAAATATATGCAAATATATGCAGCAGTGCAGAAAGTTAAGAGTACTGTTATGTGCAAATAATGTGCAATAAGTTAGATGTAGTTATGCAGTTATGCAGTTATGTACAGGTGAGGATGGTAAAAGATGATGGTAAGAGAGTCAGCGGGGAACTAAGTTCAATAACGTGACAGCTGTTGGAAAGAAACTGTTCCTAAACCTGCTGGTTCTAGTCCGAAGGCTTCTGAAACGTCTTCTGGAGGGGAGAAGCTGGAACAGTCCATGAGCAGGATGGTTGGAGTCCCTAAGAATGCTGCGTGCCCGGCGCAGACATCTTTTCCTGTAGACGTCCTCTATAGCTGGAAGTGGAGTCCCTGTGATGCGTTGGGCGGTTTTCACCACCCGCTGCAGCGCCTTGCGGTCAGCTACAGAGCAGCTCCCATACCAGACTGTGATACAGTTGGTCAGGGTGCTCTCTATCACGCAGCGGTAGAAGTTGCCCAGGATGTCAGTTGACAGATGGTTCTTCTTCAGTGTCCTCAAGAAGAAGAGGCGCTGATGGGCCTTCTTGATCAGGCTGGTGGTGTTAACTGACCAGGACAGGTCCTCCGAGATGTGGGTCCCCAGGAATTTGAAGCTGGGGACACGTTCAACAGCTATCCCATTGATATGGATGGGGTCATGTGTCTCTTCCCTCTCCTTCCTGTAGTCCACTATGAGCTCCTTGGTTTTGCTGGTGTTAAGGAGCAGGTTATTGTCAGCGCACCAAGTAGCCAAGTGCTCAACCTCTGCCCTGTAGTCTGACTCGTCGTTGTCCCTGATGAGTCCAATCACCGTGGTGTCATCTGCGAACTTTATGATGGAATTGGATCCATACATAGGCCTGCAGTCATGGGTGTAGAGGGAGTAGAGGAATGGGCTGAGCACACAGCCCTGTGGTACACCAGTGTTGAGTGTGATGACGGAAGAACAGTTGGGGCCTGACCTAACATGCTGGGGTCTGTTGGTCAGAAAATCCATGATCCAGTTGCAGGTGGAGGTACTGATTCCCAGGTCCCCAACTTTAGTGAGCAACTTGCAGGGGATAACTGTGTTGAATGCTGAGCTGAAGTCAATAAACAGCATTCTTGCGTAGGTGTTCTTGTCATCCAGGTGTGAGAGTACATAGTGCAGCGCTGTAGAAACCGCATCCTCTGTACTCCTGTTGCTCCGGTAGGCGAACTGATGAGGGTCCAGTGTAGGGGGCAGGCCTTTTTTGAGCTGTGCCAAGACCAGTCGCTCAAAGCACTTCATGACTATGGGCGTCAGTGCCACAGGGCGATAGTCATTTAGGCACGATGGTGTTGAATGTTTCGGCACTGGTACTATTGAAGTGGTCTTGAAGCACGCTGGTACCACGGCCTGGGCCAGGGACAGATTGAAGATGTCTGTGAAGACCCCTGCCAGCTGCTCAGCACATGCCCTCAGCACACGCCCAGGAATGCCATCAGGGCCAGCAGCCTTACGTACGTTGACATGACTCAGTGCATTACGGACGTCGGTGTGGGTGAGTGTGAGGTGGTGGAGGTCATCAGAGGGTGGGAAATTGATGTTCTTTTCATTGTTGTCCTTGTCAAAACGAGCATAGAAGTTATTTAGCTCATTGAGAAAGGGCACAGTCATGGCTATAGGTATGGAGTTGCTGGGCTTATAATCAGAGATAGCTTGAATGCCCTGCCACATACGTCGGGGGTCAGAGTCCCCAAAATGTTCCTCCACCTTCAGCTTGTAGCTGTGCTTGGCCTTCTTGATACCCCTCTTCAAATCTGCCCTGGATGAACTGTAGGCCTGTGCATCACCAGATCTAAAGGCATTGTTACGTGCTTTTAGCAGAAGCTGCACTTCTCTGTTCATCCACGGCTTCTGATTTGGGTACGTGGTGATCTTTCTTTCCGTGGTGACACTGTCAATAGTGGTGTTGATATGGTCCAGAACTGAGTGGGTGTAAGAGTTGATGTTTATGTGGGAGCCACAGGTAGCCTGAGAGGTGAACATACTCCAGTCTGTGTTCCTAAACTTCTCCTGGAGTACAGAGTCAACCCCCTCTGGCCACACTTTGATGGTCCTCACTGATGGCTTCACCATTACAAATTACAAATTACAGCAATTTTAAAAGCCTGCGGTACATGACCTAAAGTTAAAGAAAAATGGATTATTTGAAGAATACAGCTACCAATAAATGGGAAGACTTTTTTAAATAACCTGGTAGGAATAGGGTCTAAAAGACAAGTTGAAGGCTTGGATGAGGAGCTTATTTTATCTAACTCTAAAAGGTCAATTGGAGTAAACTTATCTAAACAAATATCAACTGAAGGAGTTATAGTAGTTGCTGTACTTAAGATTATGGTGGGAAGAATCTGACTGATTTTATCTCTAATAGATAAAATTTTATGATTGAAAAAGTTCAAAAGTCCTGACTAGAAAGCTCTAGGGGGATGCGAGGATTGACAGAGTCCTGACTCTTTGTCAGCCTGGCTATAGTGTTGAAAAGAAACCTGGGATTATTATTATTCTCTTCTATTAAGGCAGAGTAATAACTTGTTCTAGCTTTTCTAAGAGATTTTTTATAAATTAGGAGATGATTTCTCCACGCTAAATAGAATTCATCTAAATTAGTGGAACACCATTTTCTTTCTTATTGACGAGTCTTCTGTTTTAAGCTACGAGTTTCTGTGTTAAACCAAGGGGTTAGAAATCTCTGATTAGACTTTTTCTTTTTTAAAGGGGCCACCAAGTCTAGAGTCTGATGCAGAAAGGCTGTAACACTATCAACCATGCTATCAATTATGGAAGGAGCAGGCTCTCCATCTTTTATTTCTGTTGTGTTGACCCATGGTATAGAGGAGACAATCTGCAAAAATTTGGTAACAACGCCGTTTGAAAGACATCTGCTGTAGTATTTTTCTTTAGGAGTCAAATAATCAGAAATAATGAAATCAAAGGTTAACAGACAATGGTCTGACAGTAAAGGATTATGAGGCGACACTACCAGATTTTCTATTTCTATACCATAAGTCAGAACAAGGTCCAACGTGTGGTGGAGATAATGGGTAGAATTTTCTACTTTCTGGGAAAACCCCATTGAGTCTAATATTGAATTGAATGCCTTATTAAGACAGTCACTAACTACATCAACATGTATATTAAAATCCCCTACTATAATTATTCTATCTGATTTCAGCACTAAATCAGCAAAAAATTCAGCAAATTTGGATAAAAACTCTGAGTAGGCTGAGGGAGGACGGTAAACTATGGCAAAGAAAATTGGGTTTAAGCTAAGATTGCTAACATGCCCCATACTGAGGACCAGGCCCTCAAAGGAATTAAAACATGATTTTTGCTTTACATTAACTAGTAATTTAGAATAGAAAATTGCCGCTACTCCACCTCCACGACCAGAACTTCTGGGATTATGATAGTTTTGATAACCAGAGGGAGTTGATTAATTTAAACCAACATAATCACCTTGCCCTAACCAAGTCTCTGTAAGGGATATTAAATCAGTCTGATGATTGATTAATAAATCATGAACTACTAGAGACTTGGGAGTTAGAGACCTAATATTTAACAAACCACATTTAATTTTTAAATTATGAGGAGGAACAGAGGACAAATTATTAAATTTAGAGACTTGATGTTTAATTTGAGTTTTACCAACTTTTTGCTTAATCACTTTGGGATGTTTATACATTATATTTTTATTAACTTTGGGGGGAGTAGACAAAGGTTCCCTGAGGGGGAAGACAGGGGCAAAGTTGAGGGGTGGCAGACAAGGAGGAGCTGCAGAAAGGTGTGTATTTATCAAGTTATGCTGTATTTGTCTTGGGTTATAATATTTTGGGTAATGGGAGACAGACACAATCTCTATGGGGTTATAAATTGAAGACTGATCTAAACAGTGAGGATTATTTGTATTAATAGGATTAATATGAGAAGTGGAAACAAAGAAGGGCTGGTTGGCAGACCCAGGAACTTCGGGGTGAGTTAATGCACCAAATTTCAGTCACTGTACTAAAAAACGCTGAATGGAATAGAACAGATTGTCCCTTAAAACACGTGCACCAAGTCTATTTGGATGGATGCCATCTGGCCTCATAAGTGATGGACGGTTCCAAAACAGGTTGAAATTGTCTACAAAACCAATGTTAAAAGTAGGACATGTAGAACACAACCAGGTATTAAGGCTGAGAGTTCTGCTAAAATAACTGCAACCTCGCCTGAAAGGTGCCAAAGGCCCAGAGATAAACACACATCTGCCACAGTTCATAAGAGTGGACAGAAGGCTCTTGAAGTCACTCTTTAAGATCTCCAGCGCTTCATCTGGGATGTTGTTGCATCCAACATGTACAATGACAGTTTTAGCGTGGGGGAATTCATTTAATAGGTCAGGAATAAGAGCCTCAATGTCAGACACTTTAGCCCCAGGAAAAAATTTAGTGACACAGTACCTGCTTCTGACGTTCCTCATAATCGAGTCACCAATTACCAACGTCGTCTGGGGGGGCTTTGTCGGTGGTTTCTGAAGTGGTGGATAATTTTGCCGATGTTGTTGTTGTGATGGCGGGGTGATGCGCTCTCTTCTTTTTGGAGCTGGTGTATAATTTGGCACACCTAAAGTAGTTTTAATTCGGGGCTTGCAGGTTTGGGCAGCCGCTGAAGGAGGAGGAGGAGGAGGAGGGGCAGCCATGGGAGGATGATTGACGTCCAAGTGGGGAAAATCTTCCAGGGAAAGGATGTCGAATCTGTTTTCCAGTAGTAAGGGAAGAGAAGAGGCGTGGCCATGTCTGGTCAATTGCCGATGTTTGCTAGTTGGCCCAACCAAGGTCCAGGGCGCGCATTGAGGATGAGAAAAACCACCCGGGGCTTTGGGTTTAGCTCCGAGCTGAAGCCAGTGTTTATTGCTGGGGTCCTGGACATCTGAAGAGACCAGAGCAGGGGTGGAAGTGGATGGCGATGTGCTGAATTCACCCAGGTAAGTAGTCATCTCTGCCAGCTGCAAGTTGGTTGCCGGGGCCGATGTTCGCCCCAGAATTATAGTGTCAAGGTGGTCTTCAGCCTCCCAAATCTTATAGAGGTTGGAGAGTCTCACTTCCAACTCAGAAACCTTCCTAAGGAGGGACACACAGCTGACACATGTCGGGGATGGAGCCATGACATTCCAGGCGAGAAGTGGACAGCCAGTCAGCTAAAAACAGGTTACCCTAGCCCGGTGAACAGCCCCGCCTGGGGTCCGATCCACTCGTGTGTCTGATCGGACTTTCTGCCAGGCCAACACTAAGCTAACACCAAGCAAAAAGCTAATATCAGCAAAAAGAGATAAAAAATTAAAAACCAAGTTGAAGTTGTTCCGCCCTTCACCATGTCTACATTGACTGTTTGATGCCTGACTTGCTCACAACTGATAAATAACAGACATTTTCATGAATTAAATTTTTATCTTGATATTTTCAGGTGAAGATGCATCAGGATGGCCAGATTGAACAAATCAGCCAGCTTCTTCAAAGGAAGAATGATTACGCATGGAGCAGAAAATTAAGAACAGTAAATTTCTCAATGAGATTTTTTTTTCTTTTGGGCCGTCACATTTTGGGGAGATTATATATATATATATATATATTTTTTTTTAATTCCCCCTTCTCTCCATTTCTCTTTCGTTCGTGCATGTCTTAAGTGAGTTTCGGTCTAAAAACATCTGCTTCCTCCGGCATTTCAGTCAACGTTTGCCAATGGAGCTCAACTTAGGCCAACTTAAGTGAACTCTGCATAAGTTAACCCAGTGCTCAGGAGCTTTTACAAACTGAGCACAACTTTCACCAACATTTATTTCCAAACGTCAGCAAATTTTCAGCTGAAAATTTTCAAGGAATACAACTTTTGTCAGCGTTTGCCAACAAACGCCAACTATCATTAACTTTTATCAACTTTTGCCAGCAGAGCCAGACGTTTGCCAAAATGTCAGTAAAACTCGGTCCAAATGTAGTGTGAATCCACCCAAAAAAACAGGTCCAGAATGGCAGGCAGTGTTGCCAGATCTTGCGAGAGAAACACACAACCAGCTCTATGGAATCAAGCCCAAAAAAAGCCCAACAGGCAACCTACCACAATTCGTAAAAGAGAGGCTGATTGATAACAGTATAGCTATATAGATTTATTTTTGTTTCGAGTGAATAGACTGTAAACACAGTGAATAACTGAATTTTATAAACTCTAATAAAAGGACAATACATATGCATTCTGCATAAGCAACAGCAAATTTATAGTAAACACAGTCAACATAAAAACTTTGAATAAATTAAATTTTAAAACTCTGATCAAAAGAAAAGACATGAGCATTCTGCATAAGTAACAGCACTAAACACGATTACAGTTTAGTGGTGTGGGATAATGGGAGTTGTTGTCCGCTAGTCGTTTAAACAAAAACTTACTGGAGTAGTGGCCTAGAGGTAGAGCATCCGCCCCATAACCGGGAGGCCGGGGTTCAAAATCCTGGCCGGGTCATGTCAAAGACCATGTAAAAGTGGAACTTCCTGCCATCCAGCTTGGTGCTCAGCAATAATGGAATAGAGGAGGGAAATGTTGTTTACCCAGCCACAGTGAGTGCACAAGTCAAATGTACTCCCCGTGCTGGTCGCAAGCCCAGATAAAATGGGCAGGGTTGCATCAGGAAGGGCATCCAGCATAAAGACTCAGCTTCGACTTTAAGAGGACCCACCCCAACTATGGGACTAATTGTGTCCTGTCAAAACAAATACGGATGATGATGATGACTCTGTTATTACATGACAGCTGACAACTTTAGTTATGTGGAAAATTATCTTTTAAATTGACAAACATATGTGTAACTTGTGGCAAAATTTGATCGGGATCAGAAAATAATTTTGCTTTTGCCATTCATTTCAATGGAGAATTTTTCCGACATAGGCTGCGTGTTCACCAAACACGTTTCTTATCGCTGGATCGCCCTGACCCTCTTTTTTACAGTGCTTGTGCGCCGCACTCTGGGAAAAAGTCTGTGCCCTGTATCCTAGCAACAGCTTGTCATTCACAACTCAGCACTTCTGCTTTCCCATCAACACTTTCTATTTATTTTTGAATAGGAGTCTCTAAATAACGATGGAAAGGAAATGCGTGTTGGCATTGGTAGCAGCTCTGGATGCAAAATATGATGACACAAAAAAGAAAACAAGAGTCTGGGTACAAGACATCAAAGTCCCAGCTACTGTGAGTAGTGAAAGCTACAGTATGTGTGTGTGTGTGGGGGTCATTCCTCTGGTAGCTCTGAGCATTAACTTTCCTTTCCCCATTCCATTATGCCAAGCACAAAGCTAGAAGGTGGAAAGTACCATTTTTATATGGTCTTTGGTATGACCCAGTCAGGATTTGAACCCACGACCTCCCGGTTGTGGGGCGGATGCTCTACCAACTAGGCCACCACTCCGGTACATGACATCAACCGGTTGATAATTTCTCGGATGCAGACTAATTACAGAGAGCCCATCTGCCCTTCTGAGGTGAGTAGAATAGTCCATGGTCAAAATTTCATTTCTTTTTACATCTATTTTCGAAAATCAGCTGAGATATGCTCAACACATGGTTTCCTATACTCAAAAATGACTGTGGGTATTATGATCACATTTCACATCAGAGCCATTTCCATTTTTTTGCAGTCATCAACTGTACAAATTCAGAGTATCCATATAGCTACCGCAACAAACTGTAAGAAAGAAATATGACAGTGACAAAGGCACCAACACTCACCTGAACAGACTAGGCACCAACAAAGGCACCAACACTCAGACTAAAACCTCCCGTCACATGAACAGCTTCTTCCCCTCTGCCATCAGACTGCTGAACACTAAGTGACTTATTAGACTCTCGTGCACTATGTACAGCAGCTCAACCAGACTCATGTCAATCATCACTGTTTTCTTTTTGCATTACCGACTGCACTATGGGGTACTCCACAATCTGCTGCTCGCTAATATATCTAAAAATTGCTTTGTCTAGTATTACTTATTCATATTCTACATTTTATTGCATGTATAGTTCTTTATTTCTATCTTTTATTTTTAGCATGTTTAATGTTGCAGCATTGCACCGAGACAAATTCCTAGTTTGTGTACTACATGAACAATGGCAATAAATCTGATTCTGATTCTGATTCTGGCATGCCGACAGATGTGGACATACTCCTCCAAGCATTTGTTTTCAAATTTTGATCATGGTATCCTTTTAGTGTCAGCTGAAAGACTACCGGGTTGTTTGATGCAGCAAAGTTCAGGTTGTCCCCCGCCATTCTACCGTTCTCTTCTTCCTGTACCGGCAACCTATGTCCCACCCTTCCTTAATTCTGATTGGCTACTTAGAAAGGTTTGACATTGACAAGCGCAGCTGTATTCTAATGTAATCTAAGGTCCCACATGCAGAAGTAGAGGGAGTGTGACATAGGCTGGGAGGTGGGAGAGCTGTCACACAGACAGCAAAGCAAGCCCAAATAAGCAATTACACATTTAAAAACAAGCCCAAAAACCCGCAACCCGCGACTGATGAGATTTGTAAGCAGCTATAGAGGAAAAACAAGCCCAAACTCCCTTGTAATTGATTCCGCCAGTGTTATGTAGTGTCCGTAGAATTGACCAAGTACATTCTGGGTAGGGTAGGAACCGTTAGTTCGCTGAGATCACGTCAACGTAGGAGACATCATCACAAAGCAGCTGTGTTTTAAACTGTAATAGTCGTTCTCACAACCGCCGTGGAGAAAAGGTAAACCACGGAATAGGCTTTTATCGTTTTCCAGCATGGAAGAAGAACAGCACAGCCCACGTTTCGGATGTAACTAAGAGGAGACGCCTGGCCTGGATTGCAGCAGTCAGAAGACCCAACATAACTTTCAAACACGCACCTGTATCGATGGTGGTGTGCTCAAAGCATTTTCATAAAGGTACGTTATGATTTATTGTGTATGTCTGTTGTTAAAACTTGCTTGTGTTGTGGTTAAGACTTGCTTGGTCATAGCTTTTACCCTACGTCAGCAGTGCTAAGCTAAATAAAGACTCCAATATCCGAGTAGCTAGAAAAAGTTACCACTCACACACCTGTGTGAGCGGGTTTAATTTGTTTTACACCAAAGTATTTTCTTACCGTTTCCTTTGCTTTAACAGGCAGACCAGCTTATGAAATGCTAGACTGTGATCCTGACTGGGCACCTTCTCTAAACCTTGGGCGTGCAGAGCTTCCAGCTTCCACTCCTGACAGGTTTAACCGCTTATGCAGATGGGTGAGATTATGGCAAAAAGAATCAGCAGGGCATGCAAGTGACCCCCCCAACACAGACCCCCAACATCACTGGCCCCGTGACTGAGATGGATAATGTAGCTCCTTCAGGTAGTCTTTTTTTTTACCTATGTTTTTCTTTCTAAAATGTGTCTTGGGATTCCTTTTGATTACAAAATATATTAACTACAGTTGTTTATTGTCCTGATCAGCAGCAGATGACACCACACCTCTGGCTGAGATGGAGGAGACAACATCTGATGAAGCAGCACTGATCTGTCAGGCTGATGATGCTCCAGAGGAAAATGCGCAAGAACTACAGAACTGCAGCATGTGTCACCTTAGGCTTAAAGAAATTTTACTCTTGCAAGAGGAGAACAGAAAGTTAAAGGGAGAGCTCTCCAGAAATACTCTGGATGAGAATTTCCTCAAAGATAATGACTCAAAGGTGAAATATTACACTGGGCTTCCATCTTTCAGTTTAATGGCTCTGCTGATGCAATTTTTTCCCAGCCTACCAAAGACAGAAAAATTTCACAATTTCAAATTCTCCTTTTAACTATGATGCGTTTGCAGACTAATTTGCCTCTTGAACATATTGCACACCTTTTTTGACATAAGCAGACAAACTGCATCCATCCTGTTCTGCGACACCATAAATGTGCTCCATGCACACCTCAGCCCTTTGGTGTACTGGCCAAAGAGACCTTGTTTGCAGGCTAGCATGCCACATCAGTACGTTGAAATGTTTGGAAAGTAAGGTCACAGTTTTTATTGACTGCTTTGAACTTTTTAGTTTTAGAATGTAGGCCATGACATGTTTTTGGCGTGGTTTAGCCATTTTGACATCATGTCTTTAACTGTGTCAATAATATTGAAGCAGTTAAAGCAGCACCTCTTCAATTTTTCTTATTGCTGAAACATTTTGCTTTCTTTCCTCTTTTTATATATCACACCGAGTTGCCCTTGTGTATGAAATGTGCTATATAAATACACTTGCTTGCTTTGTAACAATTTTTGGAATAAAGTACACAATGGCTTACAAACTTCAGCTCTTTATTTCAAAGATGCAAAACTGTAACCATAACCATGACACAATACAAGAATATAAATTGACATGCATGATCAACATGTATCATTGTTCACACAACGTTATAGCGCATAACTGTCTCATGTTACAGCACTACTCTAATGTGCACGTCACAAAACCACGGCTGCTGTGGGGTTGGTGCTTCAGAGTCCCACACATCCTAAATGGAACCACTGAATTTCACAGTTTTGGTTATCACAGGCAACCATGTCATCCAGCTCTTCTGGCTGCCTGCAAGTCCACCACACTTCTGCTGTGTTATGTGCCTGTCTTTTGGGATTGTGTGTGGGACCTGGCTGTAATGCAGTTAGACGTCGTCTTTTGGGCTTCTGGGTGGGTTTATCAGCTGCAGCTTTCCTCTTGTGTTGTGGGGTCAGAGTCAGTGAAGTGACGAGCAACAAGCTCAGGTAGGAAAACTTTATATAAAAAAGTTCTGGGCCACTGGTAAAATTATTTGCTCCCACAGGTCAGAATCTGGTGTGACGCGTACAACAACACAACTTTTTGTGGTCCAGACAGCAAAGTCACAGAAATGTGAGCCTGTCACAAAGATTTGCATTTGTACCTGCTTGTAGTACTTGTGACTGTGCTTGAGTTCTAGTCTCCCATCAGAGAGTTTCAGGTAAAAATCCTTGTCTGCACAGGCCTGCAGGATGTTGTTGTGGTGCTTATATGGGGATTTTATTTCCACACAGCCTTTTTCACAACAGGTGCAGGACACAAGTGCATCAGGGGTTGCACCAAGTTCAGGAAAGGAGGGGTTGATTATAAAATATTATAAGCACACTTTCACATGTATATTGGGTGCATAATTCAATTTATGGCATGCACTTATTTTATTTAGTAAATAAATACTTGTAATCAAGACAAGAAATAAAAAAAACACCTTTCTGAGCACAACTGTCTTCAAGTCTACCTTGTACATCTACAAGTCATGCACCCATCCATCTGTGAACTGCACTTTCGCTTGCTTCAAAGACCTAAAGTTACTAAAAACTTCATGTGTGTATGGACTTATGCTTAAAGTCATATAATTATAAATGAAGGCATGGTCGAAGTTTGGCAGAATGTTTATATCCGAACTCCATGTGATATGTTGGTAGAGAGCTAGTCCATTAACCCCTTCAAGCTTCACCAAATAGCGTGCCTTTGCAGTCCCATTCAATTTGGCGGAGTACGGTCCCTTTAAATTTTCCTTCACGGTCCATTTTGTGATTTTTTTTCTCGTTCATTCACAAGAAATGCCGAGGCGCTGTGTGTTTGCAGTCCGTTTACAATTGCTGAACCTACCCCGCTCAGAATGCATTGCGCGTTTGTCACGTGGGCTGGCGAGGTTAATAAGCGGACTTGGCAACACTGCAGGAAACCTCCATAAACGCTGATCTTTATATGAGCGTTGCCTGACGCTGATATCGGCTAACCTGCGCTGAGTATTCGTTTGCTTAAGTTAACCCAAGTTGGCAACAGCTACACATACACTAGCCTAAGCTGGCAAAGATTGGCCAACGCTGAATGCAATACTGGCAAATGCTAGCAAAAGTTTGTAAAAGTTGGCGTGCGCTGGATTAAAAAAAAAAAAAAAAACCTGCTCACGAACTTAATTTCACCAACATTTGGACTAGTAATTTCTCTGATTTTTCAAAACGTCTATAAAAGTCGGTCCAAACGCTATAGTGTGAACCCAGCTTTAGACAGCATACGCAAAGTAAATCAAACTCTTTCTAAACTGAACAGCAGTAGAAAATCTGACATCTCACGGGCAGAACACCAGAATTTTAAGAGGTTAACTTTAGTGCAGAGCATCGCATGGCTAATAGTTTTAGCAAGCTTAGCTTAGCCTACTCTAGCTTTCATTCACCTTTTCCATATATTGCATGGGCTCTAATGAACCTGCAAAATTGAAACATCTGTCTTAGCCCAAGGCTGGGAGTGAAACCTGTCGAACCCCAGGCTGGCAGTGGTAGGAACCTTTCTGTGTGGAGTTTGTCTGTTCTCCCTGTAGGTGTGGGTTTACTCTGGGTCCTCCAGTTTCCTCCCACAACTCAGACATCCATGTTAGGGTAATTGGTAATTCTAAATTGTCCGTAGGTATCCGTCTCTGGTAAGCTGGTAGAATAGCAGGTTAGTGTAGTTACTAGTTAGGTGATTTAAGTGGTCTTTGAGATTAGAGAAAGCACTATATAAATCCAGTGGTTATGTTGCTTATTTTATGATTAACTTCTGTGCACACTGATCCATGGATTATTGTTGTTGGCATTACTGTTAACTTCCAAAAATTCCAGACATTAGATTTAATGTAGCCCCAAACAACCAGCTTGAATTATGGTGCCATGTAAAGCCATTCTTTGGAAACTACATCCAAGCATAAGTTAAGTCTGAAACACTGAAATAATTTCATCATTACAACTTTACTGTGGCCAGTTATGCCTAAATCTCTGATTTCACTTCATCTGTTTATTAAACCCCAAACCCCCACCTAAAAAAAATAAAAAATAAAATAAATTAAAAAATGTATGTGTGTCTGTGTACCTTTAGCTGTTCTTTGAGGTGCTGGCGATCCCAGGATGAGGAATTCTCTCGTATCACGCTGAGGATTGGGTGCCAGTCCTCAGACAGGTCAGACCCTTCAGTGACGGAAGCTAAAACCCTTACCCGGTGGCCACTCTGGGTCCTCGGGACACCTCGGACATAGAGCGACTGCTTTCCCACATCACTGAGAGGGTTCAGATACAGACTGTACAAAGACAAGAACAGAGTATTGATTAGTGTTCATATCTGGTTGCTCTTCCATTCTGAATAAGTCATTATCATCATGGGATATGCTGTGCATATGCAATGAGTCTATTCTGAGCACAGATTTTATTTAAGTCCTTGCAGTCATTATATTTTACTGTTTGCTATTACCCACAGATACGACGGGGGCTGGAAAGTCCATAGTGGTCAAATTTGACCAAATGTGGTTTACTTTTCAACATAGTCTCCCCTTTGGTCCACACACTTCTTCCATCTATGTTGCAGCGCTTGGATCCCTGCGGTTGAGAAATAATCCACATTTGGTCAAATTTGACCACTATGAACTTTTCAGCCCCCCCCCCCCCCCCCCACACACACACACAATAACATCACCTCAGGCATCTCTCTCTCTCTCTCAGATCTTAGGGTGGACCAAGGTTCATATTTTGGTTCCATTGTCTACGTTTGGTCTGGTGAGGTTTGGTTTCACACTGCTCTTTTCTAAGCAAACTAAACAACTTTACATGACGCACCTTCATCTTGTCGTCATGACGATATTTATGTTGTTAGTTTTTTTGTATACAAATTTTATTTTAATTTTTTAAATTTTGTATACTTTATTAATCCCAGAGGGAAATTCAGGGCGTCCACATGGATGGATGAGGCAGCCACGGATTGGCGCCAATCCCTTCACCATTCACACACACATTCACACCTAAGGCCACTTTAGAGTCTCCAATTAACCTAACCTGCATGTTTTTGGCCTGTGGGAAGGAAACCGGAGTACCCGGGGTAAACCCACATAGGCATGGGGAGAACATGCAAACTCCACACAGAAGGGTCACCGATGGTCAGAGGGTGGGATCAAACCCACAACCTTCTTACTGTGCTGCCACAGTGCTAACCACTGCGTCACCGAGCTGCCTGACTAGTTGGCAAACATGCTACTCACCCTCCAAGGTGTTTTCTACAGCTCTGGACACATCAGTATCCACACTTTAAGTGTAACCTGGTTTAGACTCCATCATATTAGCTGATGAACTAGTTTAGCGAGGCTAGAATATTATCCAGGTCTTCATTAAAAAGGACCTTTATCCTTTTCATCAGCCGTGATGATTTTCAGATGGCATTTATCCCCCATTTTTCCCCCTAAAACTCTGTCTCATTCTCTCTGAAAATATCTGGTAAGTTTTTGCATTTTTCTGATTTTTTTAGGTGACTATTTATGCCACCGATGGCCATATTTCCTCCCTCTGAGTGCTACCACATAGGGCTACACAGTTAATTGAATTTTGATCGTGATCATGATTTTGGCTGCCACGATTAAATTAACATGGTTTTCGGCGATATTGATAGTTAAAATGCGGGCTCTGCTGCTTATCAAATCAAGCATTTTCTCAATCAACAGCCAGCCGACCACCAGGGGTTGAACGCACGTTAGGGAAACATTAAGCTGCAGAACTGACAAGCGAGCGCACCCTGTACCGGCAGCCTTAAGTTATCAGTAGCAGACTGGTGTGATGGTGAAACAAACCAGATGTCGGGAGTAGAAGGTGACAGCACGGCAACACGTGGAGGCGAGAAGCGCATGCTTCAAAAGGATCATCATCATCCTGTTGTCTGGATATGTTTTGGATTCAGGGCAAGTGAAGTTGGCTAAAAAGAAATTCTATGCAAATAGTGCCATAGAGCTGTGTCTGCGCCGCAGGGCAACACAACTAACTTATTCAGCTGCCTGAAAAAACACCACAAACAAGTACGATAAATGCATGAAGGCTAAAGCGAATGTCACTTCACTAAATCACAGTCTGTGTCTGGTGCCGACCCAGGCAACCATAGTATCAACCCTGCACAGAGCTTCACCGTATCCATCCGTCTCCCCAAAAACACGCTAAAGTAACTGATGCAATAGCGTTTTATTTGGCCAAAGACATGTGTCCACTAAATACTGTATGAGCAACGAAGGCTTCAGAAACATGGTCAAAACACTGGACAAGAAATACGTGATCCCCACGTGATTCTCCAAAGTTGCATTACCCGCACAGTATGAAAAATACAGATGGATATCACAACTGTCGAGTACTTTGCAACTACAACTGACCTATGGTCACGCAGAATAACGGAGCCGTACCTGTCCCTGACAATTCACTACAATGATGGAGATTTTAAAATGAAGAGTCAATGCTTGCAGACATCATTTTTCCCACAAGACCACACAGGAGAAGCTATGTCCCACAGACTGAGGGAAGCACAATCATCTTGGAGCCTGCAGGAGGAGGGACTAGTCTGCATAACAACAGACAATGGATCTAACATCGTCAAGGCAGCTTCTCTAAATAAATGGACGAGGCTCCAGTGCTTTGGCCACAGGCTTCATCTAGCAATTGGTGAGTAGGATGAATAAAAAAATTTGAATTTTATGTAATCTGTGTTTTTCCTAAAGTTAATGAATAATCATGATTTCAATACTGATCAAAATAATTGTAATCATCATTTTGGCAATAATCATGCAGCCCTACTACCACGGCTCATTATCCCTCTTATCTGCTGCCTTAACTTCCTGTGTTTGGTCTGAAAGCCTGAACCTTTTTGAAAATTGCTTTTACACTCTAACCAAACAGGACCAAGGTTCTCTTTGATCTGAACTGAGACTTGAAAACTTTAAAAATATGCCTTTATGTTACAGTGATTTAATGTAGGGAGTGTTTTCTTAACTTTGATTCATCCATTTTGGAAGCCAGGACCAGTTTGGATTGACTGTCAGCACTGTTAGACCTTTGCTACACCAACCTGACCATATTATTTCTGCAATGAAACCAAAACTCTCATTTCTTTTTTTTATTATTCTTGTTATTATTTATGTATCTCTGTATTTCACTGTGAATGTCTTTCTTCTCTCACACCAGCTGCCAAATATTTAACTATGAGGTGTTCCTGCATCTTGGGCAGTAGATTAAAAACAGCACTGAAAAATAATATGACCTATATGAATTTATGTCAATAGACACTATAAGATGTAGGCACTGCTTACTGCACAGTGTGAATGCTGGGATGCTCCCTGCAGGC
This sequence comes from Pholidichthys leucotaenia, assembly GCA_020510985.1. Classification (NCBI taxonomy): domain Eukaryota; kingdom Metazoa; phylum Chordata; class Actinopteri; order Cichliformes; family Pholidichthyidae; genus Pholidichthys; species Pholidichthys leucotaenia. The sequence goes on from CM035847.1 coordinate 98,338,725, forward strand.
ATCCACCAGACTAAGAGCAGCATTGTCACCGATGCTGTTATAGGCCACATTTAACTCTTGGAGCCCTTTGTGTTGCTGTAGCCTCTCAGCTAGAACCAGCGCCCCCTGGTCTCCCAGCCCGGTGTGCATCAGAGACAGGTGGGTCAGGGTGTTGTTCTCTGGCAGAGCCTCCAGCAGAGTTTGGGTTCCAGAATCCAGCAGAGGGTTATCACATAGTCTGGAGGACACAATGGAAAAATGAGACTTTTCTATTCTTTGATGAAGAACACGGTGACATTCAATGACTATGGATGAAGCCAGTATCTCTACAAAAAAAAGTAACACCTGTCCTTTTCTTTCAGCAATAAACACATTTCAGCATACAGCATTTAGTAGATTTGAGTACTGAAGTAGGTAATAGTCTTGATTGTTATGCTCAAGTTGCATGACTGAAGGCGGCAGATTCCCAGAAATGTAGTCTGAGAAAAGTATGTCACACCGAAACACTACACCTTCTACCACCATGGTGGTTATTGTGAAAACACAACAGCAGCCAGCACATTTATTCATGTCAGGATATTTCACTTCACAGCAGTTAGTTATAGTATAATAAAAAGGACAAAAATGAGTAGAAGCTAAAAGCATAATAGTGCTTATAATATAAGCTCATTAACATGCTCAACATTAAAACCTGTATTATAGGTTTTAATGTTGAGCATGTTGATTTTTAATAAAATGCATCCCAGAGTACTCAGGCTCATTCATATAGCTTTAAGTTATCAGGCTTGTCTGCAATGGAACAAGACAAGAAGTTTATTAATGGATAGCCCCTTGAGATGGAACATCTCGTTTTCGAGGGGGTCAAACAACCAGATGCTACCTTAGGTCAGGTTTTAAATATACTCTTAAAAAGAACCTTTTTGATAAAATTTCCATATAGTTAGGGTTGGAATAAGTGACCCTGAACCATCTCCCAGTTATACTGCTATAGGTTCAGACAGCTGGGGGACATCCCATGACGCACTGGGCTTTTACTTTCCTTCCACACTTGTCTGCTCTCTCCTCAGACTGTGACTGCTCAATGTGTTGTGTGTTCTTTACATTCTGTTTTTTTTTTTTCCTTCTTATCTAGCCCCTCACCCCCAATCAGTCCCCAAACTTGGTTCTGCTGGAGGTTTTTTTTTTTAACTGCAGCTCAACTTGCAGACTGCTCGTTGAGTACTGCATGATAAAGCAGAGACTTTCTGATTGGCTCCAAGCCTGCAAAATTGCAGGCTGCTAAACTTGTAAATATAATGGTATCAATGTCCATTTTCTATATAAATAATTTTTGGTGGTCACTTATGTGCCTTGATGGATTTCGACCTTATCATTGCGGAGGGGTTGGTGTGCCCTAATAATCCCAGAAGCTATGCTGTCAGGGGTTACTTGCCCCTGGTAGGGTCCCCCAAGACAAATTGGTCCTGAGTGAAGGGACAGACCAAGAGCGGTCCAGTGGAGCCCCATGAAAAAGTTGCAATATGGACCCAATGTACCCAAAGGAGCCACATGGGTCCGCCCTCCAGGAGGCTCACCAGCTGCAGGAGGAATCATGGGGATCATGGTGCCATATGAACCAGGCGGCAGTCTGGACTACTATGGATGGATGGTCACATATGCAAACTCAAAAAGTAATACAAAACTATGTCCATCTCTTATTTATGTTAATTTAAATGTGAAACACAAAATACTTGAGACACAGGGCAGGTGCACAGTGAGGAAAGTAATTATCTTAACACATGAATAGCTTGAGACTTCAGTAAAAGTGTGACCTTACTGTAGAGATCTAATAACAGCCTTGGGTTCAAGAAGCAGGTCTCTGAGCAGGATGCAGGATTCAGGACCCAGACTGTTAAACTGTAAACTGAACACACACACACACACTGGATGACTAACGGAGGCATTCAGTAAATAAATAAGGATTTAAAAACAAACGCTGTGATGATAGGTCAAACCCTAGCCTGGTGAACTGTGACAGTGACCATGTTTACATGTACACAAATAAACTGGTTATGATTGGATTTCTGCAGTTATCTGATTATTCTAGTGGTCATGTAAACAGAACAATCCAATAAAGGACATGTAACCGCGGTCATTAACAAATGGATTACCCTCTCATAATCTGTTTATTCAGTGCATGTAAACACGAGAAAACTGATTATTACCATTATCAGTTGATTCCCACTAATCTGTTTATTGTGACCATGTAACCGGGATAACTGTGTATCAGAACACGGATGATTGAGTATACGACAACCTCTGGCAAAAATTACGAGATCACCATTCTTGGGGGTTGTTGATTTAGCTGTGGTAGTTTGTAGGGAAAAAAAAATCACATACGGCACAAAACCATTTTATTTATCAGCTGAACATTTTGGCGTCACAATATATACTTTTAAAAATTAAATGTAATTGTTCTAATTATTTTTTCATCTCAAACAGAGGGAAAAATATGGAATCACTCAATCATGAGGAAAAAAAATGAAATCATCTTGCATTTTGCATTTCTAAAACAACCAGACTGTCAGTGACAGAGCAGCTCATTCCAGCCTGATGAAATCACCCCAAGTGCGCTCAGCTCTCTTGACCTTTGACCTTGAGCACAGCCTTGATGCTGACCAACCTGAGGATGATTTTGAGTGAGTTTGGTCAGCACTGAGGCAATTGTCTAGGAGGAGTATCAGTTCCTGTGAAATGTGGACGGACAGACAGACACCGCGTCATCACATTAGCGCCTTTTGGCTTTGCTGGAATGAGCTAAAAACCAGCACAAGTCTGAATATCCAAATTAATCTGTAGATAAAAAGGGGTCCTTGTAGACCTTACTGAGCTGCTGCATTTGGTTGACAGGCAACAAAAAACTATCTGCTGAAACAATGGAAGGGACTATAAAACTCCTTCAAGACGGTAATTCAACACAAGAGTAGTTAAAGATGTTGGTTGTTCCCAGTCAGCTGTGTATAGAATTAGGAGCAAGTACCAACAAATTTAGAAACCTGTAAACGGGAGACAAAAGGGTGGAACAAGGATGAAGGCGAAGCAAACCAATAAGCCTTCAACACAGAAAATGCACAACAAAAACTGCCAGAAACAGGAACCAACGTCTGTGATTGAACTGTTACAAGTCAGTAGAAGGAAAAGGGATTTACACACAGAAAAGGCAAGTGTAAACCACCATTAACAACTAACCTGGAGAAAACAAGGTTACAGTGGGTTAACGAGGCGCAGTCACGGACTGTGGATGATTGGATGAAAGTGATATTCAGTGATGAATCACAAATCTGCACTGGGGATGGAGATTATGGTGGAAATTTTGTTTGGTGCTGTTCAAAAGCAAACAAACAAAAAAAGATAAAGATGACTGCCTGAAGAAAATAAGCCTGTGTCCACAGTCATTGATGATATGGGATTACATGTCAGGTAAAGGACCAGCGGAGATTTTCTCATTCCATCAGTAGAAAGTAGGATTGAATGATTCCATATTTTTCCCCTCTACTTGACTTGAATTTCATGAATTGCATTTAATTTTTCAATGTTTACAAACCCAGAATATTCTGCTGTTAAATGAAAATATATCTCACATCTGTGATTTGTATTTTTTTTTTTTACAAAATAAAACGGCTGGATGAACATCCTGAAATAGCAATGTTTCCATCTTTTTTTAACCAAAGATTGCAATAATATTGAATTTTGACATTAGCCTAAGAAACATGCAGGTAATTATTCATATTAATATCATCCCTATTTCTAACAGAAAAAAAGTCTAAATGATAAAACCAAAGTAACCTAAGATCCAGTAGGATATTTTAAGGCCCAGAAGAACCTAGCATGTTCAGGACTTAACCCTGTCACTGGAATCATTGCCTCTACAAGACTTATGTAAAAATAAATTTTCTTAGAGTTACAATATTTTTAAAAACTTTTTGATCCTTTGAAAAAGGTAGGGGTCAATGTGATTTCTGCAACATTAATCTTTAACGTTTCAAAAAAAAAAAAATCTAGAATAAATAAATCCACCAAATACTTTTGGAGCTGCACTGCTAACAAATAACCAAACCACCCTGGTCATTCTCTAAGCTTCTGTGCTCAAAGACGATGCCCACATGTAAGACCGAGCGTCCAGGTGTCCCATCCTTACATCCAACATGCTCAGATTTGGTGGACCTAATACCAGTAAAGGTGTAGCATCAAGTCTGGTGAATGAAGCTTCATCTGTGATGAAGTTAGAGCCTGGACAAAGGATTGTGCCATCACACATTTATCATCTGGACTGAGATTTCTATCACTTTCATGGAGTCACTAAACAAGGTCACATGCGATGCAGAAACGTTTGGACCGGTGGCGGCAGCAGTACTCATGCAATGTTTAGCTTCACGTAGCTTTATGCAAACTAGTGCTTTTATCAGTCTTATGAGTTTATCATTCCTGCAAACCAGAACAAAAGCAGCTGCTGACTCTGTCTCACTTGAGGCTGTGTGTATGTCTGAAGGCAGGCAGCAGCATCTGAAGCATGTCATGGGTCAGGAGACAGGAGGACAGGTCCAGGTCTTCTAGATGATAACTACAGAAAGAGATATTTTAAAAAAAAAAAGTTCTAGTACAGTGTTAAACTACTACTTTGTAGTTCAGACACAGAAAAACACAACAACTGTAATCCTGTTATACTTTCTTATGTTTTTTTTTGTTAATATTTTCTGACAGGCATTTTCGCCCGACTATACGGACCATGTTCTTTTCTCAAAGGCTTCATTTTGTTTTTGTTTTCTATCAACAGCAGAATAAAGACAGGACATTCTCCCAGGATGGATTCTGGCTTCCTCAGGAAAGTTCAGGCAAACTTTAATCCGTTTTTTTATGTTTCAGCGTCAGCAGTGGGGTCCTCCTGGGTCTACTACCATAGTGTCCCTTTTTATTATTCACCAATAGTTCGAACTGTGCAGAATAGCTTGAATTTATCTGGAAGCTGATTGAGGTTCTTAAGTTGCCATGTGAACAATCATTCATTAAAATCTTTCATCAGTTTTTCTCTTTTGCCCTTATCCAGGGACACCAGTTACAGTGCCATGGGCTGTAAACCTAATGACAATGTTGGACATAGAGGACACACAACATTAAGGGGGCTTCCACACCTAAATTTGTTTACTTTGGTCCGAATCAGTTGATAAGTTTGTTACTTTGTATCATTTTTTCCTTGGTTTGGTTCCCTTTTACACAGGTAAAAATTCAAGTGGACCAAATTCCGTCACGTTAAATCCCGCGAGACTTACGTCAGAACGTTCTCTGTTCTTATTGGTCAGATTTTTTTTCCCCAAGAACAGGAAAGGTAAATACAGGAAGTAGGATGACTACTGTGCATTTATGCATTTCTGAAGAGAAAATAATACAAATTGTAGTGTAATCTATGGGGGTGGGGATTCATCGCCCTGGTTATCATTTATTACATTACGTGTATGTATCACTTTTGGCAAATCGCACAGTCTGAAAATGAAGCATGGCTATGGATGGAAAATAACATGTTAACTTGCATTAATACTCCAGAACCATGACACGATATTTTCGAAGATCCATCAGGTATGTACAGTGGCATAAAATGTTTTACCGTTTGCCGCTGGTCCTGTTTTAGTACGGTCCCTTTCTCACCTGCAGGACCGCACCAGAGTTTGCCAGTTGATTCGAACTGAGACCACCTCTTTCAGCTGGTCTCGGCACGGTTATTTTGGGTCGCATCTGAGTGCGATTACCGTGTTCTCACCAGACAAAATGAACCTCACCAACTGAGAAAACAAACTCGAGTTTGATTGAAATGAACTAAAGCCTGTAGGTGTGAACGCACCCCAAGTCTCAGAAGACAGATCTGACAACCTGGAGATTGTCCACGCTATTTGCTCTTCTTTCTTTTCTCCATGCTCAGTGTGGTACACACAGACCCACAACACAAAGGGTGAATTGTTTCTCCATTTTAGCTGATTCCAAGCGTCATTTCTATATTGCCATCAATTACAATTTAAAGGAGCATCAAATGCTTGAAATTGTTACTTCTCATCATTTTAAAATGATACAAATGATTTTGTCCAGTTCATACTTGTGACTTCTGAGTGGAATGTCTCAGATTTGGCTTTTTTCTCCGTTTCTTTGTATTGATTCAGTGCAAACAAAAGACATACATAAGTATACCAAATTATTTGTAATTGCAACAACTTTCTAAGAAAATTGAAGTTTTGAGCTGACATATCAATATTTGTGGTTATGACTGTAAATACCAAAACAACTACTGTGATTTATGTTTGTCTTTAAAGAAAATCTCTCTGATCTGCAGAATCATTTTCTTACCCGTCGTTGCTAAAAACATTTGAAAATGTAAGAATAATGATGGTTGTCATTATTCCTCAGTGCAACAGAGGCATACGGTAATCACTCAATGTGTCTGTGTGTGCATGTGTATATTTGTCTGTCTGCTACCAGCTTTTCAGCTAGCCTGCTCAAAATTAAGTAGAACTAAAGGCTTGTATCAGTGTATCGCCATATTTTCTCAACTTTTAAAATTGCCAGAATTTCAAGATAAGGCTTTGTTTTCAAAATAAACACAAATTTAACTCACCATTTCAGTCAGTGTAGCTGCGAAAAGAAGGTATCTTAATAACTATCCCAGGCCAGTAGTCGTCGGAGTGTCACTTTTTTACAGCCCCTCATGCTACCATGCCACAGGCATCGAGGCACAGCACCTTGGTGCTTTCATTTATTTAACACAGTGGTGCCCAATCACCAGACCGTGGACTTAGTACCGGACCACAAAGAAAAAATTATTTATTCTGTTCCTCTATATTGACTAAGTCTGTCGGGTGTTTTATTTTGAAAAAATACTTGATGTTCTCTCTTCCTGTGTCTGTCTGTGCATCTTGACACACACCTGTCTCAGTAATTAGTAGTGATGGCAGAAATGGAAGGTTGGTGAGATGGAATCATTTGGAACAATTGATTCAGAAAAAGAATCGGTCTTTTGGAACATTTGAAACATCTCCCCACAGCGACATCTGGTGGCCAAATCTTATAATACTACACTCAAACGGTCGAGTGTTTTCGTGTGTTTCTGGATGGAAGGATGTGATTGGGGTCAAGTTTATTGACAAAGTGCCTGAAACCCTCATCTTCCACAATTGAAAAAGGTTGAGTCCTTCACAATAAGGTCAACTAGTGCCTCGTCTAATTCTTTTTACCTTCCTGTCAAGGAACAACAAAAAGACTGTTTCAGGAGGAATGCTGTCATGCAACTTGATGTATTGTATGGTAAATATTGTAAATATATGTAACTATATGTAAAATATGTAACTACATGTTAAATGTACAACAATATGGCTTCTTTTAGTGATCAAATGCATAATTATATTTATTGTAAATAATAATAAAGGTGTATAAATAATAAATGTATACTCGTATGTGTATTAAAAGACCATGAATACATACCACAAACACTATGCTGGCCGTGGCTTGATTCAGCACTCGGTTGTGTTTTGCTAGGAATTTATGCGTCAGGATGTTTTGTCCGTAGGTGTCTCCACATACAGTCGTGTGAAAAAATTAGGATACCCTGTACAAGCCTCTGTGTGTGTGTGTGTGTGTGTGTGTGTGTGTGTGTGTGTTTAAACATATTTGGACATATGGATATTTAATGTCAGTGTTTAAAATAATGGGAGATTCATGTAATACGACTAAACAATTAAAAATGAAAAACAAGGTTAGACATAGACATGTGAACATTTCTTAATAAAGAACTGAATATTTAATGGGGTATCCTAAATTTTTCACATGTCTGTAGTTGTTGTATTATTACAAAATGCAAGATGTTGCATACAGTGCATACATTTAACTTTCTTTTCCCTCAAGAAGGTTGAAGTGATCCCAGACATCTGACCTGGGACGCTTTCTACCCCCATCCATTTCCAAATAGTGTAAATCCAAAAGCACGCTCAGTACAAGACACTCAGAGAGGCAAGACTTCGCAAACAAACTGCACTTTAGAGGAGCTTCTAAATGTTTTAGGCATGTGGGGTGATGAATCAGCAGCCAGTCAGGCAAGGACACGAGAAATGATTATTTTACATATAATTTATATAATACATATATTGTGCATAGAATCGGCATTTTCATATTGTGTAATGGTAGTATTGTGGGGGACCCATGCTGTAGAGTTCAGTAGTTTTCCTCTCAGACTGAGAGAGCATGGAGATCAAAGGGCTGGGGGGTAAGGGGAATTATCTGGGGAGAGTGAATGGTGAATGCAGGACCTCAGGTAGCAGGGAGGTGTGAGTTTTGGGATATAAAAGAGAGATTCCCTGCTACACAAGTTTAATGTTCTGATTCTGGAAGATGTGGGAGTGAAATAAAGCTCATCTGCTCGGAAAGTTCGGTCTGGTTATTTCATCTTCACAGTATTTTATTTATTATTCCATTTTAGAAACAGGATAACAAAATCAGTACGTACTAAAACACTCTTTTGACTTTGCCATCACTAGTAATTAGCAGTGATGCACAAGACCTGAATCCACAAGCTAGCAAGTCAGATTGGCTGGCTGGTTTGGGCCTTCCTTTGACCAGCTGGTGCATGATCACTTATCTTTGCTTTCAAGAGAGTTTGAGTGTTGCTTCCTGACCACAGTAGACCCACAGACTGTGGAGGAGTTGATCTGCAACCCTTTTAGGACTCTGCCACGAGTCAACCCTGCACGTGCAGGAAGCTCGGCTGCCTGGGAATGTAAATGACAGAGGACTTGAAAGTGTGTTTGCAGCAGTTTCCTGACTGTCAGCGTATAGGATTGAAGCCAGCCAGGGCGAGTATCTGGAGCACTGGAGGCCCTGCATATTTTTTCAACCTCCTGTCTCTGACATCCCTGTACACCAGACAGGTACAGAGGATGGCTACCTCCATTTTAAATGATGACTCCCACCCTTTGCACTGCCACTTTCAGCTTCTTCCCTCAAGACGGAGGTTTGCTGTCCCAAAAAGTAAAACCCAGCGCTACAAAAACAGCTTTGTTCGTGCTGCTGTCAAAGAGTTGAACAAGCTGTAACAATATATTGTACATAATTTAGTTACCTATTTATTAATTTCATTTTATATTTACTTATTTTTGTAGGTTTTTTATTTGGGTTCTAAATCTTTTATTGGGTTTTAGACTTTTGAGTTTTTAACCTCTTTGACTAGTCTAACTTTTTAATATGACCCTTCTCTCTTATCTCCTTGTTTTTTTTTCTCTCTTATCTCTTTGTCTTATATCCTGATTGATGGAGCCTTGAGTACTTTTATCATGTTTATAGTCAGCTTCATGTGTGCCTGTGTTTGTGTTCATGTTGAACGTAATTGTGGTTTGTAAATATGGATGTCACCTGACTGCAAAACAAATCTACCTACGGGTACAAATAAAGTAACCTGAACCTGAACCTCCCATCTTTGTGGGGCAGTCCAGTCGGGGAACACACTTCGGGTGGCACCCTCTCCCATCACCCCGAGATGGGACCATCTCCTTGCAGAGAAACAAGTGCTTTCACTGAAGGTGAGTTTTTTTAATCATATACTTTGTTTTTATGTCACTGTATTCCGTTCATTTTAGACTCCCCCACTGGTCTGCAAAATTTGTTTATGTGAAACCGGTAAGTGAGGCAAAAAAGGTTGGGGACCATGGATTTAACAGAGACATTGGAAGGTTTATGCATAGTCAATGTTTTCATGAATCCAGCATTTACCAAACATAAGGAACCAAATAAGAACTAAACCATGAGCTTTACATTTAAGGCTCTGCTGTGAGTGGTAAAGCCTGGGTAAAAGTTTATTTTAAAAGCACTGTATAATAATGTCAACACAGTGTGAATCACACTCTATATTTTGCTGAATTTAATCATACTTCACCTTACAGACGTGCATGAAAGCACAGAGCTGAGTACAAAACATTTGAGAGACGTCATCCGAATGTTAGTGAGGCGGATGGTTCTGATTGAGGTCAGAACCTCTGCAGTCAGTCGGGGGTTCTGAAACTCATACAGGAGGACCAGCAGATCCATCAGTTCCGCTGGTGGCTGAGGCTTATTGAGCTCTAAATAAAAACAATAATGAGAGAATAATGATCTGATGATCCAAACTTACAAAAAATTCATACCCTAGAGGTTCAAGCTGAAATCAAAAATGACAGATGCATTCCTGACAAAACCTTTACACTCAAAATTCATTCATTCATTAGTTAAACCTATCAAAGATAAAATAGTCTGTTTTTATTAGAATTAGGTGACCAGGGTCTCAGCAAGGGCTGGACGATACTGCCAATAAGTAGACTTAGCTAAACTCAGTATTTTACCCAGTATAGCAGTGCATTAACTACACTCGATGGCCACTTTAATAGGTACACCTTGCTAATTCTGAGTTGGATCCAAAATTGTCTTAATCCTTCATGGCAGAGATTCAACAAGGTTCTGGAAACATTCCTCAGAGACACTGGTCCATATTGATGCGCTGCCATCACACATGTGCTAGCTCATTTGATATGCTGTGTACTTCGTCTGTTGTGATTGTATCTAAAATCGGTTTTAATAACCAAATAGATGAAATTTGAAGCTTTCAAATGATGTATTGCTTGACTACCAATTCCAAACAGGATCACTGCTACTTTTAGCACCACAATAACAGGAAATGAAATGTGAGTCATCTAGCTGGTGTCAAACAAAGCTGAGATTTATTATTTTTCTCCCCGAAGTAAGGTGGATGAACAACGAATCTTACTAGAATGGATCTACTGGACCTGTGGCAATAAAACAAGGCTGGATTTATTTTTTTTTTGATAATTATTACATTTGGGAATTCCAGGACGTTCGATTGGTGACTTGCTGCTACGTTGTTGCTAGCTTGTTTGATGTGCTATTTGCTTCACCTGTTGTGACAGTATCTCAGAACTGTTTTAGTAACCAAATAAAATTCTAAGCTTTCAAACAATGTATGGCTTGACTAACAACTCCAAACAGCATCGCTATAGGTTTACTATGCATCACTGTGTGGGTGGAGAAATTTTAGGAGGTTACGCCTAGATTGTTGAAAATGTCATACATCTTGGGAAAGTGGCCCAAAGTCAGGTTTAATTTCTCCCCTATTTTCTTCCTCTTCTTTTCCTTTCCCTTTGAAATCTGCCATTCTACCTCCAATCGGACATTTCGAGTGGTCATCAAAAAGTGCTTTGCCCAAGTTGAAAATATTTCAACTTCAGCACAAATCACTGAGAAGCGCCTGACCTTGTGCTGCACTCAGCTCAGTGCAACGCTGAGTCAGACCTCGGAACAATAATATCATTAATAATAACAATATCATTACCTGTAATGATAGATTATGAATTGTTACAACCTTGTCTGTTAAAATGAGAGATAACAAAAAAAGTCCAGCACAACCTCTGCTTTACACAGATGTGACAATTTGTTCTTGATAACTGTGATATAGCCATTTAACAGATCTTGTATGACTCTATACATCTGTACACTGAGTATATATCCTAAATATCGTCCAAACCCAGTCTTCACTCATCATTACTCACAAATCTGATTTTAAAAAAAATTCAAGTTCAACAGACTACCAAATAAGGATAGTGTGTTATGGTACAACTGTATGAAACCGGGGATGTCTGCCTGGACTAGATTGAAGACTTACTCTTATGTAAGTTCAGTGCATGAAACAGAGCAACAACTGTGTGTGTTACCTCTGACAAGGTACTTCCGGAGGGCACGTGTGATCTGGACCACAGTAGTGCTCTGAATGTTGCAGCCCAGTTGCTGCAGAAGCACACGGTTCCCATAATGTAACAACCCTCCCATGAAGATGGGGTAGAGTTCAAAAGGCTGCCGATCACTGTACTGCTGTGGCTGTGGTCCGTGGACTCCCAGCAGGTTCTGCTCCACCTGGTCCAGAACATCTTCATTGTAGCTGTCCTCATTGCGGAACAGCTCAGCTGCCATGGTTCGGGCAATGCTGCCTTTGTTGCGACTGCTGATTTTCTCATACAGCTTAGGGAAGAGCTTAAGGAGGTTGAACACAGCAAAGATTCGGAGTGGGATGAACTTAGAAAGGATGTTTACAAGGGCACTGACATCCTCACTGGCCTGACCTATAGCCACAGAAACCTGCTTAGTCAGCTTCTCCAGGGCTGACTTGTTCTCTCCCAGAACCACATAGAGAGCTGCCAGGTACTCCTGCATGGAGGGGACAGCAAACACGTACCGCCTCTCATCGCTCTCACAGCAAGGATCCTGGGGTAAACGCTTCCCACTTTCTACACACGGAGCCAAGAAAAAGTCCAGCACATCAGTGCGAAACACAGCCAGCTGACGGAGCTCCTCATCAGTCTTGGTCTTTCCTCCAATCCACTGCTCTAGCTCCTCTTCTGAGAATGACATGCGCTTGTATGTCACACCGTCATAAGCGAGTTTACCAACTGTGCGAACAACGTACAACATCAGAGAGTTGTGTTGCTCCTGGAGGGGTAGACTTGTCCCTGCTCCAGCACCCAGCACCTCCCCACCAAAGTTGAGCCTGAGGAAGCTGGTGTATATGCCAGTGAGTGTGCGGATGGGGGCCTTGGCATCAGTGAAATGGAGGAAATGTAACGTTGCACATGTGAGCCAGCAGTAGGAAGGAAGGAAGCAGGCTGCAGCTAGCTGGCTCTCTCTCTGGAGGTTAAGGTAAAGCAACTCTACCAATGCATGTGTCTCTTTGTTACCAGCAGTGCTCCCACTCTTCTGCAGCAGACGGCTGGTGAAGTACATCCGCTGCCGATCCGGGTCGCTGAAGCCACAGATCTGCGCGTAGCGACTCACATACTTTTGAGGGATACGGTCCAGAGCAGACAGTCTGGTGGAAACCAAGACGCTGGCCTGAGAAACACACAGAATGCAAGTAAACACTGAGGCAGATCTTTGGTTTGTAAAACCCTCAAGTCATTTTACAGCATTTTTACATTTTACAGGAAAACACCTTAAGTACATGAATAACTTCGACTACATTAAATGCTTCATCCCTCGTTGTCCTTTTCTATTATCCATCCATCCATCTTCTACTGCTTTTCCGGAGGTCCGGGTCGTGGAGGCAGCAGTTCAAGCAGAGAAGCCCAGACTTCCCTCTCCCCAGCCACCTGCTCCAGCTCTTCAGAGAGGATACCAACGCGTTCCCAGACCAGCTGGGAGACATAGTCTCTCCAGCGAGTCATGGGTCTGCCCCGGGGTCTCCTCCCAGTGGGACGTGCCCAAAACACCTCAAGTGGAAGGCGTCCAGGAGGCATCCTGATCAGATGCCCAAACCACCTCAAATGGCTCCTTTATCCTCAGCCGGAAAAAGGTGGATTGTCCTCTCCGGGTTGGGGACAAGCTCCTGCCCCAAGTGGAGGAGTTTAAGTATCTCGGGGTCTCATTCACGAGTGAGGGGAGAATGGAGCAAGAGATTGACAGGCGGATCGGAGCAGCATCTGCAGTGATGCGAACGTTGTACTGGTCTGTTGTGGTGAAGAGGGAGCTGAGTTCTAAGGCAAAGCTGTCAATTTACCAGTCAATCTAAGTTCCTACTCTCACCTATGGTCACGAGCTTTGGGTAATGACCGAAAGAACGAGATCGCGGATACAAGCGGCTGAAATGAGCTTTCTCCGTAGGATCGCTGGACTCACCCTTAGAGATAGGGTGAGGAGCTCAGTCATCCGGGAGAGGCTCAGAGTAGAACCGCTGCTCCTCCACATTGAAAGGAGCCTTTTCTATCATACAAAAAAAAAATTCAAATACTGTATGGCCTAATTTCACTCTCACATTCATACCCAAGGACAATTAATCTCCAGTTAATGCCAATTAACCTAATATGCATGCCTTTGGACTGTGGGAGGAAACTGGACTACCCAGAAAAAAACCCTTGCAGACATGAGAAGAACATGCAAACTCCACACAGAAACGTTGCCGCTGGCCACAGGTGGGATCATATCCCAATCTTCTTTCCGTGAGGTGACAATGCTATCTACTGCCCCACTGAGCTGCCATGGATTCACCCCACTAAACATCCATGATTCCAGCCCGATCATCTACCAACACTTGACTGTATATTTCACTCCTTGAGGTTATTTTAGCTTATTTTACTCTAGTTAATTATACTCTGTCTGGGGCTAGCAGCAGTTAGCTGCCCTTAGCAGAATTAGCCAATCACTCATTCAGGGTGGCTTCTAGACTTTAGACTTTACTGTCGCCAAGGGTAAATTCTTTTTCCACAGACCTGTACATAAGGACTCCACATAATAGACAACCCAAATTAAACAACAAAGGTAAACAACGCTATATGTAACAGAATAAAACATGACGTTGTGGCGGTTCGTTTTAACCCCACAACAGACTAAGGACACTCAGCCCTCTTTTCTCTGTTTTTCTGCTGCATTACTGAGAAGCAATGTGCCATTCATGTATTTGTGATGCAAACATGCATGTGTTGTGATGTAATGCGCCATTCGGTATAGTGTGCATATGGCTTGTCCTTACTGTGCTTTTTCTGAGCATCTTAGATGTGCTTTGGTGTATTAATGTCTACAGGTAGACGAGTTTCTTCTGTCTCACCTATGTGATGTTAATCGATGCCTTTCATCCTTTGTACTCATGCGTCCTGTCCTTACTGTGACCTAGAGACTCAGATCAATATGTAGATGTGCTTGTTAGCCTCTTTGTCTTGCACTTAGAGCGAGGTCTAGCTAATCTGCCCATTGTGATGTATGGCTTACAAATGCAAATACCTCCTGCCTGTTCTGTTGTCCCTTTGATCATTCTAGACTGTGGGGTATGTCTTTTTGATGTATTGTTATGATCAAGTATTTAAGGTGCAACTCTGTAACGCAATCTCTCTCTTCTTCTCTCACTCTGATCCTGCAACTGGTAGACACACACGTGTCCGCCTCTCCTTCTCTGAGAGCCTAGGGATCCCGCTCCGGGCTGCTCCACTATGCACCGGAGAGGGGATCCCGTCAAGGTGGTATGATTTAATAAAACCTGCTTAAAACCACAGCACTGCTGCTTATTTTTTCATGCCGCCTCAACGTGACACATTCAGTAAGGCCTGCTGTTTTGGGCAGCTATAGCTGTGGGAAAGTGAGCCCTTCTACA
Source organism: Pholidichthys leucotaenia (assembly GCA_020510985.1). NCBI lineage: Eukaryota > Metazoa > Chordata > Actinopteri > Cichliformes > Pholidichthyidae > Pholidichthys > Pholidichthys leucotaenia. The sequence continues at coordinate 98,353,888 of CM035847.1, forward strand.
TCTCAATGTCCGGTACCTGTGTCCTGAGGGCAGCAGTGTGAGATATTCATGTAGTGGGTGTGTAGAGTCCTGTTCTATTGTGGTTGCAATGCATGTGGTAGACTTGTTATTGAGCTCAGTGAGGTTGGGTGTGGACAGACCAATGATTTTCGTAGCAGTGCTGGTTATGCATGTGACTTCTGTCCATTTTTTAACAGAAAGCAAGTTATAAAAACAGGTGGAACAATACAGTAGAATGAGCTGAATGTTGCTTTGGTATAATAACAGAAGGACTTGTGGAACAACATAGAGTCCTCTTAGCTTATGGATGGCTGATCGTCTCTGGTGACTCTGTTTTTGAATGTCTGATGTATTGGTCAAAGGTGAGTTTATTGTCTACTGTAAATCCAAGGTATTTGAAACTGTTTACTGTTTCTACCATTTGATTATTGATAATAATGGGGTGCTGAGGGGTGGGAGGGCTGATTATTAACTCTTTTGTTTTGATGGCGTTTGGGTGGAGGTGGTTGTTGTCACACCACTGGGTGAAGTGTGTGATGGTGTTCAAATAGTCCAGAACAGAGTGGTTGTCTGTGAGGAGAGCGAGGAGAGCTATTGTTTGAGTATTTGAAGTAGGTGGTCCTGGGAGATGGGCTGATGCAGTCGTTGGTGTAGGGTGTGTATAGGAAGGGACTCAACACACAGCCTTGAGGAGCTCTGTTGTTCGTGGTGAGTGCTGGTGATGTGGTTGAACCTACCTGCACAGCTTGAAGTCTATTACTGAAGAAGTTATGAATATGATGGCTCAGTTGAGGGGGTGGGGGTGTTAAGATGGTGTAGTTTTTTGATCAAAAGATGCCTCTGGATCGTATTAAAGGCAGAGCTGATGTCCACGAAGAGTATCCTGACAAAGTGGCCGGAGGAGTCCAGGTGCTGAAGAAGAAGGTGCAGCAGGCGGGCTCCAACATCCTCCGTGGTTGATATATAGACAGACCGCACCATTGCAAGTCTTTCCCGATTCCTTCATTCTGTCTGACTTGATGACGGTGAAGTTATCCAGGCTGATACAGTGTCGGCGACTGTCTCGTCCAACCACGTCTCAGTCAGAGCAATGACACTGATCTCCCTAAAAGCCCTTTGCAGTTGGCACCTGGCATACATCAGATCCATTTTTTTATGGCATGAACGAACATTTGACAGAATGATAAAGGGAAGAGGAGGCTTGAATGGACATTTTCTTAATCTGATTTGAATATCTCCACGTCTTTCTCTTTTCCTCGGCCGGAGCTTCAGTGGTAGGACCACAGCAGGCTTGATGTTACTCAGCAGCAAGGCTCATTGTAACAGGAGCTCATCGCAGCCATAGGTGAGTAGCCTGTTGTAGTGAAACGTCAGGACACTAGGGGGTGCTACACCACTGACTAAAGGAGAGATGTAAGTTGAAGAAGAATAGAGAAATAAAGAAAGTGCCTGCCAGAGAAAGCGTTGTCATTATGTGGTCTAATATAAACCACATCATGGAACATATACCTGCAACAAAAACAAAACTGTAACAGATCAAAGACTTGCAGAACAGAAACAAAACCATGAGACAACTTAGAGCATACACAGACAGAGGGTGGCCTGTGCAGAGAACAGCAGTTCCTGAGCTTCTCCTACCATATTGGCCACACAGAGCAGACATACATGTGGCTGATGGAATCCTTCTAAAGGGAGAACGAATACTTATCCCAGCACCAATCAGAATCAGAATCAGATTTATTGCCATTGTTCATGTAGTACACAAACTAGGAATTTGTCTTGGTGCAATGCTGCAACATTAAACATGATAAAAATAAAAGATAGAAATAAAAAACTATACATGCAATAAAATGTAGAATAAGAATGAGTAATACTAGTCAAAGCAATTTTTAAATATATTAGCGAGCAGCAGATATTGTGGAGTACCACATAGTGCAGTCGGTAATGCAAAAAGAAAACAGTGATGATTGACATGAGTCTGGTTGAGCTGCTGTACATAGTGCACGAGAGTCAATAAGTCACTTAGTGTTCAGCAGTCTGATGGCAGAGGGGAAGAAGCTGTTCATGTGATGGGAGGTTTTAGTCTGAATGGACCGAAGTCTTCTACCTGAGGGGAGGGGGGCAAACAGTATGTGACCAGGGTGTGAAGGATCGGCTATGATCCGGCCTGCACACCTCCGGGTCCTGGAGATGTACAGGTCCTGGAGGGATGGGAGCTTGCAGCCGATCACCTTCTCAGCAGCGCGCACGACGTGCTGCAGCCTTAGTCTGTCCCTGGCAGTGGCTTCTGCGTACCACACGGTTATGGAGGTGGTGAGGATGGACTCGATGATGGCTGTGTAGAACTGTACCAACATCTTGGTGGGTAGCTTGAGCTTCCTCAGCTGCCGCAGAAAGAACATCCTCTGCTGGGCCTTTTTGATGAGGGAGCTGATGGTCGGCTCCCACTTGAGGTCCCGGGTGATGGTGGTGCCCAGGAAGCGGAAGGAATCTGCAGTGGTGATGGGAGAGCCTGTGAGGGTGAGGGGGGGCAGAGGGGTTGTGACTTTCCTGAAGTCCACAATCATCTCCACTGTCTTCAGAGCGTTCAGCTGCAGGTTGTTGTGGCTGCACCAGGATGCCAGCTGGGCCACCTCACTCCTGTAGACGGACTCGTCGCCGTTGGAGATGAGCCCGATGAGGGTGGTGTCGTCCGCAAACTTGATCAGCTTGACAGACTGGTGGCTGGAGGTGCAGGAGTTGGTATAAAGGGAGAAGAGTAGGGGGGGAAAGTACACAGCCCTGGGGTGATCCGGTGCTGATGCTAACAGAGTCTGAGACAGTCTTTCCCAGCCGCACATGCTGCCTCCGGTCCGTCAGGAAGTCGGTGATCCACCTGCAGAGGGAGTCAGGCACGTTGAGCAGGGACAGCTTGTCCCGGAGCAGAGCGGGGCGGATGGTGTTGAATGCGGAGCTGAAGTCCACAAACAGGATCCTGGCGTAGGTTCCCGGGGAGTCCAGGTGCTGCAGGATGGAGTGGAGGGCCAGGTTGACTGCGTCGTCCACAGACCTGTTGGCTCGGTAGGCAAACTGCAGCGGGTCCAGGAGGGGAGTGGTGATGGACTTGAGGTGGGGCAGGACCAGGCGCTCAATGCGCATAGAGATGCTTGATAAAATCCACCATGGACATCAGGGCATGACAAAGTGCTTCACCAGAGCACAACAATCCATGTGGTGGCCAGGGTTATCAAGAGACATCAGAGAGCTGGTGGAAAGATAGAATAGAATAGAATAGAATAGAATAGGTTTACCTTTTGTTCTTATTAAAGGTAAACAAAAGGTAAATAATTAAAAGAAGACAAAATGAACCTACTTGAAAGAATAGAATAGGCTTTATTGTCATTGTACAGTTGTACAGCACAACGAAATTGTTGGTGCTCCACCAGGCTACTGCACAATAAATTAAGTGAGAAGAATTTGAAATAAAACAGTTATAGAACACACAATTAACCATACGACATATTAACCATGCATATGTTTTTTGCAAGATGGCGCCCACAGTGGTCGCCATGGTGCTTCGCTGCGCCCTTTGTTTGTTTTTGTTTGTCAATTGTGTGTCTGCCAGCTCTTATACCCGTGAAGAGCTTCTAAATATCAGGACTTTCACTCCCACGGACCTACTCCCAGTTTTTTTTAGCTCCTGCCGCCGATCTGGTTCATTGCTTAGCTTGAAAAGTGAGACGGCGAAAGAGAGGAAGACGAGCGGGCGCTCTCATCCGGCTCCGCAGGAGAGGCACGCGCACGGCTTTGCCTGGCATATTTCTGTCCAATGCCAATTCTCTCTCAAACAAGGTAGATGAACTGAGACTGCTGATGCGTTTTAAGGACCTCTCTTCCTCGGCTGCCCTCTGTTTTACCGAGACCTGGCTCAGGGAAAATACACTGGACAGCGCCCTGCGCCTCGAGGGATTTCAGCTGTTTCGTGCTGATCGTGACACAGAGCTCTCCGGTAAATCCTCAGGAGGAGGAGTCTGCTTCTACATCAACAGCAGCTGGTGCTCTGATGTAACGGTAATTTCCAAACACTGTTCTCCCGCCCTGGAATTTCTTTTTATTAACTGCAAGCCATTTTATTCCCCGCGGGAGTTCGCCTCATTCATCCTCGTTGCTGTGTACGTCCCTCCCGACGCGGACACGAGCGAAGCTCAGCGCGTGCTCGCGGATCACATCCAACACACGGAGCGGATTTTTCCAGACTCTCTGGTTATTGTGGTTGGCGACTTTAACCAGAGCAATCTGAGCCACGATCTCCCCCGCTACAAACAGTTTATTAAATGCCCCACCAGAGGAATAAACACGCTGGATCACTGTTACACTACAGTTAAGGACGCATATCGCGCTGTTCCCCGCGCTGCGCTCGGACTATCTGATCACGTGATGGTCCACCTCATTCCCACATACAGACAGAGATTGAAGCTCACTAAACCTGTTGTGAGCACTACGAAGAAATGGACCAGTGAAGCTGAGGAGAAGCTGGAAACGTGCATGGAAATAACTGATTGGGGCATGTTTAAAGGAGCCACGCATGATCTGGATGAGTACATGGACACTGTGAACTCATATATCCACTTTTGTGAGGAGAGCATTCTTCCATCGTGCACCAGGGTGAGGTACTCTAATGATAAGCCCTGGTTCACTGCTAAGCTCAGACAGATCAGGAAGGAGAAGGAAGCAGCGCTGAAAAGTGGAGACAGGGGCTGCTACAGGGAGGTTAAATATCGGTTTAACAGAGAGCTGAGGAGAGCTAAATCTGTGTATTCTGAGAGACTCCAGCAGCAGTTCACTGCTAATGACTCGGCTTCTGTGTGGAGAGGACTGAGGCAAATCACCAATTATCGGCCTCAGGCTCCTGAAGGTCAGGATGACAAAGCCCTTTGTCAGAGACTGTCCCAACACTATGCCCGTTTTGACACCTCGTCAGCTGTGTCCAACTCCCCCCCTCCCTCCAGCTCCACAGCCTCCACGATCCCTACTTCATCAAAGGCGCCCCCCCTCCTCCCCCCCTGCCCTTGTCATCAGTGAGCAGGACGTGCTCAAACAGTTCTCCAGACTGAACCCGTGCAAGGCCCCCGGTCCAGACGGCGTGTCTTCCTCCACCCTGAGACACTGTGCGAAAGAGCTGGCTCCTGTCTTCACAGACATTTTTAACACCTCCCTTAAGCTATGCCATGTGCCGTCCTGCCTCAAATCCTCCACCATCAACCCTGTCCCCAAGAAGCCACGGATCACTGGACTTAACGACTACAGACCTGTAGTGCTCACCTCTGTAGTCATGAAGTCCTTTGAGCGCCTGGTCCTGCCCCACCTCAAGTCCATCACCACACCCCTCCTGGACCCGCTGCAGTTTGCCTACCGAGCCAACAGGTCTGTAGACGACGCAGTCAACCTGGCCCTCCACTCCATCCTGCAGCACCTGGACTCCCCGGGAACCTACGCCAGGATCCTGTTTGTGGACTTCAGCTCCGCATTCAACACCATCCGCCCCGCTCTGCTCCGGGACAAGCTGTCCCTGCTCAACGTGCCTGACTCCCTCTGCAGGTGGATCACCGACTTCCTGACAGACCGGAGGCAGCATGTGCGGCTGGGAAAGACTGTCTCAGACTCTGCTAGCATCAGCACCGGATCACCCCAGGGCTGTGCACTTTCCCCCCCTACTCTTCTCCCTTTATACCAACTCCTGCACCTCCAGCCACCAGTCAGATCAAGTTTGCGGACGACACCACCCTCATCGGGCTCATCGCCAACGGCGACGAGTCCGCCTGCAGGAGAGAGGTGGCCCAGCTGGCGTCCTGGTGCAACAACAACAACCTGCAGCTGAACGCTCTGAAGACAGTGGAGATGATTGTGGACTTCAGGAAAGTCACAACCCCTCTGCCCCCCCTCACCCTCACAGGCTCTCCCATCACCACTGCAGATTCCTTCCACTTCCTAGGCACCGCCATCACCCGGGACCTCAAGTGGGAGCCGACCATCAGCTCCCTCATCAAAAAGGCCCAGCAGAGGATGTTCTTCCTGCGGCAGCTAAGGAAGCTCAAGCTACCCACCAAGATGTTAGTGCAGTTCTACACAGCCATCATCGAGTCCATCCTCACCACCTCCATAACCGTGTGGTACGCAGGAGCCACTGCCAGGGACAGACTAAGGCTGCAGCGCGTCGTGCGCACTGCTGAGAAGGTGATCGGCTGCAAGCTCCCATCTCTCCAGGATCTGTACATCTCCAGGACCCGGAGGCGTGCTGGCCGGATCATAGCCGATCCCTCACACCCTGGTCACGTACTGTTTGCCCCTCTCCCCTCAGGTAGAAGACTTCGGCCCATCCAGACTAAAACCTCCCGTCACATGAACAGCTTCTTCCCCTCTGCCATCAGACTGCTGAACACTAAGTGACTTATTGACTCTCGTGCACTATGTACAGCAGCTCAACCAGACTCATGTCAATCATCACTGTTTTCTTCCTGCATTACCGACTGCACTATATGGTTCTCCACATTATCTGCTGCTCGCTAATATATTTAAACTGCTGACTAGTATTACTCACTCTTATTCTACACTTTATTGCATGTATAGTTTATTTCTTTTATTTTATCATGTTTAATGTTGCAGCATTGCACCGAGACAAATTCCTAGTTTGTGTACTACATGAACAATGGCAATAAATCTGATTCTGATTCTGACTGAAGTAAAAGTAAAAGTTAAAATAATAAATAGCCCATTGGTATATACACAGGTACGGTAGTGGCTTTGCGGGTGGAGCTATGCATATAAGAGTGCAAAGCACACAATAGGGTAAAATGGCCCAAGGATTATGGAAAATATGTACAGTAGTGATTTCATGGATGGATCAATATACATGAAAGTGAGGAGAGCAAAGACAGGTGAGTGATAATTAAAAGGTCCTCATGTAGGAAAAAGTCAATTTTGGACAACCTCTAGTAAACCCCCAGAAAACAGTGTTGATTAGATGCTAATGGTTAATATAAATATTCCTAATAAATGTACCTAATAGACTGTGATTTAAATATTAATGGTAAATAGGAGCATTTATGGGGAATGTAACTAAAGGAATGAATATGAACTGTTAGGTGTAAACTGTCAGTGAAAGCAGTAGCGTTTTTACGCCAGAGGTGGCGCTCAGTAGTGATAAGACACTGTACAGTATTAGAGAACAATAGAAGAAGAGTAGCAAACGTTCCAGACACAGATAGTGTGTGAAGACAATGGTGTCAAGTGATGCTATGGCCGTTGCTGGCTGAATGTGCTCTGTAAGTGTGTGGGCCGTGCCTGGTGTGGTGAGAAAAGTCAATAAAAAGCCGCTGCAAAGTCTGACAGCTTGGCTTCCTCATCCTTCCTCCCCCCTTCGCCCTCCTGGGTGTAACAAAACTTGGTAGCAGAGGATGGTTCAGTCGTGTCTAAGACTGTGAGTGTGCAAATAAAAAAAGAAAACGAGGCCGTAACGATGGAGCTGGAGCAGCTACAAGATAAGCTAAGCGAGGCCTTGGTGCCGTTACGGGCCGAACAGCTAAAGGAGGTCTGTTTATTTGCAAAGATAAGCCCAGCCGAGCCGTCTAAGAAGTACACGCTGATACGACTGTTAATTGAGGAGGTGGAGAAAATCATTGAACGCGAAGAGGAAGATGTAGCCCACGAGTTTGTGCTAAAGCTAATAGCATGTGCTTACGAAGCTAAGCTAAGCGAACCGTTGACGCAGGCAGCGGCCGGCACGAGCCGGGAGAAAGAGGCACTCGCCAGTTTACCGAGCCAGTATGCCACTCTGCATGAAAGTATCCTTGATTCAGCTAAAAGGGTTGAAGAGGAAATAATAAGGCTGACGGATGATGAGGCCGCGCCGCCACCGAGCCACCATTTTGTGACACAGCCCGGGGCCGCGCCGCCACAGAGCCGCCATTTTGTGATACAGCCCGTGGTCCCCGCAGCGCCCCTACCGCCAGAAGTGATCATTAAACGGGAGTTTAAGATAAATGGGCAGATAGGGCAGAGGGGCCAAAAAGACAAGTTGTCTTATTCCAATCTCACTCACCAGATCGATATGGGCTTAAAGAAAAAGCACAGTGAGGCTGAGATAATTGAGGCTGTTGTCAGAGCAGTGAGTCCTGGATTGAGTTTGCACGCTATGCTGGAGATTAAGTCAGATCTCACACTGCCACAGCTGCGCATAATCCTGAGAGGACATTATAAAGAAGATAGTTCCACTGACTTGTATCATCGTCTTATAAACCTCACACAAGACAGTAATGAGTCACCTCAGAACTTCCTGTTTCGCGCCATTGAGCTAAAGGAAAGACTTTTAGCAGCATCCAGAGAGCCTGGCACGGAAGAGCAGTTTAGTTCTGATCTTATTCAGAGGAAGTTTCTGAGGGCGGTGGAAACAGGACTGATCAGTGTTTATGTGAAATATCAACTGAAGCGTTATTTGGAGGATCCTGCCATCACCGACGAGCTACTGATTTCAAAGATGAATGCAGCAGCCAGTCTTGAATGGGAACGGCACCAAAAATTTAAAAGGCACATGAAAGAACCAAAAGTTCGAGAATGTCGAGTGGAAAACCAAACGGGTCAGTATGCAACAGAGGCAGAAGTGGAATGCCAAGAGCACCCTCCACCATCGACAAAAGGTAAAATCCTTAAATCCCAAAGCACAGTGACCCGTACGGAATCTGAACTCCTGGACATAGTCACGCAGCTGAAGAGTGACATGGAGGAGATCAAGAAGGCCATACGTTGAGTCTCCCCGAGCACCTCACACTCAAAGAGCCAGGAGGACACGTGGCTGCAAGAGATGTCAGTCCACCAGCAATGGCGACCAATGCGACCACTGCTTCAGATGTGGAATCAGCGGCCACATGTCAAGGGAATGTCGGATAGGGAGGAGACTTGGAAGAAGAACAGGGCAAGTAGACACGGCGGCCAATACTGTCGCAACCACATCAGAACAAGCTAACACACAAGAACTGTATGAGCTCGTTACCGACAGTATTCGGAGGTTGGGAGCAAGGCTGGTAGCTAAGGCCGAGGCACCTCCTGAAGAAACGGTCCGTGTTAATCTACTGTCCCCTAATCGCCAATTACAGTTACTCAATTTGGTTGGAAAAAAATATGTCATCACCTGCTTCCTCGATGGCAAGGAGACACAAGCATTGTGGGACACAGGGTCACAGGTCTGCTTAATGAATGACACCTGGAGACAGGAGCACCTGCCACACACCACCGTCAGAGACTTAGCCGAATTGGTGGGTCCAAGTATTCTGAATGGGAGGGCAGTGAACCAGACACCGATTCCATTCTCAGGGTGGGTTGAAGTCACATTTAAGCTGCCGACAGTTAGTCGCCCACCGGTGGAACTCTTAGTTCCTGTGCTAGTGGTGAAGGAGAACGGAGTGGCAGAGCCGCCTATCATTGGGTTCAACGTGATTGACCATGTCCTGAAGATGGGCAGTAAACTGCCTTGTGCCATCAGTGAAGCTGTTAGCGCAGCCTTCTCATTTGACTGTAAGAAAACAAGTATTTCTGAAAGTGATGCAAAGTGAGGAGGATAAGTTGGGAGAAGGAATGGTAAAAGTTGGCAGTGAGTTGGTTACCATCCCTGCTGGCCAAACCAAAGCAGTCAAAGGTTGTGTCAGAGCAGGCTCACTTCCAGACACACAAGACGTCTTATTTGAGCCGAGTCAGTACACCCAATTACCAGAGGGTTTGCAGATGCAAAGTGGGTTGGTGCAGTTATGGAAAGGGAAGCAATCAATGTTCAAAATACCTATAACGAACAGTACGTCCCGTGATATCCAGCTGCCCGCTAAGACCATTTTGGGGGAAACACAGAGAGTTAAAACTGCTTACCCGGCAGATATTAGACCCCCTGCTGTAAACCAAGCGACCGTCGACCTGACGACGAGTGAAACAGGAAGAAATAAAGAGACCGAGATGAACTGTGCTGTCAAAGAGACTATGGACATGTGGGACCCTCCAGTTCCCCTTGATCATCTCTCGCTCATACAGCAAGAGCAAGTAAAACAGCTCCTACGGGAGGAACGGCAAGTGTTTTCCCGTGATGAGTATGATGTAGGGACAATTCCCTCTTTACAGTTGAAGATCCGACTCAAAGATCACGATCCTGTCAAAAGAACTTATGTTTCTGTTCCCAAACCACTTCATAAAGAAGTAAAGGAGTATTTAGAAGACCTGCTTAACAGGGGCTGGATCACCAAATCCAAGTCATCGTATTCCAGTCCAATCGTCTGTGTGCGAAAGAAAGATGGAGGTCTGCGTTTGTGTTGTGACTTTAGAGAGCTGAACAAGAAGTCTATTCCTGACAGACATCCAATTCCCCGCATACAAGATATGCTAAACAGTCTAAATGGGAGTGTGTGGTTTTCAGTTCTCGACCAAGGGAAGGCGTATCACCAGGGTTTCCTGGAAGAGTCAAGTAGGCCCCTTACTGCATTTATCACTCCCTGGGGTTTGTTCGAGTGGGTAAGAATTCCATTTGGTTTGTCCTCAGCACCAGCAGCATTCCAAAGATCTATGGAGGAGTGCTTGTGGGGGTTGAGAGATGATATTTGTCTGCCTTACCTCGATGATAACCTTGTTCATTCACAGACTTTTGAAGACCACTTGCGAGACCTGAGAAGCATCCTGCACCGCTATCAAAGCCATGGGGTGAAGCTGACTCCCCGGAAATGTGAGTTATTCAAGCAGCAGGTACGTTTCCTTGGTAAAATGGTAACAGGACAGGGCTACACCATGGACCCTGCGGACATTGCCCCAGTGCAGACACTCAAACAGCAGCAACCTTCCACTGTTGGAAAGCTAAGGAAATTGCTAGGTTTCATTTCATATTACCATAGCTATATCCCAAACTTCTCCCGTATAGCATTGGTATAGCATCACCGTATAGCATCTTGCTAACGACCACACAGATAAAGCAAAGAAAAACTCAAAGAAACATGTCAAAAAGAATGATGGTGGCCACTTGCCCTCATCCCATGCGATCAGGTGGCGCCCAGAGCATCAAGCAGTAGTTTGTCAGCTTGTTGACTTTCTCACCCAACCCCCAGTGTTAGGTTACCCGAACTTTGAGGAACCCTTCATCGTATACTGTGACGCTTCACAGGAGGGGCTTGGAGCGGTGTTATACCAGCAACAACAAGACAAACTGGTGGTGATAGCGTATGGCTCCAGGACACTGTCAAATCCAGAGAAGAACTACCACCTTCATTCAGGGAAGCTGGAGTTTCTTGCCATGAAGTGGGCCATCTGTGAGAGGTTTCGGGATTATCTGTATTATTCTCCACCATTCACTGTCTATACGGACAATAATCCCCTAACGTATGTGCTCACCACCGCAAAGTTAAATGCAACCACACAGAGGTGGGTAGCAGAACTAGCTAATTTCCAGTTTGTGATTAAGTATCGCCCTGGAAAAGCAAACAGAGATGCAGACGGACTTTCACGTATGCCTCTAGATATGGAGCAGTACATGAACAAATGTACACAGAATGTTGATCCTGATGTGATGAATTGTGTGACACAGGCAGTCAAGGTAAAGTCACAAGAAAATGAACCATGGCTCTGCCCAGTCACCATTTCTACTCTCAGTGAAGCAGATCAAGAAGCCAGCTCTGTAGCTGAAATATCAAAGACTGATCTAAAAAGAGCTCAAGAAGAAGACTCCGTGATTGGAGAGGTGTTGCGCTATGTGTTGTCAAAACAGTGGCCAAGAAGTGTAAAGCAGCACAACAGTAAAATTGCAGCTCTAGTCAGGCAAAAACACAAGCTGTACTTGGAAGATGATGGACTGCTTTACAGGAGAACGGCAACACATGACCAGCTACTCCTACCCCAGAAGTTTCACAAACTCGTGTTCAAAGAGCTCCACGAAAACATGGGCCATTTGGGGGTAGAGAGAGTGATGAACTTGATAAGAGAGCGTTTTTATTGGGCTCATATGCAAAGAGATGTGGAGCACTATATCACTAAAGTTTGCAGTTGTTTGACGAACAAACATCCCAATAAGATAACAAGGGCACCACTGACTAACATTGTCACCACGTACCCATTTGAATTAGTGTCAGTGGATTTCCTGCATTTGGAGAAGTGCAAAGGAGGATATGAGTATATTCTGGTTTTAATGGACCACTTCACTCGTTTTGCCCAGGCTTATCCTTGTCGCAACAAAGCCGCCCACACCGCTGCTGAGAAGATCTTTGGAGATTTTGCCCTCAAGTTTGGCTTCCCCACACGACTCCATCATGATCAGGGTAGAGAGTTCCAAAATAAACTTTTTGCAAAACTCCAGGAGTACAGTGGTGTGCAACGGTCCCGAACAACACCCTACCATCCCCAAGGGAATGGGCAGGTGGAACGATTCAATCGTACACTGTTGGCAATGCTCAGAAATTTGCCCGAAGCAGCCAAGGAAGACTGGAAGTCCTCTCTGGCAAAAGTGGTTCATGCCTATAATTGCACGCATAGTGAGGCTACGGGGTACGCGCCATATTTTCTGTTGTTTGGCCGTAGTCCAAAGTTGCCTATTGATCTAATGTTTGGCCTTACAACAAGAGAGCAGAGTGTTTCTCAGCAGGACTATGCTGAAAAGTGGAGAACTACAATGACTGAAGCTTACAAACTCGCCTCTAAAACAGCAAACAAAGAAGGGATGAGAAGTAAAGCACTTTATGATAAAAAGGTTCACGGTGCTGAGTTGTCCCCTGGATCCTGAGTATTGGTCCGAAACTTGACCGAAAAAGGTGGGCCAGGAAAATTAAGATCATACTGGGAAGACAAGGTGTATGTCGTGACCCAAAAGAAGTACCCAGACAGTCCAGTATATGAAATCAGACCTGAAAATGGCAAGGGACGCACTCGGGTCATGCACAGAAACCTTTTGCTACCCTGTGACTTTCTGTCCATGGAAACAGTGGAGCATGCCTTTAATCAAACAAGAGAAAGAGACTCTAAAAGACAAAGACATGTGGACAGACAAAACAGCACGGATGATGAAGTTGACGAAAGTTGGAATGCCATAATCAGATTACGAGCTGGGAAGGATCAAAATCACCGTCCACTGAGAGCCGATGCACCGGAGTTCTACCCGCACAGTGACACTACTCCGGAGGATGAGGACCAGGACCCAGATGACGTCACGCAGGTGCAGCTGGCACCAGAGGTCAACAATCCGGTGGTCCCAGATCCAGCTGAGGCAGACCAGGACCAGGGTGATGAGGTGTCGGAGTCCAGTTCCAGTGACCAGGAGGGACCTGACGAGTTTCCTGCTAAAACATATCCTTCAAGAATAAGAAAACAGCCATTGAGATTTACTTATGATAAGTTAGGCCAACCTTGCACTTCATCTGTCTAGAACAAATGTGTAGAAGCTAAAGATAACCATTGTTCAGACATGAATGTTTTGAAAAGTAACTTGGTAGTTACTGTGATGGCTGATAAAAAAGAAAAAAAAGATTTTCAGTGTGTTACTAAGGCACAGGCATTACACAAAGGTTTATTTGGTAGGCTATGACTAGATTGAGTACCCTTACTCTCAGGAAAGATGCAGATACCCACCATGATGGATGGAGCGGTTGATGGTTATCGTGCACAAAGACCTCTTCTGCAAATGTATTGCATGGAATAGGAGATACATGCTGTACTATGGACAATTACCAGTTTGCATCTTTATGGACTTTAATGAACTCTGACTCCTGTTTAGTAATACCCTACTTACATGAGATACATGATTACCAAATGTGGACTGTGAAAGGAAAAAAAACAGTAGTTTTGAGAAAGGTGTAATGTCGGGACGACATTAAATTTTTGAGGGGTGAGTGTAGGAAAAAGTCAATTTTGGACAACCTCTAGTAAACCCCCAGAAAACAGTGTTGATTAGATGCTAATGGTTAATATAAATATTCCTAATAAATGTACCTAATAGACTGTGATTTAAATATTAATGGTAAATAGGAGCATTTATGGGGAATGTAACTAAAGGAATGAATATGAACTGTTAGGTGTAAACTGTCAGTGAAAGCAGTAGCGTTTTTACGCCAGAGGTGGCGCTCAGTAGTGATAAGACACTGTACAGTATTAGAGAACAATAGAAAAAGAGTAGCAAGTGTTCCAGACACAGATAGTGTGTGAAGACAATGGTGTCAAGTGATGCTATGGCCGTTCCTGGCTGAATGTGCTCTGTAAGTGTGTGGGCCGTGCCTGGTGTGGTGAGAAAAGTCAATAAAAAGCCGCTGCAAAGTCTGACAGCTTGGCTTCCTTATCCTTCCTCCCCCCTTCGCTCTCCTGGGTGTAACACTCAGTTCTGTGCAAGTGAGCGTTCGGGTGGTGGTGGGGGGGACTCTGACTGTTTACAGTTCGGATGGCCCAGAGGAAGAAACTGTTAGTCAGTCTGGAGGTGTGGGACCTAATCGATCTGAACCGTCGTCCAGAGGAAAGCAGGGCAAACAGGTGGTGGACGGGATATGAGGGGTCTTCTGTGGTGGCCTTGATTCTTCTGAGACAGGAGGCTCTGGAGACATCTTCCATGGAGGGCAGAGGGCTGCCAATAATTTTTTGGGTGGTGTTGATGACCCTCCATACAGCCTTCCTGTTCTCGGGCGTGGAACCAGTGTACCACACACCCAGACAGTAGGTAAGCACACTCTCCACTGAGCAGCCGCTGCTGAGCTTTCTTCACCAGGACCTTGGTGTTGACAGTCCAGGAGAGGTCAGAGGAGATGTGGGTGCCCAGGAACCTGAGGGCCGGGACGTTTTCCACGCGGTCGCCATTTGTGTGTGTGGGGTGGTCCTGTCTGTTCTTCCTGAAGCCCAGAATGAGTTCTTTGATTTGATGTGAAGTGATGTAATGTATGCTGCCAGTACTCTACTTACTGCACAGAACCACTGCTCACAACCCTTTTACCTGCAAGACCATGGCAGAGGTTAGCTGCAGACATCTTTCAGTGGGGGAAAAGACACTACCTTGTAGTGGTTGACTATTTCTCAAGATATATTGAAGGAGTCAACCTGCCAACCCTCACAACAACAGTGGAGAGACTGAAAGTCACCTTTGCCAGATTCGGCATTTCTGAGGTATTAGTGATGGACAATGGGCCACAGTTTGCGTCATGTGAGTTTTCTACATTTGCTGAAGAATATGATTTCAAACATGTCACTAGTAGCCCCAGATATCCACAGAGCAACAGAGAGGCAAGGCAGAAAGAGCAGTCAGAACAGTGAAGTAGATACTGAGTAAAAATCAAAATCATCAGAAAGCTCTCTTGGCCTATAGACCAACCCCATTAGCTCATGGAGTCTCATCTGCAGAACTTCTGATGGACTTCTAAAGTGAAAGCTATAATTCCAGTCCCACCACAAACCCTCAAACCACAGTGGCCAGACCTCCAAGCTTTCAAAAGAAAAGACACAAAGCTGAAAGAGAATCAAAAGAAAGTGCATGGAGCAAGACACAGAGCGAAAGAGTTGCCAATAATTGAACCAGGCCAGACAGTGTGGATTAGGACTGCAAAGACCATGGGAACAGTCCAAGAACCATCAACAACTCCACGATCATACAACGTGAAGACAGAGCTGGGGACATTGAGAAGAAACTGGGCTCAACTAACTGTTCTTCCAAATCCTGAACAGCCTGACCCCAGCGTAACTGTGACCAGATCTGGGAGGGTTTCCCGTCCACCTGAAAGACTGGACTGGTAACACACACCATTAGCTTACAGGCCTGCTGCAAAAAGGGCAGAATAAACCCCTACAGCAGCGCTGGAAGGTTCAGGTAGTCCACCCTGTCCTTCAGTTTAGAAAAAAAAAATGTTCTATGCATGTTGTTCATGTGTGAAGAAAATCCACTATACTGAAAGTGTGGTTTGTTTTATGAGCATAGTATTAATAGTAATGACTAAAAAGGGGGGTGATGTAGTGGAACAGCAGGACACTAGGGGGTGATATACCACTGACTAAAGGAGAGATGTAAATTGAAGAAGAATAGAGAAATAAAGAAACGTGGCTGCCAGAGAAAGAGTTGTCATCGTATGGTCTAATATAGCTGGTTCATGCCAAAACATTATACACCCGTTTCCGGCGTTTGCCACATGTGCAAGGCTATTGTAGATCAGCCAAGCAATGACAAGTAAAATTAAGATCACTTTGTAGCAGCAGGTCGTTTTTAAAGCAATATGTCCACATAAAATACTTGACAGTACACACATACAGTATCCACCTTATTCCTAGGCCCCATGATGCCTTGTGTGAATTATGGTAGCAACTTCCGGTACTAGTTTAGAACGTATGGTCGTCACTGAAATGGAACACTTTTCCTTGTTAAAAAAACAATGACTTCGGCATCAGAAATGCGGGAACATGGCCTTTTGCACCTCAAAAACAGTAATATAATCATACCACATCCCACGACTATCGAGGGATGAGAAGATGACCTTAAAAGTGACCTAGCAGACAGCAGCTCCGTTTGTTAGCACCACTGCTAAGATGCTAACGCTGTAAACAAATAAAAGCTCTGAGATATATCAATGTCTCCACCACAATAAAGTCGGTTGCATTTTGTTAAAATATGTTGGACATAATCATATTTACCTCAGAGGAGATGTAGAGTCTAGTCAGAGCCACAAAGAACCACAACACTGTACTTGGGCGTTTTATATTCGGGGTAAAACGTCATATCTGTGACATTCATACAAGTGAAAACATACCTGGTGCTGCTGTGTCTGTACCACCGACCACACGAACAATCCTTTAGTTTTCAGTGCATGATCTACTCATTGCTGTAGAAGCCACAGATTTAGCTGTACTTTTCTGTGAGGAGCCTCACACCACGAACAGCAGCAAGTACCAGAACTACGCAAAAACATTCAAAAATACAAAAACCACAAGTGCTGAAATTAGCTGCCACTTGAGTGCAAAACACATATGTGGACTATACATTAAAATGAAGTTGAAAAACTTTTAAAAACGCTATTTTAAATGCCCCTGCTACTCCACTCTTACTGACTGATTTAACACTATGCCAGCCGAAACCGGAAACTCCGCCCACAATCGTTCCTACAGCGGCACCCCCAGGAACAAGGTGGATACTTAAAGGTGGATTCACACTACAACGTTTGGACCAGCTTTTACTGACTTTTTGGCAAACGTCTGGCTCTGCTGGCAAAAGTTAATGATTGCTGGTATTTGTTGGCAAACACTGGCAAAAGTTGTGTTCTTTGAAAATTTTCAGCCTGCTGAAAATTCACCAGCGTTTGAGAGTACACGTTGGTGAACGTTGTGCTCATTTTGTAAAAGTTCCTGAGCGCTGAAATAAGTTATGCAAAGTTTACCTAAGTCAGCCTAAGTTAAAGCTGGGTTCACTCTATAGCACTTGGACCGACTTTTACAGACGTTTTGAAAAATCAGAGAAATACTCAGCGCAGTTCAGCTGACATCAGCGTCAGGTGATGCTCATATAAAGATCAGTGTTTGTGGAAGCTTCCTGCTGATTTGGACCTGCTTCTGGAGTGAACACATCTCCCTTGGGCATACGTTTCATTATTTATTTTCATTTTATATTCCTATGTAGTTACTTCTGCATACCCTTTTCCCCTGTTCATTCATTCATTCCTTCATTCATTCATCTAAAAAAATAATAAAATAATGCTATAGACTCCAACACTAAGTCCGCAATTAAAATGTGAATGTGGATGGAATTGAAAAAACTATCAAAGAATCATCATATAAACTAGAAAAACACTCAGAGCACATACCTCCGCCAAGGCTCCTTCCGTTTGTCATGGATCACCTCCAAAATGTAATGGGTTTGTGTGTAGGCCTATAGCCACCTGTGGTGAAAATTGCATCAAAGTCTGTCCATCAATTTTGGAGTGTTGTAGCTAACACAGTGTAAGATGATAAGAGCCTTGGCTGAGGTATGCATTCTCAGATCATCACCAAAATATAATGGGTTCCTCTCTAGCCCAAGAACCACCTCTGGTGAAAATTTCATCCAAATTCATCCAGTAGTTTTTGTGTAATCCTGCTGCACAAATACAAACAAAGCCCTTGGTGGAGGTATGCACTCTCAGATCATCACCAAACTCTAATCATTTCTTCCTTGTCCCATTTCGGACTTGTCCTGAAAATTTCGTCCAAATCCGTTCATAACTTTTTGAGTTATGTTGGTAACAGACAGACAAACAGACAAACCCCGGTAAAAACATAACCTCCTTGGCGAAGGTAATAAAGTAATGGGTGATTATATTTTGACTGTTAGACCTCGCTCCATTAAAATAACATAAAATCCCATTAAATGTCATTTACTTTTTGACACCACATCAGCACTGTTTGATTCCCACAATGGAAGTGAACCAATAAATCCTGGAGAATGATTAAGCATGGAGCAGAAAATTAAGAACAGTAAATTTCTCAATGAGGAGATTTTTTTTTTCTTTTGGGCTGTCACATTTTTGGGATATTATATGCATATATATGTAGCAGGCAGAGAGTAGACAGACTAACTGAAAATTTCATGAAAAACCTTTATTCCACAAACTAAGAAAATGTTTTTTCAGACAGCAAAAAAAAAAAAAAAAAAAAACGGCTATTGTTTCCAAGGCAACCAGTAATACATACTAGCAAAAGAGACGTTTGCATAACAGCACAGTCTGGTGGTAGAAAAATAACACTGCAAAGACATGAAGCCACCCACCAAACCACACCCATCACCTGCAAACAAACCCACAAATGTCCATTTTATATATATATATCCCATACATTAAAACAAATTAAAACAAGTCATACACACCATGTTATCATCAAACAAATCCTCTACATTATCCTCTTACATATATATATATATATTTTTTTTTTTAACTCCCCCTTCTCTCTATTCCTCTTTCGTTCCTGCATGTCTGAACTGAGTTTTGATCTAAAAACATCGATTTTCACCAGCATTTCAGTCAACGTTTGCCAATGGAGCTTAGCTTAGGCTGACTTAGGTGAACTCTGCATAACTTAGCCCAGCGCTCAGGAACTATTACAAATCGAGCACAGCTTTCACCAACATTTATTTCCAAACGTCAGCAAATTTTCAGCATGCTGAAAATTCTCAACGAATACAACTTTCACCAGCGTTTGCCAACAAACACCAACTTTTATCAGCTTTTGCCAACAGAGCCAGACATTTGCCAAAATGTTAGTAAAAGTTGGTTCAAACGTTGTAGTGTGAATCCACCCAAAAAAGCAGGTCCAGGATGGCAGGAAGCCTCCACAAATGCTGATCTTTATATGAGCGCCGCCTGACACTGATGTCAGCTGAACTGCGCTGAGTATTCCTTTGCTTAAGTTAACCCAAGTTGGCAGCAGCTACACATATGGAACTGCTACACATATGCTAGCCTAAGTTGGCAAAAGTTTGACAACGCTGAATGCAAAGCTGACAAATGCTAGCAAAAGTTTGTAAAAATTTGTAAAAGTTCGTAAAAGTTGGTGTGTGCTCACGAACGAAATTTCACCAACATTTGGACTGATTTCTCTGATTTTTCAAAACGTTGGTCCAAACGTTATAGTGCAGGATTTCCTCTGGTAATATTTCTCTGTGGCGGCCCGCTTCACCAGAAATCGTACCGCCATGCCAAGCCGATATGATTTTATTAATAAAAATATATGAAGCAATGACTTTCCACAAACGTGCACACGAACAACGTGCGTGGCCGTCATTCGCGCGGAATTTAGAAGTGCC
Source organism: Pholidichthys leucotaenia (assembly GCA_020510985.1). NCBI lineage: Eukaryota > Metazoa > Chordata > Actinopteri > Cichliformes > Pholidichthyidae > Pholidichthys > Pholidichthys leucotaenia. Next base: position 98,373,665 of record CM035847.1, read on the forward strand.
CCGCTCACACGAGTTTTCCAGTCAGTCAGCAAACAGCGTCTCGCTAAGCGTGACTGTCCGACAGAAACATGAGTTTATTAAAGTACTTTAAACACGGAAAAAAAAAGTCATAAGAGGTATGTAAGCACTGGTGTTTATCATGGTTTTAACCCGCTGGAAACGGGAGCCACAATGGAAGAGTCGCTTAGCTAAGAGATGTGGTTAGAATTCAAATGCAGCCGGCTTCATATGAAGGGAAAGGTGGGGGGACTGATGAATTGCTGAGGATATACCGTATTTCACCAGCCACTACAATATTAAGTTATGAGACTGGCAATTTCTGTCTTTTCTCGCACGAGCAGGCGTGCCGTTTTTATTCTCCAGCGGCAGTGTCAAAGCAACAGCTAAAAACGCTAGCTCTAAACTGAGGTCCTTCAGCGGTTGCCTAGAGAGGTGCCTGATGAGAAAGCCTGAGCGCACAACTATAACGGCTGTTGCTAAACGACCAGGAGCTGGCTAATTATGTCTGCATTCAGGAGCCACTTAGTGAATGAAAAACCCACAAGCAGGAGTGGTTTCGTGCGTTGAATTGAACAAAACCCCAGAACGTGTTAATGGGAATGAATGAAGTGTGGATGTGTATGTGTGTGAAACACCCGAGCTGCCGAGTGCCGGACGCAAAGGGCTCCCTGACGCGCCTGATGAAAAATAAATAAATATTTGCATTTTTTTTTTAACCAAATAGCCAAATTAGGAGGTATTTACTTGTATTATTAGCATATTTGTAATTTGTGTGTATTGTGTGTATTTTCTACTATTGAATAAAAAAAAGAATCAAATTGTAGGCGCTTCCCAGCCAGATATTGTGACACTTATGAGACCGGCTCCCGGCCGTGTAGTCACTTCGCAACTATAACTGCCTAAACAGATCATTCTGTACATGAACACATATTGTGGTGAATAATATCTTTAGAGTCTGCTACAGTTCCCTATTATGTACCTGGCAGGTTAAGGTGACCGAAATTCATGAAGTCAGTGACTTTAATCCGTCAGCAGCCTTCAGACAAACTAAACATGCCAACATTTGATTTCAAAATAAGGGAGGTTTTTCCTGCTGTCTGGGTGGTGAGGAGATTTCTAAAAAAAAAACAAAAAAAAACAACTATAAACCTAAAGAAATATTATAACAGAAATAATGGCATCCTTGGTCATTTAAGTTAATTTATTTCATTAAATACAATTTTATTAATATTTTTTCTTTGTAATCAGAGTTAAATTATTGTTCTGTTCTGACTGCAAAATTATGGTCAAAAATGTAAATTGTTATAAGGAAAAAGTTTTAAAAAATTACCACAGTCTGTTTCAAATTTATCTAAAAAACCCCAGTAATTTTATTTTAAAAAACAGACAAAAATTAGTCATAAAATAATCCACAAATTTATAATAAAGTTTCAAATGTACAAGAAAAGTCAATTTTACAAGAGGAAATTACAAATTTGAGGAATATGGTTTCAACTTTTGATTTACAGAGAAAAGGAGAAAACTACCAGAAAATTGTTATGAATTTTTGAGAAAAACCTCAAACCTTGAAGACTGAAGTCATTACTGAAGTTTTTAAGTGGGTGCTCTTTGCACCCTTAACTCAATTAGAAATTTTTGGTTGCCTACTTTTAATTATTAATTTCAAAGCACTGCTTCTACATGAGTAGAATTTCTGGTTACTTACTATACCCACCTGATCATATAATTTAAGTATGCATGAGTACATTACTATTATGATTGTTTCTTTCCCTTCCCTACTCTCTCAATGGAAAAAAAAAAGAAACACTAGAATAAAAATACAAAAAAATACACATATTTTTGTCATTTATGTAAACCATGACAAAAAAAATCCTGCAGGACAAAACATGACACTTGATATTTTCTAACCTGTTTGTATACCACCGTAGACAGAGAGAGAACCTGAATTAGACAGAGCTGAGAGAGGGCAAGATGAGACAGAAGAGAGGAGCCAAGGAGAGGAAAGTGTTCAGGCAGAGGAAGGAGAGAAGGATAACACCACTAAAAAGTCTAAACACTTGATGTCTGGGAGGGACCCCAACTGGCCCAATATTCAAGCCTCGGTTGTACAATACTTCAAATGGTAAGTTCCATATTTGATTTTTTTTGTATACTTTATTGATCCCCAGAGGGGAAATTGAGGGCATCCACCTGGATGGATGAAGCAGCCACGGTATGGTGCTATCCCTTAACCATTCACACACACATTCACACCTAGGGCCACTTTAGAGTCTCCAATTAACCTAACCTGCATGTTTTTGGTCTGTAGGAGGAAACCGGAGAAATCCCGGAGTAAACCCACGTAGATACGGGGAGAACATGCAAACTCCACACAGATCACTGTTGGTCAGGGGCTGGGATCGAACCAGGGATCCCATGGCCAAGGGTGAGTTGCTGTGCTGCCACAGTGCTAACCACTGCGCCACCGCATCGCCAATGCAACATTACGGTGTCCATCCATCCATTTTCTTCCGCTTAATCCTTTTTGGGTTGCGGGTGTCGTGTTATTAAAACACTGCGTGAGTCCAACTGTAGTTTTTAACGTCACTTTTTATTGCACCAAATGTCAACCTCGCTGCTAGTCTGTCACTCTCCCGCCAGTCGCCCCCGTGACGTCATTCTTGCACGACTTTGTAATTCTTTTCCAAATAACTCAATTACACCACATCTCCCCTTTCTAGTATCAATGGGTAGACTGCCATTGATTCAACAGACCTTAGAGGATTATTCTGCCTCTGTGGCTGGAAGATCTGGTCCTACCTAATACCATTCATACACACAACAGACACACTGCAGTTTAACCTTAGCACTGAACAATATGTGCAAAATCAAGTACAGTACTTCCATCCTAAACCCTGTACTGTTCTGTCCTCACTCTAAACTCTGAACTTGAACATTTACATTGAAAAGAGTGCAAAATCAGAAAAATAGTGCAATACATTTGCAGCCTTTTTTTTCCACTATTATTTTCAAAAGTTCAATCTTCATAATTGTTTATAAGTCCAACCGGGTTGGTTTTACAACCGCTCTCCCAGACCTGGTTCTAGGAGTAGGAGTAGATGGTGGTTCAGGAACGTTCTGCTGTGATGATGTTGCTGCAGGATGTTCTGCTGAAGGTTGTTCTAGAACACCTTCCGGGAACTGCTCAGCTGCAGCACTGTTGCTCTGCTCCGATGAGGAGTTCCAGGGGATGAGATGACGACGGTTTCGCCTGATGGTCCCATGGGGTCCCTCCACCAGATAAGAGTGCGGTGTGGTGTGATTTCCGATGACAGCACCTGCTGCTCCTTGATCGGTGACCCACACGTCCTGTCGTGGAGTGAGTCTATTGAGATGCTTTGCACGGTGTCTCAGGTTGTAGCGTTGCGCATCCTTTGTTTTCCTCTTCCCTTCATTCAGCATAACAGCATTTCTATCCGGAAGAGCAGGACTCAACAGCGCAGGAAGAATAGGCACAGTTGTACGAAGCCGCCTTCCCATGAGCAGTTGAGCTGGGCTATACCCATTTTGGAGAGGGGTAGCCCTGTAGGCCAGTAAAGCAAGATAGGGGTCATCTGACTTCTTCAAAAGCCCCTTCACTGTCTGCACTGCACGTTCCGCTTCAGCATTGCCCTGGGGATATTTTGGGCTGCTGGTTACATGCTGGAACCCGTACAACTTTGCAAATGCTGCAAAAGCTGCTCCAGAGAATTGTGGCCCATTGTCAGTCACCAGGGTCTCACAGATTCCATGACGTGCAAAGATTGACTTAAGGTGGTGGATCACATCATTAGATCTTTTGGGAGTTATCAGGGCAATCTCCACATATCTTGACATGTAGTCCACTACTAGCAAGTAGTTCTTGCTCCCTAACATGAACAAGTCTGCTCCCAACTTCTGCCATGGTCTGTCTGGGTATGGTGTCGGCATCAGTGGCTCCCTGTGGTTCTGTCTCTCCTGACAGCATGCTCTGCAGTTGAGAACCAACTCATTCAGCTGCTGACTCAACCCTGGCCACCATACTGACTGTCGTGCCCGCTCTCTACACTTAACCACACCCTGGTGTCCTTTGTGCAGCTTAGCGAGAACATCATTTCTCATGGTTGACGGTATGACAAACCTTTCTCCCTTTAGCAGTAGACCATCCTGGACAGTAAGGAATGCCCTGTCAGTCCATTATAGCTTGAGTGCAGGTTCATTTATGCCATGAGCTGGCCAGCCTTCTGCACACAGCTGCATCACTCGAGCACACACACTGTCCCTCTGCAGCTGCTCTCTCAGCTCCTCCAGATAAGCAGTACTTGCAGGTAGGTTCTCCATCACCATATCCACGTAGATATTTGTGTCCTCGAACAGCTCTTTGTCAGCTGGTGTCCCTTTTCTTGTGACAGGCGCTCGCGACAATGTATCAGCTGTCCACAGGCACTTCCCTAGCACATGAGATATGGAGTAGGAATAGCGCATAAGACGCATTCGAAAGCGTTGTATCCGAGGGGGTAGAGCGTCCAGTGCTTGAGACCCCAGGAGACTCAGGAGAGGCTTGTGATCTGTCTCCAACTGGAAGTGTTTTCCAATGAGGAAGTTGCTGAGCCTCTCGCAACCCCAGGTCAGGCTCAAAGCCTCCTTTTCCACTTGTGCATATCTCTGCTCGGTGGGTGTGAGAGACCGCGACATGAAGGCTACTGGTCTCCACAGACGACGCGTCTGCCGTAACTTTGCACTCTCTGTTAGGATCATATACGGCTAGCACCGGTGGCGACGTCAGGGCATCCTTTAAGTCCTGGAAGGATTTAGCCTGGTCAGCGCCCCACACCCAGCAGTTCTTCTTTGAAAGGAGATCTCTGAGGGCTTTATCCCTCTCAGCTAGCTGCGGGATAAACTTGCCTAGCTGGTTTACCATTCCAAGGAAAGATCTTAGTTCACTCACTGTTTTTGGCTCAGGCATTTCCCTCACAGCCTCCGTCTTGCTCGGGTCTGGACTGATGCCTCTGGCGGAGATCACGTGGCCTAGGAAGGTCACCTCAGACTTTGACAGATCACACTTGCCAATGTTAAGTGTGATACCTGCCTTCTGAATCTTTCTTAGCACGGTATGCAGGCGAGCATCATGCTCTTCTTGCGTACGACCCCACACCAGCACATCGTCAATGTGACAAACCACGCCTTCGAGCCCTTCTGTGACCTCCGTCACCATTCTGTTCTGAAAGTGTTCAGGGGCAGACGCAATGCCAAAAGGTAGCCGTTTGAAATAATAGCGTCCAAAGGGCGTGATAAACGTTGTCAGTTTCGCTGAATCTTCTGTCAATGGGATTTGCCAAAACCCCATATTTGCATCCAGCTTACTAAATATTTTGGCTCCAGCCAGCCTCCCAAGTGTTTCCTCTACTGATGGTAGAATGAACTTTTCTCTACACACGGACTCATTGAGGTTAGTGAGGTCGACACATATTCGCACAGGATCCATCTTATTCTTTCTGGGCACTACCACGATGCCAGCACACCAGTCTGTAGGCTCCTCAATTCTGCATATCACCCCGAGGCTTTCCATGCGGGACAGCTCTTGCTTGACTTTGTCCATTAGTGGCAATGGGATCCTCCTTGGTGTCTTGAGTGAAAATGGTTTGGCACCTGGTTTGAGCTTGATCGCATATGCCTGGCGCACCTCACCTAGTCCGCTGAATAGTTTTGGATAGTTCTCCTTTAATGTCTCTATAGTGACACTGCCAAGGCGTGCAACAAGCCCTAGTTTGCAGCTCACGGACCTCCCTAGCAGGGCAGTGTGCACATAACGGACAACATACACCTCCTCCATCTCCTCTTTCCCACCAATTCTCAACAACAGCTTGGCAACGCCCACAACATCAAGTGGCCTCCTCCCCGGTCCCAGGAGCGGCTTAGGTGCTTTGTGGAGCGCAGGTGGGTTTTCTCTGAATATTTTCTGGAACACAGCATGTGGCAAAACTGTGACATCAGCACCCGTGTCAATTTTGAACGTCACGCTGCTGTCATGAATGTCAATGTTGACCATCCAAGGATCACCGTCTGTTGCAACACTGCCGAGGAAGATGGCATCCTCATCCTCTTCCACCTCAAGTACAGATTTTACGGTCTTGCACACACGTTTATAGTGACCCTTTCTCCCACAAGCATGACAGTTCACTTCATTTGCAGGGCACTCCCGTTTTGAATGTGATGGAGAGCTGCCACATTTATGACATTTTGACTGTGTCCCCTTTTCCTTGCTATTCTGAGTACTGTGCGGTTTGTGAGCACGATGAGGTTTGTTTTTAGCAGGCTTCCTGCTTCCCTTGAACACTATCAACAGACATTGCCTCACTTGCCTGGGTTCTGGTGTCTCCTCTCAGAGAAACTTGCTGCTTTTTCACCTCCTCACTCTGCCGTGCCATCCTGACTGCTTTCTCCAAAGTCAGCTCTGCATCTAGCTGCATGCGTTCAGACAGCCTCTTGTCTAACAGACCAACGACGAGTCTGTCCCGAAGTAGCTCATCATGCAGCACACCGTAATTGCAGTGTTCAGCCAGCGCATATAGTGCAGTGACAAAAGAATCTACTGTCTCACTTTCTCTCTGTTTTCGCAGGTTGAATTTGGCACGTTCATAAATTACATTCTTTTTAACCACAAAGAAGCTTTGAAAGCCGTCACGCACCGCTTCATATGAGCTGCATTGAGCATCAGTCAGAGCCAGCCCACATAAAACATCATCCGCCTCGTCTCCCATGCAATATATCAGAGTATTAACTTGATTCTCTTCAGAGCTTGCATTCAGATTACTTGCCAGGCGAAATCTGTCGAATCTCCGGATCCATTTGGCCCACTCCTGCGGCTTAGAAAAGTCGAAGGGCTCCGGCGGCTGGATGTTGAACGTAGTGCACGGACCCGCTGCCACAGCGGCTCCCGGAGCGGTTGCTATACCTCCATTTGCATCTTCGTCTCCACTCATCGTGTCCGCAAACTCCCCTCTCTTCCTCCGCGGTGTACAAACGATCCTTTTCTTTCCGGGCTTACCTCTCTACGTTAACTACAGGACTTCTGACACCATGTCGTGTTATTAAAACACTGCGTGAGTCCAACTGTAGTTTTTAACGTCATTTTTTATTGCACCAAATGTCAACTTCGCTGCTAGTCTGTCACTCTCCCGCCAGTCGCCCCCGTGACGTCATTCTTGAGCAACTTTGTAGTTCTTTTCCAAATAACTCAATTACACCACAGCGGGGGGGCTGGAGCCTATCCCAGCATCTTTGGGCGAGAAGCAGGGTACACCCTGGACAAATCGCCAGTCCATCGCAGGGCCAACACAGAGAGACAGACAACCATTCAGTCTCACAGTCATACCTAAGGACAATTTAGAATCCCCAGTTTGATGCCAATTAACCTAACTTGCATGTTTTTGGCATGTGGGAGGAAACCAAAGAAATCCCGGAGTAAACCCACGCAGACACGGGGAGAACATGCAAACTCCACACAGATCACTGTTGGTGGGGGGCTGGGATCAAACCCAGGATCCCCCGGCCAAGGGTGAGTTGCTGTGCTGCCGCAGTGCTAACCACTCCGCCACATTACGGTTTAAAATTTTAAAAAGAAATAAAAAGTATAAAATTAAAATATTCCGGTATGTTTACCCCCCGACCCCTGGGAGAAAAATATGTTGCCACCACACCAAGGTCTTTAAGCCAGAGGCAACACTGCAGTGTGAACCAAGATTAACAAAGACAAGGTGTGGAGTCAAACTGAGTATGGTCCATGCTGTCGTAGCAGAGCATGTATCATCTAATGCCATTTAATTCTATGCTTATTACATCTCAGGGACTTGTCATATACTATCAACCACTCACACCACACACCCCTGTTCCTGATAATGCCTTATTAGGTGTTTTGACCAAAGCATGTCACAGACATTCTACTAAGACTTTGGGAACTGTGTCAACATGGTGAATAAAAGGAATGTCATGGGCATTGTAAATCAATTTTCACACAGGCAACAATATATGGCATTTTCAGCATGAGCTTGACTAACAACATTCTGAAACAGGTAAGCTAAAAACAGAGATGAAGGGCCGTTTCTCACCTCAGGCAGGAGGTACTTCCTCAGCAGGTTCACCACCACCAGACCTGGAGGCAGTGGCTCATTGGGATCACTGCAAAGCTCTGTGGAACCAATACGGAAGTCCAGCTGCATCTTCTCCATCCCATTGAAGAGGAAGAGCACGTCCTTGGCCTGGTCTTCCTCACCACTCAGCAGGGGGTGCTTTCTTAAGTGAAGGTACTTCCTGCTCACCAGGTCCCTTAAGGAAGCCACCCTGTGAGGGAAAGGATCTGTCATGTCACCCAGTGCACAGACTAAAGGCAACCTAAAACTAGCAGTCACCTTCTGGTCTTTAAGGGACCTATAACCCCATTAACTAAATTTATGAGAACTTATACCCATGGTGCAGCTGCTCGGTTTACATCAGCTATTCTAACATAATACAGCAAAATAAATATTGGTTACATTTGTAATCTGGAAAATAAACATTAGTTGCAGCTCTAAACAAACCTGAAAAGGACTGAAAGTCCAAAAACTTTGATTTATAAATTAAACCATGTTCAGGTGATTAATAAATAACTAATATTGGCATGAATTCAAATTCATCCCATCAGAGAAGGAAAGATGCCTTACTTTGTCATCTGGCCGAGGTCCTCACAGGAGAAAGGAATCAGCAGCTTAAACTGGCTCAGACTGGCCCCAATGCACCAATCCAGCACCAACTTCCGCACCACTGTGCTCTTTCCTGTTCCCACAGCCCCGTACAGCAGCACGTTGAGCCCCCGACCCTCGCTCCAGCCATCAATGGGTTCAAACAGCCGTTCCACAGTCACACAGGAGCTGGAGAGGGCATGTGGTTGGAGAGGGGAGTTGAGCAGTCCTGCCCTCTCCTCCGTATTTCTTTCCACGATCAATGGATCCACATGCATGGTCTCTGGTGTGAAATAACCTCCAAACTGTTTCTCCTCCTGAGGAAGATGACTGAACCACATGAAGAGCCTCCTCTTGTGGATTTCTATGGGGTCTGCAAAGAGGCACAAGAAGAATAACTGGAACACTGACGGTGCTGTTTGGTACTTTGGTACTTTACATCTTCACTATTCTCTTTTTCTTGTCAAATTTGTCGCTTTTCACTTCCTTTTATTGTTTGCGAAGCACTGTGGTGAGTGACTGGTCATGATGCCACGTATTATCCAATCAGTACAGAGTCAATCCAAAACCCCGCCCACACTTCCGGAAGCCAGAGCATGAGGAAAAACAGTGGTGGCTAAACTTTTATAGATAAAAACTTACATATTTTGACTGAGCAACTCCATAGTCGGGGATGCACACCCTCGTAACCTCAGCAAAACACTTGTAAAATCTGAGGTCAGTGTGACGAACAATTTGAGAGATATGTGAGGAACAGGCAGACACACACACACACACACACACACACACACACACAGATTTCTTGCATTTATAGATAGATAACAATATAAACCACACTAACTAAGCATAAGCTAAGTCCCAAGTAGCACTGTTAGTCCTGAAGGTAACACCTTGGCTGGGCTCTCCGCTTATCTACATGTTTGCAGACAGACAGCTAGGCTGGCCAATAATATTTTTTTTAGATTTAGAATCCTTTATTAGTCCCACAATGGGGAAATTACAGGGCATCCACATGTAGAGCAGCGGGCAGGAATCAAGGCTGGGATTACATTTTCATGACGTTCCATAACAACCCCAGAAGAGCTAAAATGGCTCATCAGAGACATAAACTATATAAATGCTGTGAGGTTTTTTTAAGAGGAGTGAGTGTTTTGATGTTTATTCAATTATCATGTGATCAATAGATGCATTTTAGAAGGTTAAAATCTACAAAAACACAATTTTTCAGTGAATGGAATCTTTAAGTTAGCCACACACCACATGATAACCTATCCAATTTTTGGCCCAATTCTCTCTTTCTGACAATCATAGTTAAAAGTCATCTGGGTTGTCCTCTTGATTATTGTTTCAGATTGTCCTGGGGTGAGCGAGGTGTAACTGGTGATCTAATCTGTTTTGAAGGACTCTGGAGTAGGGCTGGGTGATACGGCTTTTAACATATATCGCGATACAGTACATTTAGTGTTTTATCGCAATATACGATATACAGACGTGGACAAAATTGTTGGTACCCCTCTGTTAATGAAAGAAAAACCCACAATGGTCACAGAAATAACCTGAATCTGACAAAAGTGGTAATAAATAAAAAATCTATGAAAATTAACCAATGAAAATCAGACAATGCTTTTGAATTGTGGTTCAACAGAATTATTTTAAAAAACAAACTCATGAAACAGGCCTGGACAAAAATGATGGTACCCCTAGAAAAGATTGAAAATAATGTGACCATAGGGACATGTTCAACCAAGATGTTTCCTCTAATTAACATCACAGGTGTCTACAAACTTGTATTCAGTCAGTCGGCCTATTTAAAGGGTGAAAAGTAGTCACTGTGCTGTTTGGTGACATGGTGTCTACCACACTAAACATGGACCAGAGGAAGCAAAGGAGAGAGTTGTCTCAGGAGATTAGAAAGAAAATTATAGACAAGCATGTTAAAGGTAAAGGCTATAAGACCATTTCCAAGCAGCTTGATGTTCCTGTGACTAAAGTTGCACATATTATTCAGAAATTTAAGATCCATGGGACTGTAGCCAACCTCCCTGGACGTGGCCGCAGGAGGAGATGGATAATACAAATGGTAACAAAAGAACCCAGAACAACCTCTAAACACATTCAAGGTGAACTCCAAGGTCAAGTTACATCAGTGTCAGATCGCACCATCCGTCGTTGTTTGAGCCAAAGTGGACTTCATGGGAGATGACCAAGGAGGACACCACTGTTGAAAACAAATCATAAAAAAGCCAGACTGGAATTTGCCAAACTGCATGTTGACAAGGCACAAAGCTTCTGGGAGAATGCCCAATGGACAGACGAGACAAAACTGGAACTTTTTGGCAAGGCACATCAGCTCTATGTTCACAGATGCAAAAATGAAGCATACCAAGAAAAGAACACTGTCCCTACTGTGAAACATGGAGGAGGTTCTGTTATGTTCTGGGGCTGCTTTGCTGCATCTGGCACAGGGTGTCTTGAATCTGTGCAGGGTACATTGAAATCTCAAGACTATCAAGGTATTCTAGAGAGAAATGTGCTGCCCAGTGTCAGACAGCTTGGTCTCAGTCACAGGTCATGGGTCTTGCAACAGGATAATGACCCAAAACACACAGCTAAAAACACCCAAGAATGGCTAAGCGAAACACTGGACTATTCTAAAGTGGCCTTCTATGAGCCCTGATCTAAATCCTATTGAACATCTGTGGAAGGAGCTGAAACATGCCTTCTGGAGAAGGCACCCTTCAAACCTGAGACAACTGTAGCACTTTGCTCATGAGGACTGGGCCAAAATACCTGCTGAGAGGTGCAGAAGTCTCATTGACAGTTACAAAAATCGTTTGATTGCAGTGATTGCCTCAAAAGGTTGTGCAACAAAATATTAAGTTAAGGGTACCATCATTTTTGTCCAGGCCTGTTTCATGAGTTTGTTTTTTAAAATAATTCTGTTGAACCACAATTCAAAAGCATTGTCTGATTTTCATTGGTTAATTTTCAAAGAATTTTTATTTATTACCACTTTTGTCAGATTCAAGTTATTTCTGTGACCATTGTGGGTTTTTCTTTCATTAACAGAGGGGTACCAACAATTTTGTCAACGTCTGTATATCATGATTACTACTTCCGGCGCCACACGAGTAGGCTGCCTTTTTGCAACAGCGGATCAATTTCTTCCTATTTCTATTTACTATCTGGCTCTCTTGCTAATCTTTCTGATCCAGCAACACCTTATCCATCACAGACACGTAGATCACCCAAATGTCTCATGAGCCAGCGGACGGAGCCACTGTTTATTGCAGGAGGCAGTACAATAGAGACCAGCTGTTAGCACTTAACTGGCCCACGATGCTAACGCAAAAACTCAACATACCGGGAGAAATAAGACGGAAACGGCGTGGATGTCGAGCTGGAGTAAGACGGCGGGCAAGGAATATAAGGTACAGACCCGTCCTCCCATCCGTTATTATGGGGAATGTACGATCGCTACTCAATAAGACTGACGAGCTAGAGGCTATCTCTCGCTACGAGAGCGTCTTCAGAGAGATTAGCTTGATGTTGTTTACTGAGACGTGGCTAACAGAACTAGCAACAGATGCTAACATCAAACTGGAGGGTTTCCACGCAATACGGGCAGACCGGACACCAGATAGTGAAAAGGCAAGGGGCGGAGGAGTGATAATGTATGTCAATAACAGCTGGTGCAGACCGGGACATATCACGGTTAAACAACAACACTGCAACAAAGACATTGAGTTGCTAGCTGTTAGCATGCGGCCTACCTATCTCCCGAGGGAATACTCGCACGTGATCTGCATTGTTATTTATGCAAATCCGAACGCGAACGCGGGGACAGCGCGTGACGCCATTCACTTAGTAACTGGCAGGCTGCTGACAGAACACCCAGATGCTCTCCTACTCATCTCAGGTGATTTCAACCATATTTCACTGTCCCCCATTCTGCCCACGTTCACCCAGTATGTCACATGCCACACTAGAGACAATTAAACACTGGACTTATTCTATGCAAACACTAAGGAGGCGTATACCTCATCACCACTCCCCCCACTCGGGAGATTGGATCACAACTTTTTTTTTTTTTTTTTGTTACTTATTTGTACCCGTAGGTAGATTTGGTTTGCAGTCTGGTGACAAGCCACCGGCTGCTGGTCGCTGCGTGCGCGAGCGCCCTAAACCTACATGTTTTTGGTAAGCGGGAGGAAACCGGAGAAATCCCGGAGTAAACCCGCGCAACACGGGGAGAACATGCAAACTCCACACAGCTCACTGTTGGTCGGGGGCTGGGATCGAACCCACGATCTCATGATCCCCGCGATCCCCCGGCCGAGGGTAAAACTGTGCTGCCACAGTGCTAAACCACTGCGCCACCGTGCAGCCCCAACTTGGTTCATCTCCTGCCAGTGTACAAACCCCTAGTACACAGACAACCTCCGGTCATGCGCACAGTGAAGTTATAGGAGGCAATGGATGCTCTAAAGGACTGTTTTGAAACCATTGCCTGGGAGCAGCTCTGCGATCCACATGGTGAGGACATTGATGACCTCACTCACCATCACGGACTACATCAGCTTCTGTGTGGACAACACCGTACCCACCAAGACCATACGGTGTTGCTCGAACAACAAACCCTGGATCAACCCTGAGATAAAAACACTTCTGAGAGAGAAGAAGAGGATCTTCAGGTCGGGGAACAGGGAGATGCTGAAGTCCGCACAGAGGAAGCTCAGGAGGAAGATCAGAGAAGGCAAGGACAGCTTCAGGAAGAAGATTGAGGACAAGCTGCAACAGAGCGACATCAGCGGGGTCTGGAGAAACTTTAAAACCATCTCTGGGCTCCAGAATACCTCCTCCCAGGTCATGGGGGGCAGGGAGTGGGCGAACAATCTGAACCTGTTTTTTTTAATAGGTTTGACCAACCGCCCTCCCCCCCGACTGCACAACAACCACTGCTGCCTCTAAAGCACAGGTGTCAAACTCAATCCATGGAGGGCCAAGACCCTGCAGGTTTTACCTCCACCCAGTGTCTTCAACAGGTGATTTCTCTGAATTTCCTCCTACTGATTACTGATCAGTGAAAACACCTGCTGAAGAGACTGGGTGGAAGTAAAACCTGCAGGGTCTTGGCCCTCCATGGAATGAGTTTGACACCCCTGCTCTAAAGTCATCGAGACCTGCTGTCCACACCCCACTCCACCAACACACCCCCACTCCCAGCACACAGCCCCCCAACCTGACCCTCACTAAGACCCAGGTGAGGACAGAGCTGAGGAAGATCAAGGCGAGGAAGGCCTTGGGACCGGACGGCATCAGCGCAAAGCTCCTCAAGTCCTGCGCAGACCAGCTGTGTGGGATTGTGGCGCACATCTTCAAGCTGAGCCTGAAGCTGGGGAGGGTACCACAGTTGTGGAAAACATCTTGTGTGGTACCTGTACCAAAGACTTCCCACCCCAAAGATCTGAACAGCTACAGACCAGCGGCCCTGACGTCTCACATGATGAAGACCCTGGAGAGACTGCTCCTTGCTCACCTCCACCCCCTGGTGGGACCAGTGATGGATCCACTCCAGTTCACCTACCAGCATGGAATTGGGGTGGAGGATGCAGTGATCTTCCTCCTTCACCGTTCCCTGTTCCACCTGGAGAAGCCCGGAAACGCGGTGAGGATCATGTTCTTTGACTTCTCCAGTGCTTTCAACACCATCCAACCGATGATCCTGAAGGACAAGCTGCTGTGCGCAGGGGTGGACCAGCACCTGTCATCATGGATCCTGGACTACCTCACTAACTGGCCACAGTTTGTGAGAACCCGGGATTGTGTGTCCGACACGATCATCGGTAGCACGGGGGCCCCCCAGGGAACGGTTTTGTCTCCCTTTCTGTTCACCCTTTATACTGCGGACTTCTCACACAACACAACACACTGCCATCTACAGAAGTTCTCTGATGACTCTGCGATCGTTGGCCTCATCTCCAACGGAGATGAAGCTGAGTACAGAGGACTTATCCAGGACTTCGTGGACTGGTGCCATCGAAACTACCTCCAGATCAACGCGAGGAAAACTAAGGAGCTGGTGGTGGATTGCCGCAGGCAAGGACAACCCCTCACAGCACCAGTAAACATACAGGGAACAGACATTGAGATGGTGACATCCTACAAGTACCTGGGTGTTCATCTGAACAATAAACTAGACTGGTCACATAATACCAACGCACTCTACAAGAAGGGACAGCGCAGGCTGTTCCTACTGAGGAGGCTCAGGTCTTTTGGTGTACAAGGGGCGCTGCTGAAGACATTCTACGGCACGGTGGTGGCATCAGCCATCACTTTTGGAGTGGTCTGCTGGGGCAGTGGCATTACAGCAGCAGATAGGAAGAGACTGAACAAACTAATCAAGAAAGCTAGCTCTGTTCTGGGGCAACGCCTTGACCCAGTGGAGGAGATGAGAGAGAAGGATGGTGGCTAAGCTGTCATCTCTGCTGGAGTCCGAGTCCCACCCTATGCAGGACATACTGAACACACTGAGGAGCTCATTTAGCAGTAGACTACATCATCCTTGGTGCGCGACCGAGAGGTTTCGCAGGTCCTTCCTACCTATGGCTGTCAGACTGTATAACCTAAGCAGGGCTGCTCGCAGAGATGGCAAAAAAACGTGACAACCTAATAGTATTGAATGCAAAAGATGCAACAGACTTACACAAATGGTCCCCTCCAGTATACAACTAGGACAATATCAGTCGCTACGGAGGGTGACAATATGTATGGGTACATATTCATACCATGTAGGGTAATTAAATGGATGGTTATGCTGTTTATTCCATCTAGCTACAATGCTCTGCACTGTGTACAGTATATATATTTATATATTTATGTGTACATATGTATATTCACTGCTCTTATTTTCTTATCTTCTTAATTATTGCTCTGAGTGTTGCTATCCCTGTGCTGTTGCAATCCTGGAATTTTCCCATTGTGGGACTAATAAAGGCTTATCTTATGATATCTTGAGATTTCCTCCGAACCACTGTATAAATGTAAATGTAAAATCTTTGCATAAAATGACACCGGCATGATAATAGAAACAGACCCATGTATTGCATTTTTTTTTTTTAAATTGCATACTGGGGGTGGGGTGGGGGTGTAAAAATCAAGTTAAATTTATCTAACTTTATTGAAAAAGTCAGACAACCCCACTCACAAATTTGCAACAAATCACAATAAATAATGGTAGGCCTTCCTTTTATGGCCTGTAATAAAACCATTAAAACAAAACAAAAAAAGGACTCAGCACAATAAAAAGTGCATTAAGCAAGAATTCTAGAGAAAGATATTTTAAAATCATATAAATTAAAGTCCACTTTTTCTGTTTGGTCATGTTTTTAACAATAAGGCCATGTCTTTAGCAGTATAATTTGTGACCGCAGATGTGATCTTTTTCCATTTTGCCCTTTTGTTGTATGGGATAAATTTTCCAAATGAAGAAAGCATGTAGCCATTTTCTTAGGGCTGGTTTCTTTAATTTAGTTTTTATTTATTTATTTTTGTAGGGGCTACCTGGAATGTTGAGAGCGGATTTGAATGCATTCTTCATATTAAAGTGGCTGACATCTCAAGTTGTGAAACAAATTAGTGGTAGTTAAACATAATTTGCACAAAACTGTATTGTGTTCAATTTTTATCTTCTGATATCTGAAACACTGCCAGTGAATGAAGCTGGGGCTTTTTCCTCCTTTCGTTCAAGTCTGCTGCACTGACTGCAGCCGGTGTGTGTGTGTGTGTGTCATTTCATTTTTTCCCCTTTTCCTCACATTCTGCCAGTGTTGCCAGATGTGCACAAAAAACAAGTGTCTCTGCTAAACAAAAACAGGCTCAATATAAAGTTTCTAAAGAAAAAAATTGTAGGAAAAAAACAGACCTGGCAACGAACCTGAAATGAAACATGCTGGGGAGGCGAAGCACCTGAGTGCAGCTATGAGAGAGGAGAGAAAAGCTGCAGTGAGAATGCTCGAGCTCAGGGATAAACACACTGTATGTATCGTGCATAGCAGCATGTATCGATATAATGAATATATTCGTTGTATTGCCCAGCCCTAACCTGGAGTTACTCCAATCACAAATTTAAATATTCAACATTTTGAATATTTACAATCTGATATCCTGTTATGTGAAGAGAGCCCAGAGAACATAAGCACGTGGTCTGTGGATGGCCAAGTGAACTAAATGATAATCAGTCAGAAAGCAAGCTGATGGAAGTGCTGTCCGTCAGGTTTGTTTAAAGTCACATTTAACCACAATAGATTTAGGATAATCCCCAGACCAGAATTGCCATTTCCACATATTTGCCATGACAGTGGGCTTGGTTTTTGAGGCTTAAAAAATGTTTAAATAAAAATGACTCAAAAATACATACTATAGAGACTGGAGTTGATGCATAAGAAAAACTGACATCATGTAGACTTGTTTTCATGGATAGAGTTAAGTTTGTTGGGCAAAATCTGCCAACGGTGGTTGGGACTGTGGTTCTTTTTGAATCCGTTTGTGTCATGTACCATCTTGCTCACGCTGCCGCACTCTACATACTATAAGAACAAAACTGTTAAAGCTGTAATTTTTTTGAGTGTTATGAGTAGGAGCAATTTTAAGTATCTTTTGGTATGCGCCAGGCCTAAGGTTTCCTTCTCTGTTGTGGCTGCTTTATGCAGCTACTTCTGCTGTAGGCATTTTTTAGAAACTGGTGTTCAGAATAATAGCAGTGTTTTAAAAAAGTGAATGAAGCTCAAAATTTGTACAATAGTTTTTATGTCCATACATGCAAAACCACTGGGAACACTGCACACTCTATTTCAAATCAAAAAATGAAGACAATTTATTACATTTGTGTTGTTATCATTTACAGAAAGTGAAGAAAAGGATAGATTAGGCTGCTCAAAAAAAATCAGCAGTGTCTACATTCTTCTTTACAAACTCAAACATTCACTGTATAAACAAACTGTTTCAAGATTTTCATTAGAATCACTGAAGCAGTATTTAGTTGAATAACAACCATTTCTGAGAACTGCTGCACATCTGTGCTGCATGGAGTCAACCAACTGGCACCAGTGAACAGGTATTCCAGCCCAGGATGACTAGACTACATTCCACAGTTTTTCTGCATTTCTTGGTTTTGCCTCAGAAACAGCATTTTTGATGTCACCCCACAAGTTTTGTATTGGATTAAGGTCTGGGGATTGGGCTGGCCACTCCATAACATTAATTTTGTTGGTCTTGAATCAAGATGTTGCTCGTTTACTGGTATGTTTGAGGTCATTGTCTGGTTGAAACATCCATTTTCCTCTTCGGCATAAGGCGAACTGACCTCTTCAAGTATTTTGATGAATTCAAACTGATCCATGATCTCTGGTACGCAGTAAATAGGCTCTACACTATAGTATGAGAAACATCCTCATATCATGATGCTGGCACCACCATGCTTCACTGTCTTCACAGTGTACTGTGGTTTGAATTCAGTATTTAGGGGTCATCTGACAAACTGTCAGCAGCCCCAAACCCCAAAAGAGCAATCTTGCCTTTATCAGTCCACAAAATGTTGTGCTATTTCTCTTTAGGTCAGTCATTGTGTTCTTTGGCAAACTGTAACCTCTTCAGCATGTCTTTTTTTCTACAGTGGGACTTTGCGGGGGCTTCTTGTTGATAGCTTGGCTTCATATAGGCATCTTCTAATAATAACAGTACACACAGATAACTTTAGTCCTTTTTCATATTCTTGGAGCTAATCCTTGCTGAGACTTTGCCATTCTTCCATCTATTCTTCCATCTCTTCACAAATGGTAGTTTACCATTTTCAAAGAGAAATATAAATGTCAAAGAGAAATATAAATGTCAACTGGTTGATTTGAATACTTCACTTGAATGTTTAGCTGTTAATGTATGTCTCTCTCCGGTAATGAATTTCAACATTGCAGTAGTGTACAACCCACCATCACACAACTCTTCCTTTTATAATGAATTAAGTGATCTGGTTAAACAACTTGAGAAGAACAGAGAAACAATAATTCATGGTGACTTTAATATCAACTGGTCTGATAAAAAAGACAAACAAAAACTGAAAAGCCTCATGACTAAATTTAATTACCAGCAAATCATCAAAGGACCCACCAGGATAACCAAACAATCCAGAACACTTATTGACATGGTATTTACTAATAAACCAGAACGAATAACCAGAACCTATAATCTTGTAACTGGTCTCTCAGATCATAACATGGTTCTTGCTGTCAGGAAACTTACTAAAAAGCGACTACAGTATTTTGGGGGAGTCGATATTGACAAATCAAATTTTATTATCCCCAAATCAAAAAATGAGGAGTTTGAACATTACTTAGAGAATCAAAATTGGGAGCAGCTCATGGCAACATGTGAAGTAGATGATTGTTGTAATTTTATAACTGCAACAATCACAAAGTCTATAGAAAAATTTTCAAAGCAAATTAAAAGTAGACAACAGAAGATTAGCCTACCATGGTTAAATAATGAAATAAGAAAACTTATGAAGAGGCGAGACTATGCACTGAAAACATCACTAACCTCCAAACTACAAAATGATCACCTTGTGTACAAAAGTTTAAGAAATAAAGTGGTACATGAGCTGCGAAAATCAAAAATATCTTATTACAATAAACTGATAGATCATGCAAAGGGTAACAACAGTTCCCTGTGGAGGCATTTAAATAACTTAACTAATAAAAAAAACGATCAGAAGGGGGTAAAGGAACTTAGAATCAATGGCAAGACCGTCAGTGACAAGGCTACTTTGGCAAATGAATTTAATTCACACTTTGTGGGCTCTGTGGAAGACTTAACAAAAATTTTTGTGCTGCCAAATGTGCTCAACAACACAAATTCCATACTTCCAACAGATACTTTTCACATCGATGAGGTAAATGAGAAGTTAATTGCTGGTATTGTTAAAACACTGTCAAACTCAAAAACTAATGATATCTACAATATGAGCACCTCCTTTCTCAAAATGCACAGCAAAATATTAATCAAACCACTGACTCATCTCATTAATCTCTCCATTAGGTCTAGTACATTTCCATCTGGCTGGAAAAAAGCTGTCGTCATACCAGTTCATAAATCAGGCAGTAAAGACGATATATGCAATTACCGCCCAATCTCTATCTTACCAGTCCTATCTAAGGTTCTTGAAAAAGTTGTAGCTACACAGCTGATAGACTACTTACAAGACAGTCAACTTCTTCATCCACATCAATTTGGTTTTAGACCAGGATACTCAACAGAAACAGCAAATTGTTGCCTTATTGAAAACGTCAAACAGTCCTTGGACAGGGGTAATGTGGTAGGAGCTGTTTTTCTAGATCTCAAAAAGGCTTTCGATACTGTAAACCACAGTTTGCTTTTATCCAAAATGGTATCTTTTAACTTCTCCCCAAATACATTAGAATGGTTTGCATCTTATCTCCAGAATAGAGAACAGTGTGTAAAAGTTCACCAGGATAAATCCTCATTTTTAAACAACCGCATGGGTATCCCACAAGGGTCCATTCTTGGTCCTTTACTTTTCAGCATTTTTATTAATGACTTGCCGTTACACTGCTCAGCTGCAACATGCCAACTTTATGCAGATGATGCAGTTATTTACACAGCTGCCAAGACTCCAGCACAGGCTGCAGATGTACTGTCTACAAGTATGGTTGATGTCCAAGAGTGGCTCCTCAAGAACCATCTATTGCTGAACCTTCAGAAAACAGTCTCAATGTGCTTTTCAATCAAAAAATGTAACCTGCAACATTTTAAAGTTAATATACATGATCATGACATCAGTTTAGCTACAGAATTCAAATACCTTGGCATTGTACTAGATCCTCAACTCAAATTTAATCTTCATATAAAGAAAATTTCAAAAACAGTAAAAAAAAATCTGAACTGCTTTAAATTAATTAGATATTACATACCTTACGAAGCAGCTGCACTGTATATGCATTCTATGGTTTTTTCTCATATATCATACTGTTTGACAGTCTGGGCTCAAGCAGCCCCTTCCACAATAAGACATATAGGTTCATTATATAATCAAACCCTAAAAATCTTGGACAAAAAGCCCATTAGGTGGCATCACTGTAATGTTTTAAAAAAATACAACCTATTGAGTTTTGAGAGCTTCATTGACCTCTGTCTTCTGAAATTAACGTTCAAATGTTTCCATAAATCAGCACCCGAGCCACTTGCTGGTTTCGTCCAAAGACAGGACAGCAGCAGAGCCACCAGGAGTTCTGTTAACAATAACTGTAAAATATTCCACCGCAGAACCACATTTGGACAAACAGCTTTCTCTATAAAGGGCAGTCACATCTGGAACACAATGCCAAATGAAATTAAAATAATAACGGACTTTAAAACATTCACTAAAAATGTTAAAAACTGGCTGAAAAATAAACAAGAATGTACTCATGTATGAATTATTTGTCTGCAAAGTGAGAGTGAATGAAGGGAAGGAATAAATGTGTTTGTTTATAGTGAGTGACGGAGGGAGGGAGGCCTGAAATAGGCAAATGTGAGTTATGTTATATGTGTTAAATGTGAGTCAGGCTGTTATATTTGTGTATTTATAATATTTTATAATATATGTGTATTTATAATATTTATGTTAAATGTGAGTCAGGCTGTTATATTTGTGTATTTATAATATTTATAATATTTATAATTGTGTATTTATAATTTTTCTGCATTGATGTATGTGGTTATTGTGTATATTTTTTATCTTGATTCTTTTTTCTAAAGCCCATCCAGGGACAAGAGTTGCAAATTAGCTAATAGCTATACACTCTATGTGCAACACATCAGATTGATTGTCTTTGATTAATTGTCTATGTTTATTGCACTGTCCCTGTCAAATAAACTAATCTACTACTACTACCTCAGTCACACAGAATCAGCAGCATGCATAAGTGTTGGTTTTCTCTTATTCTACGACACCTACCAGTAAATTATTTGCCATGTAGAAATATAATTTCTACCAAAAACAGTGATTGATCAGGTCAATGATGTCTAACTGCTATTATTCTGAACACAACAGTATGATGTCATGATTGACAGAGCTGAACAAGTTAGGCACCTGTTTCTGAAGGAGTGGAGCAAAACTTTCTGCAGTGAAAGTCGGTGACTGGAAAGACAGCAACCTCCACCCTCCTCTTCCACCTGCATTTTGGGAGCAGATGACTCAGCCGTCTGATGAACAGAACACAGGTCAGGTCAGATGGTATGATTTACACTCTCATGCACAGTGAGCAGCTGAAAAGGTTATCATAATCCTACAGTCAACAACTCCATTTAAACCTAGTTCTACCACTTGTTGCCCATCAACATGCTGAAAAGAATCAAGTTGGAGCAGGTATGCTAAAATACCTCTGAGGCACTGACATTTATGCTGCCAGGTTCTTATAATTACCGCTCTTAAATGAACAAAGGTGTGCTCTGAAAAACTCAAAAGAACTCTGCTGAGTCTTTATCAACAATATATAGCATAAAGTTGGAAAACTGATTCATCTAATAGAAAATTAGGATGCAATCTACTGATATGCACACTCATAACACAGGGTTACAAAAATAATTTTTTTGTAAGTTGTCTGTGTTTTTGCAACTGATTTAAGACAATTTTGCACTACTGAATCAGAAAATGGCATCCGTTTCGATCAGGTGCTAAGTAAAAACCTGTACTTAGTACTGTGCATGTACTTACCTTTATATAAAGGTAAGTACATGTAAATTGAATGTTACGTCATCATTGTTCAACATTCAGAGAATTTCAAGACATAAAAAAGAATTTTGCGTCATATAAAGCGAAAATACCTGTACATGTAAACAAAAACGTATAAAACAACATGTGGCCATAATTCAAAAAGTTGACCTGATTGAGCAAAACCAATGTTATTTTTGGATTCAGCACATCAAAACTGTCCTAAATCAGCTAAAAAAAACTAAAAAAAACTTAGACAATAAATTTGGTGTTGACCAGTGTAATTAATGCAGCCCATACACATGTCAGTACTCCCGTCAAACACATTTTCCTGGCTTCTGATATGGGAGCAATTCAACAGTTTAAAACAACAGTTATTATGCTGTCTAAAGTAGAGACCCTGTAACATTAAAGAGATCTCCAACTTTTCTATAATCGCCTAAGTGGGATGGAAATATGAAGAACTCCTTTTTAAAAGGAAGAAACCTCCAGCACAACCAGTCTCAATGCTCTGGATCTGCCAAGACTTGTTGGGGAAGATGGTTAAAAAAAAAAAAGATGACCAAACATGCAAACATGAGGCAGAACAGTGTGTGAGGGAGTAGATGAAAGTTAACAGCATGCAACACAGTGGATAAATGTAAATACAGTTTAAAAAAGTGAATGGAAGAGAATCCCAGCCAGAACTATTCAGTTCAGTTTAACCCTCAGTCTGGAACAACCGTAGGGGTACTAGACTGAGTGCTGCAAATAGTCCTCCATTTGGTTCTGTCTCGGGCTACCCGAAGAAAGGTGGGGACATTCTTCTCTGACCACTGTTTGACATTGTCCAGCCAGGATTTCCTCTGTCGTTCACGCTGTCTTTGCCCCTCAACAGTGTCCTGAAGAACTGTTTTTGCCAGGCTGCTGCTTAAAACCAACAGAAGCTGCTAAGAAAAATCAGGCCCACTTAATGACTATGTCCATAGGCTAGTTAGGAGGTATGAAACTGCAGAAACAATACTGGACCTACTGTACATCAGATAGGCTGCTATGACAAATTCAAGCAAGGACATGAGAGTACTACAGATGTCCTGTTGTGTCTTGCAACCTGTGACAGTTAATCTTGCTGTGAGAATACACTTGTGCTGCCACTAGGGTATTGTGAACATCAATGTTAAGGTGGTAACATCACAACCTTACACTGAAGCAAGTTTCATCCATTCCCTTTCCTGACCTTTTATCCAGCTCTCTGTTGGGGGTAGTTGGACCTTTATTGGTTGAACGGTGACAAAGATTCAAACATTTCTATTTGTCAACACTTCTATATGTACAGGACATACAGTAGAATTCAAATGCCATTTCTCTCTCTGTTAGTGGTGTGCGCAATATGTAAGACAAGAAGGAATAAGGACAGAAAACAACAACAATCTATGTACAGTAATGCTAACCATAGTGCAAATAACAGTAAAAACACAGCAATCCTATGCACAGTAAACTGTAATACCGGTAAATTGCGAGTTCAACGTGGTAATGGGGGTGCAGACAGTGACAGATTGGTCTGTGCATGATCAATATTGCAATGACAGCAGCAGGTATGGCATCTGTGCAAATGGTTGCAGTAAGGTGCAAGACATACAGGAGCAGATGTGGTACTGCTGGTGTGCCAAGTCATTCTGTGCAAACAGCTGAGGTAGTTATTGTGTGGGTGAGTGTGTTACAGTCCAGGGGCAGGGGGCAGAGGGTGGGGAGGAAGTGGGCAGAGTTCAGGGTCCTGATGGCCTGGTGAACAAACTGTTTAGCAATCTTGTAGAGTGGCCCGTAGGCTCTGGTACTTTGTCCCTGAGGGCAGGGGGCTGAAGAGGGAAGGTGAGGAGTAGGAGGTGTCGCCTGTGATGATGATGACTCTGCGAGTGAGGCAGATGTCCGAGAGGGAGGGCAGAGGGGCACCGATGATCTTGCTGGCTGCTTTCACTGTGCGTTGTAGAGTCTTCCGGCAGGAGGCGGTGCAGCTTCCGTACCACACAGTGATGCAGCTGGTGAGGATGCTCTCGATGGTGCCCCGGTAGAATGAGCACATAATGGGGGGGTGGGACTTGTGCTCTCCTCAGTTTCCAGAGGAAAGACAGGTGAGTTTGAGCCTTCTTGGCCAGTGATGCAGTGTTGTTAGACGAGGAGAGGTCCTTGGAGATGTGCATCCCCAGGAACTTGGTGCTGCTCACCCTCTCCACAGTTGCTCCATTGATGATCAGAGGGGGACGCTGTGTGTGTCCTCTCCTTAAGTTGACCACAATCTCCTTGGTTTTTCCCAAGTTCAGGAAGAGATTACTGTCTTTACACCACTGTACCAGTTGGCTCACCTCATTTCTGTAGATGGCCTCTTCATTGTTGGTGATGAGGGCTACCACCGTTGTGTCGTCCACAAACTTGATAATGTGGTTGGTGCTGTAGGCTGGTACGCAGTCATGGGTCAGCAGGGTGAAGAGCAGTGGGCTGAGCACGCACCCTTGTGGAACCCCTGTGCTCAGTGTGATGTCTTGGAGGTGTTGCTGCCGACCCGCACGTTCTGTGGCCTCCCTGTGAGAGAGTCCAGCACTTGGTTACAGAGAGAGGTTTTGACTCCCAAGTGTCTGAGTTTTTGTATTAAGTGCGGGGGGATGATTGTGTTGAATGCTGAGCTGAAGTCCAAGAACAGAATCAGAATCAGAATGAACTTTATTGCCAAGCATGTTTTTACACATACGAGGAATTTTACTTGACATTAAGGTGCGCTCATGTTAAACGCTCCCTAATGACGCGGCAGCCGACAGGTGCCTCATACAGTGGGGGTAAAGAGGGGGAGGGGGTGACACATTGGGCAGAGAGAAAAAAGCATAGTTATCAAAATAGAGCTCAAGTGAGCAAGATTATGATCACATAGAAAAAAACCTCTAATTGCACACTAAGCAGACAAGTTACAATTCCACACATTAACAGAGCAAGCTGAGAGAGATCAGTGTGTGTGTGTGTCAGTCATGTGATATTCATGGATGCAATGTGAATGCAGTGTGAAATGTCAGTTACTGGTGAACAACAAAATTCCTCTCCTAAGCAACGACTACATGTTATGTCCATGGTATCCTAAACATAGATAACATGTCCACAGAGTTCATCTCTTCAGTGCATGTCAGATGGTAAAATTCCATGCTAGTCACATGATGACGCTGTCCATAGAGAGTTCAGATTGCTGCACATCAGAATGTTTGGGT
The DNA here is from genome assembly GCA_020510985.1 of Pholidichthys leucotaenia. Taxonomy (NCBI): domain Eukaryota; kingdom Metazoa; phylum Chordata; class Actinopteri; order Cichliformes; family Pholidichthyidae; genus Pholidichthys; species Pholidichthys leucotaenia. Next base: position 98,399,371 of record CM035847.1, read on the forward strand.
TAGAGAAAAGCCAAAACTCCCTTCTGCCTTATCTTTTCTCCTGGAGGAATGAGTTCTCCCAAGGACGCCGAATCAAGGCCTGATAAGCACAGTTCACTTAGAGCATAGAATTTTCACCTCTCATGCGATTCTGTGCAGCAATTTACATTTACATTCCCAGACTTTAAAATCATTCCCTGGAGAGCACCCAGCGACTCCGAGATGTTTCCCACCTTCCGATTCAGTTCGCCATTAGCCGCTATCAGTGCCCTCCCCAACTGGTCGAATTGTTGAAGGAGCTTCGCCGGGTCCGCATTTTGACCAGCTCTTTCCAACTTCTTTAATTTCCGATACACCAGGAAAACTCCAAAGCCAAACAGCAGAAATCCTGTGATCATGAAGCCAAACAGGTAGATGTCTTCCACATCTTCAATCGAAAGATCACACAGACACATGAGTTTCCAATTGTCCCATGAGTCTCTCACATAACCCGCAGCCGAAGTGCCTGCAGGACACTTGGGCTCCCCCGGGCCCGATTTTCTGTTTGAAAAAGTGGTGTCAATTGCATTTAAAGCCCAGCTCACCAATTCCATAATTTTCCGTTTGGATCGAGATACAAGCATTCGCTTGTAGGAGTTCTTTGAGCCCAGGTAGGTGAGGGCTGGGTGGAGAGCAGCAGAGATGGCATCTTCTGTGGATCTGTTTGACCTGTATGCAAACCGAGATGGGTCGTGGGACGGAGGCAGGGTGGACTTGATGTTCTGCATGGCAAGCTGCTCGAAGCATTTCATTATGGTGGAGGTCAGTGCTACTGGCCGGTAATTGTTGTAGCTGGATGGGACGGGCTTCTTGGGACTGGTATTATGGTGGCAGTTTTGAAACACATGGGGGCAACAGCTCGACTCAGGGAGATGTTGAAGATGTCAGCCAGGACATTCATGAGCTCGTCCGCACAGTCCTTCAGAACACGACCTGGTATGTTGTCTGGTTCAGCTGCCTTGTGTGTGATCCTGGAGAGGGTCCTCTTCACAATAGCTGGATCCAGACTTATAGCCTGCTTGTCTGGGGGAGGAGTGGTCTTCTGTGCTGATGTGCCGTTTTGTGCGTCAAAGCGGCCAAAGAAGTTATTTAAGCTGTTCAGCAGTGTGATGTCACTCGCACAGGTCTGAGGTGGAGGTTTGTAGTTGGTGAGGGTCTGTATGCCACGCCAGAGAGAACATGCATCTCTGTTGTTGCTCTGTTGTTTCCTCTCCACTGTCGCCAAGTGCTTGCTCACAGGGGATCGCCTGATTGCTGGGGTCTTTCTGCAACTGTGGGGGTCCCCCCTACAGTTGATAGTGCTATGAGATGACTGTTGTTGTGAAATGGCGCTATATAAATAAAGTTGAATTGAATTGAATTGAAGTGTCTGGATATTTTCTTGCTGTACTGTCATTTTGCTTCCTTCATGCCACGGGACATGTTGGCCCTAGCTCTTTTTAGTCCTGCGACGACTCTGGCCCTGAAGGCTGCGTCCCGAGCCCTCAGGAGCCTGTGAACCTCTGCTGTCATTCATGGCTTCTGAATAGCACGAACAGTGACGGTTTTGCAGTGAGTGACATCATCAATGCATTTAGCAATGTATGCTACAACAACCTCATTGTACTCCTCTGTTTATGTACATTGTGAGTGGCTGCATGCTTGAAAGTGTCCCAGTCTGTAGTCCTAAAGCAGTCTTTCAGAGCATTGGAGGCCCCCTCTGGCCACACACGTACCTGCTTTTTAGTTGGTCTGATGGCTTTCACTCTGGGTCTGTATGCAGGCCTGAGCAAGAAGTGATGTGATCAGAGAGACCCAGGTGGAGAAGGTGATGAGGCCTTGTATGCTCTCTTGTGGGTTGTGTACACCAAGTCCAGCAAGTTATCGCCTCTTGTTGAAAAGTCCACATTTTGGTGTAGTTTTGGTAGGAGGGCCTTTAAACCTGCATGGCTGAAGTCTCCTGCTGTGATGAGGAATCCGTCTGGATGCGCTGTTTGTGTCTCACTTATAGCCTGATAGAGTTCATTTAGTGCCTGGCTCCTCTTTCCGCCAGTGGAGATGGGTGGGACATACAAGGCGACAAAGTGACTGCATTCACAATTAAGATTAAATCTATGACAAGTCATGTCTGCTCTGTACATGTTTTGTTTTTGTAGTATTACATTTGTTATTTATAACTTTGAAAATGTTACATAATGACTTCATGGTACATGCCCACTTCTGCTTTTTTGAAGGAACTGCACCATCATGTCATAGATCTGGGTGAGCACTGCAACATCTTGACATATGCTACTCTTTGCATCTTACACAACCTCTCTCATTAGTGCAGCTGGTGAAACTTTTGCGCTCAGCTGATGGGTGGTTACCCCGCATCTTCTTAAGATGCGCTCAGTATGTGGATTGATGTGGGGCCTTCATGTTGGTGAACCTACTTCTCGTGATTTCCCAAATCAGTAAGCCAATGCACCCTCTCTGTTCTGACTCCCACTTCTCTTTAAACTTTTTCCATGATCTCCAGGTCAAATCTGCTGAACTTCCACCAAGTTTTCTCCCTTGCTCAGCACACTCACCCAGTCTTTACCCTACATCTGACTGCCTATCCTCCTCGTGGACATTCTATCCCGGATTCACCATTTACCAGATCTCCCAAGTAAGAACTCTGAACAAATCACATTCTCTGGATTACTGTCCTGGATCTGGGTGAGCACTGTACATTTTGTTTCGTTTTACTCCCTGGCTGCGTTTGTTCCACTATCCAAGAGCACTGTGAACCTTAATTGCTGACAGCTGCACAATTACTTACACCTGCAGCACATCACCTCACACCCTACTTAAGCCTCACTCTCATTCAGTAGTGTGTGAGATTGTGATGTTGGAATTCCTGCTAGCCTGCTCCCTCAGCCAGCTTACCCACTTACCTCCTGCCTTTGCTCCAAGTTGGACCTTGCCCCTCTTACCATGCTCTACCTGGAAACTCATAAGACAATATACTCACCATCCAAATCTCCTCAACCCACCTTCATCCCAGGACCTCCGCTGGCCCATGCCCCAAAAGTTGGAGATATTCACCCGAATCCTCCGCTCTGCCACAACGCCCCATGTAAGGCCCACTCTCACCATCTTCAATCATCTACTAACCTTGTTCTCAGGACTTTCCTTGGTCTTTATCAGTTGCAAGTACGTTCATTTTGTTTTCTTTTCCAATAATTAATTTACCATTTCTTTTTTTTTTAATCACACAAAAAGGTAGAAGATGTTTGGTTTTTTTTACCTTGACAAGTTTGGACTGACCAGGGATGGCAACAGGAAATTCTGATTTCAGCTGAAATCTAATTTGGTCGATTGACTTATGGTGGGGCCGGGGGGGCGCAGCCCCCCTGAAGCTGAGAGGTTTTCAGTAAAACAGAAGTAATTTAGACTGAAAAAAAATGATTAAAAAAATGAAATACTAGACTTAAATCATTAAATTTAATGAAAAGTTAACTTACTTTTTCTTCAATGTTGTCTCACTGTCTTTAGTCCAACATATTTAACAGTTCTATAAGAGTTTATTACACTATTTACACTGGTCACCAAGTCACTTCTAATGTGAAACTTTCTTCCTTTTGGCAGCAAGCTGTGTCAGTCTCTGAACTTTGAACTTCATCTCCTTTTCTGGTTTCTTCAGAAACTGTCCGAGTGTTTCTGTTACCTCGTCGAACTTTGAGCCAATTTTCACCTTTACCGTCACTTTTCTCTCAAGCCAATTCCATTGGAACTTATTTTTGACACTTTTGTCTATTTCTAGCACTGATGACTCCTGATCCTTCGATAAAAATCTCATAATTCCACTGAAAACAATACCGAAAGCTCAGAATTCCAACACGAACCAGGGATGTGATTTGGTGTTGAAGAAATTATCTGAAAATTTAGCAGGGGGTCTGGGGGACGCAGTTCCCCAGCGTGGTCCGGGGCAGAGCCCCTTTGGGGGGGCAAGGGGGGCTTGCCCCCCGAAGCTCCTGGGTTTTTATGATTTTTAAGTACCAGAACTGTGCTTAAATGACATAAAACAAACAGCTGAATGCCACTTATTACTGTATAATATTGACTTATGTTCCAAGAAGATAGCATTCCTAAAATATTCCAACAAGCATTATCCATCACATGCGTTAACACTTGATCAAATCAAAATCAGTTAATTTTATCTATTCCATAATAGAAATAAAATTCCAACATACCATTACTTTTTATAATTTCAGCATTCATTTCAGATCACCAGTTTCAATCTCCATTGATTCTTGAGCAGTTCATTTTGCACAATCACTGATGTAGCCAAGTCTTAGAAATATTCAAAAGTTATGAGTCATTGTCCACTGTGCACTGTCAATTTCAAACTGTTTGGAATCATAAAAGTAATGTAACTAAATTGTTTTGCTATTTTTTCCTCCTCAACATCAATGTCAGGGCGCTGCAGGAGTTTTGGGGGGATGGTTAACTTTTATTACCGTTTCCTCCCCCGCACAGCCCAGCTCATACAGCCGTTGTACGCCACACTCAAGAAACGGAAACCGGCGGACAGAGTCGACTGGACTCCTAAGCGGGAGCAGGCGTTCTGCGGTTAAAACAGCTCTGGCAAACGCTGCACTACTGGCGGCTCGGACATGGGCATAGCGGCCGTCGTGGAGCAATGCGCTGCCGGTTCTTGGCAGCCGCTCACCTTTTTAGCAGGTCTTTGCACGATAGTGAGCGTAAATACAGCGTGTTCGACAGAGAGTTAATGGCTCTCCACCTGGCCATACGCCACTTCCAGTTCTGGCTGAAAGGGCGCACTTTCACTGCGTTCGTGGACCACAAGCCGCTAACGTACTTAACGTACTTTATCTTCCTGGAAGATAAAATAAAGCGGAATTCGGCGAATTAGAGGAAAATCACATCCCTGAGAACGCCGCCATGAATTTTTGACAAAGCATACAACGAGCCATTTGATTGGTCCAATCGTTTGCAACTATCCAATCGCAGGGCTGTTTACAATACAGCAGTAGCTTGAACACAACACATCCGGGTTATCGCGGGAGACTTCCGGGGAAGCGCCGAGCGCTTATGTAATCGTGTTGATTTTCGCTAAAATCTGTAACAATAAGGTACCTTACCCCCCTTAAAATTTTCTCAACGGATTTAGACGATTCACAGAAATAATCAATTTGAAAATAAATCGGCGGAAATCCGCGGATTGGCGGAAAATTGCCATCCCTGACTGACCTGCAGTCTTCTTCAGAAGCGTCAACTGCTCACTGTGACGTGTCATTTTATCAACTGTTTTCTTTCGACGTGGTCAGCCTAAGGAAAACAGCTGATAAAATGACATGTAACAGTGAGCAGTCGACGCTTCTGAAGACTGAAGGTGTCAGTCGAAATGTGTCAAGGTTAAAAACAAACATCTACCTTTTAGTCTGATAAAAAAAGAAACAGTAAATTAATTTTCCTTGGTCTTCCCCAGTTGAATACTACACCTGGAAAAAAGAAACACCCACTGGCCTACAAGTAAGAACTCAATCCATAAATAAATAAATATTTGGGACACATTACTTCCTGTGTTTTCTCTGCCACGCATACCTCTCCACTCTCCGCCCTACAGGAGTCTACCTCGCTCTGTGGGCAGAACCCACAACAAACCCAAACCTTCAATAAATTCATTCACTTGCTTTTTACCCCTGGTCTTGTGAGTTGTGTCTGCATTTGGGTCCTCACTGGAGTTTAAATCAATTCAACTTAATTTATATAGTGCCATTTCACAACAACAGTCATCTCATAGCACTTTCAACTGTATGGGAAACCCCCACAAGTACAGAAAGACCCCAGCAATCAGGCGATCTCCTGTGGGCAAGTGCTTGGCAACGGTGGAGAGGAAAAACTCCCTTTTAACAGGAAGAAACCTCCAGCAGAACCAGGCTCAGGGAGGGGCAGTCATCTGCTGCGACTAGCTGGGGGGTGAGGGGATAGAGAAGACGAAAAGAACAGACATGTAGAGAGCAAACAGCACGATGGGGTCTCAATCTATGGGAGAGAACAAACAGATGTTAATGACCAGCAAAAATATTTCACTGAGAGTGAAGAAAGGGGTGAAGCCCAGTGCATTATTAGAGGTCCCCTGGCTGTCTAAACCTATTAGCAGCATAACTAAGGGAGGGTTCAGAGACACATGATCCCTCCCTAATTGTAGGCTATATCAAAATGGAAGGTTTTAACCCTATTCTTAAAGGCCAAATGTCACGTAATTTTTTTTTCTAAATGACAACGAATTTAGATAAAATACACATAGCTTAAACCAAATATTCATACCGGAGACCATATCACCCACCTGTATTTACATAATTGCACAAAATACACCAGGTGAAGGCCCCACCTTGCTTGCTGGCTTGTGACAGCCAGTCCAGACCACGCCCATGTTTTTGACATCACCAGTTGTACCCTGGCTGCCCTGCCTATCCACATTCACACTTATCAACATTGGACAATCATGATGGAAAGTGACAGCGATTGTGAACAAATTAGTTTAGTTTTGTCTTTTTTTTTTTGTCAGTGGTTCAGACAGTGACAGAGGCATAGAACCTTACAGGTTCTAGCCGTCTGAGACGGAATCAGATGCTTTGTCTGATGACAACAGTTCCAACGATGACCAGAGAGCAGAACCAGTGGAAAATGTCATTGAACTGGACATTAATCGCCTCCAGAATTGCGAAGCCGAAGGGGGTCTGTCGAGGGCGCCCCATAAATATTGATTTTTCAGAAGCCATTATTATTACAGTGGAGGAGAGCCGCTGCTGTCAAGAAATTGACCAGATCAATATGAAAATGGAGGCGCATACCTGTCAAGTGAGACATTTTCGCCGTATTTTGGTGCCAAGCGCGGCTGTGGGGGACGGCGGAGTGGTGGGGGACACTTTTCTGGGAAATGTTTTAAATGTAGTTCGTGTTGTTATTGTCAAATATTTTAAGGAAAATACGGGGAAAATGCAATTTTAGCAAAAACGGGCGTATTGCCATTTCTGTACGCCCAAAAGAAAAATATACGGGAAAAAAAATTGAGTGTGTTGAGGAGCACGTCCTGCGTGTGATCCCCCACAGCTGGTGCTGGCAGATGGCTCAGCGGGAGCTATTATCACTACAATGAGAAGTGTGGACTCAATCAGTCTGATGGCCGCGGCGGGCAGATCGCTCAGCGGGAGCTATTATCACTACTGTTCGAAGTGTGGACTCAATCATTAGTCTGATTGTCGGGGCGGGCAGATCGCTCAGCGGGAGCTATTCTCACTACAATGAGAAGTCATTAGGACAATGGTTTAACACTTTCAGCTGTGCAGCGGTTGCGGAACAGAGAGAGATCGCCTTACAAATACAGAATTCTGCTTTTTTTTTTTTATTTTGCGCCGGACGCTGAGTTGTGTTGTTATTGTCAAATATCCATGAATCCTTAAAATATTTGACAATAACAACACGAGTTGCATTTGGGGCATTTCCAAGAGAGGTGTCCCTTGTTGCTCCGCCGTCCCTTATAGCCGCTTTTTACGGTGTTGAAGTACGGCGAAAACGTCTCACTTGACAGGTATGAAAACATTTCCCAGAGAAGTGTCCCTTATTACCCAGCTGTCCCTGATAGTCCCGTTTTAAGGTATGAGTGAAATATCCAATTTTTTCTTTCTTGTTGCTCACTTCAACCTTCCAGTCTCCATATAAACAATCAATTGAAATACCCCAAGCATCAAACTAGGGTACAATCTATTTCGTCACTTCCGCCTTCTTCCCCAGGCGATTCCAGGGGCCGTGTCAGGCCAAGCGCGGCAGTTTTAAATTAACGAATATTCCGTTGTTACTGAAGCATATGCACCAAGACCCGAACGGATCGGTTCCCTTTTATATCTAGTTTCAAGATATTTAAAGTACCCTGTTACGTGACATTTGGCCTTTAAAAAAAAGAGATCAAGTCTGACTCCCGAATCCAGATTGGCAGCTGGTTCCACAGGAGAGGAGATTGATAACTGAAGGCTTTGCCTCCCATTGTACTTTTGGAGATTCTAGGTATTACAAGTAATCCTGCATTTTGGGAGTGTAGAGCTCTGTTAGGATAATAGGGTAGTATCAGATCTTTTAAATAAAAAGGGGCCTGATTATTTAGAGCTTTGTAAGTGAGAAGAAGGATTTTAAACTTTAATTCTAAACTCTACGGGAAGCCAATGAAGGGAGGCCAGAACCGGAGAGATATAATCTCTCTTTCTAGTACCTGTTAAAACTCTTGCTGCAGCAAGCTGCTGTAGACTTTTTAAAGATGTTTTAGGACGACCTGATAATAAAGAGTTACAATAATCTAATCTAGAGCTAACAAAAGCATGGATCAGTTTCTCAGCATCACTTTGAGACAAGATGCTTCAAATCTTGGCAATATTATGGAAATGATAGAAGGCAGTCTTAGAAATGAATTTAATATGTGAATTGAAAAACAGATCTTGATCAAAAATAACTCCAAGGTTCCTCACAGAACTACTGAGAGAAAGAGTAACCGCATCCAAACTAAGAGTTTAATTTGGAAAGGTGTTTCTAAGGTTTTTTGGACCAACAAGAATGACTTCAGTCTTAACTGAATTTAATAGCAGAAAATTACAAGTCATCCAAGCTTTGATTTCCTTAAGACAGGCTTCTAACTTGGCTAATTGATTACTATCATCTGGCTTCAATGACAGGTATAATTGTGTGTCATCTGCATAACACTGAAAATGTATACAGTGCTTTCTAATAATGTTGCCTAACGGAAGCATATATAGACTAAAAAGAGTAGGGCCGAGCACAGATCCCTGTGGAACTCCATGACTGAGCTTTGAGTTGGAAGAAAACTCATTACTGACATGAACAAACTGGAACCTATCAGATAAATAAGATCTAAACCACTGCAAGGAAGCTCCATTAAGTCCAACATAGTGTTCTAATCTATCAAGTAGAATATTATGATCGATAGTATCAAAAGCTGCACTAAGGTCTAAAAGGACAAGTACAGAAACAAGTCCATTATCAGATGCGATAAGTACGTCATTAGTCACCTTTACTAAGGCTGTTTCAGTACTATGATGGATTCTAAACCCAGATTGAAGCTCTTCAAATAAACCATTTCCCTGCAAGTGGTCAAATAATTGCATAGCAACAACTAAGATTTTTTTAAATGAAAGGCAGATTAGAGATTGGTCTATAGTTAGCTAAAACTCCTGGATCCAGCGTTGGCTTTCTGAGTAAGGGTTTAATTACAGCAGTTTTAAAAGCCTGCGGTACATGGCCTAATGTTAATGAAGAATTGAATATTTGAAGACTAGAGCTACCAATAAATGGGAAGACTTCTTTAAATAACCTGGTAGGAATAGGGTCTAAAAGACAAGTTGAAGGCTTGGATGAGGAAATTATTTTATCTAACTCTAAAAGGTCAATTGGAGTAAACTCATCCAAACAGATATCAATTGAAGGAGTTGTAGTATTTACTGTATTTAAGTAAACGGTGTGAAGAATCTGACTGATTTTATCTCTGATAGATAAAATTTTATTATTGAAAAAGTTGATAAAGTCCTGACTAGCAAACTCTAAGGGAATGCTAGGATTGACAGAGTCCTGACTCTTTGTCAGCCTGGCTACAGTGCTGAAAAGAAACCTGGTATTATTCTTGTTCTCTTCTATTAATGCAGAATAATAACGTGTTCTAGCTTTTCTAAGAGACTTTCTAAATTAAAAGATGATTTCTCCAAGCTAAATAGATTTCATCTATATTAGTGGAGTGCCATTTTCTTTCTAATTGACGAGTCTTCTGTTTTAAGCTACGAGTTTCTGTGTTGAACCAAGGAGTTAGAAATCTCTGATTAGACTTTTTCTTTTTTAAAGGGGCCACCATGTCTAGGGTCTGATGCAGAGAAGCTGTAACACTATCTACCATGCAATCAATTAAGATAGCAGAAGGAGCAAGCTCTCCATAGCTTATCTCTGTTGTGTTGACACATGGCATAGATAAGGGAAAAGGATAAGGGATAAGGACCTGCACTTATATAGCGCTTTTCTAGTCGCAAAGACCACTCAAAGTACTTCACTAGTACTAACCCTCTATTCCAAGGGCCTATAGGAGACAGATATCTAGGGACAATTAAGAACAACCAATTAACCTAACATGCATGTCTTTGGATTGTGGGGGGGGGGGGGGACGGAGCCCCTGGAGTAAACCCACACAGCACAGAGAGAACATGCAAACTCCACACAGAAAGGTTCCTACCCCTGCCAGCCTGGGGATTCTAACCTGAAACCTTCTAGCTGTTAGGCAACAGTGCTAACCACTGCACCACCGTCCTGCCCATAGAGGAAACAATCTGCATAAAATTTGGTAACAATATCATCTGAGAGGCATCTACTGTAGTAATATTTTTCTTTAGGAGCCAAATAGTCAGAAATAGTAAAATCAAGGGTTAATAGACAATGGTCTGACAGTACAGGGTTATGAGGAGACACTACCAGATTTTCTATTTCTATGCCATATGTCAGAACAAGGTCCAACGTGTGATGGAGATAATGGGTAGAATTTCCTACTTTCTGAGAAAACCCCATCGAGTCTAATATTGAATTAAATGCCATATTAAGACAATCGCTAGCTACATCTACATGTATATTAAAGTCTCCTACTATAATTAAAAGTCTCCTACTATAATTATTCTATCTGATTTCAGCACTAAATAAGCTAAGAATTCGGCAAATTCGGATAAAAACTGAGTAGGTTGATGGAGGACGATAAACTATGGCAAATAAAACTGGGTTTTGCCTAAAATTGCTAAAATGCCCAATACTGAGGACCAGGCCCTCAAAGGAATTATAACATGTTTTTTTACTTTACATTAACTAGTAATTTGGAATGGTAAATTGTTGCTACTCCTCCTCCATGACCAGAACTTCTGGGATTTTGACAGTTTAAATAACCAGAGGGAGTTGATTCATTTAAACCAACATAATCCTCTTGCCCTAACCAAGTCTCTGTAAGGAATATTAAATCAATCTGATGATCAATTAACAGGTCATGGACTAGCAGAGACTTGGGAGTTAGAGACCTAATATTTAACAAACCACATTTAATTTTTAAATTATGAGGAGGAACAGAGGCCAAATCATTCAATTTAGAGGCTTCATGTTTAATTTGAGTTTTACCAACTTTTTTTAATCACTTTGGGATACATATATATTATATTTTTATTTACTTTGGAGGGAGCAGACAGTGATTCTCTGATGGGGAAGTCAGGGGCTAAGTTGAGGGGTGGCGGATGAAGAGGAGCTGCAGAGAGGCGTGTAAGACTGCAACTCTGCTTCCTGGTCCCAACTCTGAGTTGTCAAGGTTTTGGAAATTTGGATAAAAATGATGCCAGATTGTTGGATAAAAGAGACGCACCATCCAAAGTGGGATGGATGCTGTCTCGTCTAGTAAGACCAGGTTTTCCCCAAAATGAGTTCCAATTGTCTATGTAGCCCACATTGTTTGCAGGACACCACACAAACAGCCAGCAGTTGAAGGATGACAAGCGGCTAAACATGTCATCACTGGTCAGATTGGGGAGGGGCCCAGAGAATACTACAGAGGCAGACGTTGTTTTTGCAAAGTCACACAACAATTCCACGTTAAGTTTTGTGACTTCCAACTGCCGGAGTCAGATGTCGTTAATGCCGGCGTGGATAACAATTGGAGTATTTACAGTTACTTTTAATTTTTTGATTTTGATTTTGTATACTTTATTGATCCCCAGAGGGGAAATTGAGGGCATCCACCTGGATGGATGAAGCAGCCATGGTACGGCGCTATCCCTTAACCATTCACACACACATTCACACCTAGGGCCACTTTAGAGTCTCCAATTAACCTAACTTGCATGTTTTTGGCCTGTGGGAGGAAACCGGAGAAATCCCGGAGTAAACCCCCGCAGATATGGGGAGAACATGCAAACTCCACACAGATCATTGTTGGTCTGGGGCTGCGCTTTAGCCAGCATTTTCAAATTTGACTCAATGTCGCCTGCTCTGGCCCCAGGAATGGATTTGACTATGGCCGCTGGAGTCTCTAGGTTCACGTTTCTGACTACAGAGTCGCCAGTGATCAGAGTTTTGTCCTCAGCGGGTGTGTCGCTGAGTGGGGAAAAGTGATTAGAAACATGAATAGGTTGGTGGTATACCAGGGGCTTGCGGCTAAGCTTCGTTCTCACTGTCACCCTCCTGTTTTCTCCTCGCTGCTCAGGAGAGGTTGGAAATGGAGGACCGCTAGCAGGCCGCCCTATGCTAGGGTGCTCCGCTACAGCTAAGGGGCGGCCGTCATTAACTGGCGCTGACGATGTTTCAATGCAGCGGAGCCGGGATTCCAAATCAGACAATCTTGCCTCGAGCGCCTCAAAAAGACAACATTTATTACATTTACCATTATTACTAAAAGAGGCAGAGGTGTAGCTAAACATCTGACACAGAGAGCACACCAGAGGAGAAGGGGAAGGAGAGCTAATAGCCATAGCTCGTGGCTAACCCGAAGCTAACACAAACACCAATGAAAGGTGAACAGAAGGCTAAAGAGGGTGATTAGGTGACACTGAGTGCACACACAGGTGCAAGAGGCTTGTTAAACAGAAGTGAGAGCTGACGGTAGACGGATAAACGTGATTAAAATACAATTAAAGGCAATAATCCTCAGGAGATTGAGGAGAGCTAACCACACAGCAAACCACACGGACAGCCAGCAATACAGGAAATGATGATGCATTACCACAGGAAGCGTCCCATTTAGTGTGAAACATCCCAGTTTAGCCATGACAATTACCTTCCACATTAATTTTTTTTCTTTGAAATTAGAGTTAAACTATTGTTCTGTTATGGCTGTGCAAAATTATGATCAAAAGTGTAAATTGTATAAGGAAAAAAAGTCAAAATTTTACCACAGTCTGTTTCAAATTTATAAAAAAAAAAAAACAACCCAGTAATTTTATTTAAAAAATAAACAAAAAGTAGCCATAAAAATCCACACATTTATAATCAAGTCTCAAATGTACAAGAAAAGTCAGTTTTAGTTTTTGGTTGGCTGATATATGTGTGTAATGGAAGGTGTAGTTGTACAAAGAGGTTTCTACTCACACTTGTGGTGATTTAAAACAAACCACAATGGTGGGTGTGCAGTGTTTGTTAATGTTATCAATCTTTTCTTGGGTGTTTGTGCACTGAAGTGTTTGACAGTTCATTTTTTATTCAGCTAAATGTACTTTGTGACGTGCCAAGGTCAGTTATGACCAGGATGTAGTATATTTTATTTCAAAAGGGAAACAAATGTTAATACTACTAACAGTGCACATTGCGTTTTTATGCACTTTGAGATATGCCTGAGTAAGATGTGACCAAAATGGTTATTTACAGATTTTTCCCCCCATTCTATTTATTTAATTGTTGTTCAAGAGGAAAAATATTTCAACTCCTTCAAGTTCTGCTCAACCCCAGCACTGTTATTGTTTTTATGCACTTTTGATATGCCTTTGTCATGTGCCAAGTGCACATTTAAAACCAACAATGAATAAAAAGTGCATATTTTTCATCATATTGATCTGTGTTGGTTTGAAATTTGTCATATTCAACAGATCGCTGAACATGTGCGGCCCAGTTACATGTCTTGATTTCAAATTGTGGATTTTGTAATTAAATAGCCCTGCCCTACAGTAATTACACATTGCCATGTAAATTCACAATGACAAAATATTAATAACTGTATCAGTGTAAGAGGAGCTTCAACATGGGTAAAGCAGGATGTAGTGCAACATTACTCAAGAGTTTTAATTCCTGAAAATTTACTGCAGACTATACATTCCACCACATCCGATATCATGCCAGGGTGTGGTCAGCAGGGATCACTATTTTAGTTGTGGCGATGTCCAAATACAACCCCAAATCAGAAAAAGCTGGGAGGACATGCAAAAAAAGGGGGGGATTCTTAAATATACTTGGACTTGTATTACTGTATATTCTTAGACGGCAGTCATTAATATTTATCCACAGTGTCCCAGTTGTGTGGCACTGATTTTGTCCTGAAACAGACAACGGTCGACTAAAGCTGCAAACAGGGCTTGACATTAACCAAAATAAAACTGAAACTGACAAATGGGTTGTACAATTGATGTAATCTTGCTCAGGTTGTTGTTTTTTTCCATTTCCCCCCCTCTCCCTGTTATGTGCCTGTGTATATTACAGCTTTTATGTTCTGCCCATTAAATGTGCGCAGTCACGTCTCTACACCCCGTAAGCTGTGCAGTTAGCACTGTTTGGAAGCATCAATACATGGTGAAAAAAAACCTGGCTTGTATGACGAAGGAATGTGGTGTCCATCCACTGTCCAATCCAATCCAACTTTATTTATAAAGCACTTTAAAAACAACGACAGCTGATACAAAGTGCTGTACAGCAATGACAAAATCTAAAAACATAGAAACAATAAAATACAGCTTAAAAAAGTACAAAACAGCACAAATAAAGCAACAGTCATACAATAAAGACAAATAAAATCAATGTCTCAAACTGGGTCAAAAGCCAGAGAATAAAAAATGGGTTTTAATATGAGTTTTATGATGAATGTCTCTTTATTTCATCTGAAAATGCCAAGAAAAAGCAAGCAGAATGCACTTAAACTAGCAGGGACTGGCACAAAGCTAAATCCCTGTTAGCCACTAACTGCCATTGATGTCAGATGAACTGTGTTACAGTGGGAAACGGATGACAAAATGGAAAAACTGTGGTTGGATTTAAGAACCCAATCAGAGACGTAATCCCTATGTAGTGATAACAGTCATGGCTGTGGAAAAGACTCTCCCAATGCAGCTAAAAAGCTAATTTGTTGCCGCGAGTCATGTGAAACACTGACTTCTGCACCAGTCAAGACACTCTTGCGTAATATTACTTATTTACCAGCCTCATCAGGGAACTCTAAGGGAGAAGAAAGGGAGGGGAAAAAGGAAACTGATGTGAAAGATTTAAATAACTGTGATGTTGATTTAAGATCAAATTGCCCAGCCCTAGCTGCAAATACAGAAGATGTCCAGGACTGAGCTATTTTAAATGATTTCAGCTCAGTTAGTTTTTGTCTTGCATATTTCTTTGTCCACCTGACACTAAAGATGGAACAAAGTAAAACTGAAAAAACGATTGGCATGCACCATCAGCCAACTTATTATCTTAAATAATGTACTGGCCCCAAATTTCACAATGAGTGCATCCCCATTTCCTGTTTTACAGGTCTGCAATACATTCCAAAAAATTTGGGACAGGGGAAATTTAGGGATAATAATGGGGTAAGAAATGGCAGTGTTAACAGGTGAGTGAAATGATTTGACACATTTGAAACAGCAGCATCCAAGAGAGGCTGAGTTTTTTGGGAGCAAAGATGTGCAGAGGATCTGCAATTTGGCACCACATGCATGAGAAAATTGACATGTTTAACATCTATATTTTTCCAAAAAAAGACTGAAAGACATTTACATACAGTGGTGTGAAAAAGTGTTTGCCCCCTTCCTGATTTCTCATTTTTTTGTATGTTTGTCACACTTAAATGTTTCAAACCATCAAACAGATTTAAATATTAGACAAAGATAACACAAGTTAACACAAAATACAGCTTTTAAATGAAGATGTTTCTTATTAAGGGTAAATAAAAAATCCAAACTTACATGGCCCTGTGTGAAAAAGTGACCCCCCCCCCCCCATTAAAACATAAATTAACTGTGGCTTATCACATCTTTGGAAAGCAGGGTTCAATTTCTCTAGCCACATCCAGGCCTGATTACTGCCACACCTGTTCTCAATCAAGAAATCACTTAAATAGGACCTGCATGACAAAGTGAAGTAGACCAAAAGATCCTCAAATATTAAGATAAGATAAGATAAGATAAGATAAGCCTTTATTAGTCCCACAATGGGGAAATTCCAGGATTGCAACAGCACAGGGATAGCAACACTCAGAGCAATAATCAGAAGGCAAGAAAAAACAAGAACATCTAGTTAAAAAAAAAAATATATATATTACTATAAATACACACACACACACACACACACACACAGAGTGGGGAGCATTATGGTTGGTGAATGTGCAGCAGAAAGTCTAAGCTCTCTCTCCACGGATGCGGCGGGCCAGCTGTAAGTCTTTGGGCATGATGGTGACCCTCTTAGCGAAGAAGAGACCCACCAGGTAGGCCTCACTGGCCTCCTGCAGAGCCATGACGGCGAAGCTCAGGAAGCGCAGGTCGGTCTTGAAGTCCTGAGCAATCTCCCTCACCAGGCGCTGGATGGGCAGCTTACGGATGAGCAGCTCCGTGGATTTCTGGTAGCGACGGATCTCTCTCAGAGCCACGGGCCTGTAACGGTGAGGCTTCTTCACTCCGCCGGTGGCCGGAGCACTTTTCCGAGCAGCCTTGGTGGATAGCTGCTTCCTGGGGGGCTTTTTCCTCCAGTAGATTTTACGGGCGGTCTGCTTGGTTCTTGCCATCGCTCTTTATTATTCTGTCTTATATTTCTTGCACGCCGCCTAAACTCCAGCCCGGCACCCGCGTCGTTTTCGCTACAGCTCCCGGTATGTCGAGTTTCCCCATTAGCACCGGGCGGCGGCCGAGTGCTAGCTAGCACCAGCTCCTCCCTGCTGTAACATCTCCCGCTGTAAACAGTGGCTCTGTCCGCCGACTCGGGAGACCCCTGGGGCGATCTGTGTGTCCGTGATATATATATAGAGTGAAAGGTGTAGAAAGAAGAAGGAAGATAAAAAAAAAAAAGGCTGTTGCAATGGGCAGCCAACTCGTGTGGCGCCGCCAGTCCGGCGGAACCGGAGTTCATTACCCGGAGTAATGTTAGACATCATGCTGTTATCCAAAGAAATTCAGGAACAAATAAAAAACGAAGTAATTGAGATCTATCAGTCTGGAAAAGGTTATAAAGCCATTTCTTAAGCTTTGAGACTCCAGCAAACCACAGTGAGAGCCATTATCCACAAATGGAAAAAGCATGGAACAGTGGTGAACCTTCCCAGGAGTGGCCGAACAACCAAAGTTACCCCAAGAGCGCAGCAACGACTAATCCAAGAGGTCACAAAAGACCCCACAACAAACTCCAAAGAACTGCAGGCCTCACTTGCCTCAGTTAAGGTCAGTGTTCATGACGCCACCATAAGAAAGAGGCTGGGCAAAAATGGCCTGCATGGCAGAGTTCCAAGATGAAAACCACTGCTGAGCAAAAAGAACATAAAGGCTCGTCTCAGTTTTGCCAGAAAACATCTTGATGATCCCCAAAACTTTTGGGAAAATACTTGGATTGATAAAAGTTGAACTTTTTGGAAGGTGTGTCCCATTACATCCAGCGTAAAAGTAACAGCACTTCAGAAAAGGAACATCATCATCATCATAGCAGTCTGTCGGTTGCGACAATGACTGTTTCATTTAGGTCTGATCAGATTCTTCCACGCAGCTCTGTCCTTTGCCTTCCGCTGCCAGGAACTCCTGACCTTGTTACCAACAGTAAAATATGGTGATGGCAGTGTGATGGTCTGGGGCTGTTATGTTGCTTCAGGACCTGGAAGACTTGCTGGGGTAAATGGAACCATGAATTCTGCTGTCTACCAAAAAATCCTGAAGGAGAATGTCCGGCCATCTGTTGGTGACCTCAAGCTTAAGCGCACTTGGGTTCTGCAGCAGGACAATGATCCAAAACACACCAGCAAGTCCACCTCTGAATGGCTTAAGAAGAACAAAATGAAGACTTTGGAGTGGCCTAGTCAAAGTCCTGACCTGAATCCAATTGAGATGCTGTGGCATGACCTGAAAAGGGTGGTTCATGCTCAAAAACCCTCCAATGTGGCTGAATTACAACAATTCTGCAAAGATAAGTGGGCCAAAATTCCTCCACAGTGCTGTAAAAGACTCATTGCCAGTTATCGCAAATGCTTCATTGTAGTTGTTGCTGCTAAGGGTGGCCCAACCAGTTACTGGGTTTAGGGGGCAATCACTTTTTCACACAAGGGCCATGTAAGTTTGGATTTTTTTCCCTTAATAATAAACACCTTCATTTAAAAACTGCATTTTGTGTTTACTTGTGTTACCTTTGTCCAATATTTAAATTTGTTTAATGATCTGAAACATTTAAGTGTGACAAACATACAAAAAAATGAGAAATCAGGAAGGGGCAAACACTTTTTCACACCACTGTATATCTATTTCTACAGTGCCTAGTATCAATAAATGATTCAAGGAATCTGGGAGAATTTCAGTATGTAAAGGGAAAGGGCACAAGCCTAAGCTGAACACCGATGACCGCCAATCCCTCAGACGGCACTGCATCAAGCTGAAACAGTATAACAACACAGGAAAAGGATTACTTTGGCAAAACTTTGTCAAAGTAACGGAGTTACATTTACAAATGGTACTTAAATCTCTACTGTGCAAAACAGAACATTCATTTTAACCATGTCCAGAAGCGGTATCTTGCATGCACTGTCACACAGTAAAAACATATATTGTGATCATATATCAAGGTGTGATAACTGAGCCAGTTGAATGCAGAGTGGTCACCAGGTTCCTGTACTTGAGAGGCCGCACACCACGGGAGATGTGAGAGATGAAAGAGACTTATGGGGAGCATGCCCCATCATATGATGTAGTCAAGCACCATCATCGACAGTTCAAGTGTGGTCGGGCATCGGTTTCCACGGATGTCCGACACACACCATGGGAAATGAGTCAGGCAAAATCTTTAATGAACATCCCTCATATGTCCGAAACATTGTCTGTGGGGCTTGTACACACTCTGTTACCAACCCTTAACCTAATACATTCTCAGCTGAAGAACTATGAAAGACGGTAGAGATTCATTACAGGAAAAACAACGGTGTCTCACTGTTAAGAACTACTGGATGATCATAAGGGTTAGGTAGCCAGTCACTCAGCCTCCTGGCTGACATTTGAGCTTTATTTTTCATGACTTGAGCTGAACCTCTTTTGCAGTTTGTCACTAACCTGTGTAGTAGGCTCATCCCTCTGCTTTGGCACCTCCGATTCGGAGTGTTCTGTAAACAGAAGACAAAAGTGAGAAGATTTTTGCAAAAAAGGAGTTTAGCATTGGTCAGGGTCACTCAAGCAATACTATGACTTTTATAGTTATGGAGCGCTGTCCACAAAACCAGAACTAGAATTGCACTCAGCAGAGATGCAGACCCACACCTTACAGCCCTATCTCTGTTGGAATGTCATATAGTAGGGAAAATCACCAGTTGACTTTCTGCTTCAATTTGATGTCACACCACCATAGCCTATTTTCAGACCTAACTGATCTTCAAGGTCAAATGCAAGTTCAAGGTCAATGAACATTCAAGAGGTGTCCCAGACTTCATTCTGGGTTGTGTTAAAATTTGGTGGTTCAGAAACAGTACTGAAACATTATATTTACCAGTCAGGACACTAAATGCCTTTTTACACATAAAAAAACTAGGCATTTTTCCATGACAGAGTGTTGGCAGTTAATCTGACTTTGGACAATCACTGGGCAGAGTCATTCAGAGTTGGAGGCGGGCAGAGAAGACAAAAATTGTACTACAGTAAAGTACCCTTAACTTACATCATAAATTACTAAAATATAAGTAATTATAGTCGTCACAAAAAAGTTATTTGAGCAAGAGAAAGTATTAGCTAAGAAAATAATTTGTAATGATTCATAACCTTGTAACCATTTTCTCATTTTTTTGTTTTCTTATAAACATTCTACTTTTCTGTCAAAACTCTAGGAATGTTGTTCATTTTCATACCAACTTCTGATGATTTTCTTGTAATTTTGTGACTTTTTAAACAGGTACTACTTATTTCTTTTTGTAAAGCCACAGCATGCAGCCTCTAATGTCATCTAAATCATATAAAGAAACAGAAATAATAAGTCGTGAGCATATACATATGCCTGTTCTTACACAGCAGCTACAATTTATCAATGTCCATTATTTTGACAGACTAAGGGGCAGATTTACTAAGAAAGTGCAAATTAGCGAGTGCGCAATATAGACAGAGCGCCTAAGGCAGTGGGCAATTTTTGCCAGTGATCTACTAAAAACAGGTAAAATTATGAACACAGACACAGTCACCTCATTTCAATAATGACCAACCATCCACCAAGAGCACCGCAAAACTGCACACAGGCACAACTGATGAGGAAGCAGGTCATCAACACAGGCACAGCCAGTTTGGAGGAGCATAACACAGGGTTACAAAAATAATTTTTTAGTACGTTGTCTGTGTTTTTGCAACTGATTTAAGACAATTTTGCCCCGTTGAATCCGAAAATGACACCCGTTTCTCTCGATCAGGTGCCAAGTAAGTACTTTGTAAGTACTGTGCATGTACTTACAAAGGTAAGTACATGTAAATTGAATGTTATGTCATCATTCAGCGAATTTCAAGACATAGAAAAGAATTCTGCATCATGTAAAGCAAAAATACCCGTACATGTAAACAAAAATGTATAAAACAACATGTGGCCATAATTCAAAAAGTTGACCTGATTGAGCAAAACCAATGTGATTTTTGGATTCAGCACATCAAAATTGTCCTAACTCAGCTAAAAAAAAATTAGACCATAAATTTGGTGTTGACCACTGTAATATATAACCCCTTGACGCCTGTCGTGACAAATTCGCATCAAACTGCTTCCGCTCCAAATGCAACCAAAATACCGTCTGTATTCCTCCACTTCCAGTTGCAGCACTTCCAACACATACCTAGGAGCCTTTTGCAAGCATTAGTTTCTCGTAGGAACGGTCAGAGACGGAGCACCATCCATTTCCTGATCGCTACGCTAGCCTCGTGCTACGTCTGCATTTTCAGAAGACAATCGTGGAAAAATTGTCCAATCTCAGGTAAGTTGTACTAAGATAAAAATATGTACAGGCTTATTGTGTACTTTTATCACTACCACGAAGGAGTGAAGTACCTATGATGAATATTTTTGTAGATATTAGACGATTTCGGTGTGATGCTAATTCGCTACATTCAGCCACAATGGAATGCTATATGAAAGCCAGCAGGTGGACCTCGGCCCAGGGCTCCACCTGTGGACAGTGATGACAGCTGTCTCAGTGAAAGTGGGGACAGTGATGAGGAATACACTCCTGAACCAGGGGATTACAAAATCCTGTTGTGCAGATTTTCAGCCTGTTTGTGATATTTATGGCTGTAACTCTGTATACACATTGAATAGATAAAAATGTCTGCTCTTTTCTAAAGTGATTTTTTTTTTCTACACCAGGTGATGAAAACGGCAGCAGAGACAGATGGGAAGAAATCAGACATTTCATTCATTTCAGTGACATCATGGCACCCGACAATAACGACAGGCTTTTCAAAATCAGGTTGGTTGTTGACTCGCTTCTCCCCAAATTTCAGGCTCTCCCTCAACAACAAATGTTGTGTGTTGATGAGCAAATGGTTCCTTTTCCCTTGTCCAAAAGTTTGTTCCACAAATAAACTGAAGCAATGCACACTCTTCGCATTGAAAGGACAGTCAAACTGAGTGGGAGGAAAGAGGTGTTTCCAGCAGGTTTTTGTTCTTGCTCATTGCTTGTGTTTTGTGTTTATAATGTGTTTTTTATAGTTCATTGTAGTGGTTTATGATAGTTTGGCAGTCATGAGAGTTGAAAATACTGAAAATAACTTTGTTGCATAAATAAAAGACTTCATACTTGAGATGGGAACAGGTGCTTTTTTACCATAGATGCCTGTTGTCGCTAATTTGCATCATACCTAAAATTATATCTATTTTATGTGCTATAGTCAAATTAACTTTCTCAACTTAATTTAGCATCTACTTGAAAGCAAAAATACAAGTGAAATTTTTTTTTCATAATTGGAAATAAATTCAGGCGTTAAGGGGATAAAGCTTTTTTAAGCATTTGTTTAAGTGCAAACCCCACTAAAATAGTTTATTTTTGTTCATTATATTTCAAAATGTAGATTTTCATTTAACATGGCAGACTTTTTTGTTTAATATGTATAAATGAAGTACTTATATTCAATTATTCATGAATAAATTGATTATTTGACCAACATGTTTATTAACACAAGAACTGTCATGGTCTGATGGAGACTCTGGGGTTTTATTATGTGAATAACTTTGTTTTAACAAAATCTATAGGTCTCCCAGTTCACACCTTTTTATAAATGCCACTGAGTTACGGTAATGCAATTTCAGGGGACGTTTCTATCGATCTGTGTGCTCTTTTTGTTAATAATCTCATTGTTGTTTTCCTCCTATATTGTGTATCTTGAACTGGGAGAGAGAAATAGAGAGAAGAGGGAACTGAATTACTGTTTTATGCACAGAAAAAGAAATACTGTAAATATAGAAATATGGATAGAGGGAAAAAAAATGAAGAAAATTGGCAATGTGGAAGATTTTGCTTCAAGAGTGAGGGGGAGCTGATAGGAGAGGAAAACTCTAGAGACCGAGTCTGAACTGCTGCAGAAAAGAGTAAAAAAAGTCACGATCGGCTGACACCATCTGTATGTCCACTGCAGGTAGGAAGGGCTCCTATATCTTATTTTATGGATACAAATTCATGTAGCAGGCTATATATAAACAAATGAAATTTTAAAAAACTGCCAGCTGATGTCCAGTTCAGCATAACACTGATCTCTATGAGATGTTGATATTCATATAATCTGTTCTTCTGTCATGCCAAATAAAGTCATGCGCAAAGAGAAGCTTCTGTCTCTTCGGCCACATGCCCTCGGTTCTCGCCGGTGTCTCGGCACCAACGATTGCCATCATGTCAGGCGTCGATGAATTAAGACACGCTTTTTTTGGGCGTTAAATTCTGGCACATTTAGCAGGCCATTGACAGCCGCAAACCTTAGTAAATCATCTTGCGCCAGTCATTTAAATACTCCCCTCTCTCAAATTTGCGTTTTGACATGACAACTCCCACAAATACAAATGCAATGAGCCAGATGAAAAATTAACATAGTCCACGCCTTTCCACTGCTAATCTTGCTCTGCGCCCTTTAGTAAATCTCAACAGTAACTTTTTAATGCCAAAACAGGGTTTTGCGATGGTGCAGCACGTTAGTAAATCTGCCCCTAAATTTTTAAAAATCCATCATAATCCATTACCTGATCTGTCTTCAGTGAATGGGTTTTGTTTTCATTTACACTTTCAGTTTTAACTGTAAACTTACAGGACAAGCATACACATCAAGCACTTATTTATTTTAATCTCTCCTTAAGTGAATTGATGATCAAAGACTGTGGGTCACTGGTACCCCATGGGACCAGGAAACAGCCATCACCCGTGGCCAAAGATTTGCACACACAACACCTGAACACTGGAGCACACAACGCTGACTTATGCACCCATCATTATATGACAGTTTTATTATTTGCCTTTTATCCCCTCCTCTTCCCCCCATTAAAAAATAGCATTCAAAACTAGCTGGATTGACAGTTAAGCTAATGCCAGACAGCCTATCTGTCAGCCTCTCCCCACTGAGGTGAACTCTAAAGGTGCCTTCACACCAAATGCAAATGAGTGGCACAAATGCATACAAAGTCAATGGAAAGAGGCGAGCACACACAAAATCACGCATTTGCGCATTCATGTCCGAGGAATGGCGCTAACTTTGGATTCTGCTGTTATCAGAGTAAAAGTATCAACATTGGAGAGTAAACTATTTTGAAAATGAGACTGACTATCACCTGGATACAGAAGGACCGGGAGCTCTTCAGCTGAATCAGGATGTTGGAGTTATTTACCCATGGATTCCTGCAACGGACATACTAACAAAGCTAGCAAACTAGCAACATAAACACCCATCAAGTTTTCGAGGCAGGGACAACTTTTTCAGGTGAGCCCCCCATCGGATAATGTAAACCTAAGCATGATGTTGTTTTGGGGATTTCCACAGCAGGTTGAAAACTGCTACAGAAGTTATAAAGGTAACTTTGTCTGTCTGCATCTCATCTTATAATGTAATCCTGCTGCGCAAAAAATTTGCCTGTTCGCGTTTGGTGTGAAGGCACCTTAATGCAGTCAGACTGACCGCCTCCAACCGCCTAGCCAAGGTAATGCTAAGAGTTCGATGTACCATCACAGCAGAAATATAACAAAATCTGCCAGAATTATATATTATCGACTGTGGATTAGTGAACCAGGTGGAAACAGGGATGTCTATCAGGGTGACTGGAATTTAAAGGACAATATAAACTACAGCATTCCCTTATGGTATTCGTGGCTAAAGTATAAATATGTAAGAGTAGCCACCAAAAATGTTACTTTAGTAAGAAAATATCTACCAAAAAAAAAAGGTACCGGAGTAGAGAGTAATAATGGCCTCCAATTTGTGAAGTATTCCTCCCAATTCTGTGATGTTTTTTCCTTAAAAATTTGCAAGTTTTTTCTGCTGTATTTCAGAACTTTTTTAATCAAAACTGAAAAGGTTTTTTCCACATAAATTTGTGACTTTTACTGTTGAAATTTGCAACTTTTTTTTACACAGAAATTTTAAATATTTTTTCATAAATTTGTTGTACGTCTGAGGCTTTATTCTCATAAAACTGTTTTTTCCTCATAATTCCAACATTTGTTTTTAAACTTATGACTTATCTAATAAATTTGGAACTCTTTTGATAACATTGGGAATTTTTCAAACTATAACTTTTATGCCAATTTTTCATTGTTTTTTTTCCTTAAAAAACTTCTGACTTTTTGTAGCAAATATGAGACTTGATTCCCATAAACTTGTGAGGTATTATGTAACCCAGCTGAGAAAATGACCCTTTTTCTCAGATGTCAATTGTATTAATACAATTGTGTGATTTTATTTTGAAAACCGATTATCTTGGGGAAGAGGAAGTGTGATCCTCGTTATCCAACTTTTAAAACTTCCGTTTATGGTCACGTTGGGTGATCTGGGTTTTCCCCATTCATTAAGAGCGATATTAGCCCCGCCTTCCGAGCAGAGTGCCGAGGCACGCACCCGGGGCTCGTTCTTTTCACGATCTGCGAGCGGAGGAGAGGAGCTGTAGGACGATCTGTCCTCACGCTGACACCTCTTCTTGTTGATGGGAGCACGAGCTTGAGAGGCCGTGAAGCGGTGACTTCTGCTGTGTTCACCCTGAATCTCATCTTGGCTAGGTTTTTTTGGTTGCCAATCAAGAACCTTCTGGAACCTGGATACTCTCCCAATGGAGATGGCGAGCCTGACCCAAGACTGAACCAAGATTGAACTGAGATCTAACCAAGATCTCGAGTGAAGAGCATCTTTCCCCTCTCCAGTGCCCAGGATTGGAAACCTAAGTCTGGAGATACGAGATATCCTGACTGGTCAAACGACTAACCCGAACGGGCAATCAAACACTGAGCTCAGTAGGACACCTGGGGGTTTTATTTCATGCCGGCCGTTGTTATATTTGTACAGTTGTAAATTATCTGTATATTTTGCTCACTTTATCACTGTAAATAACAACCATTATTGCTCATTTCTTGCCTCCAGCCATTTCATTCCACACTCACTTTAATTCCCTATTGTAACGCTTACGAACCTAGCAACTGGTCTACACTTAATTATTTCCCTTACTTAATTAACATCAGGCAAGGGTTCGTCGGCCTCCGTCGGTCTACGATGACCATGGAAGAGAATCCTAAACGTCTACTCTGCTGGAACAGCACCGCCTGTGGCTGAACAGGCCGATGCGCGAATGGCAGTCTCTGTCACACAGGTCACACTTGTGGGTGGTCTCCGTGCTGCTGGGTCTGTGGCGGTTCTTCCTGCGGGTCCTTTTTTCATCTGCTGCAGCAGTCAGTCTCTCTTCACCCGCCTTGAGCTGTCTGGTCAGGATGCCTCTCCATTTGGAGCGGTCCGTTGCAAGGTCCTCCCAGCGCTCTGTGTTGATCTCCAGGGCCTTCATGTCTCTCTTGCAGATGTCTCTAAAGCGCAGCTGTGGGCGGCCAACGTCTCTTCTGCCAGTTGCCAGTTCTCCGTAGAGGACGTCTTTGGGGATTCTGCCATCCTCCATACGGTGAACGTGGCCTAGCCAGCGGAGCCTGCGCTGCCTGAGTAGAGTGAACATGGAGGGAAGGCCGGCGCGGGACAGAACTTCTGTGTTGGGCACTTTGTCCTGCCAGGATATGTCCAGGATGTGGCGAATGCAGCACAAGTGGAAGGAGTTCAGTCTCTTTTCCTGCCGGGCGTATGTTGTCCACGTCTCACTCCCATAGAGCAGTGTGCTGATGACGCAGGCATTGTACACTTCCATCTTCGTCTTGACAGAGAGTTTGGGATTCTCCCACACTCGTGTGGTGAGGCGAGCGAGTGTGAAGGCTGATTTTCCAATCCTCTTGTTGATCTCTGTATCAAGGGAGAGGTTGTTGCTGATCGTGGACCCCAGGTACGTGAACTGATTCACGACCTCCAGCTCGTAGTTGTCGATGGTGATGGTTGGTGGTGCTTCCATGCCTTGCGCCAAGACGTTAGTCTTCAGGCTGATGGTAAGCCCGAAGTCCTTGCATGCCTGGGAGAAGCGGTCCATCAGGGTCTGAAGCTCCTGCTGTGTGTGGGTTGCGTCTGCAGTGTCGTCTGCGAACAGCATGCCTCTGATTAGAGGCAAGGGTTACAATAAGAAGAATTAAAGTGAGTGTGGAATGAAATAGCTGGAGGCAAGAAATGAGCAATAATGGTTGTTATTTACAGTGATAAAGTGAGCAAAATATACAGATAATTTACAACTGTACAAATATAACAACGGCCGGCATGAAATAAAACCCCCAGGTGTCCTACTGAGCTCAGTGTTTGATTGCCCGTTCGGGTTAGTCGTTTGACCAGTCAGGATATCTCGTATCTCCAGACTCAGGTTTCCAATCTTGGGCACTGGAGAGGGGAAAGATGCTCTTCACTCGAGATCTTGGTTAGATCTCAGTTCAATCTTGGTTCATTCTTGGGTCAGGCTCGCCATTTCCATTCGGAGAGAATCCAGGTTCCAGAAGGTTCTTGATCGGCAACCAAAAAAACCTAGCCAAGATGAGATTCAGGGTGAACACTGCAGAAGTCACCGCTTCACGGCCTCTCAAGCTCGTGCTCCCATCAACAAGAAGAGGTGTCAGCGTGAGGACAGATCGTCCTACAGCTCCTCTCCTCCGCTCGCAGATCGTGAAAAGAACAAGCCCCGGGTGCGTGCCTCGGCACTCTGCTCGGAAGGCGGGGTTAATATCGCTCTTAACGAATGGGAAAACCCAGATCACCCAACGTGACCATAAACGGAAGTTTTGAAAGTTGGATAACGAGGATCACACTTCCTCTTCCCCAAGATTATCGGTTTTCAAAATAAAATCACACAATTGTATTAATACAATTGACATCTGAGAAAAAGGGTCATTTTCTCAGCTGGGTTACAATTAGCCTATTCACATATACCAGTAACTCAAAGAGTACATTGAAATCTTGATTTGTACAGTTTTTTCCCTCAAAAATGCACAGTAAGAGTATCTTGTAATAAAACTGCTCACATAAGTACAATTTTGTGAAAATTTACTTATATGGAGTGGACAATTTATTTTTTAACAAGGGGGATTGTTCAATGGGAATGAGGGTGTTCACTAATTTAGCCTGTGGGGGCATGGTATTGGACTTCTCCACCCAGAGAAAGTAGCTGGGGAAGGGGGGAAGAATGGACCGAAGAGGAGGTGTCACTGGGGGGTATCAGACGGGACAGTAAGGACTATGCACCCCCCGGGGAGAGGAGTAACTGCCGGAGCCGCGGGAAGAAGGAAGGGTGCAAGAGCGGCGCCGGCGTTATGTCATGTTAATGTGCCACACAGGTCTCTGTTCTAAACAACAATGTAATATGGCCAGAAGTTCCGGATCTCAATGCATGGTATTAAAGATATAAAAGAGGAATGAACAGAAAACCGGGAGCACTTGTACTGTATTGTATGTTGGAGAAGGAATAAAGTTCCTGTGTCGTCCAGCTCATTGTCTCGCCTGCTTCCTTTCTCCACAAACCAAATAAAAACATAAATTAAATACAAATTTTTTCAAAAATAAAGGTGCACAAAAATGTGATTAATGATGCTAATTTACAATTCAAAAAGTCACAAAATTACGATAAGTAAAACTGAGATTTATGAGGGATTTTTTTTTTACTTCAGGAATGGACAAAAAACAAATACAGTGATCCCTCGCTACTTCGCGCTTCACCTTTCGCGCCCTCAGTGCATCGCGGATTTTTCAAAAATATTCATCAAAAATTCAAAATTGAGAAATAATGGGCGGGCGCTAGCAGAAGGCAGGGAGACTACATTAGACCATCACGTGTCAACACGGAGAGCAGCACAACTCTCTGTTCGCTGTTGTCGTGTTGGCTGGGCTCGGAAATCTCGCAAGCTGATTGGCCGAGACGTTTCACCCCGCAAGCTGATTGGCCGAGACGTCTCACCCACCTCCTCTCCCTGCCGAGCACCCATGAAGGGAAGAAAGACCGCATTCATTGCTTTTTATCGCTCGTGTTACTTAGTCTCGCCGCGTGGAACTTTTTGCTGTTCTCTTGTGCCATTTTGTGCGAAATAGTCTTCCCGTTGAGGCACTACGCCGCCTCCTGCAGCTTCAGCTCTATCGGAAGCTGCCCTCGATGATCCTGCGCCTCCAGCACCTCACGATGAGGCGTCACCTGAGGAGCAGTAAAGCTCTCATTAACCTGTGCAGTAAATCATTTTCATCTTGAGTTACGTATCTTGTTATAAGAATAAAAGAGTTCTAAAAACATATTTATGTACACTTTGTTTACATCTACGCATGTATATACACGTACACACACACACACGTATCATATGAGAGTGAGAGAATGAACGTACGTATTGTTTATGGATGACGTCATTGGGGTGACACTACTTCGCGGTTTTTCACTTTTCGCAGTCGGTTCTGGAACCCATTAACCGCGATAAGTGAGGGATCACTGTACATCCAAAAAAAGTCATACATTTACAAGAATAATTTCACAAATTTACAAGAAAAAAGACGCACACTAAATGGCTGTGTTCAGAATGTTCACTCACTCACTCCCTCCCTACTTGCTATACAGTGAATTTAGATATAGTGGACTATATAGTAAACTCAATATAACAATAAAATTAACAGTTTTCAGACACTACTGGACTTGTTTTCATGGTGCGGTAATGACGCCATCATGTGAGACAGTAAAACGTAACAGACTGATGGTGGTAAAAAAATGAATACCTGCATGTAATTTGTATTAAATCAAATCGTTTTTGCTGAATTAATAAATATAAATACCTTAAGGTAGTTTATGTAGTGATGTGAAGCTCTTCTCTCACTGCTCCGTTAGCTGCGCATTGCATTATGGGATATATTAGCTAATGCAGTGACCATCCGTTGTACACTACTTTTCAAAAATGCATTGTGGGATATTTTGAGTGTACTATATAGTGAATGAAATTTTCAGTTAAGATTTTGAACAGAACTACAAAATGGCTGATTCACTATCCAGTACACTAAATCAATCAATCAAACTTTATTTCTAAAGCACTTTAAAAACAAGTACAGCTGATACAAAGTGCTGTACATTAGGAATAGATAAAATGAACAGGACATAAAAGACAATAAAATGCAACTAAAAAGGTATGAAACAAAACAAATAAAATGACAATCATATAATAAAGCAAAAAAAAAACAAAAAAAAAAAACAAGTACAATCGATGTCTCATGCTGGGTTGAAGGCCAAGGAGTAAAAATGAGTTTTAAGACAAGATTTAAACGTGGACAGTGAAGATGCCTGTCTAATAGGCAAAGGAAGACTGTTCCAAAGTTTAGCAGCAGCAACAGAAAAAGCTCTGTCCCCTCTGAGCTTCCTCTTTGATTTTGGTATCTCCTGGAGCAACTGATCAGCTGACCTGAGAGACCGAGCAGGAGTGTAAAAGTGAAAAAAGCTCAGAGAGGTAAGGCGGGGCAAGGCCATTCAATGATTTAAAAACAAATAAAAGAATTTTAAAATGAACCCTAAAGTACACAGGCATCCAGTGGAGGGAAGCTAAAATAAGATAAGATAAGATAAGATAAGCCTTTATATCTACCTTTAAAATAGGTGTAATGTGGTCCCTCTTACGTGTTCCAGTTAAAAGACGTGCAGCAGCATTTTGAACCAACTGGAGACGTGCGAGGGAAGACTGGCTGACTCCAAAATAAAGTGCATTACAGTAATCCAGCCGGGATGTGATGAAGGCATGGATTACTGTCTCAAAGTGCTGTTTAAAAAGAATGGGTTTAGCCTTTGCCAACTGCCTTAAATGAAAAAAGCTGCATTTCACTACTGCAGCAATTTGACGATCCAGTCTAAAATCACTGTCCAGCTTAAAACCCAGTTTAGTGACAGTGGGTTGGACAACCTACTGTCACTGTCATATGGGGAAGGTGTGAGCATTTCGACCACAGCAAATGATTTTAATCTTACCAGTTTTATGACCTGTTGTAGCCAGTTAGATTAGTGCTGTGTGCATGTGCTTAGGAGTGTTTGGCTGCATGCCACCTGCACACCTGGGCATAGTTGGGCAATGACTCACTGCAGGAGCTACATACACAACTCATGGTGCATCAGTTGGCATGGGATTGTAGACCACGGAAGTCATACAGTTTTATTTCATTTCAGTGAACCTGTAACCACGGGGCTATGATCCTCGGGACAGGAGCATTATACCAAATTAATCACACCTGTGGATGCACACCTTATATATACCCCTTGCATTCACCCAGTCTTCCCTCTTCTATCCTCCTAGTCGGTAAGAGCTTATACCAGTCTGTTTAACATTGCGTTTTGTGTGCTCTTTGGGCTGCCTTACCCTGGGTTCCTCATCGCTGTATCATAAAATTGTGTTTTTCTGCTGAATGACAGAAGGTTTGAGGCAGCTGTGCAGCATGACGTGCACTGTCCGTGCCTGCTTAGAGATATGTAATATATACTTGCCTTCTTTTCAGCCAGAACTGTTAATGGTTTAGCAGTGTGAGGTATATACTACCTTTACCTGCTTAAGGTTTGTGATGTATTTTTGTGCCTTCTCTTCAGGCAGAAGAACTGTTTAACAGCTTAACAGCACGCACTATGCTTTATCTGCTTGGGATATGTGATATATTTTCCCTTCGTCAAGCAGGGATTGCTTAACAATTTAACAGCACGGTACAATTTGCCATTAATTCTGTATCGTTTTCTTTTTCTCGACTGGCAGTCATCTTCTTAAAAAAAAAAGTGGGGGGGGGGGACATCTTCTTGTCTGGGTACTGAGCACTCCTGTGCTTGGTGCACTCTCACCACGTTTTGTGGGGGAGTGGTACTGCATACAGGTGGGAACTGAAATCTGATATTGCTATGTTGTCTTCTGACTAGCACGCTTATACCTCATAGAACAGCCCTTTGGCCTGTTTATAATAATAATAACAACTGTCTTGTTTTCTCTCCTATTGTTCTCTTGGAGGAATAATGGCTTCTGTGGGAGTGAAGGAGGGGGAAATAGCCCGGACACTGGTATGCCACCAGCCCAGGGCTCCATCCCTCCAGGTTTAAGTGCTCCAGCTAGAACTGGGAAGCCCAGCAGGAAGCAGAAACGGATTGAAGGAAGCCAGCCACGCAATCCAGCTGGTGGATTTCATGCAGAACCAATTGGAGGAAGTGCATAGGACCATTGAACATATGGCTGCAAATCACCGTCGCCTTTGGGTATGCCACACCAGGCTCCCGTATGTGCCCTGAGACCACATACTGATGCAGTGTCTCTTGTGGCCTCTGATAACTTGGGTAAGACCATCAGTTTTGGCTGTGGCGCCACTGGAAGAGTGGATGTCTCTCTGAGGATGATGATGAAGTCGACGGTGACTCTCTGATCGAGAGGACCTTCCTGAGCCCTATGATATATCTGTCAGGGCACGGCTCTCTGGGGCAGCATCAGCTGCTGGGCTTCTTCCCCCATCTTCTCCACCTAGGGCTTCGGCTTTGGACAGAGGTCCTGCAACCCAGAGGCGAGTTCCCTTGTCAGTTTATCCTGACTTTGGGGAACATCTGCAGAAGTAGTGGGTGCATCTAAGGAAGCTGCTGGCCCTCGTTCTAGACTTGGTATTTTGAGTGGTGCTTGGATGGTGCGTTGAAGGTGACTCTACCTTTGCACTGCTAGTTGGAGCTCCCCCGACAGGCAGCAAGTCTATACGCCACCCTAATAGTAGGTGTTGTGCCACTGATGAATGAGTGGCTAGCGCCTACCGGTCTGTGGCTATGACCTCTAGGCTGGTAAATGCTAATACACTTTTTTTTGTGCATTTAGAAGGTCTAATAAGGGACCTAGAGTCAAAAGCGGAACTGACCTTCTACCAGAGTTGGTAAAGGTGGTGGACACTGTGATTCAAGGCGCTAGCTCACAGGCTACAGCACTTGAAAACTCCCTGGCCAGCTGACCATGGCCGAATGCCATGTGTGGTTGAGTCAGTCTGGATTGGCGGATATGGACAAGGCTGCTGTTTTGGAGGCTGTGGTAGTGCCTAGTGAGATCTTTGGGCCTGCAGCAGAGGTGGTGTTGGACGAGGTGCAGAAGGTGAGACTACGCATGCAGTCCTTTCATCAGCCAGGACCATTCAGATCGAGTGTCCGGAGACCTCTTGAGGGGTGTGAGAACCCACAACGGCTTCGTTTCACAAAGGCAGGTTCCTTTCAGAGCTTGGGTCACCCGAGGCAGAGGACCTCTTGGCAGCGGGTACAGATTCAGCAGCACTCACGTCCGCGCTCTTGGGAGTGTGTAGGCCGTGGGCCTGCCAAGCCCCGCCAGTGTCTCTCACAGTACGCTTCCCCTAGCGTCAACCTTCTCTGCAGCGCACCTCATGAGTTGGTGTCAGTGCACCTCATGTCCATGGATGATCGATACACTGGAATGTGGATACCGCCTACAATTCAGATCTCATTCCTCAACTTCAAGGGGTTTTGGAAGCAAAAGTAAGGAGGACATTCTTTCCGCAGCTCTGGGCAGCAAGGTCTCTGCCCTGCTGGGAAAGAACGTGATACGGTCTCTGTCTCCAGGAGAAGAGAGGCGAGGCTTTTTACACTGCCTATTTCTTGTCTCCAAGCCAATTGGTGCATGATGCGCAGAGGTAACAGAGGACTGACACCCCCCCCACCCCCCCCGTAGCTTTCGCTACTTACAGTGGCTGTGTGGCCTAAGGTCAGAGAAATGGAGATAGGTGCCACCCTATACACCGTTGGTGTCCCACGTGCTGTGGGAGGGAATTAACTAATTAACTATCCTCCCATCCATCTTCTTCCGCTTAATCCTTTTCAGGCCGTGGGGGAGCTGGAGCCTATCCCAGCATCTTTGGGCAAGAGGCAGGATACACCCTGGACAGATCGCCAGTCCATCGCAGGGCCAACAGAGAGACAAACAACCATTCACTCTCACATTCATAACTAAGGAGCGCGGTGGCAGAGTGGTTAGCACTGCGGCAGCACAGTAACTCACCCTTGGCCGGGGGATCCTGGGTTCGATCCCAGCCCCTGACCAACAGTGATCTGTGTGGAGTTTGCATATTCTCCCCGTGTCTGTGTGGGTTTACGCCGGGATTTCTCCGGTTTCCTCCCACATGCCAAAAACATGCAAGTTAGGTTAACTGGCATCAAACTGGGGATTCTACCTAATTAACTAACTAAGCGAAATGGGGGTCTCTGTCCGATTTTGGACCTGAGGTGGTTGAGCAAGTACCTCAAGGTGCTCCCTTGTCCAGTGCTCAGGCTGAGGACATTATTCAGGCCATAGGGCCAGGTGATTGGTTCACAGCAAAGGACCTTCGCAATGCTGATTTCCATATTCCCAGAAATGCGGCCACAGGAAGTTCTTCACGGTTCCTTCAGGACAAACCTTCGGTTACGACATCCTGCCTTTTGGCCTGTCCCTGTCCTTGGATGTTCACCAAGTGCATGGACGCTGCACTCACCCCACTGTGGCAGAGGGGCATTCGAGTTCAATTATCTGGATGATTGGCTGATTTGTGCACCATCAGAAGTCGTAGCGAGAAGCAATATGGAAACCATATTGGCTCACCTGGCGGCACTCGGCTTGCATTTGAATGCGGTGAAAGGCTGCCTGGTTCTAACCAGGGTTGTCAAGTACTTGGGGCTCACCCTCGATTCAGTTGCCATGAGGGCATCCCTAACTCCAAAGAGAGGACATACTATCAGGGAATGCATCGAGAGCTGTATTTCACAAAGGACTGTATCAGTGCAGCAGTGCGAGAGGATCTTAGGCCTCTTTGCTGCAGCTGCTCAGGTGGTGCCACTGGGTCTTTTACGTGCTCGTCCCCTTCAACAGTGGTTCGCGCTTCAGAAGGTGGTTTTGCCCAGAGAAAGAAGGAGGAGGCTAGTTCTTCTGAAGGAGCCTCATGGTTCTCATGTGGTGGAGACACTCATCAGCAGTCTGAGATGGTGTTCCCCTGGGCCAAGAGGGCTGCAGGGTGACCATTACATCCGAAGCCTCCCAAGCAGGCTGGGGTGCAGTCTGGGAGGGCAGGTTTGTTCGGGGACACTGGGTCCGGCACAGCAGTCTTGGCATATAAACCATCCCAAGATGGAAGCGGTGCATTTGGCTCTGGGGCTTTTTCTTCCAGTCATTCAGGGCAGAAAAGTTCTGGTATGGACGGACAACGCAGCTGTGGTGTCATACATCAACCAGCAGGACGAACTGAAGTCTCCCTCTCTCCATGCGAGGGTGCGTCATCTGCTCTTATGGGCTCAAGCCTGCCAGGTCCACTAGCTACAGATGCTCTGAGCATGTCTGGCCTCCAGTGAAACTGTTTGCATTTCCACTACTGCCTTTTCTGCCAGCTTACCTCGTGAAGGTGAGACTATTGTCTGTTCAAGTAATTTTGATGGCCCCGAACTGGCCACAAAGACCATGGATGGCGGAGATCCACGAGGTGTTGGAGGCCTCTCCCAATCAGACGGGATATGCTCTCACAGGCACAGGGCGGGATTAGGCATCTGAATCTCCAGCTCCTGAGGCTTCATGTATGGCCCTTGGACAGGAGCACCTGTGTAAACTTGGCTTAGAGAAAAGGAGGTTATAGACACAATGCTCCTGTCCCGAGGATCATAGTCACGTGGTTACAGGTTCACCTTCATTCATAAAACCGCGTCTGCATCCATAAACGTATGTTTTTCAAACGTGGTTGTGTGAAATAAGTGGGTTTTTATTTGACTGTGAATTTTTGTAGTTTTGGTGTTACAAGCTCGGGTTTTAGATATAGATTGGATACCTTTTTTGAATATGGTTTTAATGGAAATAAATAAAGCATCGACTTTTTTAAAACTTTAAACCCTTTAAAAGATGTCTTTCATACAACATACGTTGGAAATGCCTCCCAGTCCCATCTAATGGCAATTTGGGGGTTTTGGTTGCCACTACATGACCATTTTCTCGTATATTTTTGAGTTTGTTCTTGTAAATCTAATATTTCTCACAACTTTTCCTGATGCAGACCAACTTTCTCTTAATAAATCTGTGCCTTTTCTAACAAATTTAGTACTTTTTCCTATAAAGTTGACACTTTTGTTATAAATTTGTTACCCTTTCCTCATACCAATTTACAACGATGTACTCATAAATTTGCAGCTTTTTTTATATTAAATTTGTGACTTTTTTTTTCCTCATAAATTTTCTACATTTTTTCTTGTACTTTTGCAATTATACTCTGCAGTGTGTAAGATTCTTAGAAATGCTAGCCTGAGGGGGAAGGGAAGGAATCACACAAATTCCACATAGAAGTCATTAAAGTAGAATTTTGTAGAAAAACTGCTAGAGCACATGACGTGACGTGCGTAGCTGAACAGAGGGGATGGTTTGGTAAATGCAACTAGTTACTACCCACCTTAAGGGGGCACAA
Source organism: Pholidichthys leucotaenia (assembly GCA_020510985.1). Classification (NCBI taxonomy): domain Eukaryota; kingdom Metazoa; phylum Chordata; class Actinopteri; order Cichliformes; family Pholidichthyidae; genus Pholidichthys; species Pholidichthys leucotaenia. Next base: position 98,435,346 of record CM035847.1, read on the forward strand.
CACATGAAAACGAATGGTAAACACTGCGGAGGAGAGCCAAACGCACCCCTGTCTGGTGCCCATGACAGACTGCGGGCTCTACAGAGCCCAGCTCTGAGGACAGACTGTCCCGGAAACCTGACGTTAAGTCACGCAGAGAAGACTCGGTGTGACTGCAGTTATTAGTACATCTGCTGCACGGTGTGTGACTAGGTCGGTCATGCAGCTGTCAGAAGTCAGAAGCTAACGGAAACTACCACTAACACGGAAACAAAAAGGAAGAAAGCTAACATACCGAGCTCTGTCCGTCTGTGTGTCCTGTCCGGGGCTGGTTGTCCTTCTACCGCAGAGGTTATGTCATTCATTCCACGGTCACCATGTCCTTACTCCAATCCATTGTTTCAGTCACAATAACAACCAGACGCAGTCAGTCATTCCACTCTGCACGACACGCCGACAAAGTGCTGCGCTCCGCGTCCGCTACGACTCTTTCATAATAAGAGTTGTGTTGGTTGTGTTGCAGAAATTTATTACTTTGGCAGGAGGCAAGCAGAGTTGAAGATGCTCAGATTTTAATTGGGAGCGACTGGGGGGGGGGCATGATTAGAAATGAGTCTATCAGGGGGACAGCTCAGATTAAGCGGTTTGGAGACAAAGTAAGGCTGCGACGGTTTGGACATGTGCAGAGGATGTTGAAGATGGAGCTGTGAGACAGGAGGAAGACCACAGTGAGGACTCATGGATGTGGTGTAGGAGGACACGGAGGGGTGGCATCTGAAAGAAGAAGATATATTCCCCGCAATCCAAGCGGGTATTGTGTTCACTGCTGTGAATAAATACTGTGCGTGTGGTTTTCAGTGTTTTTCCGCATACAGACTAAAGTTGCCGTATATTTTATTTTTTTTCCCACTCTGTTGTGTAACTTAAACTGAGTTCTGTCCATGACGTCGTGCACCTACCCTCTATTTGTACAGCATTAGCGCCATCGTCTGGAAACGATTAGTCTCTCTCTCTCTCTCTCTCTCTCTCTCACTCACTCACACACGCACACACACACACACACACACACACCTCTGAGGCGCTGAGTAAAACAGGAGGAAAAACGCTTTTTCTGTGTGTAAAATCAAAATCATTCAACAAACTCCTGCTGAGGTGGCACATACACACTCCCAACAGGACCATTACTAATATGATAATAATATAAATCTTAATTCAGACTCATATGTTCAGATAAAAACAAACACATACAGATGACAAAATAAATAAAACAAACCAGAGGTTTATTGTTTTTATTATTGTAGATTTTACTGGCTGAGGCGATCGGCCTGTAATTACCAAGGCTGCCTACCATACTAGCTAGAGACAACAGTGACAAGTCTTATTTTGAAATTTAACCGGAAGCGCCGTTGTGTGTGTCGTCCATAATGTGCACACTGTTTTGTCCCCGCACATTTAACGGTTCTCATAGACGCAGAACGGCTCCGTTCTCTCTCTACGTCCCCGTCGGTCACGGTTCTCTCCCTCGCCATGGCGTCCGATGAGCTGGCCCGGAAGCTGCAGTCGCGGCTCGCCGCTGCGCAGGAGGCCGAGCCGGGACCGGAGCCCGAAACAAGCCCGGTCCGACCCAAACCGCAGGAGTCCGAGGCTGCCTGCGGCGACTCGTCCTCCGAGCTGTCCGCCAAACTGCACCGCAGACTGGACATCAACGAGGGCCACGCCGCCCCGCGAGCCACCCGCGTCTTCAACCCGTACACAGAATTCAAGGAGTTCTCCCGCAAGCAGATTAAGGACATGGAGGCGATGTTCAAACGGTGAGAGGCCTTCACAATATCTGTGCGTGACTGCGCGCGTGTGTGTGTGTGTGTGTGTTCGTGGTCAGTGCGGCATGTCGCAGGGATTGGGTTGGAGCTCGTGATGAGATTATTACGCTCAAGTCTCCCCGCGAAGACAGGTGCGCGTCCTGCTCACCAACAGGACCGCTGAGCGCTCGTCTGCGTTAATCGGGGCCTTACCCAGACGCTGGGTTTGTGGGGACTTTTTATGCGCAGCTCTGCGATCCACCCCAGGCCAGCTGCGAACTTTCTGTGTGGAGTTTGCGTGTTCTCACTGCGTCTGTGTGGGTTTTTGCTGGGTACTCGGGTTTCCTCCCACAGTCATAGTTCGGTTAATCGGCGTCAGCTGGAGGCAAATCGTCCTTAGGTATGAATGTGACGGGTGAATGGTTGTCTCTCAGTGTTGGTCCTGTGAAAAGGATTAAGTGGTTAAAAAAAGAAGATAATTTTTATTTTAAAATTGTATGCCTGTATCTGGTTTTCAAAAATGGAATCTGGACCCCCCCCCCCCCCCCAATACTACTGCTCATTTTCAATTCTGGCAAAGTCAGTGTTTCTCACAGGATTTTTTTGAAACCATGATGGCTTGAACATATTCAGACCCTCCAGGGTCTGGTACCCAAAAGTACCCTGGGGGAAGAAAAAAAAAAAAACTTGTACAGTTTTAAACTGAATGCAACTTATTTTTCGACATAAACAACAAGATTATGTGGTTAGATCTGTTCAGAACTTTGTGGTTTTGTGATTTACTGAGCACTGGTTGTATGAATGATGCACCAGTGGGGTCACCCACAAATAATTGTAAAAGACATGAACAGTTCAGATAATCAAAACAGACAAAATAACTCTGGTATACATCAATATTCTGGTTTATTTTCCTATCCTTTCCTTGAAAATCTCCAAATATACAGAGAGGCCTGGACCAGCTACATGGTTTTTAAACATTTACTGGTTCATAAGTTCCATCCATCATCTACTGCTTATCCGGGGGTCTGGATCATGGAGGCAGCAGTCTAAGCAGAGAAGCCCAGAATCCTCTCTGCCCAGCCACCTCTTCAGGGAATCAGAATCTAGAATCAGATTTATTGCCATTGTTCATGTAGTACACAAACTAGGAATTTGTCTTGGTGCAATGCTGCAACATTAAACATGATAACATAAAAGAAATAAAAAAACTATACATGCAATAACCAAAGCATTCCCAGGCCAGCTGGGAGACTTTGTATCTCCAAAACGCATCCTGATCAGATACCTAAACCACCTCAGCTGGGTCCTTATGAAGTGGTCCTTATGAAGCTTTACTCTGAGCCTCTCCTAGACACCTGAGCTCCTCACCCCGTCCCTAAGGGTGATTCCAGCCACCCTACGGAGAAAACTCATTTCAGCTGCTTGGCTCCACAATGGATCGCCAGCTTATCGTGGTGGTGGGTTTGTGGGCCCTAATAATCCCGGGAGCTGTGTTGTCAGGGTAATTTGCCCCTTGTAGGGTCTCCTAAGACAAGCGGGTCTTGGGTGAAAGCCCAGACTAGGAGAGGTCCCAAAGATTGCCATGAGAGCTGAAAAATCAAAGAGTCGGTGTACCCTGCCCAGTATGGGGTTACCGGGGCCCCACTCTGGAGCCACGCCCGGGGGAGGGGTTTCTGCACATGGGACCTGGCTACATGGCCCCGCCTTCCAGTGTGCACCTGCAGGAGGGATCATGGGGTCCGGTGCGATGTGGATCGGGTGGCAATCAAAGGCAGAGACCTTGGCGGTCTGATCCCTGGATCCCCCTGGCTCTTAAGAAATCCCTAAAAATTCGAGCAGTTGACTGACATCAGTGAAACTCCTACTGAACATTGGCAGAATATGAAAAAGAAAATCTGGCAGCAATACATGAAATGACGACATGAACCAGGTCTGCTAGCTGCCTGATATCTTCACCTATCAGCTACATTTTACCTGCCCAAGAACCACAGGTGAGTAGAGTAGGCAGACGCTCTACTCAAGACAAAATAATGTTACCTGACAATATTATTTATTCAAGGATAAGTTGCCAAAGGTAGAAAAGTACTAAAAAGTTAGAGTGATTTTATTCTTACAAATTGTGAAAAATTTTCTTTTCTTTGCAACTTTTTTCCCCCCCTCATTTGAGTTGTTCAAACTACCTCTTGATGAATGCAGACATCTCATTGTGTATAGAGATCATAAGTATAGAGATCACTTGTTTGCAGGGACTGCTGCTGAAGACCGTGCCACAGAATATTAAGTTAAGGGCACCATCTTATTTGTCCATGCCATTTTAATTAGTTGAATTATATAAAATATTCAGCTGAATCAATCAAAAGCAAAGTCTGATTTGTGTTTAATATGACATGGAGAACTAGAAAAGCACTCAAAAACACGAAATTTTCAGGAAAGGTGTGTAATGGCACAGGGAACGGATGATTAGATTTTGGTGATGATCTGAGAGTGCATACCTCCACCAAGGCCTTTGTTTGTATTTGTGCAGCAGGATTACACAAAAACTACTGGATGGATTTGGATGAAATTTTCACCAGAGGTGGTTCTTGGGCTAGAGAGGAACCCATTATATTTTGGTGATGATCTGAGAATGCATACCTCAGCCAAGGCTCTTATCTTCTCACAGTGTGTTAGCAACAATACTCCAAAACTGATGGACAGACTTTGATACAGTTTTCACCACAAGTGGCTATAGGCCTACACACAAACCCATTACATTTTGGAGGTGATCCATGAGAAACGGAAGGAGCCTCGGCGGAGGTATGCATTCTGAGTGCTTTTCTAGTTCAGTAAAGCTCCTACCTCACCACTACTTGTCAGTGCCCCATCTCCTCCCCGCAGTGCATGACTGCGCGCAGCGGAACACGTGTGGTGGGTGGCTAGGGTTCAGTCCAGTGGTTGCTAATGCCAACTCCAAACTACAGGTTCAGATAGCTGCTACTCCTGTTTGTTAGGGATGTGGGACCATTTTTCATTGTGCTGCATCAGAGAGGATAGTTCGCTAACCTTGTTTTAATTGGAGGTAAGTAACATTAACATCATCCATCTTCTTCCGCTTAATCCTTTTCGGGTCCCGGGGGGGGGGGGCAGTCCATCGCAGGGCCAACACAGAGAGACAGACAACCATTCACTCTCACAGTCATACCTAAGGACAATTTAAAATCATCAGCATGTCTAATTATAAAATGCTAAGTGATAATGCTAAGTTGTGCTAACTGGAAACTAGCAGACCATCAGGGTTTCTTTTTTCGGGGGGGGGGGGGGTTAAATTACTGCTGTTTCTTAGTTTTGTCTGAAAAAAAATTATTAAAGCTGCAAAAGTGTATGATTGTGGCACATACATGCAAAATAAATACATTAAAATGGGTCAGAGGAGCAAGTTGGCTCTTAATTTAATTTATTTGATTTGTAATCAGGGCGGCGCGGTGGAGGAGTGGTTAGCACTGTGGCAGCACAGCAACTCACCCTTGGCCGGGGGATCCTGAGTTCGATCCCAGCCCCCGACCAACAGTGATCTGTGTGGAGTTTGCATGTTCTCCCCGTGTCTGCGTGGGTTTACTCCGGGATTTCTCCGGTTTCCTCCCACATGCCAAAAACATGCAAGTTAGGTTAATTGGCATCAAACTGGGGATTCTAAATTGCCCTTAGGTATGACTGTGAGAGTGAATGGTTGTCTGTCTCTCTGTGTTGGCCCTGCGATGGACTGGCGATCTGTCCAGGGTGGACCCTGCCTCTCACCCAAAGATGCTGGGATAGGCTCCAGCCCCCCCGCGACCCGAAAAGGATTAAGCGGAAGAAGATGAATGAATGAATGAATGATTTCTAATCATTTTAAGTTGTCAAGTAGTGATAATGAATAAAGTTAGTTATCACAAGTATTTTATTGCATTACCTTTTGTGTCTTTGATTTTCAAATCATGACCAATCTGAAATATTTTTACTAAGAAGCAAACGGGTTAAACCAGGCCAGCATTGCAGTTTTTAGGCTGCAGGTCTACACTTAAATTTTCATTGATTAAAACTAACACCTAATTTATATCTGTAGATGGCAGCCATGGGTAATTTTCTCATTTTCAGACATTTTTTTATGTTATGTCTTTTTTTGCTGTTCTCCTCTGGCTCAGGAAATATTTAACTTATTGATGTTTACTTTTTATTCATGTATGATTTAGAAGGAAAGCCTGAAATTTATGAGAATCAAGTCTCAAATGCACATTACAAAACTATTTTATAACACTGCAAAATTATGAGGGAAAACGGTACATGTAAAAAAAGAGATGGTTCTTTTTATATGATTATTTAAACTGTAGAATTTACAGAAAATGTATATCGTGATATATATCCTTATTGTGAAATAAGATGACTTATATCGTGATATGAATTTTTTGCAATATCGCACAGCCCTAAGGGAGACCATTAAAGCTATGTCATTTTCAAGTTATTTCAAAGATCTGTTTTTTTTTTGTGTGTGTGTGTGGAAGGGTACCAACATCGTTGGCCACATCTGTATGTTATTGATTGATTTATGGTTGTTTTTAATATTTTAATTGAATCGTTATCGAGAATTAGGAGTGTTTTACATAATATCCAAAGATGGGGGATGTTGCAGTTTACATTCCTTGTGTGTTGGTGGATAATAGTGCCCATTGTCTTTACTGGTGAGCTCATGGGCAGACTCTGCCCCATGTGACTGCATCTTTGTTTGCCTGCTGCTAGAATCTTTGATTGCAGTTTGTGTGTGTGTACGCACACATCTACACTAAGAAGCTACACCGGAATGTTGCTAATTTACCACAAGTCTACAGTGATCGCTAGAAAGTTAAAATCTCAAGTTGTCGGGGGATTTTAAACATCTTAGAAAATGTTTATGTATATTTTATGTTTCTTTGAAGATAATCTGAAATGTTCCTGCATCAAGATGTTATTTCTACCTTTGCCCTGGAGAGGAGTGGTCCAGTAAAACGATTTACTGATGGATGATGTGAGCTGAAGCTCCCTGGGAACACTGCTTCTAAACCTTTACTACATCTTTGCTGATGTGAGCAGTGAGGCCTTTTTGATGCTATGGATCAACAACTCTAACGGGTTCTTCTGAATGCATGAGGGCTTGACTCCCATGTTAAGAGTGAGTGTAGATGCCATGGGAGAAAAACTCCCATGAGAAATAATAAATTTAATATAAATGTACCGTACTGTGTGAAAGTATTGAACAATCCTTTATTTCTTTATATTTGTTGATTTTTAAAAACATCTTCAATAATTCCCTTGAATAGTTCTCCAGGCTTTCTGAAGTTTTTCTTTTGTCGTTGGCTGCTTTCAAATTCATTTTCGATTCAGTCCTTGTACCTGACCATTCTCCACTTTTCTCAAAATAGTTGAGGAAACTGGACAAATGGAGGACAAAAGAATTGGCAGACCTAAAAACTATGTACAGCAGATGAAAATTATCTGAAAATCATGTTCTCAGGGAATCTGAATACAAATCCCACAGAGATCTGGTACAGAACCCAAGACATGCATCTGGCCCTTCAGTTGATTAATCTACTATTCATTAAAAAGCATTAGAAATGGTCTCAGTGCAAGGGTGGCTGTCAAAAAAACAAAACAAAACAAAAAAAACATTGTTTAGGAAGGGAAAAGTTGAGAAAAGGCTAAGGTATGCCAAATTACACAAGAACTGGGCTGAAAATAGATAGATGTACTTTACTGATCCCAAACTGGGAAATTGCAGTGTAACAGCAGCATGACAGACAACCAAAATGACAGAAACACACAGCATAATAGAAAAAGAAATTACCCAGGGAAAGTTAAACTGTCTAGATAACTTTATATACATCACAGATGATGACCCCGTATAGATACATAAATTGTACTCACTGTACAATGCAGGACTGTCGGGCGCAGGGTGAAATGTGAGGTACCAATTAAACTGCAAGGTGCAGTATGACAGCATTGTTATGACCAGAATTCAACATTAGCATGAGATATTGTACAGTGAGATGGCATGTGGCAGGAAAGATTTCCTGTACCTGACCGTTTGGCAGCGAAGCTGTAGTAGTCTGCTGGAGAAAGTGCTCCGCTGTCTGTCCAGTGTGTGGTGGAGGGGGTGATCAGGATTGTCCATGATGGATCACAGTTTGTTCAGTGTCCTCCTCTCCACCACATTCTCAAAAGCCTCCGGCCTGAGACCAATCACAAAGCCAACCTTGTTGATAATCTTGTCAAGTCTGTTGATGTAGCTGGCTCTGATGCTGCTACCCCAACAGACAGCAGCAAAGAAGATGGTACTGGCAACAACAGCCTGGTAGAAAAGCTCCAGCATCTTGCTGCACACGTTGAATGATCTCATCTTCTTCAGGAAGTAGAGTCTGCTCATCCCCTTCTAGTACGCAGCATCGGTATTTGATTTCCAGTCCAGTCCATTGCTGATCACAACACCCAGGTATTTGTAGTCCTCCACTACCTCCACATCCTCCCCCCTAATCCACAGTGGCTGTGAAGGTGTCCTCTTCTTCCTGAAGTCAGTCACCATCTCTCTGGTCTTGCTGACGTTCATCCTCAGGTGGTTCTGCTCGGTCCACTCCACAAATCTGTCTACCAGTACCCTGTACTCTCCCTCCTCTCCCCCTCTTATACACCCAACAGCCCAGTCGTCAGAGAATTTCTGCAGGTGGCATGACTCGATGTTGTACTGAAAGTCGGTGGTGTATAAGGTGACGAGAAAAGGAGAAAGCACAGTCCCTTATGGAGCTCCCATATCACTAACCACCACATCAGACAAGACACTGCCAGCCGGACAAACTGTGGCCTGCTCGTCAGGTAGTCAGTAATTCAGGAGATCAGAGCTGTCGACCACCATCCCCCGCATCTTCTCACCCAGCAGCAGTGGCTGGATAGTGTTAAATGCACTGGTGAAATTAAAGAACATGATTCTCACAGTGTCTCCTCCATCATCCAGGTGCAAAAGGGCTTGTTGCAGCAGGTAGATGACAGTGTCTTCAACTCCTAAATGGGGCTCATATGCAAACTGCAGAGGGTCCAGCCACGTCTTCACCTGCGACCTCAGGTGGGACAAGACAAGTGTCTCCAGGACCTTCATCACATGAGATGTGAGGGCAGCTGGTTGGTAGTCATTCAGGTCCGATGGAGATGACTTCTTGGGGACAGGAACCAGGCATGACATCTTCCACAGCACCGGTACACTCTCCAGACTCAGGCTTAGGTTGTACAGGTGTTTCAGTACAGGAGATAGCTGGTTGGCACAGGTCCTCAGGATCCTGGTGGAGATGCCATCGGGGCCCGCAGCCTTCCGCTGACGGGGTCTCTCCAGCTGTTTCTTAACCTGGTCTGTGGCCACAGTGATGTGGGGGTTGGTGCTGATGTCCTCAGAGGAAGGGGTGAGACAGAGGTGCTGCACAGGAGGGGGAGGGGTGTGGTGGCGTCTGGCTGTGTTGCAGGGGTGACAGACAGTGACTTGAACCTATTAAAAAACAGATTCAGCTCATCATCTCTCTAGGCTCCCCAATGTCTGTCTGTTCCTCCCCTTACACCCAGTGATGTGTTTCATTCCCGTCCACGCATCCTTCATATTGCTTTGCTGGAGTTTAGAATAGAGGGTTAGTATTAATGAAAGCGCTTTGAGTGGTCTTTGTGACTAGAAAAGCGCTATATAAGTGCAGGTTAGTTAGTTAGTTAGTAACTTCCTCTTGTAATTGTCTTTACACATCCTCAGCATCTCTCTCAGCTCATGCTGCACTCTACTCAGTTCCTCCCTGTCTCCAGACCTAAAATTAGTGGTAACCATGGAATAGAACGGCAGCCAACATCAAAAGAAGAGCTTTTTGTTTTTTCGGTGGAGTTGGAAGAGAACAGAATAGGCTTTATTGTCATTGTACAGATGAACAGTACAATGAAATTGTGGGTGCTCCACCAGGCTGCTGCGCAATTAATTATGAGAGAAGGCTTAGATCAGGGGTGTCCAATCATGTGCCATGGAGGGCCAAGACCCTGCAGGCTTTACCTCCAACCAGTGTCTTCAACAGCAGATTTCACTGAACTTCTTTGCACTGATTGCTGATCAGTGAAAACACCTGCTGAAGAGACTGGGTAGAAGAGAAAACCTGCAGGGTCTTGGCCCTCCATGGCACATGATTGGACACCCCTGGCTTAGGTAAAACACAATTACAGAACACATGATTAACACAACTGAACACACAACTGAAATAAAAAATAACCCAGGATTATGAAAATATACACAGGTATGGTCATGGCTTCACAGATGAAACAATGTGCATAGAAGTGCAGAGTGCAGAACACACGAATAAAATGGACCAAGGATTATGGAAAAATATAAACAGGTATGGTAGTCATTTGACGGATGGGTCAATATACATGAAAGTGCTGAGTGCAAAAACAGGTGTGTTATTGTGAGAACTAAAAAGGTCCTTAGTCTTTTCCTCTAGATTTGATGGGATTATGACAGTGTTGGAAGGAATAAGAAAGGAATTGGGTGACTGTGTAGAACGAACGGCGCAGATGGAGCTCCGTCTCGCTAGTGCTGAAGATGACGTCACCCGTCTTCAATTAAAGGTGCGCACTTTGGAAAAAAAAAAAAAAAATAAATGTCTAGAAGATAATATTTTGGATTTGGAATCTCGGTCGAGACAGAATAACTTGAGGCTGGTGGGTCTTCCAGAGGAATCAGAAGGTCGGGACGTATATTCCTTTCTGGAAAAGTGGATTCCGGAGGTGCTGGGCAGCGAGGAGTTGCAATCAGCAGTGGTTCTGGAAAATGCACATCGTATTGGCCCACGGAGAGATAAGGGACCGCCGAGGACCTTAATTATGAAGTTTCTTAGCAACAGAGACAGGATGAAGATCTTCAACGCTGCACGAGCTAAAGGAGAGATTAAACACCAGGATCAGCAGGTGCGGTTCTACCCAGATTTGGCCACAGGAATCCAACAATTGAGGAAGCAGTTTGATCCCATACGTAAGGAGCTGCGCAACCTTGGGATTCGTCATGGTGTAATCTATCCTGCGAGACTGCTGACCACGTATGAGGGCAGAACCCACATCTTCAAGACCCCAGAGGAGGCGCAGGAGTTTATCAAGAAGATCAAAGAAGAAGAAGAGACTGGTGGGAGCTAAGCATGAACAAAATATAAGGTAGAATAATTAAGCATTTGCACAGGCATCTGACTGACTTGAAGTAAATAGCAAGTTTACAAAATATAGATTGTATTATATATTAAAAAAACAAACAAAAACAAAACAAAAAAAAAACTGATGTACAAAGTTGTTAAAAATTTTGGAGTTAAGTTGGAAAACTACAGAGGAGAGTTAATGTTACGTCATTAAAAGCAGTAGAGTTAGGGTGATTGGGAGGATGAAGAAGGAGTGGCTTAGGCTGTTCCCCGTGGGTGTGGAGCGGTCGATGGCTATATCGGGAGACGGAATTTTTCTTTTGATTTTGGGGGGTTCGCCACAAGTGTGGGAAGGGGGAATTTGTTTGTGTGTAGTTTGTAGGATGAATGTTCAACCACTCATGTTTTTGCTTCTCTGTATGAGCATGTTTACACTGCAAGGTAATCCCAAACTCTCTATTGATCATAAACCAAAGTGTTAATCTTAATTTAACTTCATGGAATTGCAGAGGTCTACAAAATTTAAAAAAACTTAAACAAGTTATGAATAAAATAAAAGACATGGGTTCAAAAATTGTGTTTTTACAAGAAACTCATCTAATAGAGGAGGATATAAAAAGAATTAGGAGTAGATGGCAAGGAAGTGTCTTCACCTCATCATTCTCATCCCGGGCCAGGGGAGTTATGACTCTCATACATAAATCAGTCCCTTTTCAAGTGAAAAATGTAATTGGAGACAAACTTGGAAGATATGTAATCATTCAAGGTTCTTTGCTATTAGAAAATATAAATCTTGTGAACTTATATGGTCCCAATATAGATGACCAAAAGTTCTTTGCTAATTTATTTCTTATTTTATCATCACTTACAGGGCAACATATAATAGCAGGGGATTTTAATTGTACATTGAATCCAGGTATAGATAGATCAACAGGACTGGATTGTACGCACAATGGATGTAGGATGACTATTAATCATTTTATGAAAGAATTGAGATTTAGATATATGGAGAGAAATGAAACCACAAGTTAAAGCCTATTCTTGTTATTCCAGTACCTACAAGACATTCTCACGTATTGATTATTTTTTGATTTCCACAGAATTAAGATCCAAGATTCAAAACTGCTTTTATGATAACATCGTGATCTCTGATCATGCACCCTGTTGTCTAATATATGTAGATAAAAAATTGACAAAGGAATCGGGTAGATGGCAATTTCAGCATAAATGGCTTCAGGATGAGGAATTTGTCAAATATATAGAAAAACAGATAGACGAGTTCTTTGACATCAATACTACACAAACATCAGCATGTGTAAAGTGGGAGGCTTTCAAAGCTTTTATTAGGGGACATATTAGTTATACAGGATCAAAATCTAAGAAGACTCGAGAGGAGAGAGCTAAATTGGAACATAAAATGAAAAGTCTTCAGGAAAAAGTGTATGCAGGAAGTGATCCAAGGTTGGAGAATGAATTACTGATTTTGAGAGCTGAATACGACAAAAAATCAGCGAATAGAGCTGCCTCGAGTCTTCTAAGATTGAAACAATCTTTTTATGAACAAGGTGAAAAATCAGGAAAATTATTGGCATGGCAGATTAAACAATTAGAAATTAAAACACCAATTACTAGTATTATAAGTAACGGACAGGTAGTTATAGATCCTTTAGAAATTAACAGAGCCTTTAGAGATTACTATGAAAAATTATATGATACTAAAAATGAATTTGATTTAACAAAACTAAATGGGTTTTTGAACGAACTATCTATACCGTGTATTCCAAATGAAAACAGGGAGATATTGGAGTCTAAAATTAGTCAAGAAGAAGTTGGGCTAGCCATTGATAATATGAAATCAGGAAAAAGTGCAGGACCAGATGGTCTTCCAGTTGACCTTTATAAAAAATTTAAGAATAAATTAATAAAACCTTTTTTGGAAATGGTTTTAGAAGCATTTCAAAATAATAATTTACCATCATACATAAATAATGCCTTAATTATACTGCTGCCAAAACCAGGTAAGCCCTCTAATAAATGTGAAAATATGAGACCAATAAGCCTATTAAACGCCGACCTTAAGATAATCTGTAAAATTTTAGCAAGATGAATACAAGAAATTTTACCAAATATTATTAATCGAGATCAGAATGGCTTTATAAAGGGAAGACAAGGCTTCCATAATGTAAGAAGACTATTTAATATTATTTATTTTAATAAAGAAGCACCGGATACAGCTCTCCTATCACTGGACGCCGAAAAGGCCTTTGATAGAGTTGAATGGCCCTTTCTTTTTGAAGTCCTACAAAGGTTTGGACTTGGAAATAATTTTATAAAATGGGTTCAAATAATATACAATAATGCTACAGCAGAAATCCTAACAAATAACAATATTTCAAAACCAATAAAAATCAATAGAGGATGTCGACAAGGCTGTCCACTTTCACCTTTACTGTTTACTATGGCAATTGAACCTTTAGCGATAGCGATACGTTTACATTCACAAATATATGGAATTAAAGTTGGACCAACAGAACATAAAATCTCCCTGTACGCTGATGACATAATTTTGTTTATGTCGAATCTAAAAAAATCAATTCCAACCTTGTTGAATTTAATCAAGAATTTTGGGGAAATATCAGGATATAAAATAAATAAAACTAAATCTTCAATATTAATGCTAAATGAGACCCAGAGAAATTACCCAGCCCCTGAGGTAAATCAATTCAATGTTGTAAATCAGTTTAAATATTTAGGAATCCAAATTGTGCCTAAGCTAGAATCAGTCGCCAGTGTCAACTATGAAGCCTTAATGTCAGATATCAATGAGTTAACTCAGAGATGGATGTCACTACCAATGTCGATGATCGGGAGAATCAATATACTTAAAAGTAATATTTTACCTAAAATACTTTATTTATTTCAATACATTCCCTTATCACCACTTTTAGATTTATTCTCAAGAATAAAAAAAAAGTTAGTGGAATTTATATGGAACAACAGGAGGGCTAGATTACGTTTGTCTTTATTATATTTACCATTTGATCGTGGAGGTCTGAAATGTCCAAATTTTATGTTGTATTATTGGTCGGCACAACTGAGGTCTATGACATATTATTTTTCATCAAATGATCTCCCTCACTGGACTGAAATGGAATCATACAATTTACCTTTACCTCTTCCCATATTCATATACTCAGATTCGGCAAAAAAATTACAAAAACAAGTTAAAAATCCATTTGTAAAGCATATGATCAAAATATGGTGTGAAGCTAAAAACTATTTAAAAGAACCACAATTATTGTCACAATTTAGTCCAATATGGGGTAATCAATATTTTAAACCAGGGAGAGCGGACGCTGTATTTAAAGTATGGAATTTAAAAGGGATACAAAAGATTCAGGATTTATATTTGCCATGTGCAGATAACATAATGTCTTTTGAAGAGCTGAGGATCAAATTTAATCTCAATAGAACACATTTTTTTAAATATCTTCAACTTAGAAACTTTATTCGATCAAATCAAAATAAAGCTCTCACTCGACCTATCTATTCATCCTTGGAAAAAATGATGATGAAAGATAGTAAAAGAAAGGGTATTATTTCAGAGTTTTATAACTCATTGACACCATCTTCAAGTGAAAATTCACTGAAAAGATTAAACTACTGGAAAGAAGATCTGCAAACTGAAATTTCAGAGGAACAATGGGAATTGGCTTGTACAGAAGCTCAAACCAAATCAATAAATGTACGCCTTAAATTGATACATTTCAAATGGTTAATGCGGATGTATGTTACACCGGAGGTGTTAAATAAATATAACAAAAATATACCAGATACATGCACAAAATGCATGGAAAGTAAAGGAACTCTATTTCATTGTGTATGGGAATGTAGATTAATAAGAATGTTTTGGGAAGAGGTGAGGGTAACAATTGAAAAAATAATCTCAAAACAAATCATATTGAATCCTAAATTGTTTTTGTTGGGTCTGTACCCAGAAAAGCATAATTTTAATAAAAGTGAAAGAACATTCATAGACCTCAGTTTGCTTAATGCCAAAAAATGTATTGCACTATTATGGAAAAAGACTCATAGACCAGATGTGACTCAGTGGTTAAGACAGATGTTAACAAACCTTCCATTAGAAAGAATAACATATACAGTATACTGAAATCAAAGGAAATTGTGTTTGAGAATATATGGAGACCTTTTATTGATTATGTAAAAAATTTAAACATAACTCTTGAAGAAGAAGGTGAATGATGTGTGTGGACCTTGTAAATTCCAAACTGGTGAACATAATATGTATACTTATGTATTGGATTGTCTAGACTAAACAGAGGAGCATTGTTGAAGATTTGATTTTGCTGGTGGTTGTTGGTGTTTTTAGTGCATTTTTTTTTTTTAATTTTGTAGTACTTTAGTGTTAGTGTTTGTTTGTATCATGTTTGTTAAAAAAAAAAGGTTCAATAAAGATATTGTGGGGAAAAAAAAAAAAAAAGGTCCTTAGTTCTGTGCATGTGAGTGTTCAGAGGGAGGGAGTGGGGCCTCTGACTGTTTGCAGTCTTAAGACAGGAAGATCTGAAGATGTCCTCCAGGGAGGGCAGAGGGCCCCCAGTGGATTTTTTTTTTTTTTTTTTTTTTTTTGGGGGGGGGGTGTTGATGACTCTCTGCACAGCCTTCCTGTTCTCAGCCGTCGAGTCGACGTACCACACACCCAGATAGTAGGTGAGCGCGCTCTAAGTGCAGCCGCTGAGGGCTTGGATGCCTCCACATCTGTCGGGGGTTGTTGTCTGTGAGGAAGACCACCACCTTCCTCCTGTTGGCGTTCTTGACATGTTGTATGCCTCTTCTCAGGTTGGCTTTAGCAGTGCTGTACAGAGAGCTGCCCCTCTGCCTGAAGGCTGAGTTGCGGGCTCTGATCATAGCCTGGACCTCACTGGTCATCCAGGGTTTCCGGTTTGGAAAGACCCGGTTATGTTTGGTGACTGTCACATTTACTACACAGCATTTAATGTAGAAGAGGACAGAGTCAGTGTAGGTGTCCAGGTCCTGCTATTCTAAGATGTTCCAATCTGTGCAGGTAAAGCAGTCCTGTAGCTGGAGGAGAGCATTTTCAGGCCAGTTTTTAATTGTTTGACTGTGGGGAACTCTTCCTAAGGTGTGTAAGCAGGTATTAGAAGCAGGGAGAGATGGTCTGATTGTCCAAAGTGAGGGAGGGGGTGGCTCTGTAGGCATGCTTAATATTGCTGTAAACATGATCCAGTGTTCTTTCCCCTCTTGTGGGACACTTAACATGTTGGTGGAATTTGGGGAGTACAGTCTTTAAACATGCTTTGTTAAAATCCCCTGCAATAATGTGGACTGCGTCGGGGTGATCTCTCTGCTGCCTGCTGACAATGTGCTTGAGGTGGCTGAGTGCTAAGCTAACACTAGCGTCAGGAGGATGTAAACAGCTGTTATAACTACTGCAGTTAGCTCGCGGGGGAGGTAGAAGGGCCTACACAGAAAGGACATGGCCTTTAAGTCCGGTGAGCAGTGGCTGTGAATTATTCATCTTCTTCTTCCGTTTAATCCTTTTTGGGTCGCGGGGGGGCTTGAGCCTATCCCATCATCTTTGGGCGAAAGGCAGGGTACACCCTGGACAGATCGCCAGTCCATCGCAGGGCCAACACAGAGAGACAGGCAACCATTCACTCTCACATTCATACCTGAGGACAATTTAGAATCCCCAGTTTTTGATGCCAGTTAACCTAACTTGCATGTTTTTGGCATGTGGGAGGAAACCGGAGAAATCCCGGAGTAAACCCACGCAGACATGGGGAGAACATGCAAACTCCACACAGATCACTGTTGGTCGGGGGCTGGGATTGAACTCAGGATCCCCCGGCCAAGGGTGAGTTGCTGTGCTGCCGCAGTGCTAACCACTCCGCCACCGCGCCGCCCGGCTGTGAATTATTCTGCTGTTATTGCACCAAGTCTGGAGCACAAAAACACAGCCCTCCACTCCTTCCCTTACCAGAGTTGGTGTTGCGGTTGAAACGGTGTGTAGTTTGACCAGGTAATTCCACAGTGGTGTCTGGGATAAGTGGATGAAGCCAAGATTCCATCACAATCAGAGTACCACAGTCCCGGACGTAGCGATTGTAGGTGATCTCCGATTGCAGCTTATCCATTTTGTTGGCGAGGGATCTGGCGTTGGTGAAGATTGAAGGTAACGGAGGTTTGGTGCATAGTTTGCGCAGCTGGGCGCAGATGCCAGCCCTGCAACCTCGTTTCTGCTTTCTCTTTTGTCGCCATCTGCGCTGCTTGCGGGGCCCGATAACAATCTACAGAGCACCTGGTGGTCTCGCGATCTCCTCAGGGATGTGGTGGTGATTACTGGAATAAATACTAGTGATGTCGGAGTTAAGTTGGCAGCCAATACCTTGAGGTTCCTGGCAACTGTAGGTAATTAGACCATCGCAGAAGGAGGCCAAAAAAGGCAGGAAAAACACAAAGGAGCAGAGTAGTCCAGAGCGTCTAGCCACAGCATGTGAATGCGCCACCATTTTGCAGACAAAATGTGGTGCAGGACACTTGAGTGGTGTCGGGCAGCCGAGCGCTTGGTGGACGGAGTGGAATTGGGGACAGATTTAGTGCTGAGCTCTCTGCTATCCTCCATGGGGCAGAAATGATTGTAAAACTCGTCAGTATAATCCTCAAGGTCTTCCTGCTGGGTTGAGTCTGTTGATGCTATAAAAAAAGGCTTTTTCAGTTCTACAAAAACTGCAGGTTTATCCCTAACAGACGTAGGCTGCCATCTTGGATCTCACAATGATCTTGTGTTGTCTTGCAGTCACATCATACTCCACACACCCTACACCTCTATGGGCTATGGCACCCTCACCTGGTCTGGTGACATTACTGTAGTTCATAGAATTGAACTAAAAAAGGACTGTTCTAAAGTTCAATTAACAACTATTGTAATTTAATTTAATCGGGTAAGTTTGCGGTGGCAGAGTGGTTAGCACTGCGGCAGCACAGCAACTCACCCTTGGCCGGGGATCCTGGGTTCAATCCCAGCCCCGACCAACAGTGATCTGTGTGTAGTTTGCATGTTCTCCCCATGTCTGCATGGGTTTACTCCGGGATTTCTCCGGTTTCCTCCCACATGCCAAAAACATGCAAGTTAGGTTAATTGGCATCAAAACTGGGGATTCTAAATTGTCCTTAGGTATGACTGTGAGAGTGAATGGTTGTCTGTCTCTCTGTGTTGGCCCTGCGATGGACTGGCGATCTGTCCAGGGTGTACCCTGCCTCTCACCCAAAGATGCTGGGATAGGCTCCAGCACCCCCCCCCCCCCCCCTCCCCGCGACCCTTAAAGGATTAAGTGGAAGAAGATGAATGAATGAATGAAGTTTTTCAGTACATGTTTACCACTCACCATGGCAGTAATTCAGTTCTGTAGACATGGTCAAGATGAGCTGCTGAAATTCAGACTGAACATCAGAATGGAGAAGAAAGGTATTTAAGTGACTTTGAACGTGCTGTGGTTGTTGAAGCAAGACGGGCTGGTCAGAGTATTTCAGAAACCGTTGATCTACTGGGATTTTCACTAGCTCTAGGGTTTAGACAGAGCGGTCTGAAAAAAAGAGAAATGTCCAGTCTGCAGCATTTCTCAGGGCTCAGATGCCTTGTTGATGCCAAAGGTTAGAGGAGAATGGCCAGAATGGCTCAACCTGACGGAATGGCAGCTGTAACTCCAATAACCACTCATTACACCGAGATATACAGAAGAGCATTTCTGATGCCACAACACATTGAACCTTGAAGCAGATGGGCTATAGCAGCATAAGACCTCAACTGGTGCCACTGGTGCCTCAACAGGCAACTGCATCTGCTGGGGATGGTTTGTGTGCAAAATTATTTTAAATGAGGGGCCCTGTTGTCCCAGTAGTGTGCAATTGTGTGTGATGGACAGTGCATCGGTGGATACACCATGGATTCAACCTGAGCCCCTCCTTCCCCTCTAAGGAAGAGTGCAACCCGGCATGGTGTGGTGCTGGTGTCTCCATGGCCCTCTGGTGTTACAGATTCTTGTGCCCTCCCGCTGCTGGGGTTGCATGCCCATGAGTAATTTTAATATTCCATACAGTCAATCTGACTGTTCCTCCCCTATTGATGGGAATACTTCCTTCCATAAATGCACTCTGCTGTAGATTGCCTGAGTGGAGGACAGCGGCAGATGTGGGGGCAACAATCCCCATCATGGACTTACTGGCCCAAGTAAGAGTGGGCCCTAATAAATACCAGCATAATCTAAGGCATTAAGCTCACTTCTTATTTTTTAGATAAAGAGAAATCGCTCTTTGGGTTTATAGTTTTTGAAGAATAAACTTGACATATTTGTTTTGAAAGGAAATTCTTTTTTTTTTTTTTTTAAATATTTTTTTACATTGCAGTTTGCATAGTTAAACTGGTTAACCTTTAATGGTTTCATTCATATTAGTTCTTAACCGGAGTGGTGGCCTAGGGGTAGAGCATCCACCCCACAACCGGGAGGTTGGGTGTTCAAGCCAGGGCTGGGTCATACCAGAAGACCAGATAAAAATGGTACTTCCTGCCTTCTAGCTTGATGCTCAGCAAATATACAAAGGGGGGCTGAAAAGTTCATAGTGGCCACATTTGACCAAATGTGGTTTATTTTTCCACCACAGGGATTCAAGTGCTGCAACGCCGATGGAAGAAGTGTGTGGACCGAAGGGGAGACTGTGTTGAAAAATAAACCACATTTGGTCAAATTTGACCACTACGAATTTTTCAGCCTATTTATTTATTTATTTAGCGAATGCAAAGTCCTTAAGCCAAGCAGTTGCCTCCTGATTTGCTGTATGGAGGGTGTGTAATCCTCCTTCCAGTCTTTGGAGCGGGCAAACCTCTATGATGTGTTCCATTGTTTGCTTCTCTCCACATGCGCACAGTGGGCTAGGGCTACTGCCCCATCTGTGAAGGCTGGCCAAGCAGGGGCCATGTCCAGTCCTGAAGCGATTGAGTGTAGACCACTGTCTCCTTGGGAGGTTGGTGCCCGGGACCTGTTGGTTGGGGTTTATCACCAGCTGTTTGTTTGGGACCTCCTTGGTCTCCCATTCCTCTTGCCAAGCTGTCTGGATGGTAAAGTCAGCTGGGGGAGGGTTTTTCCAAATCGGCCATCTGGATGAAAGTCGGGCAGTGGGTGGGGTGTAGATATCTGCATGGATTGGCAAGTGAGGAAAATCTTTAACTTTTTGGAGCATCCTTTGAGTTAATACTACTCGCCGGATGTGTGGAGGGGCTATGTTTGACAGTACAGAGAGCCAGGGGAGTGGTGTTGAGCGGATTGTTCCAGTTATAGTTCTCATGGTTGAGTTGAGCTGGGTGTCTACATGGTGTGTGTAAGATGACCTGGACCAGACAGGGGCACAATATTCTGCTACAGAGTATGAAAGGGCCAGCGCTGAGGTACGCAGGGTGGAGACTGCCGCCCCCCATTTTGCACCAGCGAGCTTGCAGAGCAGGTTGTTTCGTACCTTCACCTTAGCAGCCGTCCCCTTTAGATGTTCCTTGAAGGATAAGGTCCTATCAAGGGTCACTCCAAGATAAGTTGGATTTGGGGCATGCTTAAGCTTGAGTCCGCTCAGGTGGATGTTTAGTTCTCTGGCAGCTTTTGCATTGTGGAGATGGAATACACTGGAGACGGTTTTTGCTGGGCTTGGTTTTAGGCGCCAGATTTTGCAGAACTGGTCCAGTTTGGCAAGATCTTCCGTGAGCACCCGTTCCAGTGGTTCAAAGTCTGGTGCTTGGAATGCCAAACAGATGTCGTCTGCATAGATGAATTTGCGGGATTTTGTAGTAGGCAGGTCGTTTATGTAGAGGTTGAACAGAGTTGGAGCTAGAACTGAGCCTTGTGGGAGTCCGTTTTTCTGCATTCTCCATGCACTTGTGTTCTGACTGAGGTGGACTCTGAACCTTCGGTTGGTCAGCAGGGTTTTTATAATTGCTGTTGCCCAAGCAGGGATCGCCTTTATAAGTTTCAGGAGGAGGCCTTTGTGCCAGACCGTATCATAGGCGGCTGTAAGATCAAGAAACACAGCCCCTGTCTTCAGTCTGCTCTCGAAGCCATTTTCGATGAAGGTGGTTAGGGCCAGTACTTGTTCTCCTGTACTGCGGTCCTTGCGGAAACCTGCTTGATCCACACTTAGAATATCCTCTATTTCTGGGGAAATGCGTTGCAGTATTAGGCGCTCCATGATTTTGTAAGGAACGCTGAGTAGGGAGATTGGGCGGTAGCTTGCTGGTAGTTTGTGGTCTTTGCCAGGTTTTGGGATGGCAATGACCTTTGCTGTCCGCCATTTCTTTGGGATCGAGTTTGTTTGTGTGATCCTTGTGTAGAATTGTGTCAACCAGGTTAGGGCTCGGGGGCCAAGATTTTTCATGAATTCTGGGAAGATGTTATCGTATCCTGCTGCCTTTCCACATTTCAGGCCCTGTAGGACTTTCTCCAGTTCAGCAGCCTCGAAGGGTTCAGGGTTCGTTTCCTCTACAGGCATTTTTTGGTGGTTTTTTAGCTCAGTTGTAACTGCTCTTCTGGTGTCTTTGTCTTGGGGTGCTTTGGCGATAGTCAGTAGGTGGGATGCAACTTGGTTGGGTGTGACGGATGCTCGGCTTTGGCTAGGGGGCTTCTGTGCAGCTCCTAGGCGACGGATGAGGCTCCAACATTTCCTGCTAGAGTGGGTAAAGCTCCGGTCAGCAACTGTCTCCTCCCATTTCTTTCGCCGGGCTGTATTTAGCGATTCAATGAGATGGTCTGCTATCTCTGGGTCCCCTGATGTTTGATAGGATTGTAGGAGGGCAGCACTTTCTCCGTCCAAACATGGGACATAGAGGGGTCGGTAGCCTCGTGGGATTGCAGTATGGGCAGCCTTGAAGATTGCGCTGCAGAAGCGGTTGTATGCTTCATCTACAGTGATGGTGTGGAGTGGGATGGTAACAACGCTCCGGTCCAGAGTTTCACTGAATTTCTTCCAGTTGGCTTTGCGGAAGTTCCAGCGCATCTTCCTTGGGCTGTATATGACTGGAAGTTGTAGGCCAATGTGTACAAGCAGGGGCCGGTGTTGGCTGTGTGGAAAATCATCAAGAATGAGGATCTGTGTAGGATATGGCTCCCCATTCAAAGAGCTGACCCAACACAGGTCAGGAGAATAGTCCTTCTTCCACCTAGCAGAGTGGAAGGTTCCTCTTTGTTTGGGGTCGTATATCAAAGCGAGGTCATTTCTGGATGCCCAGTCTGAAAGTGCCTCCCCATCACTGTCCACTGCTGGGTACCCCCAGTCAGGGTGATGGCTGTTAAAGTCCCCCACATAGATGGCAGGGTGGGGTAGGGTGGGTAAGACCTGCAGATCCCAGTTGGCATTAGGGGGCTTGTACACATTGACAATATGGAAGCCACCAATGATTATGGTGTCTGAGAAATGTGTTGTTATCAGGTGATTTGCTTCAACTATGTCAGAACGCACATAGGCGGCACGTCCATGTTTAGCATGTAGAACATAGCACAGGAGGTCAAAGCCTTTGATGGTGAAGCGGCCAGCTTCCTCTGTGCCAATATGAGTCTCTTGGAGGCAGATTACATCAATCGAATGTTGGAAGGTGAGGACTTCAATAAGGCTTCGCTTGGCTGCAGATAGGCCTTCAACGTTTAGTTGTAATATGCGAAGGGCAGATCCTACCACAAAGTGCTCTTGGGGCTGTTTGCTTTCGGCTTTAGGACTGTGACTAGGATTCTTCTTTGACTTGGCACAGAGGCGTCGTCTCTTCGAATTTAGTCTGCTGGTAGGATCATTAGCTTCCCCAGGCGAGCCCGGGTACTGGCGGAGGGCGCGACGAGAACGCTGATCCATTGCCCTATTCAGCCTATGAACCCCCCCCATAGAATGGAGGAAGGAAAGTTGGTTACCCAGCCACAGGGGATGCACAAGTCAGTGTATTCCCTGTGTCGGTCCCAAGCCCAGACAAATGGGCAGGGTTGCGTCAGGACGGGCATCCGGCGTAAAACTCGGCTTCAGCCTATATGGGTGTGGCAGGTGTCTGTCGCAGCCACCCCAACAGAACGTGGGAATAGCTAGTAGATGACAAATTCATATTAGTTCCTTCGTATATTGTCAGTTTGTGTAGCAAATCAAAACAATCATGGACTATAAATATGTTTGTAGATATGTATCATGTTCCTGCTGAAAGGCCAGTCATCCATCCATCTTCTTCCGCTTAATCATGCTAAAAAAAAAAAAAAAAAAAACTGCTGTGAAAATAAGTTTTGAAAATGATCAAGCAATGCTGTGATGCAAATTTTTGATCATACCGCCCAGCACTAGTATATGATGCACTACTGGTATCGTGTGATGGTTAGCTGCCAAGGAGTAAATTACACTGAGGTTCAAAGATTGCATATTGAAAAATAGTTTTCTGTGATTACGGGCAGTATTTTTACTGCCCCCCCCATCCCTACTTGGTGGTGGGTAGTCAGGAGATAATCTGTTGCTTCCAAAGGAACTGATCTTGGTTGTTCGGAATCAGGCTGTTTTCCACAGAAAATTTCCAGACTTGTTTGACATGTAGGACATGCAGTTCCCTCTGTCTTAAATCTCTTTAGTCTCAGTGCTTTCGCTGCACTGATCCCATTCACACAGCCCACATTCCCATGGGGCATCCGCCTCATGATGACCCACTTTTCCTCTTCTCAGAGCTTTTTGGCTTTGAGGCACATTTCAGTTTTCATCAAATATATTTCCATGATTATATTTAGTGCACATTTTGTGCAAGTGTAGATTTTCTCAGTATTCTTGACAGACAGCTTTGTGATAGATTGGTCTTACTGGTCAGGTAGAAATGGAGCAGTGTTTTCTCTGTCTTGGATCTATGATGCCCTGCTCAAGCACTGCATATTTTATCTCCTGCCTCAGGCTTGTTGAGTTCTTTGGGTTGTGCTAATCTGAATAGGCCATACTGGTGAGAAGGAAAAGAATTCTATAAGAGAGGGTGAATTTTCTTGTGCCAAAAGCTCAGGCAACTATAATTAACAAAGAAGCTTTGGAACAATGAGGCTCAGTCCAGACTGTTGCATGCAGCAGGGCTTCACTTTCTCTCACATTCTCTCGCATGTCAAATGCATGCTCGATCGGGTTGAGATCTGGTGATTGGCTCGGCCATTGCAGAATATGCCACTTCTTTGCATAAAAAAACTCCTGGGTTGCATTTGCAGTATGTTTTGGGTCATTGTCCATCTGTACAGTGAAGCACTGTCCAGTCAACTTTGCTGCATTTGGCTGAATCTGAGCGGACATTATATCTATACACTTCAGAATTCATCCAGTTGTTTCTGTCTTCTGTCACATCATCAGTAAACACTAGTGAATCAGTGCCATTTTAAAATGGACTTTGTGATTTGTGATGTGTGATCTCAGGCTGAAGTAGGCAATTCTGGCCTTGGCCCAGAAAGTGAGTCATAACACATGCCCATGCATCACACTGCCTCCACCATGTTTTACAGAAGATGTGGTGTGCGTTGGGTCACGAGCCGGTCCAAGCCTTGGCCATACTTTCTGCTTCCATCATTCTTATACAGGTTGGTCTTGGTTTTATCGGTCCAAAGAATGCTGTTCTATTCAATTCAATTCAGCTTTATTTATATAGTGCCATTTCACAACAACAGTCATCTCATAGCACTTTCAGCTGAAGTCAGCCTCTAGAACAAGGCTGACTTCTTTAGATGTTTTTTTTTTTTTGGCAAAGTCTAATCTGGCCTTTCTGTTTTTCAAGATGATTAATGGTTTGCATCTTGTGGTGAACTGTCTGTATTTGCTCTTATGAATTTTTCTCTTTATTGTAGACGTAGATACTGAAGCACCTGCAGTGTTTCCTCTGGCTTAAAGACCTTGGCACAGTGGCAACATATTTTTCCAGGGGGAAGGGCAGAAAACACATGACACTGTTGTAACCAGAATATGTTAATTTTATGCTATTTTTTTCTTTTAATTTTGTACAGCAACTTTGCATATGGAACTTACCATTTGAAGTATTGTACAACCGAGGCTTGAATGTTGGAATATTGGGCCAGCTGGGATCCCACCCAGACGTCCTGTGTTTGGACTTTTTACTGGTGTCATCCTTCTCTCCTTCCTCTGCTCTCACCTCTCCTGGACCCTCTCCTCTGCCTGAACACTTTCCTCTTCTTGGCTCCTCTCTTCTGTCTCATCTTGCCCTCTCTGAGCTCTGTCTAATTCAGGTTCGCTCGCTGTCTATGATGGTATACAAACAGGTTAGAAAATATCAAGTGTCATGTAAATTAAAAATAGACAACTAAAAATTTCTAGTTAAGGGTACAAAGGTCACCCACTTAAAACTTCAGTAATGACTTCAGTCTTGGAGGTTTGAGGTTTTTCCTCCAAAATTTATGACAATTTTCTTATAGTTTTCTACTTTTCTCTGTAAATTTATCTAAATTTGAAACCATTTTCCTCAAATTTGTAATTTCCTCTTGTAAAATTGACTTTTCTTTTACATTTGAGACTATTATAATTTTGTGGATTATTTTATGGCTAAGTTTAGTCTGTTTTTTAAATAAAATTACTGTTTAACTTTTTCCTTATAACAATTTACATTTTTAACCATAATTTTGCAGAGCCAGAACAAAACAATAATTTTACTCTGATTTTAAAGAAAAAGATATTAATGAAATTGAATTTAATGAAATAAATTAATTTAAATGACCAAAGATGCAGTTATTTCTGTTATATTTCTATATACAGTGGTGTGAAAAAGTGTTTGCCCCCTTCCTGATTTCTCATTTTTTTTGTATGTTTTTCACACTTAAATATTTCAGATCATCAAACAAATTTAAATATTAGACAAAGATAACACAAGTAAACACAAAATGCAATTTTTAAATGAAAATGTTTATTATTAAGGGTGGGAAAAAAAAATCCAAACCTACATGGCCCTGTGTGAAAAAGTGATTGTCCCCCCTGTTAAAACATAAATTAACTGTGGTTTTTCACATCTTTGGAAAGCTGAGTTCAGTTTCTCTAGCCACACCCAGGCCTGATTACTGCCACACCTTTTCTCAATCAAGAAATCACTTAATAGGACCTGCCTGACAAAATGAAGTAGACCAAAAGATCCGCAAAGCTAGACATCATGCTGCGATCCAAAGAAATTCAGGAAAAAATGAGAAGCAAAGTAATTAAGATCTATCAGTCTGGAAAAGGCTATAAAGCCATTTCTAAAGCTTTGGGTAGGGGTGTGTCATATCATATCGTCCACGATAATACCAGTCTAAATTTTGATACCAGTGTTAAAACAAATATTGCGATATTTGGGGTCTGCTGCGTGACAATGTGACAACATGTGTTAATGAAAGTTATATGTGATGGCAAAACAAAAATGTCACGGGAAGGTGCTGCTCTGTTTGCACCCAGTTGAGTGGAAATATTTAAGTTTCACTTTTGCTTTCAGACTGCTGCCATGTAAAAAAAAAAAAGGTGCAGCAATCTGGAAAATCTGCCTGCATTTTTTCTGTACGTCAACAGCACCGCTGAAACGGTGTTAACGTCGGACAATGTTCCATTCAAAGTCTGTATTTTCATTCCATTTTGGCAGCTTCAGCTTTATTTTAGTCAACTACTTGAAGAGGGGGGAAAACAAACCATCTGTTCGGTGCGAGGAGAGCCAGAAAGCCCCAGCAGAGGTCCGTGCATCGAGAATTACAATGCAGGTAAAGTGATTTAGCATAAAACATCTGTGTGCACTTACAGTAAGTTGTAACGGTTTATATTATTTTCTTGTAATATTTGATACAGAACAAAGAATATTTTAAACTAAATCTGAGCTGCTGTTTATAAATGGGAGAAATAAGAATTTTTTTGTTTTTTCCTCCACCAGGGGAGGAGCTAATGTTTTCAGTGCCGTTTAACTGTTAGCAACATTACTGAAGAAGCTATAAACGGATTATGATGAAATTTTCAGGAAAGGTGTGCAATGGCCCAGGGAACAGTTGGTTAGATTTTGGTGGTGATCTGAGAGGGCATACCTCCACCAAGGGCTTTGTTTGTATTTGTGCAGCAGGATTACACAAAAACTGCTGGATGGATTTGGATGAAATTTTCACCAGAGGTGGTCCTTGGGCTAGAGGAACTCATTACGTGTTGTTGATGATCTGAGAATGCATACCTCAGCCAAGGCTCATATCTTCTCACAGTGTGTTAGCAACAATACTCCAAAACCAATGGTCAGACTTTGATGCAATTTTCACTACAAGTGGCTCTAGGCCTACACAAGAACCCATTACATTTTGGAGGTGAGCCATGAGAGACGGAAGGAGCCTTTGCTCCTTGCGCTCTCTGAGTGCTTTTCTTGTTTCTGAATATGTTGAAGGTAAATAATGCTGGCCTGTGAAACTGTCCTTTTTGCATGAATTAAAAAAAAAAACTATTCTGCAATATCGCAGAAAATATCGTAATTGTAAAAATTCACAGAAATATTGTGATATCATTTTTAGGCAATATTGCCCACCCCTAGCTTTGGGACTCCAGCGAACCACAGTGAGAGCCATTATCCACAAATGGCGAAAAAATGCAACAGTGGTGAACCCTCCCAGGAGTGGCTGGCCAACCAAAATTACCCCAAGAGCGCAGCAACGACTGATCCAAGAGGTCACAAGAGACCCCACAACAACATCCAAAGAACTACAGGCCTCATCTGCCTCAGTTGTTCAGTGAGAAAGAGACTGAGCAAAAATGGCCTGCATGGCAGAGTTCCAAGACGAAAACCACTGCTGAGCATAAAGAACATAAAGGCCCGTCTCAGTTTTGCCGGAAAACATCTTGATGATCCCCAAGACTTTTGGGAGAATACTCTGTGGACTGACAAGACAAAATATTAACTTTTTGGAAGGTGTGTGTCCCATTACATCTGGCATAAAAGTAACACAGCATTTCAGAAAAGGAACATCATACCAACAGTAAAAAATGGTGGTGGTAGTGTGATGGTCTGGGGCTGTTTTGCTGCTTCAGGACCTGGAAGACTTGCTGTGGTAAATGGAACCATGAATTCTGCTGTCTACCAAAAAATCTTGAAGGAGAATGTCCGGCCACCTGTTGGTGGCCTCAAGCTTAAGCGCATTTGGGTTCTGCAGCAGGACAATGATCCAAAATACACCAGCAAGTCCACCTCTGAATGGCTTAAGAAAAACAAAATGAAGACTTTGGAGTAGCCTAGTCAAAGTCCTGAGCTGAATCCCATTGAGATGCTGTGGCATGACCTTAATAAGGCGGTTCATGCTCAAAAACCCTCCAATGTGGCTGAATTACAACAATTCTGCAAAGATGAGTGGGTCAAAATTCCTCCACAGTGCTGTAAAAGACTCATTGCCAGTTATTGCAAATGCTTGACTGCAGTTGTTGCTGCTAAGGGTGGCCCAACCAGTTAATTGATTTGGGGGCAATCACTTTTTCACACAGGGCCATGTAGGTTTGGATTTTTTTCCCCTTAATAATAAACACCTTCATTTAAAAACTGCCTTTTGTGTTTACTTGTTATCTTTGTCTAATATTTAAATTTGTTTTATGATCTGAAACATTTAAGTGTGGCAGACATCCCAAAAAAATGAGAAATCAGGAAGGGGGCAAACACTTTTTCACACCACTGTATTTATAGTTAGCTTTTTTTTAGAAATCTCCTCACCACACAGACAGCAGGAAAAACCTCCCTTGTTTTGAAATCCAGATGTTGGCACGTTTAGTTTGTCTGAAGGCTGTTGACGGATTAAAGTAATTGACTGAATTTTGGTCATCTTAACTTGCCAGGTACATAATAATTAACATAAATTAGTTAATTAATATTAACTAAGGTAAAGGTAAAAACATCTCGTATTTATTCTTGTCTGAAATAAGAAAAACAAAAAACTAATCATTAAAAAGAAGACAAAATTAACCTACTCAAGCTCCTAATCACACCTGTTGGCTAAGCGACTCTTCCATTATTGTTCCTGTTACCACTGGGTTAAAACCATGATAAATGCCTTCACTGCTTACATACCTCTTCTGATTTTCTTTTCCACATTTAAAGTACGTTAATAAGCTCATGTTTCTCTTGAACATGGAACTGGACTAGTCAGGATAAAGGGAAAGATGAATCCAGCAATGTACAGACACCCTGGATGAAAACCTGCTCCAGAGCGCTCTTGACCTCAGACTGGGGCGACGGTTCATCTTTCAGCAGGACAATAATCCTAAGCACACAGTCAAGATATCAAAGGAGTGGCTTCAGGACAACTCTCTGAACGTCCTTGAGTGGCCCAGCTAGAGCCCAGACTTGAATCCAATTGAACATATCTGCAGAGATCTGAAAATGGCTGTGCACTGATGCTTCCCATCCAACCTGATGGAGCTTGAGAGGTGCTGCAAAGAGGAATGGGCAAAACTGCCCAATGATAGGCAGACTTGAGGCTGTAATTGCTGCCATAGGTGCACAACAAAGTATTGAGCAAAGACTGTGAATACTTATGTACAAGTGATTTCTTAGGGGCAGATTTACTAAGGCAGTGCAAATTAGCGAGTGCGCAAATTAGACAGAGTGCCTCAGGGAGTGGCCAATTTTTGCCAGTGATCTACTTACAACACGCAAAATTATGAACACAGATGCAGTCACTTCATTTCAATAATGACCACCCATCCACCAAAGAGCACCGCAAAATTGCGCACAGGCACACTCGAGGAAGCGGGTCATCAACAAAGGCACAGCCAGTTTGGTGGAGCATAATATAGTTTTTTAAAAGCCTTTTTAAAGCTTTTGTTTAAGCACAACCCCCAATGAAATAGTTTATTTGTTTGTCATTTATCAAAGTTTTGATTTTCATTTCACATGGCAGACTCCTTTGTTTATTATGTATAAATTAAGGACTACTCATGAATAAATTGATTATTGACCAATGTGTTTATTTTATTAACACAAGAACTGTCATGGTCTGATGGAGACTAACTTTGTTTTAACAAAATCTACAGGTCTCCCAGTCCATGACTTCTCATAAATACTGTTTGTGCATTTTATCTTTTCTGAAATCTGGAACATGATAAAATTAAACACACACGATTTCACATTCCTCGGACAGCCACAGCAGAGACTGCTGTCATTGACTTACTGTGATGTTGCAGTGTCGGGGGACGTATATGGATCTGTGCTTTTTATTTTGTCCACTCCAGGTAGGAAGGGCTATCCTATTTTATGGATATGAATTCAATTGTTTAGGAAAGGTTTTTCATCTTATTTATTTTACCAGGTAAAATATTTGAGAGCAATTATCACCAGGGATGTCCTGGTGTGTCATCGTATGTACTTAATGTTTGCTCTTATTCTTGTTCTTAATCATATTTGTGGAGCTTTTGCCCTGAGATGTATAGTGCATTATAAATGAAATAAATTATTATTATTATTGTTATGTTATATATAAACAAATTAAATTAAAAAAAAAAAATCCTCTGCCAGCTGATGCCCAGTTCAGCACAACACCGATCTCTGTGAGATCGTTTCTGTTCATATTAATCTGTTCTGTCATGCCAAATCAAGTCACGTGCAGGGAGAAGCTTCTCTCTCTGGCCACGCACCCTTGGTTCTTGCTGGTGCCTTCTGGCACCGGCGATCGCGGTCATCAGGGGCAGATGAATTAAGACAAGCTTTTTTTGGACATTAAATCCTGGTGCATTTAGCAGGATACTGACAACCACAAACCTTAGTAAATCACTTTGCGCCAGTCATTTAAATGCTCCCTCAAATTTGTGAGTTGACATGACAACTCCCACAGATACATATGCAGTGAGGCCAGGTGCAAAATTAACATAGTCCACACCTTTCCACTGCTAACTTTGCCCTGCGCCCTTTAGTAAATCTCAACAATAATTTTTTAACGCCAAAACGGGGTTTTGCGATGGCACAGCACGTTAGTAAATCTGCCCCTTAGTGTTTTATTTTTAATAAATTTGCATAAATCTAAAAAAAAAACAAAAACTTTTTTCACGTCATTATGGGATATGTGTATATGTGTTTAGAATTAGTATTATGATATAAATATATGTATAAATATATATAATATAAATATATATAAATATATATAATAAATATGATATAAATTAGTATTATGTGTGTAGAAATTTGAGGAAAAAATGAATTTAATTCATTTTGGAATAAGGCTGTAACATAACAAAATGTGAAAAAAATGTGAAGCGCTGTGAATACTTTCTGGATGCACTGTATATGGACCTAACTATAATTCAATTAAGAACCAGTTAAAACTCTTGCAGCAGCATTGTGGATCAACTGAAGACTTTTTAAAGATATTTTAGGACAACCTGATAATAACGAGTTACAATAATCTAATCTAGAGCTAACAAAAGCGTGGATCAGTTTCTCAGCACCATTCAGAGACGAGATGCTCCTAATCTTGGCAATATTGCGCAGATGATAGAAGGCAGTCTTAGAAACAAATTTAATATGTGAATTAAAAAAACAGATCTTGATCAAAAATAACTCCAAGGTTCCTCACAGAACTATTCAGAGTCAGAGTAGCGGCATCCAAATTAAGAGTTTGATTTGGAAAGGTATTTCTAAGGTTTTTTTGGACCAACAAGAATGACTTCAGTCTTATCTGGGTTTAATAGCAGAAAATTACAAGTCATCCAAGCTTTGAGTTCCTTAAGTCAGGCATCTAACTTGGCTAATTGATTACAATCATCGGGCTTCACTGACAGGTATAATTGTGTCATCTGCGTAACAATGAAAATGTATACAGTGCTTTCTAATGATGTTGCCTAACGGAAGCATATATAAACTAAAAAGAGTAGGGCCTAATACAGATCTCTGTCGAACTCCATGACAGAGCTTAGAGTTGGAAGAAAACTCATTACTGATATGAACAAACTGAAGTCTATTGGACAAATAAGATCTAAACCACTGCAGCGAAGTTCCATTTAGTCTAACATAGTGTTCTAATCTATCAAGTAGAATGTCATGATCAATAGTATC
This sequence comes from Pholidichthys leucotaenia, assembly GCA_020510985.1. NCBI lineage: Eukaryota > Metazoa > Chordata > Actinopteri > Cichliformes > Pholidichthyidae > Pholidichthys > Pholidichthys leucotaenia. The sequence continues at coordinate 98,467,394 of CM035847.1, forward strand.
AAAGGCTGCACTAAGATCTAAAAGGACAAGTACTGAAACAAGTCCATTATCTTTTACCTTTTTTAAAGGGGCCACCAAGTCTAGAGTCTGATGCAGAGAGGCTGTAACACTATATACCATGCTGTCAATTATGGAAGGAGCAGGCTCTCCATCTTTTATTTCCGTTGTGTTGACCCATGGTATAGAGGAGACGATCTGCAAAAAGTTGGTAACAACGTCATCTGAAAGACATCTGCTGTAGTAATATTTTTCTTTAGGAGTCAAATAATCAGAAATGGTGAAATCAAAGGTTAACAGACAATGGTCTGACAGTACAGGATTATGAGGAGACACTACCAGATTTTCTATTTCTATACCATAAGTCAGAATAAGGTCCAGTGTGTGGTGGAGATAATGGGTAGAATTTTCTACTTTCTGGGAAAACCCCATTGAGCATACCTGTCAACTACTCCGGTTTTGCCGTAATGGTTCCGGTTTTCAAGACCCCATTCCGGGTTACGGCTTTATTAATCAAAATTATGGTTTTTCACTAAAAATTCAGTCAAAAATTTTAAATCGTAAAAAAAACACGAAAGCAATTCCAAACACGAGATCGCTAGGAATCATATCTAAATTTAGAACATAGTAGTGTCAGTAGCGTTTCTTTTCGTGGTTCGCTGCTACGCTTTACCTGAAGCGTTTGCTAAGCTAACGCTATCCCTATTGAGGGTATTGAGGTTTCTATTCTTGCGCGAAATCCCAGAGAGGCGTGCGTACATGGCGAGATGTAAACACGATGTAAACTGCTGCAGACGTTCGCACGACTGCACTTCAACCCTGGCAAATGGACCATGGATTCGACATCTAAAGGGAGAATACATTTTATATAATGCCTAAGATTCTGAAGAACATGTGCTGTGTAATTGCAAGCCTTGTCATGCTTGGTGTATCATGTAAACATAAAATATCAGAGCGATTTTGCCGTCTTTTACGCGCGTGTTTGTTAAACAGTGCTAGTATACCCTGCTGATATTTTTAGTCTTCTATTACCTCCGCAAAGGAGGTTATGTGATCATCAGCGTTGGTTTGTCTGTTTGTTTGTTAGCAAGATAACTCAAAAAGTTATGGACGGATTTTCATGAAATTTTCACAGATTGTCAGAAATGGGGTATCCTACAGATGATTAGATTTTGGTGGTGATCTGGATCACCGTCTGGATCCAGGAATTTTTTAAAGGATTCTTTTTTTTTTTTATTATTTAACATTGCGAGATAGGGCCATTTTCAATATTTTATTTATGATGTTAAACACTGTATGGGGGGAACTGTGGCGCTTGGCAGAGGTCTGCGCTGTCCGAGTGCTTTTCTAGTTTTCATAATACATCACATCTGGCCTATTCAAAGTTCTATGCAGTGTTAAGATGGTCTTTTGAATGCAAATTTAATGAATGAATGAATCTTTATTTCGGATAGATTAAAAGTAAAGATTAAAAAGAAACAGAATAATATAACAAAAGTGAAAAAATCCAACAAGGTCAAATTTAACAAGAACTCCTCTGATTATACAGTTCAACATAAGTTATCTGAAATGGGTGATAGCTGAAGCCGCAGCTTATATTGCCCACCCATATTCCATCCAAGAATTCAAAAGAAAAACAAAACAAGAGCGATTACAATTCAGAACAAAGCTAAGACAAAATGTGACAAAAAAAAACTAAGTAACAACACAACACAGACTGGATATGACAATCCTTATGTGATTTTACATGTCATCTTGTATATACAGTATGTTTGGAGTATTTCTTCCTTTAGTTTTTGTTTAAATTGTCCAAGCGTTGTACATGATTTTAATTCAGGTCTAAAATCGTTCCATAATCTGACTCCTTGCACTGAAACACAGTGTTGCTTGGTGGTAGTTCTCACTGAAGGTTTTTGAAATATACATGTTCCTCTGAAATGATATTGTTTCTCCCTTATTTGGAACAGCTTTTGGATATTTGCGGGCAGTGATAGATTCTTAGCTTTAAACATTATTATTGCAGTTTTAAAGTCAACCAGATCTTTCAACTTGACAGCTTTTAATTTAAGAAAAAGTGGGTTTGTTGGTTCCCTGTAAGCAGCTTTGTTTATTATTCTAATAGCTCTCTTCTGAAGCATAAAGACTGGATATATGTTTGTTTTATATGTATTTCCCCATACTTCAGTACAATATGTCATGTATGGGAGTATTAATGAGTGATACAAAGTATATAATGTGGGTTGTTGATTCAGCAAATATTTCGCTCTGTGTAGTATTGCAATTGATTTAGATATTTTACCTTTAATATAATTAATATGTGACTTCTATGTTAAATGCTAATATTTGTTTGACACTGCGGCCCCTGGACCCTGGCTAGCTACTAGGCTTTTCATGTTTGAAAGTTGAAGAAATATGAGGTTGTTGGCTACATTTAACTAGATTTAATGCTAATATTTGTTTGGCAAATATTAGCATTATTATTATTAGCATTAGCGTTATTAGCATTAGCATTAGCATCGGTCCCTGGACCCCGGCTAGCTACTAGGCTTTTCAGGTTTGAAAAGTTGGCAGGTATGCATTGAGTCTAATATTGAATTGAATGCCTTATTAAGACAGTCACTATCTACATCAACATGTATATTAAAATCCCCTACTATAATTGTTCTATCTGATTTCAGCACTAAATCAGCAAAAAATTTGGCAAATTCGGATAAAAATTCTGAGTAGGCTGAGGGAGGACACTAAACTATGGCAGGAAAATTGGGTTTAAGCTAAGATTGCCAACATGCCCCATACTGAGGACCAGGCCCACAAAGGAATTAAAACATAATTTTTGATTTACATTAACTAGTAATTTAGAATGGAAAATTGCTGCTACTCCACCTCCACGACCAGAACTTCTGGGATTATGATAGTTTAGATAACCAGAGGGAGTTGATTATTTAAACCAACATAATCATCTTGCCCTAACCAAGTCTCTGTAAGGGATATTAAATCAGTCTGATGATCGATTAATAGATCATGAACTAGTAGAGACTTGGGAGTTAGAGACCTAATTTTTAATAAACCACATTTAATTTTTAAATTATGAGGAGGAACAGAGGCCAAATTATTAAATTTAGAGACTTGATGTTTAATTTGACTTTTACCAACATTTTGTTTAGTCACTTTGGGATGTTTATACATTATATTTTTATTAACTTTGAGGGGAGTAGACAAAGGTTCTCTGAGGGGGAAGACAGGGGCAAAGTTGAGGGGTGGCGGATAAGAAGGAGCTGCAGAAAGGCGTGTATTTATCAAGTTATGTTGTATTTGTCTTGGGTTATAATATTTTGGGTAACGGGAGACAGACACAATCTCTATGGGGTTATAAATTGAAGACTGATCTAAAAATACATAAATATAAAAATATAAATCTATAACTGAAGGAAACACAAATATATTTGATAGTTTTACTTGTACATGATCATTTTACAAATTGTATAACTTAAGATCAGAGGAAACAGCAGTTGAATCATCAACCAGAAACATCAGTTAGCATTTAGTTGACTTCCTCTGGCTTTTATGATGGCTTGAATTCTTTCAAGCATGGACTTCATAGCCGTCTCAAACCTTTGTGAGGCGAGGCCCAAAGCATAATTGATTCCCCAGCCCTTCAGCCACTAATAATTAACTGTTGTGAATATTGTTTGCAAGAGATAAGAACTTGTATTTATATAGCACTTTATCTAATCTCAAAGACCACTCAGAGTAGCTACATTAACCCTCTGTTCTAAGGGGTTATCAGAGATGGATACCTTGGGCCAATTTAGAAACTCCAATTAACCTAACATGGATTGTGAGACAAAACCGGAAAACCTGGAATAAGTCCACACAGCACAGGGGAGAACATTTAAACTCCACACAGGCAGTCTCCTACCCCTGCCAACCTGGGCATTCAAACCAAGAACCATCTCACTGTCCAATAACAATGCTAACTACTGTACCACCATGCTGTAGTTGTTGTTTTTGTCTGGCACATTTTTACATTTCTAGGGCTTATGATTCTCAAAGGTATGAATAACACTCATCTTGTGGTCATTTATTCTTTAATATTTACAGTTCTACAAATTGTACAGTAAACAAATTAACATTGATTGGTTAAAAAAAAAGCAGCGTGCAAGTGTCCCGAACAGCAATGAATTCCACATAAAATCAAATACCCTAACATGAACAGCATGTTTTTATCCATAAAAAGTAATTCTAGGTAGAAATATTATGTCAATTTTAGGGTCTTCCTATTTTGACTGCTCCCTTTATTCAGGGGTCATCACAGCAGATCATCTGCTTATTTGTGATGATCTGTATATTTAATTTGGAAAGGATTTTTACGCCAGATGCCCATCATGACACAACCCTCACCATTTTACCTGGGCTTGGGACTGGCACATGGAATATACTGGCTTGTGCTCACCCGTGGCTGGCTAACCAGCTTTTCTTTCCCACTTCTATAAGGATGACCACCAAGGTAGAAGGCAGAAAGTGCCATTTATATGGCCTTGGGCGTGAACCCACAACTTTCTGGCTGTGGGGCGGATGTTCTACCACAAGGCCACCAATCCCATTAAATTTAAGAGTAAACTGAACAACGTATTCACACTTCTTTTAATCAATAAACACCCCATTTTGGTTGGTTATTACATGATGCTCTATTATTACATAATGTGGTGTTGTAGGGTTCCAGCTTTAGGTTTGATAAATATTAAAATGTAGTGTTCCTAGCTTCAATAGCAAAGTTGCTATGCCCCAAAATGTGACATGAGCTTCATTTGTTTTAAAAGGTCAAGGCCACTGTCGTACAGTGATTGTTGTAAACTGAGTCAGTCAGTCCGTCCGTGGATCGTCACCTTATCGTGGTGGAGGGGTTTGTGTTCCCTACTTCTCACTTCCGCCCTCCCAAGAGAGTAGACACTTTTTTCTTCTCTCCTGCTCTGACTTTTTCCTCCCCTCCTAACTACTGGATCCCAGCTTGCTGTTGTCTGTCTGCGTCCAACTGCGACCGCCGAAAAGAAATTATGGAGTTAATAAGCTGGGCTTTGAACACAATTGACACTATTTTTTCAACAAGGAAAAGTGCTCCGGGGGAAGCTGTCTGCCCCGCTGGAACGGCTCCAGTGGGCTATTTACGTGTCACAGGTAATTGGAAAATGCTGTGTCTCTCTAATCTCTCTATCGAAGATATTGAAGATTTGTTTATCTTCGTAATCTTCGTGATTGGGATAATTCTGATTGGGACGGGAATTGTCTTGGTTTACCGCAAATTGCTGAAGATGGATTCAACCTATCAAAATGCTGGCCAGGCGAGGTGCATCCAACAAATTGAAAAACTGGAGAAGACCCTGATAGCGACTACTGGAGAACTGTCTCGTAAGGTGGATTACATCATGGGTTCGCTCAGGTCTTTCCACGACGAATTCAAAGCTGCGCAATGAAGGATTAATGTACTGAATCTACAGAAGAAATACAAGTCTTCTCTGTGATCAGTCCTATTTGGCATTATTATTCCCCATGAAAATTCCTCCTGGCTGTCTGCAGACTGTTTTTTCAAAATCATGAGCACAAGGCCTTGGACAGCCAGCTGCAGCGCCAGATAAGACTGGCGCCAGACAGAGAAAACATCTTCTGCCAAGGGTCCTTGGGTCTCTCTTATTATCATCAACACTGCTCAACACCGCACACACATTGATCCATGAACTGAATAAAGATAACACTGCTCTCTTGTGTCCTGTGAATTCTGTGTGTAGCGAATATATGTGCATTGAGCTTTTTTTTCCCTTGAACTCTTAATATTGATTAAGTATGTAACCAGTATTTTGAATCAATGATTTTTTTGCTCCTTCCTATTGTATCATCTTTATGCGACCTGTACCCTCCTGCTGACAGGCGCGTTGCAGATGCGCCGCGGCACGGAAATGCAGGTTCATTACTGTGTCAAGTCAAATTCTCTCGTATGTTATCAGTGATCTGTTAATGTACTTGGCAATAAATCTTTTTCTGATTTCTAGTGATCCCAGGAGCTATGTTGTTGGGGGCCACTTGCTCCTGGTAGGGTCTCCCAAATAAGGGTGAGGGAATAATTGTTTTTCCGATGCATCAGACTCTTAAACACAGAAGTTGGCGCCTGCCCAGACAGTCTTTAGCATGGCACACAACATTGCTACAAACTCCTTATTTTATTTAAGTCTGGGTGCTTGGGTCAGTTTGCTGGAGCATCACTGTCATACTATGTGGATGTATGGACTGTAGATTGCATTCAGTGTACGTGCGTAAAATGTGGCTGTGTGGCAGATGGCTTCAGGGCCTGACGGAAAAGCGGGTGGGCCACCCAAACTGCATGGCCACGAAAAGGACCAAAACATGGAAAGACTGGAAACAGTGGATATGAATGCTTCTGTTTTTCATTACAAGTCTATATGTTAAAAAAAGCATCAAGATGCATCAAGAATTGTAATAGAACTGAATCGTCTGAAGGAGCCACATGGGTCTGCCCTCCAGTGGGCTCACCACCTGCAGGAGGGATCATGGTGGAATGTGAACCGGGTGGAAATCTGGGCTGCTCTGCTTGGACTGCTGTCCCCGTGACCTAGACCCCAGATAAGTGGTAGAAGATGGATGGAGTCAGTCAGTTAGGGATGAGTTATCAATCACTAGGCTCTGTTTGACTATTTTTGGTAGCTAGAAGGAAAGGACCTCCTTTCTTATTCTTCAAGACTCTTCTAATGTGGTAAAAGCTCTTGGCTTTGCTTGGTTTGTTGCACAGTATCTAATCTTGTGGCAAATCACACACTTTGCCAGTTAACTTTTGTTAGATTATACTGCAATGTGTAGGGCTTATTTTTTTTTTTATTGTCTGGAAGACAGTTTCTGAACATTACAGTGTGTTTGCATGTTCTTTCTGAGCTGTGTCGGTTTACTCCGAGGTCTACGGTTTCCTCCCGCAGTCCAAAGACATGCATGTTAGGTTAACTGGCGATTGTAAGTTGTCCCTAGGTATCCGTCTCTGATAAGTCCTTAGAGGGGAAGTGTAGTTATTAGTTAATCGCTTTGAGTGGTTTTCCAGATTAGAAAAAGCATTATATAAATACAGGACCTTATAATTGAATGGTAGTTTGAGACTGGAGTGATATTTTCAGGCTGACTTTTAACAGAGGTGGGAGAGGTCCTGAACTGGGATGAAAACAATGGTTGTTATTGCTGCCTTGAATAGCTTATCCTCAGTCAGTAGAGCTGTTTCTTAGTGTTTTGTTACTCTTACAGACATGCACTCTTGCTGCTGCTGAAAGCTTCTAAAAATACATCTTTCTATCAGATGTAAGCTTCAGTAGGCTCAGCCAGTTGGTGATAACAGCTGCCAGACTGGCTGCTGGAGTCTCTCACAGCCATGTGCAGCCGTGAATAAAGGTGGGGGGAAATCTCTCTTCCTGAGCTGCTGTTTTTTCATGATGCTTAACATCAATGCGGAGATTTGAGCTGGATTCTGTGTTAAGTAATAGAGTAAATGGGTTCGGTTTGAAGATTAAAGTGGGAACACAAAAGAATAAATTCAATATGATCACAAAATCTGGTCAGGTAAGGTTCTTTGTTGGAACTCGGATGATTGGAGCAGGTTCTGGGTAGATTTTTACACGTCATTGTAGTTTGTACACTTAGTTTGTGCATTTGTTGAGAAAATATTAATCTATTAAGTATTTAGTATTTTATTTCTATAATCACAGTTGTACATAATTGTATTTTTTTTCCCCAATCGAAAAATAGCCAAACTGAAGTAAAACGTTAAATTAATCATGATGTTGATTTAAGGTCACATCGCCTAGCACAAGGGTCTGCAACCTTTGCCAACCAAAGAGCCATTTTGCCCATCTCTGACTAAAATAGAGGTGGCTGAGGGCCTCAAAGGCAATTTGACCTTTAAAATAAAGATTATGCTGCTTATAAAGTTTTGTTTTGTTTTTTTTTACATACATACCTCTGAATATTATGTTGCATTAATGAATTCATACTACGACAGTGGAAAAAACTGTCAAGTTATATACAGTATGGCTTCATTTATGAAATAAATTTATGAAATAAAAGTACTGGAAATGTATTGCAAATTGTTTCATGCTGAAAAATATATTTCTGAATATCTGACCATAATTTATTGTATAGTTTTTTTTAATTATCAGCACATTCATAAATTGTTTAAATCTGAAAAATATCATCCATCTCCTACTTTCAGCAGTGATCACACAGCTTTAGTTCCTGATATTTTAATAAATTAGAGACAAAACTTTTATTTAGAAGAAGCTACTTTTCATCCTTTTTATGTTTCCTCACAATGCTCCTTATTCAAATGTATTATTGTAATATAAACCTGTATCCAGAGTGGTGACATTCCATGTCCCAACAGCCAATTTTGAAAGCCAGGGATCACCACGTGTTTTGTGGACTTGGAGAAAGCATTCGACCGCATCCCTCGTGGTCTCTTGTGGGGGGTGCTGCAGGAGTATGGGGTATCGGGCTCGTTGTTATGAGTTATCCGGTCCCCATACGACTGTTGCAAGAGTTTGGTTCATATTGCCAACATCCAGTCAAGCTTGTTTCCAGTGAGAGTTGAGCTCCGTAAGGGCTGCCCTTTGTCACTGATCCTATTCATAATTTTTATGGACAGAATATCTAGGGGCAGCCAAGGATCGAAGGGTGTCCTGCTCGGTGGCCACAGGTTCTCATCTCTGCTGTTTGCAGATGATGCTGTCCTGTTGGCTTCATCGACCAATGACCTACAGGCTTTGCTGGGACAGTTTGCTACTGAGTGTGAATCGGCTGGGATAAGAATCAGCACCTCCAAGTCCATGGTCCTCAGCTGGAAAAAGGTGGATTGTCCTCTCTGGGTTGGGGACAAGCTTCTGCCCCAAGTGGAGGAGTTCAAGTATCTCGGGGTCTCATTCACGAGTGAGGGGAGAATGGAGCAAGAGATTGAAAGATGGATCGGAGCAGCCGCTGCAGTGATGCAGATATTGTACCGGTCTGTTGTGGTGAAGAGGGAGCTGAGCTCTAAAGCAAAGCTGTCGATTTACCAGTCAATCTACGTTCCTGTCCTCACCTATGGTCATGTGCTTTGGGTAATGACCGAAAGAATGAGATCATGGATACAAGCAGCTGAAATGAGCTTTCTCCATAGGATTGCTGGACTCACCCTTAGAGATAGGGTGAGGAGCTCAGTCATCTGGGAGAGGCTCAGAGTAGAACCGCTGCTCATCCACATCGAAAGGAGCCAGTTGAGGTGGTTTGGGAATCTGATTAGGATGCCTCCTGGACACCTCCCACTTGAGGTGTTTCTGGCACGTCCCACTGGGAGGGGACCCCAGGGCAGACCCAGGACTCGCTGGAGAGACTACGTCTTCAAGCTGGCCTGGGAACGCCTTGATATCCTCTCTGAAGAGCTGGAGCAGGTGTCTGGGGAGAGGGAAGTCTGGGCTTCTCTGCTTGAGCTGCTGCCTCTGTGACCCAGGCCTCCGGAAAAGCGGTAGAAAATGGATGGATGGATATATCTGTATCCTTCATCTGTTCTCCAGACTCTCAATTTGACAACTAGTGGATTAGTTGTCTGATATTCTTCTTTATTTTGGAATAAAACAAGAAGAATTCTAAACAGCTTTCTAAATAATATAACTTTAAAATCATTTGGTGCAAATTAAGCCAATTAGAAATAATTACAGCAGAGTGGAAAACTGTTTTTAAAAAATCATCTTCCGCTGAGCTAAATATTGGTTATAACTAGTGCATGCCTGTAGAAAGCAAGTATTGCTGTCTGAAACGGGTAGCCCAATCAGACTTTACAGGCCCAAATGTAGGCTGTATTTAAATGAAAGTGGAATACAAAGGTGTGGCCTATATGTAGGCAATCACACATGTTAGACTTTGACAGGTGTGAAAGGGACTGAACTGAGATTGATTTGATTGTGTGAATATTAATTACAGAATAACTGAAAATGAATGGGACGTCCAGTATTAGCCACTGTTTAAGAACTGCTTGTTTATTTTTTGTCGGACTTATTTGTGTGATCTTTTATGAGTTATATTCATAAATGTTGTATCTTGCACTTTGGGGAATGGGAGTTATTCAGTTACCATGACAGTATAATTTAGTTTATATCTGTAGTTTATAGTCTATCGTCAATAAAGTCATGCAGTGCTATAACAGGACACATTTGCAAATATTTGAGACCCACTGTAGTGCATGCTTTTGTGTTTTACCAATATTATAAGTACAAAACACCGAACATTATTTTTTTTATTTTATTTTTTTTTGTATTTGTATCTTGTATACTTTATTGATCTCCAGAGGGAAATTCAGGGCATCCACATACAGCACCAATCCCTTCACCATTCTCTCTCTGTCTGTCTGTCTCTCTTGCTCTCTCTCACTCACACTCACACACACACACACACACACACACTCACACACACACACACACACACACACACACAGAGCAGAATGAGCCATTTGGCTGCAACTTTTGCATCAGTGTTGTCCATTTGTCTGTAAATATTTAGCTAAAATTGATTTAATTTTGTTATTTGGGCATTTTTGCATCTTGTCATTTAGTCAAAACATGCATATGTGTCCACATGCAATATGCAGTTGATCTGGCCATTCCGCTTCACAATGAAGCAGCAGTCGGGACTGTCGTCTGCCACTGAATGGGCAGGCTGAGTGTGCCTCCCCACAAATGATCGTGGAGCGCCCGGTCGGACACCCGTGTTGGAGAAGCAGCAGCTGAACCAGCGGATGTCAGTCCTTCGCAGGGAGCCCAGCCTGCCTGGTTAACGAGAGTCTCGGCTGCTGCTTTACCCGTGTGCCAGTGATGTCCTTTGCAGCACCACGGGTCCCCGCCAGCCCCCCCCCCCCCACCTTGTGTTCTCCATGCCGAATCACAGCAACTTCTTCGCGAGTATTTTGACTGATACTCGAGGATGCACACCCTCGTAACCTCAGCAAAATACTTATAAAATCTTTGGTTGCGAAGTGCTGTGGTGACTGACGGGTTGTGATGCTGTGCGTTATCCAATCAGCATGGTCGTGATGCCGCGTATTGTCCAATCAGCACGGAGTCAGTCCGAAACCCCGCCCACACTTCTTGAAGCCAGGGCATGAAGAGACATAGAGCAGTGACAGAGGAGTGGCTAAACTTTTATTGATAAAAATTACTTATTTTGACTGAGCGACTCCATATTCGTCGATGCACACCCTTGTAACCTCAGCAAAGCACGTTTAAAATCTTAGGCCAGTCTGACAGACGGTTTGAGATATCTGAGGAACACACACACACACACACAAACAGATATCTTGCATTTATAGATAGATTAAAAAAGTGTGTGGCACTAATAGACAATCTGCACACACGGGGGGGGGGGGAGTTCATAGGTTGACTAAGCAGTTATGCTACAGCAATGAAACTAGTCATGCATTAAATTCAAACTTTTGTGATACTGACTGCATTGTTTCTTTTCAGATACACTGACATTGGAGACTATGTTGAAAAATAAACCAAATTTGGTCAAATTTGACCACAGCATCATGGTCAGCCTATGAATTTTTCAGCCCCCCCCCCCCCCATATAATTCACTGTTCAAAACCCCACAGATAACAAACTCGCAGTTACCCTGCAGAGAAAAAGCTGAAAACGTCCTTTAAAAAAAAAAAAAAAAGGCTCATCTCTACATCACTGTCACAGAATCTTCTCTCCCTCTCTTCACTCATTTGAACTCCTTTTACTATTTTTTTCCCTTTTCTATTTACAGATTGTGAGGGAAAAACTGTCGGCTGTATGTTGCTGATTTCAGACAAGTATATCCGGTTGATGACATTTCATAATAAAAGCGCATAACAGACACAACCATTCTGAAAATTGAATTGCTGTAGAGGGCTTTTATTTTTACATAACTCAGGAAGTATTGAGCTGTGATGGTGAAAATGAATTTGCACCAGTTCAGACTTTGGTAATGTCTGTGAATCCAACATTTGTAGCGTAGGCGACTATAAGGTTATTGAGCAAGAATTTAAGGATTGTTTCTCATTTTTAAGGATAATTAAGGCGTTGATTTTAGATGATCACATTTAAGACTAGACACTAATGTGGTGGCTGTTTTTCTCCTTGTTTGTGTTCTCGCAGAGAAATTCTCTCCACAACAACCTCCATGAACACAAATTAATTGTCTTCTTCTTCTTCTTTTAGATTTGATTGGTGGTTGGCAACCAGCTTACAGGTGTATTCCCGCCACTGACTTGATTATCATCACTCTATATCTTTGTATAAGGAGTTCTTACAAGGAGTTCTGAACAACTTCTTATGTGTGGGAAAAAATTCCACAAATTAATCTGTCCACACAGAATTAGACTCTTAATTTTCCTCTGTGATTTTACTTTCTCTGGATCTGTTCATGTCTTACCGAGAGTGGCAGGAAGCTGCTGATGTCCGTGCTTCTCCACATGCACTGAGGACAGAGAGGCTGAGCGGCTCTCTGTGCAGCCGTTGTCAGGTGTGACAGTCACACATGGTTGACAACATGATAAATAATTTTAAAAATAAATGTTTTACATTCCTAAAAGTATGCGTTTCCATTGAGAAATGTATCCAATTACAATAAACAATAATTTAAAAAATTAATAAAATGAGCTTCATTAATTTCCATGTGTTTTGAGATAACTGCAGGGAGCCGCAGCATGGGGGCTGAAGGGCCACAAGTTGCCGACCCCTGGCGTAGCCCTTCTATTAAGGTTAATAGTCATGTAATGCAAGACAAAAACTCATTACATGAAATGTAAAATATTAGTTACACCTATGAAATCAACATGCACACATCCTTTAACCACTTCTTTAATATTTTTATGAAAAGAATTTAACTAATTTTAATAAGGAGTGTACTGTTCTAATAAGTCATTCTAATCCCTTTGATACTTTTATGAGACTGGTGGCTAGTCACAGTGTCACTGCAGAGTAAGTTTAAAAATCCATCTTCTATTGTTTTTAGTTTAAAAAGTCTTTGAATTAATCACCTGTCAGTTTTATTGCCTTTTTGTGTTAATTTCATCCTTGACTTCCTCTGTCATTTTAAGCTCCTTAGGTGTTTGTTACTTAGATGTTTCCCCCCCTCCAGCTTTGCTTTAGAGCTCAGCTCCCGCTTCATCACAACAGACCAGTATAGTGTAGGGCTGGCACGATAACCACAATTATGTAGTACCGCGCTATGGACAAGCCTTCCGAAGAGGAAAACAAGCAACTGCAACAACCGTGGTTTTCACTTTTTTTTGTGTGTGTGGGGCTATATCTCGTTGTTCACTTATGGGCCCCAATTGATTATTAAATAAATTGTTAAATGTTAAGTGTATCTTTACTGCCAACAGCATGTTTGCACCCGGTGCTGTGGAGGCTTCCACACCACCCGGTGCTGCCGCCACCGGGTGCTAACAGTGGCAGCACTGGGTGGGGCACTCTCTCTCCAGACGAACTCTAGCAGGCAGTTAGTGGCGGAAGCGTTTGGACGAATTGCTAAATACAGCCATGACGGTGAGCACTGAAAGGGCACAAAGCGTGTTATTTCCTTCTGAGTGGAGTGTGTATGATCCTGACAGTTGAGCTCCGAGAGCGAAACAACTACTGCATAGTGCATTGCTTATTTGAACATGATTTTTCGGACAGCGGCAAAAATCAAAAAATGATGGAGACAAGAGCCACACAGGGTCCTGTACGGAGACTGTCTTGTTTAAATAAGCTGAAAGTCACTGCAGTCTCCAACCAGTCCACACACCCCGTAGTTGAAATACTGGAGTTACCGCCACTGCTTTATGAAAAGGATCCTTTTTTTTTTTTTTTTTTTTTTTTTTTGTTAGAATCAGAATCAGCAGTTCATGTCTGTAGAAAGACCGGGGGTCCGCACAATTGTCACACACACACACACACACACACACACACACACACACACACACACACACAAAGTTGAGAGCGGAGCTGCAGTGATTTTCTCACAACTTCCATTGTTTGCCACATAAGTTATGAAGCCTGTTTAAATTACGAGACCATAGGGTCCTAAAAACATTTGCAGTAATACCGCATATCGCGGTGTTGAGCTATCCACCATCACCGCAGGGGAAATTCCTCTACTTTGACAGCCCCAGTATAGTGTCTGCATCACTGCAGTTGCTGCTCCAATCAGTCTTTCAGTCTCGCACTCCATTCTCCCATCATTCGTGAATAAGACCCCGAGATACTTGAACTCCACTTGGTGCAGGAGCTCAACCCCAACTCAGAGGGGACAATCTCCCCTTTTCCGGCTAAGCACCATGCACTCAGACTTAGAGGTACTTCTTCTCATCCTGGTCATTTCACATGCAGTAGTAAACCATCCCTGTAAGATCTGTAGGTCATTGCTCAATGAAGCTAACAGGACAAGGTCATCGACAAACAACAAAGAGGAGATCCTGTGATCACAGAACATGACACCCCCGTACCCTGGCTACACCTTGAAATTCTGTCCATAAATAATATGAACAAGACTGTGACAAAAGCCACCCCTTGTGGAGTTCAACTCTCAATGGGAACGAGTTTGACTGGTTGTTGGCAATGTGACCCAAATGCTCGCAACTTTCATTCATTCATCTTCTTCCACTTAATCCTTTTTTTGGGGGGTCGCGGGGGAGCTGGAGCCTATCCCAGCATCTTTGGGCGAGAGGCAGGGCACACCCCGGACAGATCGCCAGTCCATTGCAGGGCCAACACAGAGAGACAGACAACCATTCACTCTCACAGTCATACCTAAGGACAATTTAGAATCCCCAGTTTTTTTTGATGCCAATTAACCTAACTTGCATGTTTTTTGACATGTGGGAGGAAACCGGAGAAATCCCGGAGTAAACCCACGCAGACATGGGGAGAACTTGCAAACTCCACACAGATCACTGTTGGTTGGGGGCTGGGATCGAACCCAGGATCCCCCGGCCAAGGGTGAGTTGCTGTGCTGCCGCAGTGCTAACCACTCCGCCACTGCACCGCCCATTCGCAACTTTCATATAAAGACCAAATAGTTTGTAGCAACAAGCCCAATACCCCATACTCCTAAAGCTTGTATTCTAAAAAAAAATCACCTGTTTTTCTTTGCCTGTTCTTTCCCTTCTTGTCCAAATAATATGTAAACTTCTGTAGCCATGCTGCTACTATGGTTACAAGGTGGAGAAGTAACTTCAGCTTGGTGAGTAAGCTTGAGTTGAGCTACTTGTGCATAAAGCAGTTTTGATTCACATGTGTCACAGTCAGAATTTAGCTAGAACATGGTGTAACGCTGCAGTTACTCCTTTTTATTAGACGCTGATTTGATTTGAATTGGATGTCTTTATTACTATTCATTAAAGCTCCTCATCCATTCAGTGCATTAAAAAAGACAATTCACAAACAAACAAAAGCTTGCATAATAAATAACGAACTTTAAAAAATGAGAATCTGTTAAAAAGCATTTTAAATTCCACAGTAGTGTCTAAAATTAATAAGGGGGGGCTCAGAGACTCTGGACTCTGGGAAAGAAACTGTCCAGAATCTGAATGTCTGGCTTTTAGCAGTCCTGTACCGCCTGGTGGTAGCAGCTGACTAAAAGGAACAGGACCTCTTACTCCATTTTAGCCTGGGGGAAAAAAACTTGGAAATTTGGAGGGGGGAGCTGTTCAGGCTTAGAATTGAGTATCAAAGAGATCCTATCAATGTTACATATGCTATACAATACCCATTGCCATTCACACACTGACCGTATGAGTTGAACTGTTGCCAGGCTACTCTTGACATGGATTTTTGGGATTTGTAGGTACGACACTGGCAGAGATGGCTTCATTGATCTGATGGAACTGAAACTGATGATGGAAAAGCTGGGAGCTCCACAGACCCACCTGGGCCTCAAGAATATGATCAAAGAGGTGGATGAAGATTTTGATGGCAAACTGAGCTTCAGAGAGGTGGGTATCCTCCTGCACTTTGAGTAATTTAACATGTTTTGTACATACTCTGATCCGATATCTGTAGTCATGTTTGACCTTTGAATGTCCACCTGTGTGTGCATGTATTACAGAAGATAAGAAAAAGGCTCTTTAGGGAATGGCCAGAGGCCGACAATATAATCCCGATCCTTGACCACAATACGATAATATCATGATCATGCAATATTCATTCATTTATTTATTCATTCAATCATTTTTTTTTATTTCTGTCAGATCATAACAATGCAAAAAGGAAAAAGAAAAAAGGAACATATTTCAGACAGAAAGGGTGTAGGCAGAAGCAACAGCGTATTTGTGCCTACCCCTCATACATAATACAAGTATACAGCCAACCTCAAAGTCATAATACAACAAAGAAAACAGCATTTTGCAATTATATTTTCTAATAAATCAAGTATCTATGTATTTCTTAACGTGTTTTTTAGCAATAATTTGAACTTAACAATATTGTCACATAACTTTAAGTCATCACTGGCAATATTCCATAAGTTTACTCCATTAACAGTGACACAGTTTTTTTTTTGTTTTTTGTTTTTTTTTACATTTGTTCTTATTTTGGGTTTTTGGGGAAAAAAATATTCCTCTTAATTCATAATTAGTATTTCTACTCTGAAACAAATCCTGGATACCTGGAGGTAACTGGTTAATTTTTTTACTTTATACATAATCTGTATTACTTTAAAATGTCTTAACCTCTTGCACTCCGGTATACCGCGGGCAGTCACGCCTCTGCATCCTAGGGCGCACTAAAAAAAAAAGCTGCAGACACAGCCGCGAACAGAAAGCCAAAGGAGTGCTTTGATTGGTTTAGATTTGATTGACCTCTCATTCGACTAACAAGAGCCTTGAATTGGGTTTCTGAAACCTTGAAGAACCAATGACTGAAAACCTAGCAAGAAGGACCCGCCTACCAACGGCTGCGAATACAGCCAGCCAATTGAAGCAGAGAAGTTCCACGATTGAAAGCGTGCGTCCCGTGCGTAAAATCTGTTTTGTGTAAGCCGCTGGGTGACACACACGCGTTTGCCAGTCTTTTTTTCTTACTACTGTTCTTATTTGTTTTGAAAAATCGTTCGCCAAAACCACAATAATGGAATTATGGTTTGACCGGGTCGCGTGACCAGAACCACGAGTCCGTAACAAGGGGACCAGCGTCATGTTTGTCTGACAATGAGGAAGAGAAGTTCGCCAGCGACACTACTGTTGTGGACAGGTAAGTGTTATAAGCTAAATTATTCTTTATCCCTGAAAATTGTAATCAAAATGACTTTTGACCGATCGGTAAATTACAACTGTGCGTCATCGCAACATGACGGACCCGGACCGCTCCGGTCTGGACACGGTCCGTGCGCCGCGTCCGGACCGTGAACGCCCCCCCCCCCCGCTACTTTTCTGTAGCGGATTGCAGATATTATTGCAGATATTTTAGTACAACTGTGCGTAGTAGACCGCGGCGCACCGTCCCCGCGGTCCATCATGTAGCGATGGGCGTTGACCGTCCTCTGTAGTGGAGGGTGGGTGGGAGTTGTTATCTTCTACATTACAGATATTTTAGTATAATTTTTAGTGCACTGTAGGTTATTTTTTCTTGTTAAAAAAAAAAAAAGCCGCACATTTTTTACGTGGCATGCTTCTTTGTGTGTGGGGGCTTGTTTGTTCATTCATGAATGAATAAACAACCCCCCCAACACACACACACACACACACACACAGAGCCCTGAGTGTCACCTTTCATTAGAGCCCAAGATGAAGCTTCTATATTGAATCATTCAAAAGTTATAGACGTTTTTCCAAACTGTGCCATTTGGCACAATTTGGCACAGTTCAAAAATGCCTGGGAACAACCTGTGAAGAAAGCTGTGTAAAATATTCATTTTTTGTGGTATTGTTACAAAATTTTGACCTCAGCTGGATAACACTTGGTTCTACATTTCTGTTGCATTTTCCAGCCCGGATCTGACAGCTGTGTGTTATTTGCAAGCATTTGTATCAAAAAAAACACCCAGGCGAAATTTATTTTCTTCAAGTTCAGTATGTTTAGATGACTGTTACTCAGTGGCAGGAGCACTTAGAGAGATTATGACTGTTTTGCCAAAAAATTCAAAGTGTTTTCTTTTAAATGAGACCAACCCCATGAAGATGCTGCAAAGGGTTGAAGAACAGCTTTTGATTTACTTTGGGTACGTTATTTTTAGGTGTTTTTAGGGAAATTGACCAGAGTGCAAGGGGTTAAATTATAAAATTTTAATGTTTTCAACAGAATGAATAACGGAGTGGTGGAATCATAGTAATTTGCTCTGCACACAGTTGTTATTGCTTTCTTTTGTAATACAAATACTGGATTGTAATTGTTTTGTATACATTTCCCCATACTTCCACACTGTAAGACGTGTATGGAACTTTAGCCTGTTTTCCACTAGCCCAGCACACCTCGGTACGGCTCGATTCACTTCAGTACGGCTCGGAATGCTTCTGTCTCCATTAGCACGGTGTTGTGCTTGTGCTGTGATGGTTTGTGTTAGGAGGTTTTAGAAGCGGGGCAGCAGCAGATTCTCAGCGAGGCAGGGCCACACTCCCGTGACGTTACGCACCCGACTGAGTCCTTATTTACAGGATCCAAGGATTATTGCCTTGCTCGCTCTGTGGTTTTATCTCACAATTAATTTTATCTCATAATTAAGCTGCAACAACACAAGTCACTTTTGTTTTGAATTAACTGCCAAATGACCTAGAAATAATGAGCTGAAACTTGTTTTTATTCGTATTAAATAATGAGACGGTGGCACACTGGCCAACACCAAATTGTATTATTTTTTACATTCTAGGGCATTTTGGATGTACTGAATTTAAAAAATTCATGTTTTTCACCTTCAGGTCAACGTTTGGAACAACAGTATTATTATTTTCCGTTTAGATGATGCTACACTCCTAAAGTATTGTAAATCTCTGAATTTGGAATGCCGATAGAACATTCAGTTTACATATACTTGTACCTACTTTGACTTGGTGCTAATTTTTTATGATATTTCAATAAAAAGAACAGAAAGCTTACAAAAAGATTTGTTTTTTGGTCTAGTTAAAAATTACATTACCTTTACAATGGTTGACCCCTGACAGGAAGATCAGCATCATTTTGATCAGACTAGGCAATGGAATTTCTATGTAATTATACTGTTTTATAATTCAGTGTTATAACAGACAAACCACACTTTCCAAAACAATTCCATTTTATTATATACAAAATATTAAAAGAAAAAAAAAACTTTGCAACACAACATGAAGGTTAATCGACATTTTATACACGCCGACCACCGAGTGCCTCTCCCAGCTTCCCAAACTGGGTCACGAAGACTCTGATGAATGAAGCCGTCTCTGCCAGCTGTGGTTCAGGAAGGCTCAGTTGAATTAATCCGTGCGGGCTGTCGCGGTGGACGCGTGGGATGATTCTACAAGGAAAATGCACACAATAAAATACAGCACGAAAGTGCAATATATACAGAAAAGACAATAGTTTTTAACAAGAATACATAAGCTTATTTCAGCGTATTGTTCACATGAATAATTAAAATAAAAGCTTTAGTCCGCAGTGTGCTGCAATAAAGCAGCGATCCATCCACAAATGAACAGCTTTTTTATTGCATAAATAAACTGAGCGTCTTACCGAATATATTTGCGAAAAAACGCACAATAAAAAAAAAATTAAAACTCACCATTAAAGGACTCCGATGTCGAGACCTCCCGGTATATTTTTTCATTCCGGGCGGCTCCGTCTAACTTGCGCTGAATACGTCCGTCTGACAATGCAGTGAGCAGACACTGCAGCTCCTTATTGGTCCATGGAACACCCTTATTACGCGAAGCCATTTTTGATAGAGAATAAATGAAAATAGCACAGCAATACACTGAAAAGAAACCGCCAACAGTGGTTGCGTGCTGAGTAAAGGCGGTCGTGAAGATTCTTTTTTTTTTTTTTTTCAAAAACTTTGAGAAGGTTGTGAAGATTTGGTAGATGAGGAGGAGGAGAGGGGCGGTTACAACCTGACCAATCAGCGCCGGTTACGACCTGACCAATCAGCGGCGACCAGTCTGTTAACGTCACAACACGGCACAGCTCAGCACTGCTGTACCCTGCCCTGAAGCGGGGCTGAGAATCGCGGCTGTTAAACCGTGTTGGGGCTTGTGGAAAAGCGTACAAAGCGTGCTGAGCCGTCCCGTGTCGCGCTAAAGCGTGCTAGTGGAAAAGGCCCTTATGAGAGAGCAGTACAGAGTGAAAAGAGAATCCGGTGTTAAAAATTCTTTGGCTTTGTGTAATAATGTAACTGTCTTAGAGATTTTTGTTGTAATGTGTTTTATATGACGTTTCCAACTTAATTTATTGTCTAAATATACACCTAAAAATTTGGTTTCCAATACATTTTCAATTTCAGTATCCTTTATCCTGAGTTTCTTATTTGAATTTATTGGTCTATTCCCAAATATTACAAATTTTGTTATATTTAAATTTAATGACAATTTGTTTATCTCAAACCATTTCTTTACTGTATTGAATTCATTTTCTATGGTTTGTAGGAGTTGTTCCAGATTTTCACTGCTACTTAACACAGTTGTATCATCTGCAAAGAATATGCATTTTAAACTCATAAGTACTTTACTTAGATCATTTATATACAAAATAAAAAGCAGTGGACCAAGTACAGAACCTGGGGGAACACCACATGTGATTCCGAATGGTTGTGAATGTGTATTGTTTACAAACACATACTGATATCGATTTTGTAAATAACTGGTTAACCAGTTATGTGCAGTCCCTCTTATTCCATACTTTTCTAACTTTCCTAATAATAATCTGTGGTCAATAGTGTCAAAAGCTTTTTGCAAGTCCGAAAATATTGTAACTGTGTAGTCTTTTCTTTCTATACTATCAGCAATTTTTTTGACAATATGTTGACTATAGCAATTACATATATTGTGATTTCCCATCCTCTACTTTGTTGTGGTGACCTAATCGAACGGGAAACATTTAGCACTATCTAGTGGACTGAAAAGTCAACTATTTTTTATTACTTTGTTGGCTACAAAGCTGGATCTGTATTTGAAACATTTAATACTTTTATTAAAACATACTGGCCTCTCTGAATCAATACAATATACTGACTGAGTATCGTGATATTACAGCGTGTTGAGATTTCATTTCCCCCACCCCTACTTCAGGGCTATATGTTTGTTACTTGTGCACATTAAGGAAGTGAACACGTCTTTACCGGCTTTTGCATGGTAAACTTAAATCTTAAACTGTTCGTGAATGAATGGATCAACTACAAACTGGATATTTATAACTGGTATGACTGGTTCTTGTTGTCCACTCATTGACGGAGGTCAGTCCCTTCTTTATGACTCCTGTGAATGATGCATCATGATAGCCTGCAGCTGATGTTAACTTTAACACCACCCTTTTTTTCGACATGGCAGTATTCTGAAACGGCCTTAAAACCAAAATATTTCTACACAACTAGATCCTGTTTCTGGTAATTCTGACCACGGAGCTGCTGTTGTCTTCTCATGCCATGTTTGCTTAGCCACGTAACCATAAAAACATGTAACTTAAGTCAACATCATGATGTCATTATGCAGCTAAATCAGAATATTGCAACAGTAACGTTTACCATGGGATTATCATGAACGATGCGATCTGGTACACCCCCGCTGTCCTGGGGCTGGTGGCGAGGCTGATCAGGTTTGTTCAGTGTCCTCCTCTCCATCACAGCCTCGAAGGTCTCCTGTTTCCAGCCAATAGCAGAGCCAACCTTCTTGATCAACTTGTTAAATAGCAGTGAAGGCATGATGAGCCGGTGCAGATTAGAACAATGCACTGTTCCTTACTGACTGTTTCTGCTGCAGTTCTTGCTGATCTTCAGGAGGGCAGCAGCTGGAGAGCTGCAGGAAGAGAGCGGTCTGGCAGCTTTGGCCCGACTGTCTGAGATCAACGTCTCCACTGAGGGAGTGATGGGGGCCAAGGACTTCTTTGAAGCCAAGGTATGATGATGCTTTGGGATGCGTTTTCAGTTATCCTGGCATTAAGACCTTCATAGTGACATTATTTAGTTTGAGTTCAGGTCCCCTGTGGCCATGTTGAACATCAGGCCCTGTGTCTGTGGTCAAATTTAAAACTCTACACCAGGGGTTTCCAATCATGTGCCATGGAGGACCAAGACCCTGCAGGCTTTACCTCCAAGCAGTGTCTTCAACAGCAGATTCCACTGAATTTCTTTCCACTGATTGCTGATAGGGGGCAGCGCGGTGGCAGAGTGGTTAGCACTACAGCAGCACAGCAACTCACCCTTGGCTGGGGGATCCTGGGTTCGATCCCAGCCCCCAACCAACAGTGATCAGTGTGGAGTTTGCATGTTCTCCCCGTGTTTGCGTGGGTTTACTCCGGGAATTCTCCGGTTTCCTCCCACATGCCAAAAACATGCAAGTTAGGTTTACTGGCATCAAACTGGGGATTCTAAATTGTCGTTAGGTATGACTGTGAGAGTGAATGGTTGTCTGTCTCTCTGTGTTGGCCCTGCGATGGACTGGTGATCTGTCCAGGGTGTACCCTGCCTCTCGCCCAAAGATGCTGGGATAGGCTCCAGCACCCCCGCGACCCAAAAAGGATTAAGCGGAAGATGAATGAATGAATGAATGAATAAATGATTGCTGATAAGTGAAAACACCTGCTGAAGAGACTGGGTAGAAGAGAAAACCCGCAGGGTCTTGGCCCTCCATGGCACATGATTGGACACCCCTGCTCTATGTGAATTGTTGACCTTGCATATATACATATTTTAATTACCACATATTTTGTAATGACACAGTGGGGAAACTAACCATGGTAGACATGTAGTCCATAGTGAGAGCAAAAAAGTGGATCCCCAGTTCCACTGGGCTGCTCCTGAGTTGTTCTGGGCAGGATGGGTGAGGTGTATGATATTGAAACCAGAAGTTTACATACACTCTATAAAAAGACACCTTTTTTTCCTCACTGTCTAACATTAAATCAGACTAAACGTTTACTATTTTAGGTCTGTTACGATTACCAAAATTATTTCTATTTGATGAACCGTTTTTGACAGAATTTTTTATTTTCTTCAAAGTCAGAAGTTTACACACACTAAGATTATTATGCCTTTAAACAGTTTAGGAAAGCCTAGAGGATGATATCATGGCTTTGGAATTGTATGTCAATAACAGCCAGTGTAAACCGGGACATATCACGGTTAAAGAGCAACACTGCAGCAAAGACATTGAGTTGCTAGCTGTTAGCATGCGGCCTGTTTATCTCCCGAGAGAATACTCACACGTGATCTCCATTGTTGTTTATGCAAACCCGATGGCGAACGCTGGGGCAGCGCGTGACATCATCCACTCAGTAACTGGCAGGCTGCTGACAGAACATCCAGATGCTCTCCTCCTCATCTCTGGTGATTTTAACAATATCTCACTGTCCTCTATTCTGCCCACGTTCACCCAGTATGTCACATGCCACACCAGAGACAATAAAACACTGGACTTATTCTATGCAAACACTAAGGAGGCGTACACCTCATCACCACTCCCCCCACTCGGGAGATCGGATCACAACTTTGTTCATCTCCTGCCGGTGTACAAACCCCTAGTACACAGACAACCTCCGGTCATGCGCACAGTGAAGTTATAGGAGGCAATGGATGCTCTAAAGGACTGTTTTGAAACCACTGCCTGGGAGCAGCTCTGCGATCCACATTGTGAGGACATTGACGGCCTCACTCACACCATCACGGACTACATCAACTTCTGTGTAGACAACACCGTACCCACCAAGATCATACAGTGTTGCTCGAACAACAAACCCTGGATCAACCCTGAGATAAAATCACTACTGAGAGAGAAGAAGAGGATCTTCAGGTCGGGGAACAGGGAGTTGCTGAAGTGCGTACAGAGGAAGCTAAGGAGGAAGATCAGAGAAGGCAAGGACAGCTTCAGGAAGAAGATGGAGGACAAGCTGCAACAGAGCAACATCGACGGGGTCTGGAGAAACCTCAAAACCATCTCTGGGCTCCAGAATACCTCCTTCAAGGCCACGGGGGGCAGGGAGTGGGTGAACAATCTGAACCTGTTTTTTAATAGGTTTGACCAACTGCCCTCCCCCCCGCCGCCTGCACAACAACCACTGCTGCCTCTACAGTCATCGAGACCTGCTGTTCACCCCCCGCCCCCACTCCCAGCACACAGCCACCCAACCTGACCCTCACTAAGACCCAGGTGAGGACGGAGCTGAGGAAGATCAAGGCGAGGAAGGCCTCGGGTCTGGATGGCATCAGCGCAAAGCTCCTCAAGTCCTGCGCAGACCAGCTATGTGGGATTGTGGAGCACATCTTCAACCTGAGCCTGAAGCTAGGGAGGGTACCACAGTTGTGGAAAACATCTTGTGTGATACCTGTACCAAAGACTTCCCACCCCAGAGACCTGAACAGCTACAGACCAGTGGCACTGACGTCTCACCTGATGAAGACCCTGGAGAGACTGCTCCTTGCTCACCTCTGCCCCCTGGTGGGACCAGCGATGGATCCACTCCAGTTCGCCTACCAGCATAGCATTGGGGTGGAGGACGCAGTAATCTTCCTCCTTCACTGTTCCCTGTCTCACCTGGAGAAGCCTGGGAACACGGTGAGGATTATGTTCTTTGACTTCTCCAGTGCTTTCAACACCATCCAACCGATGATCCTGAGGGACAAGCTGCTGTGTGCAGGGGTGGACCAGCACCTGTCATTGTGGATCCTGGACTACCTCACAAACCGGCCACAGTTTGTGAGAACCCAGGATTGTGTGTCCGACATGATCATCGGCAGCACAGGGGCCCCCCAGGGAACGGTTTTGGCTCCCTTCGTGTTCACCCTTTATATCGCGGACTTCTCACACAACACACTGCCATCTACAGAAGTTCTCTGACGACTCTGCGATCGTCGGCCTCATCTCCAATGGAGATGAAGCTGAGTACAGAGGACTTATCCAGGACTTCGTGGACTGGTGCCATCGGAACTGCCTCCAGATCAACGCGAGGAAAAACTAAGGAGCTGGTGGTGGACTGCTGCAGGCAAGGACAACCCCTCACAGCTCCAGTAAACATCCAGGGAACAGACATTGAGATGGTGACATCCTACAAGTACCTGGGTGTTCATTTGAACAATAAACTAGACTGGTCACACAATACCGACGCACTCTACAAGAAGGGACAGCGCAGGCTGTTCCTACTGAGGAGGCTCAGGTCTTTTGGTGTATAAGGGGTGCTCCTGAAGACCTTCTACGATTTGGTGGTGGCATCAGCCATCACTTTTGGAGTGGTCTGCTGGGGCAGTGGCATCACAGCAGCCGACAGGAAGAGACTGAACAAACTGATCAAGAACGCTAGCTCTGTCCTGGGGCAACGCCTTGACCCAGTGGAGGAGGTGGGAGAGAGAAGGATGGTGGCTAAACTGTCATCTCTGCTGGAGTCCGAGTTCCATCCTATGCAGGACATACTGAACGCACTGAGGAGCTCATTTAGCAGTAGGCTACATCATCCTAGGTGCGTGACCGAGAGGTTTCGCAGGTCCTTCCTACCTACGGGTGTCAGACTTTATAACCTAAGCAGGGCTACTTGCAGAGATGGCAAAAAAACGTGACGACCTAATAGTATTGAATGCAAAATACGCAACAGACTTCCACAAAATGGTCCCCTCCAGTATACAACTAGGACAATATCGATCGCTACGGAGGGTGACCATATGTATGGGTACATATTCATACCATGTAGGGTAACTAAATAGACGGTTATGCTGTTTATTCCATCTAGCTACAATGGTCCGCACTGTGTATATACATGTATATATTTATGTGCACATATGTATATTCACGGCTCTTATTTTCTTATCTTCTAAATTATTGCTCTGAGTGTTGCTATCCCTGTGCTTTTGCAATCCTGGAATTTCCCCATTGTGGGACTAATAAAGGCTTATCTTATCTTAAATTGACAACATTTGTGTTAAATGGCAACACACCTCAAGCACACTGCTTCCTTGTGACATCATGGAAAATCAAAACAAATCAGCCATGATATCAGGAAGAGAATTGTGGACCTCTGCAAGTCACAGTTCATCCTTTGATACAAATTCCAGATGACTGAAGGTGCCTTGTTCATCTGTTCAAATAATACACAAGTATAAACACCATGGGAATGTCCAGACATCCTACCGCTCAGGAAGGAAATGGGTTCTGTGTCCCAGAGATGGACATGTTTTGGTGTGAAATGTGCGTATCAACCCCAGAATGAAAGCAAAAGCCCTTGTGAAGATGCTGGCTGAAGCTAGTAAGATTGACATTATCCACTCAGCAAGGAAGAAGCCATTACTCCAAAAGCAACATAAAAAGCTAGATTACAGCTTACAAATGCACACAGAGATGAAGATCTTAATTTTTGGAGACATGTCCTGTAGACTGATGAAACTAATATTGAACTGTTTGGTCATAATGACCAGCATTACATTTGGAGGATAAAGCGGGAAGTTTGCAAACCTGAGGACACCATCCCAACTGTGAAGTACGAGGGTGTCAGCATCATGTTGTGGGGGTGTTTTGCTGCAGGAGGGACTGGTGCACTTCTCAAAATAGATGTCATCATGAGGAAAGAACATTATGTGGAAATTTTGAAGCAACATCTCAAGACCTCAGCCAGGAAGTTAAAGCTTGGGTGCAAATAGGTCTTCCAAATGGATAATGACCCTAAGCATTCTGCCAGATTAGTTACAGAGTGGCTTAAGGACAACATAGCCAGTGTTTGAAGTGGCCATCACAAAGCCCTGATATCAATCTCATAGAAAATTTGTATAGAAACATCTGGTTTCAACTGTATAAAGATTTGAAAAAAATATTGATATACAAGCAACCAGCTAGTTGGATGTGACAGTTGGGCCTTAAAATCAATTTAATAATTTATTGATGGCATTCGTGTTATTCTCTCTCTCCCTTTTAGCCCCTTAAAAACAAATCCCAAACTAGAAAACCTTCAGAATGTAACCTCCTTCAAGGCAGGCAAGTTTCTTCTGGTCCTCTACCAGAGGTCTGGGAGTCCTTGTACAGTGTAGCAATTTGCATCTTTAAAAAAACAATTATTTCCCCCACCACTATAGTGCATCTGTAACACTTTCCACAGGGCCTTTTCAGGATACAATGCAAAACAATAACATTACAAATTATCCAGCTAATATTGGCTGGTTATTTGCATGTGGTAAACTGCAGGAGAGCAGAGCCTGCTGAGAGAGTTGGTGGAAGTTATAAGATTGATTTTTTCCATTTTGCATTAAAAGAAATATCACCCTAAACTTCCCATTGGATAGACTTTAGGTCTTTGATTCTCACAATATGAAAGTGTAAGAGCTTATAGCTACTCTGAGCATCTTACCATCAACTCTGTCAGCCTGAAATCATCCAATGTAATGATTAGCAACTGTGTATTGAGATGTGACGGTGAAGCAGCCCTGCGGCACTGCTTGGGTTGAACATGGTGATTTTGTGTCTCCAGATGCAGGCTTTGTCTGTGGGCAGCAAGTTTGAGGCTGAGATCCGAGAAGAAAAAGAAGAACGAAAGAGACAGGAGGAGGACAAGAAACAGCGGCAGGCTGCCTTCAAGCAGCTGCAGTCCACCTTCTGCTCATGACCCTCCACAGGGAGCACATAACGGGTCACATTTGGTGATTCTGAGAATTTAGAAATAGCTTCACTCTACTCACACTTTAACCTGTGCCGAGATATGGCACTTAAGAATAGAAAGATGCATCAAAGTAAACACTAAAATACGTGAAAATACCTCACAGCACAGACGAGGTTCATCTATCCCAGACCATAAGCAGCTGGTCCTTAGAAAACTCCAACACAGCTTTAGATGTGTGCAGAGACATTTGGAGATCTCTGCTTTCATGGTTCTATGTGTTTGTGTTCAGGAGTGGAAGTTTCCTCCTAAAGGGAACTGAAACTTGTTCCGTTAAGTGAAATCGTTTTCATGATGATGTTTGTGAAGCATTTGAACTTCTTGTTCTTATCATTTTGTACCATAGTATGTTTTTATCACTATTACCATGTTGGAAACACTACATCTGTTTGTGATAGAAGTGTTATAAGACTACCTTGTTGTTGAACTGCTAGCTGTGGAAAAGATTTGTCAGTGTGACGGACCTGTCAGTAACACAGCACGGAGCTCGTTGGGTGACCATTGAGAGACCAAAAATTGGTTTGATCTCTCAACAGTCTCCTAAAGCCTTGAAAAATCCATTTCTTTGTAAATGTTTGGAAGGTCCTTGTACAAATGTTGATGGTTCGGCCAATTCTTGATCTCTCAATGTTCACTCAGTGATCTCTGTCTGCTTAAAGGGACCCTTATCAAGATACACTCCGTCTTGTTTTTAAGGTTCACACAACAATCAACACCAGAGAGGTTATCTTTTAAAAGGGCACTGGTGTAGGACTTATTGATTATATTGCTGTGACGCGGTTTGCCTGACGAAGCTTTTTCAGGTAGTGGAGCAGAGTCGGGCTGAAGAATCTGTCCACTGATACCTTTAAAACTCTCCTTTGTTGTTTTAGGTTTGAATCTGTGCTCAGATGTTACCCATTCACCATTTATACATTCTAGTTGACCTGTGCACATTTGTGGTTAAACAGACGAGATATAACACTTTAGCAGAAAGCTTTGCGGGTGAGGGTAGACGCTTTTGTGTCCACTCCAGGGGTCTGTAACCTATGGCTCTGTAGCCACATGTGGCTCCTTTGCCCATAGCCAGCAGCTCCCTGAGGCCTTGATTTTTAAAAAAAAAAAAAACAACTCCGAAAGCCACAACTTTTCGGGGAAATAAGATTGCACTTTATTGAAAAAAAAAAAAAAATCACTTCAGTCTTGCACTTTTAGGGAACAAATTGCAATTTTATGAGAAAAATCCTACCACAGGTTTAAATTAAACACATCGCAAAATTACTGGGAAAAAATCACATATTTGCCAAACAAATTTGCAGCATTACCAGGGAAACATCACAGATGTATAAACACCCACACAAATTTGAAAGAAAAGACATTTTTTGGGGGGAGGGGGGAAGCTTGGCGGGGGGGGGGATGAAATTTCATTAGGGGAAATCAATTAAAATCAGCTCAGTCTGAAACCCTCAAATCATGTCTTTTCTAGCTAGGTGTTCGGGTTTGCTTTCTCACCTGGAGGACTAGATGATTCAGATCGAGACCACCTCTTTTTGGAGGTCTCAGTGCGGTTGTTTCGGTGTGGACCTGAGGATACAAAGCACATTAATGGAGAAAACAAACTCAAGTTGGGTTGAAACAAGCTGAAGCCTGTAGGTGTGAAAGCGCCCTTAATAGTGATGTCATCAGACCAGGGTGTAACTCGGCAGGTTTACCCCAGTTTTCAGGCTCAGATGTTTTTCTGACCCCACGCAGTTTTCTGGGAGGGGGGGGGGCAGAAATCTCTTAAAGTTGCTCTTTGTGTCACAGAGATGCCTGACCCCACTTAAGTCTTTATGCTAAGCTAGGCAAGTGGAAAGTTCCACCTCTTGACATAAATTCATGTTTTTATTGATCTTATTGATCACCCCCCCCCCCCTTCCCAAAATGGAGAGAGGGACTTTTAAGTTACTTCTGTGCCTAAATTGAAGTTGGCAGCAGCAGACTGAGTTTGAGCCACAGGAACTGAAACCCCGCAGACGTCAGCACTCCTCAAGCTCGGCCTGTCTGTCAGCACCTGAGCTCTCATGAGTCTCGCAGTCGGACTGTGGTTGGCTCAACATGACAATTTACATACAGTATAGATGTATATTTTTGACTTCATGCAATGCATGCAGTTATAAATGTTCCAGATTCTAATGCATTTAAACTGAACCGATTGAAAATAGTGTGCGTGTGTGTAAGTAGGTGAGAGTGTTGAGAGAAAAACCAAGCAGCCATTTCAGTGAAATGATCCTGTTTGTGGGACGGAGCCATTCTCTAACCACACTAGGACACCAGTTAATCTAAAACATTTTTCTCTTCTCTGAATGGCCGGTGTAGCATTGACAGGGCTTCTCCATTAGTTTATTATCTCTGTTCTCTACAGTTGCTGCTTGCAAGATTTTATTAGAAGACCAAACTCCAACTTTATTGCATCCTACATTCTCTTTAAAGTGATTCTCACTTTGATTTTTTTTTTTTTTACATTCCTTTGCAAATGCTCACATTTGAGTATCTGAAAGCCCAAACCAAGACAACCCTGATGACACTGTGATATCAAAATGTTAATTTATTCTGAAACTCCTAATGAGTGTCAGATGATGTCCGACGAGTGGAGACTTCCATGACTGCTGAACTAGGTGTCAAATCAGTGGAGAACAGGCCCGTCAAAGCTTCCAATCATCCAGTCATTCCTTTGTTTGACAAGCAGAATTGCACTTCAGTGAATAATCAAATGTTTTTTACAGATTTACAATCATAAAATTACAAAAATACTATATAATTAGTGAGTGTCTCCCAGGGCCACGGAGGATTTGATGGCACACTTTTTCCCTTAAATCTGGATTGCATATTTTCAAGATGTGCCCTCAGGCTGTTTGTGCTGAAATGGGAGGCTAACTGTAGGTTACACAGCTCGGACACGACTTTAATTCACGATTCTTCACTTGTATTGTGTACTCACCAAAACCTAAAGTGTTTCCAGCCAAGGTTTTTGAAATTGCCAAGTGCAACTCTGCATTTCACCGTAGTTAATTCCCTCACCTTCAGCCTGGCACACATGAACACCTTTATCCATCAGCATTTGTTTTTCCTGTTTTCTCGTGTTTTGTATTCAACTTTTTTTTTAAATCCATTAATTTTCTAATTATAATTGATATATTTTTGAAGTACTAAAATATGTAGATGATTGCAGAGTAATCATTGACAGTTGCCCTAGTGTAGAATACCCAGTTAGAGGGATAGTTCAGTTCTGTAGAAGTGGGGTTACGTGAATACTTAAATAGTTGTGCAATTTCCTTAAATAAGCAGTGGTCTGCTTTATCGAATGAGGGAGGAGCGCTCTACACACAATCAGGGCTGCAACGGAGTGTAATGGACGCAAGTTTAGAGCCATCTCAACCTAACCCTGGATTTACACCGACTCCGGATCCAGTCCGTTACAGCTGCGATCTGGAGTCCGCAGCAAATGTTCCCATTCTCATCATTTTTCTAATCCCCACCTTGTCCGGACCACTGCGGAAGGAATCCGGCTTGTCGGATTTGGTTTGCTAATGAAACGCAAGGAGTCTTATTTTTGATGGATGCCAGATCCAATCCGCAAGGAAATTCCGCGGTATTTAATAGCTGTTTGTTCATTAAAAATGATTTAAGGATCGTCCATTTTATTCTGAGGTCTACTCCTCCACCACTGTGTTACTGTACGACTAAAAACTTTACTTAACATACAAACATTTCATAGAATCAAAATTAACGGGCTACTTGCATATTAGAGCACAAAAATCCAGGTGGAGAGCCGCTACATCACACTTCCTTGTTATCACGTGATTGTGATTGATTCATCTCCGTCACTTGGCTCTTTCTCGAGATCTCACATTATTTTGTATAATTCTCACGCAATCTTGTATTTTGAACTCTGTTCTTATCCATGCCACTGCAAAACACAAACAGAGCTCACAGGGACGGACACAAGGGGCCATCCGCACCGGACTGCATCTGTAGTCGGTGTAAACCCTGGGTAATTCATACCGCTTCACGTCAGACAGCATTGCACAGTGGCTGCAGCTGTGTCCCCCTACCGACAGATGAGTTTCCATACAGAAATGAGAGCAGAGCGGTATCCAACAACGTGATGGTGTGTAACAACACGTTCTTCTGTTAAAAACGTATTGCTCAAGTAAAGCGGTCTGTTGCAGACATGAAGCATTATGAAATAGTTGGAGATGGCACAAGCTTGAAGTGCTGTGAAGTTTTAGAACCATCAGTATTTTTAGACGTTAAAAATTGGCTCTAAACTTGCGTCCTTTACCCTCGACTGCTGTCCTGAGTGTGTGCTCAGCTGTCCTCCCTCATTCTATAGGAGGAGAGAAATTGGACCACCAGTTATTTAACTTCTTAACTTCTAATACTACTTCACATTAGTATTTTTGCAGAGCCCTTTAAAAGAACTGAAGTATCTCTTCAATGAACCCATTCAGGTGTGTAAATCTTGAATCCATTTCACGTTTGCGTCTGTCAGTGTTTGTCAGAGGTCTGAGGTGGACTGTCCCAGTTTCCTGCCAGTCACCTGCGTACACTTTGATTTTAGGCCCAAGGCCATCAGTCGGATGCTGTGACAGTGTGTTGCTGTGGCAACAGTTTGTCCACAGCATGGAGCTGTTGATTTTTCCGCCAGGTCAAAGGCCATGTGCTGCAGTCAGCACACAGCTGACTATGTGAGGGAAAAAACTGCAGCTTCAGGACAGCTGCTCTGTCACTCCCACATCTGGACATGCATCAGAAACACGAGACGCATGAACATTCCTTCAGTGTGGCAGCTGAACTACAGACAAACACGTGGTGGCAGGAGCAGTCTAGTGTAGGAGTCCAGTGTGTGTAACGATGTTCTATCAGTGGCATTGTGGTTAACGGCAGGGCTTGTGGCAGTGGTTGAAGTGTCAGCTACGGCGACAAATCACTGAGCAGTGCCACTTTACAACAGCTGCTGAAACAAATGAAGCTCTAAACAAATCCAAACGCAGCTCTAAAAATTGGTACAACAATTGGAGGCAGATTGTGCAGGTCCTGTTTGGTCACTTGGGTTGGATGTCACTAAATCTTCTAGTAGAGTGTCCACAAAGAGCGTTTTTCTCAGAGGAAATGCTGTAGACCTGTTTCTAGGCACTTTACAGGTGCTCTTAAAAAAAGATCTTCACCCTGTATCCTAGCAACAGCTTGACCTGTCACTCACAGCTTGCCATCGGCCTTTCATATTGAAACTCTGCCAACTACGCTATACTGCAACAAACTGGTAAGAAAACACTCATCCCTCCCTGCTTTTGCTTTTGAAATATTCATGGTATCATTTTGGCCTGATTCTGATTAGCTGGTTAGAGAGGTGTTCCAAAAGTTGATATTTTGTCCACATTTAACACTCTGAGCGCTGCGACAAAAGCCGTTGAGAACTTTGTGCCGAGGGCATTGAGTGCATTAAACACTTGACTACATAGAAAATGAACAGAAAATGGACACCCCCAGCTCAAAAATAAAACGCTCTCTGTGGACACGCTGCAATAAACTGCCGTGCTGATCAGCTCTCATCTCCCCTGCAGCTGTGGCGACAACAGATCACATGATCATAAACATGGTGGCTCGAATTTAAAACAAAAGAAATCTGTAAAACTGTTAAAAATAACTTCAAAAGTGAAAGAGTCAAATATGATTAAAATGGACTTTCAGTGCTTTGAATGGTAAACCATCCGCTGTGCTGCAGTAGCGTTTGCCTCAAATAGCAAAAACTGTACAGGACACGTGCACTAAGTGGACCACGCTGTAGCCGTGACTTCAACCTTTGCTGCTTAAAGTCCCCTTTAGCCTGAACAGAAAACAGCTGAACGCTTGGAGACCTAGTTTTTTGCTTCCATTAGAGCATGAGAGGACTGTCTAATTATTTCTACTTTCTTTTGTTGAAACGGTGTTAACTGAACTGTTGAGTGGCTTCATTAATTAAAGACTTGAATTCTGGAACTTTCCTTTAAACTATGACACACGTTTGCACTTCTATGAACCAGTTTGTTTTAGAGGTCTCCCCCAAGCTTGGCTGAACACATCAGTGATCATATCTCAGTAAACGACGAAACATCACTGAAAGATGTCAAGTGTGCAGTGTTAGTGAGCACCAGAAGGACTGTGTGGAAAATATGCACCAAACGTGTGAAGGTGACGTCCATGCTCACACACCGTCTGTTCTTTATTCAGTCTGTGTTACTGTGTTTAAGTTGTAGCATGTTGTAATTGTTGTATATTTAAAAAAAAAAAAAAAACCACTTCTGTATGAATAACATACCTGCTCCTTTATTTGTTGTGGAAATGGACAATGTATTTTTTCATATATTATTAAAAAACAATATAGTTGTTTTATTAGACTCATAAGTTGCCAAATATTTTAAAAAAGGTTGATGAAATATATTTTTAGGTATTTGTAAAGATATTGTGTCCTATCCCTGCCAGAATGGAAATGTTTAACTTGACTGCAATAAAAAATTAAATAAAGCTGATGTAAAATGTGCAATGACGACATTTGAAAATGCTTTTTATCTGCTGACACTGCTGTTTTAAGTGTGTGTGTGCCACTGCAGAGATGTGGAGACATTCATCACGTGCACAATATTTTGTCATAGCACACATTTTAAATGTTGAAAATTGAGTTCTGAAAAAAGTACAAACTTTCTTGCTCCAGGGCCTCTACTAGTATTTGTGTCATGCAGGACCAAACTTACAACATTCCTTTGAGACTTCGTTGTCAACAGTAAGTCACTATTTAGGTGGCAAGGGCACACGGTGTTTAAAAAAAAAAAAAAAAAAAAAAAAAAAAGACAACATACTGATGCAAACTAGCAAAAGCACTGGTGCAAGAAGGGAAGCATGGTGCAAATGCCCACTTTACATCATCATAATAGGACCCATGATGTTTGTCAATTTTAAAGATAATTTTTCAAATAAATAAAGTGGAGTTGGGGAAAGGGAGGCACAGCAGAATGGTTGGGACAAAGCTGCGGGATTTGTGCTTGAGTTTCTCCTGAAGAAGCCGGTTTGGTTTAACCCTGACGTGGACAGGACCCTCACTTGCCTCCAGTGGACATCCTTTGGCGCTGAACAGTCAACCATTGGAAAAGACTGCCCTGCTTTGGTGCAGGGTCAGGATTCAGCACCCCTCTGAGGGGGTGGGGGGTGTCAACGTGCATTAAAGGGCCTATATCACGCTATTTTAAGCCTTTCAGAGTAAACTATATGCATGTACAGTATGTGATAGTATATTACCTTTGGTACACTGGAGAATGAATTTCTTATGAAATATGAGTTATTTTCGCAAGCTACTTTTCCAACCCGGAAGTAAGATGCCTTGATCTCTGAGGATCCGCCTCTCCTTGTGGCTGCCGCCCATTTCATGACGTAACCCCTGAGCCGGCTGCTGCAGCGTGTCGCTGGGTTCCGCCCACGAAAACATCTACAGTAAACTTTAGAAAAGATGGAAGAGCATGTTGTGGAGCCTTACACTCTTGACCCAGAGTCCGATTGGGAATTTGAGGTGCACGAGATGCCACAGTGACCTCGAAGACGTTTACAGGAAGTTTCTGACTGGTAAATGAAAAGCTAAGAGAAATGTCTTTCATAGTGTTGTATTTATTACAGAACTTTGTATAGTGATGCTGCTGTCCGTATTTTTAGGTGCTCATGTGGGAATTGCCAAACAATGGCGGTCACAGACAAAAAGTTGCTGGCTGGTTTGAAGCGTGCTCCCAAAAATAAACTCCAACCATTTCTGACGAGTAGGCTCTTCTTTAGGAAGGCTGAACAAACTCCTAAATCTCTCACAGCCAAAGACACATTTACACCACTTAGAAGACATTGTCTTGCGTAAAAAAGCAAACAGTTGTGGTCACTGAGCAGATTAGGTGCGAGAGGAACTACTTCACAGCGTCAATGCTAAAGTGAAAGAGTTTTGCCGATCACCGCTCCGTTAGCTGCGCGGAGAAAGTGGGTGTGTGCGTTAGCCTGGGGGCGGTGCTGGCAGCACAGGCACTTCCTGGAGTGGGCGGCTCACCCACGTTCATACGTATGAACGTGGGGACCCAGTCATTATCAGGGACAGGGCGGAGCAGCAGCTCAGAGAGCAGGGTTGAGGAGGAATACTCAGAGATGCGTGAATGGAGCAAAATACCACTTTGGGGGTGTTTTTGGTGAGGAATTAACATTATAACATGCTTAAAAGCTCAAAAATGTCGATTTTTGCATGATATAGGCCCTTTAAGCTTTGGTGTGCGTTTCTATGCTCACTGGCCATTGTATTAGGTACACCTTGCTATTACTAGGTTGACTCCCTTTTGCCTCTAGAATGGCTTTAGTTCAGCAGGGTTCTGGAACTGTTCCTCAGAGATATTGGTCCATATTGATCTGCTGCCATCACACAGTTGTTGCAGATTTGTTGGCTGAACATCCATGATGATCTGTGCTTGCATTCTTTCATGTTGCTTATGCCAAATTCTGACGCTACCTTAAGAATGCTGAGTCTCAGCTGAGGCAACATTTTTTTCAATCTATTGCCTAATTTTGGCGAGCTTCAGTTTCCTGTTCTTAGCTGACAGGAGTGATACAAGGTCAGGCCTGCTGCTGTTGTAGCCCATCTGCTTGTGCCTTCAAAGATACTCTTGTGGAAGATGAAAGCAGATGAGACAGCAAGCTGGACGACACACGATCTTTATTCACCTTTTTCATTCATTCATTCATCTTCTTCCGCTTAATCCTTTTTGGGTCGCGGGGTAGCTGGAGCCTATCCCAGCATCTTTGGGCAAGAGGCAGGGTACACCCTGGACAGATCGCCAGTCCATCGCAGGGCCAACACAGAGAGACAGACAACCATTCACTTTCACAGTCATACCTAAGGACAATCTAGAATCCCCAGTTGATGCGAATTAACCTAACTTGCATGTTTTTGGCATGTGGGAGGAAACCGGAGAAATCCCGGAGTAAACTCACGCAGACACGAGGAGAACATGCAAACTCCACACAGATCACTGTTGGTCGGGGCCTGGGATTGAACCCAGGATCCCCCGGCCAAGGGTGAGTTGCTGTGTTGCCGCAGTGCTAACCACTCTGCCACTGCGCTGCCACTTTATTCACCTTCCAACATAAAACACAGAAAACTTCTCTCGGGTTCTCTGGGCGCCTCTTTTTATACCACTTTATTCCTGCCCAATGAGACCCAGGGAGCCAAAGACAATATACACAGTACACAAAGCTTGTCTGGCACATTAACATTACAGGACCCTGCTTATCATGCCCTCTCCCACTCTAGCGAACTCCGGTGTCTCCTGACTCCCCGGGGTGCAGTCAGTCCTTTCTGTTGCATCTGAGACCTCCGGTGCCACTTCCTCCTTCAGTCCTCAATTCCACCGCCCCCCCCCCCCCCCCCCCCAACTTCCGACTCCATTCAGTGCCACCACACTCTTCTCTATATCTCATTGTATTGATTGGTAGTTTGAGTTACTGTTGCCTTTCTGTCAGCTTGAGCCATTCTGGTCACTCTCCTCTGACCTCTGGCATCAACAAGGCATTTGGGCCCAGAGAGATTTTCCTTTTTTCAGACCGTTCTCTGTAAACCCTAGAGATGGTGTACATGAAAATCCCAGTAGATCATCAGTTTCTGAAATACTCAGACCACTCTGGTACTAACAACCATGACTTGTTCTTTCAACTTCAGCACCTTGTTTTGACCATGTTTACATGCCTAAATGCACTGAGTTGCCATGTGATTTGCTGATTACATATTTCCATAAGTACATAAATTTGTATACCAAAAAAAAAAGTGGCTGGTGAGTGTATCTGCTTGCTTTTCGAAGTGGACTGTTTGTTGGTGC
Source organism: Pholidichthys leucotaenia (assembly GCA_020510985.1). Taxonomy (NCBI): domain Eukaryota; kingdom Metazoa; phylum Chordata; class Actinopteri; order Cichliformes; family Pholidichthyidae; genus Pholidichthys; species Pholidichthys leucotaenia. The sequence goes on from CM035847.1 coordinate 98,505,105, forward strand.
AAAAGTCTCCATGTTTTTTTTTTTTTTTCGATTGAGTCTTTGTTGACTCTCATTTTGGACACAAGATGGCATTTGTTAGTCACATGACTACAAGAAAGAAAGCCATTCAATCCATGCAGTCAAGCATGTACAGTAGAATGAAATGTATGTTTCACCTGTCTGCAATGTCAATCACATCTAGAATTGGAGGGGCCACTGCCATGCAAAGTGCAACGACCAACTTTGTCGATTCTGTTAAGCCGAGCACCAAGCTAGAAGGTGGGAAGTACACTACCACTAAATAGGCCACCACTCTGGGAAATCTTTTGGGTGCCAGTAAAAGTAAGCAGAATAGGAAGAATATCTTATTTTTCCTGACACGGTAGGTACTGTCACTGCAGAGCTGTAGCTCTAACCAGGGGAACTTCTGACTCTGTGAACTTGCTGTTTGACAGCCTTAGCAGATGTTCTGTGTTTGTGTGCTTTTCGTTTCCCCCTGCTCAGTCTGCTCCGATTGTCCTAATGAGTCAGGTTGCTCCCGGCTCCACTGGGCAAACGGCAGCCAGGGCATATAACGGTAATGTGAGGTGACGTTAAGGGTCAGGTAGTCATAGGCAGGAATGTGAGTTGTGTGTGAGTAACATCTCTTCCGTGTATCTGATCTTGGACCACATTTGAGAGAGGCTCAGATTTGATCCAAAATATCACATTTTAAATCGGATGTGTGTGCTCAAACAGCTTTATGAATAAATCTGTGTCTCATTATGGCAAAAAAAAAAAAACCAGATTTGAGTCACTTCACGGTGGTAATGAGAATATAAAGTCACTCACAGAACTCAGTTACTAAAGCCACAGCTCAGGTTAGGTTTTGGGGGACAGTGCTGTAAAAAAGTATTTGCCCCCTTCCTGATTTTTTGTTTCTTATTTGAATTGTCACACTTATGTTTCAGGTCATCAAATAATTTTAGTTATTAGACAAAGATAGCCAGAGTAAATACAAAAGGCAGTTTTTAAGTGTTGATTTAATTTATCAAGGAAAGAAAGCTATCCAAACCTACCTGGTCCTATGTAGAAAAAGTAATTGCCCCCTAAATCTAATAACTGGTTGTGCCTCATTTGGCACAATGAAATCACTATTTTAAAAACTTAACCCTAATAATTTTTTTTTTTTATCTTTGAATATTAAAATTTAATTTAAGATAAGATAAGATAAGATAAGCCTTTATTAGTCCCACAACGGGGAAATTCCAGGATTGCAACAGCACAGGGATAGCAACACTCAGAGCAACAATCAGAAGGCAAGAAAAAACAAGCAAGCAAGAGCAGCTAATATACATATGTACATATTACTATAAAATATACTGTATATATACACACACACACACACAGACACACAGTGCAGAGCATTGTAGCTGGATGGAATAAATATATGAATATATGAACACACAGTGCAGAGCATTGTAGCTAGATGGAATAAATATGTAAATATATAAACACCCACAGTATGGAGCATTGCAGCTAGGTGGAATAAATATGCAAGTATATAAACACACACAGTGCGGAGCAATGTAGCTAGATGGAATAATATGTAGATATATAAAAACACAGTGCGGAGCATTGTAGCTAGATGGAATAAATATGTAAATATATAAACACACACAGTGCAGAGCATTGTTGCTAGGTGGGATGAAACAGCATAACCGTCTATTTAGTTATCCTACATGGTATGATTATGTGCCCATACATATTCTCACCCTCCATAGCGACCGGTATGTTCCTAGTTGTATGCCGGAGAGGACCATTGTGTAAGTCTATTGCATCTTTTGCATTCAAAAAAAAAAAAAAAAAAAAAAAAAAAAAAAAACCTATTAGTTTGTTACGTCTTTTTGCTATCTCTGCGAGCAGCCCTGCTTAGGTTGTACAGTCTGACAGCCGTTGGTAGGAAGGACCTACGAAACCTCTCGGTTGTGCACCTGGGATGATGTAGTCTGCTGCTAAATGAGCTCCTCAGTGCATCCAGTATGTCCTGCATAGGGTGGAACTCGGACTCCAGCAGAGATGACAGTTTAGCCACCGTCCTTCTCTCTCCTATCTCCTCCATCGGATCAAGGCGTTGCCCCAGGACAGAGCTAGCTTTCTTAATCAGTTTGTTCAGTCTCTTCCTATCGGCTGCAGTAATGCCACTGCCCCAGCAGACCACTCCAAAAGTGATGGCTGATGCCACCACCGTGTCATAGAATGACTTCAGCAGCGCCCCTTGTACACCAAAAGACCTGAGTCTCCTCAGCAGGAACAGCCTGCGCTGTCCCTTCTTGTAGAGTGCGTCAGTATTGTGTGACCAGTCTGGTTTATTGTTCAGATGAATACCCAGGTACTTGTAGGATGTCACCATCTCGATGTCTGTTCCCTGTATATTTACTGGTGCTGTGAGGGGCTGCCCATGCCTGCGGCAGTCCACCACCAGCTCCTTAGTTTTCCTCGCGTTGATCTGGAGGCAGTTCCGATGGCACCAGTCCACAAAGTCCTGGATAAGCCCTCTGTACTCAGCTTCATCTCCGCTGGAGATGAGACCAACGATCGCAGAGTCATCAGAGAACTTCTGTAGATGGCAATGTGTTGTGTTGTGTGAGAAGTCCGCAGTATAAAGAGTGAACAAGAAGGGAGCCAGCACCGTTCCCTGGGGGCCCCCCGTGCTACTGATGATCGTGTCGGAAACACAGTCCCGGGTTCTCACAAACTGAGGCCGGTTCGTGAGGTAGTCCAGGATCCATGATGACAGGTGCTGGTCCACCCCTGCGCGCAGCAGCTTGTCCTTCAGGATCATCGGTTGGATGGTGTTGAAAGCACTGGAGAAGTCAAAGAACATGATCCTCACCATATTCCCGGGCTTCTCCAGGTGGGACAGAGAACGGTGAAGGAGGAAGATCACCGCATCCTCCACCCCAATGCCATGCTGGTAGGCGAACTGGAGTGGATCCATCGCTGGTTCCACCAGGGGGCGGAGATGAGCAAGGAGCAGTCTCTCCAGGGTCTTCATCAAGTGGGACTTCAAGGCCACCGGTCTGAAGCTGTTCAGGTCTTTGGGGTGGGAAGTTTTTGGTACAGGTACCACACAAGATGTTTTCCACAGCTGTGGTACCCTCCCCAGTTTCAGGCTCATGTTGAAGATATACGTCACAATCCCACACAGCTGGTCTGCACAGGACTTGAGGAGCTTTGCGCTGATGCCGTCCGGTCCCGACGCCTTCCTCGCCTTGATCTTCCTCAGCTCCGTCCTCACCTGGGTCTTGGTCAGGGTCAGGATGGGGGGCTGTGTGTTGGGAGTGGGGGGGGTGTCGGTGGAGTGGGGAGTGGGTAGCAGGACTTGATTTCTTAGAGGCAGCAGTGGTTGTTGTGCAGACAGGGGGGAGGGCGGTTGGTCAAATCTATTGAAAAACAGATTCAGGTTGTTCGCCCACTCCCTGCCCCCCGTGGCCTGGGGGGAGGTATTCTGGAGCCCCGAGATGGTTTTGAGGTTTCTCCAGACCCCGCTGATGTCGCTCTGTTGCAGCTTGTCCTCCATCTTCTTCCTGAAGCTGTCCTTGCCTTCTCTGATCTTTCTCCTCAGCTCCCTCTGTACGGACTTCAGCATCTCCCTGTTCCCCGACCTGAAGATCCTCTTCTTCTCTCTCAGAAGTGTTTTTATCTCAGGGTTGATCCAGGGTTTGTTGTTTGAGTGACGCCGTATGGTCTTGGTGGGAACGGATTTGTCCACACAGAAGCTGAGGTAGCCCGTGAAGGTGTGAATGAGGCCATCGATGTCCTCACCATGTGGATCGCAGAGCTGCTTCCAGGCAGTGGCTTCAAAACAGTCCTTTAGAGTGTCCATTGTCTCCTCAGACCATAACTCCACAGTGTGCATGGCCGGAGGTTGTCTGTGCACTAGGGGTTTGTACACCGGTCGGAGATGAACCAAGTTGTGATCCGATCTCCCAAGTGGGGGGAGTTGTGATGAGGTGTACGCCTCCTTAGTGTTTGCGTAGAACAAATCCAGTGTTTTATTGTCTCTAGTGTGGCATGTGACATACTGGGTGAAAGTGGGCAGAATGGGAGACAGTGAAACGTGGTTGAAATCGTCTGAGATGAGGAGAAGAGCATCTGGGTGTTCTGTCTGCAGCCTGCTGGTTACTGAATGGATGACGTCACGCGCTGTCCCAGCGTTCGCCGTCGGATTTGCATAAACAACAATGCAGATCACGTGTGAGTGTTCTCTCGGGAGATATGTAGGCCTCATGCTAACAGCTAGCAACTCAATGTCTTTGCTGCAGTGTCGTTGTTTAACAGTGATATGTCCCGGTCTGCACCAGTTGTTGTTAACATACATGATCACTCCACCGCCCCTAGTTTTGCCACTCTCTGGTGTTCGGTCAGCTCGTATCGTGTGAAAACCCTCCAGCTCAATGTTAGCATCTGCTGCTAGTTCAGTTAGCCACGTCTCAGTAAACAAAAGGAGAGAGCACTCCCGGTAAGTGCTATCATAACGGGAGATAGCCGGATCTGAAACATTTAAGTGTGACAAATATACAAAAATATAAGAAATCAGGAAGGTGGCAAATACTTTTTCACAGCACTGTATGCTAAGGAGGGCTATCCCCAATACCACAGTGGGACTTCAGATGTTCAGGAGCAGTCCAGAGCTATATCAGCATTTTCTGCACAGTCCTCTCTGTGAACTGCGTCAGCATCAATGTTTGTCAGAAGTGTGACACTTCCTATGAATATAGAACTTTTAATGTAAGTCTGCACGTTTTTCCTTAAGTTTTCTTATAAATTTGAGGCCATTCATATTCTTTGCCTTGTTTGCTTCATCCTTTGAGGTTGCAGGGGGGCTGGTGCCGATCCGTCTTTGGGTGAGAGGTGGGGAACCCTGGACAGATGACCAGTCCACCACAGGATTTCTGATATTTTTTTCTTCTAAAGTTCTTATAAATATGCATTTTTTTTCATGTAATTTTATTTTATTTTTCGTAATTTACAGCTTTTACTGCAAATTTATAACTCATAAATTTGCTGTTTTTGTTACATAAATAATCTTTTTTTCTTGAATATCTCAATTTTTCATATTTATCTGTGACTTTCTTAGTAAATTTTGTAACTTTAATATCCGGATGGCATTTTTATTTTGCAAATGTGATATTTTCTGCTAAATTTGCTTTATTTATTGATCTGGTAAAGGTAAATTTATCGCATCCAGACTCAACTGTTGTAATAACATTCTTTATGGCCTATCCTCCAAAGTCCTCCAGAAACTTCAGCACATTCAGGACTCAACCGCCCGTCTCCTCACCCAGTCCCGCTCCCGTGACCCCATCACCCCCGTCCTCCAGAACCTCCACTGGCTCCCAGTCTCACAACGCCGACAGTTCAAAGTCCTTCTCCTCACCTTTAAAGCCCTCCATCACCAGGCCCCTTCCTATCTCACCAACCTGTTGCACACCATTGTGAGAGGTCTGATTGTTTTATTATCTAGTGCGGTGTGTATCAAGGTACTTCCACACTTTGATAACACTATGTGCTAAGTTACCTTCCCTTTTCACCTGCTCAGTGCTATTAGGTTGGGTTTTACCTTCATGGGTGACAGAGTTCCTCATTTAATATTTATTTCCCCTGAGTTCACAGCAGAGCCTGAGCTACACTCATGATCTCTTATTTTGACAAGACTGTAAAAATTCTGTCATCTACGGTGGTGTGAAAGTGTTTGCCCCCTTCCTGATTTCTCATTTTTTTTGTATGTTTGTCACACTTAAATGTTTCAGATCATCAAACAAATTTAAATATTAGACAAAGGTAACACAAGTAAACACAAAATGCAGTTTTTAAATGAAGGTGTTTATTAAGGGGGAAAAAAATCCAAACCTACATGACCCTGTGTAGAAAAAGTGATTGCCCACCCACTTCCCCGTTAAAACATAAATTAACTGCGGTTTATCACATCTTTAGAAAGCTGAGTTCAATTTCTCTAGCCACACCCAGGCCTGATTACTGCCACACCTGTTCTCAATCAAAAAATCACTTAAATAGGACCTGCATGACCATGTGAAGTAGACCAAAAAGATCCTCAAAAGCTAGACATCATGCTGTGAGTCCGCCTTTGAATGGCTTAAGAAAAACAAAATGAAGACTTCAGCGTTGCCTAGTCAAAGTCCTGACCTGAATCCCATTGAGATGTTGTGGCATGACCTTAAAAAGGCGGTTCATGCTCGAAAACCCTCCAGTGTGGTTGAATTACAACAATTCTGCAAAAATGAGTGGGCCAAAATTCCTCCACAGCGCTGTAAAAGACTCACTGCCAGTTACTGCAAACGCTTGATTGCAGTTGTTGCTCCTAAGGGTGGCCCAACCAGTTATTTGATTTACGGGGCAATCACTTTTTCACACAGGGCCATGTAGGTTTGGATTTTTTTCCCTTAATGATAAACACCTTCATTTAAAAACTGCATTTTGTGTTTACTTGTGTTATCTTTGTCTAATATTTAAATTTGTTTGATCTGAAACATTTAAGTGTGACAAACATACAAAAAATGAGAAATCAAGAAGGAGGCAAACACTTTTTTCACACCACTGTACTGTGTTCAAGAAACCAGATGGAAGGGAAGCAAGGCTAGGAGCACTGGAGGTGGAATTAAATTGCTCTACCATGGTGTAGATAGGAAGAGAAATGGCGTAGGAGTAATCTCGAAGGAAGAGTATGTGAAGAATGTTCAGGAGGTGAAGAGGAAGTCAGACAGAATCATGAGTTTGAAGCTAGAAATCAAAGGTGTGATGGTGAATGTTACCAATGTGTATGGCCCTCAAGTTGGATGTCAGGTAGAAGAGAAAGAGGAATTCTGGAGTAAGTTGGATGAAGTGGTAAAGAGTGTTCCCAGGGGGAAGAGAGTGGTGACTAGAGCAGACTTTAATGGACATGTAGGTGAAGGGAACAGAGGTGATGAGGAGGTCCTGGGTAGGTATGGTCTTAAAGAGAGAAATGTGGAAGGACAGATGGTTGTGGATTTTGCTAAAAGGATGGAAATGGCTGTGGTGAACACATACTTCAAGAAGAGAGAGGAACATAGGTTGAAGAAAGCTACCCAAACCTACCTGGCCCTATGTGGGGAAAACGTAATTGCCCCCTAAATCTAATAACTGGTTATGCCTCATTTGGCACAATGAAATCACTATTTAAAAACTGCATTTTTTTTTTAATTTACTGGGGTTATTTTTGTTGAATATTAAAATTTGATTCAGGATCTGAAACATTTAAGTGTGACGAATATACAAAAATATAAGAAATCAGGAAGGTGGCAAATACTTTTTCACACCACTGTATACTTTCATTTTAATTTTCATAAAACAAGGTTTCAAACAGCTTTTGTTTTTGTTCACATGTTCAGTTTTAATCATGAATCTACAGGATTATCATATAGATCATGGATTTATTTATTCATTGAAATGACCAACAGACTGTGTCCCTCCAATATAGAAAAATCTAAAACTTGGATTCTTTTTTGTAAATTTCAGTGTTAATTATTTAACAGTTAAATTGGGAGTTTTTTTCCTCAGAATTTTGTGACTTTTTTTTTCCTGGTAAACGCACAATGTTTTTGTCATAAATTTGGTACTTTTTTCACCATAAATTTGCTTTTTATTGTAAAATTGCAGTTTTTTTTATTGTAAATTTGCAGCTTTTATCATCATGAACTTGCAACTTTTTTCTTGTAAACTGACAACTTTTGTCATAAATTCACTACCGTTTTCATCATAAACGTGCGATTTTTCCATGTAAATTTACATCTTTTTGTCATAAATTTGCTACTTTTTTCTTGTAAATTTGTAACTTCTTTCATCATAAATTTGCAACCTTTTTGCTTGTAAACTGCCAACTTTTTTGTCATAACTTGCTACTTTTTTCATTAAAAATGTGATGCTTCTTTTTGTAAATTTGCAACCTTGTAAATTTTGTCTCATAAATTTCTGACTTTTTTGGGGGTAACTTTGTAACTTTTTTTCATCATAAATTAGTAACCTTTTTTCTTGTACATTGCCAACTTTTTTGTCGTAACTTGCTACTTTTTTCTTCAAAAATATGATACTTCTTTTTGTAAATTTTCAACCTTGTAAATGTTGTCTCTTATAAATTTCTTTTTTTTTTTCTTGTAAATTTGCAACCTTTCACTCATAAATTCACTCTGGTTCAGTTTAAACCACCAGTATTTGTGCCACAGCTCTTACTTCTTCGTCCACCTGTGAAAATTAACAGACAAGAACATCATACTGTAAATTTCAAGGTCTGAGTATTGGAGTTATTCATAGTTTCTTTTGAATATTATACTTGAAAGTCTCACTTTTTTGCTGCCCAAACACTGTTTAAAACATGCACTGTTCGACAGAGGAAGCGAGGTCTTCTTGGAGTCAGCAGTGCTATCACTGGGGTGTAGGAAAACCTTGGACCAACAGAGGTCAGCCTTGACCTCCAGTGGAGATGGTGCTGCAGAAGCTAAATGACACAACGTCTCAGTTTGTTTAGAAAATATTTATTTCCTGTAATGTACACTGTACAAAGGCACTGAAGCACTTGGTGGAGCATTTCTTATTAAGTATGACGTTTCTTCATCATTTTGTTAAAACCAAAACACTGATTCTCTTCACATCAACTGACTTTAAGGAGAAAATCACACAGAATATAGAAAAAAACCTGATTTTTCAAATAATTTTTTTTCCACTAAATCTACAGATTTCTTTACTGGATGAATTGAACATAATACACTGATTTCTTCTTTTCATAAAGGTCAACATAATGATTTTTCAAAATAACCATTTCTCTACAGAGCAATGTGAACCATTCAGTCAGTCACCACTGTGTCATGTCTAATGTAGACGTTCAACGAGGCTTGCAACACTTTTACACTACATTGTTACAACAATCTTTGCTGTTCTCAGCTCATCACTGCTAATCAACAGGGTAAAATCACTCATTAGCAATTTGAAGGCCTTTTTTATAGTGATGGCACTAGTCTCTCTCTTTAAAGCTGTCGCAGGCAGAATCATTTTATTTATACACCAGTTGGTTCCGAAAGAGCAACCTGATTGGACAATAGGGATTCTAGGAGTTACTATATTCCCTGATAATCGCACTCAGGCGTTTCACCAGATATGTATCACTCTATTTAAGCTGTGTTTTTTAATAATCTTTGAATTATAGTTAATATCAGCAGCTTCTCTTAATGTGAGAATTGTAATAATGTGTTGGATACATTAATTTGCACAGTTAGGGATTGTCTGAAAAGAGACCAGAATGACCCAAAAATTAGACCTCAGTAACCCAGAAGTCCCGTCCTTGTAAACATCCAGACAGTGCCGTCCGGCCATAGAGATTTCACATCCATTTGCAATACAACAGACAAGTTAGAGTTGGATTTATTGTCTCAATTAACCAAGCATAATAACTTCCTGGGGTTGAAGTCTTTATTTCATCTGAAAATGCCAAGAAAAAGTGAGTGAAGTACACAGACGCTAAATTGATAAGCTAACCAACCACCGGTGCAGTCACTGTGACCCACACAATGTACGGTACTCAACTACAGGTAGACGGTACGTATTATAAACACTGACTTCTGCACTGGGCAATATTTAATTTGGTTACAAGTATGTAGAATGACAAAAGGGCCATTCCTTTCTTTATTATGCTCATTGAGGTGCTTAACAACAGTTCTTTCAAAAGGGATTATTTTTCTTGGCGGAACAAAGAAACTGGTCAAACAAAAATCACAATATTTTGTCCGGTACTGTTGTTGTTTCAAGTCGGGCTTACGATGAATCACCACACTTAATATATTCATGATACAGGATGACCTCTAGTGTAATATTGCTTTTATACAACAGTTCCACAGCACAGTTTATTAAATGACAATACAGGCAAAATATTATAATTTGTTTGTTTAACCCTTTAGTTTGCTCTGCCAAGAAAAATAGTCCCTTCTGAATGTACCCAGTTAACTGTTGCTAAGCACCTCAATGAGCATAATATAGAGAATAATAGGTGTCTCATTATTTCACACACATATGTAAACAATTAAATATCCAGTGCTGAAGTCGGTGTTTATAATATATACCGGTCACCATGACATCGCTCCGGTGGCTAGTTAGTATGCTAGCAAACTCTGCTCGTTTTTTCTTGGCATTTCAGATAGAATAAAAAGTCCATCACCACAAAGGTAACTGAGACAATAAATCCAATTCTACCTTGTCTACTTTGTTGTAAAAAGACATGGAATATTTTGCGGATGTTTACAAGAGTGGGACTTCCGGGTCAAAGAGGTCTGCATCTTTTCAAACATCTCACTATGGAAATTAAGCTGCTCAACACAGGATTACAATTCTCACATATTATAAGAAGCCACTGATAGAGTTGACAGACTTGGCAATAAATAACTGTTAGTAATTAAGGGTTACTAGAACACCTGTGAAGCAGAGTAATACATATCCAGTGAAATGCTGGAATGCAATTATCAGGTATTTTAGTAACTCCCGGAATTGCTATTGTCCAATCAAATTGCTCAGTCGGAACTAACTGGAGTATAAGAGAAAACATGTAGTGTGTATGTATAGGAAAAAGCCATTTTAAGTGACATGAATACACGTTTGACTGGTGCAATACTGCTTCATGTTGGCAGAGACAAATGTAGTGAAACAGCACCTTGTAGAGGTTGTGGAAATAAATGCATGCAGCAAGGTGGGAGAGGGAAGATGTGTGAGAAGAGGTTCAAGGAAGTTTCATTCAGACCCATGATGGTTTCTTTGCTCCATCACATGACTTGTCAGTCAGAGGCTTTGCTACTGGCTGCTCTGCAAAAGCTGACGTGCCTCATAGATGTGCATGTGGAGATGTGATGGGGAGTGGCTAAAGACAGGGAAGAGAGGGGGAGCTGCAAATTTCAGCTTGTTTTTCTGGTTTCTAAGAATGTTGCCTACTCCAGCTTTAAGCACTGTCAATACCATACTCACTAATACCATACCTACTGATTCCATCTTTACAGGGCTGTCACTGTGATTAGCTGATTAAATATAAATAAATAAATTACCAAATGTCTGGGAAGCCTGAAAAATCCTGATTGAACTCCACTGGTTTAAAGCATGGTGTGCATGGTGTGCACTAAACCGTTTAGTGTTTATTTTGTATACCCTGATGATATGAACTGAGATGGCAGACACTGACACTTGTTGGCTGAATCCACACGTCACTGACATCAGTAAAACTGCTAGCATGATAAGGACCCTTGTCAGAGCGATAAAATTATAAATACTGTTGTCCATTGATTTAAAAAAAACAAAAAAAAAAAAACCAACTTGCTTAAACATCTCACAATCAGTCTTTGAGTTGCAAACCCATTTTGTTGATTGGTAATTGTGAAAGATGTAGAAATGACAATTTATATGGGCTACTGTATGTGCATCTATTGGCAAAATGATAAGTGATAATTCGATCCTTTGTCACTGACTTAGTTATAGCCATACTTTATTTATTCTTGTCATAACTGCCATGGCCTGTCTATTATTATGACTGAATGTATCTGACAATTGAAAGCACTTTGAGTGATCAGTCAGCCAAAAAAAGTACAATATAAAAGCAAGTCATTCAGAGTTTACAGTGCCTTGCAAAAGTATTCACCCCCCGACATTCTATTTAGTTGCCTTAAAACCAGGAATGTAATTTAAAATTTTTAATTTGATTTTATGCAATGGACCCACATAAAAAAATCCAAATTAATAATGTAAAATATATTGAAAGCTGTCAGGAGCCAAGCCGGCTTGGTTTTCCCCGGCTCGGTCCTGATCTCTCTGTGGGTTAAGGTGCCGCTTTGTATGTATGTTTAGTATGTATTTCTGTGTGCTTCCTTACCCATAGCCTCTGCTTTCTGGCCGGCAGTGGTGAGGCAGCCCCTTGGGCTCACGCTGGTGTGAGTGCCGTCTGTCTGCCAGTCCGACCACACACCCTCTCCAATTACCATCAGCTGTTCCCATCTTGTCGCTCCTTGCCCAGGTGTCCCTAATTACATCATCACCAGCAGTGCACGTATTTAGGTACCTTTTGCGAGTCACGCACTGCTGGGTCATTAAATGAATGAACAGTCTACCGAAGCACACAGTCATGTTTTAACTGTGTGCTGGAACGTATGGAACGTATTAGCCACCTCCACTGCTGCCATGGTTCCCAGCGTCTTTTGAGCGATGTCGGCTCCAAGACGCTCCGGTGGTTAATTACTTCCCTTCATGCGTTTGCTGGACGATACCAGCCCAGGAACGCCCAATGTAAGTGTGTTGTCTTTTTGTATGTTTTCACCGTTTGGGACTGTTTGTGTTCTTTAATAAATGTGTGTGGTGTTTACCTGCGTGTAAATCCTCATCCTTCACCCCTCGCCGTGCACGTTGGAGAAGCGCACGGGAGGGTTCATGACAGAATGACCAAGCCAGCTAAGAAGATTTAGCAGGTTACACCCACACATCACTCTTTCTCTTTTTTTTTAACTGGTTTTTCTGGACTCACCTGTTTCTGGAGAGCACTATGCCCCGGTCTCGCCGAGGTAGAGGAGGAATGACAACGGGGTTTCCCATGATGGAGGAGGGATGGGCTGCCGAGTTCATCCGGGGCTTCTTGAATGAAGCCCTCACCGCCTGGGGACCGAAGATGATGCTGGAAAGCCTGGAGGGAGCAGTAGGGATCTTGGAGGCGCATCCCGGGTTGTGGAACTACCCACAGTTCGCTGGCCTGCTCTCCACAGTCTGCGTGCTCCAGCGTTCTTTCTCCGGTCTGGCGTTCCCCACGGCGTCGAGACAGAGGTCCGGGAATCTGCAAACCGTCATCCTCCGTGACTCTTCGCCTGACCCTCCTCCCTCTCCAGCACGGTTGGCACCAGGAAACAAGGGACAGCATCGCCTTGCATGGAAGAGCTGGGAGAAGCCCTCTCCTCTGTCAGCTGCCATCGTCCCTCCAACTGCTGTAAGGCCTGCTAGGGCCGCCCCTGGAACGGCCACCTCCGTAGCCATGGAGACGGCTCCTCCACAAACCATGGAAAGGAGCAAGATCTCTGCAGACACAGGGGGGGCTGACTGTTCACCTGCTGCAGCTGTCCACTTCAAACACCGGGATGACAGGCAAGTGTTTTTTCATTCTGTACAATCTAATAACACCAAACCTTGTCTGTCTCCCAAGGGGAAGGCCCAGTCCTCGGAGTCCACATGGTCCCCTCCTCCAGCTATAGATATTGACTTTGTTCCTATTCCCTCCGTGTCTCCTCCAATTATCCCTGAGTGCCTGTCGGTTCAGGAACCGAGCCGCCAGACGGAGGAGTAGTTTGGGTCCCTGGATGATCCTGCCCAGGGGCCCGCACTGAGATGTTTTCCTGCAGCCACGCCGGTGGAATCCCCAACGTTGGAGTCGCTGCAGGAGTTAAATGAGACTGCTATGACCATCTCGCCTGCTGTGGAGGCTTCTGCGGCGGAGTGGGAGCCAGAGATGGACCTCCTCGAGGCTGGACCAGGGATGTCATCGTCAAGTTTGACGGAATCCTGGATGGCGGTTGAGCTCCAGCTCAGGCAAGTAATCTCTCTTGTTTTCCTTATGTCTGTACTTGAAAGATCTTGCCTGACTCTTGGGGAGGAGAGTCAGGTGCAGCCCTCGGCTGCATCTGAACTCATTTCACCGGGCTCTGCTGCTGCCGGTGACCCTAACCATCTTTCTTCTCCTGCTTCCCCTGAGTCTTCATCTAGGGTTGCCAGAGAGGGTGTGTTGCCACTGGAGGTCGCCGAGGGTCCGGTCCAGCCGGAGGAGGACGCCGCTGCTCCAGCCCCTCCTGCCAAGGTCGTCAGGGCCCCCCCATCGATCGCCTCCTCAGCTTGGTGCTCCTGCGGGTTGGCCCGCTCACCATGGGTGCAGCATTGGCCTGGTCGGGGTCCACCGTGGGTGCCACGGAGCTCCAGCTGGAGTCCACCGCAGGTGCAGCTAGGCTCCCGCTGGAGTCCACCGCGGGTGCAGCTGTGTTCCAGACCGGGACCATTGAGGGCGTTACTGGTCAGCCGGAGGTCGCCGGGACCGTCACTCCTCAGCCGGACGCTGTCATGGTCCCCATTGCTTCCCAGCCCGATGCTGTGAGGGTCCCCTCTCTACGGCCCGGTCACCCACCACTGAGCCTCCCGGTGGGCAGGCTGCCTCCCGGGCCACCCACCCGGTCCTGGTGGCTTTACAACGTTAGCCGACCACTGGAGGGACTGAGTTTCTGGGCCCGAGGGCCCGGGGTTTCTGGCAGGCCACCGGACTCAGGCCACCGGACTGTCAGCTGGGCCTGGGACTCTGGGCGGCCTCCTGAACCCCAACGCCCGTGGACTTGGGGGGCGTTAATTGTGGGCCCTGGGTGGGGTATTGTGTTCCCTCCTTTCCGGTTCCCCCAACCTCCCACCCGGGTTCATGTTGTTTGTTGCTGTTGCTCCTGTTGGGGGGGGGGGGGGGGATCATCGCAATGTTACCTTGGATGTCTGGGAATCCACCCCTTAAAGGAGGGGCTCTGTCAGGAGCCGAGCTGGCTTGGTTTTCCCCGGCTTGGTCCTGATCTCTCTGTGGGTTAAGGTGCCACTTTGTATGTATGTTTAGTATGTATTTCTGTGTGCTCTGCTTTCTGGCCAGCAGTGGTGAGGCAGCCCCTTGGGCTCACGCTGGTGTGAGTGCTGTCTAACTGTCTGCCAGTCCGACCACGCCCCCTCTCTAATTACCATCAGCTGTTCCCATTCCTGTGTGCCATCTTGTCGCTCCTTGCCCAGGTGTCCCTAATTACATCATCACCAGCAGTGTGCGTATTTAGGTGCCCTTCGTGAGTCACGCACTGCTGGGTCATTAAATGAATGAACAGTCTACAGAAGCACACAGTCGTGTTTTAACTGTGTGCTGGAACGTATGGAACGTATTAGCCACCTCCACTGCTGCCATGGCTCCCAGTGTCTTTTGAGCGATGTCGGCTCCAGGACACTCCGGTGGTTAATTACTTCCCCTCATGCGCTCGCTGGGCGATACCGGCCCAGGAACGCCCCATGTAAGTGTGTTGTCTTTTTGTATGTTTTCACCGTTTGGGACTGTTTGTGTTCTTTAATAAACGTGTGTGGTGTTAACCTGCATGTAAATCCTCATTCTTCACCCCTCGCCGTGCGCATTGGAGAAGCGCATGGGAGGGTTCATGACAGAAAGCCAATAAAAACACAACCAGATGTTGCAATAACTCAATATTCTCCATCATTGCTGGATTATTATTATTTTTTTTTTTTTTTAGCAGTGACAGAAAATTTTAAGGCACTGATGGTGATTTAACATCTAACTGTAATTTCCACCTCGTCCACTGTGTGGAGCATATTTATGAACTTCTTCAAGCAGGCAAGATGACACAGTGTGTGCGGTACAGTGGTGTGAAAAAGTGTTTGCCTCCTTCCTGATTTCTCTTTTTTTATGTTTGTCACACTTAAATGTTTCAGATCATCAAACAAATTTAAATATTAGACCAAGATAACACAAGTAAACACAAAATGCAGTTTTTAAATGAAGGTGTTTATTAGTATGGGAAAAAAATCCAAATCTACATGGTCCTGTGCGAAAAAGTGATTGCCCCCTAAACCTAATAACTGGGTGGGCTACCCTTAGTAGTAACAAGTGTAATCAAGCGTTTGCGATAACTGGCAATGAGTCTTTTACAGCGCTGTGGAGGAATTTTGGCCCACTCATCTTTGCAGAATTGTTGTAATTCAGCCACATTGGAGGGTTTTCAAGCATGAACCACCTTTTTAAGGCCATGCCACAGCATCTCAGTTGGATTCAGGTCAGGACTTTGACTAGGCCACTCCAAAGTCTTCATTTTGTTTTTTTTTAAGCCATTCAGAGGTGGACTTGCTGGTGTGTTTTGGATCATTGTTCTGCTGCAGAACCCAAGTGCGCTTCAGCCTGAGGTCATGAACAGATGGCCGGACATTCTCCTTCAGGATTTTTTTGGTAGACAGCAGAATTCATGGTTCCATTTACCATAGCAAGTCTTCTAGGCCCTGAAGCAGCAAAACAGCCCCAGACCATCACACTACCACCACCATATTTTACTGTTGGTGTGATATTCCTTTTCTGAAATGTGTTACTTTTACGCCGGATGTAATGGGGCACACACCTTCCAAAAAGTTCATCTTTTGTCTCATCAGTCCACAGAGTATTTTCCCAAAAGTCTTAGGAATCATCAAGATGTTTAATGACAAAACTGAGACGAGCCTTTATGCTCTTTTTGCTCAGCAGTGGTTTTTGTCTTGGAACTCTGCCATGCAGGCCATTTTTGCCCAGTCTCTTTCTTATGGTGGAGTCATGAACATTGATCTTAACTGAGCAAGTGATGCCTACAGTTGTTTGAATGTTTTTGTGGGGTCTCTTGTGACCTCTTGGATGAGTCGTCGCTGTGATCTTGGGGTAATTTTGATTGTCCGGCGACTCCTGGGAAGGTTCGTCACTGTTCCATGTTTTTGCCATTTGTGGATAATGGCTCTCACTGTGGTTCGCTGTAGTCCCAAAGCTATAGAAATGTTTTTATAACCTTTTCCAGACATAGATCTCATTTTGTTTCTCATTTGTTCCTGAATTTCTTTGGATTGCAGCATGATGTCTAGCGTTTGAGGATCATTTGGTCTACATCACTTTGTCAGGCAGGTCCTATTTAAGTGATTTCTTGATTGAGAACAGGTGTGGCAGTAATCAGGCCTGGCTATGGCTAGAGAAATTGAACTCAGCTTTCCAAAGATGTGATAAACCACAGTTAATTTATGTTTTAACGGGGCGGGGGAATCACTTTTTCACACAGGGCCATGGAGGTTTGGATTTTTTACCCTTAATAATAAACACCTTCATTTAAAAACTGAATTTTTTGTTTACTTGCGTTTTCTTTGTCTAATATTTAAATTTGTTTGATCCGAAACATAAGTGTGACAAACATACAAAAAAATGAGAAATCAGGAAGGGGGCAAACACTTTTCACACCACTGTATGTCTTCTTCCGCTCTCTGCTCTGGTTATTTTTTTTGTTGCCGTTTCTGTGTGTCACAAAATGTCAACTCACTACTAGTGTATGATTGCAAAACACTTTGAGTTTCGTTTGTCTGATGACTTGCCCAGGATTTTCACTGACTCTGGATGTGGTCCGTTATGGCTGCAAGCCAGTATCTGCAGCAAATAGTTGCCATTCTAGTCAATGATCTACTCCCCACCTAGTCTGGACCATTCCGGAATGAGTCTGGCTCATCGGATTTGGATCACTAAAAATACAGTGATGCAATGAGTCTATCTTTGATGGATGCCAGATCTAGTCCGCATGGAAATTCCCCAGTATCTACAGTCCATTAAAAAGGATCGCCCATTATTTTCTGAGGTCTGCTCCCCCACCACTGTGTCAGAGAAGATAAAAGCTTTGACATAGTAACATACAAACAGTTCATTCATTCATCCATCCATCTATCTTCATCCGCTTAATCCTTTTCAGGTCGTGCGGGGCTGGAGCCTATCCAAACATCTTGGGGCGAGAGGCAGGGTACACCCTGGACAGATCACCAGTCCAGCACAGAGAGACAGACAACCATTTACTCTCATATTCACACCGAAGGACAATTTAGAATCCCCAGTTGATGCCAATTAACCTTTCATGTATGTTTTTGGCCTGTGGGAAGAAACCAGAGTACCGGGAGAAACCCCACACAGACACGGGAATCAGATCTGAACAAATGGAACAATGTGGCTTGTAAATGTAACCTTGCTAATCTAACACTGAAAAGAAACCCACAGTAAAGACATACAAGCTGTACACAGAAAGGACCCGGCTGTCCAGGGGTTTAAATGGAAAACTTCTAGTTGTCAGGAGACAGTGATAACCACTCCCCAGTGTGTCACCCCAGTCTTCGACTCTTGAGCTGTGAACTGCTGCTGGTATTCTGAGTTGCAGCTGGACACCTCAGTCATCAGCAGTTGTGTTTCTGGACATTAACAGTCAGGCTAGTTTGACACAGATGCTGATGTTTGTCTTTGGTCAGGCATATCACACCAGTATATGTGTATGGGCAAATACCCAAACTGAGACTTTGATGAACACTGGAGTAGTAAGAAAGGCGCACAATAAGACCACCCTGAAGAAGACATTTGGACAAATTTAAACCAAACATTGTTTTGTTTTTCAAGATGGAAGTCATAAATTGTGTTGTATGCTGGTTTCATCTGTAATGGCTGAACAATTTCATATAGATTTAGACTCTACATTAGTGACAAACATGCAAGCTGTCTTAATTCTAGTATAATTCTGTTTCTTCATATTTATGTAATGATACTCCTTTTTTATCGTGCCAGTCTGTTTTTAACCACATCAGAAATGTACAGTAGTGGCAGCAGTGACGGCCATTGTGCTGATTCTGAAGGATGACGAGGAGGCGGCTGGGAGCCCAAACCAGCACCTACAGTATGTCTGACATGTTTCAATTTCAGATGTAATAAATTCAGATTTACCAAATTCATGTACGCTCTAAACTTTCAACAATATCTGTGTGCATCTAAACTTTCCTTGCATCCCCGACGACATCCTTACTCCATCCTGTCACTCCCATCACCGTTAACTTGCACCACACAGTCCTTGTTCAAAGGCTCCTTAGAGTGGGTCGTGTCAAAGTGCTGGGTGTTCACCGTGTACCTTCCATGGGCGTCCAGTCCCAAGGCAGCAACAAAATGTCGTTCAAACTGAATTTCTTGGCGTAAGTAGGAGGTCCTCTTCTGGCAGGAGTCACCAGTTCCCTCCTGTAAGGCTGACAGAAAGACTACCAGCTCAAAGTGGTTGGATGTGCCCTCACACAGGGCGGGATAGAGAGGGCTCTGGCGGTCCAGGGGATGGTAAAAGGTGAGGGGGAAAATAAACAAGGGGCATGGCTGTTGGCCTAAATGATCCAAGTAGAAGTCTAGAGATGTCTGGTGCAAGGCCTGTCCTTCATGTTCCTCATAGAGCACTGCACTCACCTTCACGTCCACCAGGGGTCGCTGCAGAAGGTTGGTGGCTCGTAACATAAGGCATGTCTGTCCTTGGTGTTGGCCCACCACTGCCTGGGGGCTGAATTGAATGGCTCCTGCTCGCTTCTGAGGACGTGCAATCTTGGCTACAAATGCACCTGGGGGTGAAAGCAGTTTCAGTTTAATATACCAGAAGTTGCCTATGGGATTCCAAAGGATATAGGATGTTTTTTTTAAAAGTGTTTTCATGTTATTACATTCCATACAAAGATCAACAGAAGACCTTCAAAACTTCTTTTATTCATCTACCTGACAAGCATTGCATATCAAGATGTTAAATAAACAGTGATCCCTGGTTTGAATCACTACAATTTTTCTACCAAATACAAGTTTAAGTAACAAATCTCTGGATAATCAAATATTTGGTTATACTCTGTGTGTGTGTGTGTGTGTGTGTGTGTGTGTGTGTGTATATATATATATATATATATATAGAGAGAGAGAGAGAGAGGGAGGAGCTCTTCAGCTGGTCCTAGGACACAGTCCAAGGATGGATATTTTTTTCACACATAAGGAGTTGTTCAGAACTCCTTATACAAAGATATACAGATGCCGCTGAGAGGACACAGTCCAGGTATATTTTGAAGTCAGCATTTTCATATAGAGTGATATGGTAAAGATATATAGAGTGATGATATAGAGTGAAGTACATGGCAGTAATGCACCTGTAAGCTGGTTGCCAACCCCCAATCAAATCTAAAAAAAGAAGAAAGAAGAGAGAGAGAGAGAGAGAGAGAACTGTACACACAATGGGGGAAATAAGCACTGAATGAGTCAACATTTTTTTCAGTGCACATATTTCCAATGAGATGACTCATAATTTTTTTTTTTTTTAAAAAGACTTTGGTATTAACGCAAGAAATCTGCAGATGTAAAGAAATCAAAACATTTAGATCCATAAAGTTATGTGTAATAAGTTGAATGAAACAGGAAAAAAAGATTAAACATGGTAACTGAAATTTATTCAATACATAGTGGAGAAGCCTTTGTTTGTAATGGGTCTGTAAATGCCCCTTTGACAGCTCCAACAGCATTTTGATAACAAGATATACAAACAATTGTTTGTTGTAATTATTGTCATTATATACAGTAAGCTATGAATATGGAACATTATGAACACCAATACAGAGTCTTTGTATTCTGTAGTGCATGTACAGAGCAATAATAACAATAATAATGACAATAATGCCAGTTGAAAGAGTAACCTCTATCCTGGACCCCTGTCTCCAGCCAGCATGGTCACTAGCAGACTCTGGCATTTCTTTCTGCCAAAAATCTCATCCTTTGCTGATTTCATTGTAGTGACTTCATTACTTTTCTATTCCACACAATTTATAATCATGGATTGCATTTATTTGGTGCCTTTCAAGATACCCAAAGCACTTTACAATGAGTCCATTATTCATTCTCTCCAGACAGACATTGATAATGGTAAGCTACTACTGTAGCCACAGCTTCCCTAGGGCAGACTGACGGAAACATGGCTGCCAATCCGCAGCAACGGCCTCTCCGACCACTACCGGACATTTATACACAGTCATATCCAGTGTCACGGATACTGGAGGCAAGGTAAAGTGTCTTGCCCAGGGACACAATGGCAGGATGGCTGGGAGAGCGGGATTCGAACCGCCAACCCTCTGGTTATTGGACGACCCGCTCTACCTCCTGAGCCACTGCCACCCACATTTCCCTCCTCTGTTCCATTTTTGCTGAGCACCAAGCTGGACAGCAGGAAGTTCCACTTTTATATGGTCTTTGGCATGACCCAGCCGGGACTTGAACCCGACCTCCCGGTTGTGGGGTGGATGCTCTACCTATAGGCCACCACTTTGGTATACAATTGCCTTACCACTGATATTGTCATTCTTTTATTCTTTTTTATTATCAGCACATCGGAATTAAATGAGCATGTGCAGTTTAGTGTGTATATGTGTGTACACTGTGTGTATACACACACTCATACAGATATACAATGATTAAATTCCACTCAATGTCGAGATTACATCTTGTTTTAATTTTTCAGTTATTTTTTTGTCTATGGCAGATTTTTTAAAATTAAGAAACACGAGCATGTCTAGATTGCAGACGGGAGTGAAGCAACATAAACTGAGCAGCTAAAAACTTCAGACGCTACACTGCTGGCAGGAATACAAATGTTTTTTGAATGCTATAACTAACAATATATTGCACATAATTTCGGTACCTATTTATTAACTCCATTTTATATTTACTTATTTTTGTAGGATGTTACTTGGGTTCTAAATATTTTATTGAGTTTCAGACCTTTGAGTTTTTAACCTCTTTGATTAGTTTTTAACTTTTAATATGACTCTTCTCTCTTACCTCTGGTTTTTCTCTCATCTCTTTGTCTTTTTATACCCTGATTGATGGAGCCTTGAGTATTTTTATCATGTTCATAGTCAATTTCATGTGTGCCTGTGTTTGTGTCTATGTTGAATGTAATTTGTGGCTTGTAAATATGGATGTCACCAGACCGCAAAACAAATCTACCTACGGGTACAAATAAAGTAACCTGAACCTGAACCTGAACAAGGAAATGCCATCAAATTAAACACTGTGATTAATTTTGTTTAGTACAGCACAGCCCTCTGGGTATGGTATGCCGACTCCATGGCTGAGAACAAGAAGGCTGTGCAGAGGGTCATCAACGCCACCCAAAAAATCATTGGCGGCTCTCTGCACCTCCCTGGAGGACGTCTCCAGATCCTCCTGTCTCAGAAAGATCAAGGCCATCACAGGAGGCCCCTCACATCCCGCCCACCACCTGTTTGACCTGCTTCCATCTGGACGACAGTTCAGATCGATCAGGTCCCACACCTCAGACTGACAAACAGTTTCTTCCCCTGGGCCATCCGAACTGCAAACAATCAGAGGCCCCACCCCCCCTCCCTCCGAATGCTCACATGCTCACAAGTGAGGACCTTTTAGTCATCACAATAACTCATCTGTCTCTGCACTCATCACTTTCATGTATATTGACCCATCCATGAAACCACTTATGTATATTTTCCATAATCCTTGGGCCATTTTATTCAGTCGTGTGCTCAGTTGTGTGTCTGCACTAAACACTCTTATGTACATGGTTCCACCTGCGTAGCCACTACCATACCTGTGTATATTTCTGTAATCCTGGGCCATTTTTATTTTTATTCTTATGTTATTTTTATTTTCACTTGTTTTTATTTCAGTCATGTGTTTAATCGTGTGCTCTGTAACCATGTTTTAGCTAGTCCTTCTCCCTTACTTTTTTGCGCAGTAGCCTGGTAGAGCACCCACAATTTCATTGTACTGTTCTACTGTACAATGACAATAAACCCTATTCTATTCTAGTCTCAAGTTTTTCCTCCTTCAACATGATTTTTCTGTCAATATTGGGAAAGTGCAGTAGTAAGCCACATTTAAAAAAAAAAAAATATTGTTTGTTGGCAAGTAACAATCACAACTAAAGCACACCACTGTCACTTTGTAACAAAACAAGTCTAGAAAAATTAAATACTTTAAAGGTCCTATTTACTGCACTTTTCCCACATACTGACAGCTCCCACAGGTTTTAATGAATTGATTGTGACATATTATGGTCAAATAGCCTTTATGTATTTAATTATTGCGGCATTATTGTGAATCATCTTTTGCAACCTTCCTCAGAATGGTTCATTTTAGTGCATGTCTCTTTAAATGCCCAAGTTAGCTCTGCCCTCCCTCTTACATTAAGCTGGGTTCACACTATAGCATTTGGACCAACTTTCACAGATATTTTGAAAAATCTGAGAAATTACTCCAAACGTTGGTGAAATTACATCTGTGAGCAGGTTTTTTTTTAATCCGGTGCACACCAACTTTTACAAATTTTTGCGAACTTTTGCTAGCATTTGCCAGTGTTGCATTCAGTGTTGGCAAACTTTTGCCAACTTAGGCTAGCATATGTGTAGCTGCTGCCAACTTAGGTTAACTTAAACAAACGAATACTCAGCACAGGTCAGCTGACATCAGCATCAGGCGACGCTCGTATAAAGATCAGCGTTTATGGAGGCTTCCTGCCATTCTGGACCTGCTTTTTTTGGGTGGATTCACACTACAATATTTGGACAAACTTTTATTGACGTTTTGGCAAACGTCTGGCTCTGCT
The DNA here is from genome assembly GCA_020510985.1 of Pholidichthys leucotaenia. Taxonomy (NCBI): domain Eukaryota; kingdom Metazoa; phylum Chordata; class Actinopteri; order Cichliformes; family Pholidichthyidae; genus Pholidichthys; species Pholidichthys leucotaenia. The sequence continues at coordinate 98,528,354 of CM035847.1, forward strand.
GGCAAAAGTTGATAAAAGTTAATGATAGAAGAACAGAATAGAATAGAATAGAATAGAATAGGCTTTATTGTCATTGTACAGGTGTACAGCACAACAAAATTGTGGATGCTCCACCAGGCTACTGTGCAATAAAGTAAGAGGGAAGGGTTAGAGAAAAACACTGTTACAGAACATACAATTTAACACACGACTGAAATAAAAAATAGTCCACGATTCTGGAAATATACGCAGGTATGTGAGTGGCTTCACGGATGGAACTATGTACATAAGAGTGCGGCGTGTAGAACACACGATTGAACACACGATTGAATACACGATTGAACACATGATTGAATAAAATGATCCAAGGATTATGGAAAATATACATAGTAGTGGTTTCACGGATGGGTCAATATACATGAAAGTGCGAAGTGCAAAGACAGGTGAGTCATTATGACAATTGAAGAGGTCCTCAGTTCTGTGCATGTGAGCATTCGGAGGGAGGGGGGTGGGGCCTCTGACTGTTTGCAGTCCGCATCGCCCAGGGGAAGAAACTGTTTGTCAGTCTGGAGGTGCGGGACCTGGTTGATCTGAACCATTGTCCAGAGGGGAGCACGTCAAACAGGTGGTGGGCAGGATGTGAGGGGTTTCCTGTGATGGCCTTGATCCTTCTGCGACAGGAGGATCTGGAGACATCCTCCAGGGAGGGCAGAGGGCCGCTGATGATTTTTTGGCCAGTGTTGATGACCCTCTGCACAGCCTTCCTGTTCTGGGCCATGGAGCTGGCGTACTACACACCCAGACAGTAGGTGAGCACGCTCTCTACTAAGTAGTTGGTGTTTGTTGGCAAATGCTGGCGAAAGTTGTGCTGAAAATTTGCAGACGTCTGGAAATAAACATTGGTGAAAGTTGTGCTCAGTTTGTAAAAGTTCCTGAGCGCTGGGCTAAGTTATGCAGAGTTCACCTAAGTCGGCCTAAGTTAAGCTCCATTGGCAAACGTTGACTGAAATGTTGGTAGAACCAGATGTTTTTATAACTCACTTCAGACTTGTATGGACAAAAGAGAAATGGAGAGAAGAGGGAATTAAAAAAGAAAAAAATATATATAATCTCCCAAAAATGTGACAGCCCAGAAGAAAAAAAAATCTCCTCAGTGAGAAATTTAGTTCTTAATTTTCTGCTCCCTGTGTAATCATTCTCCAGGATGTATTGGTTTGACTTCCACTGTGAGAAATCAAACAGCGCTGATGTGGTGTCAAAAAGTAAATGACATTTAACAGGATTTTATGTTATTTTAATGGAGAGAGTGGCAACAGTCAAAATATAATCACCCATCATTTTATTTATATGATGATACACTAGTTTTTTTATTCCATCCACATTCACATTTTATCGCGGACTTAGTGTTGGAGTCTATAGATAGGCATTATTGTATTACTTTTTTAGAGGAATGAATGAATGAATGAATGAATGAACAACAGAAAAGAGGATGCAGAAGTAACTACATTGGAACAAAAAATGAAAATAAATACTGAAACATATGCCGAAGGGAGAGTTGTTCACTCCAAAAGCAGGTCCAGAATGGCAGGAAGCCTCCACAAACGCTGATCTTTATATGAATGTCGCCTGGTGCTGATGTCAGCTGACCTGCGCTCAGTATTCGTTTGCTTAAGTTAACCTAATTTGGCAACAGCTACACATACGCTAGCCTAAGTTGGCAAAAGTTTGCCAACGCTGAATGCAACACTGGCAAATGTTAGCAGAAGTTCATAAAAATTGGTGTGCACCGGATTAAAAAAAAACCTGCTCACGAACATAATTTCACCAATGTTTGGACTAATTTCTCTGATTTTTCAAAACATCTGTAAAAGTCGGTCAAAATGCTTTAGTGTGAACCCAGCTTTAACTTAGGCTGACTTAGGTAAACTCTGCATAACTTAGCTCAGAGCCTTTTACAAACTGAGCGCAACTTTCACTAACGTGTATTTCCAAATGTCGGCAAATTTTCAGCATGCTCAGTGTCCATGACACTGGGTATGAATGTGTATAAATGTTCGGTGATGGTTGGAGAGGCCGTTGACATGGATTGGCAGCCATGTTTCCATCAGTCTGCCCCAGTGTAGCTGTGGCTACAGTAGTAACTTACCACTATCAATGTCTGTCTGGAGTGAATGAATAACGGACTCACTGTAAGTGCTTTGAAATGTCACTTGACATGTAAAGCGCCATATCAATCTAATCCATTATTACTATTATTATTATTATTAAAGCACATTTTGGGTCTTCCCTGTGGTCTCCTCCCAGTGGGACATCCCAAAACACCTCAAGTGGGAGGCGTCCAGGGGGCACCCTGATCAGATGCCCAAACCCCCTAAACTGGCCCCTTTTGATGTGGAGGAGCAGCGGCTCTACCCCTAGCCTCTCCCGGGTGACTGTGCTCCTCACCCTATCACTAAGGGTGAGTCTAGCCACCCTACGGAAAAGCTCATTTCAGCTGCTTGCATCCGTGATCTCATTCTTTCAGTCATTACCCAAAGTTCATGACCACATAGGTGAGGGTAGGAACATAGATTGACTGGTAAATCCATAGCTTTGCCTCTCTCAACTATTTGTAAAGGCTTACAACTATTTTGCAAATGTTTGCAACTGTCTGCAGAAAAATACATTTGCAAAAAAAAAAAAAAAATCGAACGTGTTCAAATTTTTTGGGCAACAAGAAAAACTGTTTGCGAACTGTTTGGCAACCTTTTACGAACCCTGTTGAAACCCCCAAATTGCCATGTTTGCCAGCATTCGCCGCTCCGTGAGACACGGGTTTATAGGGTGACTGAAGTCTAAAGAAAATAACAATGTAAACCAAGCTTGGTAAGATAATTCCCTAGTAGCACTGTAATCTAAAACTAACGTCTTGGACTGAAAAACCCCGGACAGGGACTGGATCATCACAGCCAATAACATGGTGATTGCGGTACTTGAAGACCGGATCATTTGTCGGTGACGTTAGGAAAAAGATCTAAACCAGCAAAACCAGCTTCTGACTGAAATGGTAAAATATTACTTTTTTTTTTCTAAGTGAAGAAAGATTTTAACATTTTTACTGAAGTCATATGACCCAAGAAAGTATATGGGACCTTTAAAGGGCACTTTTTACATATTCATAATTATCACAATATTATACACACTATGTCACAGTTATTGTCAATACTGGTTAAAATACCATTAAAATAAACATTACTGTGTGCATGCATGAGGTCAATGCTTGCGTTTGTCTGAATACTGTGAAATGTTAATGCACTCAGGTCCCAGAATAAAAATATGGATGTGGGAATGAACATAATATAGCAGGTCTATTTATACACCTTCTGACATTAATAACTACTACTGTTAACCCATACAAGACAGCTTGCACTTTTTCCAAATGTTCAGAAAAAAATATCCATTACGATGAAATAGCTTCAGTTTGTCTCTGTTAAATGTAGCACTGAGAGGTCAGTTTAGTTCATGGTTTACTGGGAGTGATAGGTACCTGTAATGAAGGCCTCCAGCATGAGTCCCAGTAGCATCTGCACCGCAAGTAATGCTATGGCACTGGGACAGTCTCCACTGGGGAACATGGTGCCATAGCCAATGGTCAGCTGTGTCTCCAGGGAGAAGGAAAAGGCAGCAGTGAAACTTGTGATGTATTTTACACAGACCACATGTCCCTCAGGGGGTGCGTCATGATCCACCGCCAGGTCTCCGTTCAGATGGGCGAGCAGGTACCACAGGCAGGCAAACAGTAGCCAGTGGGCTAGGAAGGAGGCACAGAAGGCCAGGAGGACCCATCTCCACCGCAGACTCACCACCAGTCCCCACAGATCCTGCAGAGCCAGCAGCAAGGCTCTCCGCCAGTTCCCACGCCACGAGTCTGATGGGCACAGAGGGGGACTAAGTCCACAGTGTCCATCTTTGGTGACTAAACGCTGGTGTGGTGGGGAGGACAAGAGAGGAGAGGAGGAGGCCTTGCCGCCCAGAACAGTGCTGTTGGATTTGGTTGTCATGGTTGTGGGGTCAGTGAAGGACAGAGGATATGGATGACTCTATAAAACAAATAAGATAAAAGAAACCCAGAGATTACTCTGATAGAAATCATGACCATAATTACTATTCTTAACACGTTCTGATTCTGGTGTTGTTCTGTCAGAGCTGCTGGCAGGTCTTTGTGCAGGAGATGCATTTAGTGATGCTGTTGGCTGTAACACAGACCAAAGGTGACATAAACACCATGCAGGGGTAACTGCTGTGGAGGGGAGTGTTTTAACAAAACCCACAAACTACCAGTAACCATGCAGTAGACTTGGTTAAAGCAACACTGTGTGACATTTTCACCTTAACATAAAGTTTCCAAAATTATTTTGATGCTACATCAACCTTTGACCAAATGAAGGTCTGTTCTTGGTAGAAACACTGACTATGACCTCAGTCCCAACAGCCAATCACAGGGAACAACTTCAGCCAGCAACAACAAAGCACTCTGTGATTGGCTGGGACTCAGGTCATAGTCACCATAGCTGTAGTCCTTTCAGTGTTCCTACAGGGAAGTTACACAGTCCTGTTTAAACCAAACAAAGTATTTGTTTAGTCCCTAAACCACCACCCCTTTAACCTCATTATAATGACTTAGCAGCTCTTTTACAATAAAAGTTTGCTTCACTCTCAGCAGCTTACTCACCAACTACACTGAAGGAGAGACACAGAGGACTGTTTTGAAACCCCGGATGTCACAGCTCAGAGTCCAGGGAAACCTTGTCTATGTCTGAAGAAAGGCACAGAAGGTTCCACTTGCAAACTATGTTTTGATAATGAGAACAAGTTGTTTGACCCTTTGTGAGGAGTCCCACAGGTCAAGCTGAAGTCAAGTGAAGGTAAAATAAGGTAGTCATTTAAATGCAGGTCTCATACTTTAATCTGGAGTAAACACAAACCTCCAGAATAGATTTATCAGGTTCCAGGGATTTTATGTGCTATTTACACATTGGTAAAATAAATCCCCTTATTTGTTTCCCTACAATAGCTGTGTTGCAATAGAATTTATCAGAAATTTATAATTTTGTTTAACTTAAGGTTCACTGCGAGGACAAAATTCTTATATTGGGGGAGGAATGCCGATGGAAAAGAAACAGTAATATTTATGTTTACTATGTATGTTATTTACAATGATTTATCATTGAAAAGTTTAGCCTTTTAGCAACAATAAATCAAAAGCAACTCTTCACGAATGCATTAAAGTGTCCTCACAGAGGCATATGCTTAAGTCAAGTTTGACACCACACACCATCACCGTTGTATGTTTTTTCTGGAATCATATGGACCATAGCAGATGTATGTGCACACAGTCCTGACATGCAGACCACAAAAGTCCTGTCCTCTCCAGAGTTTCTATTTCTATGTCAATATTGTTGCCAGGAGATTAGAGCGGGTCCCAGCTGGGAATCAGTCTGAGGAACACAGTGACACGCAGAGCAGGAATGTGGCTTTCATCTGCAGGGAGTTTAAACTTACTGCACTGCATGGCTCTGCAGTTGTGTGTTCACCCAGTGCACTATAGATTTACCATCATCATCACCCAAATAATTTAATTACAGTAGTGTAACTCCCTTATTTTCCCTTTTATGTGTTTCTTTTCAACTTTACACTCACACACATACACACTCAAAACTAACTAACTAACTAACTAAATAACTGGAAATCGAATGTGCAGTAACACCTGGTTCTGGGCAGTTTGAACTTTAAAATTACAGGATGAAATATCCATCACAGACTCCTGCAATTTAACTGAGGACCATCTTTCTGTGGTCATTTGTGACACAAACACTTTTCTGGCTGAATTGATAATGAAGTAATATGGGTGAAGAAATTGTGTCAATCACATTTCCATGACAGCAAAATTGTGCTACACTTAATTCAACACTATGCAGGATTTTTTGCCTTAAATGTTTCCAATAAAATTTTGATGGAACATCAACCAATGTGACTTCCACTATAGCCTGTCTGAGCCACATCACCTGCAATGCCACATTGGCCACATCACCTTCTTCTTCTTCTTCTTTTAGATTTGATTGCATCACCTGTAACAGCACTACACAGCTCTCCTTCTCCTTGCAGGAAAACTGAAAAGACAACTGCACATTTCACAGCTGTAGTCCCATTAGCCAGTCATTGGGTACAACTTTAATCACCAACCAACAATGAACCCTGCAACTGGCTACTGGGTGTCAAGCCAAAAGCATGCCAGCTGTAGTCTTTTCAATATTCCTACCAGGAATGGGATAAGGGATAAGGACCTGCACTTATAGAGCCCTTTTTCTAGTCACAAAGAACATTCAAAGTGCTTAACTAGTAAGCACACTAACCCTATATTCTAAGGCCAATCACAGACAGATACCTAGTGACAATTTAGAGTTTCCAATAAGACAAGATAAGATAAGCCCAGGGATAGCAACACTCAGAGCAATAATTAGGAAGATACGGAAGATATAAATAAGAGCAGTTAACCTAACATAAATAAGAGCAATTAACCTAACATGCATATCTTTGGATTGTGGGAGGAAACAGGAGCCCCCAGAGTAACCCCACACAATACAAAGAGAACATGCAAACTCCACACAGAAAGGTTCCTACCCCTGCCAGCCTGGCGATAGGAACCTGGAACCTGGAACCTTCTAGCTGTGAGGTAACAGTGCTAACCCTTGTTACCTCACAGCTGTACCCGTGAGGTAACATTATACCACCGTGCTGCCCGGTGGTACAGCTTGGAAAGCTTGTTAGTGTTGGGACTTTTTCCCAGTTGATATGCAACCTTACTTGAAAAAAAAAAAGGCTGTCAAAGCTTGTTCAAAGGAACAGTCTAGAAAGACATAAGTCGAGTGAACATGGAGGACTGTACATTTTTGATTTTGGAAGAAATAATACACACTTCCTCCTTTCATTTACATTGTACTAACCCATATGCAGAATAGCAAGGCAAGAATTTATTTATTTATATAACCTTTTTTTATACAGGGTAGTTGTATTGAGAGGTAACCTCTCTTTTTCAAGAACACCCTGTTCACACACAAGCATTCACATCTGGAAGCAGCCCAGTACAACCACAAACAGACTGACCTGTGGCCACTGAACAGGTCCACTGGAGCAGATGGGGTTAAGGGCCTTGCTCAAGGGTACCACAGTGGGTGGGGCAAACACTGTTATGTCATCTGTCCCACCCAGATCTGATCCTGCCAGTCCTGGGATTGAACAAGCGACTCTCTGCTCACCAGTCCTCATCCCTAACCATTAGGCCACCACTGCCCCCTAAGAAATCAGATTTTAACTGGATTAACCACCCCTGTTAATCAGATCAGACTTGGCCCATTTCAACTGGATTTACATGCTTTAATGAGAGCAGATGAATACAAATAATTGTGTTAAGGCTGTGTAATGGAAACATATTGCATAAAACAACTACAGTCCTCCAGCCTTAAACAGGCTTATGAGCCTAACCGATCTAACTACTCTGGATAGATTCAGGAAAAAGTTTGTGTTTGTGCTCAGACTGACAGATGCAGTAGTTTGATAATATTCACCAAAGGTGTCACTAGGGCTGGGCAATAAAGTGCGGAAAATAAGCATTGAGCATGCCAACATTTTCTCATTAAACATATTTCTGATGGAGCCATTGACCTGAGATTTTCACCAGATATATATTAACAACCCAAGTAATCCATACATACAAAGAAATCAAGGCAACTGTGTTCAAAAAACAAGTTATACTTAATAAAGTGGAATGATACAGGGAATAAGTATTGAACACACGAAGAAAAAGAGGTGCAAAAAGCCACAGAAAGCCAAGAAACCAGCTGAAATCCATCAGGATAGGAAGTCATCCTATCCTCCATCAGAGCAAATTAATTTCAGCTGGTTAAATCCTGACTGATAGCCTTTAAAAAGGTCTGTGACTATCAGATTGCTACACTATAAAGAACTCATGATGGGTAGAAGCAAAGAGCATTCTCTAGACCTTCACAACCTTATTGTTGCAAACATAATGATGACATTGGTTACAGGTGTATTTCTAAACTGTTGAATGTTCCAGTGAGCACTGTTGGAGCCATCATTCAGAGACTTGGTTAGGACAAGAGGATTATGTTGGATTATGTTGGTTTAAATGAATCAACTCCCTCTGGTTATTTAAACTGTCAAAATCCTAGAAGCTCTGGTCGTGGAGGAGGAGTAGCAACAATTTACCATTCCAAATTACTAGTTAATGTAAAGCAAAAAACATGTTATAATTCCTTTGAGGGCCTGGTCCTCAGTATTGGGCACTTTAGCAATTTTAGGTTAAACCCAATTTTATTTGCCATAGTTTATCGTCCCCCATCAACCTACTCAGAATTTTTATCCGAATTTGCTGATTTCTTAGCTGATTTAGTGCTGAAATCTGATAGAATAATTATAGTAGGGGACTTTAATATACATGTGGATGTAGATAGTGACTGCCTTAATGTGGCATTCAATTCAATATTAGATTCGATTGGGTTTTCTCAGAAAGTAGGAAATTCTACTCATTACCTCCACCATACATTGGACCTTGTTTTGACATATGGCATAGAAATAGAAAATCTTGTAGTGTCTCCTCATAACCCTGTACTGTCAGACCATTGTCTGTTAACCTTTGATTTTACTATTTCTGACTATTTGGCTCCTAAAGAAAAATATTATTACAGCAGATGCCTCTCAGATGATGCTGTTTCCAAATTTATGCAGATTGTTTCCTCTATGCCATGTGTCAACACAACGGAAATAAGCTATAGACAGCTTGCTCCTTCTGTAATTGATAACATGGTGGATAGTGTTTCAGCTTCTCTGCATCAGACTCTAGACTTGGTGGCCCCCTTAAAAAAGAAAAAGTCTAATCAGAGATTTCTAACTCCTTGGTTCAACACAGAAACTCGTAGCTTAGAACAGAAGACTCGTCAATTAGAAAGAAAATGGCGCTCTACTAATTTAGATGAAATCTATTTAGCTTGGAGAAATCATCTTTTAATTTATAAAAAATCTCTTAGAAAAGCTAGAATGAGTTATTATTCTGCATTAATAGAAGAGAACAAGAATAATCCCAGGTTTCTTTTCAGTACTGTAGCCAGGTTGACAAAGAGTCAGGACTCTGTCAATCCTAGCATTCCTTTAGAGCTTACTAGTCAGGACTTTATGAACTTTTTCAATAATAAAATTTCATCCATCAGAGATAAAATCAATCAGATTCTTCACACAGTTAACTTAAATACTGTAACTACTACAACTCCTTCTGTTGATGTCTGTCTTGATGAGTTTACTCCAATCGACCTTTGTGAGTTAGACAAAATAGTTTCCTCATCCAAACCTTCAACTTGTCTTTTAGACCCTATTCCTACCAGGTTATTTAAAGAAGTCTTCCCACTTATTGGTAGCTTTATTCTTCATATAATCAATTCTTCATTAACTTTAGGCCATGTACCGCAGGCTTTTAAAACGGCTGTAATTAAACCCTTACTCAAAAAGCCAACGCTAGATCCAGGAGCTTTAGCTAACTATAGACCAATCTCTAATCTCCCTTTCATTTCAAAAATCTTAGAAAGAGTTGTTGCTACGCAATTATTTGACCACCTGCAGGGAAATGGTTTACTTGAAGAGTTTCAATCTGGGTTTAGAATCCATCATAGTACTGAAACAGCCTTAGCGAAGGTCACTAACGACCTCCTCATTGCATCTGATAATGGACTAGTTTCTGTACTTGTCCTTTTAGACCTTAGTGCAGCTTTTGATACTATCGATCATAATATTCTACTTGATAGATTAGAACACTATGTTGGACTTAATGGAACTTCGTTGCAATGGTTTAGATCTTATTTATCTGACAGGTTCCAGTTTCTTCATGTAAATGAGTTTTCTTTCAACTCAAAGCTTAGTCATGGAGTTCCACAGGGATCTGTGCTAGGCCCTACTCTTTTTAGTTTATATATGCTTCCGTTAGGCAACATTATTAGAAAGCACTGTATACATTTTCATTGTTATGCAGATGACACACAATTATACCTGTCAATGAAGCCAGATGATAGTAATCAATTAGCCAAGTTAGAAGCCTGTCTTAAGGAAATCAAAGCTTGGATGACTTGTAATTTCCTGCTATTAAATTCAGATAAGACTGAAGTCATTCTTGTTGGTCCAAAAAACCTTAGAAATTCCTTTCCAAATCAAACTTTCAGTTTGGATGCGGTTACTCTTTCTCTTAATAGCTCTGTGAGGAACCTTGGAGTTATTTTTGATCAGGATTTGTCCTTCAATTCACATATTAAATTTGTTTCGAAGACTGCCTTTTATCATTTGCGTAATATTGCCAAGATTAGGAGCATCTTGTCTCAGAGTGATGCTGAGAAACTGATCCACGCTTTTATTAGCTCGAGATTAGATTATTGTAATTCTTTATTATCAGGCTGTCCTAAAACATCTTTAAAAAGTCTTCAGCTGATCCAAAATGCTGCAGCAAGAGTTTTAACAGGTACTAGAAAGAGAGATCATATCTCTCCGGTTCTGGCCTCCCTTCATTGGCTTCCCATAGAGTTTAGAATTAAGTTTAAAATCCTTCTTCTTACTTACAAAGCTCTAAACAATCAGGCTCCTTTTTATTTAAAAGATCTGATACTACCGTATTATCCTAACAGAGCACTACGCTCCCAAAATGCAGGATTACTTGTAATACCTAGAATCTCCAAAAGTACAATGGGAGGCAGAGCCTTCAGTTATCAAGCTCCTCTCCTGTGGAATCAGCTGCCAATCTGGATTCGGGAGTCAGACTCGATCTCTGTTTTTAAGAATAGGGCTAAAACCTACCTTTTTGATATAGCCTACAATTAGGGAGGGATCATGTGTTTCTGAACCCTCCCTTAATTATGCTGCTAATAGGTTTAGTCAGCCAGGGGACCTCCAGTAATGCACTGGGCCTCACTCCTTTCCTCACTCTCTATGAAATATTTTTTTTTGCTGGTCATTAACATTTGTTTGTTCTCTCCCATAGATTGAGTCCCCATCGTGCTGTTTGCTCTCTACATGTCTGTTCTTTTCTTTTTCTCTATCCCCTCACCCCTCAGCCAGTCGCAACAGATGACTGCCCCTCCCTGAGCCTGGTTCTGCTGGAGGTTTCTTCCTGTTAAAAGGGAGTTTTTCCTCTCCACCGTCGCCAAGTGCTTGCTCACAGGGGATCGCCTGATTGCTGGGGTCTTTCTGCAACTGTGGGGGTTCCCCCCTACAGTTGATAGTGCTATGAGATGACTGTTGTTGTGAAATGGCGCTATATAAATAAAGTTGAATTGAATTGAATTGAATTGAAAGTGGAAAGAACATCATTTTACCATAAACCGGCCACGACCAGCAGCTCGTTGCAAAATTTCTAACAGGAGTCAAAAGAATTATCAGAAGAGTTATCCAAGAGCAAAAGACTATTCATGGAGCACTCCAGAAAGACCTGGAGTTAGCAGGTACTGCTGTTTCAAAGAAAACAATAAGTAATGCACTCAACCGACATGGGCTCTATTCCCACTCACCTCACAAGATTCCATTGCTGAAGAAAAAGCATGCTGAAGCTTGTTTAAGATTCAAAGATTTATATTTGTCAGTACTTCTATACGTACAGGACATACAGGAGAATTGAAATGCCATTTGTCTCTGTTTTAGTGGTGTGCGCAATATATAAGAAAAGAAAAAATAAGGATGAAAAACAACAGCAGTCTTTGTTTATGTACAGTAATGCATAGTGGTAATATGCATAGTAGAACTAAAGATAAAAGATAAAACTAGGCAATCCCGTAGCGCAAATAAAGATAAAACCCAACTATCCTATATACAGAAAAAGTAGAGCCGTAATACCCGTAATTGCAAGTTCAATGTGGTAGTTTAGGTGCAGACAGTGACAGACTGGACTGCACATGATCAATATCACAATAACAGACAGGCAGCAGCAGGAATGGTATTTGTGTAATGGGTGTGCAGTGTTGTCTGCAATGTTGATGACTCTGCAGGTGAGGCGGGTGTGGTAGAAATCCGAGAGGGGGGGGCAGAGGCGCACCGATGATCTTGCTGGCTGCTTTCACTGTGTGTTGTAGTGTCTTCCGGCAGAAGGCGGTGCAGCTTCTGTACCACATCGTGATGCAGCTGGTGAGGATGCTCTCAATGGTACCCCGGTAGAATGAGCACATGATGGGGGTGGAGGGTGGGGGGTGGGACTTGTGCTCTCCTCAGTTTGCGGAGGAAATAGAGGCGAGTTTGAGTCTTCTTGGCCAGTGATGTGGTGTTGTTGAACCAGGAGAGGTGCACTCCCAGGAACTTGGTGCTGCTCACCCTCTCCACAGCTGCTCCATTGAGGATCAGAGGGTGATGTTGTGTGTGTCCTCTCCTGAAGTCGACCACAATCTCCTTGGTTTTTCTCATGTTCAGGAAGAGATTATTGTCTTTACACCACTGGACCAGTTGGCTCACCTCATTTCTGTAGCTGGCCTCTTCATTGTTGGTGATGAGGCCCACCACTGTCATGTCGTCCACAAACCTGATGATGTGGTTGGTGCTGTAGGCTGGTATGCAGTCATGGGTCAGCAGGGGGAAGAGCGACGGGCTGAGCATGCACCCTTGTGGGGCCCCTGTGCTCAGTGTGATGGTCTTGGAGGAGTTGCTGCCGACCTGCATGTTCTGTGGCCCCCCTGTGAGAAAGTCCAGCACCAAGTTACGGAGAGAAGTTTTGAGTTCCACGTGTCTGAATTTTTGAATTAGGTGCTGGGGGATGATTGTGTTGAATGCTGAACTGAAGTCAAAGAACAGCATTCGCACATAGGAGTTCTTTGAGTCCAGGTGGGTGAGGTCTGGATGGAGAGCAGCAGCAATGGCATCTTCTGTGGATCTGTTTGACCTGTATGCAAACTATGATGGGTTGTGGGCGGGGGGGAGGGAGGGAGGGAGGGTGGGGTTGATGTTTTGCATGACCAGCCGCACTTCATTATGATGGAGGTCAGTGCTACAGGTTGGTAATTGTTGTAACTGGATGGGATGGGCTTCTTTGGGACTGGTATTATGGTAGCAGTTTTGGAGCACGTGGGGACAACAGCTTGACTCGGCGAGATGTTGAAGATGTTGGCCAGGACATTCTTGACCTCCGCCGCACAGTCCTTCAGAACACAACCCAGTATGTTGTCTTGGCCAGCTGTCTTGCGTGGGTTGATCCTGGAGAGGGTCCTCTTCATGCTGGCTGGATCCAGACTTATTGCCTGCTCGTCTGGGGGAGGAGTGGTCTTCTGTGCTGATGTGCTGTTTTGTGCTTCAAAGCAGCCAAAGAAGTCATTTTGGTTGTTAAGCAGTGTGATGTCACTCGCAAAGGTCTGAGGAGGAGGTTTGTAGTTAGTGAGGGTCTGTATGCCACACCAGAGAGACAGTGCATCTCTGGTGTTGCTGAAGTGGCCGGATATTTTCTTGCTGCACTATCGCTTTGCCTCTTTGATACCACGAGACAGGTTGGCCCGAGCTGTTGTTAGTCCTGCAATATCACTGGCCCTGAAGGATGCGTCCCGAGCTCTCAGGAACCTGTGGGCTTCTGCTGTCATCCATGGCTTCTGGTTAGCACAAACAGTGACTGCTTTACAGTGAGTGACATCATCACTGCATTTAGCTATGTATGCTACAACAACCTCAGTGTACTCCTCTAAGTTTGTGTGTCCATTGTGAGTGGCTGCATGCTTGAAAGTGTCCCAGTCTGCAGTGCTGAAGCAGTCTTTCAGAGCATCTGAGGTCCCCTCTGGCCACACACATACCTGCTTTTTTGTTGGTCTAATGGCTTTCTCTCTGGGTCTGTATGCAGGCCTTAGCAAGATGGTAATGTGATCAGAGAGACCCAGATGGGGGAGGGGGAGGCTCTGTATGCTGTCTTGTGAGTTGTGCACACAAGGTCCAGCAAGTTGTCTCCTCTTGTTGGAAAGTCCACATGTTGGTGTAGTTTTGGTAGGAGGGTCTTTAAATCTGCATGTTTGAAGTCTCCTGCTGTGACGAGGAATCCATCTGGATGCACTGTTTGTGTGTCACTGATGGGCTGGCAAAGTTCATTTAGTACCTCTCTTCTCTTGCCAATGGCGGTGGGTGGGACATACACGATGACTAGCAAGATAGATGTAATTTTCCTCGGTAAGTAGAAGGGTCGGCACTTGATGATCATAAACTCCACCAATGGAGAACAGTGTTTGCTCACAACAGCCACATCTTGGCACCAAGTGTCATTGATGTAAACACACGTGCCTCTAACTCGGGTTTTCCCTCCCTCCGTGAACACTCGATCAGCACGATAGCATGTTAGCCCCATTAACTGAATAGCAGAGTCTGGGATATTGTCATTTAGCCATGTTTCCATAAAGATAAAAACATAGCAGTTCCGTGCATTATGTTGCATAGATCTCAGGAGCTGTATGTGGTCTATTTTGTTGTTTAGTGAGCTTAAAATGGCCAGAATGAGAGAAAGAATCAGGAGTCTGTGTGGGCTAGCTTCATTCGGATACCTCCATGTTTACCTCTCTTTCACCTTCGCTCACACCATCTGTGGCATCTCCATTTGAGATAAGACACAGCAGTTGTGTCACCACGGGTTGAGATGCCGTCTCGGCACTCAGCCCATGTTTTCCCTTTTCCCATTGAGCAGCGTCTCAGCAGGCTCCCAGCTGGCAGCATTACGGACGGCTGGGGCCAATTAGTCCTCATCAGCTGGGGCGCTGCCAATGAGGATAAATAGGAGCAGCCTCGATGACTCGGGGCTGCGACATAAACACATTGCTAAGCTGAAGCCCCTTCGTCTGGTGTCAGCTTTTACTCCTCTTGCAGCATTCCTGTGTTTGTATCCCGCTGTGAGTATGTACGTCTTGTTACCCCCATGTCCGGTACGAGCTGCTTACCTCTGCGCTGTGCAACCTGTGAGTGTACGTCTGCATGAGTATCTGTGCTCTCCTCATCCCTTACCCTTTACCCTAAATAAAACATCACGACTCACTGGCTTGTCCCCGGCTCTGATTGCCCGGCTCCCTAGAGCCGGATATGACAGTATGTCGCAGCCAGAAGAGTTACCGGCGGCCGTGAGTCGCCGTGGAAATGTACCTTTCTGTCCGGGTGTCAGCGCTGCTAGCATGCCGTTTCCCAGGAGTCACTTCCGGCGCCAGGGCGACGAGCTGAGGTCCATCTCGGAGGCTGTCGACGGGACGCTCTTCACCCTGCACGACGCCTCCAACGCGAGACGCTGGCATCCGGGCCGTGCTGAGGAATTCCTGGGCTGTCACCCTCATTCTGTGTTCCATCTGGAGGACAGCGCCAGGATAGACGCTGCAGGTACACAGCGAGAGAAGCTCCACGGGGTGGATGGAAATCCCGGCAGGAAGTCAAAGTGGGCGACGCCTTTCCCCGCTTTGGAGTCCCGTTCCTGCCGCCATTCCAGTCCGGGAGTTCGCGCCAACCAGAGGGCTTTCCCCGACCTGCGCCACGTCGCTCGGGATTCCCTTCAAGGAGCCGCAGCTGACAGCAGTTATGTCTGGGGTCGAGTGGCTGTCGCGAGCTCTACTGTGTTTCCTGCCACCACCTTCTGGCATGTGGCGGCGGCAGTGAGGTTGATGGAGAGGACTTCAGGGCTACGAAGCTTTCCCGTGCTCGGCGCCTTCCTCGCCTCGATCTTTGATCTGGAGCGGCGAATCCTGGGTTTCCCCCTCGCTTCGTTCCGTGGGAATAGCCGCCATCACATCGCCGAGTCACCTCTGCACGAACCTCGTCCGGATCCAGTTCTGGGTCATCGTCAGGACCGTTCCTCCCACGCAGCTGTCATCCCTTCGCCTCATCAGTGTGGAGATTCTACAGCCTCGTCCCCTGAGCCTCATTCCCCCGCTGTCATTCCTGGACATTCGGGCTGGCTCACCCCGGCTGTTTCCCCCTCCTCCTCGACGCGCTTCCTGACCGCTGTGTGTGCCTGGAATCGCGGCCTGGTGAGCTCTCTGCTGGAGACAACGCGAGCGATCCTCAGACGAATTCCCGGGGGGTCCTCCGTTATCGCCGGGCGGGGAGAGGAAGAAGCAGAATCCACTACAGCAGGCGATACTCAACCTCCAGGGGGCAGGCAAGTCATTGTTTTTTCACACCTGCTTAATGATTTGCTCTGTCACATCCCTGGAGAAGTTCAGGGTTCGCAGCTCCCTGAACTCTCCCCACCTGCTGTAACCTGTATTCCTAATCCCGCATCCTCTGTGTCTCTCTCCGCCGAGCGGTCCCCGGCTCCGGGTCAACGTGGTGGGATATGGAGAGGGCCTGTGGTTCCGCAGCTACATTGCGGACAGAGGAGGGGGACTGACTGCTGCGTGGAGTCTACGCCGACGACTGAGCGTCCCCGGGTCTCCACGGAGGAGCGGTTCGGTCCAGCGGGACGAGATTCTTCTGGCTTCACGCCGAGTGGATCGTCGGCGGGGTTACCGGAGCTGGAGGAATCTCAAGCTGCGCTGACCATCGTGCTGGCTGCGGGGCTCGACGCGGCTAGATGGGAGCCTGACAACGACCTCCTGACGACGGATCCTGGATCTTCGCAGTCCTGGATGGCGTCAGAACCCGAGATCAGGCGAGTGCTCTCCTTTCTTTTCTCTCTTTTTATCTTTGAGCACTTCAGCCTATCTCCAGGGGAGACGAGCAGGGTGCAGCCGCCCGCTGCGTCTGAGCTCGTCTCGCCGGGTTCTGGCGCTGCCGGTGATCCTGATCCCGGTTCTGTTTTCTCTTCTGAGCCTTCTTCCAGGGTCACCGGCAAGGAGTTGCCGTTCCTCGTGGTGCTGGAGGGTCCGGGTTCAACGTTGGAGGTCGGTTCTGGTGCAGTATTCGACGTGGGTTCGCCCGAGACCCAATCGGGGTCCAATGTGGGTTCGCCTGAGGCCCGATCGGGGTCCGACGTGGGTGCTGCCCCAGTGTTGCCCAGGTCCGGTGAGGAGGTGGCCGTTTTCCTGCGGCCTGACGCCCGCCGCCCTCGTCATCGGCTCTCCCCTGAGCCTCTTCCACCGGGATCCGCTCTGACCCTTCGTCCGTCTCAACGGTCCTGGTGGTTGAGTGATGCGGGTCGACGACCGACCCACAAGACTTTCGGTTCAGTGATCTGGTTCCCCCCACTGGTCTGTGTTTGCCTCTGGGCGGCCTGGTTCGGCTGCCGGTGGACTGGATTCCTGAGATCTGGGTCCAGAGTTCGCCGTCCGAACATTTCTCTTCCCCTGATTCGCCAGCTGGACAATGGGCGGGGAGATCTCCGGAGCCATCTCGGCCATTTTTGGACTCTGCCTGCCATTCACCTCGGGTGTCACTTTTTCTTTTGTTATTAAGGTCACTCGGGTGTAATGTTTTGTCCTGTTGGTGGATTCGTTTTTATAGTGCTGTGTTTTCCATTGCTCATGCTCAGCATTTTACTTTTTGTGCCATGTTTTTAGCCTCGTTTTTTCATTGTAGAGTTATGTTTTGTTTCCTTTCAGACCATGCTCTGCAGTTATCCATTTATTCCAGTCACTTTCATTTCTTTAGGTGGCTGTGGGTATTTATATATTCGTGTGTGTGGGTTTTTCTTTGCCTGCACTCAGTATTTCTTTTTTATGCCCTGTTGGTTCATTATAGAGTCATGTGCCTTGTTTTCCGTAACACCATGCTCTGTAATTGTCAATTTGTTCCAGTCACCTTCACTTTTCTTGGTGACTGTGTATGTACTTAGTGGCGCTGTGTATTGTGTTCCCCTTTATTTAACCTTACTCAGCATTTTTACCCTGTACCTTTTTGGTGGTTTTTTTCCTTGCTCTGGGTCACGCATTGTTGGTACTCTCTGAGTAGTGTGTAACCGGCGTGCTGACCCAGTTCTTCTCCCCATTCGAACCTGGGTTGATTATTCCCTGTTTTGTTCAGTATTGTATTTGTTTTTTTTTTCCCTGCCACCCTACATTGCCCCACTGGTGTTGTCCTTCCCTTGGCCTCTTCCCCTCCAATCCTGCCTCCCTTCCTCCCACCCTAGGTGGGGGGGGGGGGCTGGGATGTTCCTGGTCGTTCAGGAGCCCGACCTTGAGGGGGGGGGCTCTGTCACCACGGGTTGAGATGCCGTCTCGGCACTCAGCCCATGTTTTCCCTTTTCCCATTGAGCAGCGTCTCAGCAGGCTCCCAGCTGGCAGCATTACGGACGGCTGGGGCCAATTAGTCCTCATCAGCTGGGGCGTTGCCAATGAGGATAAATAGGAGCAGCCTCGATGACTCGGGGCTGCGACATAAACACATTGCTAAGCTGAAGCCCCTTCGTCTGGTGTCAGCTTTTACTCCTCTTGCAGCATTCCTGTGTTTGTATCCCGCTGTGAGTATGTACGTCTTGTTACCCCCATGTCCGGTACGAGCTGCTTACCTCTGCGCTGTGCAACCTGTGAGTGTACGTCTGCATGAGTATCTGTGCTCTCCTCATCCCTTACCCTTTACCCTAAATAAAACATCACGACTCACTGGCTTGTCCCCGGCTCTGATTGCCCGGCTCCCTAGAGCCGGATATGACAAGTTGAGGCTGGGTGTGTGGAGGTCTGGCGGAGAAGTCCTAGGCCATGAACTTCCTCTGTAATGCTCTGGCCCAAGATGTAATGTCTGATCATATTCCTAACCTCCAGAAGGCTGTGGCAACTGTAACTTGCATCATATGTGACACTTGCAAATATACTTAGGTGTAATTTAAACAACACTAAATGTGCCACCTAGTGGTCTACAAGTTTGTTGCACAACATTTGGGCAAGCCATTGAAATACTGGGAGAATACAGTCTGGTCAGATGAGACCAAAATTGAACTTTTTGGATGCCACAACACAGAGCATGTTTGGAGGAGAAATGGCACTGAACATCAGTCCAATAACACCATACCAACAGTGAAGTTTGGAGGTGGGAGCATCATGGTGTGGGGGTGTTTTTCAGCACATGGTACAGACAGAATTCATATAATTGAAGGAAAGATGAATGAACAAATGTACAGAGACATCTTTGATAAGAACCTGTTGCCATCTGCCAAGTTGCTGAAGATGAAACGAGGGTGGACATTTCAGCAAGAAAATGATCCCAAACACACAGCTAAGGAAACTCTCAACTGGCTCCAGAGAAGCAAAATAAAGCTGCTAGAATGGTCCAGTCAGTCACCTGACCTGAATCCAATTGAAAATCTATGGAACAAAATGAAGAGCAGAGTTCATAGAAGACACCAGTGTTGGGAGTAAGGCTTTACAAAGTAATGCGTTACTGTAACAACACTACTTTTTCAGTAACGTGTAACGAAATTACTGTTTAAAAATTCAGTAATGCGTTGCAGTTACTGGAATTTGATCAGATGCGTTACTCGTGTTACTCATTTTATTACTTTTAGTTTTATTAATATGGATAGATATTTTTAGTGCAAATAAATACAAACTGACCCTACTTAGCTAACGCAGCCGTCAGTCAACGTAACCTGTTGCAAAGAGCCTGTTCACTGCTGCAGCCAGCAGCCACAAATGGAGCTTGCTCCTGCTGGGAAAAGATGAAGCTATTTTGTTTTTGTGGAATTAGATTATTTTTCCTTTGTCACGATTAAGGACAAAAGCAAATTGGTGGGTTTGATGGCTGTATCAACAGCCACACAACGGAACTGATAATTTGGTGATATTCAACCAACTAACACTCACATAATTTAGATATATCCTTTACATCATTTCACATTTAATTTAATTTGCAGTCACTTAAAATAAAACAATGTTTTAAATGGTGGCATGGACATTTGCTTTACATTGTTTTGTCATTAATTTTTACAAGTTGCATTAATTATATTTTTCTCTATTTTCTGAGTTACTTGCTGGTTCATTCCTTCCTGTCTGGTATCAAAGAGGAGGCTTCTTCTTCTTCTATTTTTTTTTTGGCGGGGGCACCCAACTTAAAGGCGCATTACCGCCATCCAGCGTTGGAGTGTGGACCAGACATTGTACCCCAAACACCCTCACAAAGCAAAAACAAAAACAAAAAAACCCAACCCTATATCCTATTAATTAGACCTGTATCTTTGAGGTAAACAAACAACTTCCTTACCCCAATCCCCACCATCACGCTTAAGTTAGCATCACCCACCCCTAATTCCTTAATTCCCTCCACTAATCTGTCTCTCTCCTGGGTATACTTCTGGCAGTGCAGAATGACATGCTCCACATTTTCTTCCTCTCCCTCACAATAATCGCACATCCCTGTCGGGTGCTTACCTACCAAATGCAAAGTTCTGTTTAACCTAGTGTGCCCCATCCTTAGCCTAGATAAAATATTCTCTTCCTTTGTATTTCTCGTTCCCATCCTGCCCTTCACTCCAACCGCGCTCTGGATAGCATACAAGTGTCGCCCTATACCTCCTGTGTCCCACCTACGCTGCCACTCCTGCCCAGTACTCTTTAATCAATGTTTTTGCCTCAGATTTACTCAATGAAATATCCCACACTCCCGGTGCCCCAAAGCCTGTTTAGCCAATTTATCTGCAGCCTCGTTGCTCTTTACCCCCCTGTGAGCTGGAATCCACATAAACGACATAGCCACCTCTTTATTTCTGAGTCTATACAGAGTCTCATACATTTCATAGACCATGTCCTGTCTGCTGTCAGATGACCCTGATTTTATTGACAGCAAGGCTGCACTGGAGTCCGAACAAAGGACAACATCCTTGATCAGCAGCTCCTCAATCCTCTGCAATGCAGTCACCAAAGCCAACATTTCGACTGTATACACAGACAGATGGGAAGATGTTCTTCTGTTAACAGACATTTCCAAGACAGGAATATAGAAAACAAAGCCAGTGCAACCAGTGTCAGGATCTTTTGATCCATCAGTGATTACTGGGGTAAAGGAGTGATACATTGTTCCCAAACGATCCTCTACTAAAACTGCAGTGTTTCCAAATTCTCTATACCCTCGCATCTTTTCCAAAAAATACAAATCAACAGAAACTGGATAGAAAAACCATGGAGGCGTGATTGGCAAAGGAACTGATGGAATATGGAATATATGTTCTGTCACATAGTTTCATGTCTCTGGCTATCCTCCCAGCATAAAATGCAAAACTCTCCTTTTTAACCCTTTCCCCTTCCCAACAAGGCATCAAAACTCTAACTGTGGGATGTTTATTTTGAGTGTGCCCTTGCAGATTGACCCAATAGTTCATCATCACCTGCTTACGCTTGACATTTAATGGCATTTACCCCATTTCCACCTGAAGAGCAGCAACAGGAGTTGTTTTAAGTGCACCACAGCAGATCCTCAGTGCTTGGGCCTGGATGACATCTAACTTGTTCAACATGGTTTTGGAAGCAGATCCATATACAATACACCCATAGTCCAATACAGACCTAATTAATGCAACACAAATGTTTTTCATAGGTGCTCTACTAGCACCCCACTCAGTCCCTATCAAACACCTCATTACATTCAGTACCTTTTTGCATTTAACTGACACCTTTTGAATATGTTCCCTCCAAGTTAGATTAACATCAAACCAGACACCCCAAAATCTGAAAACTTTGACTTGTTCTATTTCCTGAGCATACATTGTTAACTTTTCTTCTTCCGGCTTTCAGAGAGAGCAGATGCATTTCTTCTCCTCTCCTCCTCCGCCTCCCTTGACTGATCCCAGCTGTGATCTTGTGTCTCGCTCTCCTTCTCGCTGATCTCAATCCAAACGGAAAATTATGAATTGGTGAGCTGGGCTTTAAATGCAATTGACACCACTTTTTCAAACAGAAAATCGGGCCCGGGGGAGCCCAAGTGTGAGAGACTCATGGGACAATTGGAAACTTGTGTGTCTTCTTCTTCCGGCTTTCAGAGAGAGCAGTCGCATTTTCTCCTCCTCTCCTCCTCCGCCTCCCTGACTGATCCCAGCTTGCTGCGTCTATGTCTATGTCTCGCTCTCCTTCTCGCGGATCTCAATCCAACGGAAAAATGGAAAAAATGGAATTTCGGGCTTTAAATGCAATTGACACCACCTTTTCAAACAGAAAATTGGGCCCGGGGGAGCCCAAATGTGTGACTCATGGGGCAATTGGAACTCATGTGTCTGTGTGATTCGACTGAAGATGCGGAAGACATCTATCTGTTTGGCTTATGATCACAGGATTTCTACTGTTTGGCTCCGTGTTTCCTGGTGTATCGGAAGTTAAAGAAGTTCAAAGAGCTGGTCAAAATGCGGATCCCGGCGAAGCTCCTTCAACAATTCGACCAGCATGGGAGGGCTCTGATAGCGGCAAATGGTGAACTGATTGTCGAACTGAATCAGGAGGTTGGTAACATCTTGAGCCGCTGGGTGCTCTCCAGGGAATGTTTTTAAGCCTGTGAATTGAATTAATTGTGATACACAGAATCGCATGAGAGTGGAAATTACTATGCTCTAAGTGACTGTGCTCATCAGGCCTTGATTCGACGTCCTTGGGAACTCATTCCTCCAGGTGCAGAGATTATGCAGGAAGGGAGTTTTGGCTTCTCTTTAACCCAAACAATTAACAAACAATTGCTGTTGTTCAGCAAACTGATCTCTTCAAGGACAGCATTATCATGTGTCTAATACAGAACTCTACCATCTGGCATGCACGAAGAGAGATGGACTCTGGACATGCTTATCTATGTTTAGAATACATGAACATAACATCCATTCGTTGCCTAGGAGATGCTCCTTTGTTGTGCACCAGCAAATGATACATCCAGGTTCAGGTTCAGGTTCAGGTTCCTTTATTTGTACCTGTAGGTAGATTTGTTTTGCAGTCTGGTGACAACCATATTTACAAGCCACTAATTACATTCAACATAGACACAAACACAGGCACGCATGAAGCTGACTATAAACATGATAAAAATACTCAAGGCTCCATCAAACAGGGTATAAAAAGACAAAGAGATGACGGAGAAACCAGAGGTAAGAGAGAGGGGTCATATTAAAGTTAAAAGTTAAAAACTAGTCAGAGGTTAAAAAACTCAAAGGTCTAAAACCCAATAAAGTATTTAGAACCCAAGTGACATCATACAAAATAAGTAAATATAAAATATGTACAATATATTTTTATAGCTTGTTCAACTCTTTGACAGCAGCAGGGACAAAGCTGTTTTTGTAGCGCTGGGTTTTACTTTTTGGGACAGCAAACCTCCGTCTGGAGGGAAGAAGCTGAAAGTTGCAGTGCAAAGGGTGGGAGTCATCATTTAAAATGGAGGCAGCCATCCTCTGTACTTGTCTGGTGTACAGGGGTGTCAGGCTCAGCTGTGACTCACCAAGCAAACGACTGGACCATCTAACTACCTGATCCAAGGATTTCCTCTGTTTCAGTTTTATCTGACCAAACCATGACACTAAAGAAAAGGATAAAACAGATTCAATAAAAGCCCGATAAAACATTGTCATTATGGTTCGGTCAATTTGGAAGCGTGCAAGTTTCCTCAAACAATGCAAATGTTGCTGACCCTTTTTGCACACCCTTTCACAGTTCACTTCAAAGTTTAAATTACTATCAATAATTGTCCCAAGATATTTGTACGATTGTACACATTCGGTGGTCTGGCCTTTTAGTATGGTGACTTTGTGCCTGGGAGTTTTCCTCCTAAAGTCAATAATCATATCTTTCGTTTTTGTTGTATTCAGCTGCAGGTAGGAATCCTCACACCAGTGAACAAAATCATCAGCTACTGGGCCGTGGCCACTCTCACCATCCTGGAGGAGACTGACAATGACTGAGTCATCAGCATACTTTATAATGTGTCTGTTGTCATGACTGCTCCGGCACATGTTTGTGTACAGGATGAAGAGTAGTGGTGACAACACACACCCCTGAGGAGAGCCAGTAGAAGAGCACTTTAGGTCAGACAATGTACCATTGACCCTTACTCTCTGTGTTCTGTTGGTTAAGAAATCCAGAATCCAACCCACCAGATTATTGCTCAAATCAAATTGTTGCAGGAGCCTTTCAACTAAAATATGAGGTTGGATTGTATTAAAGGCGGAAGAAAAGTCCACAAATAAAAGCCTGGTGTGTGTCCCATTAAAATCCAGATGTTTAAAAAGCATGTTAAACATAGTGACAGTGGCATCCTCCACTCCTCTGTGAGGCCTATAGGCAAACTGCAGAGGATCCAGTGCATGTTCAGTCTGCCTTAGGACCTCACGTCTGACCAGTTTTTCAAAAATTTTCATTAAAATTGAAGTCAAAGCAACTAGTCTAAAGTCGTTTACCGTTTTAGGACAGCTGGATTTTGGAACGGGAACAACCACGGCATCTTTCCAGATCTTAGGCACATGTTGTGTCTGTAAGGACTTATTGAAAATGTAATGAAATATAGGACTCAGTTCATGTTCACAGGACTTTACCAAGCGCCCACATATATTATCAGGGCCCTGACTTTTGTTCACTTTTACAGCGCAGAACTCCCTTTTAACATCCTGCACCTCAATATTAAAGTGCTGATTGTCTTTGAGTTTCTGTTTCAAATCTTGGATTTCTGTACTGAAATCAAAGGAGTCAAAACGACCATAGAAACAATTAAGAGCATTAGCCAGCTCTGTGTCTGAATTAAAACCATCTAAAAACACATGATTACTGCGCTCTGTGCTCTGAAGGCCTGCAATAGTTTTCATACTGACCCAGGCCGAACCAAGTTTATTTGCTGCCATCTTGCTTTCCAACTCTGATTTATAATTCTGTTTTGCTCTTAAAATTTCGGCCTTCAGCTCCTTAGTGGCAACCTGTAGCTCAGAAACAGACCCCTGTTTAAAGGCAAGTGCTTTCCTCTGTAAGCAGGATTTAACTGATTTAGTAACCCATGGCTTGTTGTTGGGATATATTTTGACACGTTTGCGTGGAACAATCTTATTTTGACAGTAAGCCATGTATGAGCATGTGAGCTCAGCCAGAGAGTCCAAATCATCCCCGCAGGCCATTATGAACATCTCCCAGTCTGTACAGTCAAAGCATTCCTGGAGGCTGTGCTCTGAATCTTCTGTCCACACATCTATGTCTCTCATCTCCACCTTGCCTCTTCTGAGAGCAGTTTTATATGTGGGCAGCAAATGTACACAGTTGTGATCTGAGGATCCTAAAGGAGGAAGGGGGAGTGATTTATAGGCCCTCTCTATGGATCCATAGCACAGGTCCAATGTCTTTTTTCACCTGGTTGGGCAGGAGACATACTGATAAAAGTTTTTAAGTGACACTGAATGAATGAATCAGTATGAATGCAGTGATTCCACACTGCATTCATACTGATTACATGACTGACTACACACACTGGTCTCTCTCTTGCTTTTGTTTTGTTAATGTGTGATATTTTGTCTGCTAATTGCGCAACTGAGGGTTTTTTTTCTATGTGATCACAATTTTGCTCATTCGAGCACTATTTTGAAAACTTTGGTTTTTTTTCTCTCTGCCCAATGTGTTCCCCCCCTTCCCCCTTCCCCTCTTTACCCCCCACTGCTGACAGGCGCCTTGTATGGCTGCCGCGTCATTAGGATGCGCTTATCAAGCGCGCCTAATGACAGGTCAAATTCCTCGTGTGTGTAAACATGCTTGGCAATAAAGTTCATTCTGACTCTGATTCTGTGTGATCTTTCAATTGAGGATGTGGAAGACATCTACCTGTTTGGCTTCATGATCACAGGATTTCTGCTGTTTGGCTTTGGAGTTTTCCTTGTGTATCGGAAATTAAAGAAGTTGGAAGAGCTAATCAAAATGCGGACCCGGCGAAGCTCCTTCAACAATTCGACCAGCTGGGGAGAGCACTGATAGCGGCAAATGGCGAACTGAATCGGAAGGTGGGAAACATCTCGGAGTCACTGGGTGCTCTCCAGGGAATGTTTTTAAAGCCTGTGAATGTTAATGTAAATTGTGATGCACAGAATCGCATGAGAGATGAAAATTCTATGCTCTAAGTGAACTGTGCTCATCAGGCCTTGATTCGGCGTCCTTGGGAGAACTCATTCCTCCAGGAGAAAAGATAAGGCAGAAGGGAGTTTTGGCTTCTCTCTAACCCAAACATTCTGATGTGCAGCAATCTGAACTCTCCAAGGACAGCGTCATCATGTGACTAACATGGAATTTTACCATCTGACATGAAGAAGAGATGAACTCTGTGGACATGTTATCTATGTTTTAGAACACCATGGACTTAACATCTAGCCGTTGCCTAGGAGAGGATTTTTGTTGTCCACCAGTACTGATACTTCACACACTGCATTCACACTGATATCACATGACTGACATATACACACTGGTCTCTCTCTTGCTTTGTTAATGTGTGGATCTGTATCTTGTTCGCTAAGTGTGCAATTAGAGGGTTTTTTTCTATGTGATCACAATCTGGCTCACTTGAGCTATATTTTGATAACTATGCTTTTTTCTCTCTGCCCAATGTGTCACCCCCTCCCCCTCCCCCTCTTTACCCCCACTGTATGAGGCGCCTGTAGTGGCTGCCACATCATTAGGGAGCGCTTAACACGAGCGCACCCTAGTGATAAGTAAAATTCCTTGTATGTGTAAGCATGCTTGGCAATAAAGTTGATTCTGATTCTGATTCTGAACTGGGCATCAGCTACCCCTTTCCTTGTGAATACTACGACCTTTGTTTTCTCAACAGAAAATTTAAATCCCCAAGAGTATGACCACCCTTCCACTGCACGTATTGCCTCTTGTATTTTCCTTCTTATATACTTAAAATTACTCCCTCTTTTCCATAATGCCCCATCATCAGCAAATAAAGAGCAGCCAATGTCATTCTTCACATCAGAAAAAACATCATTTATCATAATAGAAAAAAGTACTGGGCTTATAACACTACCCTGGGGGGTGCCATTTTCCACCAAGTACCTATCTGACAAGGCTCTGCCCACTCTAACATGAATGTACCTGTTAAACAAAAAGTCTTTGATCCAGTTGAATGTTCTCTCAGAAATCCCTATCATACTTAGCTTAATCATCAACCCCTCCTTCCACAACATGTCATATGCCTTTTCCACGTCAAAGAACACTGCAATTACTGACTATTAACCTGAGCCCTCAGTATCTCTGTCTCCAAACACACAACAGGATCCATAGTTCCCCTTCCTTTTCTAAATCCGCTTTGATGTGGGGACAAAATTCCTCTACTCTCGAGATAAAAGACAGTTCTGTCTGTAATCATTCTCTCCATTACTTTTCCCAAATGTGACGTTAGAGCTATAGGTCTATAGCTCGCTGGGTCTGAGGGATCCTTTCCCGGTTTCCTTACAGGAACAATTACTGCCTCTTTCCATGCAGTTGGGAGTTTTCCCTTTTCCCACACTTTGTTGTAGACTTCCAATAACTTCTTCATGGCCAAAGCCCCTAAATGTTTCACCATGACGTAACAGACATTGTCTTTCCCAGGGGATGTTAATCCTGATTTGTTTACTGCTCTTTCCAATTCATCTAGAGTGAAAGGAGAGTCCAAAGAACTACTAAACTCAAACCTTTCCTCCAGAGCCCCAAGGTGAGCTAAACTCGTCCTACTTCTTCCTCTTTTACCTTCTTCAGTCAAATTGCTTGAGCTATGACTTTAAGCCAGACTCTTTGCTATCATTGTTGCTTTTTCCTCATCAGTTACTGCAATCACTCCCCCACTTTTTAGTATTGGATACTGCCACTCCCTCCTTACTCCTCTCATAGCCTTGATCATACTCCACACATCCTCCACGGCTGTTGATCTCCCTACAGTGCTACAGTATCTCTGCCAGCTTTCCCTCTAAGCCGTCCGGATAGTTTTCCTGGCTTTTGCTAGTGCCCTCTTATAATTAAGCAAGTTCTGCCAATTATGAGTTCTTCTTAAGACCCCAACTGTCTTATTCCTCTCTTTAATAGCTTTAGTGCACTCATCTGTCCACCAAGGTACTGCTTTCTTTACTCTCTTGCCTTTACTTTCAGAGATTGACTGATTGGCTGCCTCTAGAAAAATAGTTTTAATCTTTTCCTCCATATTCTCAATGTCTTCACTGACCTCCACCTGGGGAAGGTCTCTCTCACAGATAAAATTAAAAAGCTTCCAATTAGCAGTGCTAAAAACCCATCTCCCTTTTTTATGACCACTTACCCTATTCACTGAAATGAAAATCTTACAATACACTGGGAAATGGTCACTTCCCACTGAGGACTCCTCTAAAACTTCCCATTCTACAAGAAGGGACAGCGCAGGCTGTTCCTACTGAGGAGACTCAGGTCTTTTGGTGTACAAGGGGCGCTGCTGAAGACATTCTACAACACGGTGGTGGCATCAGCCATTACTTTTGGAGTGGTCTGCTAGGGCAGTGGCATTACAGCAGCCGATAGGAAGAGACTGAACAAACTGATCAAGAAAGTTAGCTCTGTCCTGGGGAAGCGCCTTGACCCAGTGGAGGAGATGGGAGAGAGAAGGATGGTGGCTAAACTGTCATCTCTGCTGGAGTCCGAGTTCCACCCTATGCAGGACACACTGAATGCACTAAGGAGCTCATTTAGCAGCAGACTACATCATCCTAGGTGCACAACCGAGAGGTTTCGCAGGTCCTTCCTACCAACGGCTGTCAGACTGTATAACCTAAGCAGGGCTGCTCGCAGAGATAGCAAAAAGACGTGACAACCTAATAGTATTGAATGCAAAAGATGCAATAGACTTACACAATGGTCCCCTCCGGTATACAACTAGGAAAATACCGGTAGCTACGGAGGGTGAGAATATGTATGGGTACATAATCATACCATGTAGGATAACTAAGTAGACGGTTATGCTGTTTCATTCCATCTAGCTACAATGCTCTGCACTGTGTGTTTATATATTTATATATTTATTCCATCTATCGACAATGCTCCACACTGTGTGTTTATATATTTACATATTTATTCCATCTAGCTACAATGCTCCACACTGTGTGTGTTTATATATTTACATATTTATTCCATCTAGCTACAATGCTCTGCACTGTGTGTGTTTATATATTCATATATTTATTCCATCTAGCTACAATGCTCCGCACTGTGTTTATATATCTATATATTTATTCCATCTAGCTGCAGTGCTCCGCATCGTGTGTCTATATATTTATGTTTATATGTACATATGTATACTCGCTGCTCTTGTTTTTTTCTTGCCTTCTGATTGTTGCTCTGAGTGTTGCTATCCCTGTGCTGTTGCAATCCTGGAATTTCCCCATTGTGGGACTAATAAAGGCTTATCTTATCTTATCTTATCTTATCTTATCTTATTCACACACACTGGCAATATTACTAGTCACCAAAGTTAAGTCAAGCACTGAACCACTCCCCGTATGAACATCAATTCTAGTTGCTCTACCATCATTTAAGCATACTAGATTCTTCTCTTCCAAAAGTTCTTCAGTAGTCTCACCATTCATGTCTGTATGATTTGCCCCCCATAATACATTATGGGCATTAAAGTTCCCACAAATTACCACCCTGCTCCCATCTATCCCGTCCATCTGTCATAATTGATTCAATATCAACCTCTTACAAGGATTATACAAATTAACAACTACTAATTCCCCCTCTTTTGTCCAGATTTCAACTACCGCATACTCCAGTTCAGCCCCTTTACCTATCTCTCTGAAGTGAATTCCCTCCCTCACAAATGTTGCACACCCACCTCCCATTCCCTCCCTTCTATCATTCCGAATAGAAACATATCCCACTATTTTAAAATCCAGATTGGGTTTCAGCCATGTCTCCTGGGCACAGATAACATCTGGTTTGTCTGAAAGTTCCTCAATATACCTTTTGAATTCCTGTCCATTTGCCAGCAAGCTTCTTGGATTCCATTGAACTAAAATGACCATTATCACAATTCCTATCCAATCGATGCTTGATCCTGACTTGTCTGGCTACTAAGCCCATTCCTCACCTCCTCCCAAGTTAAACCACTGAAACCAAGATGATTAGCTGCTGCTTTCACTATTATTTGAATTCTCTCAGTTTTAGACTTGACTTCCATTGTGGCATTCACAACTCCTGCTATAAAAATAACCAGTTTCTTCAGATCAACCTGGATTTCCCCATTCCGTCCAGTTCTCTTTCCCCTACAAGCAGCCTCCCCCCAGTCCTTTGCCCATTCCCTCCTCTCTGGTCCATCCTTTTCACTGCTTCGGCATAGTAGACTTTATTCTGTACTCTGACTCGCCGAATTTCCCTTTCTCTCATCATTCTTTCACAGCCTCCGTAGGCCACACTATGAGTCCCGCGACAATTACAACACTTTGGCGTTTCTTGTTCACATTCTCTATACTGATGGTTGCCCCCACACCTTGCACACCTTCTTCTCCATCTACATGTATTAGCTGTGTGTCCAAATCTTTGGCAATTATAACACCGGCCTGGATTAGGAACAAATTCTCTTACCCCGTACCTCAAAAAACCCAAATTTACACTTATGGGGAGCACTTCTCCTTCAAACTCAATCACCACACCCTCAGTGTCTCTCCTCTGTCCTTCCCGAGTGGCCTGTAGTCTACGAGCTGCTTTTACTACCCCCCCTTAAATTAGCTTTAATTTTTTCCATTGAGACTCCTATTGGCACCCCCCAAATTACACCCTTGTTCCACTTAGATCCATTATCAATAAAGCTTGTACTTTTCACTTTGAACCGCCCAATCTCCCTCATTTTGTCAGCTCTTTCCCTCTGCTCCTCATTCCTACATACAATCAGTAGATTTCCATCCCTCAGTACCTTTGCCATGGGTATTTCTCCAACCTGGTTTTTCAATATTGTAGTCAATTTAACTGGGCTCATTGTAGATATCCCCTTTTCATCCTCGAACCTTACAATAATTTTGAATTCAGCTCCTTCCTGCCCTCCTCCCTCCGCACCACCACCACTTCCACTACTTCTAGCCTTCTTTGCATTATTTTCAGGAAAGTTATTCTCCCTTTTCTCTCTCCCTTTCCCGCTTTCCTGCCCAGTATCCATACTGTCTTCACTATCCCACAAATCAGAATCTCCCCAGTCTGGCCCATTCACAATGCCGCTGCACCGACCCACCACACCTTCCTTTACCACGCTTCTCCTCCTCATTTTCCCATGCCCGCAAACTCCAGTCCCGTCACCCGACCTCCTTGCCAAACCGACTGACAAATTTCTCTGGCCCTCTCTCGGAGATCTAACCATCCGACGCTGTGGACCAAAAAATCCCAAGTCTCAACATTATTGTCCGATCTACGTTGTGAGCTCCGTGTCAGGAAGTCTCCCCTCCAAAGAGGAGGCTGAGGGTGAAGCTGGTTTAAATGCAGAGGCCAATAAAGTGGACTGAACCATCTGGCATGACATCAGGGGGGAAATGGAGTTACTTTGTATTGCATTCCACTGTTATTTCTGCAGTTTCTACCTTTTAATTTAAGATAGTTTATTCTGCTGATATATAGGATGAGCTTTTCCTCATTTACTCAGGTCAGTTTGTTGAGTTCAGATCTTGTTATGCTGAGCCTTATTTTTTTGAGTAGAGTTCTGTTTAGTTGGCCTCTTTTAACCAAATGGACTATTTTATCGTGTGTTTTCAATCTTTCTGTTCACTTGGGTATAATAAAAGCCATGTTTTGAGAATTATACTAGTGTCAGCATGTCTTTTGACTGCTTGGTCCCTCACAGTGGGTTGCAAGCTAAAGTGCGGTTCAGACCGACTGCAATCTTCAGAAGCGCCTGAAAACAGCAACAAGGTCCACCAAAGCTAGTGCTATGCTATGCCAACAACACCGTGTTAGTGGATCTATGTTATCTGAACAGCCACGGCTGGATTTCAAGCACAGGTATGCATCTGGACAGTTTGTGACCCAGCAAGAATTAAACTGACTGATTGCCAGATACGTCGTTACAGAATGAAGATCTGATAAGTCATTTTCCATCAGACAGCTGAGACTATGATCCACTGAAGTTAAAACACATTTACTTGCTACCTGGATGAAGATTATTCAAAAATGGATTCGGTCTCCAAAAGGAATTTAAAGGACAAGAAAACATTTCTGTCACAGCAGACATTTGGACTGTGGATAATGGACATTTTCTTTGGATCACTGCACATCGGATTAAATCCATAATATAAAGGTAAGAAACGTTGACAGCTTTATGCAGTGCTGCCAACTCACTCATTTGGAGTGATTCTCACTCTTTTTCCCTCTCGCTCACTCTACAAACCCTATCTCTCACTCAAAAATGAGGAAATTAAGGGCAATTTTGTATTGATTTTCTTCAGATTTTTCTCACAATAAGAGCTCTCAAGGCAGGATAAAGCAGACTGAAGATGTTCTAAAAGCTGTGTCTGAAGCAGTCTGTTTTCAGCCTGATATTAATAAGCCTGTAATGTAATCCATTAATTATCTTGCTATGTGTGCAAGATGATTTAAGTATGCATTTAAAAGTAACGTGAAAGTTACTTTTCCAGGTAACTAGTTACTTTAATCATGCAGTAATTGGTAAGTAACTGAGCTACTTTTGAAAAGAAGTAACTAGTAACTGTAACTAGTTCCTTTTTTTTAGTAACTTGCCCAACACTGGAAGACACCCACGGAACCTTCAAGATTTGAAGACAGTTTGTGTGGCAGAATGGGCTAAAATCACTCCTGAGCAATGCCTGCGCCTTGTTTCTCCATACAGGAGGTGTCCGGAAACTGTTGTTACCAACAAAGGCTTTTCTGCTAAATACTAAATGGATTTTACCTAGTGTGTTCAATACTTATTCCTTGTGTCATTCCACTTTATTAAATAAAGCTTGTTTTGTGAACACAGGTGCCTTGCTTACTTTGTATGTATGAATTACTTGGGTTGTTACTGATACAGTATCTGGTGAAAATCTCAGGTCAATGGCTCCATCAGAAATGTGTTTAATGAGAAAAATGTTGACGTGTTCAATACTTATTTTCCCCATTGTTTATCAAATATATTTTATGCATCGATACATGTGTCTGTGCACGATGTATAAAATGCCTATATCACACTTCAATTCAATTCAATTCAACTTTATTTATATAGCGCCATTTCACAACAACAGTCATCTCATAGCACTATCAACTGTAGGGAGGACCCCCACAGTTGCAGAAAGACCCCAGCAATCAGGCGATCCCCTGTGAGCAAGCACTTGGCGACGGTGGAGAGGAAAAACTCCCTTTTAACAGGAAGAAACCTCCAGCAGAACCAGGCTCAGGGAGGGGCAGTCATCTGCTGCGACTGGCTGGGGGGTGAGGGGATAGAGAAGAAGAAAAGAACAGACATGTAGAGAGCAAACAGCACGATGGGGACTCAATCTATGGGAGAGAACAAACAAATGTTAATGACCAGCAAAAAAAAAAAATATTTCATAGAGAGTGAGGAAAGGAGTGAGGCCCAGTGCATTACTGGAGGTCCCCCGGCTGACTAAACCTATTAGCAGCATAACTAGGGGAGGGTTCAGAAAACACATGATCCCTCCCTAATTGTAGGCTATATCAAAAAGGTAGGTTTTAGCCCTATTCTTAAAAACAGAGATCGAGTCTGACTCCCGAATCCAGATTGGCAGCTGATTCCACAGGAGAGGAGCTTGATAACTGAAGGCTCTGCCTCCCATTGTACTTTTGGAGATTCTAGGTATTACAAGTAAACCTGCATTTTGGGAGCGTAGTGCTCTGTTAGGATGATACGGTAGTATCAGATCTTTTAAATAAAAAGGAGCCTGATTGTTTAGAGCTTTGTAAGTAAGAAGAAGGATTTTAAACTTAATTCTAAACTCTATGGGAAGCCAATGAAGGGAGGCCAGAACCGGAGAGATATGATCTCTCTTTCTAGTACCTGTTAAAACTCTTGCTGCAGCATTTTGGATCAGCTGAAGACTTTTTAAAGATGTTTTAGGACAGCCTGATAATAAAGAATTACAATAATCTAATCTCGAGCTAACAAAAGCGTGGATCAGCTTCTCAGCATCACTCTGAGACAAGATGCTCCTAATCTTGGCAATATTACGCAAATGATAGAAGGCAGTCTTAGAAACAAATTTAATATGTGAATTGAAGGACAAATCCTGATCAAAAATAACTCCAAGGTTCATCACAGAGCTATTAAGAGAAAGAGTAACTGCATCCAAACTGAAAGTTTGATTTGGAAAGGAATTTCTAAGGTTTTTTGGACCAACAAGAATGACTTCAGTCTTATCTGAATTTAATAGCAGGAAATTACAAGTCATCCAAACTTTGATTTCCTTAAGACAGGCTTCTAACTTGGCTAATTGATTAGTATCATCTGGCTTCATTGACAGGTATAATTGTGTGTCATCTGCATAACAGTGAAAATGTATACAGTGCTTTCTAATAATGTTGCCTAACGGAAGCATATATAAACTAAAAAGAGTAGGGCCAAGCACAGATCCCTGTGGAACTCCATGACTAAGCTTTGAGCTGAGAGAAAACTCATCATTTACATGAACAAACTGGAACCTATCAGATAAATAAGATCTAAACCACTGCAACGAAGTTCCATTAAGTCCAACATAGTGTTCTAATCTATCAAGTAGAATATTATGATCAATAGTATCAAAAGCTGCACTAAGATCTAAAAGGACAAGTACAGAAACTAGTCCATTATCAGATGCAATGAGGAGGTCGTTAGTGACCTTCGCTAAGGCTGTTTCAGTGCTATGATGGATTCTGAACCCAGATTGAAACTCCTCAAATAAACCATTTCCCTGCAGGTGGTCAAATAATTGCGTAGCAACAACTCTTTCTAAGATTTTTGAAATGAAAGGGAGATTAGAGATTGGTCTATAGTTAGCTAAAGCTCCTGGATCTAGCGTTGGCTTTTTGAGTAAGGGTTTAATTACAGCCGTTTTAAAAGCCTGCGGTACATGGCCTAAAGTTAATGAAGAATTGATTATATGAAGAATAAAGCTACCAATAAGTGGGAAGACTTCTTTAAATAACCTGGTAGGAATAGGGTCTAAAAGACAAGTTGAAGGTTTGGATGAGGAAACTATTTTGTCTAACTCACAAAGGTCGATTGGAGTAAACTCATCAAGACAGACATCAATAGAAGGAGTTGTAGTAGTTACAGTATTTAAGTTAACTGTGGGAAGAATCTGATTGATTTTATCTCTGATGGATGAAATTTTATTATTGAAAAAGACTTATCAAATATAATTTGTCACGTTAATGTGAGCTGACAGCGTGATTCAGATCAGTTTGGCTTCTCTCTCTCCGTTTTCATTTTCTCTGCTGCCACTGTTCAATTCCTCCGCCCAAGCAGAAAGCAACCTGATACACGAACACATGCCGAACAGCTGCTCATGGTCTCACTCCTGTTCCAGCCAAATGATGGAAGGGAGCAGAGGGGAAAAAAAAGCCTGACCAACAGAATCAAAGCAA
Source organism: Pholidichthys leucotaenia (assembly GCA_020510985.1). Taxonomy (NCBI): domain Eukaryota; kingdom Metazoa; phylum Chordata; class Actinopteri; order Cichliformes; family Pholidichthyidae; genus Pholidichthys; species Pholidichthys leucotaenia. The sequence continues at coordinate 98,563,774 of CM035847.1, forward strand.
GTCCATCTCTAAGCACAGGAAATGGGGAAGCCAGATGAAGATAAACATTACAACTACTACAACTGTTTGCAGTGCAGTCTGCAAATATGTAAATTTTTCTCACTTCACAAGTTAACTTTCAAAATAAGAGCTTCTATCTGGTTTCATATAACTTCAAAATAAGAGCAAGCATTTTGCCAAATGAAGAAGTGATGGAATGTAGGCATCCATCCATCCATCCATCTTCTACCACTTTTCCAGAGGTCCAGGTCACAGAGGCAGCAGTTCAAGCAGAGAAGCCCAGACTTCCCACTCCCCAGCCACCTGCTCCAGCTCTTCAGAGAGGATACCAAGGCGTTCCCAGACCAACTGGGAGACGTAGTCTCTCCAGTGAGTCCTGGGTCTGCCCCGGGGTCCCCTCCCAGTGGGATGTGCCCGAAACACCTCAAGTGGGAAGCATCCAGGAAGCATCCTGATCAGAATGCCCACACCACCTCAACTGACTTATTTCAATGTGGAGGAGCAGCAGTTCTACTCTGAAGCCTTATTCATACTGCATTTCCCCTCTAGTCTGCTTTGGTCCACGTGCGCTTTGGACGAGCCCGGCACATATGCGGCACTGTTCATGCTCAATTTTTTCATCTACCCAGGCCAAGCGGTTGATGCATGCCCACAACCATCATTTGTAGTTTCACTACAACAAAGATGCGATCCTGTGGTAACCAAGCATGACACCCACTGTTTCCTGGCTGTGCCTAGGAATCCTGTAAATAAAAATTATGAACAGGATCGGTGACAAAGGGCAGCCCTCTTGTAACTCCCACGAATCTCAAGAGGGTAAAGAGTTGGTTCAATGTGCCACGGCCAGGACGAAAACCACATTGCTCCTCCTGAATCTGAGGTTCGACCAATGGCCGGACTCTCCTCTCCAGAATCAGAATCAGAATCAGAATCAGAATCAGGTTTATTGCCATTGTTCATGTAGTACACAAACTAGGAATTTGTCTCGGTACAATGCTGCAACATTAAACATGATAGGATAAGAGAAATAAACTATACATGTAATAAAGTGTAGGATAAGATTAAGTGATACTGGTCAACAGTTAAAATATATATTAGCCAGCAGCAGATACTGTGGAGAACTATATAGTGCAGTCGGTAATGCAGGAAGAAAAACAGTGATGATTGACATGAGTCTGGTTGAGCTGCTGTACATGGTGCACGAGAGTCAATAAGTCACTTAGTGTTCAGCAGTCTAATGGCAGAGGGGAAGAAGCTGTTCATGTGACGGGAGGTTTTAGTCTGGATGGACCGAAGTCTTCTACCAGAGGGGAGGGGGGCAAACAGTACGTGACCAGGGTGTGAGGGATCGGCTATGATCCGGCCAGCACGCCTCCGGGTCCTGGAGATGTACAGATCCTGGAGAGATGGGAGCTTGCAGCCGATCACCTTCTCAGCAGTGCGCACGACGCGCTGCAGCCTTAGTCTGTCCCTGGCAGTGGCTCCTGCGTACCACACGGTTATGGAGGTGGTGAGGATGGACTCGATGATGGCTGTGTAGTACCAAGGTACCAAGGTACTCCAGTACCTTGGCATAGACCTTTCCAGGGAGGCTGAGGAGTGTGATCCCTCTAAAGTTGGAGCACACCCTCTGGTCCCCTTTCTTGAAGAGAGGAACCACCACCACAGTTTGCCATGCCAAAGGCACTGTCCCCGACCTCCACGCAATGTTGCAGAGGCGTGTCAACCATGACAGCCCTACAACATCCAGGGTCTTGAGGTACTCAGGGTGAATCTTGTCCACCCCTGGGGCCCAGCCACCAAGGAATTTTTTAACCACCTTAGCAACCTCAGCCCCTGTGATGGGTGAGTCGTCCCCCTCGTCCACAAGCCCTGCTTCCTCTGTGGAAGGCGTGTCAGTAGGATTGAAGAGATCCTTGAAGTATCAAGGGGGAAAACTCCAATATGGAGTCAGCAAGGTGGAGGGATACAAGAATACCCACCCCTGCTCATCGCCTCTCGCCCAAGGCAACTCCAGTGTAGGCCAAACTCCAGCCTCTCTCCAGGAGACTGGTTCCAGAACCGGAGCTGTGTGTTGAGGTGAAGCCGACTATATCTAGCTGGTATCTCTCAACCTCTTGCACCAGCTCAGGCTCCTTCCCCACCAAAGAGGTGACATTCCATGTCCCAAAAGTGAGTTTAGGAAGCCTGGGATCAGACCGCCAAGATCTCTGGCTTTGACCGCCACCTGATCCACATAGCACCGGACCCCCATGGTCCCTCCTGCAGGTTGTGAGTCCACTGGAAGGCGGACCCATGCAACTCCTTTGGGCTGAGCCTGGCCGGTTCCCATGGGCAGAAACCCGGCCACCAGGTGCTAGCCATCGAGCCCCTCCCCCAGGCCTGGTAACCCCATACTGGGTGGGGTACACTGAAAAACACATAAACCCCCCCCAAAAAAGCAACAAATTATACTTCTGTCATTTGTTGTTAGAACAAGAAGTATTACCTATGTGTGACAAACTGAGATATTTCTACTTATGTGGATAAACTGGATTACTGATAATGCGAGTTTTGTTAACCAAGGAAAAAGACACATACTTTCATCAATTCCATATTGTTGTGAATAACTTTCTCTAAGGTGGGCTTTTATTTTATTTTATTCCACAGCTATTTCATAAGTGAAACTAGAAAAGCACTCGGAGAGCGCAGACCTCCGCCAAGCGCCACAGTTCCCCCCATACAGTGTTTGTGTGTACATTTTCAGATTCCTTGACCATGAAAACATATGACTAGCAATTGGATTCACAATGATAGGATTAGTGGTTCAGTAGTAAGGGTGAGAGTGAATGAAGGGAAGGAATGAATGTGTTTGTTTATAGTGAGTGATGAAGGGAGGGAGGCCTGAAATAGGCAAATGTGTGTCAGGTTGATATATTTGTGTATTTATAATATTTATAATATTTATAATATTTATAATTGTGTATTTATAATGTATTTATGTTTTTTGCATTTATGTATGTGGTTATTGTGTATTCCTTTTCTTTCTTTTTTTTTTTTTTTTTTTTTCTTTTTACTTGTTTCTCCTTTCTAAAGCCCATCCAGGGACAAGAGTTGCAAATTAGCTAATAGCTATACACTCTGTGCAACACATCAGATTGATTGTCATTGATTAATTGTCTATGTTTATTGCACTGTCCCTGTCAAATAAACAAATCTATCTAAAGCAGCACTCAGGGGTTCACTGACGGATGCAAATTGGGTAGACAGGTTGCCGTGGGTTTTATTGGGGTTGCGCTCCGCGGCAAAAGAGGATTTGGAAGCTTCCCCGGCAGAGAGCTTGTTTTTGTGCAGCCACTATGGCTGCCCGGGGAATTTCTGCCAAATAATCCCGCGCTGGACAGCTGCCTGTCTCAGCTTTTGCAGCATAGCGCAAACACAGGCATGCTGCCGGGCCCTGCCCACCACAGTTTTCCGCGTGATTTGTGCCTAAAACTTTGAAGAACGCGGAGTTCGTGTTCGTCAGACACGACGACCAGCGCCCTCCATTGCACCTGCACACATGTTGAAAATGGCCCTATCTCACAATGTTAAAGAATCCTTTAAAAAATTCCTGGATCCAGACGGTGATCCGGATCATCCCCAAAATTTAATCAGTTCTTCCTTGTACCATTTCCAACAACGCCTGAAAGTTTCATGGAAATCCGTCCAAAACTTTTTGAGTTATCTTGCTAACCAACAGACAGACAGACAGACAAACAGACAGACAGACAGACAAACCCCGGCAAAAACATAACCTCCTGGCCTGCGGCCTGGCGGAGGTAATTAAACTGTCCCTTTAGTGTTATAGTACATACAAAGTATCAGTCAAAAATTTGGACACACCTACATATTCATTTTAAAAGGGCAGATGTGTCCAAACTTTTGACTGGTACTACATGCCATACTGACACACACATACATACTGTACTTATACAGTAGTGTGGAAAAGGGTTTGCCCCCTTTCTGATTTCTTATTTTTTTTGTATGTTTGTCACTCTTAAATGTTTCAGATCATCAAACAAATTTAAATATTAGACAACAATAACACAAGTAAACACAAAACACAGTTTTTAAATGAAGGTGTTTATTATTAAGGGTAAAAAAAAAGTATTAAGGGTAAAAAAAAAATAAATCCAAATCTACACGGCCCTGTGTGAAAAAGTGATTGCTCCCTAAACCTTAGTAACTGGTTGCCCCCCCCCCCCCCGATTAAAACATAAATTGACTGTGGTTTATCACATCTTTGGAAAGCTGAGCTCAATTTCTGTAGCCACACCCAGGCCTGATTACTGCCATACCTGTTCTCAATCAAGAAATCACTTAAATAGGGCCTGCATGACAAAATGAAGTCAACCAAAAGATACTCAAAAGCTAGACATCATGCTGTGATCCAAAGAAATTCAGCAACAAATGAGAAACAAAGTGAGATCTGTCAGTTTGGAAAAGGTTATAAAGCCATTTCTATAGGTTTGGGACTCCAGCGAACCACAGTGAGAGCCATTATCCACTAATGGCGAAAACATGCAACAGCGGTGAACCTTCCCAGGAGTGGCTGCCCGACCAAAATTACCCCAGGAGTGCAGTGACGACTCATCCAAGAGGTCACCAAAGACTCCACAACAACATCCAAAGAACTGCAGGCCTTGCCTCACTTAAGGTCAGTGTTCATGACTCCACCATAAGAAAGAGACTGGGCAAAAGTGGCCTGCATGGCAGAGTTCCCAGACAAAAAACACTGCTGAGCAAAAAGAACATAAAGGCTCGTCTCAGTTTTGCCAGAAAACATCTTGATGATCCCCACGACTTTTGGGAAAAAGTTGAACTTTTCTGAAGGTGTGTGTCCCATTACAGCCGACATAAAAGTAGCACAGCATTTCAGAAAAGGAATATCATACCAACAGCAAAATATGGTGGTGGTAGTGTGATGGTCTGGGGCTATTTTGCTGCTTCAGGGCCTAAAAGACTTGCTGTGGTAAAGGGAACCATGAATTCTGCTGTCTATCAAAAAATCCTGAAGGAGACTGTCCACCCATCTGTTCGTGACCTCAAGATGAAGTGCCCTTGGGTTCTGCAGCAGGACAATGATCCAAAACACACCAGCAAGTCCACTTCTGAATGGCTTAAGAAAAACAAAATGAAGACTTTGGAGTGGCCTAGTCAAAGTCCTGACCTGAATCTGATTGAGATGCTGTGGCATGACCTTTAAAAGGCAGTTCATGCTCAAAAACCCTCCAGTGTGGCTAAATTACAACAATTCTGTAAAGATGAGTGGGCCAAAATTCCTCCACAGCACTGTAAAAGACTCATTGCCAGATATCGCAAACGCTTGATTGCAGTTGTTGCTACTAAGGGTGGCCTAACCAGTTATTAGGTTTAGGGGGCAATCACTTTTTCACACAGGGCCATGTAGGTTTGAATTTTTTTCCCCTTAAATTTGTTTGATCTGAAACATTTAAGAGTGACAAAAATATAAAAAAATGGGAAATCAGGCAGGGGCAAACACTTTTTCACACCACTGCACATACACACGCACACACACGCACACACATACGTGACCCGTGCTGTCAAAATGAGTCGGAATGTGCACAGCGTCATTATGAGCTACAGGCATAAGAAGTCATAAATCATGATTATTTCTTTGTTTGCTAGCGGGAATTCCCGGGAAATCCCCATGAGTGCCTGGTATCATTGTAAAGCTTAGAAATCGTACTTTCTAAAAATACATGTTTTGGCAGAAGACATAACTCCCGACTGACTGAACTCGAGTTTTAAACCTAGCCAAAATATTAACAAATCGGCTTTTTCTGGTTTGTTTTTGCACACTTCCTACAAATGAAATATCGTTTTGAAGGTCTTTCAATACAGAATATGGAAAAAAGTTCCCTCAGTTTTGATAGCTTCCTCGATTTTGCCAGCACGGGTCACATATACATACATATATACTGTATACTTGCTTGCTTGCGGTTGTCCATCGAGTCCGATGATGACGTCCACTTCTATCGGTGAGTCAGTCCTTTGATGGCTGTGTAGTCCTATCCTGGACCCACATGTCCTGTTGCAGGTAGGGCATGTAAAAGTTGTAGTAGTGGCAGCAGGGGCTGCAGGTGCATTCCTCCTCAGTCTTCTCTCCTGTCTCCTGGCTGTTCTGTCCTCCTCCATCATACGGGTCCCCACAAGGCACTGCTGTCGCCAGGTGTTCCGGTCAGCAGCAGCCTCCTCCAGAGCCTCAGGTCTGATCCTGCACTTCTTTAAGGCCATCTTTAGCTGGTCCTTGTAGCACTTCTTCTGCCCTTCAGCAGAGCGTCGACCATGGTGTAGCTGGCTATATAACACCCTGCGAGGCAACCGGTTTGGGGGCATCCTCACCACATGTCCCAGCCAGCGTAGCTGGTGCTGGGTGATCGTTGCCTCAATACTCCTACAGCTGGTCTTAAAGAGTATCTCAGAATGAGGCACATGGTCATGCCAGGTGATTCCCAGAATGCGCTGAAGGCAGCATATATGGAACCGCTCTAGATCCCTAATGTGGCGGCTGTAAGTCACCCAGGGTTCAACAGCTGTAGAGGAGAGTAGTGACACAGACTGCCTGGTAAACAGAGATCTTCGTTTGGAGATGGAGGCTCTTGTTCTGGAAGACCTGACGCCGGAGTCTCCCAAAAGAAGCTGATGCCTGCCTGATCCTGTTCTGGACCTCACTGTCAATGGTGTTGTCTACAGAGAGGATGCTCCCCAGGTACTTGAAAGATGGAACAACAGACAGCTGTTCACCAGCAACAGTGAAGGTAGGTGGAGTAGATGGGATATTGGTGCTCCATTGGCAGACGACCTCTGTTTTGATGGTGTTCACTGTCAGTCCCATCCTGCTGTATGCTCTCACCACAGCAGTAAGAACAGATTGGAGATCTTGTAGGCTATGAGATACCAGAGCACAGTCATCTGCATACTGTAGCTCAATGACTCTCACCCTTTGCAGTTTGGTGGTTGCCTGGAGCCTCCTTATATTAAAAAGGTTGCCATCTAGACGGAAGTCCACTGTTACACCGCTGCTGTCCTCAATCTCCTTGTGGAGAAGCTGGGTGACACAGAGCAGGAAGATGTTAAAAAGTACTGGTGCTAATACACACCCCTGCCTAACCCCTGTACAAACGGGGAAGGAAGGAGATTCCTGTCCTCCTATAGTCACCCGAGCAGTCATACCATCATGAAATTGGCAGAGGATATTGACAAACTTACTGGGGCAGCCAAACTTAAGAAGAACTTCCCATAGGAGTTCTCTATGGACAGTGTCGAAAGCTTTGGAGAGATCGACAAAGGCCATGAAAAGGTCTTGGTGTTGCTCCCGACATTTCTCCTGCAGCTGCCGAGCTGTGAAAATCATGTCCGCTGAGCTCCTGCCCTTCCTGAAACCGCATTGTGATTCAGGCAGCACTGATTCTGTGATGTTGTTGATCAGCCTGTGAAGCATCACCTTCGCCAGGACCTTACCAGCAACAGCAAGGAGCGAAATACCCCTGCTGTTGCCACAGACAGCCTTGTCACCCTTGTTTTTATAAATGGTGACAATTGTGGCATCTCTCCATTGTTGCGGGATGTTATCATCGGCCCAGACCTTGGTGATGTACTTGTGCAGGGTTTTTGTACACAAGTAGCCTCCTTGTTTCAACAGCTCGGCAGGGATGTTGTCATTACCAGGGGACTTGTTGTTTTTGAGAGAGCGGATAGCTGATAGAACCTCCAGGAAGGTTGGGGGCTGATCCAGGTCTTGCATCGGAGGAAGTGTAGGCAAGTCATTGAGAACAGTGGGGTCTGCATCTGAGTCCTGGTTAAGCAGGGTACTAAAGTGTTCATCCCATCTCAACAAGATGTTAGGCTGATCCTTTAGGATTCTCAGCCTATCTGCTGTTTTCAGGGGAGTGATGCAGCGATTTGTTGGGCCATAAATCTTCTTGACAGCATTATAAAAATTATGCGTCATTTTTATCGGCAAAGGCCTGGATTTCATGTGCCTTTTTTGTCCACTACTCGTTCTGCATTGTCCAAGTAGCCCTTTGTACATCCCGCCGAGCTCTCTGCCACTGATGCCTGATGATAATGGATGAGGGGTTCTTTAACGTTGCCTGATGTGCTCTGTGCTTGTCCTCCAACAAGTCGTGGATGGTGTCCGAGTTGTCATCAAACCAGTCTTGGTAGTTCTTTCTCTTATAGCCAATCGTTTGGGCTGCTGCCTCACAAACAGCCGAGCTGATAAAGTCCCACTTCTGGTCCATGGTCTTCTCAGGCAGACTCAGGAAATGCTCCACCCCCCCAGTTTCTCAGCCAGGGAGCGCCGAAAGTCATTTCTTACATCCAGATTTGCCAGACGGGAGCAATCAAGTTTCCTCCTTTTGGGCCCTTGTAGTCGCAAGGGGGGGCGCACTTGCATGTGGACCTTGGCCACGATCAGCCGGTGATCTGTCCAGCATTCTGCACCTCTCATGGCACGGGTGATGTGGACATCTCTGATGTCACTGCGCCTCACAATGATGTAATCAATCAGGTGCCAGTGTTTAGAGCGAGGGTGCATCCATGATGCTTTGTATTTGGCCTTTTGCTGGAAGATAGTGTTGGTTATGGTCAGGTTATGCTCAGAGCAGAGAGTGAGCAATCTCACTCCATTTGCGTTAGCCTGGCCAACTCCGTGTCTGCCAAGCACTCCACTCCATATCTGATTGTTCTGACCCATTCTGGCGTTAAAATCTCCAAGAAGATCTTGTCATTTTTGGGGATCCGGCGAAGAGTTTTGTCCAGTAACTGGTAGAAGGAATCCTTGGCCTCACTCTCCGATGGCAGGGTCGGTGCATAGGCACTAAGAAGTGTAGCAAAGCAATTCTTAACCAGGGGGATACGGAGTGTCATCAGTCTCTCACTAATGCCAACAGGTGTTTCACTGAGTCTTGGTAGAAGGGTGTTTTTGATGGCCAGTCCTACACCATGCAGATGTTGTTCTCCTGAGGGGTAACCCCTCCAGAAGAATGTGTAGCCCATCCCTTCCTCTGTTAAAGAGCCCTCATCTAGGAGCCTGGTCTCGCTCAGTGCAGCAATATCAATGTTGTAGCGACTCAGTTCAGCAGCAACCAGAGCTGTTCTCCTATGGGGTCTATTAGAACCTCGATCCAGGAGTGTCCTTACATTCCATGACATATATATACATATATATACACACACACACACACACACACACACACACACACACACACACACACACACACACACACTAGGGGTGTAGCGGTACATGTATTCGTATTCAGATTTTTCGCTACGGCGCCTTCGGTTCGGAGCAGAAGTGTACCGAGGTTCCACACGGACCATGTTGAGTAATGGACAGGAAGTGTAACTGCCTCACGCCGTACATGTAAACAAACAGTCAACATCATGGCTGGCTGTACAGGGAAGCCAGAGCTTGAAGACCCTCTTCACAAATCTCCTGTCTGGGAACACTTCGGCTTTCCGGAAATATGTAAACGGACAAAGGAAAATGAATCAGATGAAAACAGCATTGGATATGCTTTTGGCAGTATGTTGAACTTGTTAACTCACCCGATCAGTGCAGCACAAACAAAAAAAACAAAAGAAACTAGCGTGGTACAAGTGCAGCTTCCAGCAGCATTTAGACAGCCTCTCCAGGGCTTTTCAGATTGAGCCAAAGCAATAACAAATGCACTGGTGTGTTTATAGCAGTGGATCTAAGGCCATATTCAGTTGTTAAGAACACCGGGTTTAAACACATGCTGACGGTAACTGGCCCCAGTATGAAGTTCTTTGTTGTGCCCACTTCAGCCAGAAAATAATACCATCCTTTTTAGAAAAACCTAAATCTGCTAATGCTGCACTTTCAACCAGTGTTTTTCAAGTGTGCCCTGGTATGTTCAGATTTTTGTGGGACATTATTTAATTTAACTTCTTAATTGTCCAAAAAAAATTGCAAATGGGACTTCCGGTCTGGACACCATGGTGATAGCAGCTTAACGCTGAAGCTCCCAGACCCCATCCGTGAAAATACCATGAAAATCAGATTTAACGGATTTATGGAAGAGTGAAAATCAAAAGACAAAGTCATTTTGCCTAAAGGAAAACAGAAGAGATCGACATTCACCAGGCCAAGACACGCATCGGCCGGAGAATCTGACCTGGACGACAACAACCACTCGGAAGTAGAGGAGCAAAATGAGGCTAACAACACGGTTAGCTTAAAAAACGGTACTTCAAGAATTAAGAGAATTTCGCCGAGTGTTGGGCCGAATTTTGTTAAATTAAAGACGAAATAAAAAGGACAAACAACAGAGTGGACCAGGCTGAGGCCCGAATCATGGAAGTAGAAGAAAGAATAAAAGGGCTGGAAGAAACCACGCTGGAATTACTCAAATGACAGACAAGACTGGAGGCTAAGCTAACCGACCAGGAAGGAAGACTAAGAAGGGACAACATAAGAATTCATGGTCTGAAAGAAGGAGTCGAGGACGGTTTCACCACAATGGCTGCATGCGTGGAATCCATACTGAGAGAGAAGTTGGAAATTCCCCAATCCACTGATTTGAAAATAGAAAGGGCGCACCGTTCATTAGCCCCAAGGCCGTCGGCGGAAGCTCCCCGACGATCGGTGGTGGTGAAGTTTTCCAACTTCAGAACAAAAGAAGAGGTTTTGAGACTGGCTTGGCAGAAAAAGGATTTATGCACCAAGAAAGAAAAGTCTTTGTGGAGCATGACTACTCCCCGGAGGTCCTTAAAAAGCGTCGGGAATACAACAACGCTAAAAAGGTACTAAGAGAGAAGAAACTGCACTTTCAAACTCCATTTCCGGCGAAGCTGAGGGTTTTTTACGGGGAAGAGACGTGTCTCTACAACTCGGCGGAAGAAGCAACCAGGGATATGGCGAGAAGAGGGCTCCCGGTAATGGTGTATAAACCCGCAGCAGACCCGACCGAAAGAATCAAGGCTCAAACGTGGTGCACACAGAGACCCTCAAAATCCACGGGCCAGCAGCGGGAAACCCAGCGCCAGGGCTATAAGGAAAAACTGGATGCTTTCAGGAGGGAATAACAATATTTTTAGTCAATCTGCGCATCCAACCCTCCTCCTACAAGGTAACAAACATTAAAGGAGATGCAGAATCAGCAAATATGAAGTGGTAAAACATTTCATGGAACAGTCATAATATTAGAAACAAATAAGTCTTTAAAAAAAACAACTTGTTAAAATAGAAATGTGACAATGAACCACATGAACTCTCCACACTTAACAAATACTGTATTACCGTGATTGTTTGCTGTGATGGTGGTGGGAGGTTGCACACAATTTCATAGGGTATAGGCATAAAATAAAAAAATCATTACAAGTTCGGATTGGGATCTGAAATTCACGTTAAAAACATGGGACAACTTACAGGGGCAAGAGAGGACCCTCAGCACGTAACATAGTTTGAGGAATTTCCCTCAGAGCCAACGCACCATCAAGGCTCTTCTAAGGTTGCGAAAAAGACCTCAGTTCAGGAAGATCTTTTGACAGTTTTTTGTTTTAAAGTTTTATATACTATGTTCTTAATGTTTTTTATGTTCTTAATGTTCTTTCAGTTTCTGAGTAGCATAAAAGAGGGCCACTACACTGTTATACTAAATAAGACAATACAATGGAGAAACAGGGTGCAACCAAAATAATCTCATATAATGTAAAAGGGATCCTGAATCCAGTTAAAAGATCCAAGATTCTAAGCAAAATGAAAAAAGACAAAGCAGGAATAATATTTTTACAGGAAACCCATCTAACAGTCTTGTAACACACTAAACTTAATAGACAAGGGTTTAAACTGATCTCTTCATCTTCATATAAGTCGGGGAGGAGGAGGGGGGTAGCGACATTGATCTCAACCAAAATTATATTTGAAAAAAATTCAGAACACAAAGATAAAGAAGGGAGATTTAGCATGGTACTTGGTCAGCTAGAGGGAGAAGATATCACCCTGCTGAATGTATATTCACCTCCAGGGGCTAACTGGAAATTTTATAAAAATGTATTTGACCTAATGATAACTAAAGCCCAAGGTTTAGTGATATGTGGTGGAGACTTCAATCTAAGATTGAATCCATACTGGGATGCATCAGGTAATTCTCCACATCAAAATAACACTCAAAGTAGAAAAACTTGGATGCTACTAAAAGAAATGGGAATCTGTGATGTGTGGAGGGAATTCAACCCCAGTGTAAAAGATTATACATTTTACTCAGCATCACATTCATCATACTCAAGGATTGACTATTTTTTTTATGTTTAATAGAGACATTGGGAGAGTAAAAACATGTAAAATAGGACTGATGGATCTCTCTGACCACAGTCCGATATATATGGACTTAAATATCCAAAAATACGCAAAGAATACATTTTCTTGGAGGTTAAATTCAAATGTGCTGAAAGGACCACTGAAAGAGGAATTGGAATCAGATATTCTCAGATATTTGGAAGAAAATGATAATGGAGAAGTATCCCCTTTAATACTATGGGACGCATGCAATGCTGTAATAAGAGGAAAGATTATCGCAAAACTGGCACTCCAAAAGAAACAGACAAGAAAAACTAATCACATTAGAGTCAGAACTTAAGAAACTAGAAAAAGAGCACAAAGACAACACTCATTCTAATGACTCGCTCAAAATTAAGGAAATTAAAAAACAAATAAACGAGATCTACACAATAGAAATCCAGAAGAAACTTACATTTCTGAAACAAAAATACTATGAAACACGTAGCAAATCGGCAGAATTACTAGCCTATAAATTGAGGAAACAACAAACGGAGAGAGCAATCTACAAAATCAGAGACGCAGTATCAAAGGAAATAAAATTTAGAATTCAGGAAATTCTTAAAAGCTTCGAGAATTACTACAAGAACTTGTACTCCTGCAAAAAACACAAAAATGCATCCAAAGCCTTCCTAAATACATTAAATCTTCCCCAACTTACTGAGTCACAAAATAAAACACTATTGACATATGACATATGTCATATAAATGACATATGCCAAGTATCAAAAATTCTGAAATTTATTTTGTTTGCGGATGACACAAATATCCTCTGCACTGGTGAGAATTTGCAGCAGGTTTTAGAGGTGGTCACAACTGAAATGAAAAAATTAACGCAGTGGTTCAACAAAAATAAATTATCTCTAAATCTAAAAAAAACAAAGATTTTGTTGTTTGGAAATTATAAAATAAATCATGAAATATTGGTAACGATAGATGATACCAGAATAGAAACAGTACAGGAAAATAAGTTCCTGGGGGTGACGCTTGACAATAAAATCTGCTGGAAACCTCACATTAGTCACATCCGGGCCAAATTAGCAAAATGTATAGGCATACTGGGGAAGACGAGACACTTCTTGGACTATAAATCATTGGTCTTATTGTACAATTCATTGTTTTTACCTTATCTTAACTACTGTGTAGAAGTCTGGGGAAACACCTACAAAACCAACCTACAGTCAATATACACATTACAAAAAAGAGCTATAAGGATAATAAACAATGCAGGATATAGAGACCATACCAATTCGTTGTTCTTAAAGTCACATGTCATAAAGTTCATCGATTTAGTTAAATTTAAGACAGCACAAGTAATGTACAGGGCAATTAATAATCAACTACCAACTAATATACAAAAAATATTTAAAAAAAGAGACAATGATCATAATTTGAGGGGAGACTTAAACTTTACAAAACCCAAGATACGTACTACCAAGAAAAGTATGTGCATATCTGTCTGTGGGGTGGATTTGTGGAACAGTCTAGAGCCAGAACTGAAACTATGTACAAACAGAAATCAATTCAAAAAGAGGTATAAGCATCATTTGCTGAAAGGGTATATGTTAGAAGGGTAGTAGTTATATGTACAATTCATTATGTTCACTCTGGGATATTATGGGACACTATGGAATGGTGGGTAGGACAGCACTGTGTATATCTGTGTTGTTTGAGGCTGGTTTTGTTGTATGGACATCATTGTATGTTAGAATGGATGGGTGTTAATGTTGATTTGTAAAAAATACAGTAAATTGTTTACTTGGGGTCTTAAAGGTGGTAATTTGTATAAAATTCACATGGGTGTATCTATGGAAAAGAGGAGATGGAATTAATAAGTGTTCACTTCTTCCTTCTCCCTTTCAAACAGTGTATAATGTTACTTTATTGCATTTGCCATTTGCTTGTATTTGGTATATTTTTGTGTTCGAAATAAACTATCTATCTATCTATCTATCTATCTATCTATCTATCTATCTATCTATCTATCTATCTATCTATCTATTGTCAGAAATACAACCTAAAGAATTAGAAAAAGCAATTATGAAACTTAAAGCTAACAAATCCCCAGGAGCAGATGGCTATACAGCAGAGTGGTACAAAACCTTTAAACAGCAACTATCTCCTCTCCTCCTGAAAACATTTAACTATGTCCTCCACACAGGGGAAACCCCCCCCTCCTGGAGAGAAGGGGTCATTGCAGTCATACCCAAACCTGAAAAGGATAAACTAGACTGCTCCTACTACAGACCAATCAGTGTGTTAAATCAGGACTATAAACTTTTTACCGCTATCCTTGCCAAAAGGTTAGAAAATATACTGACAGACTTAATTCATTTAGACCAAACAGGTTTTATAAGACAAAGACAGACACAAGATAACATTAGACACACTTTACACATAATTCATCATATAAAAAAATATAATTTAAATGCAGCCATATTGGGATTAGATGCTGAAAAAGCATTTGATTTGGTTGACTGGTCTTTCCTATATAGAATCTTATCCAGTTTCAATTTTCATAACAACTTCATTAGAACTATCCAGGCATTATATAAAAAAAACCAACAGCTAAAATAAGGATTAACGGTAAATTATCATCATCTTTTGAACTGGAAAGAGGACGTCGTCAGGGCTGCTCCTTGTCTCCACTGCTCTTTGCAATCTTCATAGAACCTCTGAGCCAATGGATAAGACAGAATCAAAAAATTCAAGGTATTACACTTGGTCAGAAGGAACATAAAATAACACTCTTTGCTGATGACATTTTAATATACCTGGGGAAGCCTGACACCTCTTTTCCAGAACTAATCTCAGTTTTTTCAGAGTATGGAGAGTTATCGGGGTACGAATTAAACATGCATAAAACCCAAATTTTAACATTCAACTATGACCCACATCAATATTTACAAAGCAAATTCAAAACTAACTGGAGATGGAATCTATGAAATATCTGGGGGTCAATATCCCGAAACAACTCAACCAAATTATAACACTAAACTATGATCCACTGATGGCAAAAATAAAATCTGATCTAGCAAGATGGAATATGATACCATTCTTGGGTACTGCACAAAGGATTGAAGCAGTCAAAATGAATATACTTCCACGTCTTCTATACCTTTTCCAAACAATACCGGTAGAACCTCCCAAAAAAACATGGCAAGAACTGGACAGAAGGATCTCAAGATTCATATGGCAGGGCAAGAGACCTAGAATCAGATATAGAACCCTACAGCTAAACAAAGCCAAGGTGGGCTCGCGCTGCCAAATATCAGGGACTATTTTAAAGCCGCACAAATTAAAACTTAGGTAGAGATATGTAACCCAGTCTACACTGCACAATGGAAGGAGATGGAATGCCAAATAACAAGTGACATTCCCCTACAGGCGATAATAGGGAACAATGCCTTACCTAAACTTTTGAATAACACTAACCCGTGGATAAAGACCCCGCTAAAAATTTGGTTTAAGATAGTCAGAGAGAATCAAACTAAAGAACCCTATCGATTACTGCAATGGATTGCCTATGATCAAGACTTTACTCCTAATAAAACAGACACTAGATTTAAAAAGTGGAAAGACAATGGAATGATAAAATATTATGATTTTTTTAAAGGGCAAACTTTAAGAAGTTTTGAAGATTTGAAAAAACAAGGTCTAGTAAATCAAGACCTTTACAGGTTCTTTCAGCTTAGACACCACATAAACAAAATACTTAAAAAGGAGGATTTGGAAAGGGCCCAGTCAGGTGTTCTGAAGGTTTTCTTAATGGCATATAAAGGGATCCCAGGGATCAGATACATTTCTAAAATATACCATGGTCTTCAAGATTTAAAAGGAGACAACACATCATATATAAAAGAGAAATGGGAAAAGGAGGGGAATTTCACTTTACAACTGGAAATATGGGAAAAGCTAAATAAACAACAATGGAAAAGTACTTCATCCCTGCAGTGGAGAGAATTTGGATGGAAAAATTTGGTAAGATTTTTCAGAACACCTGCACAAAACAAATTTACTCAAGGGTTGAATTGCTGGTGCTTGTGTGGTGAAAAGACTGCAAATCATTTTCATGTGTTTTGGTCATGCCCAGTTATCCACCAATACTAGACCAATGTACAGACTATATTGGGGAAAATATTCAAAGTAACAGTTTTGTATTTGGGTTTACTACCGGAATCACTGGAAAGACGAGCAGAAAAATACTTATTCACTGTTTTAATATTGGCAAGTAAAAAAGCTCTAACAAAAAAAATGGATGTTGAAAGACTGTCCTACACCTGAAGATTGGATTAACGTGATTCAGGACATTTATTTGATGGAAAAGTTGACATTTGCACTGAGACAGGACATGGATGGGTTCTTGAACTTCTGGCAACCCTGGAACGCATATGTGTCCTCCATCAGATCTAATCTTTGACAAACACCATTTCAATAATGGCACCTCTCTTTGTTCCAGCACTACTCAGATGGTCTTTTATTTTTCTGCTCTTTTGTTCTTTTTGTTTTGTTTTGTTTTGTTCTTTTTTTTAATTTCTCTTTTTCTTTCACTTAAAAAAAAGGGTGTTGTAATAATTTTTTCCCAATGTTGTCAAAAAACAAAAAAAAAGGGGGAATATGTGATGAAAATGTAAACAATGCAATGCTGTAATGACATGTATACTCTTTACAAAAACTTAAATAAAAAAAAATGCAAATAATTTGCTGTTGTTGTGCATGGGCGCTTTTAGAACCTATACACAACAATGACAAATTATTTGTAATTTTTTTTGACCAATTAACAAGTGAAGTTAGATAATTAATTTCCCACAGAAACCTGAATAGACCAGAGCACCCTGGTTAAAACACTGCTTCAGGCAATAAGGAACTTTAATTTCCTACAAATAAAAGAATAATTGAGACTATTCAAATTTCTACTGTTGCACTTGTCTGGATTGTCCATTTGTTAAAAAGAGAATTTATTTATTTTATTGTATACATTTTATTTATTGGAGAATTTACTGCTGGCAGTTTGCAGGGGTTTTTTGTCAAAGCTCTTCCCACTTATACAAAAGATATGCAGTTTTATGTTTTGCATTTTGTTTCCTTACTGTACCAAAAATGAACCAAACCGTGACCTTAAAACCAAGGTACGTACTGAACCGTGATTTTAGGTGTACTGTTACACCCCTAATATACACACATATATACTGTACATACACATGTTATATATATACACACACACAGTGGGGAAAATAAGTATTGAACATGTCAACATTTTTCTTATTAAACATACTGTATTTCTGATGGAGACACTGACCTGAAATTTTCACCAGATATCACTAACAACCCAAGTAATCCATACATACAAAGAAATCAAGGCAGCTGTGTTCACAAAACAAGTAATATTTAATAAAGTGGAATGACACACGGAATAAGTATTGAACACACTTGGTGAAATTTGTTTAATATTTAGTGGAAAACTTTTGTGGGTAATAACAGCTTCCAGATTCCTCCTGTATGGAGAAACTAGGTGCAGGCATTGCTCAGGAGTGATTTTAGCCCATTCTTCCACAACTGTCTTCAAATATTGAAGGTTCCGTAGGTGTCTTCTGTGAACTCTGATCTTCAGTTCGTTCAATAGATTTTCAATTGGATTCAGGTCAGGTGACTGACTGGGCCATTCTAGCAGCTTTATTTTCCTTCTCTGGAGCCAGTTGAGAGTTTCCTTGTCTTTGTGTTTGGGATCAATGTCTTGCTGAAATGTTCACCCTTGTTTCATTTTCAGCATCTTTGCAGATGGCAACAGGTTCTAATCAAGGATGTCTCTATACATTTGCCCATTTAACCATTTGTCCATTTGTCCATTTAACCATTTGTCCATTTCCTTCAATTACATGAGGTCTGCCTGTACCGTGTGGTAAAAAACACCCACATTATGATGCTTCCACCTCCAAACTTCACTGTTAGTATGGTGTTTTTGGGCTGATGTGCAATGTCATTTCTCCTCCAAACATGCTGTGTGTTGTGGCACCCAAAAAGTTCAATTTTGGTCTCATCTGACCAGACTATATTATCCCAGTATTTTACTGGCTTGCCCAAATGTTGCACAGCAAACTTTAAACAAGCTTCAACATGCTTTTTCTTCATCAATGGAGTCTTGCGAGGTGAGTAGGCATAGGGCCCATGTCGGTTGAGTGCATTACTTATTGTTTTCTTTGAAACAGAAGTACCTGCTAATTCCAGGTCTTTCTGGAGCTCTCCACGAGTGGTCTTTGGCTCTTGGATAACTCTTCTGATAATTCTGTTGACTCCTCTGTCAGAAATCTTGTGAGGGGCTCCTGATTGTGGCCGATTTATGGTAAAATGATGTTCTTTCCACTAACAAATGATGGCTCCAATAGTGCTAATGCCATCATTATGTTTTGCAACAATAAGGTTGCGAAGGTTTAGAGAGAACTTTTTTGTTCTGCCCATCATGAGTTCTTTGTGGTGTGACAATCTGATATTCACAGACCTTTTTAAAGGCTATCAGTCAGGACTTAACCAGATGAAATTAATTTGCACTGATGGAGGATGGGATGGCTTCCTAAATTCTGATGGATTTCAGCTGATTTCTTCGCTTTCTATGCCTTTATTAAATGTAACATGTTTTGTGAATACAATTGCCTTGATTTCTTTGTATGTATGGATTACTTGTGTTGTTACTGATTTCTGGTGAAAATCTCAGGTCAATGGCTCCATCAGAAATATGTTTAATGAGAAAAATGTTGATGTGTTCAATACTTATTTTCCCTGCTGTATATACGTATATATATATACATACACTACCGTTCAAAAGTTTGGGGTCACCCAGACAATTATTTTGTGTTTTCCATGAAAAGTCACACTTATTTACCACCATGAGTTGTAAAATGAATAGAAAATATAGTCAAGACATTGACAAGGTTAGAAATAATGATTTGTATTTGAAATAATAATTTTTTCCTTCAAACTATGCTTTCGTCAAAGAATCCTCCATTTGCAGCAATTACAGCATTGCAGACCTAACATGATTGCACAAGGGTTTTCTAATCATCCATTAGCCTTCTGACACAATGAGCAAACACTTTGTACCATTAGAACACCGGAGTGATAGTTGCTGGAAATGGGCCTCTATACACCTATTAAGATATTGCACCAAAAACCAGACATTTGCAGCTATAATGGTCATTTACCACATTAGCAATGTATAGAGTGTATTTCTGATTAGTTTAAAGTTATCTTCATTGAAAAAAAGTGCTTTTCCTTCAAAAATAAGGAAATTTCTAAGTGACCCCAAACTTTTGAACGGTAGTGTATATATATGTGAATATGTGTGTGTGTGTGTGTATTACTGCTGGGTATTGATTAAAAGATTTTAACTCATTAATTGCATCCATTTTCAAAAATTAATCAAGATTACCAGGCAGTTTAATTTTTTTAAACTAGTCAACTGCAATTAATCACAGGAAAACTGGGGGTAGGAGTGGGATGAGCATGCATAGGCACAATACACATTAACAGCTAATTTTTTTTTGTTGTTACATACACTTCTTAACCTCAGAATAAGTTTGCAAGATGTTCAGTCTACTTACCATGACTATACACTCCTGATCAAAATCTTAAAAAAATTACAAGCATTTGCAGTTCGCGCTGGTCAATCATAACCAGGTTGTAAGCAGAGCCTCAAATTGCTAAAAGAAGAAACAGGAGCGAGACAAAAAAAAAAAAAGGAGAGCAGGCAATTTATTTAAAACTCTAAACTCAAAACAGGCTGTTCATCAGCTGATCAAAAGTTTGATACTGTTGGATAGTATATCATATATACAGTATATATTATTATGGCGGTGCCCTAGGGTAGAGAGGGGTAATGCCCCGCGTCTGGGAGGTGGCGTCACCTGGGGTATATAAGCCAGCTGCGGGAGACATCTTGTCTCTTTGCTGTGGCTCCTGTGCTCGCGTTAGAGTCTCCTGTGTTCCTGGCTTGTGTTCTTAATAAAACTATAAAACGTCATCTCAACTCCTTAATTAGAGACACAACATTTGGTGACGAGGATATACGGAGATGGAGAAGGCTGCTACCGCGTTTCGCCCAGTTTTGGAGGCTCTGGATGAGCCGTTGGTCCCTTGGGCCAGATGGTATGTGGCGTTTGAGAACTATATTACAGCGCTGGACCTCGACGACCTAGACAAACTACGTGCGAGGGCTATTCTAGTCCACAACCTTGGTATGGAAGGCCAGAGGACCCTGAGCAATCTAGGAGGAGGTGATTCATTTGGAGATGTCGTGAGGTTCATGGCGGGCAAATTCGCGCCCCTGAGAACCCCATCATGCGGCGCATCCAGTTCAGACAGCGGCGCCAGCAGCCCGGAGAGTCGGTTCAACAGTTTGTGGCAGACCTTTGACAGCTGGTGGGTGAGTGCAGGTTCGGGGCTTTGGAGGAGGAGATGGTCCGCGACCAGCTAGCGGAGCATGTGGCCTATTACGCCACAAGGGTCCGCCTGCTAACTCACGCTGGGCTTTTATTGCTGTTAGCAGCCATGGAGCTAGCACAACAACATGAAGCAGCGGAAAAGCTAACAAAGAATCTTGGTGACACGGAGGAACTTCCCAGGAACGATAAGCAGTGGAAGGCACTGGACTTGGATCCGGACGATGGCAGCGAAGATGAATATGCGGCCATTGTGAAGATCAGGTCTGCCTCAGGGACACAGAGATGCTATGGCTGCGGATCCAGCAGGCACTGCTACAGAGCAAGGGAGTGTGCAGCGAGGGGCAAGTGTTGTGGACGATGCGGGTTGTTCCACCACTTCGCCAGGGTTTGC
This sequence comes from Pholidichthys leucotaenia, assembly GCA_020510985.1. Taxonomy (NCBI): domain Eukaryota; kingdom Metazoa; phylum Chordata; class Actinopteri; order Cichliformes; family Pholidichthyidae; genus Pholidichthys; species Pholidichthys leucotaenia. Next base: position 98,584,949 of record CM035847.1, read on the forward strand.
CAAAATTTCGAGAAGGAGGAACGGAGGCCGGGAAAGGGAACTTCAACAGAGAAGATGCCTACAGTGGTCCACACTGTCTCGCCAAACACAGACGGACGTATTCTGTGCAACATATTGTTGGACGGGATGCCGATACAGTTGATGGTGGACACGGGGTTGGTGGCCTCCATCCTGAATTTGGCAATGGTAAAGAAGTTCTTTCCCCATCACACCATGAGTAAAACGAACATTGCCTGTTACGGGTATGGTGATAACCCTCTGGACATTGTGGGCTCGGTGTGGCTGTCGGTGAGGTACAGGGCAGCTTCTATGTGTGCAGCCGAGTTAATGGTGGCCCGTAGTGGTAACAACTTAATGGGTTGTGATTTGTTTTATGGGCTCGGGTTCTCCATCACCTGCGGAGAAGTGGAAGAGTAGTCAGGTGGTGCACTGTGGGACCGACCATTTTATTTGGGAAGTGGCGAAGAAGCCTGGGACTTAGGCTGGCCCACTCCCGGTGAAGAGGGCCACCGCCAGCACCAGAGTTCGCCGACACGACAGGAACTCCATGCCAGTGTTTGCGGTCCTGTGGACGTGGGACCCGAACAGCATGGTTTAGCCCCCATGGAGGTGGATGGTTCCAGAGAGCAGGTGCAGCGAGGCTCCGGTGGCCGACCGGATACTACTGTTGAGCCGGGCACTGCCAGTGCTGCTCTGACGCAAGAAATGAAAGTGATCGGGGTGAGACCAGATGGCATGAACCCTAGACGTGCCCAGAATGAAAACAAGGGACAAGGCTTGAGCAAGCCTAGCGGGACGCTGAAGAGCCACATGGGTACCAGTTCGCGATGCAAGAGAAGAAGGAAGCCAGTGAGTACTCCTCTGGGCAAGGGCAATGGTGTGCGCCTTAGGGTCGAGTCTCGGCTAGAACATGTGCGCAGGTCAAGGGAGCAGAGAGATGGACAGGGTGGTCTGCGTGTGGTACGAGCTGACGACGACGGTTACCTGGAGTTGACAGATGGGTCGAGACGGCATCCTGCGGTGTTCAGGAAGGAAGGAACACCAGTGCAGCCTATCTCCGGTCACGAAGAAATGGAGGTGCTCTGAGAGTGGGCTGTGGGACGGACACTCCAGAGGGGGGCCAATGGGAGACCTGGGTTAGGACTTTATGTTGGGGCTTACGGTGTCTCTAGTTATAGTGTGTTTTTCAGAGTGTTTGTTAAGGTTAATGGTATAAAAAAGAAAAAAAGAAGAAAATGTAAAATGTAATCTAAATGTGTAATGTGACCACCGTTTTTAGTTGTGAATGCCACGTAGCTGTGGGGGGATGCTCTGAGTGTGATGTGTGTGTGGGGAGGTGCAGTAACACCTGAGTGTGAAAGTTGGGAAAGAGTGTGTGAGAGTGATGTAAATGCTCTATGTTGTATGTTTTGTAGCCTTGTTTTTTTGGCTCTGGAGTCTTTGTGCCCATGTTGTGGGGTGGAGATGCTGGTCTGTAGAGTCGGGTACTGCCATTGTTCATATTTGTATATACATTGTGGTCGTAATGTGTGTACTTATTTATTTCAGGATTAATTTATTTTAGTGTGTGGCCCTTTTCTTTTCAGTGACTGTTCTTGTACATAGCGGACTGCTCCACTGGGCCAGTGTGGTGTGGGTGTGTAGGTCTATAAACATCTCTGTATTAGTGTGTGAGTCGGGTGTAAATTTTAAAGGGGGGCCAATTGGTGTGCTTGTGTTTTTCAAAGGGGGGGGGGGAAATGTTGGATAGTATATATATATATATATATATATATATATATATATGTGTGTGTGTGTGTGTGTGTGTGTGTGTGTGTATATATACTACCGTTCAAAAGTTTGGGGTCACCCAAAAAATTATTTTGTGTTTTCCATGAAAAGTCACACTTATTTACCACCATGAGTTGTAAAATGAATAGAAAATATAGTCAAGACATTGACAAGGTTAGAAATAATGATTTGTATTTGAAATAATAATTTTTTCCTTCAAACTATGCTTTCGTCAAAGAATCCTCCATTTGCAGCAATTACAGCATTGCAGACCTAACATGATTGCACAAGGGTTTTCTTATCATCCATTAGCCTTCTGACGCAATGAGCAAACACATTGTACCATTAGAACACTGGAGTGATAGTTGCTGGAAATGGGCCTCTATACACCTATGTAGATATTGCACCAAAAACCAGACATTTGCAGCTAGAATAGTCATTTACCACATTAGCAATGTATAGAGTGTATTTCTGATTAGTTTAAAGTTATCTTCATTGAAAAAAGTGCTTTTCCTTCAAAAATAAGGAAATTTCTAAGTGACCCCAAACTTTTGAACGATAGTATATATATATATATATATATATATATATATATTGTGGTGATGTTAGTTGTTGGTCTCACACACAAAATTGGATCTTTTAATGTGAAGGTGGAGTTTTAATGTGAAGGCGGAGTTTTTCCGTTTTTGGACGGAGATAAAAGCAGGAAGTACAAAAATGTAAATAAAGTTTTTCCAGACAGACTTATGCGTATCCTGTCTGTTTTTCTGTAACTTCTACATTGGTGACCCTGACGTTTGAAGAATGTTTGATCAAGCGACCTCTTCTGATATCGCTGCCACGGCGTCTGTATCCGCTGCGGCTCCCGCACCGGCTGTTTTTGCGGCTACCATTAAATTACCGGACTTTTGGCAGCACGACCCGGAGCCCTGGTTTCAGCATGTTGAGGCTCAGTTCCATCTGCGCGGAATAACCACAGATGACACAAAGTATTTCCATGTTGTCGCAGCTTTGGATTCTGCCACTACTCGCCGTTTGATGGGACTGCTCCGGGACCCGCCTCACGCTGACAGGTACGTCACTCTGAAGAGGGCTCTTCTGCAGCTGTACCAACTCTCTGATATAGAGCGAGCTGATCGTCTTCTGTCTATGACTGGTTTGGGGGACAGCAAACCTTCTGAGCTGATGGAGAATATGTTGGCACTTCTTGGTTCAGGAGACAGTTCATTTCTGTTTATCCACCTGTTTCTGCGTCAGCTTCCACCTCCAGTGCGCACTGTCCTGGCCAGCTTGCCTCTCATTCGTACTAAGGATTATCGGGGTTTGGCTGAAGAAGCGGACAGGCTTTGACTGGCTTCTCGTCATTTGTCGGTGCATGCATTGCTGCCTGGGCAGTCTGATGGAGAAGTCTCGGTGGGTGTGGCCGCAGTATCGGATGGCCGTAAGAAAGAGAGCAGCCTGTGTTTTTATCACCGCCGTTTTGGACCGAAGGCTTGGCACTGTATTCCACCGTGCTCTTTCCAGCCACAGGGAAACGAGAAGGCTGGTGCTCGCTAGCAGCTGCGTGCACCGGCACCAGCAATAAGCTGCTTTTTATTGAGGACTGCGCGGCTGGACGTCGTTTTTTGGTGGATTCGGGAGCGCAGCGGCGCATCGTTCCCCCCTCTTCGGCTGACGTCATGGAATATGAACATGGACCTCCACTGGACGCTGCTAATGGTACTCCTATTCGCACCTTTGGCACCAGGCTCATTACTGTGTGTTTTAATGGCCGTGAATTTAGTTGGGACTTTGTGGTAGCATCTGTAGCAGTTCCTATTCTTGGCGCAGATTTTTTGTGTGCTTACAGACTGTTGGTAGACGTAGCTAACAGATGTTTGATTGATGCTGTGTCTTTTGATTCTTATCCATGTACACTGGGTGGGGCTGGTCCACTGCTTGCTAACATGCTCGCCTCAGGAGACAGATACCAGCGCCTTCTCTCTGAGTTTCCTGCCCTCACTGTGCCTACATTTTCTGCGGCAGTAGTTAAACATGGGGTTGAGCATTATATTACTACTGTGGGTCCACCTGTTTTTGCTCGCGCATGCCGTCTGGATGCTGCTAAGTTGACCATCGCTAGAGATGAGTTTGCCAATATGGAGCGGCTGGGTATTGTGCGCCGTTCCGACAGTCCGTGGGCTTCTCCCCTCCACATGGTCCCTAAGTCAGATGGGGTTGGCGCCCTTGTGGAGATTTTAGGCGCCTTAACAACGCTACTACCAACGACAGGTACCCAGTCCCCCATATCCAGGATTTTTCTTCACATCTGGCAGGGACAGTCATTTTTTCTAAAGTGGATTTAGTGCGTGGTTATCATCAGGTGCCTGTCCATCCCCAGGACGTCCCCAAGACAGCAGTGATCACTCCATTTGGACTGTTCGAGTTCTTGAGGATGCCGTTCGGCCTTAAGGGTGCTGCACAGACGTTTCAAAGGCTTGTGGATTCTGTGTTGCGGGACATGCCTTTTTTGTTTGTATACCTGGACGATATACTGGTGGCGAGCGCTTCGGTGGAGGAACATGTGTTGCACCTTCGCCAGCTCTTCAGACGCCTCTGTGACCATGGACTGACAGTGAACCCCGTGAAGTGTCAGTTTGGGCTCTCAGAACTTGAGTTTTTGGGGCACAAGGTATCCCAGCAGGGTGCCGTGCCCCTCCCGGCTAAAGTCGAAGCAGTTTTAGCTTTTCCACGCCCCTCCTCTGTCAAGCCCCTGCAGGAGTTTTTGGGCATGGTCAATTTTTACAACCGTTTTATACCTCATGCTGCCCATATTATGCGTCCGCTATATGAGGCCTTGAAGGGTAAGAGGGGTAATCAGGACATTGAGTGGACTCATGAGAGGTTATGTGCTTTTGACGGGGCTAAAGCTGCACTGGCTGATGCTGCCTTGTTGGCTCATCCAGATTCCACGGTCGCCATTGCTCTTACCACCGACGCATCTGATTATGCTATCGGAGCAGTTTGTGAGCAGTGGGTGGGCAATTCCTGGGAACCCCTGGCCTTTTTTAGTAGACAGTTACGCAAGTCAGAAAGGAAGTACAGCACCTTTGACAGGGAGCTGCTGGCCCTTTTCTTGGCGACAAGGCATTTCAGGTTTCTTTTGGAGGGCCGTAAATTCACAGCTTTTGTGGACCATAAACCTCTCACGTTTGCCATGGCCAAGTCCACTGAACCTTGGTCAGCTCGGCAACAGCGGCAGCTTTCGGCTATTTCCGAGTTCACTACAGACATTCAGCATGTGGCTGGTAAGACCAACTTGGTGGCGGACTGTCTTTCTCGTGCACCAGTTGCTGCTGTTCCTTTGGGCATGGACTATGCTGAGATGGCTGCCGATCAGTTGTTGGACCCGGAGGTGCAGGTGCTTCGTTCCACGGAGTCCAGTTTGCAGTTGGAGGATGTCTGCTTTCAAGACAGTGGCGCCACTCTTCTGTGTGATACTACACTGGGAAAACCACGACCTCTGGTGCCTGTGGCTTGGCGTCGTCGTGTTTTTGACGCTGTTCATTCTTTGTCGCATCCTGGGGTTAAGGCTTCGGTCAAGTTGGTGAGCGCCAAGTTTGTATGGCCGGGTCTTAGAAAGGATGTGAAGACTTGGACGACAACCTGTGTGGCGTGCCAGCGTGCTAAGGTGCAGCGCCACATAAAGGCTCCATTGGAGCCTTTTTGGATTCCGGAGCGACGTTTTGATCATGTTCAGGTGGACCTGGTTGGACCTCTTCCTCCGTCTCGCGGTTTTACTCACCTCTTCACTATGGTGGACCGGACTACGCGGTGGCCGGAGGTGGTTCCCCTGACATCAACTACAGCATCTGATGTTGCCCGGGCATTTATCTCCTCTTGGGTGTCCCGTTTTGGTGTCCCCTTGGACGTTACCTCTGACAGGGGCCCGCAATTTACCTCTGCACTTTGGAATGAAGTAGCTGGTAGTTTGGGGGTTAAACTCCATCGGACCACAGCATACCATCCACAAGCTAATGGGCTATGCGAGCGGTTTCATCGGACTATGAAAGCGGCCCTTCGCGCGTCATTAGTGGATAGTGGATGGGTGGATAGATTACCGTGGGTTTTGTTGGGTTTGCGTTCAGCCCCCAAAGAAGACCTGCATTCCTCTTCTGCTGAGTTGGTCCTTGGCCAGACCTTGAGGGTTCCAGGGGAGTTTCTTTCTACCAGTCCAGGGTTAGGTCCCAGTATGGTTAAGAGGCCTAAGTGTCGAGAGGAAGTTAGGGCTTTTGTTCCTGTGGCTGCTCACCACTGCCTTCCTCAGTCCTACGTCCCTGACAGCCTTAGGTCGGCTAAATATGTTTTTGTCTGGCACGATGCCCATCGTTCTCCCCTGCAGGCACCTTATGATGGCCCTTTTCGGGTGTTAGAAACAGGCCATAAGGATTTTTTGGTTGAGTTGGGGACTGGTCAGGATCGGATTTCGGTGGATCGTTTGAAGCCTGCGCATGTTCTTTGTGACGATGAGGTTGAGTTAGCCCGCCCGGCTCGGCGGGGGCGCCCTCCCAACCCTGCGCCTGAGGTTGTTTCTGCTCCAGTTACAGTTGTGCCCACTAGGACTGTGCAGTGCAGTCGTCTGGGCAGGGTAATTAGGTTGCCTAAGAGGTTCTCTTGAGTTATTTTCTGTTGGATTTTTGTTCATGCTGTTTGTTGTTTTTTGTCAGCATGGTGGGGCCCCGGTAACCCCATACCAGGCGGGGTACACTGAATCCTTGATATACAATTTATCATGAGAGTCTGTTGGATCGTTCTTCGTCTGGCCCTTCACCCAGGACCAGTTTGTCTTGGGAGACCCTATAGTATGGGGTATCGGGCTTGTTGTTACGAGCTATTCGGTCTCTGTACGACCGTTGTGAGAGTTTAGTTCGCATTGCCAACACTCGGTCGGAGTCATTCCCAGTGAGAGTTGGACTCCGCCAGGGCTGCCCTTTGTCACCGGTCCTGTTCATAATTTTTATGGACAGGATTTCTAGGCGCAGCCAGGGAATGGAGGGTGTCATGCTTGGTGACCACAGGATCTCATCTCTGTTGTTTGCAGATGATGTTGTCCTGTTGGCTTCATCCAGCAATGACCTACAGCTCTTGCTGGGACGGTTTGCCACTGAGTGTGAAGCGGCTGGGATGAGAATCAGCACCTCCAAGTCCGAGTCCATGGTCCTCAGCCGGAAAAAGGTGGATTGTCCTCTCCGGGTTGGGGACAGGCTCCTGCCCCAAGTGGAGGAGTTTAAGTATCTTGGGGTCTTGTTCACGAGTGAGGGGAAAATGGAGCGAGAGATCGACAGACGGATTGGAGCAGCATCTGCAGTGATGCGGACGTTGTACCGGTCTGTTGTGGTGAAGAGGGAGCTTAGTTCTAAGGCAAAGCTGTCGATTTACCAGTCAATCTACGTTCCTACTCTCACCTATGGTCACGAGCTTTGGGTAATGACCGAAAGAACGAGATCGCGGATACAAGCGGCTGAAATGAGCTTTCTCCGTAGGATTGCTGGACTCACCCTCAGAGATAGGGTGAGGAGCTCAGTCATCCGGGAGAGGCTCAGAGTAGAACCGCTGCTCCTCCACATTGAAAGGAGTCAGTTGAGGTGGTATGGGCATCTGATTAGGATGCCTCCTGGACGCCTCCCACTTGAGGTGTTTCAGGCACGTCCCACTGGGAGGAGACCCCGGGGCAGACCCAGGACTCGGTGGAGAGACTATGTCTCCCAGCTAGTCTGGGAACGCCTTGGTATCCCCTCTGAAGAGCTGGAGCAGGTGGCTGGGGAGAGGGAAGTCTGGGCTTCTCTGCTTGAACTGCTGCCTCCGCGACCCGGACCTCCGGAAAAGCGGTAGAAGATGGATGGATGGATGGATGGATGTTTATTTATGTTGTTATTTGTGTGTTCTGGGGGGGCCTGTGTGGTGATGTTAGTTGTTGGTCTCACACACAAAATTGGATCTTTTAATGTGAAGGTGGAGTTTTAATGTGAAGGTGGAGTTTTTCCGTTTTTGGACGGAGATAAAAGCAGGAAGTACAAAAATGTAAATAAAGTTTTTCCAGACAGACTTATGCGTATCCTGTCTGTTTTTCTGTAACTTCTACATATATATATATATATATATATATATATATATATATATATATATATATATATATACTGTATATATATATATATAGAGAAAAGTAACACTTTTTAATGTGACTAAGCTGGACTAGCCTGCCACAGTTTCGATATCCAGCTTATTTTTTCCCATTAAAATCTGATGTGTTTTCAAAGTGTTCCCTTTATTTTTTTGAGCAGTATATATATCCATCCATCCATCCATCCATCCATCTTCTACCGCTTTTCCAGAGGTCCGGGTCACGGAGGCAGCAGTTTAAGCAGAGAAGCCCAGACTTCCCTCTCCCCAGCCACCTGCTCCAGCTCTTCAGAGAGGATACCAAGGCGTTCCCAGACCAGCTGGGAGACATAGTCTCTCCACCGAGTCCTGGGTCTGCCCCGGGGTCTCCTTCCAGTGGGACGTGCCTGAAACACCTCAAGTGGGAGGCATCCAGGAGGCATCCTAATCAGATGCCCATACCACCTCAACTGACTCCTTTCAATGTGGAGGAGCAGCGGTTCTACTCTGAGCCTCTCCCGGATGACTGAACTCCTCACCCTATCTCTGAGGGTGAGTCCAGCAATCCTACAGAGAAAGCTCATTTCAGCCGCTTGTATCCGCGATCTTGTTCTTTCGGTCATTACCCAAAGCTCGTGACCATAGGTGAGAGTAGGAACGTAGATTGACTGCTAAATTGACAGCTTTGCCTTAGAACTCAGCTCCCTCTTCACCATAGCAGACCGGTACAACGTCCGCATCACTGCAGATGCTGCTCCAATCCGTCTGTCAATCTCTCGCGCCATTTTCCCCTCACTCGTGAACAAGACCCTAAGATACTTAAACTCCTCCACTTGTGGTAGGAGCCTGTCCCCAACCCAGAGAGGACAATCCACCTTTTTCCGGCTGAGGACCATGGACTCAGACTTGGAGGTGCTGATTGGAGGTGCTGATTCTCATCCCAGCTGCTTCACACTCAGCGGCAAACCATCCCAGCAAGAGCTGTAGGTCATTGCTGGATGAAGCCAACAGGACAACATCATCTGCAAACACAATCACACAATCTGTAATCTGCAATCTGCAATCACCAAGCATGACACCCTCCATTCCCTGAATGCACCTAGAAATCCTGTCCATAAAAATTATGAACAGGATCGGTGACAAAGGGCAGCCCTGGCGGAGTCCAACTCTCACTGGGAATGACTCTGACCGAGTGTTGGCAATACGAACCAAACTCTCACAACGGTCGTACAGAGACCGAATAGCTCGTAACAACAAGCCTGATACCCCATACTCCCGAAGCACCCCCCACAAAAAACCACGAGGGACGTGGTCAAATGCCTTCTCCAAGTCCACAAAACACATGTAAACTGGTTGGGCAAACTCCCACGAACCCTCGAGAATTCTCGAGAGGGTAAAGAGCTGGTCCGATGTGCCACGGCCAGGACGAAAACCACATTGCTCCTCCTGAATCCGAGGTTCGACCAACGGCCGGACTCTCCTCTCCAGTACCTTGGCATAGACCTTCCCAGGGAGGCTGAGGAGTGTGATCCCTCTAAAGTTGGAGCACACCCTCCGGTCCCCTTTTTTGAAGAGAGGAACCACCACCCCGGTTTGCCATGCCAAAGACACTGCCCCCGACCTCTACACAATGTTGCAGAGGCGTGTCAACCATGACAGCCCAACAACATCCAGGGCCTTGAGGTACTCAGGGCGAATCTCGTCCACCCCTGGGGCCCGGCTACCAAGGAGATTTTTTACCACCTTGGCGACCTCAGCCCCTGTGATAGGCGAGTCATCCTCCTCGTCCCCAAACCCTGCTTCCTCTGTGGAAGGCGTATCAGTGGGATTGAGAAGATCCTCGAAGTATTCCTTCCACCGCCCAACGATATCCCCAGTTGAAGTCAACAGTGTCCCATCCGCACCATACACAGTGTGGACAGGGAGCTGCTTTCCCCTCCTGAGCTGACGGACAGTTTGCCAGAATCTCTTCGAGGCCAACCGAAAGTCTTGTTCCATGGCCTCACTGAACTCCTCCCATACCCGGGTTTTTGCTTCAGCAACCACCCGAGCTGCACTCCGCTTGGCCTGCCGGTACACCTCAGCTGCTTTGGGAGTCCCACAAGCCAACCAAGCTTGATAGGACTCCTTCTTCAGCCTAATGGCCCCCCTCACCACTGGTGTCCACCACTTGGTTCGGGGGTTGCCACCACGAGATGCACCGACCACCTTGCGGCCGCAGCTCTGGGCCACCGCTTCAACAACAGAGGTGGAGGACATGGCCCATTCAGACTCCATGTCTCCAGACTCCCTCGGAATGCGGTTGAACTTCTTCCGGAGGTGCGAGTTGAAGACCTCCCGGACAGGGGCCTCAGCCAGACGTTCCCAGCACACCCTCACTATACGTTTGGGTCTACCAGGTCTGAATGGCTTCCTCCCCTGCCATCGGATCCAACTTACTACCAGGTGGTGATCAGTTGACAGCTCTGCACCTCTCTTTACCCGGGTGTCCAAGACATACAGTTGCAGGTCTGATGACACGATAACAAAATCGATCATCGACCTGCGACCTAGGGTGTCCTGGTGCCAGGTGCACATATGGACACCCTTATGCTTGAACATGGTGTTCATTATGGACAAACTGTGGTTAGCACAGAAGTCCAATAACTGAACACCACTTGGGTTCAGATCGGGCAGGCCGTTCCTCCCAATCACCCCCCTCCAGATTTCACTGTTGTTGCCCACGTGCGCATTGAAGTCCCCCAGTAGGACAATGGAGTCTCCAAGAGGAGCACCCTCCAGCACCCCAGTCACAGACTCCAAAAAGGGTGGGTACTCTGAAACATTATTTGGTGCATAGGCACAAATGATGGTCAGGACCCGTTTTCCAACCCGAAGGCGCAGGGAAGCAACCGTTTCGTCCACCGGGGAAAACTCCAATATAGAGGCAGCGAGGTGGGGGGATACAAGAATACCCACCCCTGCTCGTCGCCTCTCGCCAGGGGCAACTCCAGAAAAGGCCAAGCTCCAGCCCCTCTTCAGGAGACTGGTTCCGGAACCGGAGCTGTGTGTTGAGGTGAAGTCGACTATATCTAGCTGGTATCTCTCAACCTCGTACATCAGCTCAGGCTCCTTCCCCACCAGAGAGGTGACATTCCACGTACCAAAAGCCAATTTAGAAAGCTTTCTAAGCTTTCTAAAAACAGTATATATATACTATATATATATATATATATATGGCGGTGCCCTAGGGTAGAGAGGGGTGACACCCCACCTCTGGGAGGTGGCATCACCTGGGGTATATTAGCCAGCTGCGGGAGACATCTTGTCTCTTCGCTGTGGCTCCTGTGCTTGCGTTAGAGTCTCCTGTGTTCCTGGCTTGTGTTCTTAATAAAACTATAAAACGTCACCTCAACTCCTTCTTAATTAGAGACACAACAGATACCATAGCCCCTCAAGACCCCAAAAGAGAACTAAAAGTGTCAAAAAAAGGACTCAGTAGTGAGTAGCCCCAACTTTCTTGTTGATCACTTCAAAAATTTGTTTAGGCATGTTTGATGCAAGTGTTTCCAGGAGGCTGGTGGGAGTGTTGCTCCATGTGGTGAAGATGGCTTTACAAAAAACATCCATGGTCTAGAACTGACATGTGTTTCTGTAAACTTTCCTTGCCATCCATCTTCAAATGTTCTCTAAGGGACTTAAATGATAGCTTTGGCATTTTTGTGCCCCCCCCCCCCCCAAAAAAAGTCATTTTGATTTATGTGCACACCCACACATCACCAGAAACTGATGCCTGCTCATAGCTGATCAGCTCATACCTGACTGGCTTGTCCTCATCACTAAATGTGCCAATCACATCAGCTACCCCGTTTAGCTCACTTTTGTTTGTGCAGCTGCTCTGGCACCACAAATTAAAAAAAATAAATAAATCAGTGAACATGAGTTCAGACTTGGAGGAAAAAAGTACTAAAAAGAAAAAAAGTTCAGCAGCACAGACACCGGTAAGAAGTAAATCACATCTAGAGTCAGAGGGGCTGCTGCCATGCAAGGTGCCGCCACAATAACTAAATAAAGTTTATATATAAAGTGCATTTCACAGACGTATAGCCACAAAGCGCTGTGCAATAAAATAGAATAACAACAACTTGATAGAGACACCATTAAAAAAGAAAGATGTTGCCAAGGGGACAGGCAGTTAAACCCTAATTGGCAACATCCAACCAGGGGTTCGAACCTAAAACCTCCGGCTCCAGAGTCCAGCACTCTACCTGTGTCACCAAGAAGGTCGATCCACTTAGCAAGCCAAGTAGGAATGCTTTTATACAGTATGTGCAACTATTCAGCACTTTATATGTATAGTATTCAGTACTTTAAGAGAAGAACATTAAAATTATTTCTCCAGATTTAACATAGCATTTTTTTCGGAGTAGGAGTCAAATAACCTTCCAGGTTTTTTCTTGCAAATCTGCAACATCCTTCTGCCAAACTGCAACCTTCCTCTCACAAACATGATACCCCTTTCCTGCAAATCTGCAACTTCCTCCGCCAAAATTGCAACATTGTTCTATCAAAATTGCAACCCTGCCACAAATCCACCTCTTTGTACCTTTTACAACTTTTCCCGTCAAAATTGCAACCCCTTTCTTGCAAATTTGCAACACTTCTGTGAAACTGCAACCTTCCTCTCACAAACTCGACGCCCTTCTTCTTGCAAATCCGTAACTTTTTCTTGTAAATTTTTCGGCTGAAATTACAACCCCTCCTCATAAATTTTCAACTATGTTGTAAACCCACAGCTACTTTTCCATCCTCTGTTCTATTAGGATGACAAGTGAAACGCTTCAGGAGTAGGACAAACGTTAATCCAGTTGAGTTGTATAAGTTACCTGCCTGGATTATCTACACAATACTCCATAGTCTGGTGATTTGGGGGCAAGGGGAGCACCGTTTCTGGAGGTACTGCAATACCAGGTCGATACGTGGAGTGGAAAGAGCAAGCCCCTATTCCATTTCCATGTTTCAAAAATCAATTTAATATATGGTCTCCGGATAGGAGACATATCAGATATTAATCTGATAGAACAATTTTTTTAATTAAATTTTGTTACAAAATGAGAAACATACTCATACAAAAACAATAACATTTTCACAGTTTTCTACAACAACAAAACAAAATGTTCCAACAAAAAACCAAGATGCAACAAAATTCTCTTAAGAGGTCCTCTGCGGAGTGAGAGACCTCCAGGTGGGTCTGTTCTTTCAGATCATGCCCCAAAAAACTTTACTGCAGACTTGCTTAAATTGAGCCCAGCACCGGCCACTCGCCCAAACTCGTAGAAAATCTCCAGAGCCCGCAGCAGGTTTGCATCACTGTCGAGCAGCAGTGTAGTATCATCAGCGTACTGTGAGAGCTTGACTCGCAGTCCACCGCTCCCTGGGACTGGGAACCCCTTGACACCTTGGTCTAACCTTATAGCGGCAGCCAGGGGTTCCATGTAGAGGATGTAAAGCAGAGGAGAGAGAGGGCACCCTTGCCTTACGCCAGCATGCAAATGGAAAGACTCCCCAACGTGCCCATTTACACATACCCCGCTCCCCACCCCTGTATACAGTATTTGCAGCCATTTTATGAAAGTGTCCCCAAAACCCAATCTCTCTGACACTCTGAACATGAAACCCCAGTGGACATGATCAAAAGCCTTGGCCTGGTCAAGGCCTACCACCATGAGAGGCAAACCCCTGTCCTCAGCCCATGCCACGGCATCACGAATGAGCTGCAGATTCCACCTAACTGACCTGCTGGACACCCCACAGGTCTGATCTACGTAGATCACGTGAGGAAGAGCCCTGCCCAGTCGATCAGCTAAGACCTTAGCTATGAGTTTATAGTCCACACAGAGCATTGACAATGGCCTACAATTCCCCAGATCTGTGGGGTTGCCCTTCTTATGCAGAATATTAATGACCCCATAGCAGAGGGCCTTCCCATAGAGCCCATTGTCAATGTAGCTATGAGGACCTCAAGAACAAAAGGCCCCAGGAGTTCCCAGAACTCAAGATAGAATTCCACAGGAAGCCCATCTATGCCTGGAACTTTTCTCCTGCCCAGCTTCATCAGGGCCCCCTCTAGCTCTTCCAAAGTCAGTGGCACCTCAAGAACCTCAGGGACTTCATCTGGTACCCTCCGTGAAAGCATATGCAATCCCCTCCCCCCCAACATCTACTCTCTCTTTTTTGAACAGGGTGCTATAAAACTCTGATGCCACCTGCACCATTCCAGATGTTTCAGACTCCACCATTCCTTCTGCCTTCCTTAACCCCGGCACAACCTGCTGCGCCCTTATTGCCCGGACTGAACTAAAGAAAGCAGCAGAACAGGCCTCTGATTCCTCAGTAAAAATATGATGAGCCTAAAGAAAATGTACTCAGGCACTTTGCTCAAAGGCTTCCCTGAGCCGCCCCTTCAAGGCATTTAGGACCCTCAGGTCAGCAACGCCACCATTGTTCACCTGAGAGTATTCTACCTCCAGAAGTTGCTGGAGATTTGACAATTCCCTCCTTGCGAGCCTTGCTTTCCTCTTTGAATAGCGGAGGCAGAACCATTTTATGCATTTTTTCGCTTCCTCCCACCATTCTATCACACCTGAGCACATAGGTCTGAGTCCCACTAACTGTTGGAAAAACCTTTGAAAAAGCTGCTGAAATAAAGATTCCTTCAAAACATTTATGTTTAGATGCCAGTAACCTGGCCCAAAAGATTGATTCCTGCCCAGAAAATCAAACTGTCATGGCCAGAAAAGAAAAGTGGTACTTGCTTGCCAGTGACCACCCTAAAAGAGCTGGGAAAGAAAATGTAGTCCAGTCTCCTAGTTACCCCCTGAGCATTATGCCAAGTTGAGCCGTCTACTTTGGGCTCCGTCATTTTCCCTCCATCTCTCAATCCACTTCTTGTCAAGAGGCTTCATAGGAGAGTGTTACAGGCATACTCGCCATTACCCAGGACAACATTGAAATCTCCCCCCACTATGATACGTCTGTTGGTGACCAAGGGAGGCTCCAACAGCCCAAAGGCTTCTTGGCGCTCTGCAGGTGTCTGTGGACCATAGATGACAAATACCCTGAGCTTAAAGGAGCCCCAGGTGATGTCTGCCCCCAGTATCCTGCCTTATACAATAACATGGGTTTCTTCCAACTTTATTCCCCTGTTCCCACACAAAATTCCAACCCCTGATGAGTGAACCCCACCTACACTCTAAGCTGAGTCCCCCAGAGTCCATTTCCTTGTGAAAGTTTTAACATCCCCAGTGTCTTTCAAATGCACTTCCTGCAGAAAAAATAAGTCAACTTTAAGGGTATGTAAGTAGAAGAACACCCCCTTCCTTTTAACAGGGTTGCATAGTCCTCTTACATTAAAAGTCCCAACTGAAAAAAGATCCATTTTAACAATAAAACAAAGTTTTGTAACTAGTAAATAAGCTTCTCAAGGACTCTACTCAGGACCTCAGTTGTCATAAGGTCATCATCGTCCATTTGGTCAGTCCAAGAGTACAATATAGCATTAGGAGAAAGGGGAGGCCTGTTCTCCCCGTCATAGGCATCAGTCTCACTGGGAGGGAACAGTAGCAGCCCCTGCGAAGGTTCAAAACCCAGGCTTAACTCCATCGCTGCCAAGCTTCCGGGGTTGTCCAGTGTTGACCCTGCTCTAACCTCTGCAGCATCTTTTCCCTTTTCATCCCCATGAGCATTTGGGGTCTCGTGGCCGCTAGAGCCTTCTACATCTTGTCCTTTGCACTGGTCAGCATGTTCCAGTCCTTCCTCCATTGGCTTCTCCTCCTCTCGCTTTGATCTCTTGTTTAGTCCATCAATGGGATCCTATGCTCGCTTGGCTGTGGTGTCCGTACCGCTTTGGGCCCTCTGTTTTCGTTCTGGAGCTCCTGAAACCGGGTGAAGTGTCTCCCCTGCCTTTTTCGCGCTCTCAGAAGGGGCTGTTGTCTTCTTCACCTTTGCATTAGACTCTTGTGTGCTACGTTCCCCACTGTGCTGCTTCCTTTCATTTGCAGTTCCACTGGTCTCTTGCTTCTGACCAGATGTGTCCGGTGTGCTACCCATGGCTTCTCGCTCCAGTCCATCTCTCTCTACTCCCCCAGGTGATCCTGACATGTTTGCTGCCTCTGCAAATGTTTTCTTGCGCTTAGGGCAGTCGCGATACAGATGTTCTGTCTCCCCACAGCCATGGCACGTTTTGGGCTCTGTGCAGTCCTTGGCTTCATGCCCTTCCGTCCACAGAAGTAACAGCTAGCTCCTGTGCTTCAAGCCTCAACATGTCTCGCCCTCCTGCACTTCCTGCAAAAGGGTGGCTGCCGTGGATAGTACAGGTAACCTCTGTCTGCTCCAATGTTGAAAAAAGCAGGGGGATGCCTGAGGCCCCCAGGCCCCTGCATCAGCGTGTAGCAACACTTGGAATTGTCTCTTTCCCATCCAGAAACCCAGTGGGTCCTTAATGTATCCGGCTGCAGACACCACGTCACCGTACTTCCCAAGAAAAACCTCCAAAGCTTTGCCAATGACAAAGGGGTTGAAGGTATGCACAGAGATGACCCTAAAATTTGTCCTGTCCAAATTTACAATGGAGTAGGAGGAACATGGACTCACCCCTGCCTTTCTCTTGCATTCTTCCCAGACTCTAGCAGAGGTGTCTTCACTTGAAAAGGTGACATCAAAAGCCAACTCTTGCTGGTTTCATTGCAGGCAAAAAACATCAGCAGTTACCAGTTGCAAATCACCCAGTATGATGTTCCGGAAGAAAACTTATCGGAGCATATTTCTTCATCTGGAGTTCTTACTTGGAAACAAAGAGTGTATCCTATTCCAACTCTCAGGATCTGTTGATCTCCTGTCACCAACCTGGCTCCTGCTCAAGGGAATTTGCAAAAACCACTTGAAAATGTGAAGGGCTTATGCAGTCGCTTGTGCCACTTGATCTTTGCCAAAAAGGCGAGAAGCAATGCCAGAAAAATGTCAGAGGAATGGAGATCATTCCACACACCATCAGTCTGACTAATGGTAGACAGTTTAATCAACATTATCACAATAAAAAGTAACAACATAGATCTCAGAGATTATACCACTGGTAATGTATGGTTTTACAATTAAGCTGAGTATGCAGCGAACAATGACATTAAGAATGTTTTCCATAATGCAATGGTGCATCTGCTTGTCAAAAGCTAACCAAGAAAAGTCACAAATTTCATCCATTTTTCCCTCATAAAAATTACAACCACCACAACAAGATGTGCAGGTGAACCACAGAAACATCAACCCACAGCCAAGCACTGTAAAATCAACCTCTGATGTTCAGATAATAGAATTAAAACCACACAAAGAACATGTGTGGCTAACATGTTAACGCCACATGGGCTTCCTGTTCCATTGTTTACTGCAGGAGATCAGCTGTCCTGCTGCCACCTACTGGTCTGAAGTGGGAATGACAACAACAAATACATCAATTTACCACAGGGGTACATTCAGTTGTGGGGAGCAAGGCGTTGGACTTCTCCACCCAGAGAACAATTCACCAAGAGAGGAGGTGTCGCCGGGGGATCCAGAATGAACAATAAAGGCTATGCACCCCTCGGGGACAGGAGCAGATGCCGGGCCGCCAGGAGATGAGTGAAATGCGGCACCAGTGTAATATCATGTTAATGCGCCACACAGGCTTTGTTCTAAACTTAATGTGAGGTCGGAGCCTCGGGCTGTTTTGCATGTAATTAAAGGTATAAAAGTAGACATGCACGGTGGCCCGAAATATTCTTTTGCTATGCTGTTCTGTTAGAGGAAGAAAAAAGTCTGTGTTGATCAGCTTGTTGCCTCGCCTGCATCCTTCCTCTACACTGGTGACTCTGATGTGCCATGGAGGGTGAGACGAGCACCCCAGAGACATCTTAGATAGATAGATCTTTAACTGTCATTGTCACAGGTACAACGAAATTCAAAGTGCTCTCCAGTCAGTGCCCCATTTATAAAAACATTGCCCCATTATAAAAAAAACATAAAAATCAGATAAAATAATAATTAAAAAGAATAAATAACAAGCCACATTCACACAGACATCAACACAGGACATCATGCACACACAGTCATTGCAAGGAGCATTCAACAACATACAATCATGTCCATTTAGCACATTACTTCCTCATTTTATTCAGAATGGTTATTGCTGTTGGATAGAAGCTGTGTTTGAGTCTATTTGTCCTTGTGTTCATTTGTCTATAACATTTCCCAGATGGCAGTAGTTCAAACAATGAGTGTCCAGGATGTGAAGTATCCTTTAAAATATTTTGAGCCTTCTTCTGGAGAGAGGGCACTGGCGCTGCGTGCACCATTTCAGTCAAACTCCCGGATTTCTGGCTGCACAACCCAACAGCGTGGTTTCTACATATTGAGGGCCAGTTCACACTCTGTGGGGTAACATCAGATGACACTAAATACTACTATGTGGTCGCTGCGCTGGACACGCACACCACGCAACAGGTGGCAAGCCTGCTCCAAGAGTCGCCGGTCCGGGGAAAATACGAGGCGCTCAAGAGGATGCTTATCCAGTGCAATACCCTTTTGGACAGCGAAAGAGCGGAGAGGCTCCTAACACGTTCAGAGTTAGGGGACAGATCGGCCGAGAAGTTGATAGAGAGCATGTTGGCATTGATGGGTAGAGATGACGAGTCCTTCCTGTTTGCCCACCTGTTTCTCAGGAACCTACCGGCTGCAGTGAGGGCAATCCTGGCCAATTCACCACTGCTGGGGACGAGGGACTACCGCGCAGTAGCGCAGGAAGCGGATCGCATCATTTTAGTGACCAGAACCTTCGGCGTGAATGCAGCGACACCGGAGCCCAGGAGGTTTTCCAGCGAGATCGAGGAACCGTTGGTGGTAGCCAGAGCGGACACCAGGAGACACAGGAAAGAGACAATCTGCTACTATCATCCCCGTTTCGGCTCAGACGTCTGGTGATGCGTGCCGCTGTACCAATTGAAGTGGTCAGGAAATGCCAACGCCAGGAGTCAGTAGCAGCTGCAACCACTGGCGACAGAGACAAGCTGCTGTATGTCACAGACACACGTTTGGGGAGACAGTTTCTGGTAGACTCCGGCTCCCAGAAGAGCCTCATCCTGCCTTTCAACGCAGACAGGGTGGCAGGGGGCAGCGGTCCCGAGCTGGCTGCTGCCAATGGATCAGCCATCAGGACATATGGTGAACGGACACTGACAATATGCTTGCATGGGCGCAATTTTCAGTGTAATTTTGTGATGGACACATGTTCTTCCCCCATTTTGGGTGCACATTTCCTATGTGCTCGTGGTTTATTAGTTGATGTTGCTAATAGAAGACTAGTGGATGCTGTCTCTTTTGCTTCTCTGCCCTGTACAGCTTGGGGAGCCAGATCGACAACACTGGCTAATGTTACAGCTCCAGGGGGTAAGTACCAACAGTTACTCACCCAGTTCCTGGCACTCATGGTTCCAACGTTTTCAGCGGCGGTAACTAAACATGGGGTCGAGCATTTCATCACTACTAAAGGACCGCCCATATTCACATGACCTCAGCGCCTGGACGCAGCTAAACTGGCCAGCGCACGTGAGGAGTTCGCCAACTTGGAGAGGCTGGGCATCATCAAGCGCTCAACAGCCCATGGGGATCCTCACTTCACATGGTGCCTAAAGCCGACGGGTCATGGCGACCATGCGGTGATTTCTGGCGCTTGAACAATGCTACGGAACACAATCGCTACCCTATTCCCCACATCCAGGATTTTTCCGTGCACCTGGCTGGGATGCGCATTTTTACCAAAGTGGATCTGGTCCGCGGCTACCACCAGGTCCTGGTGGTAATAACTTCGTTTGGCCTAATTGAACTTTTACGCATGCCGTTCGGATTAAAAGGCGCAGCACAGACATTCCAAAGGATGATGGACACAGTGCTGCGTGATTTGTCTTTCATTTTCGTCTACCTAGACAACATTCTGTTAGCCAGTGCATCCGAGGAGGAGCACATCACCCATCTCAAGACGGTTTTCCAGAAGTTGGAAGCGCACGGTTTGATAATCAACCTGGTGAAGTGCCAGTTTGGTGTGCCAATGATTGATTTTTTTGGCCACTGCATTTCGCCGTAGGGCGCGATCTTGTTACCGGACAAGGTGCGAGCAGTGTTGGACTTTCCGCGTCCGCTGACCGTGAGGGCACTACAAGCGTTTTTGGGAATGGTTAATTTTTACAACCATTTCTTTCCCCAGGCAGCCCAGCTTATGCAGCCGTTGTATGCAATGCTTAAAAAAAGAAGCCTGCGGAAAGCATAGATTGGACTCCCGAGTGGGTCCAGGCTTTTTCAAATGCCAAAACAGCGCTGGCAGATGCCGCGTTGCTAGCCCACCCAGATCCGTCTGCGTGGATAGTGCTCACAACAGATGTGTCTGATGTGGCCATAAGGGCAGTAGTAGAGCAGTGCGTCTCAGGTTCGTGGCAGCTGTTCGCATTTTTCAGCAGGACTTTGCACAACAATGAAAGCAAATGCAGCACATTCAATAGAGAATTGCTGGCTCTCCACCTGGCAACATGCCATTTCCAGTTCTGGCTGGAGGGGCGCGAGTTCACCACGTTTGTAGACCACAAGCTGCTGATGTACGCCATGGCCAAGGTCTCCAAACCGTGGTCGGCCCGGCAGCAACGGGAGTTGGCCGCAATCTCAGAGTTTACCACTGACATTCAACAAGTTGCCGGTAAACTCAACGTGGTGGCCGATTGCCTGTCGCGCGCATTGATCGCCCCAGTTTACGTGGGAATAGATTTCCCCACCATGGCCGTGGAGCAAGCCGGGGGCACGGACATTTGCGCGCTCCAGTTTGCGCAAACAGGGTTAAGACTGGAAAGCAGGGTGGTTCAAGAAGGGTGCCCTTCCTTACTCTGTGACATCTCCACCAGCCGTGTTCCGAGCTCTTGGGGCCATCGCGTTTTTGAGTCGATCCACCCCCTTTCACATCTGGGAGTGCACGCTTCAGTGAAACTAGTGGGGGTGAAATTTGACTGCGTTTGCGTAAAGAGGTGAAAGAGAGGGCTGCAGCTTGCATCGTGTGCCAACGGGCCAAAGTGCATAAGCATACCAGAGCTCCCCTCGAGCCATTCCAAATCCTGGCTAAGAGGTTTGACCATGTCCACGTGGATCTGGTGGGACCCCTCCTGCCATCGCAATGTTTCACGCACCTTTTGATGGTTGTGGACTGCACCACGAGCTGGCCTGAAGTGGTCCCACTGGCTTCTACCACATCTGTGGAAGTAGCGTGTGCTTTTTTGTCAGCTTGGGTGGCACGTTTTGGAGCTCCATTGGACATCACGTCCAACAGAGGCCCACAGTTCATTTCAGAGCTCTGGTCCCCGATGGCCCAGAGCCTGGGGGTAAAAATTCACAGCACTACCGCGTGCAACCCCCAGGCTAACAGGTTATGCTAGCGTTTTTATAGGTCACTTAAAGCAACGCTCAGAGCCTTGCTCATGGACACAAATTGGGTTGAACGCCTGTCTGGGGTTCTTTTAGGATTGCATTCCACACCGAAGGACGATTTGGCAGCTTTCCCGGCAGAATTCATTTTTTCCCAACCGCTGCGGCTCCCTGGAGAATTTTTACCGAAAAACCCCGCTCCAGAGGCCAAACCGCCCATGTAATTGCTACGCAATACAGAGGTTGTGAGCGTACCAGGCCCGGCCCACCACATTTGTCCCAAAAAGCTTGCAGAACACCAGGCTTGTGTTCGTCAGGCCCGACGCACACCGGACCCCGCTGCGCCCACTGTATGACAGACCGTTCAGAGTGTTGGAACCTGGGGCGAAACATTTTGTGTTAGACTAGGGGGGACACAGAGAGATCGTCTGCACTGACAGGCTAAAGCCCGCTTTTGTGTTGGCAGATGAGCAGGTGGTGTTGGCCCAGGTGCCCCGGCGCGGACGTCCACCACTGGGGGCTCTGCAGTTTGGTGATTCCTCAGCAGGGACTGGCACTCGCGAAGAGGATGTGTTTTCTCCCCCTCCCTTTTCCCCCAACAGACGGACGTGCCCCTCGGTTTACCCTCCAGCAGGGCAGTTTGACTGGATCGGCGACCCCCCACTACAGCCGCTATGGACGCCGGCTCAAGCCCAAAGGATGGGGAGGCTAAGGTCCATTCTGGGTGTTCGGGAGGGGAGCTGTATGTGGGGGGCAAGGTGTTGGACTTCTCTACCCAGAGAACAATGGACCAAGAGAGGAGGTGTCGCTGGGGGGTCCAGACTGAACAGTAAAGGCTATGCACCTCCTGGGGAGAGGAGCAGATGCCGGGCCGCCAGGAGAAGAATGAAATGAGGCACCAGTGTTATATCATTTTATTGCACCGCACAGGCTTTCTTCTAAACTTAATGTGAGGTCGGAGCCTCGGGCTGCTATGCATGTAATTAAAGGTATGAAAGAGACATGCACAGTGGCCCGAGATATTCTTTTGCTATGCTGTTCTGTTAGAGGAAGAATAAAGTCTGTGTTGATTAGCTCGTTGCCTCGTTATAATTCAGAGAGTTCAAGGGTTCACCACATTCAGTGATAGTTCACAGAGATCCAGATAAATTTCCTCAAGCACAGGATGTCTAAGTTTCATTATAAGTCAGCTAAAAATGTATTGAAACAGCCTAGTGTTTTAATAAAAATCTGTATGTAGTCAAGAACTGTCTATTTAAATGAAGAAAGTAGGCTGTAATTCAGCCATTTCAACTAAATTTGTCCTTTAATAAATTTAATTATTTAACCTTTATTTAACTAGGCAGGACAGATTAAGAACACATTCTTATTTACAACTGTGGCCTGGGGGGAAGGGGGAAGGTGGGAAGGGGCAAGTGACAACTCACATTCATATCTCCCCGGATGATAACTGTTGATCAACTTTAACAAGAGCAGTATTACTATGAGACGAGCGTCAACAAACTTTAAATCTATGCACTTTTTCTGCGGAAAATGTTCCAAGTTGCCTGCTTAAAAAATGGTAAATAATGAGCTCTTATATTCTTTTGACAATGTACCATATGACATTCTGTCAGCTCTGGGCAATATAATTTCTGGGGAAAGTACTTTTAACTTGTACACTTTAGAGTTTGTCTCTTTTTACCCCTACATGAATAAAAACTTCAATCAGTACTTTAACCAGAGTAGATTTTTACACATCTAAGTACATAAGGTGTATGCCTTTAACAACACTGTAAATGTGCCTTTAAAATATATAAATTATGGCGGCACATGGGGAGAGCATAATTGTGTAACATCTTAGACAAGAACAAAGGGCAGAGGTTCCCTGGTGAGATAACAGGGAGGTGTGAAGGATGAATGAAGTGAATGCAGTGTGACCTTTTGTGTGTTAGAAACTTCTAGAGGAATGGAAAAGGATTAAGGAAGTGAATGCAATGTGACCTTTTGTGTGTTAGAAGCTTCTAGAGGAATGCCTTGCTATTTAAGAGAAGAGTCTCTGCTGAGATGTCATTCTGTCTATGCTTCTTGTGTGAGTTGTGTAATAAATCGTCTGAAGCCAAATCCGCCTCTTTATTTACACGCTCCACACTGGTGACCCAAGACGAATCATGGAACACGATGGAAGATCCCCGGAGTCAACCTCGAAGGGAACCCCCAGCCACGCATGTGCTGTCGCGATCAAGCTACCGGATTTTTGGCAGCACAACCAGCGCTCCTGGTTCCACCTAGTCGAGGCGCAGTTCGCCCTCCGGGGGATATCGGCGGATCACACAAAGTTCCACTATGTGGTCGCAGCGCTCAACGCCCGCACGGCTTAGCATGTAGAGAGCCTGCTTGCTCAGCCACCAACCGATGACAAGTACGGCGCGCTGAAGGCTGCGCTAATCCAGCACTACACACTCTCGGATGGTGAGAGAGCAGAGAGATTCCTGACGCGAACCAGGTTGGGAGACGGGTCGGCCATAGACCTGATGGAGAAGATGCTGAGGTTAAAGGGCACAGATGACCATTTTATTTTTACCTACCTCTTCCTCCGGAACCTTCCGTTAGCGGCGAGAGCGACCCTGGCCAATTCGCCGAGGCTGGCCAAGCGGGACTATCGTGCGCTAGCCCGGGAAGCAAACTGGATCATCGTCGCCACCAGGGAGTTCACGACCATTGCGGAAGCGACGGAGCTCGACGCGACGACCAGAGGAGGCGAGGAGCCATCGACGGCAGCAGCAGAGCCACCGACGGCAGCAGCAGCGGGGGTCAAGGAACGCGGGGGAGACACGCTTTGTTTCTACCACCGCCGCTTCGCAGAGAGGGCACGCAAATGTATACCACCGTGCCAATTCAAGCGCTCGGGAAACGGCAAGACCGGGGGTCGGTAGCAGCCGCGACCCTCGGGGAGGAGAACAAGCTGCTCTACTTGACGGACGCACACTTGGGGAGGCATTTCCTCGTGGACACCGGCGCCCAGAAGAGTTTCATCCGGCCGACCTACGCTGACCGGCTGGCAGGATCTAGCGGCCCCGAGATGGCAGCGGCAAACTGCTCGGGGATTAAGACCTTTGGTGAGAGGACTCTACTCTTGTCTCTACACGGCCGTACATTTGAGTGGACTTTTGTCATAGCAGCATTGAATTTCCATATACTGGGGGCTGATTTTCTGTGTGCACATGATTTGTTGGTAGATGTTGCTAACAGACGCCTGGTTAATGCACTGTCTTTTGACTCTCTCCCCTGTATAGCTCGAGTGACCTGGCCAACAGCACAAGCCAACATCACAGCTACATGCGGTAAGTTCCACACACTGCTCACTCAGTTCCCAGCACTCACTGTCCCGACGTTTTCGGCAGCTATCGCTAAACACGGGGTGGAGCATTTTATCACCACCACCGGGCCGCCCGTTTTTGCAAAACCTCGGCGCTTGGACGCAGCTAAACTGGCCATAGCGCGCGAGGAGTTCGCCAATCTGGAGAGGTTGGGCATCATCAGGCGCTCAAACAGCCCATGGGCTTCCCCGCTACACATGGTCCCTAAAGCTGAGGGTTCATGGCGACCTTGCGGGGATTTCCGCAGGTTGAACAACGCCACAGCGCATGACCGCTACCCAATTCCTCACATTCAGGATTTTTCCGTTCATCTTGCAGGAACGCGCATTTTTTCTAAAATAGACCTGGTCCGCGGTTACCACCAAGTCCCAGTGCGCGCTGAGGACATACCCAAAACAGCGGTAATAACTCCGTTCGGCTTATTCGAGTTTTTACGCATGCCATTTGGGCTTAAAGGGGCTGCACAGACGTTTCAACGCATGATGGATGCAGTGCTGCGCGATCTCCCTTTCGTGTTCGTCTACCTGGACGATATCTTAGTAGCCAGCGCGTCCGAAGACGAACACGAAACCCACCTCACGACGGTTTTCCGGAGGTTGGAAGAGCACGGGTTAATAATTAGCCCAGCGAAATGTCAGTTCGGGGTGACGGGGATTGATTTTTTGGGACACCGCGTCTCTCCCGAAGGAGCGGTCCCGCTGCCTGACAAAGTGCGCGCAGTAGCAGATTTTTCCCGGCCGCAAACGGTCAGGGCGCTACAAGAATTTTTGGGAATGGTGAACTTTTATAACTGTTCCTTTCCCCGCGCAGCGCAGCTCATGCAACCACTGTACGCTGCACTCAAAAAACAGAAACCCGCGGATAGGGTCGAATGGACCCCGGAGCGAGAGCGGGCGTTCTCGGAAGTCAAAGCAGCCCTGGCAAACGCCGCATTGCTGGCACATCCAGACCCAATGGCCCGTATAGCGCTCACCACTGACGCTTCAGATGTGGCCATAGGGGCTGTCGTGGAGCAGCGCGTTGCCGGGGCTTGGCAGCCGCTCGCCTTTTTCAGCAGGACTTTGCGCGACAGTGAACGTAAATACAGCGCGTTTGACAGAGAGTTGCTGGCTCTCCACCTGGCCATTCGCCACTTCCAGTTCTGGCTGGAAGGGCGCAGTTTCACCGAGTTCGTTGACCACAAGCCGCTAAAGTTCGCGATGGCCAAGGTTTCAGAGCCGTGGTCGGGCCGGCAGCAGAGACAGCTGGCCGCGATCTCAGAGTTTACTACTGATATTCAGCATGTGTCGGGCAAACTGAATGTAGTGGCAGACTGCCTCTCGCGCGTCGTGGTGGCCCCGGTCTGCGTGGGGATAGATTATGCAGCCATGGCTGCGGAGCAGGTTAGTGATGCGGATGTGCGCGCGCTCCAATCTGGACCAACAGGGTTAAGGCTGGAGAGCAGGGTGCTGCAGGATGGCATGCCCCCCCCTAATCTGCGATGTCTCCACGGGTCGCCCACGTCCCGTGGTCCCGGCTGCGTGGCGCCGTCGCGTGTTTGAGTCGGTTCACTCTTTGGCGCACCTGGGAGTGCGCGCATCGGTCAAAATGGTAGGAGAGAAATTTG
The DNA here is from genome assembly GCA_020510985.1 of Pholidichthys leucotaenia. Classification (NCBI taxonomy): domain Eukaryota; kingdom Metazoa; phylum Chordata; class Actinopteri; order Cichliformes; family Pholidichthyidae; genus Pholidichthys; species Pholidichthys leucotaenia. Next base: position 98,611,286 of record CM035847.1, read on the forward strand.
TGTGGCCGAGCCTTTGCAAACAAGTGAAAGAGTGGGCGGCAGCCTGCGTGGCGTGCCAACGAGCCAAAGTACACAGACACACGAAGGCTCCCTTGGAGCCGTTTCGCATTCCGGCTAAGAGGTTCGACCATGTCCACGTGGACCTCGTGGGCCCCCTTCCACCATCACAGGGGTACACGCACCTCCTGACAATGGTGGACTGCACCACGCGCTGGCCAGAAGCGGTTCCGCTGGCAGCAACCACAGCCGCGCGTTTTTAACAGCATGGGTGGCGCGTTTTGGGGTCCCGTCGGACATTATGTCCGACAGAGGCCCTCAATTTGTTTCCGAACTCTGGTCAACAATGGCCCGCAGCCTGGGTGTCACAATTCACCGCACAACTGCGTACAATCCACAGGCTAATGGGTTATGCGAACGTTTTCATAGATCATTGAAAGCGGCTCTCAGGGCTTCACTGACGGATGCAAATTGGGTAGACAAGCAACCGTGGGTTTTATTGGGGTTACGTTCTGCGCCTAAAGAGGATCTGGAAGCTTCCCCGGCAGAACTCATTTTTGCGCAACCACTTCGGCTACCCGGGGAGTTTCTGCCAGATAATCCCGCGCCGGGCAGCTCTCCGTCTCAGCTGTTGCAGTGTAGCAGAGACACAAGCACACTGCCTGGCCCTGCCCACCACAGTTTTCCGCACGTTTTTGTGCCTAAAACTTTGAAAAACGCGGAGTTCATGTTTGTCAGACACGACACCCATCGCCCTCCACTGCAACCACCCTATGATGGACCGTTCAGAGTGCTGGAAACAGGGGACAAGCATTTTTTGCTAGATTTGGGGGGTAGGAGGGAAAAGATTGGCATAGACAGACTCAAACCTGCTTTCGTGGTGGCGGACGAGCAAGTGCTGTTGGCGAGGGCCCCTCGGCGTGGAAGACCCCCACGGGGAGCTCCCCAGAGAAAAGATTCCCCAGAACACCCACACGGACAGACAAAAAGTTTTACCCCCCAAACATCAACCCCCCAGCATGACAGCACAGCGGAGGCGGTGAATCCTGGTTACAGCAGATACGGGAGAAGACTGAAGCCCAAGCAGCATGTGGATTGATGTTTAATGGTTCTATCACAGCATACGGACTGTTATTCTATTGTTCTATCCAAGATGCTTGGGGTGGGGGTGGTATGGCGGCACATGGGGAGAGCATAATTGTGTAACATCTTAGACAAGAACAAAGAGCAGAGGTTCCCTGGTGAGATAACAGGGAGGTGTGAAGGATGAATGAAGTGAATGCAGTGTGACCTTTTGTGTGTTAGAAACTTCTAGAGGAAGGGTAAAGGATTAAGGAAGTGAATGCAATGTGACCTTTTGTGTGTTAGAAGCTTCTAGAGGAATGCCATGCTATTTAAGAGAAGAGTCTCTGCTGAGATGTCATTCTGTCTATGCTTCTTGTGTGAGTTGTGTAATAAATCGTCTGAAGCCAAATCCGCCTCTTTATTTACACGCTCCACAAAATACACCATAAATACTTCAAAACAGAGCGTTGTGTAGGGATTTATTGTGCCACCACTGAGGATCGTGGCGAAGCTGGGAACAGTGTAGTTTCGGCTGACGAACGATTCGGCTCGGCACGCGAACAGACTACGGTGTGTCCGGGTGGTGACTCCAGATGGCGGGGCTCCATGGGAGTTGACTGCCGCAGAGTGGGACCTGGGGCCCGGCGTCATGAAGATTGACTCTGGAGGGCCAACAGCTCTGGGGGGGCGGCCGCCACGAGCATGCTTCAAAGCTCCAGAGGGGAGGCCACAATGAGGCTGCCTCAAAAGCCCTCAGGCTGAACTGTTTCCCCCCTGCCTGACCCACCATTCTATTGAATGACTGTGTTGACAGACTGTTATATTCACCTCCGCCAGGCCACAGGCCGCAGGAGGTAATGTTTTTGCCAGCGTTTGTCTGTTTGTCTGTCTGTTGGTTAGCAAGATAACTCAAAAAGTTTTGGACGGATTTCGATGAAACTTTCAGGCGTTGTTGGAAATGGTACAAGGAAGAACTGATTAAATTTTGGGGATGATCCGGATCACCGTCTGGATCCAGAAATTTTTTAAAGGATTCTTTAACATTGTCAGATAGGGCCATTTTCAACATGTGTGCAGGCGCAATGGAGGGCGCTGGTCGTCGTGTCTGACAAACACGAACTCCGCGTTCTTCAAAGTTTTAGGCACAAAAGCACACGGAAAACAGTGGTGGGCCGGGCCTGGTAGCGTGCCTGTGTTTGCACTACGCTGCAAAAGCTGAGACGAGCAGCTGACCCGCATGGGATTATTTGGCAGAAATACCCCAGGCAGCCATAGGGGCTGCGCAAAAACGAGCTCTCTGCTGGGGAAGCTTCCAAATCCTCTTTTGCCATGGAGCGCAACCCCAATAAAACCCACGGCAACCTGTCTACCCAATTTGCATCCGTGAGTGAAGCCCTGAGTGCTGCTTTCAGTGATCTATGAAAACGCTCGCATAACCCATTGGCCTGTGCGTTGTACGCGGTTGTGCGATGAATTGCAACGCCCGCAGCCTGGGAGTTTGGAGATGGAGGAGATGGACACAACAGCAACACTTGAGTTTATTACCTCCGCCAAGAAGGTAATGCTTTTACTGCCATTTGTCTGTTTGTCTGTCTGTCTGTTACCAACATAACTCAAAAAGTTATGAACGGATTTTGACGAAATTTTCAGGAAAGGTGTGTAATGGCACAGGGAGCAGATGATTCGATTTTGGTGATGATCTGAGAGTGCATACCTCCACCAAGGGCTTTGTTTGTATTTGTGCAGCAGGATTGCACAAAAACTACTGGATGGATTTGGATGAAATTTTCACCAGAGGTGGTTCTTGGCCTAGAGAGGAACCCATTACATTTTGGGGATGATCTGGGAATGCATACCTCAGCCAAGGCTCTTCTCACAGTCTGTCAGCCACAAAACTCCAAAACTAATGGACAGACTTCGATGCAATTTTCACCACAAGTGGCGATAGGCCTACACACAAGCCCATTACATTTTGGAGGTGATCCATGAGAAACGGAAGGAGCCTTGGCGGAGGTATGCACTCTATGAGTGCTTTTCTAGTTATAGCTCTGTTTTGAATGTTTAGTTTAGGAGCACGGCAGTTTTTAGTTTGTTCAATAAAGACTTCATTAGTATCAGTGGCAGAATAATCCACTGCGCCGTGCGGGCCATGTGGTAGTCCACCCACCAGACCTACTTTAGTTTTTTTTGTGTGTGAGTGTTTTAGGCCTTAGTTTTGCCTTTGCTTTTAGTTTAGTCTGTGTTCCGTGATTGTGGTTCTAAATTAGGTTTGGGTTTGATTTGGTGTGTGTGGTTTTGGACTTTGTAAAGGGGGGGGTGTTGTGTGGGGATTTATTGTGAAGTGCGGTGTGATTACGCCGCCTTCCTATTGTGTCATCACACTGCCCTTGTAACTTGTACACTTTAGAGTTTGTCTCTTTTTACCCCTACATGAATAAAAACTCAAATCAGTGCTTTAACCAGAGTAGATTTTTACACATCTAAGTACATAAGGTGTATACCTTTAACAATGTTGTAAATGTGCCTATAAAATATATACAGTAAATACACCATAAATACTTCAAAACAAAGCGTTGTGTGGGGATATATTGTGAAGTGCAGTGTGATGACGCCGCCTTCCTGTTGCGTCATCACACCGCCCTATATTAGGGGCAGCCGCCATGAGGACTTCCTCTTGGGCCGGATGACTCCGCTGGGTGCATTCCATGTACAGTGTTCCTAAACCCTTAATAATGACACGTTCAGTGCTGCGTCTCTGTCGGCCTCATTCATCACCAGGTTTGTGGACATAGCACAGAGTACACTGAGGACCGATTGTCAACCAACTTTTTTATTCATTAATGATTTTGCACTACTTCACATATGTTACATTTTGTAAATGATGAGGCAGGCACTGAACAGGTTATTGCTTCCCACTGTTAAAGTACTCCATTAAAGCTGCCCTAATGTCATCCCCAGTGATGATAGTGGTTGAACTGGAGGCTGGCTGTGATCATGTGCGTCTGGGAGTTCAAAGTTGTCACCATGTTCCTCACAAATATTATGAAGTATGCAGCAGGTGAACACCATTTTCTTGCTGAGCTCCGTTTGCAGTCATTCCTTTTCAGGAGGGACCTCCATTGTCCTTTCAAGCGGCCAAAAGCCATTTTCTCAGCTGGACGTGCACGGCTGATCCGGTAGTTATAGTTACGTTGTTCAGCGGTAAGTCTGCCTGTGTCTGAAAAGGGTTTCATCAGTCACGTCTGCATGGGGTAGGCTGGATGGTGAAATCCGGTGTCGTGCCAAAAAGTGATCACCGTCTGCAGAAGCCAGGAGCGCTCATTTGTTAAAGGTGTACTGCCTGGTCTCAGTCCACCCACAATGTGTCTGTAAATGTTTTGAGATTTCATCGCATCTGAAAAATTATAGTGTTGGCTAAAGTGTTTGCAGTTTGGATAACAACATATAGAATTTATGAGACTGCAATTGATTCCAATATTTATGTGCAAAAACCTCATTGTCGTTTAGAAGCTACATAGAATATATATTTATACAGTATACAGCAGCTTTTTTCATTTAAGGCAGATGGAAAAGGTTAAACCCATCCCTTCTAAACAGCATTTTGAAACAGTAATTCATGCCTTCATCACATCTTGGCTGGATTACTGTAATGCACTTTATTTTGGAGTCAGGCAGTCTTCTCTCTCACATCTCCAGTTGGTTCAGAATGCTGCTGCACGTCTTTTAACTGGAACATGTAAGAGGTACCACATTACATCCATTTTAGCTTCCCTTCACTGGCTGCCTGTGCATTTTAGGGTTCACTTTAAAATTCTTTAATTTGTTTTTAAATTATTAAATGGCCTTGCCCTGCCTTACCTCTCTGAGCTTCACTTTTACACTCCTGCTTGTCTCTCAGGTCAGCTGATCAGCTGCTCCTGGAGATACCGAGATCTAAGAGGACGCTCAGAGGGGACAGAGCTTTTTCTTTCACTGCTCCTAAACTGTGGAACAATCTCCCTTTGCCTATTAGACAGGCCCCTTCGCTGTCCATTTTTAAAGCTTATTTTAAAGCTTATTTACTCCTTGGCTTTCAATCCAGTATGAGATATTGATTTTACCTGTTATATTGCTTTAATTGTCATTTTACCTGTTTTGTTTTATACCTTTTAGTTGCATTCTATTGTCTTTTATTTATATGTCTTACATGCCCTTCTCATTTTCAGTTGTTTTTAAAGTGTTTTAGAAATAAAGTTTGATTGATTATCTACATGCATACAGTGGTGTGAAAAAGTGTTTGCCCCATCCTGATTTCTCTTTTTTTTTTGTATGTTTGTCATTCTTAAATGTTTCAGATCATCAAATTTAAATATTAGACAAAAATAACACAAGTAAACAGAAAATGCAGTTTTTAAATGAAGGTGTTTATTATTCAGGGGAAAAAAAAATCCAAACCTACATAGCCCATGACCCTGTGTGAAAAAGTGATTGCCCCCCCCCCTACACACACATGTCTGTTAAAACATAAATTAACTGTGGTTTATCACATCTTTGGAAAGCTGAGTTCAATTTCTCTAGCCACATCCAGGCCTGATTACTGCCACATCTGTTCTCAATTAAGAAATCACTTAAATAGGACCTGCCTGACAAAGTGAAGTAGACCAAAAGATCCTCAATAGCTAGACATCATGCTGCGATCCAAAAAAATTCAGAAACAAATGAGAAACAAAGTAATTGAGAGCTATCAGTCTGGAAAAGGTTATAAAGCCATTTCTAAAGCTTTGGGACTCCAGCAAACTACAGTGAGAGCCATTATCCACAAATGGTGAAAACATGGAACAGTAGTGAACCTTCCCAGGATTGGCCGGCCGCCCAAAATGACCCTAACAGTGTAATGATGAATCATCCAAGAGGTCACAAAAGATCCCACAACGACATCCAAAGAGCTACTTGCCTCAGTTAAGGTCAATGTTCATGACTAACTTTTGGGAAAATACTCTGTGGACTGACAAGACAAAAGTTGAACTTTTTCAAAGGTGTGTGTGCCATTACATCTAGCGTAAAAGTAACACAGCATTTTAGAAAAGGAACATCATACCAATAGTAAAATATGGTTATGGTAGTGTTATGGTCTGAGGCCATTTTGCTGCAAAATGAAGACTTTGGAGTGGCCTAGTCAAAGTCCTGACCTGAATCCAATTGAGATCCTGTGGTATGACCTTAAAAAGGCTATTCATGCTCAAAAACTCTCCAGTGTGGCTGAATTACAACAATTCTGCAAAGATGAGTAGGCCAAAATTCCTCCACAGTGCTGTAAAAGACTCATTGTCAGTTATTACAAATGCTTGATTGCAGTTGTTGCTGCTAAGGGTGGCCCAACTAGTTATTAGGATTAGGGG